>OX637290.1:18450292-19948539 GCA_951799445.1 Pseudisothecium myosuroides | reverse complement strand
GTTAGGGTTTAATGCAGCCACAGAATGGATGCTGATGAACTGGGAAGATTTCTTATAGCGGCCAATGGGAATGTAGGTGATTCTCTAGTGTCCACACGTCTCGTTAATTAGTTATGGCAATTTTTGAAGTGTATAACACTGGCTTAGGGTTAAATTTGTGATGCGTGTTTGAAATTTAAGACAGTTGAAGATTTCAGGGGAACTCCCAAAGTTTTCAACCTTGGCCTCCTCTGTTTTTAGGGTTTAGGGTTTAACGTCGTCTTTGTTCAAGCTTCCTGGTTTCCATGCTCGCAGATTTTTTTCAAGCAGCGAGCATCGACGTTCCATTCCTGGACGGCAACAATGCCGCTGTGGTGCAGAAAGCGGAAAGATTACTCAGCCAAGGAGAAAATCGTCCCAGAGTCCGGCGATGCGGACGAAGAAAGGCCGCAGCAGGGCAAGGCTACCAATGCTCAAAGAACGGCGAAAAACTCCGGTGCCAAAGCCGACAACGGCGCGATTTTTGCAGCAGGGCGGTTCCACGACCTCGGACTTGCACCGGCTCTGAGTGATCACATTCACGGTTAGCGCATTGTCGCATTTTATTACTGAATTGGAAGTTGGAGTGTAATTGCTCAATTGGAACGTTCTTGTTATGGAGTTGTGTATTGTTGTGGAGATGGAGACGGCGTCCCTCCGTCCGGAAGTAAGGTCCAAACTTGGCCTCACTAGGTCATTTGGGATTTTATTTTGTCCAATTTGATGTTCATGCAATGACTGGTGATATAAAATTGGGGCTCATCTGAATGATGCTTCTCATCTGAAATTGGTGTCAAACGTTTGGACAACATTTCCGGATAGAGGGAGTATGCAGGATGTGACGTTTTACATTTTGCAATGATGTAATTGTAATTACAAAAGCCAATGCAAAGGCGTTTTTTTATTTCTTGTGTGTGCCGTTGCAGGAATTAGTTAGGTTTTATTTCGTTGATCTAACAATTTTTTAATTTTATTTGGAGCAGACAAACTATCGTTCTCGGCACCGACTCTGATTCAAAAGTCAGCTATCCCGCTAATTCTTTCAGGGCGAGATGCGTATCCACTCATGTGATTGTTTTATGTGATTCCATTGCTATACTTGAATTTAGGGTTAGGGTTGCTTTTGTGGGAGAATTTATGGTGCTCGCCAGCACGCGGAGGTCATGTTAGTGTGTACAGGTTCGTTTTGTAATTTCACTTGATCAGAAAACTGAGCAATTTTTGTTCTAGTGAGTTAGTAGGTTTGTCCCTTTGCAAACGAAATCACGAATTTTGTGTGTTCACGTCACTTGTTCAGGGGTTCCAACCAATAAAACAATGGCTTCTATCACTCATTTATAAAGAACACATTTTTTGGAGAGCCTAACCTGTTATGTGGCTTCCGACATACTTACGTTAGAAGATGGTGTGTTGGACCACCAAGCTTTTAAGAGAGGTCTTCCCTTGACCAGGTGCAAACAGACTGGTGAATGCTGATACGGGAACGGGTAAAACGATGGTGTACCTTGCGCCCATCATCAACGCACTTCAGTCATACGAGCCTCGGATAACTAGAAATGAAGGCACAATGGGTGTGTGAGCTTACCCATATCCCTGTAGTAACCCCGAAGTGTCAAGAGACCCAACTTGGACCTAACGTCTTTTTTAGCACTTTTGAGTACTTCATATGGGAATTTCCTTTTGTTCAATTTTATTTATTTTGTGATCAACACATGCAACACTTTTCACTGATTCTGGTGATATATAATTTTGACCATTCTGAATTATATTCTTCACTATATGATCAATTGAATTGGTCATTTTAAAAGTATGAATCTTTAGTTTTACAGTGTTATGAAATTAGTGTATACTTTTGATCATGACAGAAGTTGTTCACAGGTTGACATTGATTTGTCTCCGAAAGCTTTGACCCATGTTAGATCATTTCTACAATCCTTTTTTGGGTTAGCAGTATGGTTTGTAGTGGGGTTGCTGGTTTTAAGCTATTCGGGAGCTGTCTAAATTTTCAAAATTCATTGGGGAAAGTGTTCGACAAAGAGAGTCTAACTGATGAGGTGGCAGCGTTGGTGCTTGTTCCAACTCGGGAGCTTTGTTTGCAAGTCTGTGCTGTAGCAGAGCAAGTGGTGCACCGGTTTCATTGGCTGGTACCTGGCTGTGTGATGGGGGGTGAGAACCGATCTAAAGAGAAAGCCCGTCTTCGCAAAGGTCAGTAACCACTTGGAGATCATAAGATTAACCCCTCAAGGACCAATTGGCCTTAACTGGGCTTTACGTTCTTTTAGCAGTGTTGTGTAGGTCATATGAGAACTCTTTTTAGTCCAATTGTATTTATATTTAGACCAACTCATGCAATGTACGATTTGACATCATCTGAATCTTCTTATTTTCACAGTATGATCAATCAGTTGGTCATTTTAAAACCATGAATTCTCGGCCCTTTAGAGGTTAAGTGATTGGGCAGTGGCATACTGAATGCCAATCGTGTTTTTGTTACTTGAAATCGAGGATGATGTATACCTTAGACAAGAATGAACCTTAGGTTTGAGTATTTGTCATCATTTACTAAAACTGGATAATCATTAGGATCGCTCGTAGCCATTTCCTGATATGTAAACCTCTTGAAGCTTGGGGGATCATTATGGTCATATTTATCAGTATGCAAGAGTAAGCAGTCAGTGAGAGTTTTTTTCTGGTTTGACATTTTTGTTGTGTCTTACATGTATGCTGATTTTGAGATGGGAATCTTGACAGGTATTACAATTTTAGTGGCTACTCCTGGCCGACTGTTAGATCATCTGAAAAACACAGCCTCCTTTCGGCATGACCGTCTCCGATGGCTCGTCTTTGATGAGGCAGACAGGTACTTTTCAGTTATTATGCCGCTTCAAGGTTCCTATTACCGGTACATCACATTCATGTGCAAAATTTCACAAAGTTGAATTATGGAACACTTACATTGTTTTTATCGATTCTATGCCTTGATTATTTTATATTGAAATCTACACAGATTGCTTGATCTGGGGTTTGAAAAGGATATCGAAAGCATCTTGGAGGTGCTAGGCTCTAGAGACGATAACAATAGAATCCGCCAGCATGTTCTCCTGTCTGCTACTTTAAATGAGCGTGTTGAACAGCTAGCAGCTCTCAGTCTGCATAATCCGGCTACTGTTGGTCTGGAAGAAGCAATTCCAGTGGAGGCGGATTCTCTAAGAGAATTGGGGAATGGAACATTAAGGACTCAATCTGAAATCCAGAAACATGAAAGAAATTTGGGCGATGCTGGTCCCTCAGATGGATATACGGAGTATAGAATTCCGTCACAGTTAGTCCAAAGTTTTCTGAAAGGTATGCTAGATAACTCTATCCGTGAAGTTTTTCTTTTTGAGTAGTCTAGTCCTGAATACTAAGATTTGCCTTTCATTGAGGTAAACAGGTAGCCAAGAGAATGTTGATCCTTGTGCTTTGATGTTTGTCAAGGTTTTACTTGTTGGTCTTTAGGAGCAGCTGGAAGATTCGTACTTATCGTGGTGTTCTGTACGCAGTGCCTTGCAGTCTTCGACTAGTTGCTCTATTAGGTCTTCTTCAACAAAAATCTCAGGGCAACAGTTCTTGTAAGGTATTCAGATTTTTCTCACCAGCCTTCATCATCTTTGAATGTTATGATGAGTTTACTTTTGATTTAGTGTGGTGTGCACTCTTGTTCTTGCAGTCTGGATGTGCTCTGAAATTTATGAATTTATGTATTTTACCCCGCCCGCACTAATGAAGTAGCGCCAATTTGCTAACTGGGGTTTTACGGCAAACATACTAGCTGGTAGTTAACAAACCTAGAACTTGCAAGGTAACTAATGGGCATTTAGGTATTTAAATTAGGTAACTGCTATTACTTGGTTGGTGCGGGCGGATTAGCACTTCCAACCATTGGTACAGACACAGTTAGTTGCTTATTCAAAATGGGAGTTAACTAAACTAGTGGAATTGAATGTAAATTGATTGCGAGGTAGTTAGCTGGAGTTGACTTCAAAACTCTTACTGACTGAATTGGGTTGTTTTAGCTTTTAGTGACTAGTTAGCTAATGGGCGCTACAGTTTTTTTTTTTGTATATCATTCTTATATGAGGACTTTTGTTTGTGCTCCAACAGCTGGTTGTTTTCTTCTCAACCTGTGATGCGGTGGATTTTCACTACACAATTGTCAACGAATTTCGGTGGTCTCCCACACCCTGGAAAGATGCGGGAGACAAAGATGAGAGGAAGCTTCTTGGGTGTGAGGTGTTTCGTCTGCATGGCAGCATGGCTCAGAAAGACCGGACAGAAGCATATAGTCAGTTTGGGAAATCGAGTTCAGCGATTTTGCTTTGTACAGATGTTGCAGCTAGGGGACTGGACTTTCAAAAAGTTTCTGGCATTGTGCAGTACGAACCCCCTGGCGATGCTGCTGAATATGTTCACAGGTGAGAGAACCTTCTGGAAAGTCTTGCTAGGTTGGTGACATAGTTTTCATGGCAAGTGAAGAATTTCTGATTGATATTGTGGATGTGATGGTTCATTGCCTCTCTTCCCTCATTTAGATAATCCTAAGAATCATACAAGGTAAGTACACCTAATTGCAACCCTTACTTAGAAAGTGACCCCTGTACATTCTTGCCTAAATGTTCAGAATGTGAACATTACAGCCTCGGGTCGATTTTGGATAGACCTATGAGCACTTTTGAAATTTCTGAGTTTATTCATACAACGTCTGAAATCTACTTGCTAACTTAGTTGCATAGGAATCCTCGCACAATGGTTTCAAGACCCAACAAATATTGAGTTAGTCTAATAGTAAGAGACATTCTTTGATGCTTGATTTGACTTTTTAGGGCTTACAATACCTTATACGTCATGGGGCTCGACAAAAATCTATTTTCATTCGAAGCTTCTTATCTGCTGTGAACATGTGAGGAACTTTAGATTTGAACTTTAGAGAGTGCTTCGCAGGTTTTTTGTTTTATGAGTTGACCAATTTGCACAAGGTGTTTTTCAGGGTAGGAAGGACAGCTAGGTTGGGACAGAAAGGAGAAGCCATCCTTTTCCTGCAGCCAAGTGAGGCAGAGTACATGGAGGAGTTGAAGAAGCATGGCGTGTCGTTACAGGAGCTTTCTCTGCCCAAATTGCTAGATGGGCTCCAAGACAGGCGAGGGCAGAGAGACTCTTTTTCAGCAGTGGAGATGCATCCTCTTGCTGCCTTGATGCAGAAGGCCCTTGATGCCTTTGTAGCTGCAAAGGTATAGTGTTTACTCACTGCTCACTATCAAACGCACTGGTCGGGAATGTTCCCAAAGAAGCTTGAACGGCCATTTTATATACTATCTAATTCTTACAAATCATGCCATATTTATTTTCTTCCACTAAGCAATGGTTTAAAAATGTAGAGATTTCTGGTGCCCCATGAAAATGAGGCATGTGTTACAAGCAATAGTAGCATCTTGGGGCTCATCATTCCAAAGAAAGAACTTTTTTATCTAGTAGCATTATAACACATGGTTATTTGGATAATGGCATCCAAAGATTGCCAAATAGGGTTTTGAAGTTTTGAATCAATGAAAGAACAATTCGTTTCACGCTTGTGAGTTCAACGAGTTCAACAAAGTGGAATCGACAAGTGCGAAACCCACTAATAACATACTGTAGTTTGACATTTTAGAATTTGTCTAGTATATATGATTTTGAATGCTTACTCTCACGAAATAATGGCTTAGTCTGAGTGCAAGTATAGCAAACTTTTTCAATATTCTTAAGGTTTGCAGGAAAGGTTGAACTGAGGATTTTACGAAAAGGGTCATAAAACATTTACACGTGTCTACTTGGAGTAGACACTTGTCATGAGCCGCTTGTTGTCAATACTTGATTTCATGTGTTCAATCACTAACATGTTTGTGATTGTTCAGCCGGATGCTAGGCTGCTCGCTGTGGACGCTTTTCGGTCCTACGTGCGAGCTTACGCTGCTCATCGAGGGGAGCTGAAGTCCATTTTTCAGGTTCGGAAACTCCACTTGGGTCATGTGGCCAAGAGCTTCGGCTTGCGGGATGCCCCCTCCTTGTTTGGCAAGTCAGTGAACAAACAGAGCTTGAAGAAGGAGAAGGATCGGAATGTAAAGAAGAGGATCAGGAAGAAGAGGCGCCTTACACCTGGAGCCATGGAGGATTAGAGCAAGCCCTCCAATTACTAAGTTATTGATCATTACTATTGATCACTGGAACAGGTCGAAGGACATTGGAAGCGTGACCCAATAGAAGAAGTAATCCTGCAGTGGAATGGCATCATGATTTTTTATTTTTTTAAGGCTCATGAAGCTGGCAAGCCGCAACGAGATGTAATTGGACAGATCTTGTCCTGGCGTTTCCTCCTGGGTCACACCCCTACCAGTGAGTCAGTGACTGGAGTTTTGTTTTCCCATCAAACCAGATGATTGAACTTGGGCTTTGGATACTGGTAGGAATTTAACATGGGCCCAAGTGAGTCCAACAAACAGTCCAAGAGGCCTAGTTTAAGGGCATTTTATGGTTTCCTTACCTGAAACAGTATTGGATTGCTCGACGGAGTGAACTAGGTAATCCTCTGCAAAGCGCAGGGTCAAGCCTTGGCTCTTTAGTCCGCGTGTTTGTGCATCTTGGTTGGCACTTGACAACCTGCTTGTTTTATTGCAATTGATGCAATTACAATAGGTAATTTTTCTATCTTATTTTGTTTTCTAAAATCCGTTTGGCGATTGTTGCCGACTTCGTTTTAAGCTTGTATCCGACATGTGGCTTTTAGCAGTTGCTTGAGAGTGTCTTGTAAGAATTTGGGTAGTCCAATTCTAGACACAACATTGAATTGGGCCTAGAATTGGAATATTGACATTGAAGGTCCATGGATTGACACACATTAGTGACAAGTTGTTTTCATGTTGTGCCAAGTCCAATGGCACATGACACTCCCAATTTGAACCATTATTGCATCTACTATCTATTTTAGAAGCAACAAAATAATCATATTCCATGGATGCAATGCCATATTTGAGCATAATAAGGTTCAGATCATAAAATGACTTCCAAACAAAAAATGCTAATTGTTGAATTATCAATCCAATGGTGTATGCATTACTATATTTTAGCATACTTTAGGAGTCAAAATACAATACCATATATGCAATTCCCCACAAACCTTTAAGTGTTAATCAGGGTTCTAGTGACACATCAGTCAAGAATGTGGAAATTTATTCAATGGTTTGGGTACAACTTACAGAAGTTTGAGGATGTTTGGTAATCCTTATCATTCCATGAGCCATCCCATCTTCATGTGCATACAACAGACTCAAGTAGCACCATGTCCATTCAGTCCATTCTCCATGGCATGAAAATTAAGGAAGTCCTTGCTCATATTTCTAATTTCATGGACTTTCAAGCAATAGTGCTTAAGATGAAGAGCACTTGATTGATTCTTCACTGCCATGTCATCTTTCATGTGTCACTTAAGATGCCCAAAGTATCCTGATTGGAAAAAAAGGGTTCCTCAATCGTACTTGGCTTTCCTCTAGTGTGGTGGCCACTTGCTATAACAGACCGATGACATGCTTCAACTTCATTGCCTTTTCTCTAATTTTTCTCAGTGTGGTAAAGCCTCTGAGAGGAATGAGAGCTTTCTGTACATGGTGACAGCCAATTGGTGATAGCAGGTTCAACAGCATCTCAAACTGCTGGTGTATCCTGGCAATATCTTGTAACTTACAATGCAACACTGTCTGTGGACTTATACCTGCAACACGACCAGACTTAAACAATGGGAGCACAGATGTGGCATCCGTTCTGAGCTCAAACCTTAACATTATTTGAACAAAGTGCTGCTTTAGCCACCTATCAGGCGTACCTTTGGGGCGCTGGAGCCAACAAAGATGCCAGTCCCTGTTTCTCCTTCAATTCCAAGCCCCCACTGTCAGCAATGTGAGACGGAGGCAAACGTGAGCTAAGGACCCGAAGCTCCTTGTCTCCACAAATCTCAAGCACTTGGGGCATCCCGTCTCCACAACCTTTGGACAAACCCACGTCCACCCGAATCACCTTATTGTCACAGGCGCCATTCAGACCTACTGGTTGTTGAATCGTGTGCCCAACGATCATCCTCTCGGCTCCACTAATGGACTGCAGACATCGCGTTAGAAGCTCGCAATCACATCGACTTTCCTTCACGTCTGAGTACTTGCGTAGCCACACCAATGCATTGGAACCGTGCAAATAGCGAGGTCCCCTCCACCCCTTGCTCCCCATCATCCAATCGCTCACCTGCAATATCAAATCGTCGGTTCATGCCCCAAACCATAACAATGATAACTAACGAATGCCATAGAAAATTCAATTAAAATAGTCATAATGTCTGTGCAGGATTTTGAAGCTCATGTGGTGAGTCTCAAGGGTCGAGAGGAGAATTAGAACCCATATTGTTAGCCCTCTTTAATTGAATTTAGAACGCACCTAAGAACTTCATTTAGGAGATATGCAACCAATAAGGTTCAATTGCACAAACTTAACTTCAAAGTCAAAGTGAAGTATTGGAAATTGATGTCAAAAACATTGACTATGATGATCTTTTAGCATACTTAGTATCAGCTGCTGCAAGTTTGGAGGTAGGACATCCAAAACATGATCTTCAAGATCCTACACTTGAAATGTGCACATTAGGTTGGAAAAATTAATTATAAAAAGGTAAGATTATGATTGTAAGCGACAATGTCTCTTGCATTGACATCATGCTGGGTAGTGGCAAATCAAGGCCAGGATTATCAAAAAGATTGCAAATTTGTACCTACCTTGCTGCTGTGGATACTAAATTGCAAAGTGATTTTATGACCATGTCCTGGTTTGCCATTACGTAGACCATAAAACCCATCCATAAATCTCACCTCTTCGTTGATGCGATTGAGGCCATACTCCACATGAGCAGGCAAGAGTCCACCATGGACGAAGACAGAGCTCCCAACAACCAACACGACCGGATGCTGCGACAAAAAACGTGAAGAAATGGGCCCGCCTGGTCTCAAAGCCGCCATCCGAGCTCGCAATCCATCAGGGTAGGAGTCTGCAATGCCACTAAATATGTCTGCTTGCTTCCCGATGCCTGCGCATTTCTCCTTGAGAACATTGCCCAAATTGAACCAATGCGCCCAGCTCCGAAACTCCTCCAACCCGGCAGTAGTGACGTAGCGAAAGTCGCCCTCGATGTTCATGATCTCATGGTTCCCGGTCATGATGTGCACATCGCCTCCGGCCTTCTGAGCCTCCCCTTGCAGCTTCTCCAGCAGATACAGCACTTTGATTTCCTCACCACCTCGGTCGAACAAGTCCCCCACCTACAGACGAACGCACATTGCACAAAATCACACAACCGCAACAGCCATGAGCCATGAGCAACAACCCTAAAACGAGTTGAAAGGTGATCACTACGCTCCCTTCATTAGAGTGTTGTTTTAAAAATATAGCAACCATTATAAGGTTTGTATGTACTGAAATGCTTATCAAATTGAATAGCTTCTAAACATATTTTCCAAATGAGCAATTAGAAAGGATTCAAGGTTGAATCAGGATGATAGTGCGACACTTGGAATTTGATGTAACATATTCTTCTGCTTTCTGTATGATGTACCCTAGTCTATCACGGAAAGTGAAACAGGCAATTCTATGGAAAGGTGAACTAGAAACTGTAAGAATAAATGCACTTCGGTGTCTGCTCACGGTAAGCGAACCCCCAACAGACAGCATCCGAAATGCGGCAGCTAGAATTTCACTTAAACCGTCACAAGCTTTCAAAAATAGTTCAAGAGTTCAAGGATATTCAATTATTACTGGTAGTCTAATATCAACATTAGGTTCCATATAATTTCAACATTGAAAATCCATAGATTATTATAGGAGAATCCAAAAAATACGAAACGACTTGCATTGTGATTCTCTGCCATTTACATACATCGTCGAACGAAATTTCAGCCTCATATGGAGGAAACAGCCAAAGAGTCGCATCCAGGGGGAGGTTGCGATACCTGGACAACAACCGTCTCGCCGCCGACCCAGTGGTCATTCTCGTCGATAACTTCGGCAACTTGCAGAGCTGCTCGCGCCTTCGCCAAGTCCCCATGAAGGTCTCCGATAGCAATCAAGCGCTGGGCGGGCGGCAGCCATGTCCGGAGCCCTGCTTCTTCCTTGACGGGCGCTCCTAAATCCAAATTAGAAACAGCTAATGGTTTAGGATCTACAACCGGAGGTGGCGCTGCTTTCGGAAGGACTTGGCCTCCAACCGCGTAGTCCACAAACGCATCCACGAATGAGGAAAACAGAGACGGAACTTGTTTGCACAAGCCCGGTTCCGGGTCCTGGTCCACATGCTGCTGCAGGGCTTCCGCCACTGCAGGCATAGCTTCCTCGATCTTCTTCGCGCTAATAAATCCTCCTCACCATGACCTAATTCCGGAATTCCTGTGTTGTGCACAATGCACCTTCAGCTGAGAATCTTAAAAGCGTGTGCAATTGGAAACCCAATGTTACCGGAATGCAGTAAATTGTCTTTATGCCTCGGAAACTCAAATTTCGAAAAACGAGGGGCACTGAATGGAAACCCTAACTGCAAAGTTGTGAACAGAGGGTGACCGGATCCTATTTGAGATGTGCCCAAAACAGCACCAACTTCTGCGTCGACAATTTCAACAAAGACAACCAACTGATGCAACTTGCAATTTCGTCGCCCTAAATCCTCCTCACCATGACCTAATTCCGAAATTCCTGTGTTGTGCAAAATGCACCTTCAGCTGAGAATCTTAAGAGCGTGTGCAATTGGAAACCCAATAGTTCCGGAATGCAATACCGGAAACTCAATTGTCTGTCTGCCTCGGAAACTAAAATTCCGAAAAACGAGGGGCGCTGAATGGAAACCCTAACTGCAAATTTGCGAACAGAGGGTCACTGGATCCTATTCGAGATGTGCCCCAAACAGCACCAATTTCTGCGTCGAGAATTTCAACTGAGACAATCAACTGATGCAACCTGCAAGAAGCGATTGCGTGGAAACAAATGGAACATCAATCCGTGGAAGAAACAAATGAGGTGCGCAAAGCAAAATGTCTGTCTCGTGGAAATTGAAGTGACGATACCGACAGACAGAGGTGCAGGAAAGTATCATTAAATTATTTGTTTCACTTTGAAATTTTGGCCCGCCGGCCATGCGTTAAAATGCCGGGAAAAGTAGAATTTTGAAAATGTCAAAAGGACTAAGAGCATCGCCACCCTTGCTCTGAATACTAGCCTCGCAAAATGGCTTGTTGCGGGCTCCATTCTCCTTCCGGGCTCCACCTTCCCCACCCTTGCTCTCCATATCTCCAATAACTTTGCATTCTCATTGGTGGGAATTGCTATAGTGCTCCAACTTTTCTAAAAGGAGACAAAAACATTGTCAGACAAGGAGAATCCAAGCTTGGAGAGAAGGACAGCGGGCCCTGGAGGATTGTGGGTTGATGACATATTTGAGCGGGGCCGGGCTTTAACTTTTGGATTTGGGGGCAAGAGTGGGGGCAATTTCAGAGCGCGGGCCCTGGATTTGAGCGGCCAGGGAGCAATCCAGTGCAAGAGTGGTGATGCTCTAAGGGCATCTGCAATGGACACGCGAACAGCGCCTCTATCGGCACTCTACCGAGCTGTCAGATTTTAGAAAAGAAATTGCATCCCATGCAACCGTCATGGGTCCCGGCACTTCCACGGTCTCGATATGCGCCCCCTCGAGTCCGGCAAATTTCTAAAATTTGAAGGGCCTGCAAGTTGATTCCCGGTAGAAATAATCATTATTGTCAACTTTTTCTTGCATTGTCAACCCTTTTCCGCATGGTTAAACGTGCCAATCAATTCAAACTTCCCTTGATTCAATGAAAAGTCTTTTTTAATGTAGATTCTTTTCTTTCTTTCTTTTTATAATGCTAAAGGTCCATTTGATGTTTGGATTGCCGGCTTTGCATTGGGGCGATTTGTTTAAAAAAGGACCAGCACTATGCGGGCCTCTTGGAATGTCCCTCCATTTGCCGATAGAGGGATTGTTTGCCGAGACACCACTACAGATGCTCTAAGAGCATCTGCAATGGGGGCCTGGTATATGGCCCGGTATCGGTATAACTAACTTTTGAATGGTAAATAATTAGAACTTGAAAATTGGCCAAATGTGGAGGGTCAATGACCAAATGTTGCTTTGGTAACCGTGATTTGCTAAGACCTTTATAATTTCAGATTTTTATCTTGCTTTTGAAGTACTTGTCCAATGTTTAATTTTGAATTTTCTTGTACCTTCTCCAAGTTCTTTCTGATGCGCTTCCAATGAGACAATTTTCAAGTTCTAATTATTTACCATTCAAAAGTTAGTTATACCGATACGGGCCATATACCGGCCCCCAATTGCAGATGCTCTAAGGTAGAAACACCCATCAGCATCCCTATTCCTAATCCTGTACCTTAGAGTGTCACTAAATCTGTCCCTAGACTTCTCATTAGTGTGTCCTTGAAATCTTTAACTCTAATTCGTTGATGCATTTGAAGGACACATACCTAACTCTCATTTGTTAACTAGTGATTTTTGCAGATTTCAGTATTGGATCCACCTATATAACAGTTTCAGGGGTCAAGGGAGCCAATACTTTGAAAAACCATAAAAATTACATACCACATCCAAAAAATCTATTTTTTTTTTAATATTCATGATTTTCACTCACTAATGTTACAAAAATATCATTTTTAGGAAAAGGTGTCTCCAACTATGCTGAATTGCTTAATATTGACAGTTTTAGGTGTTCCACCATATCAGTTTCTACTTTAAAAATAGTGTCAATGGAGTTGGTGCCAATGTTCAGGTAGAATCACTAGTTAGTTCAATGTTAGTCGGTGGAATTGGAAAAAAAGTGGTTGCAATTTGAAAATATTGGAAAAAAATTGGTGAAAAAATCTGTAAAATTTCTATTTGAAGTATAAAATAGAGGAAAAAAAATAAGACTTAGCAATTGAAAAATTGGTTTAATATGGAAATGAAAGAAAATAGCTAGTAGAACTCAAAAAATAACTTGAAGGTTGGTTGGTGCAATTATTGTAGGGCACAATAATTAAAACGATAGAACGTCATGTGGATTTAGAATTTTTCATAACATTAATCCCTAACTGCCTAACCAACTATATATGGTCAATTTGAAAAAAAAATTTAGGGTGGGGAGTTAAATTCCTTTGAACATTTAAAAAAATTTTATGGACAATTTTGAAGGTTAACTATTGAAATTTTTTATTTTTCACTGGAAAAGATAAATATTTAATTTTTGAGAGGAGTCTTCAAAGGCATATATGTACCATTAGTGAAAGACTAAAGCTTGCTAATTTTACTTCATTTCTTGACTTTGGACAAAATTTGCTAATTTCACTTGATTTGAGATCTAAAAAATTGTACTTATCCATTTGCTTTGAAAAAGGTTCCAATAGAAAGAATAAAGTGTTTTCATAATTTTCATCATTGAAAATTTAAGCATGGAAGTGCTGATTTGGAATTATTTACAATTTCTATTATAAAAAAAAATTGCATTTCAACAATTGCAAGGTGGATTGTGTAATGAGTTTGATAGCTCTTCATTTGAATTTAAGGTTTTTAAAAGTGCATTTTAGTGTACTAACACAATTTTTAGTTGTTCATGTCACCTCCAATCCCAAAAAATTCTTCTATGGAATTTCTCATACATTGTAGGAAAGGGCAACATATTAAAAATAAAAGAAGTACATTTTACTTGTTATAATCTCACAACTCCTCTACAATTTGACACTCATTGGTATATACACTAATATGCAAGCTCTTTAAACATCTCTACAATTAGATTTTGAAAAAAAACAATTTGCTTCATTGGAGGGATAACTATAAGTCCATATTTTTTTCATATAAAAAGCACACTTGAAATTGTTGGAAAGGCATAGGCACTTAGGGATTAACCAACACTAGGGAACCCCTAAATTGCTCCCCTAGAAAGTACGAGCCCCTAATGTTGCATTAGAGAAAATCTGAACTTTTTAGAGGGTCATTTTTCTGTTGGCCAAATGTGTGAATACAATAAAAAGTGAAAATTTTAAAAATATATATATTTTTTGAATTTAATAAAAAAAATCATGGATCATGTGATTACTTCAATTGCCATATCAAATTGTGATACTAAACTTTTAATTTTTTCAAAAATAATTTGCGTAATTTGCGTAATTGAATGATGTATCTTAGCCTTTTAGAGGATCCAGATTTTCTTCAATGCAACTTCCTAACCAACCAATGACTCTCTACAAATTAAACTAAATTCAATCCCAAGAATTTAAGGAGAGATTATCTAAATCTTGAGAAAGAAATGATTTTAGACATTTGACAATGAAGCTATGTCATAGTGCGAAGAAATGTTCAAATTTGGTTTCAAGAGACATTTTATATATATATATATATATATATATATATATATATATATGCTCAGTATCTTTAGATAGCACTGAAATTGTCCCTCATAGTAATTGTACAAAAAAGTCATTGCACAAAACACTTGTATTATTTGTTGCGTTTTGCATTTTTGGTCAGTTAGTACTATGTGCTCTACAAGTGCTGTGAGCACTATAGGGGGCATAGAACAAGAGACGTGGATCATTGATCTTTTTTCAAATCTTGAGGGCCATTGACACGTATACGTTCAATGACAAGGATGCCATCCCACTAGCAACGACTAAAGATTTGAAGCCCAATACAATCCACATTGGAAGATATCATCCAAAGTGGGTCCCCACTACACTAAATAGGGTATTTAGTGTTGGATTACATTTAGTGTAATTACCACCCTACTTGACCCTACACTAAATGTCAATTTTAGGACGATTAGTGTAGTGCTAAACTTCAATGCGCCGCCTTTGCCTTCTCTTCCCTTCTACCTTCCTTTAATAAGTTCTAACACTAAATGTAAACATTTTCAGATTTCAGATTTACCATAGAGTATATTTAATGTTAGAAATTACATTTAATGTTACTTAATTTAGTAGGCTTAATGATATTTAGTGTCATGGTTCGCAAATAGTATTGCCAACACTAAATACCCTATTTAGTGTAGTACTATTCAAAACTAAAAACAACCTTGAAATACTATCTTCTGATAGAGATTGAAATTTCCGCTAAAAAATAGACTGCAGACATTTCCATTTAAAAAAATGAGTGAAACCGCTTTAAAAATTGTAGAAAAAAATGGCCATTGTAGAAAACTTAGCTAGTGGAAAAAAACAAGCTTGAAGAAAACACACAATCATCAAATTCTATTTTTTTAAATTGCATGCTCACTGAAGCATACTTTAGGGCAAAACAGAAGACACTTGAAGCAAGGTTTGCAAAATCCCTCTCAGCAAAAGGTGTACGTTTCTTGTGGAAAGAAACTCACCAAAGCTTAATTCAAAATTTGCTACATTGGATAGTACTCAATAGTACTGATAACCCCCAAAACTAAAAGTGTGTCATATTAAGAAAATTCACTCAGACATGCTAAAGTAATTTTTAAAAAAATTCAAAAATTCAAACACATTAACAATTCCCAATAGAACCTTTGCTATGAATTTCAAGTTCATTGGATCATTTTTATGCTACATTTATGCTACAAAACCACTTCCATGTGCAATGTGTGACAAGAAATAGTACAAGTGCTTCATGCAATCACCCAAAAGTGTATAGTTTCGAAATATGTAATTTAGATGGGAGAAATGGTGATTTTACAAAGACCATATGACACGTAAATCTTAGAGGAAAATGCTAATCTATAAAGGTTTGAGGTAGTACATATTATTGTTAACCAATTTTGGGGGGCTCCTTTTTGCATTCTCCAAAATGTGAAACAAGCCCTAACTAAAACTAAAGGTTGGACATTCAATCCTCACCCCTATTGTGCCCCTTGTCATTAATAACAATAGTGAACAAAGTCTGAGACTACACAAAGTTAAATTTAGGTGCTCCCAAGTACCACAAGAATCACAATGGGATAAGATTTATAGGAGTTTTCTAACGTTATGTACTTTTTGAATAGAAATTGATAGAAACTACCATTTTGGAATATATGCACAAAATTTAAAATAAAATAAAAAATTTAAAAACAATATATGAAGCTTGTGTAGGAATGCGTAGAATTTTTTTGGATTATTTAGCTATGTAGATTGCAAGATTATAGTGTTTGAAGTTAAAAGAAAAAATATATTTCAAACCCTCAATTGTATAGTGTCAACAAACTTTGAGGTCTCTTTGAGTGAGTTTTTTTGCTCTATATGTATATGGTAGGTTTCCTTTATAATATTGCATATATTGTATTGTATTAGTATATATATGCCAATTATTAGAAGTAAAAGAAGAATTTAGCATAATTAAGCTACCTACTTGCCAATTTACTATAGTTTTCTTTGTATTAAAATAAATAAATCCATTTAAATTAAGTTTTTAGGAACTTATTTCAATTTCATTTGACTATTTTGTGTTGAAGTTGTCCATTAGAAATTAAGCCTCCAAGGATGCAAAGGACAAAAAATGTTCAATGAGTGACTTTCAACATTTCATTAACAAAGATATATGCACATATTCATCCAAGCAATCATAGATGCTTACTTGGCTTATCCACAATCTCAAAGGGACACTTTTGGATTGTCAATAGCTAAATCTTGTGAAGGGAATTAAAAGAGCCACATTACCATCCCAAAGGGCAAGGATATCCTCCCACGTATCACAATGGCAAACTATATGATTTTACCGCATGATTGTCTATAATATACCCTTTTTTTTCCAAAAATGATGTGACCAAAATACATGATTATGAAGTATTCCTTGATTTTTTGTTGTTCTTTTGCAAAAAAGAATTCTAAATCGAGTAAGTGAAACTATGTGTAGTGACCAAAGGATTCACAATGAGCTTCCTAGGTCCTACCTTATCTACCTATGCCATAGTAAAATGCAAGACGAGACTTTTATAATGGATTTTATAATTTTCAATGCCACCCCAAATAGTTTTAATACACTCAATTGGTAGTTTGACATTATGGATTAGATAACCTTTGAGCCGCCAAGAAGTGGAAAGAGTGGATTATAGGGCGTAATCAACTCTGTCCTCAAATGAAAACTCATGTAATTGTTGCCTTCGTGGATGAATACACTAGAGTCAACCCCGTCGTTTTTTATTCCGCAGATCCGAGTCTGTGTCGATTCTCACTAAAAATTATCTAGTGTTAGTAGCCAAATCAGCCCTACGTTTTGTAGTTTGTGACTCTTTTCACTGACCCCTCGATTTGTCACTACTTCAGGGAATAAAAAGAGACGGGTTTTGAACTAGTGATATCATGTGGTTATGAACAAACTATCCTGCTCGTGGATTAAATACCATTCGAGCAAACAAAATGCACACAGTCATAGTTGATTACGGATTTGTTCACCGTCTGTCACTTCTTCACTGGGATTTTTGTCATCACAAGAGATTCCTTCTTCTCACACTGAGAATGTTTAGAAATTCCAAGAACTTAACACTGAGTTGATGGGCAATTTCATTAAAATGGCAGTATTCCAAGTGCCACTTTGACAGTGTGCCATTTTCATCATCTAGGAGAGGTATAGATTTCAGAACAATTGTTCTTAACTATCTAGGATACGTATAGATTTAGAACAGCCGTTCTGAACTGTTTTCATGCCATTTAAAAATAATATCGCCATTTTAATGAAATTGCCCATAGTTGGCTGTGAAACCATCGGTTCGCCAACTTGACTGATCCGGGGACTGATAGCAGCTTTAAACGTCGCAAGCATTTCTAGTATTCAAAAAAAATGTCAGTGCATGCCACTAGGAAGAAATCTGTCTCAGTGAATCAGAGACTCACAACGAGGAGTGCCGAAAATGCCTGCAGGGAGTGAATGCTTGGTAGCATCTGAAGACATTCAAGGAAGAAGCTCGTAGCCGCCCATGCACGTCAACCGATCAACAGTGGGGCAAAATGGTTGCTGGTTTTGACAACTTCATTTTCACAGCTATCGTACACATGCCAATGAATAGACACTTGCAAAAACCGGACTAAACAGACATATTGAATTGTCCGATGAATAAGAGAAAATGTCCGGTGAGTATCAGAAAATAAGAGTCACACTGAACTGTGGTGAAGGGCAATGGCGTTTTCTCATAGTAGCTACAAACATATGTGAACTCTACTTGAGAAATGTCAAACTTATTCCGCAAAACCTTATTCTTCTAGTTGTACCTGGGAGTCGGGAGTTTCCCATGCATTGCTTCAATTCCATGGTGAGATTGCACTCGCACTGATCGAACATGTAGGAGTTTCAATCCGAGGTTTCCTACTGCACGGTGCAATCTTTCGAGATCCATCCCATGCGCATATTCGCCACGTCTGTCTCAATATAATGACCCGCCTGATTCACCGACCCCACAATCATCGAGTCCCCGTCCACCGAACTCGCCGCCAAGCACATCGCCCCCGTGACATCCGATAACGGCCCATACAAGTTCTCGCCCGCCAACTCAAAGTCCGCCATCGACACTCCATCCACTCCCCCAAAATGAAACGTTACGTTCGGCAACACCGGATCCGTCACGCCTGTGACATCAAAGCAGTAATACGTCGCATCCTGCACCACGGCATACGTCACGGCGTCCGCCACTGCTTGCTGCAACCCATCATAGACTTCTGGAAACAGTTGCGTGATGACCGTCCCGGAGTCGAAAAACACGCCCCCTGCGTCCGCCTTGAACGCCGTCGAGGGAATACTATCCACCGCCACGCCGTTCACGCTGATCCCCGTCATGTTCACGTAGTAGTACGTGTCCTGCGCGGTGACGGTTAGCAGTGGGGTGTACACTAAGCCTTGGGCGTTTGTGCGGTCGGAAGTTCCGAAGAAGAGAGGGGAAGAGAGAGTGGTGGTGGAAGTGTAGGGCACCAGACAGTAGGCGAAGATTTGGAGGTAGCTGTGGACGGCGAATTGGGAGGGGAGGGAGTATTTGCCGCGGCCGAAGCCGACGATGCCGTCGTAGTTGTCGAAGATGCCCGTGTTGTTGTTCATGCAGCCGATGGTGAAGTTGGTCAAGGTGGTGGTGGAGGCGATGGTGAGAGTCTCGGACGTGAGAGTGCCGGCGATTTCGGAGCCGTCGCCGTAGCCGTAGGTGATGGGGCACGTGTTGTTAATGGCGGAGTTGCAGGTCGGGGGAGAGCCTAGAAACTGAAAACGGATCATCACCACGCATGAATACTCATAATTATGGTCACTCATAGGACATTGGTGTGTTTCATTTCAACGTCATGACGTATATATATTATTTGCCAAATAATGATTCGTACGAATGTTCATTCGCATGGAAAGTAATTAGGCTTGGTAACTCAAATTTCGAACCTAAAATCAGTGGAAACGACACACCTTAGAACTTCCCATGGCTCAGTATGTAACGTGAAATTGGCGGAGTTCTATGACTTTGACACTTTCAGGGTGAACAGAATGAAACTCAAATTCTGTAGCAGTCCTAATTTTTGGTGTCCCAATTTTTGGTGCCCACAATCCCTCCAATTGAACGAAATGGATGGTATGTACTATAATTACTCAATCTCGACAGAATCCCCTGTTGTTTCCCTGTTGTGGGACGTTGCCTGTTGGACCAAATTAAGTATATCACAATGAACTACAAAAGTGAGTTCGATTTGCTTACATCTGAGCAGGTACCATCGTTGCAAGAGAAATACACGTCGGAGGAGGAGGCGTCAGGGTCGTACAAGGGGTCAGGTTGCGTGAAGCTGAAGCACCCATCGCACGCCACACACTGCACCCACACCAAGTCACTGCCCGTGTCCACCAGCCCAGTAAACGTCTGCGGCGGGGTGCCGAAGGAGATCGTCATCACATACTCGCCCTCAAAGCCACCTTTGAGCTCCACGGCCGTCTGAAACTCGTCCAGGCGGCGACGCGCGGCCACGATCCGCTGCCGCTCGTGGGAGCGCTGGCAGCCGGCGGCAACCCGCTCCGCCACAGACAACAGTGTGCCATTTGCAGGGGCGAGCGGCGAGTCCGGGTGGTCTCGGTGCAGGAGCTCCGCTCGGATCATTCGAGGCCTCTGCAAATCAAATGTGACGTCTAGTCAGTCAAAAACTTTGGGCACCCAGAACTGCAGAGTCATCGCAAACTTACGGAACTAAACGAGGGTCACACCCTATTACAAAATATGAGCAAATCATCGGTGACACCATTGCAAAATGAATTGTAAATTACCGTTGGGGAGTAAACATTGCAAACACCTCTAATATGAGCTCGTATTCCTCTGTGAAAATTTTATTGCAAACGACCTTCAATTCCTGTAGTTAATTGTGGATCGATGGATGGAATTGATGGAACTAGCTAGCATCAGATAACTAAAAGTACAAAACCGTCAATTTCGCTAAATTGGCTGTATTCCACTACTCTGGCAACTTCCAGTGTGCGCGTCCCTAAACGTTATTGTACGTACATCGGTCCTAGTTTTCAGAGCTTCGTGTAGATTTAGGTCCCAATTTTGGCGCTGGAATCACGCCAATAGAAAGATATTGACGATACAAGATGTCGGTAACTCTCCTAGTTCAATTAGAAACTCAGGGAGTACGAACCTCAGAATGAGCTGATTCATTTTGCAATGCAGTGAGAAAGCGGGAAGCTTGACAAGTCGCTGCGAACACCACCAGCACCGTCCAACAAGTGAGTAATGATCTTGATGCCATGGTGGTCATCAATGGAAATGACGGAAACCGTACGAGATCGACAACTGGGGATGGTACGCTTGCTTGTACTTTGCTCCTTAAAAGACCAGGAATTAAGTCATAGACTATACATGGAATGCTCTATTGCTCTCAGCTAAGTACTGAGGCTGAAGTGACATGATGGTCCACTTTTGAATTGCATTGCTCATGAATTGCTGCGCAATTGATCATCCCCGCGTAGCCGACTTGCTGTTCTGCGAACGTGCGAATATGGTAAGGCTAGCTAGCCCACGAGTACGCGTCGGCAACAATCGGTAAAAGATTCGATCATTCATTGCATGGATAGAAAAGGATCAAAGTATCTACCGAACGGTTCTCCATGGGCAGTACCATACCGGTAGTCGAAGTCAGAATTCTTCTCTAGGTATGCGATCTGCAGCTTCTTCGGACTGGCGACAGCAAATGAAACGTCAATTTCGTAAAGTTGGCGGTATTTCATCGCTTTTGCACTTTTCAGGAGACTCTGTCCTCAACACAAAACCATAATTACTCTGTCCTCGTTCGTGGGCTTGAAATTAGACCTCGTGAAACTGTATCTCACAACTTCTGAAGCCAGAGTCATGCCAAATTTAACGAATTTGCGGTTATGAGCAAAATCCATTGTGTAGTGAATTTTTCAATTGAAGCTTGTTATTACTTAACTTTTTGAGTTTTGATGATTCGTCTGCTTCTTTTAATGATTACAATTCACCTTTTTGGAAACAAACGAATGAATTTGTTTACCGAAAGAGGGAAAATTTCACGCGATGTACAGTACAGTACTGTAACTTCTGAACGTAATACTTTGTCAAAGTAATCCCGCTGACGAATGACGTCGAGAATCTCCTTGTTCTGCATCCAAATTTGGATCGATCGACAAACACGAATCAGTCAAATTGAGCACCGTAGTCTCGTGCTGGTCCCGTAGTTTGGATGTCGGGCCCGCCCTCTGGTACCATATTACTGGAAAATGAATCAAACATCAAGCTAACCCCAGATTTGATGCTCAATAAATGAGGCTTGATACTATTGCAAGGCAAGTGTGCTTCGATGGATTGGTACACTGATACTGTACCCACGCTTACAATTTAGCATAGTATATATTCGAGTATGGAATATGCAGTCTGTACCGTTGTTTGATCCAACGGGATTTATGCATTGATGAAACACATGGTGCGAATTCTATTTGTTTTGGCACAACCTTCTTCAACCTTCTTGCAATGACTGACGGACTAGACGACTGGTGGGTGGGGTGGATGTCTGAAAGCTCGTTCACATGCTCTTGTGGAAGTCAACTGATTTGGCTACCATCCCTTGTCACTCGCTTTTCCTTTCCACATACTGAGGAGTCAAGCTACTCAATCTATACTCAGTCTATAGAAGTCCATTAGAGAAAATTGGGACTTTTTACAAGGCTGTTAGAAGTGCAAAAATTTTAAATTTTTAAATTTTTAAATTTTTAAAATAAAAATAAAAAAACATGTATCCTGTGATTTGCCTTCTGTGCCACATCAGATTTTGATTTTTAAATTTTTTTCAGAAAAGTTATTTTTTTATTTCTTTGTATTTGCACATTTGTTGAAAGTCAAATAGCCCTTTAACCCCTAAAGTCCCAAGGTCATTTTTCCATCCAAAACCACTCAACACTGCCATTTCTATAGCAAAGAGCAAAAAAAAATTAAAATGTGTCTTTTGCATATTTAACCGTAGGATCTTGTACTAGACTAGTGTAAGAATGTGTGGAAGAAATTTCAGAAACTTTGATTGTGTAGATTGCAAGATATTTGCATTTAAAGTGAAGGAATCAAGTTTTTTTGCACCTTGCTCAACTACATTTTTTGGCTTTGAACCTTCTTAACTTAAAATTTTTGTTCTAATGATTTTGAATTTCTAATTTTATATGATGAAGAATTGAATTGAGAATCTTGGAATAAAAATTCAAAAAAGAAACACTTAGTTTTCATTCATCAAGAAATTGTTAAGCAGAAGTAGGTTCAAGATTGAAGGAAAAATTAAATCATTAATAACTCTAAGATAGAGTTGAAATTTACTAATTTCAACGGTGAGATTGTTCTAGCAAGAAATCTTAACCTTCTGAAACTTCTATTTTTGAAAAATTGTCAAAATTGTGTTCAGAAATGAATCCTACGAGTTATTTTTTCAAGAACATGCTCTAAGTGCCCGAAAAATAAGATTGTCCATAACTTTTGCATAACAAATCTAAATGAAATGAATCAAAGCTTCCCATGTACATAAAAACTAAAATCTATATGAAACAAATTTTTAAAATTTTTAATTCAAAGTTTTTGTGAGGTTCTTTTTTTGCCCGCCGAACTAAAATTTGGGGGATCTATGCCATAATGGGCAATTTCATTAAAATGGCGATATTATTTCATAATGGCATGAAAACAGTTCAGAACTGCCGTTTTGAAATCTATACCTATCCTAGATGGTGAAAATGGCACACAGTCAAAGTGGCACTTGGAATACCACCATTTTAATGAAATTTTCCATCATAATTTTTTCTCCCAGGCACTGATTGAAACAAAAATTACATTTTTGGAAAGCTAATGTGATTTTCTATCTTCACTAAAAAAATTCAGAAAACTACAACAAATATTGAGACCGTAGGAGCCTGCCCAAAATCCATTTTGTCCCTTGAGGGAACAATGGAACTTTAGGGGTTAAAGGCCTAAGATTTTCTGTAATGTAATTTGCCTAACGTAGTCATGGGTGAATGGACAAGAAGCACTTGTCCTATTTTGTGTCCACTTGTCTTCGAACAAGTAGTTTTGGGTTCATAACTTTTGCATTGTTTATCCGTTTTGCGTAAAATTTGGAATGAAGGTACATTCGGTAGTTATAGACATTGAGTAATTTTTTCAAATTTTTTCAAATTATTTTATTATTTTTAATCTACCTCCTATTGGGTATCTAAGTTGGCCATTTTCGAGGGTTTTAGTCCTATTTTTAATCCAAAAATGTCAATTACATTACAAAGACTGACGATGAGTTTTTATAAAAATAGCAACATGTCAATTGTGCACATGGGATCAAATTGACCTTCCTTTGTGCGAACGCTACAAAGAGGGAAAAAACTTCCTACATGAATTCTTTGGTACAATGCAAGTGTAATCTTCTCTAGCAAAATGGATTTATTTATTTGAGTTTCTTGAATTTTTTTTTGAAATACTAAAAATGAAAATGTCCTCAGATCCCTTTTCTGCTATTTTTTGCTCCCAATGTCTTTTGTAGTACTCCGCAGTAGTCTATAAGATTGTATAGTACTAAATCAATGGTTTAGATTTATAGGGGTTCTGCTAATACATAGTACTGGTAGTACTACAGGGTGATTGCAAGAAACACCGACCGATTTTGTCACGCATTGACAAAACTGGGTTGTCTTTTGCTATAACTTTTGAATTATGAACCCAATGCCAAAAATAAAAAAATATTTGTTTAGATGTCTTGATTATTATTATATCCCTTATTTTTCAAAATTTTAAGAAAATCATTTAATATTTAAAATTCAATTTCTCTAATTTGTCACACTTTCAAGTTTAGGGATTTGGGATACTAATGAGTGGTTCAATTTAATGATTTTCAGTTGAAATTTTTGTGGTTCATTCCTTTAGTAGGCAAACATATTCCTACCAAAGGGCATCTAAAAATACATTATTTTATATCTTCTACGTTTGTGCAAAGAGGCCTCCCTTGCGCGCGCACTTGTGAACAATAGAAATGGTTTTGACCTCATTTTTATGGTTGAAACTCATCACTAGGAAGTCCTCCCAAATGGTCTATTTTTAGATTTTTTAATAATTATTTTCCTATTTATTACAGATTAAAACGTCAAAGTATGTATTTTTTGGGACAAATTCTATGTTCAAAAATTTTGGCCAAAAACTACATATTTTGACGTTTTAATTTGTAATAAATAGGAAAAATAATTATTAAAAAAACTAAAACTAGACCATTTGGGAGGACTTCCTAGTGATGAGTTTCAACCAAAAAAATGAAGTCAAAACCATTTCTATTATTCACAAGTGCGCGCGCAAGGGAGGCCTCTTTGAACAAACGTAGAAGACATAAAATAATGAATTTTTAGATGCCCTTTGGTAGGAATATGTTTGCCTACTAAAGAAATGAACCACAAAAATTTCAACTAAAAATCATTAAATTAAACCACTTATTAGTATTCAAAACCCTTAAATTTGAAAGTGTGACAAATTAGAGAAATTGAATTTAAATATTAAATGATTTTTTAAAATTCTTAAAAAATAAGGGATACAATAACATTCAAGATATCTAGAAATAGTTTTTTTGTTTTTGGCATAATGTTTATAATTCAAAAGTTATAGCAGAGGACAACTTGTTCTACTCAAGTGTGACAAATAACGGTTGGTGTTTCTTGCAATCACCCTACACAGTATTGCCAGTCCTACGGCCAAACACTGCATTTTTGAGTCGAAAATGTGAAGTATTTCTTACAATCACCCTCAATCACCCTCAAAAATATCCCATACAATAGAATATTCTCTATGAAGTTATTTTTATAAACCCCTAGAAAGTATTTTTGTATGTTTAATATTATTGTTACACTGATTGTGATTTATCCAAATTTTTTAGTGGAAAGTTGGTCAAACTTAACCCCTAAATGTCTAAGGCCTTTTCTGAGCTTCTAAGAATTTGCTCTAAAGTGAACAAAATGTGAACATTTTGATAAGTTGTATCAATTTTTTTGAATTGTAACCATATAAATTCAGACTAGACATGTTAGATATCATATAGGAAAAGAAAACACAACAATGCCACTTATGGATAATAATATTTGATCATGACGGTGTTAAAACTAAGAAATTATTTCAATCCTTTTTCACATATAAACTATTAAAAATAGCAACTTGATTAGATTTTATTTAACTTCAAAGTATTGTCAACACTAAAATTTGGTCCCTCGGACATTTAGGGATTAAATGGTAGCTAAAAATTTGATATAATAAATTTAATTGATATTGTTGATGATAGATTTTTTTATGTATCCTCTTCTAAACATGAGATCCTAGAGTTGATTTTGGATACAACTATAGTCAAAACTTTGAAAATTCATAGTTTGGCCAAAACTAGAAGCTAAAAGAATCTAGGACCCTCTTCGAATTGCCAAAAAACTCCAAATTTTTTTTAAGATACCCCAATAAAGTTGAAGCACCAATTGTCAACCACATCCAATACTCAACTTGTAGAGAAGCAATATTTCCAACCACCACTTTGAATGTGTGTTTTTTGGTTCTTTTCAAGGTTGGAACTAATGGGGTTATGATACATGTTCCAAGGTAGTGAACAAGAAAGGAAGAAGTAGTGAGCAGATAGTAGTGTTTTCATGATCGGAATTGAAAGACTTTAGACATTGGCTATTGATCAAAAGTACTTCATAGCTTCCAAAATTCACAGTACTTTCAATTTTGGAAATAAAATTCTGAAAATTTTGCTATCCCATATTTCCTTATCTTCGTACATGGGATAAAATTTCCATCACCTCATACAACGCACAATCTGCTCCAAAATTCTTTAAATGATCGAGTACTGGTGCCTCATCAGGCACATCTGCTTAGTTGCACAATTTCGGATTCATTGTTCACACCTAATTCTTCTTTGGTATTCTTTCAGCACCTCTTTAGTATTCTCATTCACAACTCATGGCTCAGCTTTAGGTCAGGATAAGAGCACCCATTACAAAGAGGAAAACAAATTCTTTGAAACTGCCAAATCAATGACAGTTCAGCCCATCTTCACTAAATATATACAAACACCTAATTAAACAATTTGACATTCCACTGATCAAAAGCACTGTTGACCCTTTCATCCATTCACCGACCATCCCAGCACACCAGAACAAACCTTGTCAATCACGGCTCATACTCGATTGAATAGCTCAGGCCTGTACAGAAACTGTAGCATCCACTCCGAGGATGAAACAAAATGACCATCAGGTCTCTCTAATGCAGTCTGTACCTCCCAGAAGAAAGGCGCCAATCACTGCCTAGCCTTTGATTTCTTCTTCGTGGCACCAGCCTTGGTCACACGCAAGCTCTTGTGGACAGCAGCCAATCTCGCCAATGCGGCGGACTTCAAATCAGCCCTGTAGCCGTTGGTGGCGACCTAAAATCATTACACAAAATTAAGTTAAGATGCTGCAACAGAAACTCAAAGAAGAATCCCCAATAAGTATCCTAAGCCTCATGCCACGAAACATATCAGGTAATTGACAAAAGAGATAGTACCTGGTTGACAACTGTCTTCGCCATCTTGCGGAAATCCTTCTTCAAATAGGAGTTGTGACGCGACTTGGCGGGCTGGTTCCTTAACTTGGTCTTGGTCGTAGTCAGGTTCACGGTAAGACCTTCCCCGGGTGCGATGGCCACAGTCTTCTTGTTCGCCAACCCTAAAAGTCAACGACACGATAATTATGAAAGTCCAAGGATCAGGTCACTTATCTCCCGTAAAATATTGAAGAGAAACGGTGCAAGTACCTGAATGCTTGAATGTATTCAAGTTGTACAAGTTATTAGGCTCTGAGCTGAAAGTGATGGACGATGTGTTGTTTCCATTTCTCTTCACCAAAAACTTGTTGTTGTTCTTGACCAACAACCAGATCAAGTCGTCTGATACAGCCACCATCCTATGAAACACA
The DNA here is from genome assembly GCA_951799445.1 of Pseudisothecium myosuroides. Taxonomy (NCBI): domain Eukaryota; kingdom Viridiplantae; phylum Streptophyta; class Bryopsida; order Hypnales; family Lembophyllaceae; genus Pseudisothecium; species Pseudisothecium myosuroides. The sequence goes on along the minus strand of OX637290.1, from coordinate 19,921,013 downwards.
AAATTACACACAAATTCAGAAAAATCTAACCACAACCAACAATTCCTGAATTTCACTGTCCATAACGCCAAGACCATGATAAGTCCGCACGCATCTCATGTTCCCCTCCACGACCTTCACACAGAAAAATCTACACCTACAAATCTGCGGCTTGACCTAATCAACACAATCGAGGCACAATACAATCGACTGTTACAAACACATTCAAGGAAGCAAAAGACACACGCCGATGACCCTGAACGCATGACCTGCTTTTCGAATTATAAGACACCAACGCCACTCGCCCTTCACCAAACCCTAAAACACTCATTCACACAACAGCGTCGCTTGAGGCACACTACACAACCACATTCTCGCACACGAATCGAAAGACGTGAGACGATAGCACACCTCAACCATCTTGCATCCGAAGAACAAAACCTCTGCTAAAACCCTAATGACCATAAGTATCACTATGGGCGACCCTGAGAACCGCAGTACCCGACTCGTATCTCATTTTGATCAGCAACGAATTCCGAGAGCAATGAAAGAATGCGGCAAGGCACCTGAAAACCCGATGGACGCGTGAGGCCTGCGGCAGAGTAGCGATGGAGCGAGTCCAGCAGAAGATGCACAGACGCGAAAGAGAGCGAGCTCGAAACGGGCGGCTGCCCTAAGAGGAACAGCCTCCTTTCGTCGACACCATGGATGAATAACGGGACATCAAATGATTATTCATTCATCTGCATCAGAGAGACCACGGCATCCAACTGGACTTCTGTCCATCCAAATTTATCATCTGACACTTTCTCGTTATCTTCTTGAGTCCGTCAGCAGAAATGGTACGGTCGCCCGTGGTCTTAGGGGTGATGTTTGCAATGTGAATTCGGTCCGTAAGTAGGTCTAAATTCGTTCTTAAACGTACAATAACAATACTCTTCAATACTAAGTGAGAACATACTTTTAAAATAAAGTTACTTTTCATTCAGTCATCAGCAAGTAAGAATTTTACTTTTCACAATTAAAACTTTTACTTAACAAAAGTTATCTTAAAAATATCCTCGACAATATATAATCCTCTATTTGTTATCACCTTAGCATTGTTTTCAAAGTTTTTGTGGGGCAAATTTGTAGGCTTGGCGATGTACATTGGTTTTATCCATACCTTTTGTTTGTTTTGTTTGTTACATTGAAATCTCTTGGATTGTACATCCCCTAGTTGCAAACTTGGTACCGGCAGAAAGCCCTCAGCAAGAAGGAGTGCATGGGCTTTGTTTTGTGGTGTTGAGACCTATGGTGTGAAAATTATGGACTTTTGAGTTATTTTTTTAATGAAAAATTAGAAAATTACTAATACTTTTTTTTTTACTCTGGCAACGGTATAGGTACACTAGTTGTTTTAAAGAAACAAGCGAACATTTTATTCCATTCAGAAACAAAACCTTTCATTGAAGCGGAGGGATTGAACCTTGGCAAAAAATCGAGACCAAGGTACAAAAGCAATGTATATGAACTTTGAATATCAAGTATGTCTATGTTTGCCAATTTTTATCTTTTATATTTTTTCAAAAACATTCATCAATCACATGTGTTATAAGATTTCTTTCTTCTCAAAATCAATTGTAGGAATTTAGGTGAACAAACTCTTCATTTATGTCAAGCCTTCCTTGGTTGAAGTTCTTCTCTATATATATTAGATATTTTTTTCAATTTCAATTGGATGAAAGCATAGTTAGGAGAATTTTTTAATGTTTGGATAAGATAATTGTTTATTTGGCAAATAAATGGATTTAGGTGTAGACAAATATTAGGATGAAGGAATGTGATGATATTGGAGGTATTTATTGGATGATATGATTGTATATTGATTTCAAATATCTCAAAATATTCAAAAAATATTTTGATATATTTAAAAGACAACCATATGAGATGGACAATAGCCTTGTCTATCCTTGAGGGTGTCATTGTTTGTGTACTTTGATAATTAGGTGCATTCAAAAGATATTTTTGATGGGGGGGCAATAAGTAAGATGCTTTTAAATAGAAATATTTTAAAAATATACTAAAAATATTTCAAAAATATTATTTGTTTTGAATTTTCAAGCACCTATTTTATTCTTAAAGTTTTTGAATCTTTAGTTGCTTAGCATAAAGGGCAAAGTTTGTTAGAACTCTCTCTACTTTCTAAGACAGGGAGTGCTAGCATGTGAGCATAGACTTTGTGAGCCCATGAGCCTAGGAGTCTATATTATAGACACCTTCTATGGTTATGAGGTGTTTATGTTATAGGTACCTATATTATAGATTCTTTTCATGATATAGTGTACCTATGTTATAGTTACATATGTTATAAGCATATATCTACAACTAGGTTTAAGGCTTGTAGGCTCACGGCTGTATGCTCAAGCATTAGCATTGTTTTTTCTAAGACCATAGCAAGTAGCATCCTTACTAAATGTTTGTTGTACAAGAATCTTCTTAAAATACGTCCATACTTGTTATACAAAAATATTTTAAATACTCCTAAAATATATTCAAAGAAGTTGTCTAGTATGCTCAACAAATGTTCAACACGGCACTTGACATTGAACGTCTAATACAACGTTGAATGCTAAAGACTATATTGATTGCCTATTACGATGTTCAATGTCTAATATGAAACTCTAGACAACTTAACAGTGGTGTTAGCTTAGATTTTACAAGTGCATGTTGAACTAGATACATGTTTCTAACAACTTGCACTTTTAATATGAAGTTTGAGCATACCTTTAATTCTTGAGTGCTACAAAGTTTATGTTCTAAAAGTTGAATAGAATGCTGTTCAAATAACTTCTCATTCATCCCAAGTAATGCTCAAATCTTTAAAATCCAACCTTTATTTACGACCATTAGATGAAATTGAGGTAAGTGATGTATGCGTACAAAGAGGCTGTGGGTTAGAGGTTTAACAATGTGTTGTTTTCCTTGTCCATCATCAGATCTTTCTTGTTTCAATCAACAAACTACTCAATTTAAAGCGTCTGTAAGCTCAAAGTTCAACAATTTGTACCAACAATGGCTGTGAATAAGCATGTCGTCTGCGACGAGAAACTTGTGTGCAAGCAAAACCATCTCTTTGAGGTCGCGGAGGTGATCGGACACCGGGAAGTCAGCCTTCAAGGCTCCAAGGCCACTGCCGAGTATCTAGTGTTGTGGTTGGGTTACCCTGTGGAAGATGCATCATGGCAACCATGGAAGAATTTAAAGAGTTGCAAACAACTAGTATACGATTATCACAACCGCAATTCAAGGATGGTCAACAGAAGGTTCCCAAAGCACTCACAAACACATGGAATGAGCATTCGCAAGATGCGTGACAACGCAGTGGAATCAAACTTGAAAATTAAAGGTGAGCATTTGCAGAAAGAATTTTGAAAGTTTGTACATAACATCATTAAGCAATGGTAACATGATGGTGCAAAACATAGTAATTTATTCAGTAAGTAACGTGGCGAAAATATTTGATGAAGAAGATCATTTGTAATTGATGTAGTCAGATGCTACTTCAATGTAGAGCCTTGTATGACATGCTCCTTGGTTGCACGATGTTTGCATATCTTTACTACAATAGTTACTTCTTTGATGAATTTTCAATGTGTGAAAAGTACTAGATACCACAATAGAAATATGGTCTGTTCAGACTAGGGAAATGACTCACGAGAAGATCCACATGATGAATTTGACTACCGGTGGGTCTTCTCATAGTCATTTCTTTAGTCTATGCGAATCATGTTTCAACTAGCACTAAATGGTGCCTCTCACTTTTCATTATCAGAAGTGTGTGCCACCGTCATCAAATAATGTATTTAGTCCTAAAAATCAAAAACAATTCATCAAGTTTGTAATGCACTAACTATCAATTCTTTCAAACCTTGATTCAGAAAACTCCCTGTATGAGTGGGAAGTCGAAGACATTCTTGGGCACAAGATCTTCGATCATGCAAAGGAAGGAAAGAAGATGCATTATTTGGTGAAGTGGATAGGAGCTCCGGAGCCAATATGGAGTGAAGAAAATCGTGTGTTGGAGTATGATTCAAAAGGAGATTTGCAAGCATACATTAATAAGGAGGTAACATTTGGTGAGATGCTAGGAGAAGGATCAAATATGAGAAGTTTGGGGCGAAAATGAAGAAAGAGTTCAAACATATAACATTATTCATCAATTGGAGGAGGTTCTTGATAAATTCAATGAGAGTTTAACAACTAAGAAAGTATGTGAAGTTGTGAACGCATCCAAAAGATGAAGCGACCTAACTTCCTTGGGTTGCACAAAGGGATATCTTCTAAATAAATATTATTGAGTCTTCAAGAGTACTCGTGTGCCATGTGTTCTTGCCACACTATAATAAAATAAAATAAAAGTAATTTCTAAATTTTTAATTCACAAGAATTTTGAAATTCAATATCTTTCCTACAACAAAGCCCGTGCATCCATCCTTGCAAAGAGTTTTCGAGTAGTACCAAGAATACAACTAGGGAATGTACGGTTCTTGAGATCTCAACATAATAAACAATACAAAAAAACAAAAAAAACAATCAACCTAACTTAATTTTTAACTGCTTGAACGACCATATATGGTTGTTCCAAAATTTCTGGCTTGTTTATGTGTGGGTAGTTAAATTCCTTTAACCGTTCTAAAAATTTTTACAGGCAATATTGAAGGTTAACTCTTGGAAGCTTGTATTTTTCATTGAAAAAAATAAATATTTTATTTTTGAGAGTTTCTCAAAGGCATATATACAGTACCGCTAGTAGAAGAATAAAGCTTTGCCAATTTCATTTGATTTGAGATCTAAAAAATTGTACTTATCCATCCATACCTTAAGTTTGGTGTTTGTTTTGTTTTGTTTGTTACATTGAGATCTCCGAGACTATACATCTCCCGGTTGCATTCTTTGTACCATTGGAAAGATCTTTGCAGGAAAGGGTGCATGGGCTTTGTTTCATGGAGTTTTGATCTACAGTGAAAGTTATTGAATTCCAAAATTTTCATGAATTAAAAAATTAGAAAATTAATTTTACTTTTATTTCAATTGTGGCAACGGCACAGAGCACTCTAGTTTGCTTTGAAAATGGTCCCAATGGAATAAGTAAAGTATTTTTCTGATTTTTACCGTTGAAAATTTCAACAAGCAAGTGTTGATTTGGAGTTATTTATGATTTCTACTTATAATAAAAATTGTATTCCAACAATTGCAAGGTGGATTGTGTAATGAGTTTGATAGCTCTTCATTTGCACTTAAGGTTTTTGGAAGTGCATTTTAGTGTGCTAACACAATAATTTTTGGTTGTTCATGTCACCTCTAGTCCAAAAAACCTCTTATATGCAAATTTCTCAAACATTGTGGGAAGGGGAAGCATACTAAAAATAGGATATATAAATTTTTCTTGTTATAATCTCACAACTCCTATGCAATTTCACACTCAAAACTTGGAAGCACTTGGATAAGCAAGGTCTTTAAACATTTGTATGTTTAGATTTTGAAAAAAACAACAATTTGCTTCATTGGAGACAACTACAAGCCCATGCTTTTTTTTTTATAGAAAAAACACACTTGAAAACACTTGGGCAATTAGGGATTAAGGTATAGATTTTGGGGATATATGTAATATTATTATATTACAACATTTGTTATGGAAAATGCGCAACATTTGTTATTATTTGTGTGGAATTTGATCAAGGATTATTTGTATTAGAAAACAACTCCAATATATATAAATCAAAGTTGATTATTTAGATTTGAACACCTTATTTTAAAAGTTAAATTCTACAAAATCATACTATAATTTTTGACCACTAAGATTGCAAGAATATAGGGTTTCAAATTAGAAGGAAAAAAAAGCTTTTGGTATTAATTGACAAAATAGACTTAGCAAATTAGACTAATCTTCAACTTCATTTTTTGCTCTATATTTATTAAAAATAAATAAAAATTTAATCATTGCCTACTATGTCATGTTTTTAATACATTTGACAAGCTTTAGAAGTAGATGGCAGATGTTGCACATGCTATCTAAAAATTGAACATTTTCATCCAAAAAATGATAGTTTCGTCTTGCCCAAAAAACTTAAAGCATATAGTAGTTTTTGATTTGAATACCTTATTGGAAAAAAAATCCTCCAATGGAATACATTTATGTCCAAAAAATTGAACATTTTCATTCAAAAATGACTTCACACGAATCTATTTTAATATCCTATAGATCATTTGTAATAAATTTTGCATGTGAACTAAACTATGGGCATTACTAAATAATATGTTAGAAATATATATACCGTAGTGCTTTTGTATATTCATCATGTGATTTTAGATGGAATTAAATTAGCTAATAAGGTCCACTCATTGTAGCCATTACCTAATAATCTTTTCACTATGTATATCACAAAGTATTACAACCGGCATAACGTTTATAATTTCGGGAGATAGGAAGAAGGCAAATTTTGTATACAAGTGGGCCAGCAAGAGGTACAATAATCTATGAGAGATATGTAGGAGCTTAACCGCATATAGTCAAGTCAAAAGAAGTGCATGTGTTGTGAGCAAAATATCAAACCTTCTTTATTTATGGCCCAACACAAGGAAAATCTATTTTTTTTAAACATATCCAATAAAAAGATGTGGTCGGTGAAGTTAACTTTGAACTCCCAAACTTATTTGTGATTTGGATTCAATCAAAAGCTAGGGACCAAAATCAAAGATGGATTAGGAACTACATTTTTAGAGAGAAGTAACACCGTTTAGCAAAACAAAGTGAGATTCTTGCTCAAAAAGGAAATTTATTGTTATAGGTGAGGACAAGAGACAATATATTTAGCCAAACAACAAAAAATTGTTGCTAAAGGTGAGGGAGAAATGCAACACCACTTATCACGACAACACAAGATTTTTTCTTTTCTTTTCCATATTCCTCATTCACTCTCTTTTTTTCCTCCTTGTGCATCCTTCATGCTATAACCCTATATAGCATTGCTTCTTAGTCTCATCTTCAACATCTCATTTTTGAGCATCAAACTGGCATTGTTTATCTATGTGGGGCTGCCTTTTTTTTAGCAACAATCTCACATTGTTTTGCTAAATGTTCTTGCCTCTCTACTTCATTGTCAACACCTTTTTGAGCAACAATCTTGTAACGTATATATTACTAAATAGTATTGCTTCTCTTCTTCATCTTAATAAACAAAACAGAAATTCAGACTTTTTGAAGAGCAATTAATTCCGCCTTTAGTTGGTGATCACAAGTTACATACAAATATAGAAGATCTCAAAAGATGGAATAATTCAACAATTTTTCAATGCACGAGGGGATCTTAATTGAATTACTACGATTCCAATCTTGAATTTTGAATCCATGACTTTTTCTTTCCCCCTTGTGCACTCAACCCTCTAAAATCAGAGCATATGATTGGTGGTGCCACTAGGGGGATCGCTTAAAATAAATCCTTGGCCATAACCAAAGTCACAACTATTTTGAAGTCAATCTTTTCTATCCTTTCATGTACATTTAGGTCTTGAATAGCCACATACAAACATAAAAAAATACCATGAGTTTTCATGAACAACCCAAAAAAGTTGATGATTTTTTGAGGCAATCAATGGGACTTATCCAAGTGTAAAACAATGCAAAACAACTTGGATTATATTTTTCTTGTGGATGCTAATTACCTTAAAAAAAATTCGAAATTTGACCGAAACCTAAGTTAGATTATAGAACTAGAAAATTGGCAAAGTTTCCAAAATCCAAAACCTTCAATCAATCCTTGTTGATAGTGAAAAGAGCATGAAACCTTAAAAAATATTAGAAACATAATGGTACCAAAAAAATCAAAATTATAAACTTTGAAGGAAATTAGAGCCAAAAAATAATTGCAATTATTGCAAAAAATTGTTAAAAATAGCAAGTACAAAAAATTTAGCATGTCAAATTAATAAACATTTCAACTTTCAAATAATTGACATGTCAAATTTCAAAATGTTACATTGGTTGTCACTAGTAGTATTAAGAGCCTTACTATTTTTTAAGATTCATATATATAATGATATTATTTCATTTCATTTCAAAAAAATGTTTTTAATCAATTCGAACTTTATTGCAAATATTCTTTTGTACCAAAACTTAATCTACTAAGAGCAAGAAACCAACCTTGAGTCAAGGTTTGAGAAGTCAATTTTTCCCTAACTTGTTTGGTTATGCGAGTCACTCACTTTGTAAGCTATAGAAGCTTGAGGGAAAAATTCCCCATTAAGTAAATCATCATCAATAAACTGTAAATCATCATCAATAAATTTATTTCAAATGATTTTGCTTTTAAGTTTCAACTACACTCTTGAATTTTTCACCAAAAAGACTAAAAAAAAATTACAATTGCAATTGCAAAAGCATTTGACACTGATTGCAAAAACTACAATAGTACTTTTTATATACAAATCATTGTTAACCCATGTTTGAGGGGCATTTTGGAAAGTCTAACTTGAATTTCAAGTAGTTCTTGATATTAAATGTCTTTAAGTTCAACTAAGAAAATATTAAAATTTTAATTTGAGTGATAGTTCGAAGGTAGCATCTTACAAGCTTAAAAACACCATTTTCAAACTTTTTCAACTGATTTTCTCTAAATGTGCTCAAAGAGTACAGCAATTACAATATAATATTTATCACTATCATCTTCATTTTGTAAAAGATTTCATTATATTTTAAGCATTTTGTAATTATTAAGATTTTTACAAATAATTTACTTTAAAAAATCATTCAAAATTCTTTTTAACGTTTTTGATTATGAAAAAATGAAATTAAAATTTGGATATATATTACTCCATACTTCTTGTGAAAAGTATCAAATATTTGAAAGGTGTATTTTAACCCCTAAAGTTCCTTGACTATGTTATCACCAAAAACACTCCAAAATTGCCATTTCTAGTACAAGTACAAAAATTTTGAATTTTTTTTTTTGATATAAGTAACTATAGGGTCTTATAGTATGCTAGTTTTAGAAGATGTAGGAAAAAATTCAGAATTTTCCATTGTGCGGATTGGAAGATATTAGTGTTTGACTTGGCAAAAATAGGGCAGTTGCACTTCACAAGCTCACTTTTCTATAAAAAAAAATGTCCAAAATGGTGGTGCTTTTTTGAATTCTTTTTCCTAAATAAGTTTTCAACATGCTTAAAATTTTTCAAATCATTTGGAATTGTACAACATATAAGAAAAAAATAGTAAGTAGAAAGAAGTAGAGAATGGTTCAAAATACAAAATTGTTAAGAATTTAATTATGGAATTGAAAAATGCCAATCCCAATGGTTGTAATGTTATTATAAACAATCTACATCCTATGATTTTATTTTTTTCAAAAAATATTGAAAATTGAGTGAAATAAACGACTTCAAAGTTTATTTTAGAACAGAGAATCCATAATTGCCCGCAAACTAAAACTCCTCATAACTTTTGACTCATGGATTGAAATGGAATGATTCAAAACTTTCCACGTATATATAGATCTAAAAAAACAATTTCAAAATTTTGTTTTTGAAAAAAGTGATATTTTCTTATCTGCCCAGACTACCCGAGTTGATAAACAAACAACATATTTGGCCATAACTTTTGACTCATGTTTTCAAATGTCATGAAATTTAGTGCATATGAAAGATATTCCTTGTCTCCACCTTCTATTAAAATTTTAGTCTAAAATATGCAAATTTCTAGTTAGAGGTACTTGTCCAGAATTGCTATATTGCTAAAAATAGCAAGTTGGTTTTTTAGGGGTTAATATAGAAAAGTAATTAAGTTTGACCAAACAGGAACATGGAACATCCTTAAAGGTTAATACAGATCATTGGACTTATTAGCCTTCTCTTGTGAAAATTTAGACTTCTCTTATAAAAAATGTTCAAACTCCATTTCTCAACTTCGCTTAAGAATTTTTTTACTATTTCAAAAATATCTTAACTGCCTCCACAAATTTTGATGAACTTCTTTTCTTTTCAAATAATGAATTTGAGGGCCAATTTACACCAAGGCAAGTCCAAGGACCAGAAGCACTTCAGGGTAGCCCACTTTATTAGATGTGAGTCATGTGACCATGCAAAGCAAGAGCCTAAGATAGAAAATTGTAATGGCACTTTGTATGGCCTTGTTATAAACCCAAAAGAGACCTATAGCCTAGCCATATCTATCTATTATTAGATTTGATACTGTCAACCTTAAGATCAATTAATCCTTAAACGTCTAGCTAGTGACCATGGAAATCATCTCTTTTGGTATTGTGTAACAACATCCACTTAAAAAAAATGCTCATTAGAAGTCAAACTACTGTGCATGATCTTCCCTTTTTGCACAAAATTCTAAGGATGAATAATTACATTTCTGTCCTAGATAGAGAGATTATTTGTCATTCATCATCCGAAAAATGGCCGCAACATTGTTTAAGGGTTTAAATAAACAAAATCTATGGTTGTGAGGTTATAGGCCACCCTAGTCTCCTAGAAGTCCGTTAGGCCCAGTTCAAAAAAGTGGTCAAGAAAAAAGCTCCTAGAAACTAGCAAAACATTATCTACTTTGGCCATGTAGGATTTCAAGTAGTCTTCTCATCCTTCGCCAAAGTGTAAACCCAACTTGCACCACGCCTATCTCCATGAATCCCTACTTTGATAAATTCAAGAGGGTCTTTAGTCCGGCCCTGGTGTATGATAAACTGGCCCTGAGTACTGGTTGCAAGGAATTGCAAGGTTTCACACCCCATATTATGTTTATTTAAAAAGAGACTGATATGTAATAGAATCAATGACCAAAATTATAAGAATTAAAGTGGGCGAGTATAATTAACAATAACGATAACCAATAATTACAGATAAAATACATGGATTTCAGCTAAAGCTGCATGTCCGTATCCTCTATCTATCAATGACCTATAAATGCGAGTCCAAGCAAATACAGATCCAAAGTTCACTATGGCTACTGTAGTGATTGCCAGACCAATTTTCTTCTGTCAGCACCTCTCGTATAAATTCCTGTTTCATAACTTGAGTAAAATAGTTGAAAAAATATTGCAGAGTTCTGAATCACATACAGTAGAAACGTGCTGGATATACATCTTCCATAATAACCACGCCGCTTGACTTGATCTTGCCAAACACCCACCAACTTCACCTCATGGAAGCAGATATCCTAGAGAGTTTTGAGAGTTATTCACTTGCTGCTAATGTACTGTACACTGTGAAGTCTTTCGTAGCTATCCTCACTGAATGCAAAGATTCCAGGTATTATAAATACATGGGGCAATAGATGATAATATCAAGGTAAATGCTATCTTCAACCGAATCTTAAAAATCTCCTGACCTCACCACCACCCTCTTTTCCTTGTCTTCCGCGGCGGGGTTATCTTTCCCACACTCCAGCCCGCGTCAAACAACACACTCAGCTCGTCATCTGAATCTTCATCGGTGCTTACAGGAGCAATAGTCATAACGGTTGACTTCCCCTTGTCATGAGTTCCATCGCCGACAGATTTCGATTCTCCAACTTCTTCAAATAAATCGGACTTTTTAACAGTCTCAGGGTGTGTACTGGATTCAGAGCTTTCAGGGTTCAAACTGCGGTCAGCAAAGTTGATTTCAGAGCTTATCTTCTGTGCGTCCACACGGGAACTATCCTCAGCTCCATTATCGACCACAAAAAGGGGTTTTCCCTCCAAACCATCTTTCAAATCCGTATCGTCATCCAGTAAACGAACCTCATGAAAAACAACATGCCTATCCTGGGCTTCACTGTGCTTAGCGAGCCAGCTGGAGATAGCCGATGCGATAGGAGTACCAACTGTATAAATAACTGGTACAAAAGCGCCCAGAAGAGGTAGCCTTTTCACAAACTTCAGTGTATCGGCCGACTTGGATTTCACAGTCACTTCATACTTCACCCAGGTATTCGCAGCACCACCAAGCATACCACGCTCACAAACCTGCTCATAGGCATAGGAGGTAACGGTTGTAACCTCCTCAAACATGCTGTGAACGCCCTTCGCATTACTGACAAAGCCTGATAAAAATGGAACCTTCTCCATTGCAGTCTCCCCCAGAGCATATAACTGAAAATACGAAAAGTTTTGTAAGGAAGAAGCCTAGAATTTGTGAAGCACAACAAAGTAATTGTACAGAACTCTCACAATGATCATGTACACAAGCACTACTAAAAATGGACCAAAGATATCTTCAACAGCTGTATATGATCTACGTTCTGCAAGTAATGATCAATTTTTTCTCCTTAAACAAGATGAACAAACCCCAATACTTCCACAACGACTTAGGGCAATGCACTGTAGTGACTAGGAATGCCAAAATACCTTCACATCGGCGAGAGCTAGCAAATACAGGCCTTCAGTTCCCGCTTTGACAGCTAGAGGTTGAATGCGAGGGCTCACGATATCTTCCACCGCACCTATCATTGGTCCCACGAGACATGGCAAGTGCCTACTCTTCTGGAGTACATAACACGTGAGCGACACTACAGCCGACCCAATGCCCTCCAAGAGCTTTGGCCGCTCGTCTGTTAAGTAACCAGCAACCTGCAAACAATCCAAATTCAGAATCTGGTTAATGATTTTAATTTGTAATCATGCATGCTTTAATGCAAACTTCTGAAATACAAACGTTCCACGTAGAATCTCGTTTTCATTCTAACGGTGAGAGCTATAAAGGTAAACTAAGAAATAAAGTATTGAGTTAGGTCTCACTCAGCGAAATAGTCTAACAGTGGATGAAGGCAATGCCTTTGCATCATTTAGGAGAGTATCTACTACACTAATTATGAACAAATTGAGGGGGAAAATAAAACTATCTTGTCCCTGTGATAAAGGTGACTATCTCACTGGAGCATGCATACTGAGAAAATGATTACCAACATCAAATTCCCACAAAATTCACTACTGTATGAACGACACTATCTTGATCAAGGGGTGAACCTCGCGACAGTTGACGCAACGCTGAAAACTAACTTATCAAGAAACAACTTCGGAGACTCGATCAAGTTCATAGGGTACTCACGCCTTCATTTGACGAACTACACGAACATGAGTTGTCGACAGACATATTGGCTCAACCGCAGAGCATCTCACACCATCAACTGGCACAAGCCCCGCTGAGCGTTCGCACGTCAACAGAAAAAACACGGAGTGAGCACTGACATTCACTGGCCACATCACACCGTGCTCTCCATGGGACACCTGTTCCACCATGATTTGTTAGGAGGGAAAGAACATAAGCTTTAAGGCAAAGATTTACGTCTTTAAAAATTGCCCACGATATTTGACCAAAAAGACATTACCAGCAACCACATTTTGCCCCCTCCCCAAAATGCAAAATTTCTCCTCATCTGCTCCTTTCATTTCCCTCATGAGAAGAGGGACTTCAATGTATTGCAAGCTACATATACAGGAAATGTCAACCAAAGCGATATCTGAGAAGCAAGCTACCGGTAGATCAGGGGATCAAATTGACAAAGGATAGTTCAGAAGAAATTTAATTTGGAAATCCACATGTCCACTAGCTCGAGGGTCTCTCTTCCCTCTCTCAAAACTTTACGACTTTCAGGGAACTAAAAGCGGAACAAACCTCGCAGTCCACGAATGCGAGAGGCGGTAAAAGTCCGTGCTCAAATGAACCTTCGCAAGGCAATCAATAATGTACGCCGTCGCAACACACTTCGCGCAAAGAATACGCAGCAGAACAACCTAAACGAAGTATCTGTGAACGCTCAGGCGCTGGCTTAACAAAGACCTTTCCTCGTTCCAAGATTTTCAACCATATTTGGAAGCCTCCCACTGTCCGCAAATGAGATCCCGCGACACAATGTCAAATACCAAAAAAATTGGACACTACCACGTACACAACCGGGTATCAACTCCAATAAAACTTTTAAATGCGAGAAAAACTTAGATAATCACTCCAAAACTTTTAATCCGAGCATGCGAGGAAACAATTCACTAAGAACGGAACTGCACTTGGCTCCTGTCCACATGACTCTGAAGCTCTCCAAACACACCACCTCTTAACCACTCCGCAAATCGAAACTCACTTTTCCATCCCTCACAATTTTAATAAACACCCTCGCTCTCACATCCTCGTAACTTAATCGCGAAATTTCGCAAGCAATTTCGGCCGTTTCACGTTAATCCACTGACAGCCAAACCTCCAGCGGGACAAAACTCTGAAAACCGCGTCATGCAGTTTGTTCTCGCCGTGACAAGAAAAAAAAAGAACCAAGACTTCAGGATAGCAGGTTACGCAACATCGCCAGCGCTTTCAGCGACTTCACCGCAATCCAAAGACAGATAACCCTCCAGCGCCAAAAAAACTCTTAAAACCTCATGCCTGACTCATATACGACGCAGTTCATTTTCGCCGTGACAGCAAGAAACTAAAAACACTACAGAGTAGCAGGAAACGCAATCTCGCCAGAAATTTCACCTCAATTCAGCGGCAGCCAAACCTCCAGCGGCAAAATCTCTTAAAACCGAACCCCGGACTCAAAAACGACGCGGTTTCCCTGTCGCCGACAAGAGAAAAAAGAAACAACATTGCAGAAATGGCAGGAACCGCAATCTCGCCAACATTTCAACTCAATCCACGAACAGCCAAACCTCCAGCGAAAAAGAACCTCTCAAAACCGCATGCCTGGCTCATATATGACGCAGTTTATTTTCGCCGTGACAAGAAGACACTAAAAATACTACAGATTACCAGGAAACGCATTCTCGCCAGAATATCACTTCAATTCAGTGACAGCCAAACCTCCAGCGGCGAAATGTCTTAAAACCGTACCCCTGACTCAAAAACGACGCGGTTTCCTATCGCCGAGAAGAAACAACACTGCAGAATGACAGGAACCGCAATCTCGCCAGCATTTCAACTCAATCCACACACACAGACACACCTCCAGCGAAAAGAACCTCTTCAAACCGCACACCGCATTCAAAAACAACGCCGATTCTTTTTTCTCGAAGTGATATTAAAAACAAATTTAACAGCAACAGAGAATGGCAGGAACCGCGATCTCGCCACCATTTCAACTCAATCCACGAACAGCCAAACCTCCAGCGACAAGAACCTCTTCTCAAACCGCGTACCGAATTCAAAAACGACGCCGATTCATTTTTTTTCGAAGTGAGGCAAGAGAAAGTTAACAACAACAGAGAGAGAATGGCAGGTTGCGCATACCGTTGTGAGGCTTCCGCCCTTGCCGCGGCCGAAGGTGCGACAATAATGAGCTTTGGCGAGAGACCAGCCTGAGGAGGGGTGCGCAGGAAGTAAAGAGGAGGAGGCGGAGAGGAAGCTGGCAGACGCTCCGTCGTTTAAGCTTAGAAGACTTGTCCATGATTTCTTTCCCCGATGCGCTTCGGTCTTTTATGGTTTGACGCTAAGTAAGCGGAAAAGAAAAAGAAATGGTCGGGGCGATAAATCCAACATAAGAGAATGGCGGCACAAACAGAGACTGACAAGACAGCGCTGGTTTGAAAGTGTTGACTGGATGTGATCAGCGTTGGGTTCAGGGACAGGTTGGGGCGCTTTGAATTGATTGTAAGCTTACAAGTGGAAGGAGCAAGTTTAAAAATTTGAAATCCTCTATTTGAGAGCCATAAGGTATAAGGTAGCATCACCCATAACCGTCAAATTAAGCAATTCAGCATAGTTGGAGGTACTTTTTTCTAGAAAAAATAGTTTTTCAGTATTAGCAATTGAAAATCATGAATATTAAAAAAAATAGAATTTTTAGATAAGGCATCTAATTTATGTGAATTTTCAAAGTAGAACTCCCTAGGGCACCCTAAACTACACTCTAGCAAAGTTGCCTTGATTCTAATACCAAAATCTA
This sequence comes from Pseudisothecium myosuroides, assembly GCA_951799445.1. Classification (NCBI taxonomy): domain Eukaryota; kingdom Viridiplantae; phylum Streptophyta; class Bryopsida; order Hypnales; family Lembophyllaceae; genus Pseudisothecium; species Pseudisothecium myosuroides. The sequence goes on along the minus strand of OX637290.1, from coordinate 19,905,136 downwards.
AAAAAATCAGAGACCGCCAACCACAACTAAGGATAGACACCGTTTTAAGGTACTTTTGCAGACACTTGTAGGAAATTCTACAATTGAAGTATGGATACACTAATGGTTATGGGTGTTGCTACCTTATCACCTATTTTCAACAATGACCCCATTTGCACAATGTAAGATGACGTATTTTCATGAATGAGGGGAATATGATGTGGTTTAGTAACTTCATTGCTGTGAGACAAATAACACATTGATACCTTTTTGTATGACAAATGACAAATGACATGTGTATGACACCTTTTAATTAGAAATTTTAGCTTTGCAATTCTCGGAAATAGGTTTGCTTATACATTGAGAACAAGTCGGATTGTAATCTACACTTCCTTAATTTTTACTAATTCCAAACTTGATGGAAAATTAGCAAAAAATAGTGCAATTTTCATTATTTCCATTCCCTTACTAGTGAAAATTACCCCACCACCACCATTGTCCAATTAGGCATATGCAAAATTGCTTAAAGTCTTGCATCGATCCTTAACAAGTTTTTCAATAAATGAAATTTGGGGTACATTAGGTTGAAATAGTGGCTACAATCTATGTCTTGGATGATGGTGATGGTATGATTAGTGACTACAATAAGAAGTTCCACCTTTTGAATGTAAATTCATATTAATATAGGAAGTGACTTTTTTCAAGCCTTCATATTGTGGCCATGTTAGGAAATATTATGACTATTTTAGGTGAATAAAACAACCATTATGGATACACTTTTTGTTGATTTTGGATAGTCTAAAGACTATTTTGAGTCAATTGGATAGCACACTTCAAAAATTTATAACAAATTCATACTTTGTCAAAAAAATAAAATTTCAATTGCTCTCTAGATTTCTCACATTTGACTTTATGTTGAAAAAAAGTTAAAAAAATTTCAACAATGCCAAGAGGGCAAACCTATCATTCTGCTTGTCATAGACTGCTTTACCTCAAATCATCGGAAGACGCTAAACCTATCCTACAAAGTGGGCCCTATAGGGTGAATTTTCTGTTCAGTGGGATAAGTATGAAATAAATTTAAATTAAATTAAAATAAACTATTTTGTGCCGTGTTAATTCTAAGTTCTTTGCCTCTCCAAGCTACTTTAGGGCCTCTGATTGCAATTACCACTTCAAAATTTGCAAATTTTATCATATGTTGAAAATAAAAATTCCTATATTTTCTACGGACAAATTCACTTAGTGGGGCCCACTTTTGTAGGATAGATTTACTTAGCATCCTGCTAGATCATCAGACCATTTTTTTTTTTGACACAAGCGTGTTGAACAACACACAGTGAGGGGTTTCCATCAAGTAGGGAAGCTGATTTCATGCCTAATAAACACAACATGTCGTTGCCAGGTATTGAACCGGCAACCACGATTTTTGGTTGGGTACCTTTCCACCATCGTTCGGTAGTTTAGGGTCATCTCGGACCAGAATACCAGATCATCAGACCATTTGAAAACTGTACGATCAGAAGTTCGACCCAATTTCCAAGGAGCCGTCAATGAAAAGAGAGATCATCAGATCAGGGGTCAGCGAAGTGAAAAGAAACTGAACGACGGAAAGAAAAAGAAAAGGTCTCCGTCTTTTAGGGAGTGAACCAATGGGCAATGGCCTTCAGGCTTCCGCAGTGTGCGTGTCGGTTCTCCCGCGTTCACAAATTCGCCTTCCCGTGCTTCGCTGGCCTCCTTCCACGTAACCCGCATGGTCGTTTCTTGCCACCTGGCGAATGCTCTCAGCACCAGGACCAGGGATTTTTTTTTTAAATTTAAAAAAATTATAATTTAAACATTTAATTGAAAACATCTGGGGGGCACAAACGGTTCCAGTAATTTTTTTTTCAAATTTTTAGAGGTGAAGCTTAACCCTGGAGCACGCCGACGTCCATTTTCTGGACGATGAACAGATTCAGATCCTTGTTTCTGTCTCATTCCTGCTTGGATGAAAGTCATCCTAATTTTTGGTGATACTTTATCAAGTTGTTGTCCTATCCATCGGTTGGATTGGGTGTTACTAGAACATATTACATTTCTAAAATTACAAATGTGGAAGTATGTCAAGTGGTCAATTTGCATTGACTTCAGTTCAAAACTAGATGTGCAAAAATGAGGTCAAAGATGTAAAGGTCACAAAAATTTCAAAAAATCACCATATGAAGAGAACCTTATTTCAAATCCATTCCAACAAGTTTTACTCAAAAAATGATAATATTTTACTTGTAATTGAATTTAGAAGGAATTCTGAAATTTTCTTTTCAAAATTTATAGAAAAAGATTGGTAATAGCATTAGTAGATCTAACCGTACGGATAGAATTTAAAAATCAAAATCTACAGCTTTCGTTTGTATACCAATTCCAAAATATTCTTCCAAATTGTAGTTTATAATGGTTTTTCTCAAATCGTCAATTTTGGAGATGAATCCAGACGCTCCAGGGTTAACCTCTAGGAGTCCCTACACAAAATAGTGAAATTAGGTTGCCTTAACAATTAGGTTGCCTTACTTCAAATGCCATATTTAACTACTTCTGGACTTTCAATAGTCCAGAAGTAAAGAGGCGGTGAAATCCCTTGATGTTTTCCTATGGATCTGGAGATCTCCTGAAATAGGAACGCTTTGCATGCATCCAATTCAGCACCCACAAGTATGTCAGGGAGTGCTTCATGTGCTTGGAAATGAAAGAAATCGTGTAGTTGTAACATAACGGATCCGTGGTAGAGTTCACATGATTGTATTGGGAGATCTGTGGACCGGGTTTCCGTAGTTTAGGCATCCAATTTACAGCACAACTGAAGTCTCAGAACCTATCGAGAGATCCCCCGATGACCACCACTTGTTGCAAACATGGCTCCCATCCCATATTAATCCCTCAGTGAGCGCTGATCTTCACATAATTCTATCGGGAGATCCCCTGACGGGGTGGTAGAATATGAGTCGGCTTCACTGACAATCTTGGTGTCGAAGTGGTACAATTTGATTCCTGTGCTAAAGTGCAAGTGATATCCAAATTCATCAAGAATGATTCACAATAAGGCACGAGGGGGCCGATTCTTTCAAAGATATATGGTATCCCGAGAGTTCAAAGGAAGTACACACAAGTAGATTTGAAATTCAAACATCAATTGACAATTACCAAATGAGCAATTGCTCTTGGGAATAAGGAGTCCGATTCTAGGATTCACCGGGAGATCCCCCGACGGACTGCTAACATAGTGGAGCTAAGGTAGTCAAGATATGATGAAGTGACGGGGCATATCACAGTACTCACAGTGACATTTGAAGAACTGTAGACCACTGAGTTACAGGTGCTTAGACGTTCAACATACATCTGAAGATGAATAACGGCTAAGTAAACATAATATTCCATCCGAAATAATGACATTAGTTTGAGGTTGTGTAAAGAACATCAAGGTTCTTTCACTGCAAAAAATAGATTCGTACTTGGTTGTCCGCTATATAATTGTGAAGATGCAAAACCTAGAAGACTAGAATTCCAACAGTGTAACTGTGAGAGAAAAGAAATGCATTATTCAGACTCATTTGAGTGCATGTATGACCCGAGCAATGTATTATGTTCCGGACACAAACATAAACCACTTCCATTTCAGGAGACGAGAGGAAGAAAGACATCCCGCGCTTTTGCTATCAAGTCATTGCCCTCGTGCCGCACGCAAAGAATAGAAATCATAAACATATTAATATATTCATAAAGATTAATTTTACATATACAAGTCACAAAAAGTAGCTCTGAAAAATTAATCGAAGAACAGTCCTACTGACTCAACGGACTGTACTTCGAAACCCTCACTTGCGGCTGCACTTACTGGATGTAGAATGCGTCGTGCGATATCACGATGGCAGTCGCACCCCGCAGAATGCATTGTGACATCTCACGATTGCCGCGACGACCGATACAGTGCGTCGGGAGTTCCCACGATGGCAGTAGCGACCCCGGACTAGGCACTCAATCATGGGTCCACCACGTTTGCCCGATTCAAATTCACTAAGGCAGCCTCCCTACTCTTCTGAGGAATCGTCCGTGATTTTTGATCCACTCTCCTGGACCAATTCACATACACTGCAGCACCCGCGTCCACCTAGGTGAGGGGACTTTTTTCAACAACCCATTTACCGTACCAGCAATTCCGATAAATCAATTCCAACCTCGTTTCGGAGTTATCGGGTCGCCAGTACTGAAGCAAGAACTTCCCGTTATTCACATCTCCTTCCACTCTGCATACAGTAGACAATGCTCTTCCCTGCCAAATAGCACATGATTCCGGGACTTCCGGTCTGACAAGTACCCAACAGCCTGGTCGTATGTCTAGCCATGGATTAAAGCTTTCCCTTGGCGCTTCATTTGCAGGGCCGCAATAAGGCTCCGGCTCCTCTTCTTCCTCCGGAATCACGTCCATGGGATTCACCGTCGATCCTAGGCGAGGGACTCCATTACGCGCCACCCTCCAATCGTGTTGTGGCCAGAAGCCTTCCACCAACTCCGGAGGACACTTGGGTAATGGTTCCTTCAGCTCATCGAGAACACACTTCCAGTAATCCACGTATGGACCGAACGCAGTTGCAAATCCCTCGCATTTAGAAATACCGTATTGCTAGTACTGAATGTATTTCTCGAGTCCTACCAGCATGAAACCCTTGTTCAAGGTAGCTTTCCGCGCCGCATCCCTTGCCTTCTCTTGATTTCCATTCGGTATCGGAACCTCGCTGCCCCACATGGGCTTAAATGGAACAGGCTTTGGACAGCCGTGAGGGAGCATGGGCCGACCATTGCTGTCTGTCTTCCAAATGCGTTCAGAAGGTTTCTTTGACGGCAACCAGTTCGAATCAATTGCTGACCTTTTGAAGTTCATGACGGGGCCCCCATCAATGTCCACGTAGAACTTGAACAGGTGCATCTCCCCCAATCCAATTAATTTTTCCCCACGATCGCATTGGTAACCCTCCACGAACGACTTGAAATCCCCCACCTCGTGTATGAACTCCGGCATAAATGACAGTTCTTGGGACTGCATGAAGGCTTTCATGAGGTCAGCGACGACAAAAGTGTTCTTGGTCTTCAGGGCCTTGGAAAGGTGGCTGAAATATGCATCGATGTCCTCGTGAGTGTGTCCGACTAGTAGAAACCCAACCTGAATTTCCTTGAAGACACCTTGTGCAGTGAGCAAGGATAAGAACGCCATCAGATATTTGTTCTTGTTATCCTTGGCAGAGTTGTCAAGCTGGAGATATAAATTTTCAGGAAGAGGGGTACTTCCGACCCGAGCTCCAGGTTCGGTGAGGGTTAGACTGTCCATACATCTAGACTTTCCTCTAAGCAGTGCCTCGAACAATGAGTTAGCCGGCGGATATGGAAAGAGGTCGCCTGCCTCTCGAATAGGTGGACCCTCCAGCCGGCGCAACAACCTCGCCAAAGACGGAATGGTGAAGTTGGAGTCTGCCGGCCAGCAAGATGGAGCATAATGGGCGTAAGAACCGTCACCATGGCCATGAGCTATCATTCCAGTAACGCTCATCGGAAGCTGCCCCAAACCGGCCGTGGCCTTCGTTGTCACCCGGAGTCTGGGTAGAGCCGTCTTGGATGTATCCATCTTGTCGTGAATTATACATAAAATTCTTCGAGGATCTCGTTTGGATTCCTCACACCAAGACGCATACAAACGACGGCAAGAAGCTTGGTGATTGAGATGATGAGTCCGCTGCTTCACGAACTCCACGTACTCGGGGCTTCCTTTCGGAGACTTCAGAATAAACTGCTGTAGGTCGTTGCACGTAGTACATTTTGCAAACGAACTTCCGACAGGCTTAATGGAGACGTTGTTGAACTGCTCCCGCTTGAGTCTACTAATAGTCGACTGGCTCACGGGCGGCAGACCGTAGTCGGCATTCAACTGCACATCCAGAACTGGTACGCTTAAGCATTGGTACGAGCGAAGGGGAAGGAATGCAAATGACAAGCAATGCACCAGAACAGTGATCGTGATATCTCACGATCATTGATCTCGTTGGGAGATCTCACGATCAATAAAGCAGTGACAGGAGATTAGGGGCACTACCTCGTTGGCGTCTGCTCGGACTCGTTTCCAATTTCTTCCGGGAGGAAGGAATTTTAGAGTGTCCATTCGCCCATTCCCGATGCCGCGCATTTGGTGGGGCATTTGATCAGCATTCTCGTCAATAATGGCTTTCATAGTCCCAGCGACCTGAATAGTCTGAGCCCGCGGGCGCTTAACCTCTTTGTTTCCGTGCATCCCTGATACGACGCCGTCGTTGTACATCTCGATTTAACTGTGGTAAGTGGACTTCGGGATGCCGTGAATTATGTACCATGCCTTGCCACAAACATCAACTCCCTCTAGCGTGACGTATTTCCGCTTCTGCTCCCTGTACCTTTCGTGTAGTTGTCCTCCCACTTCAATCCCATATTCACGGCGCTCGTCAAACGACTTCAAGTAGTACTTCTGCCTTCCTAACAGCGTGAACTCCTGGTTATAATGCTGACAACACAGACGTCTGCAGCACTTCTCCGAGCTGACTTTCCGAATCTCCTCGTCTGCCGTTTTGCGGGATTACTGCGATTCCATCAGTTCCAGATTGGGTTTGCGAACTATAAACCGGTATGGTGCTTTCATTCTACCTCCGAGGTAAGCGAGAGGGTCGTCGATATCGGGAATGGCGGCAAAATGATCCACTGTCTCCTTCAACAAACGACCGTTGGGAAACCAACACTCCGAAATTGGCCACCTGTCGTGAGACATTATGGCTTCGGTGTCACCCACAAAAACATCGAGGACTGTCACACCTATGAAACCTTCACCAAGTGTCTCCTCTTGGAAATGATCCTCCGGACTCCAACAAATGATACGACCCGAGGAAACAAGGAGTCCGTCGGCGTCCTTCCGATGCACATCAAGTCCAAACCAGGCTCCTTGACAAATATACGGACATGGATCCATCGGGGGATCCCCCAACGCTCTAACAACGTCGGCGGCTCTCCACAACACTACATTCTCTTGAACATCCTCTAATGTGTTCATACCCCTCTGACAAGGAAAGCATTTCAAATCCTGGAATTCTAATTTGATAGAATGAGGTCGCACCAGAATGTAAATCCAAGGCTCAACAGGTATGGGCACACCCAGCCACTGGCCCTGGGGACGAACCTCTTTAACGATTCCTGAACCAACTTCACCGAATCCAGGCACAAACAACTTAACCCAATCACCATTCACAAACGCTTCACATCCATCGGTGGAATCCTGTGATTAACCCTCTACATGCGTTCCGTCCACATATGGAACTATCGCGTCAGCAGCAGACTCACAGAATGAATCCATTGTCAGAGTGAACTCTATCAAATCCCTTGGACGAGATTAAAACGATATGTAAAACCTGTACATCATACATTCAAGGAGTTAGGCATGTCTACAGAAGAGCGCTGCATTCATGGCATTGTAACCTCACGACATGAAGGACAGAAGCATCAACGTCTGTACAGTCGTGGGAACTCACATTCACACGGCAACGCAACATGAACAAGTGAATCTAGTTATTGTCAACAAGAAGTTCGAAAGCCCAGACGCGATAGTGCGATCTCACGAGGGCCGTTCCAGAACCACTGGGAAGAAGCCAAGGCATCCAGGAAAACGTCGCAGAAGTTTAGAAGACATTAACCAAAGAACGTTCAGTACATCGTGGGATCCCACGACACTCTTGGCGCTCAATCATTTAAACCAGAGATCGCGGTATTCCAAGATCCTCCTAAGGGATCACATAGACCGCTATAGAAATACAAATGAAGTAGTGGGTCAAACTGAATCACTCTAACGAGTCCCCGACATATTATCAATCAATCGTGGGATCCCACGAGATCGGTATCATGTAAATTCCGGAAGAGTGTTTGTGAACCCCCCCGAGTAGGAGAACCTGGTGCCAACCGAAAATGTGATCGTGAGATCCCACGATGCTTATACAAGATCAACGAGGAGTATAACGGTCATCGAAAAGTAAGGCACCTAGACGTACACCAGGAAGGCCACAGCCAAGGTTCAATCAATCGTGGGATCCCACGACGAAATGATAGAACATCCCTCGACTACCAGACCGCGATATCTCTATACTCGAAGACTGAGAGGTCTCGCCCACGCTCAATATGCGGAGATCGTGGGATCCCACGATGCTTACGTATGTTGGATATATACACGTATTCTACTATCGTAGACTAACGTATCTACAGAAGATCGTGAAATTAGGTTTCCTGTCACTGGTTTCATGACATTCGACACTCTATAACTATTCTCAGTTATTGTACAAAAATTCTCTACTTTTAAAGTGGATTTTGCTATAATTCAGACTCCTGAACCTCTATGGGTACAATAAGAAATGTTCTTAGAAGTAGTTGAATTTGATGGCTGGGTTTTCCTCATGTAAGTCCGCCTAATTCCTAACGCAACCTAATTTCACTACTTTGTGAAGACGTTCTGACCGGTTGTCATCCACGTACAAGGTTCTCATATCAACTTGCCTTCAGGGCAGTGCCGTCCCGCGATTCAAAAGGAACCTCGATGTCACCACAGCATGGTGATCCCTTAAGCACGTGAGTTTTTCGCAAAATGAGACCAATGCGCGAAGAAAATTATCGCAGTCAGACTCCGTTTCACTCTCAATCTACGACATCCTCAGTTTGTGATAGAGTGCAATGGCGTCAATTCGACTACAAAATCCTTGACATTCGGAATCGCATAACACTTGCAAGGGATGCATTCTTACCTTGCAGCAACTGGCTTGGTCAGAACTTCGTGCGCCTCCACGCCCACTCTGTCGCCAACGCCGGCAGACACCCACTCGCCACTCCACAGCCTGCTCCGCTTGTTCACGTGTGCAATCGAAAAGAGCAAGCTCCAGGTTCTTTTCGGGTTATGAACCAGGTGGCTGATTGGAATTCTTCAGCTCTGAATTCCCGCCGCGAATTTTGAAATCACCAAGCGATCCTTGATTTCGAATGTTGGATGCATTCTTGAATGCCGTGCCACAATCAACAACGGCTGGGGGGTACGTGCGGTCCTTCACTTCGGAAGTTGATTGCATTCTCAAATTCCGCGCATCTCCGACTACAAGGAGGGAGGGCGTGGGGCTCTTGACTTTCTGACTGGAACTTTGCAAATCCAGGCTTCACTGAAATTTCGATTCTTCACTGACATTTTGAAATTCGCCGCATTCAAGGATGGTATCGTTGCACCGTTTTCTAGGAGTCAATGATGCTTTGACCAAAGCGGATCAAACTCTGAAGACTTTCACTTCACAGAATGTCACACGCTTCCCCGATCAATACTCGGAATTCTTCCCCTACATGACCTGATTATACGTATCCTACAGAAACGAACTGTACAAAATCTCGTGAACCCAAAAACTTGAGCACCTAAAACATGTGGAACACTGGTTCCCGCTAGGCCTCTTATGGCTGGCGGTCTTGTATTCTTCTCTCTTTGCAATGAAATTCCTTTCATTTGTTTCAAAAAAAACAACAACATGTGGAACACCTCACCTACAAAAAGAATCAACAAAATTTTTGAACTCTCGAATGTTCATATTTGTTATTTTCTATTCCAATGAATGCAATCTTAGGGTCTAGGGTCCACAGTCATAGGGTCTACAGTCCACGGTCATAGGGTTTAGGGTATATGTTGTACTATAGTGTTCACGGTTTCAAGGTCATGGTTCTTCATTTCAGGGTTCAGGGTTTCAAGGTTTAATAAGGTGTAGGGTATACAGTGGCAGCGCTTTACATTAACGTTTTCAGGGTCTGCAGTTCATGGTTTACGGCTTTTAGGGTTTAGGGTATTATGAAAAATGAAAATGACGTTGATTATTTGTTTCCAATTTTTTCCTCAATTAAGTTTACGTCATCTCAGACTGGGAACATATAAACTTAAAATTCAATCTAACTCAATATTGCTAATTAAAAATGTCAGTTAACAGATTGATTTCATATATAATTCTTGTTATGTAGTACAACATCCTATGATTTAATATGGGACTTCACGGATTAAACAATGATTGACACAATTTTTATTTCATCTAGGAATTTTTAAATAAAGCACTAGGGGCTTTTTTGCGTTTCCCTCTCTCATTTTTCCCTGCGTAAACGGCAATCCATGACTTCTCCTTGTGTCACAATCCGTTGACACAAGGAAAAGTCATAAGATTGTTGTTTACATAGGGGAAAGTGAGAGAGGGAAACGCAAAAAAGCCCCTTGTAAAGGACTTTGGATGTGCAATCATGATGGAACAAAGAACAAACTGAACCATTATTTATTTTGTATTTTAAATCTCAGTCTGAATGATTTAATGAGTTAAATGCTTTCAAATTTGTTAATGCACTTTGACGGGTGATGAATGCTTAAACCTGGAATCATGTCATTCATGAGAATATAATTGTAGGTCATGCAATCTTCATTTGGATTTTTGAAATGATCGAACGTGGTATACATCTACATCATTATTTGACAACGATGTACGTAATATTGTTATTTGTTATTGTTATTTGAACAATCTCCACCAATGTGAAACAAAAAATCGGGAATGAAATGCGTGATGGCTTGAAACGGCTTAAATAATATTTAAAAAGTCATGAAATTTCATACATGCATGCATAAAATTTGATTTAGAAAAATATAATTGCTCCAGCCTTAGATTCCACCACTATTTTCTAATCTTGCCAGTTGAAAAATTCTAATTCACATGAAAATAAAAAAATTGGGAATGAAATGGGCCCTACCATTGAACTATGGCTTCATTTTAAAAATGTCATGGAATTTCACACATACATGCATAAAATTCTACTAAGGAAGTTGGAATTGCTCTCAGGATTTAGATTCCACCACTATATTCACTTCTTGTCCATTGCAAAATTCTAATTCACGTGAAGTAAAAAAAATGGGAATGAAACGGGCCCTGCCATGGAATGGCTTCATTTTAAAAATTTCATGGATGGTTCATACATGCATGCATAAAATTCTATCGTCGAAGTTAGAATTGCTCTCAGGATTTAGATTCCACCACTATATTCACTTCTTGCCCATTGCAAAATTCTAATTCACGTGAATTAAAAAAAATGGGGAATAAAACTAATGGGCCCTGCCATGGAATGGCTTCATTTTAAAAATGTCATGGGTGGTTCATACATGCATGCATACAATTCTATCGTGGAAGTTGGAATTACTCTCAGGATTTAGATTCCACCACTATTTTTACTTCTTGCCCGTTGGAAAATCCATCTTAACGTGAATTAAAAAAAATGGGGAATAAAAATAATGGGCCCTGCCATGAAATGGCTTCATTTTAAAAATGTCAAGGGTGGTTCATACATGCATGCATACAATTCTATCGTGGAAGTTGGAATTACTCTCAGGATTTAGATTCCACCACTATTTTTACTTCTTGCCTGTTGGAAAATCCATCTTAACGTGAATTGAAAAAAATGGGGAATAAAAATAATGGGCCCTACCATGAAATGGCTTCATTTTAAAAATGTCATGGGTGGTTCATACATGCATGCATACAATTCTATTGTGGAAGTTGGAATTACTCTCAGGATTTAGATTCCACCACTATTTTTACTTCTTGCCTGTTGGAAAATCCATCTTAACGTGAATTAAAAGAAATGGGGAATAAAACTAATGGGCCCTACCATGGAATGGCTTCATTTTAAAAATGTCATGGATGGTTCATACATGCATGCATAAAATTCTATCGTGGAAGTTGGAATTGCTCTTAGGATTTAGATTCCACCACTATTTTTACTTCTTGCCCGTTGGAAAATCCATCTTAACGTGAATTAAAAGAAATGGGGAATAAAACTAATGGGCCCTGCCATGGAATCATGGCTTCATTTTAAAAATGTCATGGATGGTTCATACATGCATGCATAAAATTCTATCGTGGAAGTTGGAATTACTCTCAGGATTTAGATTCCACCACTATTTTTACTTCTTGCCCGTTGGAAAATCCATCTTAACGTGAATTAAAAAAAATGGGGAATAAAAATAATGGGCCCTGCCATGAAATGGCTTCATTTTAAAAATGTCATGGGTGGTTCATACATGCATGCATACAATTCTATCGTGGAAGTTGGAATTACTCTCAGGATTTAGATTCCACCACTATTTTTACTTCTTGCCCGTTGGAAAATCCATCTTTTTGTGAATTAAAAAAATTGGAGAATGAAATGATTGGGCCTTGCCATGGAATGGCGTCATTTTAAAAATGTCTGGCAATTTCATACATAAGACAGTGCATGTCGGTATCGAAAAAAAGGTACAATTTCAAAATACTCCGCTCATGAAGTGAAGAGGCATGAGCGGGAGAAGTCCATGCTACATTTTTCCGAACTTACCACGTAACCTAAAAAGGTCCTCCTCTGCCTGCAGTTCATTCAAAGAACTCTCATTCCATAAATCATACATAAACAGTACATGTCGGTATCAAAAAAAGAATGTATAAGTTCTTAATCTTTCGCTCATGAAGTCATGAGCATTCATTCAAAGAACTCTCATTCAAAGAACTCTCATTCCATAAATCATACATAAAACAATACATGTCGGTATCAAAAAAAGAATGTATAAGTTCTTAATCTTTTGCTCATGAAGTCATGAGCAAGAAAAGTCCATGGTACGTTTTCCAAAATTGCGATACATATTACATGTCGATTTAAAAACAAAAAATTGAAGTTGTAACTTAATATTAATATTTTTTTCATAAATTGAAGATCATTTCTGAATGTCCTTTGTTTGACATTTTTTTTTTAATTTCCATTTTTTGCAAGTAATTCCAAGATCATGGGCGGCTGGGCTTGGTCACGTACTTTGGAGAACTGTCTCCAGATATGCTCCAAAACACAAGTAAATTAAATAGATTAACACTTAGTATGCCCCTAAAACCACGGGCAATCACGGTCGCTCTTGTCCACATCTATTCATTGATCAATGCAAGACAATTAATATAGAAGACAATAAGATAATTTAGATATTATTTCTTCATTACACATTTGCCAATCATGTTGATTGTATACATGAAAATGATTGCCTACGAGATGAATGAGAAAGAATTATATAGGACAATCATCAACAATGTTCCCTGTACTTATGTAATCGTTATAGTCATTTCTATTTAATTAAATAATTTGGACTAATCATTTTCTAGAAAAATGACACAAGTGCAAACTAGAAATCAAAGTTCATTATGTTAAAGGCATATTTAGCGGCTTGTAAAAAAATAATAATCATTGAAATCAAAGGTTAAACCTACAAATCAATGTAGCAATCTATGAAATTAAACCGCTCATGATTTGTAACTAATGTTTGCATGGGCAGAGTATTTAAAATAGTAAAACTACATTTTTTTTTGTTAAAATTAACTCGTACAACATCATGCATGATTTATGGAATGAAGGGTCTTTGAACCGCAGGACCGAGGTGATTTTTTTAGGTTACGTGGTAAGTTTGGGAAAACGTAGCATGGACTTTTTCCGCTCATGACTCTTCACTTCATGAGCGGAGTATTTACAACTTGTACATTTTTTTTCCATACCGACATATATTATTCATGTATGTTTTATTTTATTTATTAATAGCCTTGTTTGTGGATGGACGGTGTGACTGTGAAAAAATTGTTTAGTTTCTTCATTTGTCATGACAGAAATAAGTAAGCTTCTTGTAGTCCAGGTTGTCAATTGAAATTTATTTCAAACCGTTTCTGTACTCACTCCTAGTGAGAGTGATAGTTGTATAAGAAGATGTTTTCGTAGTGTCTGAATTCAAGAAGTCTAATTTAGGAGCTGTATTAATTAAATTTTATTTATTTTTATTTATTTATTTGGTTGGTTTCCATGGAAAGTAGGGCTTCAATGAAACTTTAGTAATTTTTTGGCCTAACATGCTTAAACCCCTAGTATAGTATGATTGACCTTATGATTAAAGGTTTAATGTACGAATTGAATCATTTTTGGAATTATATTCTATTATTTTGATTTTACTTAGGAAAACATTTAATTTTTTTTGGCAATAATATTTAATTCCATCACTCTTTGTTTTGCATTTTATTCTTGATTTCGAGTCTTGATATTTGAAATGTATAACTAACAAAGGAGTTGAAGACTTGGAGGTAACTATGGATGCAAAGTAGGAAGTTACCTCTGGAAAGTGTGCTAATTAATTGAAGGTAGACAAAATAGTGAAACTAGGTTGCCTTATTTCAACAAAGTTACTTTACAAGCCATCAAAGTAAATAAACGTTTCTACAATTATTTTTATTTGTAGACATGGAGTTTCAAGAGTTCCAATAGCAACAATACTTAAATAAAGAATAGTGCATTCTTATAGAGAAACAAAAAAAATTTATGTAGTAATTATCGAATGTCAAGAAATTAGTGAGGTGCAAGTGTGCGACCTAATTTCAGCATTTTGTGTAATGAGTGATTATTTAGCTTAAGACTTCTAGTCAAGCCCTCCTCATGATGTCAGTAATCATGAGGAGGGTGGGCAGTCATGACTTGCGCCGTCTTGCACCTAACAGCGCCACGTGAGCAGACTCCCCCGCCGGTTTCCTCTCCTCTTGGTCTCCTTTCCTCCCCACGATGTCTGCTTGCCACCCTTTTCTCCCGACGTCGTGTGCTTCTCCGTCTTCCTGATTTCGTGCGTTTCTCCGCTTTCCTTCCTCGCGCGTTCATTCTGGTTGTTGCAGTCCGTGAGTTTGGTTGTCTGAAGCTTTGCATTTTGAGTGAGTTTGGTTGTCTAGAGGTTCTCTAGCTGATTGGTTCCATTTTTGTTGGCGGAGCGTTGAACTTCTGTGCGCGGAGCTGAGTGCGTCGGGGGACAATCGAGGAGCGTGTTCGAAATTCGCTGGCGGTTTACTAGGCGTGTAGGTGCGCGGAGACCAACAGCGCTTGCTCGTGGTGGAGTGCGGTAGTGCACGGAGCGTTCCCTGGCGGAGGCGGTACGCGAGAAGAAGGACAAGGTGCTAGACTTCACCCGGCTCATCCAACAGGTTAGTTCGTCGTAGCCAAACCAACATTTTTATTTTCTTCATGTGACTCCATTACTGCAGTGAGGTTCATTTTATTAGTTCTTCGTTGTCGAACTTTGATCGCATGGAGCTGCGCGTTTGCTGTGGAGTTCAACTTCTAGGCTTGGAAAGAATTGATGATCCCATTCAAGCTTGTAGATTGCATCATTCTAGTACATGGGTACAATGGATGTTTAGCACTCGCCTTCCTCGCAGCTGTAGGCTCTCCTCACGCATCGTAGTTCTCGGTTCATATGAACTGTAGACCCTAAAATGCTAAGTAACCTTGATGTAGTTCACGAACTAGAGTTCAATGTGTATGGACTGTTGTGAGTGTTTGAATTGAAGCAAAGTGAAGTAAGGAATGGGAATGTTGCTCCCAAAGAGGAATGGAGCGAAGAGTTCATTGTATATTATTTAGTTAGACAATACTCGTTTGTGAATGATATTAGGAACATGGTTTGTGCAGGGATTTTATGACTATGATCAGACACGCTTGTTTTTTGTGCGATAGGCTACTTAGTCCGTCACTTTAGATTTAAGTTTACCTTCTCTTCAATTAAATTCACTTGGCTAGTCATGAAGAAACAAGTTAGGAGTTTGTGATTCTCAGTGAATGATTGAAGTTACAATTTCTTCTGCATTTGAATTTCATGCAGCAGTCTTTTGAAGAGCGGAAGGGCATTTTTGTAGTAGTTGAAAACAAGGCCGGACTCGTGCAAGTGGAAGCTACGATGGCAGCAGGTCCATCTCAGCGTACAGCAAACCTCCCAGTTTGGAAGGACCCGTAAGTTACTTTGAACTATATTCTCATTACTTTCCGTTTCTTGCTTGCAATGTTTAGGTTATAAACATTGCTAATAATTAGGGTATGGCTGTTTGCAATTGCATTGGTACGCACTTTGCTGAAAATGAGGGTAGTAGAGCCTCTGTCATAGTCGTTGTTATAAACATGGCTAAGAAATACAGGAGTACATATGTCGAGAAGAACATACGGTAATGAGTATGTGACCCTGTTACCGCGGATAGTGACCCTAAAACCGTGCATCGTGGGATCCCACGACAGGGCAATCCCTGTGTAGATTCGAGGATCGTAAGACCCCTGATTTAAAACCCTAGCCGCCCACCACTGCGCCGCCATCCAATTTTTAGGGTTTGTGGCCCATCGTGGGATCCCCCGATGATAAGATACGGAGACGAAAACTATACCCAGACCACATATTAGGCACAGACCAGGCAGCGGATTAGTAACCCATCGTGGGATCCCCCGATGGAGGATAGTAAAGACCGCACCTGACCCAGACTTAACAATTAGAACACCTACTTAGAGAATTCAAGTACTAAACCGTCGTGGGAAATCACGACGAGAGAGTCTAGCATGGGTAGAAAAATTGAGATGTAGGCGCGTTAATAAATAGCGCTGACTATGTGAACAATCAATCGTGGGATCCCACGACAGACAGTAGTTTCACAGATTATCACCGATCTCCTTCTAAGATATTTGAATATCCATTCCATGTTAAATAGTGCCGTCGTCATATGCCAGGACGCCTTCAGTTAGTGAGTAGCAATGCAGTAACCTCCTTCCCACTACTGTCCGTGAATTTAACCGATCGTGATATCCCACGACAACGGTAATTTGTAAAACAAGATCATCAAAATGATCACAAAACCATTCCTTCTCTTCCATAACAGCCGTCGTGGGATCCCACGACTAAGGATGAAATTTCAAGTTGACACGGGAATACTATCGCACCACTATCTGCTCTACCGGACAATGTCGAAACTAACATCTCCTTTCGTGCTGCAGTGAAATGCAAGTGGACGAAGGTCCAGAAGAACTGACACCAAGGAAGCTTTGTACCTTCATCGACTGTTACATTACGTCTTTGGAGTACACAGGCCCACATCCACCACAAGTCTTTTTCCGATGCGACGAGCAGATTACAAATTGGGGAATCGCCTGGAAAGCAGAGAGTGACGGCTCCGCCATTATTCATCCCACGCTGGTGAATGGGACGATGGGGCACCCGACTGCCGGCCTGAGGGTACTAGAAATGAAGGGGCTTGACGACGACACAGCGCTCCTAGTTGTAGAGGAGAAGGTTCCCCTTTCCGGGGAGATCATAACGATTGGTCTGATCCTGGACTACGCGAAGTTCAGCCTCACTCTGTGCGAGTCTGTGATTGCAAGGTCACATCTGATGTGCAAAGACACGTCTAAGCCTCGGTGGAAGCCTAAGGAGCTGAAGAACCAGTGGGACATAATCCTGGAAGACTTATGAGATACGAACACTCCCCCCCAAGCCGTGACAGCGGTTGCTCCCACGCCGTCCCCCAAAAAGAAGACCAGGAAGAGGAATTCTGCAGTTGGTGCTCCCGGGGACGAAGTTGAAGCCGCAGCTGGGACATCCAGAAAGAAGAAAAAACCGGATACCCCACTCCCGCTTCACAGGGCTGTGGCTCTAGAGGAGGCAGACGTGAAGAAGATGACACCGGAAGAGATGAATGCGATGAGGACCTTGTACAAGAACTCCTTCGGTGGCCTGTACAAATGGGGCAGGAAACCAATCTGTGACAGCAAAGGAGAGCTCATCCGCGTGCACTATGACTATCTGCACCAGGCACCTGTAGCACTGCTCGTGTACAGGGAAATCAGGCAGAGCGGCTTGATTCGCTGACGAGGAAGGCACGAATCACACCTGATTATGACTCGGAGAACAAAGTCATAACAGTGCTTCCCCTTAAAGCGGGACCCTATGGCCCGGCAAAGGTAGTGTCACACTATGAAAAGCAAGCGCCGAAGGAGATCTTCGAAAACCCAAAGACGCACTACTACATAATAGGTGGCCAGCACACTGTCTAGGCATTCAAGGACCTGATTAGGCTTGGTGTGATTCCCGAGAAGGACAAGAAGCTCGCCTCCACCTTCAATATTTTACTTGTGTGGACGGACAAAGATCACCACGGAGACCTAGTGCACTACTCGTGGGCGCTGAACCAGGATGTCGTTGGCGAACAGAAGGAGTAGAACTTCACGAAGCAGCTGCTGAACGCGAGAATCAAATGGCGGAGTATGGGAAGTCCACAGCCAGCACTATTGGGCAGACCACACTCAGTAGAGTACAATGTAAGAATGCCGCCGGAGTTGACAAATTTTTTTTTTGGGGGTCATCAGAGTGCGCTCTACCTAACCATCGTGGGATCTCCCGATGGTCCTGCACTACATCTCAGACCTTCATTACGTTAGAACCTCGTCATCGTGGGATCCCACAACTAAATCCTGGCTTTGCGATACGGGGTAGTTCTACGTTAGAGTGCGGCAATCGTGATATCCCACGACTTTAACATATCAAATACCAGATAGCGCTAGTTTAGTTTTTTGTGCTCGCGGTTCAGTGCGTGGTGTTTTCAAATTGTGTATGTAGGAGATAGTGGCTCATCGTGATATCTCACGATTGCCTGTTGCCTAAACGACTTGGTCGTGGTAACTGACTGATCGTGGGATCGCACGACTGTTTATTGGACTTCTTGTGTTCACGTGGTCTGTCTGCGGATCGCGTACTGACTGTTACTCCTTTGTTGGGCAGGCGTTTCAACCGTCGGTGGCAACAATATTTGTGGGAGCAAAGGTGAAAGACATCGCCGAACTAAGAATCCCTCTACTCTTCCTGGAGAACGACGCTGATGTTCAGAGATGGATCAAGATAGAGGAGAGATTCATGGCAGGTCTCCTTCCTGACGCGGCGAGGCTGGTCGATGTATCCGGGAGTACGGATCGCAAATCGTTGGCGGCAAATGACTTCAAGCCCCTTTTTGGACTTAGACCGGAGGACATCAATTTCCTTGCGGATAAAGTCGAATCCCAAGTTGTCAGCATGAAGACCTCTGTCGCAAAGTCGAAATCACAGAGAGGTGGAAAACGCATTATCTCTCTTGCAGACGCCGGCGCCAAAATTTGGTTGGTCAGGGCGATGAAGAACGAACTCTTGTCACACTACAAGGGTCATCTGCTGCCGGCGAGGATGGTGGAGTACGAGCCTAACCCGGACTCTTTGTGGGTCGAGTTTGCGACGGAAAGGAACATTCAGCACGAGGATGTGGATATGTGGGTGAACAAGGCAATGGAAACCCCTGCTGGAAAAAAGTGGTTGCAGGACCGGACGAGAAATCTCAACAGGACGTTCGACCCAGCTGACCTTCCGCAGTCGGTGATCCATATGTGGGAGTCGTATTTCAAGCTGACGGCGGAGGAGGAATCGTTGCAGGCAAATGCACGTGGTTTTTCAGAGCACTATCTCTGTAATACCATGGACGAAAGCAGCTGGGACATCAGCGCCACCTTGGCGGCAGGGGACGTCATAGCGTGGAGGGGTAAGAAGAAGCAGCACTTGTACATCTGGTTCATGTATGAGTCAACGTCCTGCGGGTGTCGCGCCAAAATTCTTAAAGAGCGGAAGTTGAAGAGACTCTTTGACGCTCTGGAGTACTATGATCCGCAAGACCAGACAGTCGTAGCCCGCTCTGCCGCCGTTCTCCTCACAGATGCCAAAGGGTTCCACATGATTGTGGCTCACCTAGAGAAATGACGGATGGAAGTCAAAGCTAGGTTGTGGGACTGGCACGTTGTAAACTACATGGCAGGGCCCGAAGACTTCTTCCCTCAAGCTCCAGCCGGAGACGGGTACAATGTCTTTGTTGTCTTCATTTTTGGGCACAGCGAAGAGCACGACCGGCGGACTTGCTTCAAAAGCTTCTTCCCGGGATTGGACCGCCTGACTCAGGTGTACAAGGCGGAAGATATGCCGGACGACTACCCTTACTGGCGTCGGCAGCAGATGCTGTATCTGAAGATCAGCAGTGCGTTGATTCTATTCGAAGGATTAGCTTGCAGCGACTATGTCTTTGTCAATGTCAACGGGGGTCCGGAGTTCACATATCTGGGCTTGGTATGCACTACAACGATTGTCTTTTCTTTTGTTCTTCTAATAATCTCAATTTTGATTTCGGGGATGTGAATGTCACTAATATCCGGCTATTGTATTTCAGTATTCAGAAGGTGGTAAAGTGCTGGAAGTTGTAGATTCAGCGGAAGCTAAAACGTTAAGTCAGGTCTTCGCCAAGCAGATTTGGGACGACAAACATGCGCAGGCGGCACCCCTTCTTTTTACGGAGGCCGAACACGAGGACGAGGAAGTTGAGAGTGATGATGAAGATGCTGTAGTTGAAGACATCACCCAACACAGACCAGGTTTAGGAACAAGGTCGGTTGAGCACCCTAAGGTTAGTGTGCATTATTTGCTGAACCATCGTGATATCTCCGGACGTTGGGCAGCGTATATCTCTCGCATGCGATTCTGGGAGGGCAAACTGAGCTCAGATGTGGTGGGATATTGCCTTTCTCGCAGGCGAAATCTCCGACTCCCTCCCCCCGGCGAGAGCAGCTGATTGATCCGCCAAGTACAGCGGAGGATGCTGACAAAGTTCCCGAAGTTCATTCGGCACAGGCGGAGCTGGAAGAGCTGACAGAGCAGCATGAGAGTATTCCGGAGCCGTTACCAGCCGAAAAAATTGTAATTCCAATATCGAGCGGGTCGTCAGGCGAAGTGAATTCAGGGATCCAATTAACGAACCCAAGGATATCAAAGAGGAAGCCGCGTAAGAAGCCGGTCAAGGAACCTGACACAACAAAAGATATCGGGAGCACAAAGGTAGCCAAGCGAGCGCGGAAGACAGGAGGCGAAAATCGGAAGGGGGGGACCTCGAAGTGGACTCCAAGTAAGTCGTTGGTGCAGCGCAAACATTCGCCAGCGAAGCCGACTGGGAGTCCGAATCCCGAAGCATCAGTCGCGGCAGACACGCTTCTGACTTGTGCCTTGGGACCGTTACCGTCGAAGTCTGACAAGTCGACTCAGCCGCAACAGGAGGATGCGCAGGCATCTCGTGCTTCAGGAGCTGAAAGACAGCTGCCGGACCTCGTCTTAATAACCCTGGGGGACACTCACCGACCAGCATCGGGGGATCCCACAATGACGAACGAGTCACTGGTCAGGAGCGGGGAGGATGCGGCCGACCTCAGCGAGGG
Source organism: Pseudisothecium myosuroides (assembly GCA_951799445.1). Classification (NCBI taxonomy): domain Eukaryota; kingdom Viridiplantae; phylum Streptophyta; class Bryopsida; order Hypnales; family Lembophyllaceae; genus Pseudisothecium; species Pseudisothecium myosuroides. The sequence continues at coordinate 19,883,950 of OX637290.1, read as the reverse complement.
GAGGAAAGAGTCGAAGGGGGATGATGACCACCTCGTATCGGGGGATCCCATGATGACGCAAGAGTTTGATGTCGGGAGGCGGGACAGTGATTCCGGACCTAACCCAGAGAGGGAACACGCGGAGGGTAGCACTGGAAAACCTACATCGGGGGATCCCACGACGAGCCATGCATTACCTGTCCAGACTAAGTTAGCTATCCCTCGATGTGGAGCAGGGAAGGATGACCGAGGCCGGACACCGGGACCTGAGGGATCGGGGGATCCCATGATCGCTGAAGAGTCAGTGGTCTCAACTCAACATGGCGATCAGGCGGAGAGCGAGGGGGTTGAACACCAGGAAGGAGTGGTTGCATTGTCTTCGTCGAGGGATCCCACGACGGTGCCAGAGCGATTGCTCCCGCCGATGGGCATCACGGTTGCTGTACTGAACGACACCCTTGTTGACTTGGTCCCCCTGAGTTCCAAACCTGTTCCTGGAAGGAAGAGTAAACCTGTCATAGGGCGGGCGAGGATTGTCGACATTGCTTCACTGGCCTCCAGGGTTCCACTGGAGGTTGCAAGAGAGGTCGTTCTTGATGACGGTGAGTGCAATTCTGACGAAGTGCTAGAGGCCTTACCTTACGAGGCCGAAGAAATAATGAAGTTCTGTCTTGTCGATCGTATGAGAACATTTGGTCATTTACCGAGTCTAAACCACTATGGAAAGAAGCGTCTCGATACCAACAAAGAAATTCATTTGGAATCCATAAGGCGAGCGAACCGTTTCCTTTACAAGCCCGTCTTTAAATGGATATTTCAGGATGGTCCGCGTGCAGTGTATGAAGGAGGGGATCCACCTGATGCAGACGAAGAGTGGGAGGCAGTGCAACTCGGCGTTAAAGGGAGGAGGGTGGTGCCTTTGAGCGACGACGAGCTTGAGCTGGGATCTTTGAGTGGTGACCAGGGGGAAAGAGGACCAGTGAGCGCCGACGAGAAAGGAAAGGGGCAAATGCTCGTCGAGAGGAGGGGGGAAGGATCAGTGAGCGGCGGCGAGAGGGAAAGAGGACGATTGGGCGACAAAAGGAGGGCGGAAGGGTCGCCAGCTTGTAGCGTCCGAGCTCCCGCAGGTAACATGCCTACATTATTGTCAATGTACATACGAGATAACGAATCTTGAATTGGCCGGTCATTGACTCTGTGCTTCTCTTGTATTCTGCAGTTTTTCGAGTGCCTGCTGAACCGGTGGCGAAGTCGTCGAATCAGGTAGAAAGGCGGCGGTATTATGTGGTCCTTGACCTTAATGGAGTTCTTGTTCACAGGTCATTCAATGAGTTGAACAGACGCATCGTAACACTTCGACCGAATGTTGGTCAGTTACTTGACTTTGTGCACAGACATGCAAACATTGCATTTTGGAGCAGTATGACACCAGCAAATGTGACGAAGGTATTGAATCAAATGCTGCCAGGGACGTCTGTTAAGGCGAAGGACGTGCCTGTTCTCACGCAGGAAGACTGCACAAAGTCGTCCTACAGAGACCCCAAACACTCGGACAGGCCCTACTTCCTCAAGGATCTATATCATTTCGCCACTAAGCTGGGTTTGAGGTCAACCGAGAATGTTCTCCTCGTTGATGACGATCCACTTAAAAACCTCCTGAACGATTGTCATAGCGCCATTTTGCCCTGCAAATTTGAAGGGGACTGGAAAGAGCAGTACCTTGTGGGGGTGCTCAGTCCTTGGCTCGCAGGTCTGTTTAAGTCACAGGAAGCTGTGCCGGCGTATGTCAAAAAGCATCCGCTCCACAATGGTCTGCCACCGGCGGTCCCGTTGACCAGACCGGGGTCTGACATTTTGAGGGTAGTAGTTTAGTTTTGGTTTCTCTTCCTCGACGGACTTCATCATGATATCTCACGATCTCCTTATGGCGTGCATATTATTGCTTGTAGCTTAAAACTCTTGAACATACTGTAAATATTGTAAATGCATTTTCGAAATACTGGACATTCTTTGTTTGTAGGAGGCATTGATTTAGCCTCGTAGTAAATGTGAAAATAATTTTTTTTCCTAAATGCCTTTGATTAAGATAATTATGAGTTCGAAGGGATCACCTCGACCTTGACTATTAATCCGCGTGCATGCACATCTAGAGATCTAATGGTATACCATGGAAGTGGATTCTATCGGTAGATCGGATTGTTCTGGGCATTTATCCTTGTCTTTTAAATCTAATGTGAATGCATTTCCGATGCATGACCCTCACTTAGAATTGTTTTCTTACTCTTCGTTCGCAGCTTTAATCTAAATTTGGTTCTGAAATTGTTTATCATATTACTCGGAAGAGTATAATTTTTTGAACACTTCATTAGATTTTAACACTGGGCGTCATCATCTTGTGCGGCAAGCTTCATCAGGAGATCGCACGATACGACGTGACGTGTGAACATTAAAATGTCGTTTTCGTCCTTGTATTGTCTCGTGATATTGTTTTTGTACTTGTGGATGACAGTGAAGTTGTAGTTGTGCTTCTACTGTTTGTTTGGGAGTTCTCTTGCAGTTCCGGTTTGCTGAAGTACGGATTTGAAATTGATAATTTTGTCCTCTCTCTTCGGCTTGATCGAAAGATCTCACAATCATTTTACCTTGCATCGAATTATTAGTCTTAGACGGATTATATAGTGTCCATTTTTGTTGCTTCAATCGAATGCAATTGAATTTCTGCTGCGTAACTTCCTTTGCTCGAGTTTTTTCGGTCTTCTAGTATGTCACCCTAAACCTTTTTTGTATTTGACGCGAATCCTAAATCTGCATCCCTTGTTAGTGTTGTATTCTGGGCTGCAGTGATACCGTAGAAGTATTGCTAATTTTCTTGTACTATGCAGCAAATAAGACATTCAGTCGCTGTTCTTCAAATAACTACCCATGCGTGTTTTCAATTAGCGATTCTGTTGTATTGCATATTGGTCGGGGGATCTCACGATCAATTGACGTCGTTTTCTGTATGTACATGTCTGCGTGCTGAGGCTTACTTGGTCTTTTCAGAAGGCGATGCTCTTAGTACTAACAGGGGATCTCTACGTGAAGGGCGGTGTGGCGGATCTCCCACAGAATATCGAAATTCGGCCCGACTTCCGTGGTCTTCTCCGACATTTCGTTGAAGAAACTCACTGTGGTTTGTGGTCCGCAATGCAACCTTCAACACTGGCCGCTCTTCTTCGACGTATTCTACCGCCGGAAATTCTGTCAAGGTTTCTATTTTTTGCCGGGTCTGACAATCCACGAAAGAACCAGGTGTATCCCCATCGTCATGCAATACTGAAGACTGTCTTGAACATTCCTCGGACGCGCAGGGTACTCTTGAATAACATTGTTGTAATGCTTGTCCTAGATCCTCTTGATTGGGCACGTCCGCACTTGCTTCAACTGGCGTTACATGTGAGGGATGATGTAGATCCTGTAGAGTTAGATCGTCCGCACATTATAGCACCGCCTTTTGATTGGTCTTGGGCCCCAAAAAACATGTAGTTGGAAGTGGACTAGCTGGGTTATTTATCATAATTAGGCCTATAAGGCACCTGTTTGTTGCATCCAAATGATTATATAAGTGGCGAATCCACCTTTTCTATCTGACTGTGATTACACCTTACCAAATGTCTGTAATTGCATTATGTTGCTTCATCAAATCTTTTGTGTTATGTGATACTTTGGGAAGTATCTTCTGAGCTATCCCGATCTGTGATGTCGCATATTAATGCAACCCCGGATACAAATGTACCGCTTACAGCAAATGTCGGAGTTGACATCATCTGAAATTCATTGATTTGTTCAAACACTCTATCCCGAAGGAGTATATTTCCTTGCATCGGGAAATCTCCAGACCACTTAGCATCCCAAAGCGGTTTAAATCTCCTTTGAACGGCATTACGGACTCATTGTATATACCATCGGGAAGATCTCCCGATGGACAGGACCTTCACAAAGTCCAGAATTCCCCGTAAATTCCAGAAGTAGTTAAATATGGCATTCAAGAAAGTTAGTTTACAAGCCATCAAAGTCGACAAATATTTTTGTTTGTACACATGGAGGTTCATAAGTCCCAATCACAACAATATTTAATTCAAAAGTAATACACTCTTGTACAAAAATAATAAATATTTATTTAGTGTAGAATGTCAAGGAATTAGTATGGGGCAACCTAATTTCACTATTTTGTGTAGAGATATAGATTATTATTATTATTGTTCCTATCATAAAATTCCCAAATTGTTTGTTGGAGATGACTGAAAGTCAAAAAAGGATTCTAAATATACATGTGATACAGTTTAGGAAAGAATATGTAAGGGTTAGTTTTAGAAAAGAGTGGCAACAATTATTCAACCAAATGTTTAGCCCCTCAGTGCTCTAATGTCCAATTTCTAGACAATGAATGGATTGAAATTCATGTTTTTCTCTCATTGTTGCTTGGATGAAAGTCATCCAAATTTGTAGAGATACTTTATCAAGTTGTTGTCTTATTTAATGGTTGGATTTGGTTTTACTTGAGTACATTTTTTTTAAATTTCAAATTTGGAAGTATGTCAAGTAGTTGACCAAGCCAAAATTACATTGACTCTTGTTCAAAACTATCTTTGCGAAATGGGGTCATAGATTTAAAGAACACAAAAATTTCAAAAAAACACCTTATCAAGATAACCTCATTTCAAATCCATTCCAACAAAATCTACTCAAAAATCAAGAAGTGATAATATTTTGCTTGTAATCAAATTTAAGAGGAATTTTTAAAAAATTCTTTCAAAATTTATAAAAAAAATATTAGTGATAAAATTGGTGAATCTAACTGTACAAATGGAATCTAAATTTCAAAATCTACAACTTTTATATGTATATCAATTCCAAAATATTCTTCCAAATAATACTTTATGATGATTTTTCTCAAACCGTCAATTTTGGAGAACACTCTATATATTTATTGGGTAGATATTCATGCAAATTTGGCAACATCATCCTAGTTTGAATTTTTTTGCAAATTGAAGCAATTACGTTCTTTAGAAAAAGATATTTGACAAAATATTTCAATATTTCTTCCAACATTGCAATTTAACAAAACTTGCCACACACAAAAATCATGGTATAAATCAAAGTTTTATTTAATTGTGTTTTTAATTTGTTGCAATATGTACACAACTTCAAAAAAGAAACACTAGTATTATTTGGAAACAAATGGAGTATAATATTTTTCAAAGTCCTTGAGCAAACTGAATAATAATAATAATAATAATAATAATATTGATTTGGAGACCATCATGAATAGAGAATCTCTTAGGGGTAGCTCAATTAGTCATGTCTCAAGGACAAGGGAAGCAAAATCTACTATTGTTGCCTCCTTTGGTAAAGAAAGTTTGTTTTTTCCAATTTTGTTTAGGCCAAAAAAAACATATTGAAAGTAAAGTCAAGTTCTAACAACAAAATACAAAATTGTTGAATTGTACTAAATGGGATTTTGTTTATAATTGGTCTAACTACAAAACATGACAAAAGTTTGTAATCTAGAGTCAAAGAAGAAGAAGTGGTCAAGTTGTGCAAAGAAAGGTTATCTTTAAAATTTATCTTTTTTAGGATTAAATAATTTGATTTTCTTATACAAAGATCCCATAAAATCTAAATTTTTGGATTTCTTGTACAAATAAAAAATATCAAAATTTCATCACCAATTATATTATATAAAGGCTAAATTTAGCTCGATAGTGACAATTTTTTTAAGGTTGTTGTCAAGGGTGTTTAGGGTGTAAAAAATATATGACAATTATTTAAAAAAGATTCACAATATACTTCATTGCTACTTGTACATTGTAAATAAATTTAAAATCAATTGGCAGATTTTTGTTATATTTGAAACCTCTTTTTGTTTTTTGCTTTAAAAATTATATTAATGTCAAATTTTCACATAATTAATAGAGATTGTCCACGTTGATAGACAATTCACACTCTCATGCAATATACATGTGTTAAATTGAATTTTAAATATAATTCAAAAAACAAAATTAACCCCTAAAGGCCTAAGGCTTTTTTTCTGCCAAAAAACCATCAAAACTGCCATTTCTATAGCAAGGAGTAAAAAAAATGAAAAATGTTTTTTTTCACATCTAACCGTAGGATCTTACACCTAATTAGTATGAGAATGTGTGGAAAAAATTTCAGAATTTTTGACCTCTCAGATTGCAAGATATCTGCATTTAAAGTGGAAAAAACAAGTATTTCAGCACATTGCAGGACTAGATTTTTTGACTTTAAACATTTTTCACTTAAATTTTTTGCACTACAGAGTTTTGTGCTTCAAATCTTTATAGTGGAGAATTGAGTTGAGAGTCTAGGGAAAAAAAACATATTCAAAAAAACTTAATTATCATTCCTAAAAAATTTATTAAGTAGAAGTACGTACGAGATAGAAGGAAAATCTAAAACATTAATATATTTTAGATGGAATTAAAATACACTAATCCCAATGGTGAGATTGTTCTAGCAAGTATACTAAACCATGAGAATTTATTTTTTTTCAAAATGAAAATATAGCATTTAGAAATGAATCCTACAAGTTATTTTTTTCAAGAAGATGCTCTAACTGCCCAAAAAACAAGAATGTCCATAACTTTTTCGTAACAAATCCAAATGAAATGAATCAAAGCTTTCTAAATAGAAAAAAATATAATCTACAAGAAAAAAAATATTGAAAAAAAAAAAATCAAATTTTTGCCAAATTTTTCTTGCTGCCCGGACTGCCCAGTTACGAAAAAAAGTAACATATTTGGCCATAACTTTTGACTCCTATTTCCAAATGTCCTGAAATTTAGTGCATATGAAAGATGTTCCTCACGCCCACCTTCTATTAAAATTTCAGCTTAAAATATGGAAATCTCTAATCACACAGACCTGCCCAAAATTTCTATATGGCTAAAAAATGCATGCCGGTCCTTTAGGGGTTAAGCTCATAAATGATTATTACTACACAATGATGGGAGTTGTCTTTCAAGGGTTAAACAACAATTTTACAACTCAAATTTGAGCATTGACTTTGAGCAAATTAGATTCAACCTTTGATCACCTAAGCAACCTATTTTGACACATTTCTCATTCTTTCAAGTACCAATGTCTCTTAAAGACACGCCTTGTCTTATTTATCCATATTTCCTATGACACTTGTGTTAGATTTTTAGCTTCAACTTTAAAACTATGGTATAAAGTCAAGCTAAATTAGTGAGGCTCTAAGTTGCTCTTTACAACAAATCTTTTCATTCTTTTGAATTTTCAGGATGTGTCAAGGTCTTTTAATCCAACTCTCATTTGATTTCACCTCAATAAAGGTTAAAATGATTCTAATTCCAATGAATTTCTATGTCACAGTATGCAATATTTTAAACCCTGTATATATCTCAATTTTTATATTGATGAATATGGAGTGCACTAGGTATGAACAAACACAACCAAAATCACAAAACCAAGCTCAAAAAATTAAGTCACGACTAAATCGAAGGTCAAAGCCATGGAATGAAAGCCATGACCAAAAAATTCAAGGAATTGCATCAAATAATTTGAGTGGCCTTTCATATACTTCACAATTTTTTGTGTCGTTCTTTGCATGTTCAATCATCTTCCATTGTTTATATTTATAAATATTATATCATAGTATTTGGATAGATGAATAATATAATTATGAAAGTATTTTGACCACATCGACGAAGGCAAGAGGATAGCCATCCTCATCTACAAGGAGTAACATGCCAAACTACTCTCAAATTGATTTTTTAATTTATAATGGACTTTCGACAATTTTGCAACTATTAAAATAAATGTACCAATAATCTTTTCTCTTCTAGAGCATAAATTTTATGTTATGGCCCTCAAATGGCAACTAAACTCTAATAAAGTGACCTAGGGTCAAGAGACATTGTGTACTACCATACCCCGCTAGCAGGTTTGGCTTAAATTAATTAAAAGCAAAAAATACCAAATTTTCTACTAATTTTGGGACCGAGTAGCCAAATTTACAAATAAATGTAAAGATGGTTTGCCAAAAATCCAAAAAATCCATCGAGTGAAATCCCAATCTACCTTTTGATAATGTACCTTGAAAATGTTTATTTCACAAGATCTTGAAGGGATTACTTCATAGTCATTGCGTGGAAATGGTGGGTGGAGAGGTTGTTTTTATAATGAAATCCATTGTCCATCACGAATCCTCAAAGGATATGGGACAATTTCAAGATTGATAGCTTGACCACTTAAAGTCAAAATGCAGAAATTGTGTTGAATGCTAAACTTCATACCTCATTTTGATATAGTAGAATAACTTTTTACAAAAAAATTTGAACTAAGAAAAGTTGGAAGATCAAGGTAATTTCATCTTTAAAAATCCGTTTAAGATTTTAAGCCTCCAATCAAAAGTTATGGACAAAATTTAAAGAGGATGTTTGATAAATGTTCCTTCCAATCCTTCTTTGAATTTTGTCTATAACTTTTGATTGGAGGCTTAAAATCTTAAATGGATTTTTGGAGATGAAAGGTACCTTGATTTCCCAAGTTTTCTTAGTTCAAATTTTTTTGTAAAAAATTATTCTACTATGTCTAAATGAGGTCTGAAATTTTACTTTAAATAAAATTCCTGCTTTTGTCAACTATGAGCGGTTGAGCTCCTTCTAAACCTCAATTTACATATCCAATACCGTATAGGTTGCTTTACCTCCTACCACTTCACTTGTATAAAGATCTTGTCCTCTCAACTTTTTACACTCATGATAGCAAGTGGCATTTGAAACTTTTGACAGATGGAAGCCTAATACTTTTAATTTTCTAAAACTCAAAGCAGAATTTTCAAAAAATAATATTCTAAAGTGCCGAATATTATTTTGGACTTAAATTAAATATTAGGCACTAAAGTGCCGAACCTGCTATCCGAGTATGGTACAGTAGTTCTTAAATAATTACAAAAATATGTTTTTTGAAACCACATCACTAAATAATTTATAAAAAAGACATCCTATTGTTGTCCTTGTACACAAGTTATGTATAGCAAAAATGTGCATTGGTCCAAAAACTTAATTTGCACACATAAACAAGTTAAAAAGCAAACCTCTAGAAGTTGACCAAAATATCAAAAATCAAAATTTGGTTTGAAGGAATTTCAAGTGTTGAGTATTTGAATGTATTTTGAACTAAATAAATATAGTAAAAATACAAATTAAATAATTCACAAAATTTGAAAGGTCAAGTTACACCTTGAAATCATTTTCAAAAGTTTCAAAACAACTTTACGATGTGGATTTCAAAGAAACTTGACACTTTAGGCTAGTATAAACTGTAATTTCATATATTTTCAACATTTTCATTGGTTGAACTATTTGTTGGTCAATATTCAAATTTTTCTAAATATTGGAGTTTGTGGGTGTGTGGATGGAGAAATCCATTCCACAAAAATCTTTGCCAACTAACAAAGTACAAAAGAAATTCAAACTATTGTAAGGGGAGGGTGGAATTACCACTCTTTTTACTTAATTTCTGCCAAAAAATAAGGCTACAAAGATAATAATTATAGAATAATACTACAAAATTTTCTTTCTAGAAAAAACAATTTTCCAAAAAGTTTGGAATCTACGTTTAGAATTATTTTTTACCAAACTTGACTTGCTCTCCAAGATTGATAGTATAGCTTTTCAATAATTTAATTTCTGTTTGATAAATATAAGGTGGTTCACTTTACCAAGGAAATAAAACCAAGACCAATGTGAGCACTTTGTTTGCATCCTTGCAAATTCCTGCTTAAATTTTACAAACTAAAGAGATTTGTTTTATTATGTTTGTAATGTAGAATGATTAAGTCAAATGTTTAATGTTTTTAATGTTAGTGACAATAAATTAATTCCAATGTATTAATTCTAATATTTTAATTCGTTATCATTGATACTTGAAAAGACGGGCCTATAATCACATATCCAAACTTCACAATCCTTTACTCTAGAGACTCCACTTTGACACTTCTATAAGTGTAAGACAAGGTCAACACCTTTCCATTGAATATTTTTAGCAATATTGAAAATTTTCATAATTATTTTTTTTGTTGACCTACAACTTTGGTATACATTTGCTAATTTTTTGTTTTGAATATTTTAATTGTTTTAGCTTTTATTCAGAAAACTTGATTTTTGACAAAAGTACTTACTTTACTAAAATTATATTTTATTTTGAAATTTTGTTTTAGGCCTCTAAGTTTTATTAAAAGTGGTGGTTAAATAATTGCCATTCTCTATTTGAAAATATAATTGTAGACTATGAACACCATACTACAATAATTTTAAAAACTCATATTCAAGATTATTTTTGCATGTTTTCAAGTGGGGTAGAAACTAGACATATAAAACATCATTTTGTCAATATAGCCTTAAAGCAAAAAAATATTTATTTAAATGTCAAAATTAGGTTTTAAGATCGAATATTTACAAAGCTAAAAATCAATATATGTCATTATAATATGCCATTTAAAAAAATGTACACAATTAGGAGACCATATGTCACTCCTCTTAGTTAAAATTTCTTCTTCAAGCTTTCTAATGTGCCTATCTGGCACTTCACTTCTAGTAACACCAAAAGTCACAATCTTCTTACATTGCACATGCTACATACAAAACTATATTAGGTTCTAAGACTAGTCACAAGTTTCCATTCCCCAATGATTCCCATGGCACCTGATTCCTACAAAACATTGAGTATGTCATTTGATGATGTGCATCTAAATTTTTATTGATGTTTAAGCACTCAATGGTAGTACTATAGTTTCCATTGAAATTAACCACCTTTGTATAATTTCCAACTCCCTACTAGGCCCAAACAACCTCAATTTAGAATCACCTCATGACTCAATGTCACAGCTTAACATAGAATAGAACATCATCCAACCGGTGTCAAGAAGTGTCCAAGAGCATTCTACAATGTTATGAAGGTGGGAATGAGGTTCCATCACCAACCTCACCATCCATGGCCACTTTGGCTCACCGAGGCACCATTCAAGAATAAGGAAGGAGACCATCCCTTCCATAGTATTTTCTACAAGATTCAACAGATTCCTTGGTCCTATAGGTAGTTGAGACATCCAAGATACACTTCCCTCTTGAGAAGGTCCCCAATCTTATGCCTAAGCTCTAAAGAACTCTTGATCTTTTCATCTAGCTAATTTTTAGTTTTACACTCTAAATACAAAGTGCAAGGCTATTTTTATTTATTTATTTACACTTTGAGTAGATTACTACAAACTACTCACTATTTTAAAAACAAGTACTGAACAAGATCTATCCCTCCAAAGGTATGAGTCTTTTAGGAGGTGTAGTTCGCTAAGACTTTTTGTTAAGTTTTTTTGTTTGTCTATAACTTCTAGCTCATAGCTAATCTCTTTGTAAGCCTTAGCATTTTAAATTCCTTGTCACTTTAATTAGCTTTCCAAAATATGCAAAATGCCCTATTTTGAATAGGGATTCCTTCAAGAACCCCCATTCTTACATCCTACACCTTGGATTTGTGGTTGGGATACAACTAACTTTGAAGAGCTATATTTTTTGATTCATAATTCAGATCCTAGTGTTTACTAGACCTACAAATGCATTCTTTCACCTACTTTCTAAGTATGTGTGGTATGCTACCCGCTTCATCCCAACTAGAGTGTTGCAAGGCCCTATTTGCTTAAAACTCCTTATTTATACTTATCTAGTCTTTTGCAAAACTTGGGAAGTTGCCTCCAAGGTTGTCCTTGCTCACCAAAGTAAGCATGCCTTATTACTAGTGAAAATCGTGACACCTTGAATGATGGCATAGTTATGACATTTACTTTACAAAACTTTGTATTGTTGATTTTAAGATTAATTTGTTTTTAACCTCTTTATTTTTACTTTTGTTATTGTCTTTATTTCTTTTTAATTTTTATCTTGCCTTTAATATGTCTCGTGCACAAGAGCACTTCTAACAATATTGACTTGTATTATTAATAAAAGAAGAAAATTAGTGTCCCCTTGAGTGTCACCTCCAAAATTAATGTCATTACATATCAATATTTTTGTGAAAATTATTTTAATATTATATTTAATATTTCAACTTACATTCACTTACAAATAGTTTAATTTTAATAAATTAGTGTCACATGCACTAATAGGACAAACTTGTGTCGGACATGCAATGCAAGGTTACTTTCTTTTTTATCTTTTTGGCTTGTTCACAAGTGATATAACTAGCCTAAAAATTCATGGGTAGAAAGAACCTACCCACAAGGCGTTTGGCACTTTCTATAGAGTAATAAATTTTGAGTTTACGTTTAGAATCAAAGACCTCCAATTACCTAGAAGAAGTTATGTTGAATAAAGTTAACCACCTACTAAATAAGGGTTAAGTTTTTGATAGGAGAACTATGTGGCTAAGCTTAGGCCATTACCATCCCATTATGACCAAATCAACTCACCATCATTTAAGATCTATATTTGTCAAGCCTTTCAACATTTTATCTTCAATCCCTTTCATCACAAAGTTTAGACCCTACGATTTGGCAACAATTATCGTGCGGTTATTGTTGTTTCATGGGTTCGTACCATAATCGCACTAACTCAGTGTATTTTTACGCACTGAATCAGTGCAAAAACAATGAATATCAATAGCGTACGGTTTATGTACTTTAACTATATGATTGTTGTGCAGTTTTGACACAACAATTGTATAGTTAAAGTACATAAATCTTACGCTATTGATATTCATTGTTTTCGCACTGATTTAGTGCGTAAAAATACACTGAGTTAGTGCGATTATGGTACGAACCCATGAAACAACGATAACCGCACGATAACTGCTGCCAAATCATAGGGTCTAACCTTTGTGATGTTGCACCAAATGTGTTTTATAAATAACAAATTGACCAATCACAAGTAGAGAGAAAAAAAATCAACTAAATTTAGATTTGGAATGTTAATCCTTGATATAGTAGGATGGAGTGCTTGGAAAAAATTTGGAGGGACCTAGAGCACTTTTCATCTAATCTGCTATATCATAGACTTGAACATGTGTGAAATGGAGATGCTTAAGGTAGGAGGCTTTAAAACCAAACTCTTTCTATTCCACCATCTATATTTTGACCTTAAATGGCCACCTACCTTCATCCAAAACTAGCGCAAGGTTTCAAGAGCAACCAACGGTAGTTGAAGAATTCTTTCCGCCACCAATAGTAGGTGAAGAGAAATCAATGGTGGTTGAATATTTTGTGCTTCAAGGGTGTCCATTTAACTCCTAGATGCCTAAGGCTTTTTTTGAGCTTTTTGGAGGCACTACTGAAATTCTTTTTCACAAGTTTTGAGATTGATTTAAAGATCTAAACTCCTATTGTAACTATAGAATTATTAATTAAAAGGCTCCAAGATGGAGATGCAAAAGAAAACTAAAACAATTTGATGCACAAATGTTGAGATATTCCTTATTGAGTTCGGAGGTGGGTGGAGGTATGAAATTTTTTAAATTTTATTCCCTCCATACCAAAATAAATCCGGGGTTTCCTAGAATTGGCTAGATTAATACATGAGCTGTTCCTATCTTCAAGGAATTGTGGAGATATTGTAGCTTCTATTAAATCCCACTATGTAAGAAAGAGTGGAAGTTAAAATTGAAGTGGCGCATGTTGAAAACAAGCGGCGAAAGTGATAAATTTTTGTCTTTTTTGGAATTGCTCCAGTGGTAATAATTTTGATCATTCTTTGAGCAATGTTGGTGTAGTGACGTTCATTGATGTCCATTGTATTCAATTCCAACAATGTCTTGTGATTCAACTCCAAGAAATTCTCAACAAGAGATTTGTTAATAGTTGTTTGTGTATGTTTTTGGGTTGAATTCTTCGCCTTTGGTTGGTTCAAAGTTGCGTTTTGATTCCCTTTGCAACGATTGAATTGCTATAAAGTCTTTGGAGTGTGACATTTACAGATTCTTTTACTTCAAGGTGTTCGAACTAGCTTCAGTTGTTGTCCATCAAGTTGTGGAGAGGCAATTCCAAATTTAATTTGAGACAAGTATATTTGGAAACCCTAGATTTATTTCGAGACTGAGGGAGTATTATTCTTGGACCTATCTAAATCTTCAATTGTATATATAAGGAGGTTCAAATTGAAAGTTAATGACTTTAACCCACTATGCCATCCCAAATACTAAATTTCAACCCACTGCCTTGAGCACTAATGCGACAACAATTGACAAGAGGCTATAAGTTATCTTTTGATGTACAACATGTATACTTGCCACCTGGCTCTTTTCATACGAGAATGAAAATTAATTTGCAAAAATTTCAAGTTCATCAAGAAAATAGACTCTCTAATCTTGATTTTACAAAAAATAAAAAACCACCTTTTGATTCTCTAGTATTGCCTCGATGTTTTCCAAACACCAAAATATGATGCCTTCACCACAAAGTTTAGACCCTACAATTTGGCAACAATTATCGTGTGGTTATTGTTGTTTCATGGGTTCGTACCATAATCGCACTAACTCAGTGTATTTTTACGCATTGAATCAATGCAAAAACAATGCATATCAATAGCGTACGGTTTATGTACTTTAACTATATGATTGCTGTGCAGTTTTGACACAACAATTGTATAATTAAAGTACATAAACCGTACGCTATTGATATTCATTGTTTTCACACTAATTCAGTGCGTAAAAATACACTGAGTCAGTGCGATTATGGTACGAACTCATGAAACAACGATAACCGCACGATAATTGCTGTCAAATCGTAGGATCTAAACTTTGTGATGTTGGGCATGTAGGGGTTAAAGGAAGACACACTTGGCCAAAGTTCGTTTTTTGGTGCTTCTAAGTTACCTTATTGGGCTCGTTCACCCTAATCGCAGAGAGTGCTGAAAGTGTGAACACAACCGATACCGGATACCGGATACCACCGGTCAAAACCCTAACGACAACCGGTTGGGCGATGGCGGCAGTCCCTATAGAAGACTCTCGGCTCAGCTCTCGGCGTGCCGATAGACCAATTGTTTCAGCCGCTGTTGAGTTTACACTTGCATTTTCCCGGTTCTCTTCCTCCGCCCACGTTTACTCTGCGCGTACCAGACCTCGCTGCTGCTCGCAATGGAGTTTTGGGGTACGTGTTTCCTTAAACCCTCGCCCTTTCAAAAATGCAAGTTTTGCAGTTTTCATTTTGGTCCGGTTTCGTGGCTTTTGGGAGCCTTCTGTGGTCTGGAGAAGCTTCTTCTTGGAGCTTGTGGAGGGCCGCCCCTCTGCTCTTCACGCAATTCTTGTGTTTATTCTTAGGGTTTAAGCGCGGATACGAGTTTGTATGTCTGCAATGAGGTTTCTGAGGTGTGGAAGTCATTCAGTTGTCATTTAAGAAGTTCATTGAGTTTTAGGACGATTCTATCAGCGCACTTGATATTGGATTTAGCGATTTGGTTTAACTGTAGTTTTACGAGTTAGGATACTTCCTCTGCCTTTATTATAAACCTGCTTTCACTTTGATAATAATCTTGATAGAGTGAGTAAAAATGCAGTTTTGATCCTGAGATTGATGTCTAGCTGCTTATTGCTGTTGTTTCTCAATAGTAGTCTGATTTGAAAGAATGAATTTATTTGTCCGTGTTTGGGTTAAACCCTTGGTTGTGCACCTGTTGGCTTGGGTTAAACCCTTGGCTTGTACTTTTGCTTCAATTATTTGTTTTTGCATTTTTCACGTGCTCAGTTGGCATGTTAGAATTGAATTTTCTTTGGGATGTTCCAAGATTATGTATGTAGCGTTTTCTTTTTAATCTGGGTTTACGGTTCCTGGCGAGGTCCTGACATTAATTGTTTCAGCCAGAGAGTTTGATATCGTTGTTTGGATTTGTGTACGTCCAGGTGTGGAGGTGCCGGCTGGGAAACCAACTGTCTGTTCTCCTGGATATGGGATGTATTTACATGTGTCCCAGGTATGCATCATTTTATAGATGAGTTTCAGCGTTCAAAGTAATTTTAGGACGTCTCTTCAGCTGATGGGAGCTCGATGTATGTCTTATTTTAAACCGAACGAGGGTTCCAGTCTCCTGATTTCATCTTATGAATATGAAGCGACTATCACTTCATCGGTTCTGTACTAAGTACGTGCCTATGGCAGGCTGCTCTGGGCGAGAGCAAGGACAAAAGTGGCAAGGGAAATGCAAGAGTTGTATTGAAGGTGGAAGTTAACAACAGTGAAGTCTTGCTGGGAACTTTGTCAGAGGGCAAGTGCGACCAGATGCCCCTTGACTTGGTGTTTGACAGGGAGTTCACCGTTTCTCATAACGGTACGTCTGCCAGTGTGTACCTTTGCGGATATCGTACAGAGGGTCCAGATGAAGAGGACTCAGAAGGTACGAATTCTATTTCCTCAATGTTGACTACATAGTATGACTGCTGGAGATGTTTATTATCGCAAATTTGTTATTGCCATGCCGGCTGAAATTCGACTTTTTTTTTTGGCCAGATGAAGAGCTCGAGGAGGAGGAGGAGGAGGAAGAGGCACCTGTGCCAGTAGTAGTTCCCGTTGCATCTAATGGGGCTGCAGCAGGTACTATTCAGGGCCTAAATGGACGGATTGCATTTAGCTTCAAAGTTTCTCGGTGACGATTAGATTGAAGGTGTGGGTGTTTCTTATGATATTCCGAAATCTCATTTATCTCTGTTTTTCACAGGAAAACAAACTAAAGCACGGAAGACCGAGAAGGTTGAAGTTGCGACGAAGAGCCCGGCGAAGAAGGCAGACAAAGCTCAACCCATTTCGAACGCCGTGGTCAAAGTCGAGACGAAGTCAGTGAAGAAGCAAGTAGTGGAGTCTTCTTCTGACGAAGAAGACGAATCAGATGAGGAGGTTGGTTGTCTTTTTGGTTTAGTTGCTTTTTTGTATGATTGCAAGTTGATGCTATTGTTCTGATCCGATTATTTGTTGTTGCTTTCTGTGAATTACTTACTAACTTACAGGAGGATGAGCTCAGAGGGAAACCAACATGGCCGCCTGAGCAATCAAAGCCTGAGGACAATATTTTCCGTTAGGATTACGTTTATTTTCTTTCGGTTGGGTACTAAAACATGCTTATAATCTTTCTTGTGCAGGACGTAGATATGGGACACCCTTTTGTGAGCGACTTTGCGTCTGAATCTGATGACGAGTTTGATGCGGGTGATTCTGATGAGGTATCTATTTGGGTGGTTTTGTTTATTCTGGTTCATTCCATGACTTCTTTGACAGAGTACTTTCTACTCGGTGTGGAGCTTTTACCTGTCTTGAGATGTGTTTTGCATTGTAATTTTTGGAGTCTCTGATCTCGTTATCATTTGGACGAGGCTTGACAATGTTTAGGGTTTTACAGGACATGGACGAAGATGAGGATGATGATGATGACGAGGATGAGTCAGATGAATCTGAAGAAGAATTAAAGATTGAAGCCCCCAAGGTGAAGCTGGCACTGGTTAAATGTGTTTGCTATCTGCGTGATTATGGGTTATTGCTTGTACCAGATTTGCTTAGGGCACCCCTTTGCTTGCCTTTGTTTTTGTATTTCAGTGTTCCAATACCAGACATCATTGTCTCTGAAACCTCTTCTATGATTTCACCGCAGTCTGGAAAGAAAAGAGCGGCTGCAGAGCTGACCAAGTCTGCCGAGAAAAAGAGCAAGACGGATGCTTCCTCAAAGCCAGGTCCGTATTTTTTTGGATCACCTTCATCGAATAGCTAGTGATGCGACCAACTGATGTCTAGAATTTCTTGAAGCAGCAGTTAGTGTTTGATATTTTCTGAAGAGAGAGTTGTAGCAGGAAAAGAAGCTGCTGCAGAATACTGGCAGAGCCTGATCGCTGCAAGTAGCGAAGGTATCAGCCGCAGGATTAAAAGTTCAACTCAAATGGGTCCTTTCACGATATTTCTCTTTTCATTCAGTACTGCGATCGTATTAAGCCCGGCTGTGAGAGTATCCCCGGAGCCGATACGGTCGTTCACGCTGCTGGAGAGCATGTTACATTACCTTAAACCCCTCTCTTAATGCTTTTGATCATACACGCTGTGAGTGTTGACAATTTAATTATTGTGTTTTACAGGACAATCACCTGGGTCTGGAAAGAAAGGAAAGGCTGGACTTGTTACTCCCGTTGGCAAGGCAGCTGCTCCGGCTGAGGTGAAGACACCCACAGACAAGGGATCCAAGCCTGCGAAGGTGAGAATCTTGGTTTAGTTAGCAGTCAATGCGATCCTTAGGATGGATTCTTGATGGGTTTTGACGTTCTGACGTTTTGAATATTCTGTCTCGATCATGGTTAGCACTTTTCCTGTTATCGTTAGTTAATAATTCCTCACGGCCTGCTGGTGAGTAGTTGCAAGAATGCGATGACGAGCAGTGCATCTCGTTAATCTGAGCCATTATGGCCTGAAGAGATTTCAAACATTCATCATTTCTGAGCATTCACTCTTTTTGTTCGAGTGTCGTTGGGTTCGCTGTATGATCTTCCACGTGATAAATCGGTGCTGTGTCGACAGGCTCCAAAGGGTACACCTACTGCCCCTCCCACGACGCCTGTTTCTGAGAAGAAGATTGGACAACACAAGTGCAGCGGTTGTGAAAGGTGAGTAAATCTCAGTTTTATGGTGTATCACTGTCTTGGTTCTTGTCAAGGTTCACAAAGTTCAAGGTTTCAGGATGGGCAACAATATCAACAATATCTAGTACGGAGTATTATTTTGTGAATTGTAGAAGTTGTCCTACTTCCTATATTAGGCATGGGTGCAGTGATGAACTCAATATCTCGTTAAACTGAGCCATGAAGGCCTGAGGAAAATCTATCCATTCTACGTTTCTGAGCACCCGTTCAGAATTAGAGATCTGTAGCCCTTTTTGTCTTGTTGGCTGTGTCGATACTTATTGGGAAGGATGCAATGAGGAACACTTCATCTCGTTAATCTGAGCCTTCTAGGCCTGAAGAGATTTAATCATTCAATTTTACTGAGCATTCACTGTCATTTAGTTGCATCGACTTCTATTCGTTGCCGGGAACGCCTCTCAGTTGCTTACTTGAGAAAAGATTTCGTTTGGGTTGGATATTGAAAATAGTGCTTGTAATAAAACTTGTGCAGGACGTTCACTACAGAGTCGGCCTTGAGTCAACACGCTGCAGCTAAACATAAGTAAGGCTTGTTGTGAGAATGGATTGGTAGAATTTGGTTTTGGGTTATGGTGAGAGTCTGGTGGACCCTCTCCTGAAGATAGGGGCGGTTCAGGAAATTATTTAAAGAGATCATAGCTTAAGTAGAGAAGCGGCAGCACGACACGTAGAGAAAGGAGGTATCTTGTAGATTGTTTGACGAGAGGGATATCCCACAAGTTTTGATATACCATGGCTGTTGCTGAACCTTAGGGGACATTTTTTAGTGATGTGGAAGCCATTTATACTACTGAGGACGGAGTTGTGAACAACCAAAATTTCTTTTGGCTGTAAACTACAATTTGTGATCAGAACTTCATATGAGAGCGTATTTGTTTTTGTTTTACGGTATTACGTCTGGTACCGTATTAAACTTCAATTTTGTCTGATTATGTCATTAGTCGTTTTGAACTTGGAGAGAGAAATATTCTTGAGATCTTTGAATATTGAGTTTGTCAAAGAGGAGGCTTAAAATCCATGCTGTACAAATGCTAGGAGACTAGCAACTAATCGCAAATATCTCTATCCAAATTATTCTTACTATTTTGGTGAGTTATTTTGCAAATGATCTTTCATGCATTTGTCTGTTTAACTCCTGAAGGATTGCTGTGTTTTTGAGGCTCAAAATTGCTCCAAAATATGAGACCATGCACACTTACTCTTTAAATCGGGCTCCTGAAACAATAAACGGAGGGCTCCGTCTCTGCCCCCGTTTCGAGGGAGTCACGGCATCAATCTAATCCGGCCGCACGTTGCCTGCTCCTGGTTGTGGTTGGGAGCTCCCAAGCCGGCTTTGTCGTTGTCAATTTTTTTGGTTCCTCTGCTCTTTTGTTCTTGTTTCGCTTTGAGCTTGGTCGTTATGAGGACTCGGGTTCTTGGTAGCCGGGAGCTGATGACAATGAGAACGACATCAATGTAGCTCGTCTTGTTGGTCTTAGGAATGGTTTAAGGCGTGTGACCAGGGTTTTGGGTGGCTTTCAGTGTGTGGGCAACGCTCCAAACCTTGAGAAATTTAGGCATGAAATGCATCATGTGATGCAAAATTATTTTTGTGATGCATTGGTCTGTAAGCTTAGTGCAAATCTTTTTCATTGGTGCTATTGCTCTTGAGAATCATGGAGAATTTGTATTGGCATGATGACTACTTTGTGCAAAAAGTAATCATGATATGTGTTTCACTATGAATGGATGTGACTAATGATTAGAATTAACTTCTCACAAATGACATATACAGTCACTTCAAAAATTGAATCTATGCTTGGTTTAATTTCACTCTGTGCACCATTGTTGAGAATATTTGAACAAAAGTCCAAATGAGCAAACATGAATGCTATAGTATCCTCTATGTACTACACTCCTAGAAAAACTTGAAGCAAAAAGTAGTTACGGTTTGGAAGTAAATGAGTTCCAAAGCTAACCACCCCCACAAATTCAGTTGTTGAGGAGGTTTTCACAATCATTCCAAAACTTAGCTATGCTTCTATGTTTAGCTATGTTTTTATACACCATTTAAGACCCACCCGCATTGGTATTGTAAAAAGTTGATGTATGTGGACTTCAAAAAAATTATATATAGAGAAAAATGTAGATAATGTTAATTTGAATGGAATATGAAGATTCTTAATGAATCAAAGACATGAGATTTCATTTACGATCATACATGATCTATAATTTGAACCATTGTTATGGGCAATTTCATTAAAATGGCAATATTCCTTTAAAATGACCCGTTTATAGTTTAGAACAATTGTTCTGAAATCTAAATTTGTCCTAGATGGCTTAGAACACCTGCTTTGAAATCTATACATGTCCTAAATGGTAAAAATGGCACACCGTCAAAGTGGAACTTGAAATACCGCCATTTTAATGAAATTGTCCATTGTTGCATCTACTTTAAATAGATTTGAAGATATTTGTCCTAATACACAATTAATAAAAATCATTTTAGTTCATATTTAGCAACCAAAACAATTATTTTCACCACAATCTTTTTTGAATCTAACATATTAGATTATAAGGATGGCCAATTTCATTGAAATGGCGATATTCCTTAACCCCTAAAGTTCCTTGACTATGTTATCACCAAAAATGCTCCAAAACTGCCATTTCTAGTACAAGTACCAAATTTTTGAAAAATATCATTTTTGGACACATGTAACCGTAGGATCTTGTATTACTCTAGTTTTTGAATATGTGGAAAAAAATTCAAAAATTTCCATCGTGTAGATTGCAAGATATTAGCGTTTGAAGTCCTTTTTTTGTCCCTGCGAAAAAACGGGCAGCTGTACTTCACAAGGTCAGATTATTATGAAAAAAAATTCAAATTGGTTGTGCTTCTTTGGATTCATTTTTCAGAGCAAGTTGGCTATATGCTTGAAAATTTTCAGATTATTTGGAATTGTACAACATATAAGAAAAAAATAGTAAGTAGAAAGAAGTAGAGAATGGTTCAAAACATTAAATTGTTAAGAAGTTAATTATGGAATTGAAAAATGCCAATCCCAATGGTTGCAATGTTGTTATAAACAATCTACATCCTAAAATTTTATTTTTTTTGAAAAATATTGAAAATTAAGTGAAATAAAC
Organism: Pseudisothecium myosuroides; assembly: GCA_951799445.1. Lineage (NCBI taxonomy): Eukaryota > Viridiplantae > Streptophyta > Bryopsida > Hypnales > Lembophyllaceae > Pseudisothecium > Pseudisothecium myosuroides. The sequence goes on along the minus strand of OX637290.1, from coordinate 19,862,164 downwards.
AACTTCAAAGTTTATTTTAGAGTAGACAATCCATAACTGCACGCAAACTAAAAATCCTCATAACGTTTGATGCATAGATTAGAATGGAATGATTAAAAGCTTTCTACATATATATAAATCTAATAAACCAATTTCAAATTTTTATTTTTGAAAAAAGTGATTTTTTCTGATCTACTTGGACTGCCCGAGTTGACCAACAAACAACATCTTAGGCCATAACTTTTGATTCGTATTTCCAAATGTCATGAAGTTTGGTGCATATGAAAGATATTCCTCGTCCCCACCTTCTATAAAAATTTCAGCCCAAAATATGAAAATCTCCAATCACACGTACCTACCCAAAATATCTATGTTGCCAAAAAAGACATGTTGGTCCTTTAGGGGTTAACTTTTGGCACTTGTAACAGTTCAAAACGGCCGGTCTGAAATCTACATCTATCCTAGATATCTAAAATCTATACCAGTCCTATATATTGTAGAATGGCCAGTCTGAAATATATATAAGTTCTAGATGTGTGAAATCTACAACAGTCTTAGATGCCTAAAATCTATATTCTTCTAGATGTTTAGAGTAGGTGGTTTGAAAAGATGGCATAGGAAATATTGCCATTTTAATGAAATTGGCCATAAGGGTTGTATATAGTACATTTGTTTGGATTGTGTGCGATTTAATACAATATGACAACAACAAAATGATACCCAAATTTTAAGAAATATATTAATTGTGTTTTTATCAAATGTGTTTGTCAATATTTTGTATTAAAATATTTTTGTTATTCTATAACACACTATCTATACATATTTAACGCATTAGTAAAGTATTGAATTTCACTTAAAATAATTATTCAAAATAACTCCAAATTTTGGGATTCTGGTGAACCTGACTTACAGACGGCAGGATAAGAAAATAATCCGACGAGATCAAGAGTTGGATTGTCGGTGCGTAGTTGCGCAGAACAGCTCATTCGGAGTAACATCCTAATCATCGGAATGTGTGGTTGATGCTGACTACGGATGATCTCATGGAAGCAAAAAATTATGTAATCCTTGGCTTGCCCTTCGTCATGTGGATAGACCGATGTGCAAGTGAAGCGGCCTTGACCAGCCTGTCTGCAACTTCCCCCTTCATTGAAGCCTTGATCACCCTTCCAAAACCATATTTCTCCATTGATTCAAAAATGTGAGACATGGTTAACGGATATTTCATTAAAATGGCACTACTCCACAAACTTGGCACTTTCAGGTTTAGACCATGTGGTCTGAAATGCAAATCGGTCCTAGATTTTAGACCATGTGGTCTGAAATCTATACCAGTCGTAGAAAATGAATGGAAAAATGGCGGAAGAATATCGCCATTTTAACGAAATATCCGTTGGTTTCTTCTTTCAGGTAATGTTATGTTTTGCTACCTTCTTTGACGCTTCCAAATTCAATCGTTTTAATCCAATAGATATGGACCAGTCACTTTCAGCACTTAGGGGTTAACGAATTCGATTACTTGGAGTTAATTTCAGGCATGGATCTGTGTTGAGCAATGTCTTAGACACAGGAGCAGCCGCTGTGCACACAGATGGACTCTCAGTCTGTTCTTGAGTTCAGAAAGTGCTTCTTGAGTTTCGAGAACTTATGAGATTGATTTCATATAATTATGGGTCTCTGTGCAGAAACGGTACCGAAATGGGAAGATTTACGTACAACATGAACATGCACTGATTGAGAGGATCAGAATGGAGGTGCAATCTTTTATTCAAATGGGTATGCAATCGACAAAGTTAAATTCATCAAGGTACAGCAACACAGATCTGTTGTTGCCAAGAATTCATCACTGGATTAATTGTGCTTAGCGACCTGAATACACCCAATGTGATGAAGAGATGGTGGCGATGGACGCCTGGATACTCGCATGCTCCCCGACCGAAGCATCGGAGGTCGGCAGAGTAGATTGGGATGATCCTTGCCCAGCATCCTGGACGTCGTCAGAATTCAAAGACGTTGAAACGGAAAGTGTCATTGCCATGTGAGAGAGTCCAGGCCGGGAGTACCACGCTTGCGGTTTACATCTTGGCAGATGCGGCAAAGACATCTCCATACTCTCGGAAGCCTGCAGCCACTGGGACACGAGTCGCATCGATGGTCGATCTTCGGGATTAGGGTGACAGCACAGAAGGCCCAAGTGAAGCAGATTCGTCACCATCTTCTGGTCTTCCATTGCCGCATTGGAAGTGTACCTCGCCGAGGGGTTCAAATCATCCACTTCCTCTGAAAGTAACGCCTCTTGCATCTCGATTCCACCATATGGATCTGCATCCGGAGGTGGAAATGTCCCAAGTCTTAAATCCGCCAACAGAAGAATATTACCCGTTTCATGTGCATGCCATATCCTGTCCACTAATGCGCCATCCCCTCGCTCAGTGGCGCTCTCGTCCAGCGGCCGCATCCCACACAGCACTTCAAGCATCAGGACGCCGAAGCTGTACACGTCCGATTCCTTGGTGGCTTTCCCTGTGACTGGCATCTCCGGGGCCATGTAGCCAAAAGTTCCTGCCATCATGGTCGTCTTCTCCATCTTTTGGTGGTCAATGAGGCGGGCAAGTCCAAAATCTCCCAAGTACGCATTCCAGTCTTCATCCAGCAGGACATTGCTGGATTTGATGTCGCGATGCAACACGCATTGCTTGCATTCCTCGTGCAAGTATGCTAGCGCTGAAGCGACCCCACTGAGAATGGAGTGGCGCAGCATGAGAGGAAGGAACTCCGCCAAGCGCAAATGTAATGACGGAGCCTTCCTATGTCGTTCGGGAAATTGGAAGAGCCACTCATCCAAGCTGCCGTTGCACATGAAGTCATACACAAGCATGAGCTGCTCCTCCTCTTGGCACCATCCTCGCAGCTGCACCAAATTCCTGTGCCGAATCTGGCTGAGGCTGTCAGCTTCTGCTTGGAAACCCTCCTCGCCGTGCTTGCTCTCATGTCGCATCCGTTTCACTGCTACCAGGGCACCGGAGGGGAGAACCCCTTTGTACACCGCTCCAAATCCACCGCTTCCAAGCATTTCACTTCTGCTGAAGTTCTTGGTGGCCTTGCTGAGCTCTTTGTACGTAAACATGCGTGGCACAAGGTTCTGGTCCATGAGATTAAACTTGGTACCTTGCTTGGTGTGAGATGCTTTCCTCCACCGCTTTGCAATTACTATCCCTGCAAGCATCAGCACTGCAACAACTCCAGCACAGACCCCAGCAATGATAAGGACCTTTCTTTCACTTGAGGAGTTTGTCAGTTCAGGCAGTCCTGAGGTCGCAAACTCCCAAGCTAGAATCTGGTGAACTTCTTTCAGGACATCGATACTTGCGCTGAAGCCAACGTACATGTATTCATGCAAGTGAAGGTCTGTTAAGTTTAGAACTGCGTCGATGACAGGGTCAGTCGGTTTCGCAACGTAGTATCTGTTCATTAAGGAGCCATTCGCAAAATACACGGCAAGCCTCTGGGAAGGACTATCATAATCGAACCACGCAGTGAAGGGATCACCGGTGACAAAATTTGTCCAATTGTGCACAAATTTCGAGGTCAAGCTGTTAACGTCAACCCCGATATGGTTCTCGCTAGGGTCATTGTACTCAGGGTTTTGAAAGGTGTCGAACTCTACGGCAAAGAGAGTATCGTTAGTCGGTATCACGAGGCATAACCATCCGCCCCCGTGGTCATTGTTCTCTACAGTGCTGTTGTCGCTACTGAATGTAAAAGCCAAGCCATCTCCATGGGATTTAGCTGTGGAGTTACCTGTGATGGAGAATGTAAAGCTGGTGTTAAAAGAAGTCACTGCACCAGATGCGGCATCCTTTATCCTCACCCTGTCTTTGTAGTACAACCTCCCGCAACTTTTGTCTCCCAGCGAGTATGCCCCCGAGTTCAAAAGAAATGACGTTCCGGATGGATAGTATTCAACGTCGTCCACCGCTGAGAAATTGTCTGGGGAGGTGAAGGGGATGGAACTAAAGCTGGTGTCTTGAGCTTCCACGAGGGTGTAACTCCCCTGGATGATGTACACTGATAGGACTAGGAGAACAGTTCTCAGGTGATCATACAACCCCATCGTCCTCGATCGATCGAATCTGATGATTGGCGCAAGAGGAGGAAATTTCTTGCCTACTCGTGGTTCTGTAAGCTTTGTATCTCCTGGTGGAAAATCATGCTGAAGAGCAAATCTGGAAGCCTTTAAATGAAGAGTTTTCGTTGATTCGTGACGCCCTCATGTTAATTGGATCTACACAGGGTACTGAAGCTACACTTTCTGGATCATGTATCTGGGGCTAGCTAGCTGTATTCGATCTCTCCGGCTCAGCAGAGATTGACAGAGTCCTGCTATGGATATTCGATACAACGCAAGCCAGGAATATTCATGGAAGCAGCACCAGGTGGAACTCCAATGAGCAAGCAAACCCGGCTGTCGGACTCAGCTAGCTGTCGAGTTAACTAGAGCTTGCCGTACTGGAAATCGATCGATCGGGAAGAACAATGAATTTGAACTTTACAGTACGGTGCTCGGGGAACCAGAGTTTATGACTTTATGGGATGCAATAGCTACCAATCACCAGAAACATGCACACTAGACAGTAGACACTAGTTACAATTCAATGCCATCAAGGCTCGATCTGGTAGAGCAAGGAAATTGAGACCGCCTACTGCATGGATGTCAATCCCGACAAGCAGCGTTAGCAGGAAGTTATGCACAGAGCTGCACAGGGAACTCATCGGTATAAACCCCCTCTCATGAGAGAGAAAGAAAACCTGGACGAAACTGTTGCACTAGCTGCATTAATCTCGATCATGCATCACCTGAATGATGTGAGAGCTAGCCTCTACGAAATCGAACTCTGCCAATTAAGATGCGGGTTCAGGGGACTCGGTCTGGCTACGTACTCAGTAATAAGTTAACACCAGCCACGCCTCTAATATTTTGGTGGCCGCGAATCCAGGAAATATACGTCGGGGTGGTTTCATGTTCTAACGTGAGCTGTTTGTACAGACATTTCCTTATTAGCACAGCTAGAATGAAGTGCACATTTGTCAATGGAAGGCCAGCATCGAGGAGGGCTTTCAACTGGCACCGGCAAAGGAGGATTGGTTTTCTCCAGCGACGCGACTTGTGCGTCCAAACGACAGAGGTGGGATAAATTTGGAATACAAAGTCTGTATGCAATTGGATTCTCTTTGACGGCCACGGAAATGAAACAATTTTCGTCGTGAACGCTTATTGTCAAGCAATGCACTAGCACATTTACCAATTACCACTATTGTTTAGCATTTTGCACACACGGTCCTATTATTATACTACTGAGAAGAAAATGTTCAGAATCCAAGGATGAGTGATTGAGTGCATTCCTTGAAAGTCATTCCTTGAACATTTTTAGTCCTCAACGTCCTTACTTGGTGAATTCTAAAAGGCTACAATTCAAATCAAGAAGAAGGAGCCACAAGTTGCCCAAATAACACTAGTACACAATGATCTATGGATTAAGCATCTTTTTTATATTTAGAAAAGTCAAAATTAACACAATGAGGGAATATTCAATGCCATCCACCCAAAGCAGGTTCAAACAACTCTACCCCCAAATTCAATGAAAATTGTTCTTTTCCATCCAATAAGCCTCAGTGAAGTCATTTGAAAGCCACGAAACATACTTTCAAGTGTTTTGGGATTAATATTTAAGCACTCAAAAGTTCATATTTTGGATCTTGAATAGAGTCATTCAAAGTGATGTTTCATTCAAATGACTTTTCATTCATCCAAAGTAATGATTGAATCTTAAAAAAGAAAATAACTAACTAGTGTATGGGAGAAAACTTATCTCCCATGCCACACATTGCATTTAGGGATAAGGATTTCACTTTAGGTTTAATTAATTTGAATTGCAAGTATTGTAGACTTGTTTATGATTTAGGATTGATTGATTGAAGATTTGAAGATTTCTTCAATTTTGCTTCTCCCAATTGTTGTTGACAACCTAAGAATCCAAAAATGAAGCATTATAAGCATGATCCTTTAAAATTGCAAAAACAATCATTTAACCCCTAAAGGACCAGCTTGCTATTTTTAGCAACGTAGTGATTTTGGGCAGATACGTATGACTAGAGATTTTCATATTTTAAGCTGAAATTTTAATAGAAGGTGGGGACGAGGAATATCTTTCATGTGCACTAAATTTTATGACATTTCAAAATAGGAGTCAAAAGTTATGGCCTAATATGTTACTTTTTTCACCGGGCAAGCAGTCCGAGTGGATCTGAAAAAATCACTTTTTTCATAAATAAAAATTTGAAATTGGTTTTCTAAATTTATATATATGTGGAAAGCTTTGAATCATTCCATTTCGATCAATGAGTCAAAAATTATGAAGAATTTTAGTTTGCGGGCAGTTATGGATTTTATACTCTAAAATAAACTTTGAAGTTGTTTATTTCACTCAATTTTCAATATTTTTTGAAAAAAATAAAATTATAGGATATAGATTGTTTATTACAACATTTCAACCATTGAGATTGAAAATTTTCAATTCCATAATTAAATTCTTAACAATTTAGTATTTTGAATCATTCTCTATTTTTTTCTACTTACTATTTTTTTCCTATATGTTGTACAATTCCAAACGATTTGAAAATTTTTAAGCATGTAGCCAACTTGTTTACAAATAAGAATTCAAAAAAGCACCACCATTTTGGACATTTTTTCATACAAATGTGACCTTGTGAAGTGCAGCTGCCCTGTTTTTCGCATGGACAAAAAAAGGATCTTTGCCAATTCAAATGCTAATATCTTCTTATCTATACGATGGAAAATTCTGAAATTTTTTCCACGTCTTCTAAAACTAGAATACTACAAGATCCTATGGTTATATGTGTCCAAATTTATTTTTTCTAAAATTTGGTACTTGTACTAGAAATGGCAGTTTGGGAGCATTTTTGGTGATAACATAGTCAAGGAACTTTAGGGGTTAATTTGGAGCTCTTTAAAAATAGTAAACTAATTTTCAAAAAATGAAAAAAAAATTCTCAATGTCTTCAACTAGGACATGTATCTTCATTTCAAATTTCATGTACAGTAGGGTACCAATCAAAATGGCGTTTTTGCATTCCCAAAGAAAGAAGTTTCACTGCTGTCAACTTTGACACCTTCTCGAAGGCTGAAAATTTATTTTTTTACCATGAAATGTTTGGATTGAAAACTTCTTTATATTAATAACATGTGTGCCAAGTTTCAAGGTCAAAAGATTCACCAAAAAAAAGATATTCGAAATCTACCAACATGTGTAGACTTTGTGAGAAAAGTTTCACTGCTGCCAACTTTGACACCCTTGAGAGGGTTGAAATTTTTATTTTTTACCAAGAAATTTTTGTCATGAAATCATCTCTATGTTTCTAATATATATGCCAAATTTCAAGGTCAAAAGATTCACACAAAAAATGATATTTGAAATCTATCAACATGTATAGTTGTGAGAAACAATTTCACTACTACCAACTTTGACACTATCCCAATGGTTGAAAATTGTTTATTTACCATGAAATATTTATTATTAAATCATCTCTATGTTAGTAACATGTGGACCAAATTTGAAGGTCAAAAGATTCACAAAAAGAAGATATGCTAATTCTACCAATGTAGATAGCTATGAGAAAAATTCACTACTACTAACTTTGACACTATCCCAAGGGCTAGAAAAAAAAATTTACCATGAAATTTTTGGCATGAGATCATATCTATATTGATAAAATGTATGCCAAATTTCAAGGTCATAAGATTTATTGAAAAAAAACCCTCTAAACCTATCAGCATGTGTAGTTGTAAGAATGACTTTCTACATCCATCTGAAACTTTATCCAAAAAATGACACTACTCCAAGGGTTGAAAAAAAAGTTCACAACTACACATGTTGGTAGATTTTGAATATCTTTTTTTTGGTGAATCTTTTGATCTTGAAACTTGGCACACATGTTACTAATATAAAGATGTTTTCAAGCCAAAAATTTCATGGTAAAAAAATAAATTTTTGGCCTTCGAGAAGGTGTCAAAGTCGACAGCAGTGAAACTCTTTCCTTAGGAATGCAAAAAACGCCATTTTGATTGGTACCCTACTGTATATGAAATTTGAAATGAAGATACATGTCCTAGTTGAAGACATTGAGTAATTTTTTTCATTTTTTGAAAATTAGTTTATTATTTTTAAAGAGCTCCAAATTAAATGACTATTTTTGCAATTTTGAAGGATCATGCTTATAATGCTTCATTTTTAGATTCTTAGGTTGTCAACGACAATCGGGAGAAGCAAAATTGAAGGAATTTCAAATCTTCAATCAATCAATCCTAAATCATAAACAAGTCTACAATACTTGCAATTCAAATTAATTAAACCTAAAGTGAAATCCTTATCCCTAAATGCAATGTGTGGCATGGGAGATAAGTTTTCTCCCATACACTAGTTAGTTATTTTCTTTTTTAAGATTCAATCATTACTTTGGATGAATGAAAAGTCATTTGAATGAAACATCACTTTGAATGACTCTATTCAAGATCCAAAATATGAACTTTTGAGTGCTTAAATATTAATCCCAAAACACTTGAAAGTACGTTTCGTGGCTTTCAAATGACTTCACTGAGGCTTATTGGATGGAAAAGAACAATTTTCATTGAATTTGGGGGTAGAGTTGTTTGAACCTGCTTTGGGTGGATGGCATTGAATATTCCCTCATTGTGTTAATTTTGACTTTTCTAAATATAAAAAAGATGCTTAATCCATAGATCATTGTGTACTAGTGTTATTTGGGCAACTTGTGGCTCCTTCTTCTTGATTTGAATTGTAGCCTTTTAGAATTCACCAAGTAAGGACGTTGAGGACTAAAAATGTTCAAGGAATGACTTTCAAGGAATGCACTCAATCATTCATCCTTGGATTCTGAACATTTTTTTCTCAGTAGTATAATAATAGGGCCGTGTGTGCAAAATGCTAAACAATAGTGGTAATTGGTAAATGTGCTAGTGCATTGCTTGACAATAAGCGTTCACGACGAAAATTGTTTCATTTCCGTGGCCGTCAAAGAGAATCCAATTGCATACAGACTTTGTATTCCAAATTTATCCCGTGTCTATCGTTTGGACACACAAGTCCAATGAATGGGGAGTATCGGCATTTAATTATGACCTAGCCAATTTTTTTTGAGAATTTCCAAATGAGTTTGAAAAGTTTAGGGTGAGGTTCCGAAAAAAAAAAAAAAAATTAGAAATGAACCGGATAGGAAAATTAAATTTCAACATTTTGGCCGTCCGCCATTGGAGTATGTAGGATAATTATCGATTCAAAATCCTTTTCTCGGGGGGGCAACTGACCAAGCACATACTTTCTAGGAAATTTTTGTTACCATATGCATAGAAAAATATTATACAAATTATCCTTTGTTTAATAAATGTGATGAGAAGTAGTTGAATTGATTCCACCAGCCAGCTATGGTTTGAGCAGTCTAGCACAATGGTGATTGATACAAACAAATGGTGAATGGTGATTGAAGCTCAATTATTCACCAGTCACCACATTAGTCAAGATAGGTCACCTTCAGTTTATTCAGTTCATTGATTCAAAACAATGACTCATGTAAACATGTCAGAAGCCTCACTAGAATAGTTAATAAGTGTATTTTGGTACAATAGTAGAATCTCATTGTTCCAAGGCCTTTTTTGAACTTCTAGGAATTTGCTCTAAATTGAACAAAAAGCCAACATTTTGGTAAGTTGTATCAATTTTTAAAATTTTCACATAAGAAAAACACACACAACAATATCACTTATGAATTGAAAGATTATAATGTATGATCATGAAGGTGTTAAAAATGCAAAAATGATTTGAAGTCTTCTAGTCCTCTTTTCACATGTCAAATCTAAAAAGTTGGTCACAAAAAAAATGAGGTTAAAGGGTCTTAACATGCATAACCCCAATCAATTATGGCTTCTCAAAAACTCTTCTACAATTTTTTAAATGAATTTCTAGTGTGATTTTTTCTCCAAGAGCTAGTGTATTTGAAGCTCATTTCCAAGAGCCCTCAACACTATGGATAGTCAAGATAGCAATGGAAACATCATAATCAATCATTTTAAAAATTGGATTTTTAATGCTAAAATTAGACTTCAAAAGGAATTTTTGCAAATATAAACTACTAAAAATAGTAATCTGGTTAGATTTTATATAATTTCAAAGTATTGTCAACACTAGAATTTGGTGCCTTGAGCATTTAGAGGTTAGTGGAGTCACTCGTCTGGGCCTTTAGGGCACTTAAGAATGATGGCAGTCATGGTACTGAGATTTCTTGATTTGCAATACTAACCATACTAACCAACCTTCAGAAAATACTTGAACCTTCTTTTGAATCTTTGTATTTTCCAAAGTCTACATCCTTGGCCCTAGGATGGTAGGGGATTGGCCAAGTTCAACTCTTGCCAAAAATACTTGAAAGTAACAAAGAAGAGAGTGAAAAAAAACCCCACAAAAATCCACAACCGGACCCATTTTCCACATTCAGGAAAATTGACAAATGGGGAAAAAAAAGTCGGCAAATTGCCAAATCACATTAAAAAATGGAGGATTTCAACCAATAAAATTTTCACTCTTTAGGCCGACTTCCAGGTAAAAATTGAAAAATCCAAGCCACCTTCTCGGAAGTTAGGAAATTGTCCGATTTATCTACAGAACTCCCCCGGACTGTGGTAACAAGTCGTGTCACTGGAGAAAACCAATCCTGGCAAAAAGGTTGTTAGAAAATGTTTTAGAAAATGTAAAAATCTTCACCAAGGATGATTTCCTTTGGTTCTGTGTACTTGTTCCTTTTTATCAATGGAATTGGTCCATGTGTTTCAAGAAAAAAACAAAAAAAACAATCCTGGCCTTCCATTGACAATTGTGCACTTCATTCTAGCTGTGCTAATAAGGAAATGTCTGTACAAGCAGCTTACTTTAGAACATGAACCACTCCGACGTATATTTCCTGGATTCGCGGCCACCAAATTATTATGGAGGCTTTGACATTTGCAAAATTTTAATTGGTCGGTAGCCTTGGTATGATTTTTTTTGCATAGGTAGACCCTATGAAGCTTTACCGTTCCCTGTAGTTTCTGGTACATCTGTTTAGTTTTGATTAGTTTCGCTGAATGCGCCACCTTTCATTATCATGTCGCCCTGCTGGTTTGTTCTAAAAAGGTATTTTAAAAATGTTTTAGAAAATGTAAAAATCTCCGCCTTTGGTTCTGTGTACTTTTTTCTTTTATCAATGGAGTTTGTCCATGTGTTTCAAGAAAAAAAAAAGAAAAAAAGATAGATTTTTCCTATTTTAGTCTTACAATCATGAACCTGCTTGCAAGTTTGACATAGTAGGTAGTATGTTAGCCTTGTCTACAATTGAAAGATTGCTCAATACATTGTCATAAGCTCATATTGTAAGTGCTGGGGTTCAATCTTGCCTCTCCTTAGCCACTCAAAACATGCCACAATGGCAAAATGCTCTAGCATTGAGATTATAACATTCTTAACCCTTAAGTGCTCCAATGTCTATATTCTGTGTAATGAATAATTGCTTCAGGTCAATGTTTCGTTCAAATATCTTCTCATTCATCCAAAGCAATACTTGAATCTTTGAGAGACAACCTTTATTTTTGACTAGTTTGATGTTATTGTGGTAAATAATATATTCGAACAAAACAATACAAATTTTCAAAGAAGGATTCAAGCAATAACGCATTAGAGAAAAAAGAGACCCTCCAAAAGGCTGCTAAAAAGCCCTCAAAAGACCCTAAAGATTACATTTTATTTTGCACTTCCATTAATTTTTCCCTTATTGCTACTCATTTTATGTTGGCATGTCGGATGATTGTTAGTGTATATGCTGCCTCAAAATCCGAGTACTAGAGGTGTATTCTAACTCTAATGCTCTTTAATCTTGAGCATTAAACACTTTGTACCTTAGGTTTAAGATTCATTATTTAATACCTTCTATCATGATGTACCTTATATTTTGAGTTGATTAATAACCCAAGTCTAATTAACACTTTAATTTAAAACAAATGATATGGAATCTGATTAACACCTTGTACACTGAGTTATAATTAATCCATGTGTTTAATGAACTCCTTCATGTGATTTATAACAAATTTCGTTTCATTTGTATTTAAACACATGGATTGATTAAACATGGACTAATGGACTGATTAAATATAGAGTGATTAAAAAAATGGATTGATTAAACATGAGCTGATTAAACACATAGACTGATTAATCCCTAAAGTCCCATTGGCCCTACGAGAGCCAAAATGTAACTTCAGTTAGGCTCATACAGTCTCAATATTCATCATAGTTTTCTAATTTTTTCATAAAGCTAGAAAAACACAGGAGCTTCTTGGAAATATAATTTTTATTTCAATTGGTCCTTGAAGGCAAATGTTATGGCATAAAAAGTTGAAAACGAAGGTCGGGGGTAGCCCAAAGAAAATCACAAAAAGTCAAAATAATTTAAATGTTTTTTTTTTGCAAAATATTATATTTTTGTCTACATGTAAAACTTTGATTCATTCTATTTGGACTAGTAATGAGAAAGTAATGGGCAATCTTGTTTTTTGGGCAATCTAAGGATGTTCTTGAAAAAAAATGTTTTGTCCAACTTTGAATGCTAATATTTTCCAATTTGTATGATCAAATGTGATGAAATTTTTACCACATGATCTCAAATAAGCAAAGTACAAGATCCTATGGTTAAATTCTAAAAAAATGTTTTTTTTGCTTTCTTGGATGAATGTAGCAGAAATGGCAGTTTTGAGTGATTTTTGACATAAAAATGGCCTTGGGAATTGGGACTTTAGGAATTAAAACTTTGTTTCTTAAACAAATGAAACGGAATTTAATTAACCACATGGATTGACATGTAATCCAATAGAATTCATTAAACACGTAGACTAATGTATTTAATGAACTTTGATGTGTTAATGGATTGATGTCTTGGATACACATTAGAGTTGAGTTGTTAATCAACTGTTTATGTGTTTAATAAAAAAGTGATGTGTGCCCAATTGAATTAAGCACATCCAATTTGATTAATAACTCAATTCACTTGGGTACACATTAGTGTTCATTAAACACCTTGTATTTTAAGTTGATTAATAATCAGACTTGGATTTAGGGATGATTATTAAACACCAAGTACTCTAATGCACTTGATTATTAAGTCGTGACTTCATCCTTGCGAAAGTTAGACAAGGTGAACACATAGTAAGTGAGATTCTATAGGTCCAGTGGTGGCATTGAAATACTTAAGGATGTCATTGCTTGGTGGCCCTCCAAAGGCTTCATTTTTTTTCTAATGGCGTAAAAAGCATTGCAAGAAGGTCCTTCTGACACTTTAAACCTTATTTGAAACTCATTTATTTTTTCACTATCTCACTCTATGTTAAGTCACAAGGAAGTTGGAAAATAAAGAGTTCTACAATTGTGAATTCTTGATCACCTTCCTAATTTCATAACATTCAGTAGCTTTCAGAGAGGCTGCCTTTTCCTCTCTGGAGTCCTCATCCACGACTTTCATCCCCACATAATTAATATAAGCTTCGGTACCGGGATAGTAACTGTCCATTATGATATGTCCAATTTTTGTTTCTTCATTTTAGGACTAGACATACAAATCAACAAATATTTGTAGTGAAAGATGTTGGCCAAAAATCCAATACATGATACACTAATGTATTATTAAACTTTGCAATCAATAACTTATTGTGGATTTCAAAGAAGAAAGACAACTCTATATATACACATGGAGTGGTAGGAGGTAGAGCAACCCATGTGGGATAAATAAATTAGAATTTGTAGGTTCTCATGCACTCATATTTAAGTCAAAAACCAAGAATTGTGTTAAAAGTAGAATTTCAGACCTCATTTAGGCATAGTAAAATAAGTTTTCTCAAAAAACTTTGAACTAGAAAAAGTTGGTAAATGATAATAAGTTTCCCCTTAAAAAATCCGTTTGGGATTTTGAATCTCCAATCAAAAGTTATGGACAAATTTCGGAGAGGGGTTGGAATGGATTTTTAAAAGTGTTAAAAGAAAAAGTCCATTAAAAATCCTCTCCAAAATTTGTCTATAACTTTTGATTGGAGATTAAAAATCCCAAACGGATTTTTGGAGGTCAAAATTATTGTCATTTAACAACTTTTTTTAGTTCAAAGTTTTTTGAAAAATGTTATTCTACTATGCCTAAATGAGGTTTGAAATTTTACTTTTAACACAATTTCTACTTTTGACTTAACTATGAGTGGTAGTTGAGAAACTACAAATTCTAATTTACATATCCCACATGGATTTTCTACATCCTACCACTCCATGTGCATATAAACAATTGTCTTCTCACTTTTAAAGCACAATGCACAAACGGATTCCAATTCAGAGTGAGGTAATTCTACAATAACATTGAAATCAATAATCTCAATGAATCCATTAGCATTTTGTTTAAAGATCCTATTTTTCAGTTTTCAGTTTTACTTAGAATTTTTTTAATTTGACACTAGTAGTGTATAGTTGTGGCGGGCGTGGGCACCAAGTGATGTCTGACAATTATTGACAACTGTCCGCTCCAAATCAGTAGTTACTGATATGGTGCAGAATATACCGCACCATTTCATCCCTCGGATGAAATGGTGTGGTATATTCCACACCATTTCATTCGGGGGAGGGCAGAGCCAGTGACTACTACTAAATGTTATGTTCAATCCATCTTTATTCTCACTTTTACGTGCAATATTATTGATTTTCATAAAGTGAAAATTTTTCATTGATAGACTAAAATATATCTACAATTTGCAATGAAACTTGCTAAACATTTTTGTCTTTAACTATTCAATTTGACTTCACACAAAGAGATAGAACTCAAAAATGGTGTTGTTTAGCTTAGAAGGTTCTTAAAGACCTAAAACTATTGGTTTTGAGGTATAATTGTATAATCCTAGGTATTTAATTTGTTGTTCTTTTGAGTGGGGTACCATCTCAATGAATGTGGGATATAGTTTCAAACTTTCAATTAAAATAATTCTCCAACTGGTGCTTTTAATGAGTTTGGAAGAATCCAATTCATTATGCATTGGAGAAAAAAAACGGGAGAAAAAAAGTTTTCATGGAAAGTGCACCATTATTTTTTTAGGCCGAGAGTGGAGGGATGAACCACAAGTGAGTAGGGATGAAGTTTAGAATTCATTTAAATTGTTTGTGACTACCCATATATTAATACTTGTAATATTTATGTCCTCAAAATTGATACTACTTTCCACTTAAACTCAAGGAAATTGTCTAGCATGTTTGATTCCATGAGTTGGCTAAGGGAATTTTTTATCATGATTGATGTTTCATTTTACGTGCTCACTTGAAAACATGATTATCTCATGAGTAGGCTCTTGTAGAAGAAGGTAGGGCCAAAAGTTCCCAAGTGAAGTGGTATTAACCATTAGACCCCAATGACTTCTTGTTAGATACAGTTTGGCTTACTACTATTGGTCAATTTACCACCTACAATATAATATGAAGCTAACCTTTCAAACTATATACTTGTATTTATTTGATATAATGATAGATCCAAGCCACATTCTATTAAGGTTTCTCCATGATTTCATATAATACCAAAATAAGGTGCTATAGAATAATAATGAAATCATTTTACGTACATGCATGCTATAATTTTTGGCGTTGGTGTCGGGTTGATAGGTGGTTGCCTTGGGAAAACTTTGGATTTCTTGGCTCCAACCAAAATTAGCTCAAGATATGAAGGTACAAGTGGTATAATGTACCACTTCAAAATATTGCAAATGCGTTGTTTGGTGTATAAAATCTCATATAGTGTAAAATAAAACAAACTCCATACACAAATGTATATGACTTTATATACAAAGTGTATAAATACCACATATCAGTTATTGAAAAAACATGTGTCAGTCGAAAATACTCATACTCATAATGTCATGTATAATTATATATATAATATGTATAAAATAAATATACATGTATTAATATATACCTTGTATAAATTCAATATAAATTGTATATATAAACCATGTAAATCATGTACAAACCCAAAAACCTTTATAAAACTTCTTGAAATTGTAGTCAAATTTCAAGTGAGTACCATAGCTGCTCTATAATTTCAATCAAGAGTGTCTTAGCTTTTTGGAAAGCTAGCAAAATATAGTAAAATTCCTTTATAATTCAAAATCAAAAATAATATTGTCCGCTTTTAATGGTTTGTTAAAGATTGCACTTTCAAAGACCCAAATTAGATGGCAGCTATACATCCCTCCACTTTGAAGTATGTTTTGGTTACATAAAAGCTCTAAATTTTTTTTGTCATAATTTCTTAAAAATTAATTTTATAATACACATCTTCTCAAAATTTTAATTGTAGAAGATATAAAACCTGCTCTCAATTCTTTCTTAAAGTTGGAACCTTTCTCTAAGTCTTGAATTTGGTAACAATTCTACACTCCCTCAATTTCACATTCATAACTCTTTCACAACAACTCCAAATTAAGAGTGTTATATCTGCATAGAAAGCTAATAACTTTATACACAATTCACTAAAAACTAAAAATTAAAAACATTCTAACCAAACATCTACAAGTCCTCAAACATTTAGCCTTCAAAATTAAATGATAGTAGACCCACTCTCATTCCATCACTCATAACTTTATGTTTACACTACAAATAAAATGAGTCATAGCTTTTTGGAATCACAACAATAAAAAAAACATCATTTCAAAAATTCTTTCAAAAACTCAAAATACACACTAAGATATGTCTCATCTCTCATATGACACTCTCATAACAAACTATGAAAGAGGAGGAAGAAGATCCCGACTCCTTATCCTACCGCAAGAGGCTATATCAACCTATATCTAAGTTACATGGGCACCCTGTTTTGGTGGTCTATCCCTTTTGACCTTTTTAAAACCTATCTATTTCTTTATCTAGTCATAAAACCACTTAAATCCACAAAAGGGTAAACCATCTGCATTCCTTTATCCTTCAACTTCAAACACATTAAATAATTTTTTTTTTTTAACTTTCAAATACAAAATCCAAACAACTAGGATCTGACATATGTCTATTAAAAAATAAAAAATAAAGTTTAAGAGGAACATCACTCCATTTGCAAGAACTTTAGAATGCATTGAATGGTAGTTGTGACATAATCTATATGATCTGCTTTCATAAGTGGATTGATTGGCCTTTCTACCCAACGTCGATGGCTATGACTTCTTTTAATAGGCTTGACCATACAATTGTATTAAATTATTGATCATCATTTAAACCTTCAAAACTCCCTTTAAAAATCACCTTTTAATTGCCGAACTCAACACATCTAACCTGCAATAAAATTACCAATGCCCAAACATTATATTGAAGGTTCCTGTGCCATTGTTGTTCCACGTGAGATTGCTTTGGTAGCTAAAAAGGCCCAATTTCTTTTTGTAGATGTTTATGAGACGATGCAAGTTTCCGCAGTAGAAAAGGTTGATCATTCAATAGTTGATATAAATAAAACTTAAATTCAGGCTTCGCTTAAGGCTTTTCATCTTAAAACTCTGAAAAATTCTCTAGTTCAACATATTAATGCCAAAGTGAAAAAAAAATTAATCAAAGTGATGAAGCTCTTAGGTGGTTCCCTCCTTTTATAGTTTATCTGTCATATTAACAAAAAGGCGTCACCTTGAGTCTCTCCAAGTGATGTCATCTTTTGCACTATATTATTATAATCAAAATTCAACCAAATAACATATAAACAAATATTTTACATAATGCACGCACTTGCAACATGATACTGGAATCATGCCAATTTAATGAAGTTGACCATATTTCATTAAATTGACAGGATTCTAGACATTAAAAATTGTGACATTTATCTTTAAAAATCTCTAAAACTACTAGGACTAGTATAAAGTGATTGATGTATCAAAATTGTATCTTTCTTGAGCTTGAAGGCAAGGGATCTTTTCTTGCCAAAGTTTCTATGAACTACAATTCTTTTTACTAAAGGAAATCTTAAATTAGGCTTTTCTATGAACTATGGACCTCTAAACCACAAATTATTATTCTTACAATGATGTTGTAGTCTTGTAGAAAAATCCTACAACCTCCCTAATCAAAATTGTTAAATTAATGAAATTGACATTACTTAGAGTACTTTTATTTGCTTCTAATTCTAGTTACAATCTAATTGAAGAATTGCATGTTTAAATTCTTATGGTTTTAAACTTTGGGTATTATTTCAAGCAAAGACTTTTTATGCCTATGTGTATAAAAGCATGAAACACTTGTACTATTTTGCATCAAATGTTGCACACAAAATTAGGCATAATCTTTAGGGATTTTTCTCATTATACTAAAATTTGTATTGGATGTGAACAGTACATTGTCTAAGTCAACACATATTTTTGTATAATTTCTAAAAATAAAATTCTATTTTTTACTTAATTTCTATAATTCGTCGTACTTAAAGTTTTAGAGTTTTTTATTACTGTAATAAGTTTGAAAGGATGATTTTCACTTCAAAATTTGCACACCAAGTTCCTCTACTAAGGTTGCAAGAATTTGTAGGAGGAATTTTGAAAAGGTAAATTCATTGTCTTCTACATATTAGATGCAAAATTGCAAATAAGTCTTTCTTGTCCACATACTTCTAGACATGTATAATTTGGTAAAGTCTTATCACCATGAAGTTGTTAAAAATGGCTTATTCTTGTTATACTTTTTGGAATGTTTTCATTGTTTATTAACAATTTTAACAAAAAAAAAAAGCAAAAAATATCAATTTTCATTTTTCTACATAATTTTTGAAGTAAAATTTTTAGCCTCAAAATCTAAGAATATGTTATTTACAGTGTTCTTCTAATTGTCCATACTTTATTTTATTTTGTTCTGAAAGCTTACAATACTCATAGTACAAAGTAGTACTACTATACTTCCAAAGGCAATATAATCAATAGGAGTTTCTTGCTTTCACCCATGTACTTCTTTCTAGTGCAAAAGCCTCTAGAATGGAGTACAAGGAAATCAAGTACGAATCATACAATCCTATAATCAATTTCAAATTCCAACTGAATCAAATACTACTGAAATACCAGGTATGAAAAAAACAAGCCCACTAAGTTATATCGGGCTTTGAAATTGTGCCGTTATACAACAACTCCAAGCTCTCAATAAATTTAATATCTTTGATTAAAATCACGTACAAATTGATTGAGCCGATCAATTGAAAGAAATCATCAAATTCACCAACATTGTTATTTCATGCTATTTCAGTACAACAAATAGCTTTGCTATAAGAGGCTCTGTCTTTGTAGCATTGGCTCACTTTTCAAGTAACATCTCGTTCAAACTCCGTCATATATGTAGCTTCTGTCACTATAAAATCCTCTTCCAGCAATATTTGGTCCAAAGCCAATGAATGAATGAAAGACACCAACATTGCTAATTCATACTATTTCAGTACAACAAGTAGCTCCACTATGAGAGACTTTGTCCTTATAGCATAGGCTCACTTTTCAAGTACCAAATCCCATTCAAACTCCCTCACATATAGCTTCTTCTGTCACTGCAAAATCCTCCTCCGGCATTTGGTCTCGCAAAGCCAATGCCCAAGCCAATGAATGAATGAATGAAAGACACCAACACTGCTATTTCATGCTATTTCAATACAACAAGTAGCTCCACTATAAGAGACTCTATAGCATTGACTCACTTTTCGAGTAAAATCCCATTCAAACTCCCTCACATGTAGCTTCTATCTATCACTGCAAAATCCACCTCCGGCATTTGGTCTTGCAAAGCCAATGAATGAATGAAAAGAAGTCAAAAGGCACCCACTGCCTTGAGAAGTATGATGGCAACAACGAGGAGCACGAAGACGAGCAGGGCGACGGCGATGCAGCAGCACTTCTGGCTGTTGCGCTGCGTGCTCTTGGCCACTTGCAGCTGCTGCGCGCCGCGCATGACGAAGGACGAGGCGCGCCCTACTTGCTGCTCGATGTCGTTCAGCTGCTCCCCTTGCGCGTCCACGAGCGTGGCCATGTCCATGAAGATCTGGTGGAGCTCCAGCAGGTGCCGCTCGATGTCCTTCACTGCGTCGTGGCGCTCCTGGATCTCCTTGATGGTCTCCAGCACTTGCCCGCGCCCTTGCTCCTGGATGGCCTTCTGCAGGAACGTCTCGCTGCTCCCAGTCTCGATGATGGTGTCGATCGTCTCCTCGTCTGCATGTTCGCCTGTCATTGTGTAGTACCTGCAATTGGGATCACAATCTGATTAACAGTAAGCCCTTACTTTGTTGTTCTCATTTCACTGTGGAGATTTTTGGAGGGACGTGACTACATAAGCCCAAATCCATCAGAGAGAACAAAATTTTGTCAAAAACACACACGCTGCAATTCGCAATCTGTTTTGAGAGGGTTTACAGAACAGAGTTTCACTGCGCGCCATGATTAAAACTGTAAGTACGCATATTATGCAGTATTAACATGTACCTCTCAGATCTACTGTAGTTCTCTTTCAATTTATATCCTTTTAATTCAATTATGCATGCAAAAAAAGTAGCAAAAATAAGCAAAAGATGACGCCATAGTGCTAAACTGACTAGTCAATATATTCTGTAGTAAAAAGCAAGATGGTTATAGTCCTTAACAATACATCCATCGTAAGATTAGCCCTCTAATAAACCAAGAAGTATCCTCTTGGATGTTCGTGATTCAAGGGTACAACTCAGCATTATGTCCTAAACTTTTCTCAAGTTTTCCTACTTCCAGGGTTATCTATTAGTCCTACATTTCATAGCCCATTTGCAATTTGAAGGATGCACAAATTTAACCTTGTTCTCATACTCTCCAGCATCCTCTTATCACAAACATCTCATCCCTAGAATCCCATCTACATTTATTAATGTAACACTAATTCACTGACATCCCACTCCTTGTCAAATAATGAAATTAGTGTTGCTGAAACATTACAGTATTGTACCAATTCGCAAACAAAAAAAAAATGACTTAGCGGACTGTTTTTGTAAGTGACATACGCCGACACTGCTTTCATAGGAGACACAAAATTTGCACCTGATAGGACAAATCAGTGTACTTCCAGAAGGTTAATAGCCCTAGCTAAAGAATGCACTGGATGAAGTAAACAAGCATTGGAGGTCTGGAGCTTCGAAGTCCCAAAGTACATGCTCTCCCAAAGAGACGACCAGAAAATATTCTACATTTCTTCACGGGGAACAAAGGACTCGCCCTAGTTCTCAACCAAACCTTAGTTTCAGGAATCCTGTCCAGAAGAAACTAAACGCCGAAAGGAAGTACAAGGGCTTGAAGACTTGAAGGAAATATGTACGAGACACTACTTTGCACCGTCAGTAATGAATAGGAAAAATCAGTTTAGTTCCGGAAGATGAATGGGATGGAAACGAATGGGATGGGATGCATAACCCAGCACCAGATCTTCCAAGACCCATAGTCCATGCTCCCCAAAACGCTACCGAAGAGACGACCAATAAGAGCTCAACATTTTTACACGCAATATAAGCAAACCAAACCTAACAACCAAACCTAGTTTCAGGGAAGCTGAAAATTCAAACGAAGGCGAAGAGCGTGAAGGACATAGCGATGGGGAAACGTATGACCAACGAGACTTTCAAACAAACCTGCGTTCCACTGTTTCCTTATACTCCTCATTCATCTGCTGCCTCAGGATTTGAAACTCCCCCATGAGATCCTTGAGCTTCTTCCGCAACGTACTCGTAATAGAGGTTCGTGTCCGATCAGTCGGCGTCCCGTCCTCGCATCCTCGTACACATCTGCTCTCCGCGTTTGCCTTATCAAGATCCTCCAGCTTCAGTTTTATCGACCTGGCGATCTTCGTCACCTGGCGAATGTCTCCATCCATGCGAGAACGCAACGCCTTCATGGCCTGCGCCTTGCTCACGCCGCGAGTCTCCTCGTGTGCAAGCTGGACTTTCGCAAGGAGTTGCTTGATCTTCTCCATCTCGCTCTTGAGGACGCCCGCCTCGTCGAAGAACGAAGTCATGTCGACTTCGGGGATGCCTGGGGTGGGTTTCATCAGGCCGAGTTCAAGGTCACCGCCTTTGCGAAAGTCTTTCTTCAGATCCATGTAGCTGGGTCCGTCACGACCAAAGGAACGGGAGAGGAGGTCGTTCATGGTGACAGCACTGATCGACCGGGGTCAAGTTTCCAAGCGATTCTAAGCAATGTAGAAACGTATTGCAAGTTTTCAACCTCACTAGCTAGCCTGCGGAAGTAATGAAAAAGTAGAATGCAGGTGAAAGATGTCAATGCTGCGGGAACTGTGAGAAACGCAAACGCGTTCGCTTCATGGGCTCCATCGTGATCCTGGTTTTGACTCCAAGATCCTCAAACTAATGCCTCATATCTAGCAATACATCCGCTTCCTCCACAACCTCGATACCATCCCGGGTAGCATCCACAAAAACTAGCGCAAAACCCGGGCAAAGACTCTAATCAATCCTGTTAGAACACAGCAACCTTGTGAATCCACGCATCCCGTAACAAAGCAAAGTATGAGTTTGCATTTCCGTTGCAAATACTTGCAAGACAGGCGAACACTCGGGCAAAGATTCTAATCAATCCTGCTAGAACGTACACTGCTGCCTTGAATTGTGGATCCACGCATCCCGTAGCAAAGCAAAAGTATGAGTTCAGTTGCAAGTATTCGCAACGACAGGCAAAAACTCGATCTCGCAAAGGCTCTAATCAATCCAGCTAGATCACTGCTACCGAGTGGATCCACGAGTATGCAGTTGGAAATACTACTTGCCAAACAGCTTGATAGTGGATCTAGTAGCCGGGAGTGAGCTTGGTTGACGACGAGCTCGCCGTAAATTAATTAGCACGTGGAGAGGTGGCTACGTACAGTATGTGGCGAGAGCCTCGGAGGCAGCACCAGTTGGCTTGGCAGGCAGCCGAATTCCCTGTACCTAATTTAAGTTAGTTTTTTGGTTTTTGTTTTGTACTTTTTGTTTCTGTTTTTGGAGCAAATGATAAAGAAATTTCGAAGCAATAAAAGTTAGTTAATTTCTTGGAGGGAGGATCGACTGTATACCTCGCAAAGTACGCGTGCCGTATGGAAAACTGTCTGCGTGGATGATCGGGTTGCTGTTATAAGCACAGAACTGAAACCAATGCGCCGGCTGCGCTCCGTTTGTGCCGCAGTTTTTAGATATTCTTCGCACAAAGGTGGTGATTTTGACTTTTGAGTTGTATTTAAGGCCTCAAGGGGCGACAGCTTTGCAGTCAGTGGAATTTCTGAAGCGGTGATTGGCTGACAAATAGGTTGTAGTCCAAGGTGGCTTTTTTGTTTTTTTTGTTTTTTTGTTTTTTTATGCAAGTGTGTTGAACAACACACTGAAGGGTTTTTTGTCACAGAAGGTAAACAACCTAAGGTAGGCACACCCATTCCCGTCCCTTTAAGAATTTCTGCCTCATGTACTAGTAATGCACATTTTCTTTCTAGAATGAACACCATTGGTACATGAGGATAGAATTGGATGATGGTTGGGAATGGGTGTGCCTACCTTATCACCGCCAAGTATTGAACCCGCAACCACCTTTGTTAGATACCTCCAACAATGAACTCTAAATACAAACACAAAATATATTTATTACAAGAGCATTTCATAAGGAGCTCAAACCACCCAACCATAGAGAGTGTTAAGATGAAGGCACCGGTTCTAAATATATCAAACAATACCAAATGAGCAAGAGAATACCACTCCCTCTGGTACGGGGAAGATGATAGTATATATTATCCCAATTAGGTGTCCAACACCTAATCTTGGGTGTGGATAAGGTGGAGAGCTTCAGGTAACTAGTAGATCGCTCTATTTAATGACAGTTCACCGGGAGTATTGTCACCTGGAAGTAGCACTTACTATTCTAATTCTGAGTTAGCCACTACTTCAACACTCCTCCTCGATCAATAGTTACTTCATTAAAAACTGATCTATGATAAAAACCTAAGTTAGGAAAAATCCCACAGACATAAAAGAGTGTAACTTCTACTGAGGAACTATCTCATGCAACAAACGCATGCCGGCCTCTTGTACCAATCTCCTATAAGTATAGGCCGGAAGAGCTTTGGTCAACATGTTTGCAATGTTGTGCGTCGATTCTATCTTCTTGACTTCTATTTGTCCAGATTGAATGAGATCTTGGGTGAACCCAAATATCTGTGGAGAAAGGTGTTTGGTGCGGTTAGTTTTGATGAAGCCGGACGCCACTTGAGCTACACATGCAGCGTTGTCCTCAAAGATGACAGTTGGCTTAAAGTCTTGAGTAATTTCGCACTGCTCCATGATGATCTTGTTCATGTTCCTCAACCATACTGCTTCCCGGGTTGCCTCATGGAAAGCAATAAGTTCAGAGTGGGTCGAGGAAGTAGCAGTAACCGTCTGCTTCACTGACTTCCACAAAATGGGGGAGTTATTCTTCAAAAATATATATCCAGTTTGTAACTTCCCAGTACTCTCGTTGGATTTGAATCCTGCATCAGCATAACCTGTGATATCTGAGGTCCATTCCTTGGTATAACAAAGTTCCAAATCTTCTATCCCTCGGAGGTATCGGAATAAGTGTTTGACACCGTTCCAATGACGAGCTGCGGTTTCTGGCTATGACGAGCTAACACACTTGTAGCAAAAGAAATGTCAGGCCTGGTATATGTGGACAAGTAAAGGAGAGCTCCTACTGCTGCGAGGTATCGGGTTTTGTCAGGAAACTCTTCCTCCTCCTCCTCGCAAGGACGGTAGGGGTCATCTAGAGTTCGACTTTGTCTCATCATGGGAGCGGAAAGAGGGCTAGCTTGGTCCATCTGAAATTTCTTGAGAAGCCTTTGCGTATAGGCGGTTTGATGGAGAAAGATACTTCCATCTGGTAAGTGAGTCACCTCAAGGCCAAGGCAGAAAGAAGTCTGTCCTAACAACTTCATCTCAAACTGAGTAGTTAGAAGACTCATAGCATGATTACAGGTGGATGGGGTGCCTACTAGATTGAGGTCATCTACATAGACAGCAATCACTACAAAGCCTGTGTTATTCTTAAGTGTAAAGATGCAAGGTAGGGATGGATCATTTTTGAACTTGTGCTGGAGTAGGAAGTCCCGAAGGTGTTTGTACCACATTCTACCTGCTTGTTTAAGGCCGTAAAGAGCTTTCTGAATTTTCAGAACAGAATAGGATCCCGGATTGTCATCTGGTGGGGTCTTGTCAAGAAAATCTCGTTATCAACATGAGACTCTCTCTGATCTCTCAATTGTTTATTTTAGTTTTCATTCTCCCTTGTCTTTATAGCCTTCCCGCCCTAGTTTTCTCTATTGATGGCGATGCCTGTAGCAAAACGTCCCAGGGAAGAAAAAGCACGTGTTCAACCGTTGCTTTTTGAGGCGTTGGAAGCTGACGGGAGCAATTACTTGGAGTGAAGCATCGACGCCAAATCTTATCTGTGTGCGGAGGGATTGGATGGTACCTTGACGAGAACAATGGGCGATTTGCTTGATTTGGAACCATCATCTTTCAAGTGGAAGGCGCTTCTTGTTTTGAGGCACCACTTAGACTTCTCCCTTCAACAACAGTACATTCAAGTTGATCATCCAGCCGAATTGTGGAAGCAGCTCGAGGCTAGATTTCACCATGAGAAGACAATTTTTCTTCCTCAAGCCCACAATGATTGGACTCATTTGGGTGTCTTGGATTTTTCTGACCTTTTGGCATTCAACGCAGAGCTGCACCAAATCACCGCCCAGCTGCGCTTATGTGGAGAGACAATTTCCGATAAGGAACTCATTGATAAGACTCTATCCACCTTCCCTCCTGCTTCTGCTCTTTTAGCACAACAGTACCGCAATATGAAGTTTAACACTCACTCTCAGTTGATGTCTTATCTTTTGCTTGCAGAAAAGCAACAACAACTTCTCTTGAAGAATGCTAAATCCAAGCCTGCTAAGGAAGTACACACGGTGGAGATACCAACACGTAGGCCACGGAACATGAAGACGCAGCAGCGGTGGAAGCAACATCAGAAGCAACAGTCTTCCTCAAAACCTAGAGATAAGTCCAAAATCTTTGACAAACCTAACTCAATTGATTCAAAGTCTGATGTTAAGTCTCATGATATCCGGACATGTCACAAGTGCGGTAGGGTTGGGCACATTGCTAAGGACTGTAGAGCTTCCGATTACCTTTCGAAGATTTACAAGGAGCTGCAACAGCTCAAGGTTGGGCAGAGAGAGGCCCATACCCTTGATGCCCCCTCAATTGATGAGACAGACTTAGAAAATTATATGGTGAACACGATACAGTCCGTAGATCAACTTGATGTAGCTCTATTGGATAGTGCCACCACGCATACAATCTTGTGGGATCAGAAGTATTTTGACTTCTCCGGCCTAGCCAATTCCCGGCAAGTTTGTGGCATTACCACCATTGCAGGAAAACGGGACATGATGTTCCGTGAGGGCCAGGCAACTCTGATTTTGCCTGGGGGGCCCCCCCTCAAAATTGCAAAAGCAATGTATGCTCCGTCAACCCCCCGGAGCCTAATCAGCTACCGGGACCTACGGGCAAACGGAGTCCACGTTCTCATCGCAGTGAGGAATGGTAAAGAGGTTCTGGAACTCAGGCAAGGGCAAAGATTCCTTGCCACTGCATGTGCAGGACCCAACGGCCTATATGCAATTCACATCAGCGGTACTACCGGACTGACTTTGATGCATCCAGCTATTGGAATTAAGCAACCCTCGGGCTTTGCTTTCTCTGTCATGTTTCCAGCTAAGATTGGATTATGGCACAGCAGGTTGGGGCACCCTAGAACTACAATGTTCAGGCGTATGTTGTCGTTGCTAGCAGGCCATAACATCTGACCCAGCGACGCTGACAAGGTGGGAGAGTGCGTTGCTTGTTCCCAAGGAAAGCTAATCAAGCGCCCCTCGAGGTGGACACTACCAACGGAGCTTCCACCAAAGCTACAACGTTGACAAGGTGATGTTTGCGGACCTATTACCCCTATTTTTGGACCTTTCAAATATTTTTTAGTCCTCGTTGATGCATTCGGGACTCATTCTAAGGTATCATTGCTTAGCACCAGAAATATGGTTTTTTCCAAACTGTTAGCTATGCTAATTAAGTACCGGGCTCATTATCCGGACTACCCTGTGAAAACTTTGAGGATGGATAATGCCTAGGAGTTTTGGTCACGGCACTTTGAGGATTATTGTGTAGCCTCTGAAATTACCTTAACCTATTCGATTCCATATGAATACTCCCAAAATGGCTTAGCTAAAGCATTCATTAAGAAGATTCAGCTAATTACATCCGCTTTTGCTACATGCAAATCTACCCCCTACGTTCTGGGGACATGCCGTTCTTCATACTGCTACTCTCCTTAGATTCCGTCCTACTCTCTTTAATGATCATTCTCGTGGTATTCTGATATAGATGGTGGCATCTAGGGGACCATAGAGGTAGGCTGTAACAATATCTAGCAAATGAGTTTCTAATCCAAGTTGAACAGCCATTGCAAGCAAGTATCTAAATGTCGCGGAATCCATAACAAGAGAATATATAAAGTCATAATCAAGACCAGGGCGTTGGGTAAAACCTTGGGCAACTAATCAGACTTTGTATCTAATAACATGTCCCTGAGCATTCCTCTTCTTAGTGAAGATTAGCTTAAAACGGACGGGTTTAGTAGGAAGTTTTGTATCTAGGGGCCTAAAGACTCTGTGTTTTCTGAGAGATGAGTACTCAGCTTGTAAGACATCAGACCATTGAGGCCAATCAGATCTAGATTTTGCTTCAGTTGGGGTGATTGGATCATAGTCTGAGGTGAGAATCCGAGTGATAAAGGTAATCACAGAGGTTGTTTCACTTGGGGTACAAGAAAACGACGGATCCGGGTGAGAATCGGGAGAAAGATCACTGTGAAGACTAAGAGGATCAGGTTTTGACTGTTTGGATGAAGATGCTAATTGAGCTGGTTTCCTCTTCTCAGGAAGAACACTAATTGATGGCTGGCCGGCTCCAGGAAGTGGATTACGACTTTACGAGTAATCCTTGAAGTATTAGTGAAACCATCCGGGAGTTTTTTCTAGCTGAATTTTCTTAATGAATGCTTTAGCTAAGCCATTTTGGGAGTATTCATATGGAATCGAATAGGTTAAGGTAATTTCAGAGGCTACACAATAATCCTCAAAGTGCCGTGACCAAAACTCCTAGGCATTATCCATCCTCAAAGTTTTCACAGGGTAGTCCGGATAATGAGCCCGGTACTTAATTAGCATAGCTAACAGTTTGGAAAAAACCATATTTCTGGTGCTAAGCAATGATACCTTAGAATGAGTCCCGAATGCATCAACGAGGACTAAAAAATATTTGAAAGGTCCAAAAATAGGGGTAATAGGTCCGCAAACATCACCTTGTCAACGTTGTAGCTTTGGTGGAAGCTCCGTTGGTAGTGTCCACCTCGAGGGGCGCTTGATTAGCTTTCCTTGGGAACAAGCAACGCACTCTCCCACCTTGTCAGCGTCGCTGGGTCAGATGTTATGGCCTGCTAGCAACGACAACATACGCCTGAACATTGTAGTTCTAGGGTGCCCCAACCTGCTGTGCCATAATCCAATCTTAGCTGGAAACATGACAGAGAAAGCAAAGCCCGAGGGTTGCTTAATTCCAATAGCTGGATGCATCAAAGTCAGTCCGGTAGTACCGCTGATGTGAATTGCATATAGGCCGTTGGGTCCTGCACATGCAGTGGCAAGGAATCTTTGCCCTTGCCTGAGTTCCAGAACCTCTTTACCATTCCTCACTGCGATGAGAACGTGGACTCCGTTTGCCCGTAGGTCCCGGTAGCTGATTAGGCTCCGGGGGGTTGACGGAGCATACATTGCTTTTGCAATTTTGAGGGGGGGCCCCCCAGGCAAAATCAGAGTTGCCTGGCCCTCACGGAACATCATGTCCCGTTTTCCTGCAATGGTGGTAATGCCACAAACTTGCCGGGAATTGGCTAGGCCGGAGAAGTCAAAATACTTCTGATCCCACAAGATTGTATGCGTGGTGGCACTATCCAATAGAGCTACATCAAGTTGATCTACGGACTGTATCGTGTTCACCATATAATTTTCTAAGTCTGTCTCATCAATTGAGGGGGCATCAAGGGTATGGGCCTCTCTCTGCCCAACCTTGAGCTGTTGCAGCTCCTTGTAAATCTTCGAAAGGTAATCGGAAGCTCTACAGTCCTTAGCAATGTGCCCAACCCTACCGCACTTGTGACATGTCCGGATATCATGAGACTTAACATCAGACTTTGAATCAATTGAGTTAGGTTTGTCAAAGATTTTGGACTTATCTCTAGGTTTTGAGGAAGACTGTTGCTTCTGATGTTGCTTCCACCGCTGCTGCGTCTTCATGTTCCGTGGCCTACGTGTTGGTATCTCCACCGTGTGTACTTCCTTAGCAGGCTTGGATTTAGCATTCTTCAAGAGAAGTTGTTGTTGCTTTTCTGCAAGCAAAAGATAAGACATCAACTGAGAGTGAGTGTTAAACTTCATATTGCGGTACTGTTGTGCTAAAAGAGCAGAAGCAGGAGGGAAGGTGGATAGAGTCTTATCAATGAGTTCCTTATCGGAAATTGTCTCTCCACATAAGCGCAGCTGGGCGGTGATTTGGTGCAGCTCTGCGTTGAATGCCAAAAGGTCAGAAAAATCCAAGACACCCAAATGAGTCCAATCATTGTGGGCTTGAGGAAGAAAAATTGTCTTCTCATGGTGAAATCTAGCCTCGAGCTGCTTCCACAATTCGGCTGGATGATCAACTTGAATGTACTGTTGTTGAAGGGAGAAGTCTAAGTGGTGCCTCAAAACAAGAAGCGCCTTCCACTTGAAAGATGATGGTTCCAAATCAAGCAAATCGCCCATTGTTCTCGTCAAGGTACCATCCAATCCCTCCGCACACAGATAAGATTTGGCGTCGATGCTTCACTCCAAGTAATTGCTCCCGTCAGCTTCCAACGCCTCAAAAAGCAACGGTTGAACACGTGCTTTTTCTTCCCTGGGACGTTTTGCTACAGGCATCGCCATCAATAGAGAAAACTAGGGCGGGAAGGCTATAAAGACAAGGAAGAATGAAAACTAAAATAAACAATTGAGAGATCAGAGAGAGTCTCGTGCTGATAACATGTTAAGATGAAGGCATCTGTTCTAAGTATATCAAACAATACCACATGAGCAAGAGAATACTACTCCCTTTGGTAAGGGGAAGATGATAGTATATATTATCCCAATTAGGTGTCCAACACCTAATCTTGGGTGTGGATAAAGTGGAGAGCTTCAAGTAATTAGTAGATCGCTCTATTTAATGACAGTTCACCGGGAGTACTGTCACCTAGAAGTAGCACTTACTATTCTAATTCTGAGTTAGCCACTACTTCAACAAAGAGATCAATCTCTAAAGAGAGTCGAGTTCCGTCTTATATATTAGAGACTATCAATAAAGACTATTAGTCCTTAAGATAAACTAGGACTTTTTTTCTACCTTTAGCTTTCTATTTCTATCCTTGGTTCTATCCCATCCACTAAAGTAAAAGTCCTAGTTTTACTTCTCCAATCATATCTTATTCAAATCTTAATCTTCTATTTGGGGTTATCTAACTCCAAGTTCCAACACACTTGTCTTTATTGGGGAGTTGTCTAACTCCAGTGCACTAGTCATCCAAGTGAAGTTGTCTAACTCCACTGCATAAATGGGTCATTGCAAGAAAGACCGGTCCTATTTGCTAGTCACGGAGCGAGTGACTTTCTTGCCATTTGCTATAACTTTTGAAGCAAAAGTCCAATGAACATGAAATTTTTATTGGAGATACCTAACTTGATGGTAATCATATCCCTTATTTTTTAGAAATTAAAAAAAATAATTTTATATTTAAAAATAATTTTTGTTATTTTGTCACAATGTAAGGTTTAGGGTTTTTACTATGTTAGGAGTCATATTTTAATGATCTAGAGCTGAAATTTTCATGGTCTATTTGCATAGTAAAAAAGCATATTCCTACCAAAGAAAATCTAAAAATATATTATTTTGTGTCTTCCTAATGAGTGCAAACAACACTGCCATTGCTTGAACAATGAAGATGGTTCTAAGATCAATATTTTGGTGAAATTTCATCACTGTGAACTATTCTCAAATGGAAAACTTTTAGTTTTAGTTTTTTTTTAAATTCTATTTTTTACAAATTAAAATGTGAAATTATAGTGCAAGTATCCATTTTCTTGAGATTTTGCACTTTTCTAGTTTTCCTACTTAGAGAATTTTTCTATGCTTTTCCTTCTCAGTGTACCTTCTTCTTAAAGGTATATACATTAAATGTTTTTTTCACATTTTTTTAAAAATGATTGTCTAATTATAAAGCCCTCCCAAAAGAAAAAATGAGTATTGTGGGAAACGCTACACTTTTTCTTGCAATGACTCAAATCCATCATTTGCAGATATCTATCTCCAAGCACTCTAGTGCCCTTGTCATCCAACTAAAGTTGTCTAACTATAGTGCACAAATCCACCATCTAAAGATATTTATCTTTAGTCAATCTCTGCTTGTCCACTAGTGCACATTTCATCATGAATTATTTCATCCATCAATGCATCCATTCATCAAAGGTCATGATACAATCATCATAAATTCTTTCATCTATCAATGCATTCATCCATCAAGCATTAGAGAAGGTCACAAGGGTCATGGGATGATTGCAAGAAACACTTGTCCTATTTCTTGTCCTCTTGCCCTTAGATAGGTGGTCTTTTGCTCATAACTTTTGTATTGTTTGTCCGTTTGACATGAAATTTGGAATAAAAGTAGATGCGGTAGTTACTAACATTGAATAATTTTTTTGAATTTTTTAAAATTAATTTTCTATTTTTAACTTGCCCCTGATTGGTTGTCTACCTTGTCCATTTTGGAGGTTTTTAGTCCTAGTTTTTACCCAAAAATGTAAATTTGAATCCACAAATTGGATATGTTGGAGGTCCACTAACATTACAAGGACTCAACAAAGTTTTTATAATAATAGCAACATATTGGTTGCACGCATGGGGTCAAAGTGACCTTACTTTGCGTGAAGGCTACAAAGAAGGAAAAAATTTCCTTCATGAATTTTTTGGTGCAATGTGAGTGCAATCTTCTCTAGCAAAATGGTTTTTTTATGGAATTTTTTTGATTTTTTTTGAATTGCTAAAAACGAAAAACTCCACAGACCCCTTTTTTGCTATTTTCTGCTCCCAATGGCTTCTATAGTACTCCATAGTAGTTTGTAGTATTGTATAGTACAACATAGTATTGAATCGCCGGTTTAAATCTAACGGGGCGTTGCTAATATGAAGTGTTTCTTGCAACTGTCCCATGATACAATCTCCACCATAAAATTAATCATTATCTTCAATGACAAAACTAGGATAATTTTTACAAAAATCAATCTTTTTTTTTACAAGAAGCTTCATCTTCAAGATAATCCTTCTACTTTGTCAACAACACATTTTTGAAATGATTTATTCTACACATGTTGCATATCAACTTTTAATATCCTCTCTGGTTCAGCAAGTAATACTCCCTCAAGAATAGCTTTAGAAAGCTTAAGCAGCAAATGACTAGAATTGGAAACATATTTTTGCAACAAACTCTCGGGGGGGAGACTATCGATGCAGTAGAAAATGGCGTGAGATAAAAAATAGGATCAATTTAATTTGCCGAAGGAAAAATTTATACTTTTGGTAGATCTACCATAGCATTGGTAATATGTGCTTAGTGCATTTATAAAAAAAATAGGGTATAAAAAAAGTCTTCATTTTTTAGTATAGTAGAAAAAAATAGGGTGTCAAACATTGGATATCCCTGAAATTCCTTAGTATGTTTAGTTTTCTAATTAATGGTTTGGGGGGTTGGATGGGTGAGCTATTTTAAACTTGATTTAATTTTTAATTAAACGCTTTAACTTAACTTAAATTGGTGGTTTAGGTGGGAAACAACTTGAACATTTGGGAAGTTGGATGGGTGAGCTGTCCTGAACTTGAATTAATTTTTAATTAAGCGCTTTAACTTAACTTAATTTGGTGGTGTAGGTGGGAAACAACTTTGGTTCAAGCTGGGAGTTTCAAATTTTCAATGGTACATTGCTGGTATTATGTGTTGCATTGGTACTACTTCCAATGTTATAGAATTTTTTGCTCATGTTATTGCTTTTGCAATGTGTTTACATTCCTTTCAGTATTCCGTAGTTTTAAAATGTAGAAAAAAATAGGGTGCCAAAAAATAGACTTTCCACCCATTTATAAAAAAAATAGGGTGCTCATAAATACATGCCGGTAGCTTTTTATCTACCAATAGGGAGGGAAAAAAAGATGGGAGGGAGATAAATACCCCCCCATTAACCCCTAAAGGACCAAGGCCTTTTTTCTGCCAAAAAACACTCAAAACTGCCATTTCTATAGCAAAATTTAAAAAAAAATTAAAATTGTTTTTTTTCCACATCTAACCGTAGGATCTTACACATAATTGGTATAAGAATGTGTGGAAAAAATTTCAGAATTTTTGACCGCACAGATTGCAAGATATCTGCGTTTAAAGTGGAAAAAACAAGTTTTTCAGCACATTGCGGGACCAGATTTTTTGACTTTAAACATTTTTAACTTAAAATTTTTGCACTACAGCGTTTTGAGCTTTAAATCTTTATAGTGGAGAATTGAGTTGAGAGTCTAGGAAAAAAAAATGAGATTCAAAAAAACTTAATTATCATTCTTAAAAAAATTGTTAAGTAGAAGTAGGTACAAGATAGAAGGAAAATCTAAAATATTCATATATTTTAGATGGAATTAAAATGCACTAATCCCAATGGTGAGATTGTTCTAGCAAGTAAACTAAACCATTACAAAAAAAAAAAATTGAAAAATTACAAAAATTGCATTCCGAAATGAATCCTACAAGTTATTTTTTTCAAGAAGATGCTCTAACTGCCCGAAAAACAAGAATGTCCATAACTTCCTCATAAAAAATCCAAATGAAATCAATCAAAGCTTTCCAGATAGACAAAAATATAATCTATGAGAAAAAAAATATTTAAAAAAAAAATTCAAAATTTTGCAAATCTTTTTTGCTGCCCCGCGTCCCCACGCATTCCAAGAAATGGCATAACTTCTCGCTCGAAGGTCCGATTTCAAATTTTTTTTTCCGCCACGTACCTCTTTCAATTCTTCACGTTCACAAAAAGTTTCAAAAAATCAGGCAAAGTAAAACACCGAAAAGGTACATGCCCGAATTCTCATTTGTCCCCCGAGGGGACAATGGTCCTTTAGGGGTTAAATACCTCGTTATCGCACGTGGTTATCAAAATTTTAGGGGTGTAACCCCCCCAAGAACAAACTCACATGAAAAACATTATGAATCTTCTAGTTGCTAAGCAATTTCAATTCATAAGCCACTAGTCCTATATGTTTGATAATTTCAAATAGACCACAAAATCGAGGAAATAACTTCCTTGATTTACCAAGCTTCAATCTTGACCGTTGAGGTGTAACTTTCAAAAACACTTTATCACCGAGCTCAAATTCACTATGACTCCTTTTTTTAGTAGCATAATATTTAGCTCTATCTTGAGCGCTTCTTATATTAATTTTTACAGATTCAATGACTTCATTCATATCCCTTATCATTTGATTAACACCTCAACCTTTGAGTTAGGGATTGATAGAGAAATTGGAGTCCTACATTCTTGACTATACAAGGCAAAGAATGGATTGACACCAATATTGCTATGAGTTGTATGGTTATAAGAGAATTGTACCAAGTGTATCCATTTATTCCTAGAGTATTTTTTCTTATCAATATACATCCTAATTATATCTTCAAAAATTTGATTAGTTTGTTCTATTTGACCATCAGTCTTAGGGTGATATGTTGTACTTAGTCAAATTTTCATTCCACATAGCTTAAAAGATATGACCAAAATTCACTTATAAACTTACAATCTCTATCACTTATAATCTCTAAAGATAGGCTACGATTCCCAAAAATGTATTTTATAAATAGTTTAGCTATACTAAAAGTAGTGATAGTGATAAATGTTGGAATAAATCAAGCAATTTTATCAATTGGTCCACTACAGCAAAGATGTTATCATATCTTGTTGGAATTATACGTAGATCCACAATGAAATCTATAGTGATAGACTTCTATTTAAAATTTAGAACTTCAAGAGGTTGCAAGAATCCATGACTTTTAATTGTTCAATCTTTGAATTTTGACACTTCAAATACTTTCTTTAATATCCTCTTTCATTCCTTGCCAATAATAGTGACATTTAATAGCCAAATAGGTCTTTTGAAAATCTAGATGGCCCACAATAGGTATGTCACAAAGTTCATGCGTGGCATTGAGTCTAAATTCCCCTTGTTTGGGAATGTAGACTCTTGCATTATACTCCGTACTATAAGGTCTACACCTAAGTTATAAGGTAGCCGCATCCATAACTGTTACTGACTCATGGGCGTGACCTATGTTTAGTCCCATAGCCGTCATTTGCAATCCCATAACTGAGAAGTACCAAAAAATATTGGTCATGGATGTAAACGTTGGCAGCTTTAAATGCTAGAAGCTTTGGAAGTAGATTCATAGCATGGTGAATAAAGTGAATGAAGATATTGATGAATGGAACTCAGAAGGTGGATGAGGCGTTGGTTTTGATTACTGTGCATGGTGGGTTACAGTTTAATGAGCAGAATTAAACATGCCGTTTCCAATGACTGCGTTGTTTAGGGTGACCTTTTCTGGGACCCATGTTGGCAAAATTGTGTGAATGTATGAGGGTTCTTGTGCATGAGGAGAAGTGGTAGTGCAAGCAAACACAACTGTAGAAGTTGTAGAGCAACAGTGCTTGACATACTGTTAGAAGAAATTATCACTATAACAAAAGTTGGTAAAAAAGAACCGCACTCGATTTTGAGTGCGATTCTTTTTTACCAACTTTTGTTATAGTGTATACAAGACTAAGTGAAATTTTGTGAAGAATTAGCAAAGCATTAGGTGAGGGAGCAATTCATCATGGAAGGGGATCAGTACATGCACAGCGTAGAGGGTTTCCAAGAATCGTGGGCACCAGAATTGCAGGTCTACGGAGAGGGTGCATGGACTGGAAATGTGCCGAAGGTGGCAAACCACGACAACGAAGGGGAGGGAGGCGTGCAAGTTCAACGGCCTGCGCCCAGGCGGCCAACAACGACAAGCTTCTAGGGATGGAGGGCAGCAACGGCTTCAAGTAGAGGTGGGACAGGAGCTGGGAGCGACGCGACGCCAACATACAGCAGCCTGGCCGCCCCAGCATACGTCGCCCCAACCTACCCCGCCGCAACATACAGAGCAGGGGGGCCCA
The DNA here is from genome assembly GCA_951799445.1 of Pseudisothecium myosuroides. Classification (NCBI taxonomy): domain Eukaryota; kingdom Viridiplantae; phylum Streptophyta; class Bryopsida; order Hypnales; family Lembophyllaceae; genus Pseudisothecium; species Pseudisothecium myosuroides. The sequence goes on along the minus strand of OX637290.1, from coordinate 19,825,625 downwards.
TGGTCGCCGGCTTCGCAGCCCCCTGCGGCGACTGGAGGCCTGCGCCGACCTCTGCTCGCAGCTGGAGCAGTGGAACTGCATCGACCCCTGCTCCGAGCTAGACCAGGGAACCTGCACCAACCCTAGTAGGGCCCAGCACAGCTCCGGCAGCCGCGAGCCAGTTGCAGTAGGATGGAAGTGGCCCTAGCACAGCGGTGGCAGTTGGACGCATCCTTCGACCACGCCAAGCCGCGCCGTCTTCAGGTACTGTTCCAAACTCTTCATCGCAGCGTCGTCGGAAACGCACAGGGGCCTGGAGCAACGAAGACCTTGCTGCTGCAGTGGTTGCTGTTGAAAAAGGCAGTAAGGTGGCTACTGCAAGCAGAGCTTTCAACATTCCTACTTCATCTCTAAGGGATCACATTTACGGAAGAACAATACAGAGAAAGAAGGGTAGGCAGGGTGTCCTCACTGACAACGAAGACAAGGCTTTAGTTCAATGGATGTTGCAAATGCAAGATCTAGCACATCCTATCTCAGTCATGGAACTCAAAAGGAAGGTCACAGAGATCACGCAGGAGAGGTGGACACCCTTTACAGATGGCATTCCAGGGCAGGGGTGGATGCGGTGGTTTCGAAATCAACATCTTGAGCTTACATTAAGAACACCACAAGCATTAGAAGAGTCATGTGCAAGGGGTTTGAATGCTGCAAGCATGGCTTCATTCTATACAAACTTGCAAAAAGCATATGAGACCCAACGGTATCCACCAACTCACATTTGGAATACTGACGAATCCGGAGCACGAGCGGGCAGGAGTGGAGGCACCACACTTGTATTCGCCCGCCATGGAAGCAGATCTGTTCATGCAACAGTACCCAACAACAAGGAGCATTTGACAGTGCTAACTTGCGTGAACGCAGAAGGCCAATGCATTCCCAACTATTATATTTTCAAAGGCAAACGGAAAGTGAGGGACTTTGTTGCTAACTGTGAGCCAGGTGCTTGCATAGCCATGCAGCACAAGGGCTGGATGACATCATTCCTCTTCCTAGCATGGATCACTCACTTCACCACTAATGTGAGAGACAAGTATGGACTGTCACAAGAAAACAGGCACCTACTACTCCTTGACGGTCACACTTCACATGTTACACTTGAAGTGGTGAAGAAGGCAACAAAGGAGGGCATCGATATCATAACATTACCTAGCCACACAAGCCACCGTTTACAGCCACTAGATGTTAGTATTTTCAAGTCTTTCAAAACAGCGTTCAGGAAACATAGGGATCAATGGACCATTCAAAATAAGGGGAAGGGCGCACGCAAAGAAAAACTCGCAGTGTGGGTGTCATTAGACTTACAAAAAGCACTCACACCAGCAAGGATCAAGAAAGGATTCTCTACCTGCGGAATTTGGCCACTTGAATCAACTGCCATGGATAAGTACTTGTCGTAACCGTGAAAGTACAAATCCCTCCCTTAGGTGTTAAATTAGTGTAAAACACCTTAGATGACTCGTGTATCGTTCCCACAGGATTTCAACTTGTAGTTTCCTCAAAATTCCCGGAACAGGATCCGGAACACAAAGCCCAAGACAGAAGAACTCCGGAACTGAAAACCGGAAACTATCATTCTTCCTCCATATTCTTAAAATCTTCTCTCTCTCTCAACTCATACTATTCCTTGTGCTTCTATCCGCCCTAGAAGGAGTGTCGTTATCTTGTTCCTCTTCTTGATCCGGACTCAATTCCAACGACCAAAGTAACCAAGATAGAAGTTTAACCTCTAATTCAGAGGGATCCGCTTTTAGACTTAAGGAAGGATGCGTGGTATCCTACCCTTCTATGTATTAGAGTGATAGAAGTTTCACTTTAAAAAAAAAAAAAAAGAATAAAAAAGCAAACAAACCCGGACGCAAGTTCCTCCTCACAGCGGACCGGAAACTAATCCTGATCCTTAGGTCACTCAGGAAACCCCTACAATCCCACTTACTACAACGACAGACTTTGTCAAAACATAGTTCCCAGAGCGAAGCTGGTACCAACTAACTAAAGGATCCCAACTACCTTCTAGTTCCTCTCTTCCGGCAACAACAAGACCTCATCAAACGTCGGCTAGCATTCGTACTTCAACCCGAAGAACTCACCCAACCTAGGAATGGCTATCTCACTCAGAAGACTCTCAAGGAAAATCAGCAGATGAAACTACCCCTTAGTACACCAGTTCTTCATAAACCAACTCCTAATACTCCCAGAACCGGATCCAGACAGAATCCGGGGGCTATCTATTCTGCTCCAACACCTGCAAACCAGCTACCCGCACTACTAATGCTTAACACACTGATGGCATACCAACACAAACTAAGACTTTTCAGACCAATATTTGCGAAGTGGAAATCTAAATTCAATTTGCAAAACGTTGGAAATATACATAAGAATACACAAGGCTCCCAACTAAAGTCAGCCTCTAAATACCAAACACCCAGAGAACCCTAAAGGCCCCTGGGAATCAAAAGCAGAGGGCCAGAGAATGACACTTGTCATTCCTTATCCTCCCCATGTTGACTTTCCTACCAGCCCATCCGATCCGCAAAATGTGGATCTCATATCCTAAAAACCCGGAAAGTGAAGTCTAGGTACATCCGACTGAAAAGCAGCTAACTGACTGCTTCCTACCTATAAAAAACTTGAGTTTTAATATTAACCAGGCAAGGGTCAACCCAAGAAACTACCTAACTACTTCTTCTGCCGCTTCGGAGAAGGTTCCTCTTGCTTGACGACTCCTTTCTGGGCCGGCTGTTTCCTGCTTGAAGACGGTTTAGGTGGTTTGTCATCTTCACCTTAGACGCCGAGGCAGACTTACCCTTGAACCGCAAAGGGGAGATAGCCTCCAGTTCCGACTCTTCCTCTGATTCTGTGCCCGGATGTGACTTGGACTGGGAACCGGATTCGGACTGGCTGCCGTCCTTTGCTGAGTTACTCGGCGATTCATCTTCCTCGGAATGGTAACTCACAGGAGTCTCCTCCCTTCCTCGTTTTGGTGTTGTCTTCTTCTTTGTTGTGCTGGGCATCGTTGGAGATGGCTTCGAATCCTTGCTCTGGGGTGTCCCGAGTTCAGATCCGGACTTCTGGGCCTTCTCCTTGGATCCGGATCCATGTCCTGATCCTTCTCCCCATTTTGACTTCCGCTTGGAAATTTCCTTGGCGGGTGTCTTCTCTTCCTTGGACTTATCCTTCGGCCTCACGTTTGCAGGTGGCAACATGGGCACCTTCTTAGAGCCCTTGAACAATCCCGACTCCTGGAGAACATCCCGGATCTCGTACATGAACTTCTCCATCACATCCGAGTATTCGGCCAAAACCAATACTGACTTAGCTGCTGCTTCCGTCCCGGCCTTATGGATTTCGTCATCAAACAATTTGGCTTTGTTAATCACATTCCCCGAATTTGACACAAAAGCCCTAACCCTACGGAGAGTTTCCTCAATCTCTGGGGAAAGTTTCCTCCCCCCCTTACTCTCTTCTAGTTTCCGAGTTAGTTCCTAGTTTTGATCAGTCAATTCCCTAACCTGGGTTTCCCACTTCTAGGACTCTCTATTCCGGAGTAAACCCTCTACTTTCTCTACGAGTTCAGACGCTTCAATCCCACCAAGCAGCCCACATATGTTCTTGATTGCTCCCCTCTCAACATCTATTTCTTCTTGGACCCTCTCTAGATCCTCAATTATCCTCCTCAACGAGTCATTCTGGGGAACTTCCGGTTCTGGGGATGCCCGACTCTCACTCTTGGGTCCTTTCTTCTTCTCTGAGGTTGGAACTTTCTCTGGAGATTCTCTTTCCTCTCTGATGATTCTCTCTCTGACTCCTCATCTTTCTCTTTCTCTTCCTCTCCCTTTAGAGTGATATTCAGCTTCCTGAGGGTAGCGGCAGCCTTATAGGCAATCCTCTCAGGACCTCTAAAGGTTCCTAGATACTCATATAAGTGAAAGATAAATGGTCCTATCGGGGTTGCCTTAGTATTCCCTAAAGACGAGACCATCTTTGCTACTCTCTCCTTCATAATCCCTGCCTAGAATACTTTCCTCTCTTCGCTCAATGCTCCGAATATCGTATTTGCCCAAGTTACTATGATCCAGGTTGGCCGCTCCGGATACAGGATCGGGAGTAGGAATTCTAGCAACTTTTTCTCTCTTGCATCAATACACTCCGCGACTGTGTAGCCATCATTGCTGTGAGGAGCGTCAGAGAACTTACCCTCCGCAAACTTAAGCGTTCGGGAAGCCATACCCTCTCCTAGACGAGGAAAATCGTAAACCCGTTTCCAGGTTTCGATGGTCCAACTGTTGGGAAGCGCCCGGGAAGTCTTGTCCCACTCATTCGACTGGTCCCTTGTCAGCTCCCAGATCATGTCCTTGTTCCTCAGCTTCCAGGGTCGGCGTAGAAAATCCGTGCATCCCATCTGACCCAGGTCCTCCTCCAATTGTTTCCGATAACCGGCATCTTTCGGAATAACTAGGAGAATGTTCTTGAACTTCAGTGCGGCAATTCCACTTCCTTCGCCCTTCACCATTACACTCCAATCTCTATCAGTCTCTCTCAAGATCAAACCTCACACAGTCCCTTACAAATGCAAAGCTACAGATTTTTCAGACCAAGTGCTGGTCCTAATTCCCTCTCCCAGGTCCGGAAACTCAGAGCTCTCTCTTTCTCCTCGCAACCTGTGAGCTTCCAATTTGTCACTTGGGACTCGTAGAATTATTTTTTTGGAAATTTGTAATTTAAAGTTGATAAAAGTATACAAAAACCCATAAAAAGAGTGTAGAACCGAAATAAAGTTGTGTCATACCCATTATAGTATTTGGTCTAGATTTGTGTTTTTACTTAGAATCCCCCAAACCTTGCCTAAAAATAGTATAGAAATAACAAAAATGTTAGATTTGGAGGATTTAAGTCACACAGCCCCAAAAGGGCTAATTCCCACCATGAATGTGGCGATTCAGAGCTAAATCGGTCCGAGGGATCCACAGCGAGACCACTAGGTCGGGTCCTAGAATTAGATTTAGAATTCCCAAAATCCCGATTGTTAGCATGCAGGAGCCACTAACACAAGACCGGGCCCGTGGAGAAATCTACAGCCCAAGGATGGTGTTCTAGGGTGAATCCCATGCCAGGAGTTTAATAACAAAATCGGTTCGCCAAGATTCTTCCACTTGCAGAAGATTCCCGCACCGTCGCTAATTCGAGGAGATGGCCAGTTTGATCTCCATTGACCAATCGTGCCAGGTACGGAAACGCACTTGCACGTCTTTCATGCGACTCCCTGAGAGGTCACGTGAAAAATCCCGGCATCTTCTGACTTACAGAAGAACCTTTTCCGGGTGGTCAACCCTCCTAACCTCCAACGGGAATTTCATGGAAATTACCCAAGTTACAATAAAATCTCACTAAAAATTAAATTAAATTAAATTAATTTAAATTAATCCTTCCCGACTCTCTCGCACCTACCAGAAACCCTAGGCTATTCACATTTCTCAAAATAGGAGACCCCCAAGATCTAGGATTTTACCACGATTTGGTTTTTAAACTAAATTAGCCTACGATGGGTTTTTGGCCCCGGTACGGGGGGTAGAAGGGTTTAGGACTAAACACGGCGATCTGGATCCAACGGCGCAATCCGTTCGGCGATTGGAGCTAATCTCCAAAAGTTAGGAAGTTGGTCCAGCATAGATGGTAGAAGTAGATTTTTAGGATTTAGGATGAAAATCTTTGAGGATGAGGATGAAGATCCCTGTTGATAAGGTTACCTTAGAATTCTAGAGGGAGGGGTGAGCCCTTGGGAACCTATATAAGGACCCCATTTCTCTCTCTAGAAGACCCCCAATTCTTGTTTTGGGTCCGTGGGTCCAATTTGCTTTGGATATTTTGGCGTTTGAAGCCAAAAAACTCCACGGTGTTTTCGGAGCACTTTTGGCTCCATTGTTGCTTATTTTCAAGCTTTGAAGGTCCTTGGGGGTCCTTCTACCTTGTTTTGTGTACTCTTTTGCAAAATTTTGGTACCTTGTTATAAGTGGAGAGCCTCTCTCTCTCTTGTACGTGTTATGGTCTAACTTGTGAAGTTTTAAGAGTCATTTTGTATCTTACACTAATCCTAAAGTCACCCCCCATCGTACCTTGGCGATGCCGCTTTGGGGGCCTTTAGCGTGTGAGCTTTGTGTTGCCACGTGGTCTAACTTGTGTGTTTTCTCTTTGTGTTTTTTCTTACACCCTCTTCTAACCTTCTCTTTGTTGAGTGGACCCCCCTCTGGGACGGCGAAGCTTTGAACCTCTTGGTGCATGTTTTCTAAAAGTTATCCCAAATCCTCTTCTAATCTTCTCCTTGTTGAGTGGACCCCCCTCCGGGACGGCAAAGCTTCGATTCTGTGTGTGTTCTCTTTAAATGTTTAGTTTTTTCCCTATTCTAAAGTCTCTCTCATTGTGTGGACCCCCCTTGGAAACGGCGAAGCTTTGAACTAGCGGCAAGGTTGAAGTCCTAAAGCGTGTGTTAAAAGTGTAGACGGCGGAGTTTTGAATCCCCGGGGTGTCAAGAAGTCCTAAAGTTGGTGTTAAAACCAATCTAACGGCGAAGCTTTGCACCTCCCCCGTGTTTAGTTCCAAAGTCTAGTTTCCAAGACCTTTATGGAAACCTCCAGAGTTTAGCTTCCAAGATATGTAGGTTCCTTTGCATTTATTTAGTCTAGTTGTCTCCCAAGGTTTTACTTAGTCTAGTTGTCTCCCAAGATTTTATTTAGTTTAGTTGTCTCCCAAAGTCTTAGTGAGTTTAGTGCCCCCCAAGTTTTTATTTCTCCCTAGTTTAGCAACATCCCGTTTTTTTATTTAGCCTTAGCAAAAATCTAGTCTTATTTAGCTTTAGCAAAAATCTAGTCTTATTTAGCCTTAGCAAAAATCCAATCTTTTTAGCCTTAGCAAAAATCCAGATCCAGTCCAGCATCCGAAACTAGCATCCAAAACCAGCATCCAGTCCAGCATCCGAAACTAGCATCCGAAACCGGCATCCAGTCCAGCATCCGAAACCAGATCCAGCCAGCATCCAGTCTAGCATCCAAACCAGCATCCATCAGAGTCGGAATTTTATTAAAAAAAAAATTTAATTTCAATTAAAAATTCCCGACCCCCCCAACCAGCCAGCCGAGAAGGGACAGCAGGCTCTCGGTGGGGCAACCGGGCTCCTCCCAAATTTTGATTCTCTCTTTTTGTTTCGATTTTTGGTTTTCTCAAACCAGAACACAAACAAAGACAAAGCAAACTAAAAGAATGTTGGACTAATTGAGTGCTAAGCAGGGGTGAAGTAGAATTAGGGCCAATAAAATACGAAAGGGAGGAGGAAGAAGAGAGCGGAGCACCACCGTACCTGCACACAAAATCGTTTTCTCTCACCACTCACACCTACACACAATGGAAGGAGATTAGGGAAGGAGAAGAAGAAGTAGGCAAGGAAAGGTGAGAGATGATAAATAGTGACCTAGGTTTAGGCTAGGTAGGCTTTAGGAAGAAATCTTGGAAATTTGTGGTGACCGTTGAGAGGAGGATTAGGATGACACAAAGGCAAAATTATGTAAGAGGATAGTTGGCATCTTTAAAACCCTCCTTGGAATTTGAGACCATAGTGTAAGACTCATAAAAGCTTAGGTGGAATAGTACTAGTGTAGAAGGAGAAAGGAAGAAAGAAAAGAAAAGAGAAAGGGAAAGAAAGAAGTTAGATTGCAAAGGGTGTAATATTTCCTCAATTTAAGCGGTGAGCTTGGAAAATCAAACAAAAACAAAGTACCACCATGGAGCATGAGGATGTACACGTGGACGTGGACGAAGTGATTTCCGAAACTGGCAGTGAAGAAGTGAGTTTTTGAGTTAATTTTGGATGTTCTCCCTAATTAGCATTTATTTTCCTAATCAGCCCTTAGAGCGTGATTAGCATCCGAAATTAGTGCAAATTAGAAGTTTAGATTCAAAAGGTTATAGATCAGGGATAGGGGTTTCCAAAAACATATTACACTTAGGATTTGGCTTTAAATCGACCGCGTTAGGCTAAGTTAAGCAGTAGGGGGTAGGATGGAGGAATTTTGAGTAAAAATTCACCCAAAAAGGAACCATGGACGGAACTTAGGGGTTTAAATTAGAAAGAGAATTTAGGATTAAAATTAGGGATTAATTAGCGGATAGAATTAGAATCAATTTACATTTTTATTTCTTAAAGTTAAAATTCTAAGGTCAAAATCTAGAGTTAACTGTGGAAAGTTAAAAAGTAGAATTAATTTGGAAGTTTAACTTAGGGGGTTAAAATTTCCAGTGAAACCTTAGGGTAGTTTAGAAAAGGAAGTTAGGGTTAATTAGGAGTAAAAAAATCCGAGTAAGAAGTAGAAATTAAAAGTAAAAACTTTAGACTAAATTTAGGAGGTAGAGATTACGAGTAGAAATAGGAGTTAGATCTTGAAGTTAGTAATTCGAAATTAGAGTGAATGTTAGAGGTCAAAAGCTAGAGTAAAATTTAGAAGTAAAACTTGGAGTAACATTTAGAGTTAATCTAGGATTGAAACAATAGGATTAAATTTGGAAGTAGAAAGTCAAAAGCCTAAAGTCAAAAGTTAAGATTAAATTTAAAGGTTAAACTTTAGAGTCAATTGGGAAGTAAAAAGTTAGAGTAAAAACCTAGAGTTAAAAGTCAAACCATAGAGTTAAAGTTCAAGGGTAAATTTTGGAGTTAATTTAGGAGTAAAAACCTAGAGTTAAAAGTCAAACCATAGAGTTAAAATTCAAGGGTAAATTTTAGAGTTAGTTTAGGAGTAAGAACTTGGAGTCAAAAGTCAGAACAAAGTCAAATGGTAGCATTAAAATTGTGAAGTTAAATTCTCTAATTAGTTTGGGAAGTTAAAAAGCCTAGAGTACACTTAGAAGTTAAAAGTTAGAGTAAGAGTTGAAACTTTAGGGGTAGCTTTTAAAAGTAGAACTTCTAGGTGGAGTTCAAAAATCCAAGATAGTCTTAGAGGTTCATGGAAGGAACATAGGGGTTCCCCTTTTTACGTAGTTAGGGACGTTAGAAATGATGCCAACTACCCAATCTACCCTCGACATAGGATAGGGAGTTAGGGAGTTAGAATTTTACCATTATCCCTGAGCATTGCAGTTACCTTGTGAGTTACTACATGCATTCTAATTATTCGCTGCCATCCACGACACTTAGGAAACGTTAGCAAAAAAGATCCATTGCTTGGAAGGCACAGTGGACCGCGTTCACATCACCCCCATATATTAAAAATGTGGATAAAGGCATAGAACCTGGTCGGTGTTCGCTCGATTACCAAGGGTAGGTAATCTAGCGCCCACACAACCTGACTCACAACACAACCACTCCGAACGCTCTCAAGGATTCTTCAATTCTCAAAATGAGAAGTGTGGGCAGAAGCGCCAACCCCTAGGTCTTCTCCCGTCCAGCCGTTTCCAGCCGTTTAGGGTTTCCCGTTTCCGCCGGAATCCCGGAAGATTGTGACCGTTAAACGGTCTTCCTTATCTTCCGGTAGAGTCGTTGGATCGCAGGATTGCCCTAACGGCTTCCTGTAGGCTCTCCGGTATCCTCCGGTACATGTTCGTACCCGGCCCCAGTATATTGAACAAGTCCTGATTTAATACCCGGTTCCATTTCCAGTTCCGGTATTCTGGTCTAATCAGGAAATTCTAATTCCTTTTCTTAACCTATTTATCTATTTACAATTATCCTATAACAGAGGAATCTTAATTTTGGTAAAACTCGTATTTAAGCCTTGCAAAAAGCTAAAAATTTTACCATTTCTAACTCCTTCTTTCATATTACTAGCTAACTTGCCTTATCCTTACATTTCGTGCTCCCACAGTACTTAGGGCCTAGCTCTTGCTACGAAGATCATAGAGAGGATGAAGACAACGACGACGATGTAGCTGAAGCGGACGCAGATGCTGGCAGCACTCATGGCACCTCCGAAACACAGACGCAGAAAATCCACTACTTTGAACCTACTGATGAGGATTCAAACGAAGCTTCTGATGACAGCAGCAACTCCGACCAAGAGGAACCCGAGACATCTACAGCAGCAACTATTTTTCCCCTACTGCATCTAGAACGCCCTACATGCCGCCAAAAGAAGTCCACAGAGCCACTGCTGGATTATTCTAAGTCTATTTTGGTCACCTCCAACGACTACATTGAAGCCATGGAAGCTAAAGCTGCAAAGAAAGAAGCTGTTGAACAAGAACGAGAGGAACGCAAGCGCCAGGCTGAGGCAAAGAAAAAACTAAAAGCAGAGGAGAATGCATGTAAGGAAGCTGAGAAGATGATGCGCAAGATTCAAGCTCAAGCGAAGAAGGTAGAGAAGGAATGGGAGCAAGCTCGGAAAGCCAGCGAGCGGGCAGCAAAGAAGAGAGAGATAGCAGGAGGGAGGAGTCGCGGCGGAGGCGAGAGAAGACAGGAGGACGACGGGGGCGCCAACATCGACGCAGGTGGGAGAACTCAGGACGGCGACGGAGGCGCCAACTTCGGCAGAGGCGGGTGGATTCAAACGGTCTCAGCTGCGGCGCCTTCCCTCGCTGGGCCAGCTCCGGCGCCTCTGCTCCTCGGCAGGGCGGCAACTGCTACCTGGACAGGCGAGACGGGTCCCCATCCAATAGATCTTCCATCCCTAGGATATGGGAACAGTGCCGTTTAGGGGCGGTTATAGAACCGTTCAAGCCCGGTTTTTGGCAGGCATTCATGACACTTCAATGTGCCTTCTGTAGCTATTATGGTCACTACTGACGTCAAGCTTTGGATTACCTGCGTGCAGTCAATGATTCCATTCTATTCCATTATAGCTCACACTACTGACAGGCAGCGATTTTTGGCAACTTTGTAGTTCAAAAAATTATTGCGAACACATGCTTGTGAATGGGCCTTTGGAACTGCCACCACTATTTTCGGTTTTCTCTTCCATATCTAATAATATTATTTTCCACCTTATTTGATCTGTTTTGGTCCTTCAATTCCCTTAACCCTTAAAGGACATTTCATGTCCGAGCTTGGTCAAACTTCATTGGATTTCTACATTAAAACACATATTTCAAAATTTTAATATTTTTCACATGTATATTTTTCATATATGTTTAAGATTTAATCTCATTTTTCATATATGTTTAAGATTTAATCTCATTTTTCATAATTAAAAACTTCAAATTCAATTTTATATGATTTTATAGAGAAATTTCTTTGTAAAAATCATAGTAATTACAAAAATGCTTAAAATAGTATGAAAATTTAAAAGAAAATGGAAATAATAGTGAGAAACATTATGGTGTTATTGATGTACTCTTTAAGTTCATAGCACGAGAAATTTGATAGGAAAAGTTCAAAAAGTGAAGTATTTTGAGCTTTCAAGATGCTCTCTTCAAAGTGTCACAAAAATTACAATTTTAACAATTTTGGAAAAAATTCAAATGGAGTAAAAAGTAGATTATTGGAGCTACATTTTGTTAGTTAAGCTTAAAAGCATTTAAAATCAAAAACTAGGTGAAAAATGCAAGTTTGACTTTCAAAATGCCCGTGGGGCTTGCAATGTCCTTTAAGGGTTAAAATGACGGTTATGGGTGCGGATACCTTATGCTTTAGATTTCTCCATCTTTTCAACCAACCTAGATTCCTTAGTCAAACTTTCATATGGATATTGGAAAGCTTCATCATTGGTATAATGTATTTTAATCTCATCTATCAAAGAGATTTTGATACATGAGGCTCCATTTGCCAATGGTCATTAGTAACAACATTTTCTTTTCCTTTAATATATTCAATCTAAAAATCAAATGCTTGCACCAATTCCATCCACCTACATTATCTTCCACTCAAAATCAATTGAGATGACAAATACCTCAATGATTGATGATCCATTCCAATCTTAAACTTCATCCCTAATGTCTTCAAACTTTCAAGGCATAAATGACTTCCAAACACTCTTTTTTCATAGATCGGATAATGTAACTCCACAACATTTAACTTTCAAGATTCAAACGCAATCACTTGTCTTTTTTGCATCAAAACAATTTCAATTGCTAAATTACTAGCATCAATGCATAAAACTATATTTTCCTTTAACCCCTAAATGCTCAAGGCCTTTTTTGAGCTTCTAGGAATTTGCTCTAAATTGAACAAAAAGCCAACATTTTGATAAGTTGTATCAATTTTTCTTAATTGTAACCGTACAAATTCAAACTAGACATGTTAGAGCTCACATAGGAAAAGAAAACACAACAATATCACTTATACATTGAGAGATTATAATGTTTGATCATGAGGGTGTTAAAACTAAGAAATTATTTCAATCCTTTTTTCACATGTCAAATTGTAGATAAGCTTTGGTCGTCAAATTATATTTAAACAAAACCCAAGGCTAATAGTAAAGTTCGTTCCAAGGGAGGCTATTAAATAGGGATACTTCTAATTACCAAATGAGCCATTGCAATTATAGAAAATATAAAGAAAATTTGTTCCTTAACCACAAGCATAAATGTTCCTCTCACACGATAATATCTAATTGCTAGATTTGACACTCCACTCTTAAAGGCCACAAGGGTTAGGATAATCTCCCAAATTGGTTTTAATCTTTAATCTTTTTATCCTTTATTTTTATATCTTCTTCTTTTTATCTTTCTCTTTTCCAAATCGGAATTCCAAATTTTTCTTGAATCAGCCTTAGTTCTGCTCCAATTTGGCTAGGCTCTGCGGCCTTATAGCTTTACCAACTCTCATGCCCTTGATGGTTTTGACTTCTCACCAACTAGGATTGATTACTTTCAATTGAAACTCCTGTCTACCAATATAGGACCAAGATCTTTCTAATTTGGATTTTTTTAACTTCAACGTTCTTACTTACTAATTGGAATCAAACTCAAGGCAACACTCAGGTTGAGATAAATTTCCATTAGACTGTAATCACTCTTGTAACCCGACTTGGAATTAACATAGATCATATTTATCATGCAAGCTCTCACTTAACATAACATAACTCATTTGACTGACTTACAATTTGGATTCTTAAATTATGCTACAACGACATGCACAAATCCAACTTGAATTAATCAAAACTCAAAAGCACAATAATCTCCAATTCACTCAGCACCTATCTTAATAACATAGTAATCTCATGCATCCATACAATTAGGATTTTACATCACAAGCTCACACATATTCAACACCACACATAATACTCACAACACCAATTTGGTTGAAATTGAATTCATATTAATTTCCAAATTGGGTGATAAAATCACCGTTATAGATTTAACAATCCTGCTCCAAAATTCATCTCAAGATCTAGCAATCAACTTCGCTCTTGGCCTCCAGATATCACATTTCATAACCATCACTTTCTAAATTCCAAATTGGATTTCTAATCTTATCAACTACAACCACCCATTTGGATCATTTCAATTCGCTCCATCTTCACCATCCTGCACATCACTCCGCCATTCACTGGCACACCAGCATCCCAACTAGGACACAAACTCACTCACAATTCCAACTTGGAATTAAAAACCGACACAGACACACACCCGACTAGGAATTCACACTCGTAACATCCCATTCGGACTCGACTTTCCTCCATGACAAATTAACACACAATTAGCACAGACAACATACACTCTCAAAATCACTCACACTCACACACAAACACATACGCAAACACACAAAGAAAATACGCAGCACTCTCCGGGCTGGGACTCGCAGCATGCTCACTCGATACTAGGTCCCTTCCCAATTGGAAAGACAAACCAAATAGGAATCAAGCCGGCTGACAGTTAGCCAACCGACTTGGACTTCAACTGCAACAACCATCCATTCGGACTCTCACCAACTCTCTAAATCACAACTTGGACCGACCAGACCACTCACCAATCAATGACCAACCAACTAGGATTCAAATTCCCAACAACTCAACTAACCGATAGACTAGCTTACGCCTGCACATCCCCTACTCGGACAGACTCAACCATAAAACATCACCCACATCCCGTCTCCAATTTGGCTAAAAATGCATCTAACAACCCCAAATTGGTACTTAAACTTCAAAATAAGCCTGCAAAACCCAACAAAAAGCATACAAAATTACAACAAAAACTCAAAATTAAAGGCTAAAATGTTCTATCTACATAGCCCTACACACATCTGTTTGCGTCCCCACAAAGATATTATCACTGAGTCCTCCGCTTTGCACCCGCCGCATCCTGCACCAACTTGGAAGAAGAACTGGCCTCCTCCTGGATTAACTTCGCAACCAACTTGGAACGCTCCCGAGTCACCATCCTTTGATTGTCGTAAAAGGCCTTGACAGGACCTGCACGAGTCCCAAACTCCTTACATGCATCCAATATCATAACCTTATGAGCACCCGGCAAGAACTGCATCAAACACATCAATTCAAGCGCCCATAATCTCCTCGTCCCATGATAATGAATCTTCGAAAAAATCTCCATATCAGTACTTAAACGACTGCCAACTCGGTAGTCCACCACAAAGTTAAACTCGCGACACAAATAGGCTAAAATGGCAGCAAAGACACTCGCCCGGAAACAAACTGGGTCATGATGGTACCGATGCTCCACATAAAACTGATGATACGCATCTACACACTCAGACGGAGTGCGGAATTGCCCTGAAATCTTGGGCCAATTATACCACCGTGTGTCCAATTTGGCTTGTGGATGCCACAAATACCGACGAGAACAAGGACAAAAACGTGGGTCAGATGCCACTGCCGGTGGTGGAACTGATGACCGAATCGTCCTCTCCGTGAAGTCCATCACATCAAGCGCCACAGCTGGAGGAGCGCGCACCCCCGCATGATCTTTTGCAATCCAAAGGAGCGCTTCCCAACTTGGAAAAGGAACATCTGACCCCACCTCGAACAATTGGTCAAAGTGCCCCAAGAATCGGGCATCACCAACTTGGGATTCAATAGCTAGCGGAATCTTCTACGAAATCAACTGCGCCCAATCACCTGCCGGAAAAGAACCCTCTTCACCAACTTTAGGCTTCTGATAAGACAATTCCAGTGAAAAATTCCAACTTGGAATTGCCTGCACCACCTTGGCCTGAATCTTCGCTCCAAGTCGATCTCTGGTCGTGCCAAATTTGCTGACGTACGTCGCTGGATGCACGTCGAAAATCTGCCCACAACTCACCACCCGACTTTGGACATTCCGCACCATTTTCACGAGCCACTCCTGCGTCTGAAACGCATTCTCCAATTCGGTCAACGTCTGCAGCCAATCTGTCTGTGACACAAGTGCTTTAGGCTTGGATGACCCCAACTCCGCTCGCAACGTATCCGCAACCCCTGCCGCGAGCTTGACACCGATTTGGACTCTCGGTTTTCCAATATAGGACTTCGCCACCCGCCTGCGCTTGGCCAACAGCTCCTCCAATTCAGAATAGAAAAGAAGGGACCTTGCACCGTAATCACCAATTAGGCAAAAAGCTGCAGCAGGGTCTTCCAGCAAGATATCACCGCGGCCCACCATCTCCGCCAAAAGATTTTCCTTTTTTAGCTGTACTGCCCGAGCCCAGATGGCTTTGAAACGAGCTCTCAAAATGTAGTCTTTAAAATTCAATCCTGCGTACAAAAAGAACACCTCGCGCTCCCAGGCATACGCAAACTCCAAATTCTCCGCAGGTGGGCCCAACTCGGATAGCATCTCCAAGTTCTCAACGTGAAGAACTCGCTGGCGCTTCTTAGCTGGTCTAGCCTTCTCCGAAACTTTTTTCCCTTTTTTGTCGCCCATTGTACCGTACCAAGCTTGGACTCGCAGCAACTCCGCTTCAAGACCAACTGGCTCTTCTCCTTGCAAAGTGACGAGCTCTTCATCGGACTCTGATTCGAGCACCGGTTGAATCTCAGCTGCCACCTTGCCGCGCCGCTCGCGTTTGCTCTCCTCCAAGTTGGCTGCCTTACTCCCAGCTTCGACTTTGGAACTGGCTGCTACTTTGGCTGCTTCTTCCAGCTTGTGCACTTCTTTTCGCAACTCAGCCACCTTGTCCACCATCTCCTAATAGTCCGCTGCAGCTTGAATCTCGAACGCAACTCGCTCGGCCTGAACCTCCTCCAATTCGTCCTTCACGCACTGACATTCCTTCGCAAGTTTCCCATTAGCCGTGCGAAGTCCTTCAATCTGTCCAGGATTGTACAATTCCAAATCAGTAATGGCCTGCAACAATCCCGCACGGATAGAAGAAACGGAAGCTCCCGGATCCGTAGCAGCTTGAATTGTCGCGCCAGAATCCAATTTGGGCTTCTTGTCAATATGCATTTTGAGCTCCCCTTCTTCACCCTCCTTTCTTCCTAATTTCTTGTTTGCGCCCGGCCGATCCAGCATTGTACCTGCAAACCAAAATCTCGCAGACTCTCTGAAAATTACTCCGACAGTAAGAGGAAAAACCTCGCAATCTCTCGGAAGTTGGCTTCTCTTGTCACCAATTGGACCTTTAACTCTCAAGTTTCTGCAAACTTCTCTCGTTCACAGCGAAAAATTGCATGATCACCTGCAAGCCTCACGGTCTCTCGGCGTCGCTCCAACCTAACGAAGAAAACTTTCCTATATTCTCAGAACTGGTTTTGCTCCTCGCAAGCTCTCTCAAGTCGCTCAACAGTCCAGCACCTCCAGCTCGCACGCAAAATCACGCATCTTCACTCCAATTTGGTTACACAATCACTCAAGAACAAAAGACTGACTCTCCGACTTGCACACAAAACCCTAACTTGTGCGACATTGAGTAATCGAGCTTCCAACTTCAGACTCACTCGTCAAGACACAAGAATCATAACAAAATACAAATGCAAACACAACAATTCAATCTTCTTCACTCGCAACGTAAACTTCAAAAATTACCCTCAAACCCTCGCATGAATACTAAGCACCCACTCTGAACGAGAAACCTTCCTGCAACTCCAAGTTGGGGCAACTTCTTCTTGGCTCGGGTCACTTGCTCAATCCTCCCAAATCGGTTTGTTACAATTTGGTGGCCCAAATTGGATGCAGATTTGAAATGATGCTTTTTTCATTCTGAAGTGTCCTTGTCACCTCCCTTCCGAGTTGGACTGTCACTTCCGACTTGGTAAATCAAATTTTTTTTCTTTATTATTATTTTTTTATTTTTTATTTTTATTTTTTATTTTTTTTGTTTTATTTTTTTTATTTTTTATTTATCCCACTATATTCTTATTACTAATTTTCTATTTCTATTTTTTTTTTTTTTTTTTTTTTTTTTTTTTTTTTTTTTTTTTGTTTATCATGTTTTGTATTTCTATCCTATTTTTATAACTATATATATCTATTTTTTTTTATTTTTTTTTTTTTTTATTTTTAATTATTATTATTTATTGATTTTTTTTTTTTTTTTTTTTTTTAATATTTTATATAACTTATCATGTTGTATTTTTCACTAAAATCTAAAACTACCCCCCCCAACGAAAGAATGCCGGCCTCGGCATTAAGAAAAATAAGGTTTAAGTCGATAACCATTTATCCGAGTAGGGAGCAAATTTCCTTCAAAATCCTTCAATTGCAATGACCCATTAGGATTAACATCAACTACTTCATAAGGACCTAACCAATTAATTTTAAATTTGCCTGGAAACTTAAAGAACCGACTATCATATAATAAAACCAAGCTACCCACTTTAAATTCCTTTGGACGTAATTTAGAATCATAGTATGATTTTCGCCGATTTTGGGTGGCTAAAGTATTCAAATAAGCGTCCCTACGTTTTTCATCTAATGCTTCCAAATGGATCAATCTCGTTTGCAAACTCTCTTTATCACCCAAATTATTTTCTATTGCCACCCTCAAGCTAGGAATTTCAAATTCTATAGGGAGCAGAGCCTCTTGGCCATATACTAGTTGGAAAGGAGTAAAACCTGTAGTTCCTTTATAAGCCGACCAATAGGCCCATAAAGCACTCCATAATTTATCTTCCCAATCGGTACCTGTCCCACTGAGAGTTTTAGTAATAATTTTACATAACAAACCATTAGTTTTTTCTGTCTGCCCATTAGCTCGAGGATGATAAGGGGCCGTCTTCCTATGCTTAATTAAATACTTCTCAGTCAATTCTCGAATTGTGTCATTTAAGAAATGGGTACCCCGGTCGCTAATCAACTCTTTAGGGCAACCAAAACGAGACAAAATATTCTCCAATAAAAACTTAGCAACTGTCTTAGCGTCATTAGTCCTAGTTGCAACGGCTTCTGCCCACTTCGTGGCATAATCCGTTGCGATTAGAATATAACGTTTTCGACCTGGATGAGTTAAAGGGGCAATAGGCCCTACAAAATCAATTCCCCACTTGTCAAACGGGGCTAAAGACATTAGTGGAACAAGTGGCATAGCCGTAGAGGGTGTTGGTTTCCCTATACGTTGACATGGATCGCATTTCCTAACAAAAGCATAAACATCTTTAAATAGTGAAGGCCACCAATAACCGGCCAAAAGAATTTTTTTAGCAGTTGCATCACTCGCAAAATGACCACCACACGAATCGGAATGGCAACCCTCAATAATACTTGAAACTTCATTTTTATAAATACATCGCCTTAATATACTATCCCTGCCCAATTTGTACAATGTGCCACCTATTAGGGTATAAGGTGCACAACGCTTAACTAATGCAGCTCGTTGATGCTGATTTAGCCCAATGGGAAATTGATTATGAACTAAATAGGTAAGGACATCCCCATATTCGGGATGAATAATATCCACTTCAAATAAGTGGGCATCTGGGATGTCATCATCCAATGGACTACCTTCCAATTTGGTGGTGTTTTCCAAGCGAGACAAATGGTCAGCATTACTATGCTGTTTGCCTGGTCGGACTACAACTTCAAATTGGAATTCCTGCAACAAAAGAACCCATCTAGCTAAACGCCCACTGAGTTGGGGTTTATTAATTATATATTTAAGGGCGTCATGGTCCACATAAAATGTAAATTTATAACCTAATAGGTAATGCCTAAATTTCTGGACTGCGTAGACCATTCCCAATGCTTCTCGCTCGGTTGTAGAATAATTCTTTTCCGCGGCAATTAATTGCCTACTGGCATAATATATGGGGTGCTCCCTATTTTGTTCATCTTTTTGACCAAGGACACAACCCATTGCCACATTACTAGCATCCACATAAACATGAAATGGCTTTTCCCAATTTGGGGATACTAAAATTGGGGCAGTAACTAATTTCTCTTTTAAAACCAAAAATGCTACATCGCATTCTTTTGTCCAAACTGGATTTGTCCCAACTTCTAATTTTTTTAGAAGTGAGGTTAAAGGCAAGGCAAGTTGAGCATAATTTTTAATAAAGCGACGATAATAACTTACATGTCCTAAAAAACCCCTTACTTGAGTAATACTATTAGGAATAGGTAATTTAGATATTTTATTTACTTTATCAGGGTCTGTACTAATACCCTTTTTACTAACAATATGCCCTAATAGTTTTCCATATGGAACTAAAAATTGACACTTAGTTGCATTCAAGG
Source organism: Pseudisothecium myosuroides (assembly GCA_951799445.1). Lineage (NCBI taxonomy): Eukaryota > Viridiplantae > Streptophyta > Bryopsida > Hypnales > Lembophyllaceae > Pseudisothecium > Pseudisothecium myosuroides. Next base: position 19,806,062 of record OX637290.1, on the reverse strand, counting down.
AAATACCAAATTGGAAACACTTATCAAAACATTTCTTTAAGTGTTGTGAATGGTCCAATTTGGTTCCAAAAACGCAAAAATCATCGAGAAAGATCTCCATAAATTTGCGAAGATAATCTTGAAATGCCATAGTTGCCACCCTTTGAAAAGTGGCTGCCCCATTACATAATCCAAATAACATAACTCGGGAAGCAAAAATACCTAAATCAGTTACAAAAGCCGTTTTGGCTTGATCCTCCTTAGCTATTTGTATTTGATTGTATCCGGAGAAACCGTCCATGAATGAATAGCATTCATGGCCGGCTACCGTATCTAATATACTATCCGTAAATGGTAGAGGAAAGCCATCTTTCTTTGTTACGGCATTAAGTTTTCTAAAGTCCTGGCATATCCTAATTCTTCCATCCTTCTTTGGGACTATTACTATAGGGCTAACCCATTCACTATGTGGAGTGGGATAAATAAAACCTATATCAATTAATTTTTGAATTTCTTCTTTTACTAAAAGTGAATACTTGGGATTTAACCTATGCGGTCTTTGCCGAATAGGTTTGGCATTTTCTTCCAATTCAATACGATGTTCACAAATTTGTGGATCTACCCCTCTAAGATCCTTATAGGACCAAGCAAAGGTTCTAGAATTTTCTTTAAAAAATTTAATCCATGTTTCCAATTCTATGGAGTTTAATTGATTAGAAATTTGAATATGTTTTTCATCATCATTAGATCCCACATTAATTGTTCGACAATGACTTTTAGACACATAAGATCTAATGGGTACATCCGACATATGTTCATTCGAAGACTCAACACTATCATTTTCAATTTCCCAATCGGAATCAACTCCATAAGTTGGAGCATCTGACATCCAATATTGGATGGCCTTGTCAGAGTTATCCTCATCTTCACAGGGCACAATATATTCACCAGGAGCCACCTCTTTAAAATTTCCAATTTGGTTCCCCATTTGGTTAATTGGCTTAGGTTTACTATTGATGCCGTGAGTTGGCACCTCATCCAATTCAGAATTGTATCCCAAATCACTAGTATCCACTGGTGATTCCCAATCGGTCTCACCCTTGTATTTAGGTGGAAACATAGAAATACTCACAGTATGTTGTCCTTGAAAAATTTTCATTATTCCCTTGCCCCAATCATCTTTTGCCTTAGCTTGATAAAGCCATGGCCTTCCCAATAGGATTGGATAGGAGGCATTAGGTGTATTAGGCTGAAAAATAATATAATCTATCAAATACAACAAACCAGCTATTCTTGTTTTGACCTTAGATAAAATACCTAATGGTCGCACCCTACTTTGGTCTGCCATTCGCAGTACCAATTTAGTTTCTTGGAGACCAGTTAGGTGAAGTCCTAGCATTGTGTCATGATTCATTAAATTAACGCTAGACCCTCCATCTACCTGGACGCCAAAAACAATTAGGCCATCTATTTCTATGTCAATCACCGGAGCCCCTGGGTCCAGGCTTAAAGCCACATCATGGACTGGACGGTTTCGTTTTCGAACCAATTTAGACTTTAAGGCTGCCCTACAACTGGGAGCAACCCCTAGCAATTGCCGAATTGTAATATCAGCCTTCACATTACCCAAATTATCAATTATATTATAGGCCTTATCCTCATCAATAATTCCAAATTGGTTATATAACCCTCTCTTCCTTTTCACAGCTGCTTTAGCCTTACTGCCAATTTGGTTTCCAGCCCGACTTTGGTCAGCAGGGTTCCACTTAACATGGGTATCCTCAACAGGAGAATCTGACTCAATCCAAATTGGAGGAATGACTAATGGTTCACTATCGTCTGATGGTACAAAATCAACCAATTTGGATTTTATATTCTCTTTAACCAGAGGACGTCCATTTGATTTATTTGATCCAACTGGGGAATTTACTCTAGTAGCTGAATCAAAATGGACCGATTTCCCCATAGGAGGTTTAGTCAAACTTGTCTGACCCTTTTCTAATGTACTAGATTGGTTCTTATGCCAATTTGGTTGTACTAATACTGTACTTAACTGTTGATTAGAATTAGAATTTTGGAGTAAATCATTGTTCTTTTTATTCTCTAACAACTGTTGTGCTTCCTTTCTAGTAATTTCCTTGTCCTTTAAAATTTCTAATTCACCCTTAGGATTTTCTTTAACAATTTTGCCCCTAGTGGTTACTTTTTGCACCGCTTTTTCCACCTTTAATGGCACGGTTTTATTTTTTTCTTCTATTTGTACCAAATAAGAGGTCCCCACCTTCCCATTTTGATGTGCCTCTTCTTCCACTAAAATAATTTTTGGACTATTATCTTTTCTTTTATTATTATAGCCATCTTGTGGGTCACTCCTCCGTGGACCATTGCATTGCTCAGCTGTATGCCCAGCTTGATTGCAATTACCACATAGAGGCACATAATCTACACTAGCTCTTGGATTTTGACAATTAGTCGAAATATGCCCAGGTTGGCCACATCTATAACAAATAATCCCTCCTCTATTTCTATTCTGATCCCACTTTGGAATTTGGCCACCATAAGTAGGTGGCCCTTGATTTACATTGCCAAAAGGCATTTGATTCCAACCTTGGTTATTGTTAGTAGGCGTTTGGGCTACACTCCTATTTGGATTATTATTAAAAACCCCTCTATTAAAATTATTTGGGTTAAAACTAGGGTTTACATAATTTGAATTAGAATTATAATTTGGTATTTGATTATAATTAGAATTAAAATTACGTCTTTTTGGCCTATTATTATTATATCCCCAATTTGGATTATTTTCTTGAACATTATTATTATTCTCAATTTGATAGACTTGCCCACTTCTATTCTGATTAGCTTGTTGAACAAGACTAGCCTGCATATTACGACATGATTCAGTTTCGTGGTTTTTTCCACAAAACCTACACTTAGGCGGTTGATTGGGTGGGGAAGGACAATCTGGCAACATGTGCCCGTGACCCCGACAATTGGTGCACCAAATATGGGCACGGTCCTCATTAGGTTTACTCTTTTTCTCCACAGTTTTGGCTAAATTAACTTGTAAGTTTCCTAATTGTTTAGTTAATTCTACTAATTGAGCCTCAACTGGTGAATTGCCCTCCTTTTTACCCACTTGGCTTTGATAAAATGGGATCCCTACTTGACCCCCTCCTACTTGCTCTATTGGCACTATAGGAGCAATTTGTGGTGGCATTGTTGGGACCACATTAACATAATTAGGTTGACTATAAATAGGTACATTATTGTTTCCTACATCTTCCCTCTTAACACCTACTTGGTCAAGATAACTAGGTTGAATTATATTAGGACTCATATATGTTTCACCCAAATGGACTTCTTCCCACAATTTAGCTCTTTGGTAAGCCACTGGCAAATTGGCCGGACTAATTTCTTTAACAAAAGCTTTTAATTTTGGGGGATACAACCCACTAACAAATTGTCGCACAAAATGTGCATCAGGATAATCATGATTGGGCAAACGGAGCATTAATTCCTCTAATCGGCCATAATAGCTATCTATGGATTCCCCACTTGCCATATGCAATTCAGCCAGCCTTTCAAATAATTTTTCTTGATAAGCGGCCGGCCTAAAATGAGCTAGAAATGCATCCCTTATACTAGCCCAGTTAGCAAAATGACCTACCGGTTGTCTTTGAAACCATTTTTTTGCTTGGTCTAATAAAGTACTTGGGAATATACTAAGAAAATGGGCCTCTGTTCTTGCATTGTTTGCATTACAACGGGTTAAAAACTCATAAATATGACTATCAGGGTCATCACCCCTTCGTCCATAAAACGTTGGAAATGGCATCAGGGAATATGGCCGATCGGCCTCATCACCTGGTCGCATTACGACTGGGATCACGGCAGGTTGTGCTGCCATGGTATTTTTAAATTCTCCTAATTGACTTCCTTGACTTGATGTAGGGGAATTACTTAAGTCGGAATTATCACTAGAATTTGCGGAATTTCTCAATTGGGCAAACTCTGTTAGGTCCAAGTTGCGAGTCACTATTCGTTGACTATCCACCTCCTGAAAAGCAGGTGGAATTTTTATTTTCCCAGGACTAGAACTCCAAGTTGGGTTATCAACCCAATTTGGCTGAACTTCTGTCTCACTCACAGGACTTGACCGATTTGGAAATAAACCTAATGGTGACTCTGTAACTAGAGGGTCGTCAGTCTTAACTTTATTCTCTCCAACTACTTCCAATTTGGCTTTTTCCAAATACTCCTCCTCACTTTGCTCTTCTTGTGAGCCTTCCGGTGAGGGAGTATTTGAAATACAAATTGGCTCACACAAAATATGATGATTAAACCCTTCTTGTTCTAATAATTCCTTATTTTTAAATATTTGATTTATTTCACTTACTTGTTCTTGTTCTTCATTATTTTCTAATCCACTTTCTACAATTTGACTTTGCTCTCCTCTTGATTGAAAAAAACGTCTCAACTGAAACGAGTCTTTCCAACTTGGTGAGGTAGGCTCCGAATTGGATTTAGAAGTAAATTTGCGTTCTTTCGACGCTTCTCTCTTCCTTGCTCTTTTGTCTCTAGCCTGTTTACTAGACTCCGCTGATATAGACTTGTGGCTCATTACCGAGCAACATGCCTATATAAGCAAGCGTAAAAGAAAAGAAAAGAAATTTTAAAACCTATTTGGACGCCTCCCCGGCAGCGGCGCCAAAATGTAGATAAGCTTTGGTCGTCAAATTATATTTAAACAAAACCCAAGGCTAATAGTAAAGTTCGTTCCAAGGGAGGCTATTAAATAGGGATACTTCTAATTACCAAATGAGCCATTGCAATTATAGAAAATATAAAGAAAATTTGTTCCTTAACCACAAGCATAAATGTTCCTCTCACACGATAATATCTAATTGCTAGATTTGACACTCCACTCTTAAAGGCCACAAGGGTTAGGATAATCTCCCAAATTGGTTTTAATCTTTAATCTTTTTATCCTTTATTTTTATATCTTCTTCTTTTTATCTTTCTCTTTTCCAAATCGGAATTCCAAATTTTTCTTGAATCAGCCTTAGTTCTGCTCCAATTTGGCTAGGCTCTGCGGCCTTATAGCTTTACCAACTCTCATGCCCTTGATGGTTTTGACTTCTCACCAACTAGGATTGATTACTTTCAATTGAAACTCCTGTCTACCAATATAGGACCAAGATCTTTCTAATTTGGATTTTTTTAACTTCAACGTTCTTACTTACTAATTGGAATCAAACTCAAGGCAACACTCAGGTTGAGATAAATTTCCATTAGACTGTAATCACTCTTGTAACCCGACTTGGAATTAACATAGATCATATTTATCATGCAAGCTCTCACTTAACATAACATAACTCATTTGACTGACTTACAATTTGGATTCTTAAATTATGCTACAACGACATGCACAAATCCAACTTGAATTAATCAAAACTCAAAAGCACAATAATCTCCAATTCACTCAGCACCTATCTTAATAACATAGTAATCTCATGCATCCATACAATTAGGATTTTACATCACAAGCTCACACATATTCAACACCACACATAATACTCACAACACCAATTTGGTTGAAATTGAATTCATATTAATTTCCAAATTGGGTGATAAAATCACCGTTATAGATTTAACAATCCTGCTCCAAAATTCATCTCAAGATCTAGCAATCAACTTCGCTCTTGGCCTCCAGATATCACATTTCATAACCATCACTTTCTAAATTCCAAATTGGATTTCTAATCTTATCAACTACAACCACCCATTTGGATCATTTCAATTCGCTCCATCTTCACCATCCTGCACATCACTCCGCCATTCACTGGCACACCAGCATCCCAACTAGGACACAAACTCACTCACAATTCCAACTTGGAATTAAAAACCGACACAGACACACACCCGACTAGGAATTCACACTCGTAACATCCCATTCGGACTCGACTTTCCTCCATGACAAATTAACACACAATTAGCACAGACAACATACACTCTCAAAATCACTCACACTCACACACAAACACATACGCAAACACACAAAGAAAATACGCAGCACTCTCCGGGCTGGGACTCGCAGCATGCTCACTCGATACTAGGTCCCTTCCCAATTGGAAAGACAAACCAAATAGGAATCAAGCCGGCTGACAGTTAGCCAACCGACTTGGACTTCAACTGCAACAACCATCCATTCGGACTCTCACCAACTCTCTAAATCACAACTTGGACCGACCAGACCACTCACCAATCAATGACCAACCAACTAGGATTCAAATTCCCAACAACTCAACTAACCGATAGACTAGCTTACGCCTGCACATCCCCTACTCGGACAGACTCAACCATAAAACATCACCCACACCCCGTCTCCAATTTGGCTAAAAATGCATCTAACAACCCCAAATTGGTACTTAAACTTCAAAATAAGCCTGCAAAACCCAACAAAAAGCATACAAAATTACAACAAAAACTCAAAATTAAAGGCTAAAATGTTCTATCTACACAAATCTAAAAAATTGGTCACTAAAAAAATATGAGGTTGAAGGGCCTAACATGCATAACTCCAATCAATTTATGGCTTCTCAAAATCTACTCTACAATTTTTTTCAATGAATTTCTAATGTGATTTTTTCTCCAAGATTTAGTGTATTTGAGGCTCATTTCCAAGAACCCTCAACTCTACGGAAAGTCAAGATTACAATGGATACCCTTGCATAAAATCTTAAATAGAAAAACCATAATCAATCATTTTCAAAATCGTATTTTCGATGCTAAATTTAGATATCAAAAATAATTTTACATTAATATAAACTACTAAAAATAGCAACTTGCTTAGGTTTTATTTAACTTCAAAGCATTGACGACACCAGAATTTGGTGCCTCGAGATTAAAGAAATAAATAATAGTCAAAATAGGTGCATAAATTAGAGCTAAATTTAAAGCAAAAAAACTCAAATTACATTCACGATTCCAAACAATCAAATCAGACTTTCTTTTCAATAGAGTAGTTGTAGGGGTAGTCACTTTGGAGAATCCTTTTATGTTTTTTCTATAATATCTGGCAATAACTAAAAAAACTCTTACCTTAGTCTTATCTTTGGGTACCAGCCAATCCTTAATGACTTTGAACTTTTCAAGGGTCAACCAAAATTCCATCTTTAAAAAGAAGATGACTAAGGTAATCATTTTGGGATTTTAAAAAAATCACACTTACTCTTTGTACAAAGAGTTCATTATCAAACAAAATTCCATCTTCAAAAAAAAGATGACCAAGGTAATTAATCTAGGATTTTTTTAAATCACACTTGTTCATCTTGGCAAAAGGGTTTATTAGACCTCAACATCACAAACACCTTTCTAAGGTTTTCTTTACATTCTTCTACTATCTTAGAATATATCAATATATCGTTCATGAACACAAGCACAAATTATCCAAGTGTTGACAAAGTAAAGAATCCATCAAAGTCATGAAATGCAGTCTTTTGATTCTATTATGATGATATCCACTCTTCAAGTTGATCTTAGGAAATATCTTTGCCTCCCGGAAATGGTCAAACAAATTATCAACCCTAGAAAAAGATTACTTATTTTAAATGGTTAATTTATTTAAGCCTCTATATTCCATCCAAAGTCTCAACTTTGGGGGGGGGTCACGAAGAGGACATGTGCTTCTCAAGGAGATTTACTCGGTTTGATATATAATTCCTTCTTCAAGAAATCTTTTAATTGATTCTCTCGTTCAACGTTTTGAGCTAAAGAATGTTGATAAGGTGCTCTAGCTACCAAAGCTGCATTGGATACCAAGTCTTAAGCATGGTCAATTTCTCTAACAATTGAAAAATCCTCAATTTCATCCAAAAATACATCCTCAATTTTATCCAGGAATACATCTTCAATTTTGTCTAAGAGTGCATTTTCAATTTCATCTAAAAATACATCCTCAATTTCAACCAAAAATACATCTTCAATTTCATCTAATAATGACTTGACATCAATTGAAAGTTTTTTTACTTTTATTTCATTCATCAACTCATTTATATGAATCAAATATAATACTTTATGCTTCTTCATAATTGACCTTTTCATTTGTAAAAATGAGAAAGTAGAAGAACATCCGGTAATAGTCTCTTATCTTTGATGATGAAAAGCTTTCCATCCTTAGTTTTCCATGGCAACTCTATCCTTGCAAGTTATCCAAGCATCCACTTGCCTCAACCATGCCATAACCCAAGACCACAATATTACAACCTCCATTCTAAGCTTCAAAGCCCACCTTTCATAGCTCTTTAGTAGCAACTTGATGTCCAAAAAAACCCTTTCAAAAACATCTTTAATAAATTTCTTCAATACAAATTAAAAATTTTATCATACAAAGATTCATAAAAAAACTCTAATATAAATGCAACAAAATTTACTTATAGATCCAAAATCAACTTGCTTTGTACCAATTGTTACATACCTCCAACAATGAACTCTAAATACGTACAAACACAAAATATATTTATCACAATAACGTTTTACAAACAGCTTAAACCACCCGTTCAATTTGATTACCTTTTCACCATCATCCGGTAGTTTAGGATCATCTTGGATTGTCCAAGGTGGGTTTTCATTTTGGCCAAGGCCAAGCCTCTTATCCAACTTTCACCTTAGGGAAAATGCAAGAACAAATTAAATACAATGGATGATAAATTTTGGGGAATTTTGAATGAATTTGTATTTGGAATCAGAGACCCAAATGAGCTAGTAGAATGTTTGAAATATAAAATCAGCTAGTGGCTTAAAATAGGGGCCAAGATTTGACATCTATCCATATGCACAGGGGAGAAAATCTTACCCTGTCTTTGTGGAAGGCTCATAGGACTAGAATAACCTAATCTAGGCCCATGTATCATTTGTATTGGGGTCATTGCAAAAAAGGTCGGTCCTATTTCCCGTCACATTGAGGGTAACCTCTCTTGTTATCCTCTATAACTTTTGAAGCACAAGTTCAATGAACATGAAATTTTTATTGAACATGTCTAACTTGATGGCTCGCTTGATGGTATTCAGATTCCCTTATTTTTTAGAAATTAAAAGAATCATTTTATATTTAAAATCATTTTTGTTAATTTGTCATACGGTGCGGTTTAAGATTTTTTGCTACGTTAAGAGTCCCCACATTTAATGATCTGGAGCTGAAATTTTCACGGCCTATTGACATAATAGGAAAGCATATTCCTACCAAAAGAAATCTAAAAATATACTATTTTGTGTCCTCCACATGAGTGCAAATAGCACTCCCATTGCATGCAATTTTTGAACAATGAAGATGGTTTTAAGATCAATCTTTTGGTGAAATTTCATCACTATGAACTCTTTCCAAGTGGCCAATATTTAATTTTTTTTAAAACTTTTTTTCCTACTTTTTACGAATTAAAATGTGAAACTACAATAAAAGTACCTATTTTCACGAGATTTTGCAGCTTTCCAGTTCTCCTACTTAGAGAAATTTTCTATGTTCTTCCTTCCTAGGGTACCTCCTTAAAGGTGTATACATTAAACATATTTTTTACACTTTTTAAAAATTGTTTTTCTAATATTTGAAGATGGAAATGCTTTATAATTTTCCAACAACCACGTGCAAAGAATATTGAAGTCATCAAAGTGTCATGAAAGAAGATTCTATTATGTGATGATTTCAATTGATCCATGTTGAAAATTGACCTACTAATAGTCATTTGACCATAAGTGAAAAGTAAAAGAAAAAATTGTAAAATTTCATCAAGTAGTGAAGTTCAAAAGAAGGGGTTACAAGGTTTTGTGAAAACTTTTCAATGAATCTTTTATTGTCATGACACTTTGAAAGTTTGTTGGATTGTTTCTTCTTTGGCACGCTTTTAGTATTGAAAAGTTTTCAAGGAATGTTTCATTAATTATTATCATAGAGCAATGAAATTGAAGATTCTTCAAAACCTTTCACCCGATAATAATTAAAGATTATATATAGAAACAATTATGCAAAAAACGACCTTGGTAAGCAAAATGTAAATGAAATTCCAAGCTACAGGATTTACTAAACAAGTTGGAGAATTGAGTTGATAGTTTAGGAAATAAGAGAAATTTTAATTTTAATTCTTTTAATAAAAATTGTTGCATAGTAGAAGGCACATGATAAAAACTAATTATTAATAGTTCTAAAATGGATTGTGTCAATCCTAATGGTGACATTGTTTGAGCAAGCAATCTAAAACCTATGGTCTTCTTTTTTGGAAAAAATATTAAAATTGAGTTCATTGTTGAATAATTTTTTCAAAAAATTGTCCTAATTGTCAGAACAACAATCTTGATTGTTCATAAAATTTAATATTGCTATTCCAAATGAAATGGATCAAAGATTTTGTGTAGATATAAATACGTTACATAGAAATTAAATTCTTGATGATTTGTTTGAATTTTTTTTAATAAAAATTTATAATCTAAACTCAAACATTCCTACTTTAGGCATAACTTTTTCTACCAAGTACCAATTGAAAAAAATCCAAGGGGCAAATATTTTAAGCATCTCCTTGAATTATACGGAATAGACATTTTTTATGAACCTCATCCTTCTCACTAATCCACCTTTTTGTGCCCTTCTTGCAATTGACACTTCAAGGCATCAAACTAATTGCTACATTGGTTCCATCCTAAAACAACATGTGTTTAAACCTTAACCAAATTTCAATCTACTATTAACCCCTAAAGTTCCGAGGCTTATTTTCTGCCAAAAAACACTCAAAACTGCCATTTCTATAGCAAAGAGTAAAAAAAAAATTAATTGTTTTTTTTTCACATCTAACCGTAGGATCTTACACCTAACTAGTATTAAAAAGTGTGGAAAAAATTTCAGAATTTTTGATCGAACAGATTGCAAGATATTTGCGTTTAAAGTGGAAAAAACAAGTTTTTCAGCACATTGCGGGACTGGATTTTTTGACTTTGAACATTTTTAACTTAAAATTTTTGCACTACAGAGTTTTGAGCTTTAAATCTTTATAGTGGAGAATTAAGTTGAGAATCTAGGGAAAAAAAAGAAATTCAAAAAAACTTAATTATCATTATTCAAAAAATTGTTAAGTAGAAGTAGGTACGAGATAGAAGGAAAATCTAAAATATTTATATATTTTAGATGGAATTAAAATACACTAATCCCAATGGTGAGATCGTTCTAGCAAGTAAATTAAACCATGAGAATTTTTTTATTTTGAAAAATTGCAAAAATAGCATTCAGAAATGAATCCTACAAGTTATTTTTTTCAAGAAGATGCTCTAACTGCCCGAAAAACAAGAATATCCATAACTTCCTCAAAACAAAGTCAAATGAAATGAATCAAAGCTTTCCAGATAGACAAAAATAATAATCTATGAGAAAAAAAATATTTTAAAAAAAATTCAAAATTTTGCAAATTTTTTTTGCTGCCCCCTGTCCCCACGCATTCCAAGAAATGGAATAACTTCTTGCTCGAAGGTCCGAATTCAAAAAAAAAATTCCACGTACCTCTCTCAATTCTTCACATTCACAAAAAATTTCAAAAAATTAGGAGAAAATTTCAGCCCGTAGGTACCTGCCCCAAGTCCCATTTGTCCCCCGAACGGACAATGGTCCTTTAGGGGTTAAGAAGCATCTTATCTACAATGTTAGCTAGGGTTACTTTACACTACGGTGGATTAGTACACTAGTTAGAAATTGTAGGGAAATGGAGTAATATGATTGGAACAAATTTTGTTCTTCACTAGATTAGGTTTGCACTGCGGCCAAGACTTGTCTGGTGGAGAACTTTAAGCATGGATGAAAAAATGACATGGCTGCTTGTGTGGCACTGTGGCAATACTTTCTGTAAGAGAAATTCTCCGAAGGTCAAGTTTCTTGGGCGGCCTCAAGCCCTCAATTCCTCGAACAAGAAACCTGCCTCTAAAAAATGCCAACTTCATTAAATTATTATTAATGTATGACAAGTTTGGTAGTGCAACGCAACCACTCATCATTGTTCAACAGTTCTTTCACAGACTACTCAAGCACAACTATACTTCAGACCACTAAAATTTTGAATTTAAATATTAAGTTTTATCTTGAAATGCTCAATACACTGACAGAGATCCAGCTAAAACTACTCAATTTGCATTCATTGATGCATCCATTACCAAGATCCAACTAAAATTGTTCAATTTGTAGCTTAGTTTACCTAATTAGAGACCGACGCCATAGGCCCAAACGACCACCATCAAGCTCTAACATTGCAACTTTATGCTCTAAGACCTCCTCTCTACTACTGAAGCTACTTTAACTTAGATGGCATTTGCAAACAAAGTTTCAAACAAGTCTAGATGACAATAGCAAAGTGTAGACATTGACATTGTAGATATGGTCTTGATGTCAATTAGTGTGTGAGCCACAAGTCTACTCTAACTTAGATGGCATTTGCAAACAAAGTTTCAAACAAGTCTAAGTGACAATAGCAAAGTGTAGACATTGACATTGTAGACATGGTCACGATGTCAATTAGTGTGTGAAAGCATAGCCACAAGTCTACTCTAACTTAGATGGCATTTGCAAACAAAGTTTCAAACAAGTCTAGGTGACAATAGCAAAGTGTAGACATTGACATTGTAGACATGGTCACGATGTCAAATAGTGCGTGAAAGCATAGCTAGAAGTCCTAAATAGATCACCCTTTAGCTTTGCAGATAGAGGTTCCAAGACTAGTAGTGGCTGTACTCTAATTCTCTAAAGAGTGCATGGTAACCCCAAAAGAGCTCTCCACGTAATAAGACATGCCATGTCTCATCAAAGTCTACATTCACAACTCGCAGTAGATTCCCCGCATTACCATCCGTTGAAGTTCTAGTGCACGAGTTGGCCTAAATAGTGTGCTGGCAATTCTTTAATGATTTCTCGTTTAGGAGATCACCTACTATGTGGAGACTATGCAGGAAGTAGAGTTCTGACTATTCTTTCCAAACAAGTTGAGAAGACTGCAGAGCATAGATGACAAAGAATGAGCATCTATCAACACATGGGTGAGAACCAGTGCGACCACAAACGTACTAGAAACAACAAACATCCATTGTTTCAGTTCAAACAAGGCCCTACGAACTCGTTACAATCGAACTGCCTCGAAATTAAACCGAGGGCACAACGAAGATGCAAGCAATAAGCGTTTACAAAAAACAAGCACATCAAATGTTAATGAAGATGGCAGCTGCTAAGATTGAACAAGGAGGACATAGACAACTACATTACATGCATAAAGATGGCAAAAGGATAAATCCAACGACCTTATAACAAGATACCAATTGCCTTATAACAAGATACCAATTGCCTCATAACAATATCCCAATTAACCTCAAAAGACGAGCAACGTACAACGATCAGTAAAGTGCGAACTTCTCACTATCTGAGATCCATTAAACTACAATTGAAATTGGCAATCGGATTTCAACTGTTAAAACAATTGCTGTACAATCTATTCACAGCCAAAAGAAATTCAAAACCTATAGGAAAATCAACGGTTCGAAATGTCCAGTCATTTCATGGCAATGTCACAACCTCGTGACGGCAGTGCCATACTAATCTCGACGCTCCACTTTTCAGGCAATTGCATCGAGTATACACCGACTTGCAACCTCGTACATACTATTCCCACAGCCCAGATTCACTTCTCTGGCAGATTCTCTGAGCACGTTCGATTTGCGTGTAATAAAAGCTCCCATGAGCTCTTTCCATTTCCTCGACACACCGCGACTCCTTTGTACCTATTCTTCTTGAAAATGATTACTCTACAAACGTCGGAATATCACCCACACCCTTGCGAAAGAATATCACCCACGCCCAGCCATCACACCTTAACCCGAATTCGCGTCGCAAACCCAGTGAGAGCTTGGGATGCAATTGAGATAGCGACACCAGCTGCATTTCTTATACGCATCCACGCCCGAGTAAAGAAGCGCAAAGCCAGCAGCAAATCCACCAAGCACGAGCATGATGGAGAGAATAAATAGGATGAATTGGTACGCTCGGAACCGGTGTTTCACCGGACGCTCGATGCTGGGGTCCAGAATATCCCTGCGCCGCACATACGCATACTGTTCCTTCATCAGCATCACAAATCCCAGAAGAAACCCAGTCACAAAGCCTCCAATATGAGCGAAGTTGTCCACACGCGGAAGCAGTCCAATAGCTAAGTTCACAGCAATAACGATGATCAGCTGGAAGAGCTGCGAGCATCTGCTGCGGTAGTGCGACCAGTTGGTAATAAGCTCAGACAGCGTCGCCCCTAGCAAACCAAAGAGAGCACCAGAAGCGCCCACTGAAATCGCGTTGGAGCTGAACAAGGCGGAGAGCAAACTCCCCCCCAGACCCGCGATGAGATACAAAAGCCCGATTCGGAGGAAACCGAAGTCACGCTCCAGTTGAATGCCGAAAACGAGAAGCGCGATCATGTTCACCACCAAGTGGAAGACGCCGGCGTGCAGCCACACGCAAGACATGAGTCGCCAGCCTTGGTGTTTGGTGACGACGAGGTCGCGACGTAAACCGCCCATGTTCTGGAGGGTTAAGGAAGAGGGGCCCAGTAATGGATTCTCCTTCCATGGCTGGAACGACATCCGCTTGAAAGAAGACTGGAGGATGCACTTGCTGGAGGCGGCGATGTGGGCTGGGCAGTTGTTGCGGTACATCACAACAACGAAGACGGCAATGCATGCGATTACGGCTGTGAGGGTGAAGAGGGGCCAGTAATGCTTCTCCCGCTTCGGAGGGTGGGGGGCGACGTACGAAGGGTACATGCCATTGTGGGGAGGTGGCGCTTTCTCCATGTTGGAAACAGGTTCTCTAATAATTCAGTACTTGAATCTGCGAAAAAAGGTTAAGACCCAACGACATCTTAGCAATTCGGCGCATCCTGATCTTTCCAAGAGGGCATGCGCAATTGATGCAGCGAATCTTGCGCTGGCTCCTTAAGTGCACTATTCATCACGAATCTTACAAAAATCTCACAACATTACGATGTAGCAAGAAACGAGACGAGGAAGCGCCACAAGAGTAAAGAAAACGCAAAAGACCCAAATTCCATTACGACAACAAGCAAACGAGCGCTAAGAGTACAACGATCGAATTCAACGAACCACAACGCAGCAACTGAGGCTCCACCCGGCTTCCTCTCTCTTGTCCAGAGAACGACGACAATGTAATAAAACAAAGCAAATCACAACGCACGCGAGATCTCGTACCTGACTTCGTTTAGAGCTCCCAATTCCTTCCAAGAAAGCTGAAAATTTTAAAAAAACAATACGCCCGTCGCAGAAACGTTAACAGAATGTGCTCAAAAACTCTGAGTGGTTCTTCGCAAACACAACAATCTCCTCACAAACTCGGGTTCACAACAAGATATCCTCAAGCCAAGCCGTCCGTCCCCCAACAACAACAACTCGCTTTCACGAAACTCGATTCAACCCCCAACTCGCTCCAACTCGCTTGAAACTCGTCAATCCAATTGCACGCGAGACGCGGGGAAAGTCCAAAAGTCGACCCCGGGCCCAGCACCTTTCCAAATCAACACACGATGGACGGCCCGAACTCCTCTTGACCAACCCTCCACGACGCGATTCTCGCGTCCTAGTGAGAAATCTGGGGCCCAACGCGCATAATACAACGAGACCTAATTATTACGGAGTAGTAAGCTACGACTGGTGCACAAGCAAGTCGGGGTCGCATAGAGCTCCTGGAAATTAGTATGCCCTGCGTGTTTCCGGCAAAGCCCTGAATTTCTGATTCGCTTTGCGACATGATTAACTAGGTGGGGCGACTTTCTGGGATGGAGTGTGGTGGTGGAGTGGTGGGTAGGAGGACGAGACGACGCACTGTGCCGGTGGCGGTGGCGGTGGGGTTGCTGCGGCCGGGTGATTCCGGGCATGGGAAGACGTGTGAGAGGATGCGGTATGGAAGTGAACGGGTGATGAAAAACCAGTAAGTTACTGTAGTGGCGATGGCGAGGACTGCGACTGGTGGGTGGGTGGCGTGACGGGCGTGACGGGCGTGGAGGCGATTGGATGCCGTCGTAACGTAACGCGGGTGCGAGGTGCGGGCGGTGCGGCGAAGGTGCCGGGAGAAAACGCGTCCCGGAGGGCTCTTGAGTGGAGGGCTAAAAATAAGTTTAGTGACCCGCTTATATTTTGGGATTTTCAGAGTGTGAGACGGACGATGACTTTTGTTTATGCTATTTTTATGCAGTTTGTATGAATCTTTATGACTCTTTTAGCCTTTTTGACCTTCAACCCTGTAACGCTGCTGCAAACACTGAGTGTTGGATAGATGAAAGAGAATACTTTCATGTAAGACAGAAGTGCAATTGTTCATAGTAGGAATTTTGTGCAAAAAGGGGGAGACTAACGGGGGGTTTGAGCGATTTTTCGCTCACAAAGCATTAAAAAAATTACGAGGGAATCTTTGGCAAAGTATTCTTACTTTTCAGTGGATGAAATTGCGTGTTTGCTACCAAATCTTGGAACGGGATCACTCAAATTTGGATGAATGTACATCACTTTGGATGAATACATGAAATTTCATCCATAAATTGCAAGTTTCATCCATTTCTGAGGATGTAAGTAGCTTCATCCTTCCAGAGATTATCACTTTTTGTGCTGCCTGAATTAAATAAAAAAAAAACCCTGGGAGAGACCTTTGTGTACTACAATAGCTTGATCTCCAATGAGTACTTTTGGTTTTCTTAAAGTAGATGATTTATACCTTAAGACAGTTTATTTGTTTGTTTGTTTGTTTGTTTGTTTTGTTACGTTGAGATGTCCCAGATCATGCGTCCCCCAGTCATGTGCTTGACATTGTCAAAAAGTCCTCAGTGAGGAGGGGTGCACAGACTTTGTTTCGTGGCGTTTGGACCTATGGTAGGAAAGTTATTGAATTTCAAAGTTTTTATTGATTCAAAAAAATAAAAAATTACTTTTATTTTTGTTTTTGATTGTGCCAACAACACAGGGCATACTAGTATACATTGTATCAGGAAGGATGATTTCTACGGAGACCAGTCCGTCCTTTTAGGGTTAACCCCTAAAGGCCCAAGGCTTTTTTTCTGCCAAAAAACCATCAAAACTGCCATTTCTACAGCAAGGAGTAAAAAAAAATGAAAAATGTTTTTTTTTTCACATCTAACCGTAGGATCTTACACCTAACTAGTATGAGAATGTGTGGAAAAAATTTCAAAATTTTTGACAGCTCAGATTGCAAGATATCTGCGTTTAAAGTGGAAAAAACAAGTATTTCAGCACATTGCGGGACTAGATTTTTTGACTTTAAACATTTTTCACTTAAATTTTTTGCACTACAGAGTTTTGTGCTTCAAATCTTTATAGTGGAGAATTGAGTTGAGAGTCTAGGGAAAAAAAATATATTCAAAAAAACTTAATTATCATTCCTAAAAAAATTATTAAGTAGAAGTAGATACGAGATAGTAGGAAAATCTAAAACATTAATATATTTTAGATGGAATTAAAATACACTAATCCCAATGGCGAGATTGTTCTAGCAAGTAAACTAAACCATGAGATTTTTTTATTTTTTTTTAAATTGCAAAAATAGCATTTAGAAATGAATCCTACAAGTTATTTTTTTCAAGAAGATGCTCTAACTACCCAAAAAACAAGAATGTCCATAACTTTTTCATAACAAATCCAAATGAAATGAATCAAAGCTTTCCAGATAGACAAAAATATAATCTACAAAAAAAAAATATTAAAAAAAAAAAATCAAAATTTTGCCAAATTTTTCTTGCTGCCCAGACTGCCCAGTTACAAAAAAAAGTAACATATTTGGCCATAACTTTTGACTCCTATTTCCAATTGTCCTGAAATTTAGTGCATATGAAAGATATTCCTCGCGCCCACCTTCTATAAAAATTTCAGTTTAAAATATGGAAATCTCTAGTCACACGGACCTGCCCAAAATTTCTATACGGCCAAAAAACGCATGCCGGTCCTTTAGGGGTTAAAGATGTGGCCCCCTATGACCAAAATAGTTACCAAAATTGCTTTGATTATTAGACCAATAGGTGCATTCTTTGTAACTACAATGAACAATGAAGTCATCTTTCAATTACTTTTCGGCCTTAAAATTCTGCAAACAAGAATGGTGTGATGGACGACTTCACTTAACACTATAGGATGGAAAAAAATGTTTTTCTAACCAATTTATTTATTTGAAGGGTACTTGAGTACATTTTAAGTGAATAGTATTGCAAAGTCCCTTATTATGGTCTTATTGACTTTTCTAAGGAAGAAGATGCTCAATCCACGGATCATCCTTGTAGTGTAATTTGGCCATTTCTTGCTATTTTCTTTCAATGTGAATTTTAGCCATAAATGAAGCTTACTGAATGTAGTTTCTATTCCAATTGAAAACTTTGAAAATTTCATGAACTTTAATAGTTTATAGCAATATGAACTTTGGGCCTATAACCATAGTTTTGTTGATTTTCTAATTTTCGATTGAATTAATAACTTTGGTTTATATTTTGATGTTTAACACTATAATATACATCTATGGTGAAAATCTTCATATTTTTTTTATATAATTTGTATTTGATATGAATTTTTTCATTATTTTTCTTATAAAATTCACAGTAATTTCATTTTATTTTCCAAAAAACTTGAAAATTTTATATCTTGTAGTAGACATATGACTTCATCTCTGGAAAATAAATTTAAATTTTTTATCCATCTCTAGTTGTAAAATGGAAACAAACTGAGTAATGACAATTGAAGTTTGAAATCAATGGTCATAGGCCGGTCTTTATAGGATTAAACATACTCTTAATATACGCCAACCATACCACATGGTTGGAGTTAATCTCTCCTCCTTTTTAGGACTCTTCTTCATGCTATTTTTAAATTATTTTGACTAATTTTATCCATGTGGGTTGTGTAGTTTAGCATAATAGGATTGAAATTGGCAAATCCACAATTATTATTTGGCAAATCTACAATTTTTGTTTCTATTTTTAAATTGAAAGCTAATTGAACATTTTTTCTATTTTTAAATTGCCTAATTTTTTGTTGGATCTTATTTAGATCCCTTTCTTACATATTTTCAAGACACTAGATGAATGAATTATGAATTTTCAAATTGCCAAAAATTGGTGTATCCAAAAGCAACCCTAAACTCTCATAAATAGAGGCAATACAAATATATTTTAGGCAAAAAATTACATAGGGGTTGGTCACAAAGGGATATAATCAAATGCAATTACCTCACACCAAATACTTGTATTAGGTTGTTTCTACAATATTTTCTTGACATTTTCATACTAATTTTTATAATCCATACAATGATGAATAAGATTCTTTTAAGTTATCATTTTTTATTCATATTGCAGATTTTGAAAGCTAATGAGCCTATTTTGTGTACATTGATTTATCTTATTAGAACTTTTGATACCAATTTATCAAGTCATACTATTTGAAATATATTCTTGGATTACGCTACATTCTACAAAAAAATCATAGCATTATAATAACAACTTTTTTTTTTTTTTTTTAATACAATAACTACTTGCAGGAAAGATGAAGCTTTCACATCTATAAATGTGGATAAAATATGTATAATGTGGATGAGAACACTAGGTGAGCTATTGCCGTGGACCTTTCCTACTAGGATAAATTATTTAGTGTATTAAAAAAGGTTGGTAGTTTTTAAATTGTTTTGGACACTTTTTCTTATAATTCATTAAAGAAAAGTATTATGCACAAGAATTATCCTTGAAAGATGAATTGTAGTTGCATCCAATCTACTTTGATCATTTAATATTTAAGGAATCTTAGAGAATTAGTTATGAATTTTTATGTTGGAAATTTTTGGTCTATAGAAGAGTTTTTTAAGAACTTTTACTATTAAATGTTTTTATTTGTACATTGAAGAATCCAATATCATCCTTATATGATAGATTTGCTACAAACCTTTTCATGTCCTCCGAGTGGTTTGTGGTAAAATTCTTGCCTCAAAAAGCATTAACCCCTAAGGGCCCAAGGCCTTTTTCTGCCCAAAAACACTCAAAATTGCCATTTTTATAGCAAGGAGTAAAAAAATTTGAAAAATGTTTTTTTTGCACATCTAACCGTAGGATCTTACACCTAACTAGTATGAAAATGTGTGGAAAAAATTTCAGAATTTTTGACCGCTTAGATTGCAAGATATCTGCGTTTAAAGTGGAAAAAACAAGTATTTCAGCACATTGCGGGACTGAATTTTTTGACTTTGAACATTTTTAACTTAAAATTTTTGCACTACAGAGTTTTGTGCTTCAAATCTTTATAGTGGAGAATTGAGTTGAGAGTCTAGAAAAAAAAAAAATATTCAAAATAACTTAATTATCATTCCTAAAAAAATTGTTAAGTAGAAGTAGGTACGAGATAGAAGGAAAATCTAAAATATTCATATATTTTAGATGGAATTAAAATGCAATAATCCCAATGGTGAGATTGTTCTAGCAAGTAAACTAAACCATGAGAATTTTTTTTTTTTGAAAAATTGCAAAAATAGCATTCAGAAATGAATCCTACAAGTTATTTTTTTCAAGAAGATGCTCTAACTGCCTGAAAAACAAGAATGTCCATAACTTTCTCATAACAAATCCAAATGAAATGAATCAAAGCTTCCTAGATAGAAAAAAAATATAATCTATGAGAAAAAAAATATTAAAAAAAAAAATATCAAATTTTTCCCAAATTTTTTCTGCTGCCCGGACTGCCCAGTTACGAAAAAAAGTAACATATTTGGCTATAACTTTTGACTCCTATTTCCAAATGTGCTGAAATTTAGTGCATATGAAAGATATTCCTCGTCCCCACCTTCTATTAAAATTTCAGCTTAAAATATGAAAATGTCTAGTCACACGTACCTGCCCAAAATTTCTATACAGCCAAAAAACGCATGCCGGTCCTTTAGGGGTTAAACTAGGAATTTTTGGTGAAAATGGTTCGTAAGAAATTGTAGTGCGTAAGTCTTGTTTTTTGTCAAGCCATGATATGGCAATTTCAGTGAACAATACATTTGCTTTGACTAGCCAAAATTGGTCAAAAACACTTGTTGGGGAGGTTGGACATGGAAGGAGGGTGGACATTAGCAAGAGCGTTAAGTGAAACTCTTCACAATCTTGACAACAACTAAAATCAATTAATTAATTAATTAAAATAAGATTAAAAAAACCCTAAAAAGCCCTGAAAGCAATCCTAAGGACACTCCAACACACTGAGTTTTCTTATGCACAATTTTTTGCCAATTGGCCATAGTCAAAAGATGTTGGCTATTTTTTATAAACAAAATTTTCATTTTTTTCAGTCAAAATAGCCAAATTACTACTATTTTTTAAGACCAATAGCCAAATTTTACTTACATATAATCTAGTTTTGATATAGATATCACCAAGTATCACATGAATATTGAAGAAACAACTGACTACTTCCCAAAAATATAAAAAATAAAAAATAAAAACATTGCTCCAACATGATAAGACAATGTCACTGGAATGTGGACCACAACAAATATGCAAGTCTACAATCACAGCAAGGACGGTGTGACCATGAGGCTCTGTCCACTCCAACCAAACCCTAACCACATTGTGCAATGTGAATACGGTTGTAGATAGGATTGGAACCTCAGAATGCAAGAGTCGATGCCATACGCTCTGTCCAAAGGACGAACCCAATCAACATTATCCCAGCAATCTAGAAGCCATCTTGAGCATCCGAGTCCAATCGCAACTTGTGAGTGCTCCCACGTACTATCCATAGCCACAGACAGATATATTCCGAGATGACCCGGTACGCACCAGTTTCATTTGTGGTTTGGATTGGACTCCTGTAAGTTAACGACGACGGCCAAGTTGCTCTTGCATCCACAGTCTTTGCAACTGCCTGCATTATGTGTCTCAGATGCGTATCCGGTGTGAATCTCCAACAGTCAGACAATGATGTTGATAAACACCAGTATAATTGATGTACGGTGAACCAGCAGCAACAGACCTTAGAACTTAGGGATGCCGTGCAAGCTTCGGTCTCCTCACTTTACCCAAATCATTGCCGAAGTAGGGAGCTTTAAATCTGGATGAGCCACCCGAAATGGAGACTACGGTTGGTGAGCTTATCCACCGCCCTACCACGTCTGACATCAGAACGACTGGTGATTGAGCACTCCAACATTTGAATCACAGCTTTATTGACTAAGTTACGAAGACCGAGGTGATGCGATCGAGAAGCTGACTGAAATTTTTTGTTGAAAACGTTTTGCCGAAATCTTACCCGCTCACACTGTTGCTGGAAATTTTCAGTTGTATGATTGTGTTGTTCAGTGGATGAATTGGCCTACTAACACCTTCGACTACACCCAACTCAAAACACTAATGCAGAAGGCTGAGATTGTATTAGTTTGTGCAGCGGTTTTGCAAATGACTCTCAGAAATTTATTAACAATTTTGCAATGTTTTGTACTAAGTTGTGCAATATATATTCAACTATTTGAGATTGCATTTGAGATTACATCAGTTTTGCAACAATTTAGACATAAATATGAAGTTAGTTCTTTGCCCAAGACGTTTGCAGCAAGTTTGTAGCATTTTTGCAATGTATCGTAGTAGACCATGATTTTTTTTATTGAAGTCTCGAACCGCTACAAACCCATTGCAAAATAATTGCAAATAATTGATGATGTGTTGCAACTGCTACATCTTGTTGTAGTGAAAGAACAATAGATTCATTAAAAAGCACAGATAGATTTCTCCAAGTTTTAGATAACGTGGTCCGTATTGAAGTACACAAGTAGAGGATTGTATTCCGCATCTTTCCGTTTGGTGTGGCCCAACAATGTCCTGAATTGGATCACGGCATGTGCTGCTTCCCAAAAGAAGAACAACAACAAAATTGTTGGTGATAACTGAGAAGCCGTAAGATCCGTAACAGAACCTCTTTCCGTCCCTTTAAGAAATTCACATTCTTCTGTTATCGATGTTTTGGTTGGCCTTTAGAGAAAAACTCAGTTGATAAAAAAATTTATCTCTGAATTGTTTCTTTTGAATTTTCTGTGAATTTTTGTAGTGAAAGAAAAGGATGAGAGTTCATCAATATCTCAAAAGGTAAGGGCATTTTATAGAATTGCATGATGAAGAGGGTGTTTTGGGTGAATAAAGAGTAGAGATTTGGAATGGAGTCTACTTTATTCCATGTGTTATTGTATGGACAAGAACCTCAAAATGCCTAGGGTAGTATATTTGGTATTGACAAAATTTGAAAGTAATTTCAATCTTCCAAAGTTAAAGTTTTTGTAATCTATTTTTAGCATCAATAAATAAATAATAAATTATATATTTGTGTATGCATGTGCATGGTAGATTTTTCTATTCAAGATTTGGTGCAAGAGATACACTGTAAAATTTAATTTTCATGAGTGTGAAGAGCTCGTGGAGATAGTCTCAAATGCACTTGATCGGGGAGAATGACACTATTTAAAATGCATTTAAAATTTGTGTTCTTTTCTTTTATAGGATAAATTTAGTATATTTTTTATGTTATTTCCTTGACCTCATATATTTTACAATTGAAAGTCTTGAAATCATTTTTCAAATTTTTATCCCCTTCTAGTCAAATGTTACAATTCATCAATCTATACTAATAGGCCTAGTTTTCGATTGCATAAACACAATTAAAAAATATATGATTCGTGGTACATAGTAGGGCATTTCAATTGCGCACACAACATGAGGCCACTACAAAGGTCGGCAACCATACGTTCTTCAATAGAAGGCAATGCTCCTTGTTGTTGGGAATTGCACAAAAAAATGTGTTGATGAAAGGGGGGAGCCCAACAAGGAGACACATTTTTTTGTGCAATTTGCAACAAGAGTATTGCCCACTATTACCCTAAACCCACATAAATCGCCCGCCAAAAAATGCACAATGCAAATCAATAGAATTCATCCTCGTGGATGAATTGTTATGACTGTTTTAGTTGGGGTAATCCCTACATCTCTAAGTTCAGAACCAACGAATTGTTAGCAATTATCATGTAGTTACTATTGTTTCATGGTTGCGTACGTTAATTTGCAAATTATCACATCGATGAGCAATTTCGTTAAAATGGCGATATTTTTTTAAAATGGCATGAAAACAGTTCAGAACGGCCGTTCTGAAATCTATACCTGTCCTAGATGGTGAAAATGGCACACCGTCACAGTGGCACTTGGAATACCGGCATTTTGTACTGAAATTGCCCATATCGTTACAATGCACATGATTACTGCAAAGAAATGGCACTACTTTGTAATTTATATTAACTATGTAACTTCTATACGTTAATCACAAGTGCACAAAAGACACAAATTATGCTCGAAAATTTACATTCTTTATCGTGCATTTTCTGTGCATTGAAGGACAAGGAAAATCCATGACAACAATGTCATTGGGGTCATCATTGCAATAATGCTTATTAACTGGTATCAATGTTCCAAAAAGTATTGCCAATGTTCAATTGTTGATCATCATTCTAATTTAAAAAAAATTCTTAACTAGATTTCTAGCATTTTGAACTAAATCCATCATTATTGTAGGCCATCAAATTTTAACTTGAACTAAATCCATCAGTAGGCTACCAAGAAACTTGATAGCATAGTGAAAGAATTACTTCATTGTAGCTTGAATTGATTCCATGAGTAGACCACCAAGAAACTTGGTAACGTATTGATGGAATCCCTTCGTTGGTAGTTGGTGAGAGTTGAGGGTTCAGAGGTCCTCTTTATACTACAATCCACTCTATGAACACTCAAAAGATATGGGATAACTTGAAGATGAAAGCTTGACTTCTTATAGTCAAGTTGTTTTGAAAATGTATAAATCATATTCAAAGTAGAAATTCAGACCTCAGTTTGGCATAGTAGAGTACCTGTTGTTTAAAACTTTGAACTAGTAAAAGTTGGTAAATGAATTTAGCTTTCATCTCCAAAAATTCGTTTGAGATTTAGAGCCATTAATCAAAAGTTATGGACAAAATTCAAAGGCAATGTTTGAAAATGTCAAAAAAATGTCCCTTCCAAGTTGTCTTTGAACTTTGTCCATAACTTTTGATTGGAGATTCTAAATCTCAAACGGATTTGTGGAGATGAAAGCTATCTTAATTTACCAACCTTTTTTAGTTCAAAGTTTTTTGAAATTTTTTATTCTACTATGCCTAAATCACGTCTGAATTTCTACTTTGAACACAATTCCTGCTTTTTAATTGACTTAGTATTGAAATTGTGAAAAATAAAAAAATGCAATGTTAGTACAATAACTATGCACGGACATTATTTTGTGTGATTATTGGACTAACTCTATATGTCTTAGAAAAGCACTAATGCTACACGAAGTTAGTCGCCCATCACTAAACCACTGAAGTCATACATATTTCGTCATGCATAGTTATCATGCAACTTTAGCACTTCAAACTCAAATATGAATGACATGCCTCAACTGCATGGTATTAATGAATGTCATTATCATGTTGTAACAATGTTTCCAAATGAATGAATGTAACATGAAAGCAATGCTCGATGATAATCGTCCGATTACGGTTGACAATTCGTGACAGAGGAACTTTGTGATGTAAAGGACCAGCCCAGGGGTGTCTAGATTTGCAAAATTGTGAAGATCCATTATAAAATGCAACTTAAAATAATATTTTGATGATGAATCTCAAACAATAGTTGTAAAATTTGATTTATAGACCACATCTATAGGATTAGATCAACAATTACACAAACCAATGTTTTACAATAAAATTTGAAATTTGGAATTGAAAATTCCTTCTAAAATCAATTGTACATTGAATATTTATGATTTTTACAAGAATTTTTTTCTATTAGTTCAAAATGCTAAGTTCTAATCATAGTGATTTTTGAAGATTTTTATTTTATTTTTTGATTCAAGTCATTTTTGAAGGATCATTTTTTGAACTGAAAAAGTTACATTTTGAGGCTAGACCTACCGATACCCTTTGAATTATAGAATATTTGC
Organism: Pseudisothecium myosuroides; assembly: GCA_951799445.1. Taxonomy (NCBI): domain Eukaryota; kingdom Viridiplantae; phylum Streptophyta; class Bryopsida; order Hypnales; family Lembophyllaceae; genus Pseudisothecium; species Pseudisothecium myosuroides. The sequence continues at coordinate 19,779,998 of OX637290.1, read as the reverse complement.
AAAGCAAAATCTTCATAATCAGAACCATACAAATGTTAAACAACTAATATAAAAAATTTCAAGAAAAATTGATGGATGAAAAAACTCATTTTAGTGAGTTTAGGATATGTTTTCGTTCATTCATTGTTTAAAATATGCATTCATAGTCCTTAAGGGGTTAATATTGGCTTGAATGAGACTGAGGGGACAAGGAAGCTTTTCCTATCAAGAGTTGGATGACAAAGTGAAAGCTTAATCCTGTAAGGTGACAGGTCCATGACCACTAATTTCAAGCCTCAACTGTCATCACTATGTTTGTTGCCATTTTAGAACTAGATATGAATGAAATGTTTTAAATTTATTTTGCAAAGATGAAGTCATATGTCTACTACAAGTTATAAAAAATTCAAATTTTAGGGGAAAAATACTATAAATTTTATAAGGAAAAATGAAGAAAATTCATATCAAATACTCCCTCTGTCCCAAAATGATCTTCCTATTGTACTTTGTGACCTTATGAATTGGTTAAATTTGGCATTAATTGCTATTTGGGACTAACAAAACAACTCCAAGTAGTAGTTCCCCCTCCATTCATGCAATCATTAGTCAAAAGACAAATAAAATTATTAATGAGGTCAGTCAACACAATTTGTTCTTATTTTTTGCATCTCTTTGAATATTGCCCAATTAAAGGAGATGAATCTTTGGGAGCTAGAACAAAGGGCCACACATGGGCTTAGGCATATACTAAAGGGTGAATGCAAAAAACACCTGTACTATTTTGTGTCACACCTTGCATTTTGATTAGTTTTTAAGCCATAAAGTTTGCGTTCTGGCTCCAAATGACTCAAGATTTATAGGTACTCATGACTATTATACACCTTGCATAATTTTTTTGTAATTTTTAAAAATAGTTTATTGTCCAAAAATAGCCCCCGATTATATGTCACACTTGCCAATTTAGAGGTTTTTAGTACTATTTAGTACCAAAAAAATGATTTTCAAGTTGAAATTTAGAGGGCATGGTCTTCTAGTAGACTTGTAGCTATGTAGGGAAGGGATTCTAAAAATAGTTAATTGTATGTGGTGTGGAAGTCCACAAAGTGCGCTTCTTTCTACTTACATTTTGAAACATGATATAAAATATTATTTTGGAGATTTTTTGGGTGAATGACCATCTCCATAGAGTTGTTACAAATGGCCAATTTTCATTTGTTTCCTATTTTTAACTAATTTATACATCAAAATATCTATTTTCTTGAGATTTGGCACTTTTTTAGTTCTCTAGCTTAAAGAATTTTTCTATGCATTTCCTTTGGTGGTTACCTTCATCTTAGAGGTGTATACTTGAGCCATATTTTTTTTGTTCTTTAAAAATTATTTTTCTACTTTTATAGTACTCTAGAAGAAAAATCATGAGTACTGTAAAAACGCAACAAAATTGGCAGGTGTTTCTTGCATTCATCCTAAAGGCCTACAAAATGATGACCTCACACTCAACAATTAATTGACTGTTGGTGATCTTTGAAAATGTCCAAAAAATTCGGCTTTTCAATATTCCAAAAACTACATTTTAAAAAGGACTTTGAACCTCAAAGTTTCTAGAATGCTAGAAGTACACCAAACTCTACTTATAGCACAAAACGGTTTTTAATATGTTATTTTTTGCCTTAATCTGGAATATTTTGTCCAACATGAAGATCATTTTGGGACGGAGGTAGTACTAGATAAACTCAAAAAACATTAAATTTTTACCATATATGTATATTATAGTGTATAACATCATGATATAAACCAAATTTACCTTGTCATTCTAAAATTAGAAAATCACCAAACCATGGTTATTGGCTCAAAGTTCATATTATTATAAAATATTGAATTTTATGAATTTAAAAAAATTTCCAACTAGAGTAAAAACTACACTTGGTAAGATTCATTTCATTAGTTGGACTCAAATTCAAAAAACATCATTTTTATGATTGAAATTCACATCAAGAGAAAATAGCAAGAATTGACCAAAATACACTACAAGGGTGATCCGTGGATTGAGCATTCTCTTCTTTAGAAAAGGATATAAAACTATAATGTGGGACTTTGCAATACTAATCACTGAAAATGTACTCAAGTACACTCCAAATAAATAAATTGGATGAAAAAATATTTTTTCCATTCTACAAAGCCAAATGAAGTCATCTGTCGGACCACTCTAGTCCGTAGAATCTTTACAGGGTTAAAAAGGGAATCCAAAACCAAGGCAGAAGCAAATATTAAGGTAGGCACACCCAAAACCACACCTTGTCTACAACCGCCATCATCACTCTTGTATACATTTCCAAAATCAATATGTACCTATATAAGAGAAACAATTTCAGAACATCTACCAAAAGAAAAACCTTTTTTTCTTCATAACTTTTGCATAAGGGATCCAAATGTTGTGGTCTTTGATGCGTTGGAACCTCCTTTCACTTGCCCTCGTACTTGCCAACAAAAAGATATGAAAAATTGATTGGTCTAATAACATAAACTATGCATAGCCAGTAGCAAAATAGCAAAAAGTGGGTCATTCACCATTTGACAGTGACCATGCTTTAAAAGCAACTACTAACTTATAGGTATATTTTACTTTCTTCGATCTAGCAATAGTGGAAATTTCTAGAGGTAGTTGCTTGGTTGCTTTTGGTCACTTTTAGTAACCAATGCATTTCAAGTGCATTTCAACTTCAAAAATTTGTAACTAATTTCAAGAAGGTCCCAAAAATATGAAACAACTTGGGTTAGATGCCAATTCCATTTTTCTTCCTACAAAATTTTACTGAATTTTTCAAGGAGTTTAGATTCCCCCAAAATGCAATCAGCTCTCAAAAAGTTGCTTTAAGAGCAGACTACCTTACTTCTAGAATAGACCCAATAGAGGTTCATTAAAAAAATTAAAAATTAAAAATGTGCTCAGGAACCATTGATTGATCACTGGTCATGGCCCACTTAAGCTGACTGAAAGTTGGAGTTTTCGCACAATAAGTCAGCAAAGAATTGCTGTTGTTGAAACTAACATTTTTACTATTTCTCTCATGAAAGAATACATGACTGTTGTTGATTAATATAAGTCGGTTCAATTTGATCATTGTGGGTTAAAAAAATATTGGAATTATGTAAACAGAATTACTTCCATGTCAAAATAATGAATGCTTATGTTTGATGTGCAGAACAATTATACAAATGGTATATGAGATGGTAAAATGATTGTCACTGAACTTATGGGTGCTCGGAGTAATTGTAAGCCGTTTTATGGTACTCCCACTGTTCAGAAATATGTGTCCTAATTGAACCTCATGTTTTTTTAAGGTTCTTATATCTGTGGGTCGCATAGGGAGGACGCTAAATCCTCCATTCAAAGAGTTCTCACATAGATTCAAAGCTTTCCATGTAGATATAAATCTAAAGAACCAATTTCAAATTTTTATTTTTTTTAAAAGTGATTTAAAAAAAAAAAATTGAGTTGCCCGGGCTGTCCGCCGAGCAATGAAAATCACATATTATGCAATAACTTTTTAACTATGAAGTCAAAAGTTATGAAAATTGTTGGACCTTAAAGCTACTCCTTGGGCACATATTGTGTGAAATTTTCAATGAAAAAACAACAAAACTCCACTCGTAGTGAGCTGCCCAAAATCGCTATATTGCCAAAAAATGGTGTTTGGGCATTTAGGGGTTAAATGACCTTCAACTTTAACCCCTGAACGTTGGGCTGGTGACCGTGGAATTCATCCTTTTTGGCATTGTATGACATCATCCACTTTAAAAAAACCAAAAGTGCTCACTAGAGGTCTAACTACTGTTCCTGATATCCCCTTTCAACACAAAATTCCAAAGGATGAATAGTTGCAATTTTGTCCTACACAGAAGGATTCTCTATCATTCATTGATCAAAAATTGGCCATGGCGTCGTTATGGGTTAAACTATTGTTTTAAAATAATATTTGATAGTAATATAATTTATTCACAATTGACTAAACTTCTCTTTAAATGTTTTAAATATGTGAACCATTAAAACTTGATTCGTAAAATGAGAGTTGATGCGGCACAGACTAATTTTCTAAGGCAATGATCTAAACTATTTTGATAGTTTAAATTCAATTGCGTAGTCTAAGATTCAGTAATTAAAAATTAAGGATATTACTAGTGAATTAAAAATAAATTTTCAAAAAGGAAAACACCAAGAAGAAGAATTTTTTTTCATACTAAATTGAATTTCAAATTTGTGTTATATATATTTTTTGCCTCATAATTTTGAAGTAATAAAGAAATTAATATTCAGCAATGAAATTGCTTGGACTCAATTATGCACACTTACACATTTTAAACACATGGTTACTCATATGTATGATGACAACAAACATAAATACCAGGTTGCACAGGTAAGAATCAAGAAACTTTTATATATTCTACTATAGAAAAATAATATTAATGAAAAAATATATTCATTTTTATATTCATTGCTATTGCTTCTTGTGAGGATTTTGTATATAGAGTTAAAAATAACTAAAAACATTATCCATTTCACAAGGAAAAAGTGACCATCACTAGTTTCCATGCAAAACTTGACCCATTGTAAAACTTGGTTTTCTAGTGAATTTTTAGAATTATTTAGAGATGAGCCCCAAATACACTTGACTTGTAGAAAAAAATCATAAAAAGATTTATTTAATCTATATTTGATATTGATTTATTTTTCCTTCTTTGTATGATTTATAATACATGTAGTTTAAGGTTCTTGGGTCACAATTTGAAAACTCGCAATTTAAAAATTTGAAAATTTGAAAACTCACAATTTAAATTTTTTTAATTTAAAAACTCAAAATTCATAAATAGTCAAAATGTCATAGATTTTATGACATGCTTCAAGGAGCTTAAAAAAAGTTGTAGGCATTAAAGGGTTAAAGAAGCTTTTGAAGTTGCTAGAATAAAGGAGATACCGGTAGTTTATTATCCTTTTATAATTGTCAAACTTTGTACAATTATATTTTAATGTAGTTTTTGTGACATGACAAGAAAAATTATAAAATAAAGAGTGAGTTTAGAAAAATGATGCTAAAGAAGTGAACACTATAACTACAAAAATTGTGCCTATTTTTTGTTTAGTTTCATTCCATGTACCATATTTTGAAAATGAAAGAATTGAATCCCAATGAAAAAACACAAATGTTGTAGTGTCTTGCATGTACTAGAATCCCAAAAAACTTGAAGCAAAGAGCAATTGCAGGTTGGAAGTTTTTGAATTTAAAAACTAACCACCCCTATAGACTCAACTGTTTCATTGGTTTTCAAAATGACTCAAAAATTGTCAATGCTTCTTTTTTGAGTCGCAATGACTTCAACTTTATTGTATATTGTTGTACATTATTAAAGACCTACCTCCATGGTATTGTGAAAATTTGACATGCGGATATTTCAAAATATATATGTATGTATGTATATATGTATATATTTGTATATATATATGTGTGTATATGTATATGTGTATATATGTGTGTATATGTATATGTGTATATATGTGTGTATATGTATATGTGTGTATATGTGTGTATATATATGTATGTATATATGTGTAGAGAGAGAGAGAGTGAGAATTGTAGATAATATTTATTGAAATGGAATTTGAAGATTTTTAATGAATTAAAGACTTGAGACCTCATTTCCTGTAATTGATGATCTATAGGTTGCAATTTGAAACATTATTACATTTAATTTGAATAGATTTCATGATATTTGTTCTAATACAAAATTAATATAAATAATTTAAATTTGCATTTAGCAACCAAAACTATTTTCTTCATTCCAATCTTTTTTGATCCAAGATGTTTGTTTGCAAGGGCATTTACACAATACATTTGTTTGGATTATAGGTGTAATTTAATAAGATATGACAAAAAATATATGATACCAAAAGTTTGACAATGTTTCAAACCAACTAACTATTTAATGCATTATCCACTAAAGTTCTTTGACTCTGTTATACCCAAAAACACTTAAAATGGGCCATTTTGATGGCAAAGACCCCCAAAAAATGACAAATAAAATCTTATTGCATCTAACCATAAGATCTAGTAGTAGACTAATTTATTATATTGTAATAAAAAAATGGGAGGTTTTGACCGCACAGATTGTAAGATTATAGTGTTTGAAGTTGAAGAAAATATTTTTAAGGGCATCCAAATTCCGAGCAGCCCTGATTTGAGGAGGCTTTTGTACAAGTTAATTTCATTTTTTTGCTTGAATTTGTTTTTCTTGATTTTTGTGATAAAACTGGCCACATGTACAAAAAAATTCAAAAAATTCAAACTTGGAAAAATGTACAAAAAAACTCCAATAGTGAACTACCTTCCAAAAAAGTCTCATACAAAGCCTTTTTTCAACATTTTATAGCTTGTTTATATAGTAATTTCTTCAAAATGTGAACGGTGGAGTTCTAGGTTTCAGCTAGCTCTAGTAGAGGAAAAAAATAAAAATCACCTAAAATATCAAACTTTGGCAAGCTTGATCAATTTATGTCCAATCTGAAGTGAAGGGCAATTTGACATGGCATGGAAGGAGGCTAGGTCAGGGTTAGCAAAGCTCAACTCATCACAAATCACTAACACTAGATCATGTTATCTTTGATTTGAAGATGTTTCCTTTTCCCTAAATTTTGAAGATGTTCTTTACTCCATAAACTATAATTTTAGAACATTCAATACTAAATTCCAATTATTTCAAAATATAAGGCAATGATCTTCCATAGCTTGTAAAGTCACATATATTGTATGTTTTAAGTTGAGAAGAAAAATTATTTATACAACTCGGGTGGTAGGAGGTAAAACAATCCATGTAAGATATGTAAATTAGAATTATTAGGAGATCAACCGCTCATAGTTAAGTGAAAAGTAGGAATTGTGTTCAAATTAAAATATCAAGCGTCATTTTGGCATAGTAAAATAACATTTTCAAAAAAAAATTGAACTATAAAAAGTTACTTAATCTTAGAGTCTCCAATCAAAAGTTATGGACAAATTTCATAGAGGGATTGGAAGGGATCTTTTCATTGACATTTTCAAACATCCTTTTTGAATTTTGTCCATAACTTTTTTTTGGAGGCTGAAAATCAGACAAAATTTTTTGGAGATGAAAGGTAGTTTGGTTTTCCAATTTTTTTGTACTTCAAAGTTTTTCAAGATAAGCTATTCTTCTATACCAAAATGAGGTCTAAAATTCTATTTTGAACATAATTCCTACGTTTTGACAATGAATGACCATTGTTGCAGCTCTCATCTTCAAATTATTCCATGCCCTTTGAGAAATTATAACAAACAATGGATTTGGTTATAAAAACAACCCCTTCACCCTTCAATCCTACAAGTGTCAAAGAAGCAATTTATTTATTTAAACATCAAAGTTTTTTTGGATGAAAGTTTGTCAAATGACAAATTGATAATTGATTTAATGGATTCTTGGCCATTTTTCCTTTTTTTTTTACGAATCTGACAATTAGGAGTAACCTTCCTATTAGGCCAAAAGAAGCCACTAAGCTTATACTTCCCTGCCACCACCTCCTTGTACATTATGTCAAATTCATTAGTCTACAAAAATGTCAAAGAAGTACCCCGGTCTGAACCTAGGGCAAGAGGCTACCCAAGGCCATGTCTAAACTCTTCTGGGCATTGCAAAACAAATTTCGTTGTAGTGTAAATTACCTTGCCTATGTTGCCCCTTGTCCATAAAAAACAACATTTTCCCCTATAACTCCTAATGGGCACATCCAGTTGTAAAAAAAATTGGTTAAGCAGCAAGCTACTCCTCGTCCCCACATCAAAAAAAAATTCAAAAAATATAGTGAATTTTTCTGTTTATAGTGAGCTGCCTAAAATTGCTATATTGCCAAAAAACAAAGCTTGGTCCTTTAGGGGTTAAATCTATATAGTTAGTACGTTATAGAATACCAAATATTTATAGGGCCTAATATTGACATTTTCATATAATAAAGAACAAAATTATGACAAAAAACAAATGAAGTCGTTTACAATACACAATTTAATTTTTTTTTAAATAAACCAACAACATAGGATTTATACTGCTAACTAGAACATTCTCTCCATGGTGATCGATTAATTCTTGCCAAAGTTATTAGCAATTTAGTTTTTAGTTTTATCAAGTACTACCTTCCACTTTATAAATTTTTTAAGATGAATATAAAAGTTTTTTGGTTCAATTTTTTTCATGTATTTTCAACCCATTTTGCAATATTTGGGCTAAATTGCACACAAGTTATATGACATAAGAGTTTTTTTCAAAAAATATTTAAAGACAAAACTTCACTTTTAAAAAGGTCTTCAAAAAACTACTTATTGAAGTTAAGACACATTGATCTTGAAATTAGAGGGGGGGGTGCTAAAATTTGAGAGGATGTACTTGAACAAGTTAACAGAAAGAGGCTACAATTGGAATTATTTAGATAATACATATACATGAATATCATAGCCTTGCTGAGGATGTTTTGAAGCATTTTGGACCTCAAATCACTACAAAATTTTAGGGTTAATTCCTACAATTTTTTTATTCCCGTGAGGGACAAATAAAAGTTTGTGTATGTTCCTATAATCTCAATTTTTGGCATAATTTTTTGAAAGTGTTTTTGAAGATTAAAAAATACATTAGCTTTTAATAAAATATAAATTTATTTCAATCAATACTTGAGATAAAAAATTATGCCATCTTGAGTACAAATTTCAATTTGCAAGAGTTGAATATAAATCTACCAAAAAATTAAAATTAAAATTTAATTTTTATCCTCATTGATCATATTTTTGTCTACATGGAAAGGCTAGGTTTGTTCCATTTGGATAAGTGATATGAAAGTTATGGAGCATCTTTTCTAGTGGGAAATCAAAGCAACGATGCTAGTTTGTGAGCCTAAAAGCACAAACTTGAGAGCAGTGAGCGTACATTCTGTGAGCCCAAAGCGTTGACAAAAAAAACTTGAAATTTTAGAAGTTAATAGAGTAAATAGTGGAGAAATTCCAAAATTTTATTATTAACCCCTAAAGGCCTAAAGTCCCCTCGGGGGACACTTGGGATTTTAGGCAGGCTCGTGCGACTTGAAATTTCGACCTGATTTTTGAAACTTTTTTTGAAGATAGGGAATCACATTAGCTTTCCAAAAATTGAACTTTTTTTTTCAATCGGTGCGCGGGAAAAAAAGTTATGCCACCCAAAGTCAAAAAAGCAGTTCGCCGGGTAGAAGGAAAAAACTTTTAAAAATTGAATTTTTTTTTTTTTGATTTTTTTTCTCAAAGATCATGTTTTTGTCTATATTTGAAGCTTTGATTCATTCTATTTGGACTCAGAATGAAAAAGTTATGGACAATCTTGTTTTGGGGGCAATCTAAGCGTCTTCTTCAAAAAAAAACTTTTAAAATTCATTTTTGAATGCAATTTTCAAATTTTTTCAAATTTATTTTTTTGAAAAGGTTAAGTTTGTTTGCAAGAACAATCCCACCATTGGGATTATGGTTTTTTAATTCCATCTAAGAGTTATCGAAGATTTAGTGTTTTGTTCAATTTTAAACTTACTTCTACTTAACAATTTTTTTATATGTGAAAATCAAGTTTTGACATTCTAAAGTTTTTTTCCCTGACTCTCAACTTAAATGTTCAACATGAAAAATTAACTTTATGGTGTGTAGTGCAAAAAAATCCACAAATGGCCGTCAAAGTCATCTGAAATTGCAATCCAGAGTTCAAAAAAAATTCTTTTTTCAACTTCAAACGCTAATATCTTCCAATCCGTACGGTCAAACTTCATGAAATTTTTACCACATGATTTGAGACAAGCGAAGTACAAGATTCTATGGTTAGATTCTAAGAAAAAAAGTTTTCTTTGATTTAGGGAGTGATTGCAGCAAAAATGGCAGTTTTCAGTGGTTTCGGAGCCAGAAAATGCCTTAGGCCTTTAGGGGTTAAGCCCTATGACCGTGGACCTGTGACCATAAAAGTTTGTCAGTACGCTTGTCGCACTTGGCTTGGTCCTCTGGCGGGTAACAATTTAAACCTAACTTGAGCCCTAGAAGGGATCTCTTAGTACCAAGAGGGGTTTCTTGGAATGACAAAGTTGTAGAATTAAAAAAAATAAAATTATATATATATATATATGAAAGTCCCAAACCCCAAATACCGAGAGGGGGTTCTTGGGGTCACGAAGTCGCGCAAAAAAATTGAAAAAAAAAAAAAAAAAATCTTTTGCAGAGTTCCAAACCCCTCGCCCTAGAAGGGGTCTCTCTATATCGAGAGGGGTTTCTCAAAGTCACAAAGTTATGAAAAAAAAATTGAATTTTTCTTTTGAAAGTCCCAAACTCCAAATCCCGGGAGGGGTCTCTTCGTACTAAGAGGGGGTTCTTGGGGTCACGAAGTCGTTGAAAAAAATTAAAAAAAAAATAAAAATAAAAATAAAAATTTGCAGAGTTCCAAACCCCTCACCTAGGAAGGGCCTCTTGGTACCGAGAGGGGTTTCTTGGGGTCACAAAGTTGCGAATTTTTTTGAAAAACTAGAAAACTAAAAACTAAATAAAAGAATTGAGAGTCTGAAACTCTAACCCGAAAAGGTCTTTTGGTAACAAGAAGGATTTCTCAAGGTGATGAAGTTGCAAATTAATAAAAATTTAAAAAATAAAAATTCATTTTTTTTTCTTTTTGTTGTGATTTCATCACCTTCCAAAAGTTCCTTGAGGAGTTTGGAGTTTGGGACCCTTAAATTTTTGAAGTCCCAACCTCCATACCTCCCAAGGGTCCTCTTCGTGTTGAGAAGGGTCTTTGATTCTCTAGGGGTGATAGAGTTGCCGCTAAGAATTGAAAAAATAAAAAATGCATGGGGTATATAGATAAGGTGTTTGGGGAACATTTGAAGTATCTCAACCCTATTTCAAGCCAACTAACATATTTTTTTAACCCCTAAAGGACCAAGGCTTTTTTTTTGCCAAAAAACACTCAAAACTGCCATATCTATAGCAAAGAGTAAAAAAAATTGAAAATTGTTCTTTTTCCACATCTAACTGTAGGATCTTACACCTAACTAGTATGCGAGTGTGGAAAAAATTTCAGAATTTTTGACCGCACAGATTGCAAGATATCTGCGTTTAAAGTGGAAAAAACAAATTTTTCAGCACATTGCGGGACTAGATTTTTTGACTTTGAACATTTTTAAATTAAAATTTTTGCACTACAGAGTTTTGAGCTTTAAATCTTTATAGTGGAGAATTGAGTTGAGAATCTAGGGAACAAAAAAAAATATTCAAAAGAACTTAATTATCATTCTTAAAAAAATTGTTAAGTAGAAGTAGGTATGAGATAGAAAGAAAATCTAAAATATTAATATATTTTAGATGGAATTAAAAAGCACTAATCCCAATGGTGAGATTGTTCTAACAAGTAAATCAGACCATGCAAAAAAAAAATTGAAAAATTTGAAAAATTGCATTCAGAAATGAATCCTACAAGTTATTTTTTTTCAAGAAGATGCTCTAACTGCCCGAAAAACAAGAATGTCTATAACTCTCTCATAACATATCCAAATGAAATGAATCAAAGCTTTCCAGATAGACAAAAATATAATCTATGAGAAAAAAAATATTTTAAAAAAAATTCAAATTTTTGTCCATTTTTTTTGGCTGCCCAGGCTGCCCGCCGTCCCCTCGTTTGAGCTTATTTGGTCATAACTTTTTTTCCCAGGCACCGATTGTGAAAAAAATTATATTCCCACAAAGCTAATCAGATTTTCTACCTCCAAAAAAAGTTTAAAAAAATCAGGAGAAAATTTCAGCCCGTAGGTACCTGCCCAAAAACGCATTTGTCCCCCGAAGGGACAATGGTCCTTTAGGGGTTAAGTTCACTAGCTATAAAGATTTTCAATTTGTAAACCTCGATCGTAGGTTTGAAAATTACAAAAAATTGCACCAAAATTGAAGGCTTACAAGCTCTTGGGCTCTTGGGCTCATGCTCCAAAGCTCACAAAATAGCACTCCCACAATCAAAGCTTCTTTTTGAAAAAATAATGTATTGTATTTGTTTTTTAGCTCAAGTTTTACATTTTTCAAGAAAAAGAGAGTTATACAAGGTTAAATTTGATTTTAGAAAAATCTCACCGTAGAATTAGTGTGTTTTAATTCTATCCTACAGTTATTAACAATTTGTATTTTCTTTCTATCTTGTATCTACTTCTACTTAATAAGTTTTTAAAGAACACCGATACATTCTTTTCTCAAGACTCCCAACTCAAATCTTCATGAATTTTATTTAATTTCAAAATCTGGAATGCAAAAGAATTTAATATTTAGAAATTCAAAGTAAGTCTTATAAACCAATTTGTCATAGTGCCAAAAAATCCATGTTTTCTTCACTTTAAACTAAATTATCTTACAATCTATGTGTTTAAGTTTTGTAAATTTTTTTGGGACACATTTTCATACTAGTCCATCGCAAGATCCTACAGTTAGATATTCAAAAAATATTTTAAAAATATTTTAGCTCTTTGTACTAAAAATGGCAATTTTGAGTGTATTTTTTTACCAAAACAAGGCCTCAAGGATTCTATAGATATTATATAGAGTACTTCAAATTACACACTAATGTTATACACCACATTATATCATTTGAAACTATATCATATTACTATAACAATCAATGTTCAGTATATTTTTTGAGTTTTACTAGCTATTTTCCTATCATTCCCATACTGAACCAACTTCCCATACCGCATCCGTTTATTTTTTCTATTTTGTTTTTTGTTTTTTTCCTGATGCTTTCAAATTGCAAACGGTTTTTTTTCCCCAAATTTCACTAGCTAACTTCGAACTAGCCACCAGTTTTTCTGAGCATTGTGAAACTATAATGCCAAGTCCGGTTTTCAATGCAAATTTGTCACCATTCCATTGAATAGTCAAAAAAGCATTATAACTCATAAGGTAACCCCTCTTTCAACACCCTTAGATTTGTGAAAAGTACAGATACGGACGTTGGTGATGAATTATAAGACTTGGCATTATGCCCCTATAATGCTCTCAAGCCTCCCCGCTCTCTCAAGCAATACCTAGTCCACAACAATAAGACATTATCAAACCATTTGTCACCCGATGATTCTGAATATTAAATTGACACAATTCCTTAAAAAAAAGAGGACAGAGATATGGTAAGGACACATTTGAACTCTTTTATTCTAGAACACTGTTTTCTCGGAGAATGTGCCGTTTTCCATGCACTTGTTCAAACTTTCAAACTTTCAAACTTTCCAGAGTCAATGCTGATGGGAGCAACAACCAAGGCCACCAAGCCCCCACCATGATCAGTGCCTTGGCGGTGTGGTGGATGGATGAAAACAGACAATCGTCCATAATGGATGAATGTAAGCATCCAATCAGCAAGGGAAGTGAAGCTTGACAGGGTCCCGCCCACTCAGTGCACACTGATTGTCGTCGTCTTCCTTCAAAGCCTTGTTTGTACTCGCCTTCCCGCACCCCTTGTCTCTTTGCCAACAATCTTCCCCGCTGCTGCTGCTCCTCCTTGCAAACAATCTTCCAAACAAACCTCCAAACAATCCTTCAAACAATCTTTCAAACAATCTTTCAGCAACCTAGCTTTCAAGTGGTTGCAGTTTTCTTTCCAGCATTCTTCATTTTGTCTTACACCCCGCTCGATCTTTCTTTCCCCCCGCTCTCAAGTGCCCACCCTGTTTTGTTTTGTTTCCAGGTTCTCTTCATCTCACGCTTCTTGCGTGTGAGTGGGGTAGCCTCGTCACCCCAGATTGGCCGTGCTCGGCTTTGGTGACTTAAAGATTTGAGTTTGGGTTTGTTTGTTTCCATATTTTTTTACTGAATCTGGGGTGGGTTGTCGGTGTGTGAGGACGATTGTGGTAATGTGCAGGTTTCAATAAGGCTCTATTTCTAGGTAAGATCTCTGTGGTCGCGAGTGGGAGTCAGTGTTCTTTCCATTTTGTAATGGAATGGCTGTTTGAGACGATTTTTGAGTGAATGTGGAGTGATTTGGGATTAGGGATAGAGAAGAAGCAAGTGATCTATTTGTGTGTGTGTGAGAGGATGTGATTCTTGAAGAATGTGGTAATGCACATGCCGTGCAGATTTCGTTGTTCCAGATTGGTTTCCTTGTTTTTAGGTTAAAATCGCCCTCGTTTGCACCAAGTAGACGGAGTTAGCATTCTCTTTCTGGTATACAGCCATTTGAAATGGCGGAGAGAAAATCTTTGAGAGAGTTTTTGTAGTGAATGTGCAGTGATCTACTCCAGTGAAACCAGCAGCAGTCAGTCAGGCGATGTTTGATCGGAACTCCGTTTTTGCGGTGTGAGACATTTGGAAATGTCTGTTTAAGAGTTCTTTATTTTCATTTTCTAGTGAATGTGGAGTGACCTAGTGCACTGAAATCAGTAAGAGTCAGGCCATAGACTTCTCAGGATGACGGCATTTGAGTTCATGAAGGAGCGGCTGGAGGATGCCTGGGAGCACCATTTGGTGAAGAAAGCGGGGTCCGTCCTCTTCCACCTGCTGCTGGCCGTGGTGGCCCTAATTACGACCGTCATGATCTGCGGTTACATTATCTACACCATCAGCTTCATCGTGCCGCCTTACTTCCATTTCATGTACGTCCATGGGCCTTACTCTTTCCTGGTGCTGCTGGCGTTCTGGACTCTGGCGCTGTTACGGTTTCTGGCTCTCTCTCCTGAGGATCCTCTGGCTCTCAAATGGGAGATTTCCATGTATGCTCTCTCCACGTTCCTCATGTTCACAGGAGTGGGTGCGTTTGTGGTTCTGCCCTTTGTACACCACACACCCTGAGCATCCATTTCTGATCATACTTATCAGCTTCTCCAACTATGTGGTGAAGGACTCTCATCCTGATTTTTCAATTGGATGATGATATAAATGGCATTGCCATGGCCGGGAGCGATAATGGTGACGAAGAAGTTGGAAAATTGCAACAGTTGTTCTGTTCCTCTCTGTCTACAGGATGCTGGGCTACACTGTGTTGCTAAGCAACGTTTTTATAAACCGGATCAGAGCATTGACATCTTGTCAATTTGAATGTGATGATCCACTTGTAGCTCAGCTCGAAGTGGCATATTATTATTCTTATTGTTTGAAGAGGGAACTCTCACCAACTGCTGCGCGGATTTGAACGAGGTTGTAGCATTTGAGGTCTAAGTTAGTAGCTCAATGAGCTGTACCGAGTTAGCCTAGCCAATTTTATGTAGAATCTTGCACATTTATGTAAGCTAAACTCTTGCAGATGTGTGCCCAAGAGGATTCATTGAAATAATTTTTCTGATATATATGAAATGTTTTCCAATTGACGTGTTGAGCATTGATGTGCGGATAGGAGAGCTTTAATTTGCTATCATGAGGAGTGTGGCAGTACTTCTGACTGCTTTACAGCTGCTAATTCTCTCCAGGAGTTCAGAACTGTGAGATTCAGGATTTCAGGTTCATGCAATAGTGGGTGTCAGGAACGATTGAAGGAAAGCCTGGTTTGGGAATCATTGGCTAAGTTTCAGAATGCCACAGAAAGTTCACTGGGTTTTCATGATGTAGCACTCTTGTACCCAGTGAACTAGTAAGGCGGGTACACCCAAAATCACACCCTGCCTAAACCCTGTGTATACCATCATCACTCTGTACATCTCCAAAATGAATTTGAACATTTGTTGAAGAAATGATTTTAGAACATCTTCACAACTTTTGCATAAGGTATCCACATGTTGCATTCTTTGGTGCACTAGAACCTCCTTTCACTTCACTCTCTGGACATCTCCAAAACTGATCTGTACATATGTTGAAGAAACGATTTTAGAACATCTACCAAAAAAAAATTTGAACCTTCACAACTTTTACATACAATATCCAAATGTTGTGTTCTTTGGGTGCGTTGGAACCTCCTTTCAGTCGCAAAAAGTGGCGGTGTGTGGGGTACCCACGTTGAGTTTGTCCGTGGTGCTGAATACTGAAAGCATTTGGAAGATTCTCTTATTGCTGCCATTTGAATTTTGAATTGCACGAGGCATCTTCATGCGTGTTTCTTTATTCAGATTTGGGCGAGTACGGTGGTATCAAAACTTAAGTTATCTCTTGTACTGTACGTAAGCTTATGCTTCACCAAGTCACGTAACAGTGGCTCCTGTTACTGTGCATTGCAAGTTGCAAGCAGTGTCTCCCAAAACCAGGTGAATTTTTCTGACAACTATCGCTACTATTATTGTGTTGAAACCATTATTGTGTGTGGGTGAGGTCTTGGTTTATATTCACAAAAAGACATGTTGCAACTAAAGTTGTGTGAAGTTCAAGATCAACAACTAAAGTTGTGTGGAGTTCAAGAGCAACAACTAAAGTTGTGTGGAGTTCAAGAACAACACTCAGATATTATTCGGATATAATAGAAGGGGTGTCATTGGAAGGTTTAACTAAGAATAGTACAAAAGAAACATAACACCAAATTCCATCAAACCAAGTTTGGGTGCTTCAAGGAATTTCATCTTGTTTTTTTTTCAAATTCTAGTTCTTAGTCCTTCATTGAACACTTTACAATTAATTCTAGGATGAAAAATCTCTATGAGGTTGGATTAGTAAACTTTTTTTATCCATGTCCTAATTCAATGTACATGTTGAACATTATGCAACAAGCATCTATCATACCCAATGGTCAGGCTTGGCAAAAAATATTTCTAAATATTAGGTAATGGAATTTTAGAAAAAATATTTTTCCAAATTAAAAATATTGAAAAAAAAACATCTTTTTTTCTATTTTGGAGCATATGCCAAATGACATTTGCCAACTTTGATTAATTATTTGTAAGAGATTGTTGAACTTGATTTCTAGGTACATTATTTATTTTTTGAGTATTGTGTATGGTTCATTTTTGAGAACACGCTTGATTTTATTCCTAACAAACCGAAAGTCCGTTTAAGAGATAATTATTGGAATTTGGGTAGATGAGTGATGAAGTAAAAAATGATTGGATGTTTATGAAAATTTGACATAAGATGGAGACATTCACCCCTTTGTGGAGATGTAAGAAAATCCTTATTGGATGCATGAATCAAAAGAGAAATTTAGGTAGTTCAGGCAATTTTGGTATCTTTTTGTAGAATTCTTCATCTACTTCTAAAAGTTGGCATATATATAAATAACATGATATAATATTCACTTGTAAAAAATTAATCTATTTTTAGTGCAAAAATCCTAGAGTTAAAACTCCTCTAACCCTGCCGGGTAAATTTCAAAAAACTAAAGAGTTTCATCTAACTCAAAATACTATTATCTTGGAATTTATGTTCTCAAAATTCTTGAAACTATTTACAATAATTTCAAATGCTCATTTCTAAGATTTTAGTGTTTGGATTTCAAACAAAAAATTCCCTCATTGCACAAGAAATCATCAAAGAATGACTAGTGTATCACTAGTTTTATTTGACTTTCTCGTATTGCAGAGTGATTTATAGTAAGGTAGGCCCCTTATTTGCGTCTAAAATTTTAAATTAGTGTACGTAATAAGATTTAGTACTTGATGGTATAGAGTCTAAATTTGTAACTAATTCCACGAAGGTCCCAAAAATATGAAACAACTTGAATTACATGCCAATTCCATTTTTCTTCCTACGAAAATTGACTGAAAAATTGTTTCAAGGAGTTTAGCTTCCCCCCAAATGCAATCAGCTCTTCAAAGGAGTCGCTTCAAGAGCAGACTTCCACATGACTGAGTCCACTATCGTGATCACCCTCGACAGCCAAATTGAACTGTGCTGGTTACCATTTTTACAGCAACAATTGAATGAATCCCAGACACTGGTGGAGTATTTTTATTTTATTTTAAAATTTTGAACACTGGTGGAGTATTTTTATTTTTTATTTTTTTGAACACTGGTGGAGTATTTTCAATGCTTGCAACAGTAACTTTACACTTGAACGACAACTAATTCTAAAGGGAGCCACTTTATCCTGTTTATCCGTTTACCTACAATAATTTATATCAGCATGGTATGTAAGGTAAAACAACCCATTACAGACAGAATGGGGAGTTTGCCCTCATGTCATTGCTGAAATTTTTTAATTTTTTTTCCACATAAAGACAAGTGATAGAAACGGCAAGAGCACTTGAAATTATATTTTTTCGACAAAGTGTGAATTTGTTATGAATTTTTGAAGTGTTCTGCCCATCAAGGCCTAAAAGAGTCTCTAGACTACTCCAAAACCAACAAAAATTGTATCCATAACGGTCATCTTACTCACCTAAAGCAATCACAATATTTTCTAACATAGAAGCCCTAAAACAGTCACTTTCTACAATGAATTAACACTAAAAAGCTGGAAGTTCCTATTGAGGTCACTAATCACTCCATTTTGGTTAGCTAAGACATTGATTATGGCCCAAATCTCATTCACTAGAAGAAAACCATAATGGGGTCATTCCTAGGTGTCCACAATGGGTCTTCTGTTCATAATGGGCTATTTTACCTTATCATAACCTTGGCTTCAAAAACAATATTTTTAGTTGTTTTGTTTGTTTTAAAAATAAATAAAAATAAAAATTCTCCATGCAGAACGGACGCTAAGGTAACCAGCCTATTACCACCCTGATTTGCAATCTGAATATCTTGGGACCAATTCCATGAGGGGCACATATTTTTAAGAGGTGTGCACTTGTTTCACAAATCAAATCCAAGTGGAATTATAATTTTCTGACTAAGATTGTAATTTTTGTGAATTTTAAAGTGGGCTGTCTTAAAATTACAAAACCGCTCATAGACTAGAGTTATAAACGTCCTATTGACAATCCATAACCACCCATCCATGTATCTATTAGCACTTACATATTGACCAATGAAAGATTGACACATTATCCGTTGTCGCATTAATGCTTTGATTTTGTTAGAAAAGTGAATGGATTTGGATGGGTTAGGTGGCGGAATTGGGATCAAAAGTAGCCTAGCAAAAATAGGTAGCTAGTAGTTTTATGCTGATTTACCTTAAAAGCATTGCCACCCATTCTCTCCAAATAGAGTTGAGGAAATGGGATGGCCCAAACCTTACACCTCCCGGGCACAAGAGACATCCTGACCTCAAAATATGCCAAACAAAAGTCAATCTCGTGCTCTAATGACCTAGCAAGCGGACAAGCAAGCCAACATGCCAACTCACCAAAAAAATGCAAGAAATGAGTTTGCAGCCCACAATCCAACAAACTGGCAAGATCAAACTACAATCAACAAGCATAGCAAGGACGTTGTCTTATTATTTCTAAAGATAATTTTGGCAAGACCAAGCTCCTTCCGTCCCTGGACAAGTCCGCGGTGGGGCATGTTTTGGTGGCCAGCCACGCCTTGGCCCGGGCCAGTAGCATTTGCCAAAAAACGTTGGCAATGCTCTAAACTTGTCATTTGAAGTGGACCCTATAAGATGAATTTAGCCTTGGGAAAAACGCATGAATCTTTTAATTTATCACATATGAAAAAAGTTGTAAACTTTGAGTTCATATTTGCATTCAAAGGCCCCAAATTAGTTCAGAGAGGTGAAGAACATAGAATTAACACACTATAAAATAGTTTTTTTTTACAATTACCCTGCAAAACACAAAATTCACCTTGCATGATCCACTTTGTAGGACGGGTTTAGTGTCTTGCATTCTCCATCCATCTTCAAAATCTTCAATTGTTTTTGATAGTGAAGAGCTACAGAGGCACTGAATTGGATGGCTACATGTTAAGGTAGGAGGTCCATAATAAAAGCACTCATTATAGAGGTGGAAATTAATTTGGGAAATATAGACTTCTTGAAATTATTTTTTGGTAGTTTTTTTTTTCTTGAAAGACAAATAGAATTGGCATCTATAGTAGAAGATTCAAGAGGCATTTTTGGTGTATGTACTTTAGATATGTACACCTATAATTATCACTAATTTTATAAGTAAGCATAATCTAGTTATTATTGATAGACTTAAATTATTTTCATTAGATCTTATTGCAACTAAAAGAAGATTCCAATTCAGTTTAGAATGCATTATTTGGACACTGCATATATAAATATGTTATGAATTTTTAAAGTATGGTCTTTGCATGCACCAAAAAACAACATTAGACTCCAATACTCTCATGTTTTAATTGTGTATATCGTATGTCATCAATATCTAGCATTTTTTTGACACTTTTTGGTTCAAATGTAGGTTGTATTTTGGGCAATGTTGATTTTGAAAGTACATGTCTTTTATGTATTTTTCATATGTTCACCGGACTTGTATAAAACTCACTTCAAAAACAAGCTAACAATAAACAAATTATAGATTAAAATCACAATATATAATATCAATACAACTTATTGTATATTGTGTGAAACTCATTATACTCATCAATTATTGTGTTGAAATAAAATAAAATGAAATACCTTCAAATGTAGAGTAGACTTTTAGAGAGAAAAATAAGCCATCACTATATTAGAATTACATTATTTTTCATGCACAATTTGTTGTTCTAATTTTAGCTAAAAGGCAAATTCATTTCACAATAAAAGATACAACTCAATGAAGAATACCCCCGACAATTGTGCAAAACACCAGCTTAGGCCCGAGGGCCATTTATGCACAATTTTGTTTCATTTGCTTGGGTGCATATTGTAGCATATCAGAAGTTCAAAATTTCAAAAGATATGGGATTATGTTCCGTATCCATATTTGTAACCATGTATTTGAATGTATACATGTGTTCGCACCAATACATCCATGTTTCAGTGTATCCATGTCGTATGAAACATAGAATAAGATATCATCACCTAGTTGGTATTTTTGAGTACCTTTACTTCATGTACCTTGCTCATCTCATTGAGCCTCCACCAATACAATTAGCTATTGATGGGTGTAGCAATGCCAATGCATGGTACCGAATGGTATGGCAACTTCACTATTCATTACAAATAGTGAGGTGCAAAATTCTTGGTATATATTCTCTTTGCTTTTATAATTTTTTTAATAATTTAATCATAATGTAACATCATATTTCAAGCCTTTTGAACTTTTAGGACGTCTAGAAGAACGTCTTTGAATTTCTTGAGCATCTTCAGATGCAATAACCCTAGCCCTATTATCCTTAACCTTATAATCAACTACCTTTTCAACAAGAATACCTTGCATATTTGTCAATATGTTTATAGCCGTTGACAAATTGTCCACTTGACTTCCCATTTCGGCCAAATTCTTTTTTAAAAGTCCAATTTCGGTATGCATTGATTGAAATCCATCATTTATGACATTTTCTAATTGTTGATTCCACCTGTACAAGTTTAAGCAAAAAATATTTAACAAGATATCATAACATATAAGTCTATAGTCTACACTAAAATTCTTTAAATTAGTTTCTATATTCATCTTGAATTTGATCCAAAAATAATAATGAATTTGTAGTCAATCATTTATTATAAATGTTTGGAAATTTCACTAGTACAAATACACATTGAAAAACCATTGCTAACCATGGTTTTATATTAATTCTTCATTATTTTGAACCTAGTTGCGTTATTTCAACCTAGAATTAAAACAAAACCATGAACTATGATGGTTTTTTAGCATGTATTTGTATTAGTGTCATATCTCAATTATTAGATTGATAATATAAGGCAAAATAAATATTAGTAAAAACTAAATACAATAGAAGAAAAACAAATACAATTTCTTCTTCACACATTAAATTCATAGTGGCTTGAAATTATAAAGACAACATCATAAAGAAAACATTTTCTACAATCTATAGGCATGTTTGTATACAATTATACAATTACAATGTTGTATAGAAATCTCTTTGCGTATCATGGAGAGGTTTCAAATGAGATCATAGGGAGACTTCTCCGTGAATCATGGGAATGATATTCTTTTTAATGTTGTTCAAAAAACACTTGACTTTTTAAGACCTAGTATATACATCATTAATTTATAACATAAGTCTAATAAGAAAAACAAGTGAACTTTGACCCCTTTTACAACATTCTCAAATATTTTGATCTCTTACTATTGCAGTATTGTCAACTCAAGCATAATTGTCATACATTCTTGACTCATTGACTCTTAATATAATTGTTTTACAAGCAATCATACAACTACAACTAGTTGCAACCTTTTATACAACCTACCCCTATATATTTGTGTCTAAAATATAAAACTTCTTTCAACACTATTTTTATGAAAGACTGGTTGATTTTGGATACAACTATTTTCAATACTATGAAAATTCATAATTTAATTGTATAGTGTTTAGAAATGTTTGCTAATAGAATTTGAAATCCTTTTTTAACTCTCTACAAGATCCAACAAATATTTAGACAATTTAATAATAGGAATTATGATCAAATGCTTATGCAGATGATTTCATATGTTGTCACCTTAAAGAGAGTTAGAGTGTACCTTAGAGGTGAAACACAACTGGTAGGCCTTTTAGGAAGCTCAAAAGTAGTACAAGTGCTGAGATTGAAATTGCGTTCAGAAAGGGTAGCACTAGGGGCTCTCCTTGGAGTAGACAAGTGAGATCCATATTGCGGTGTCCGAGTTGAACGAGGGATCCTCTCTGGGGAATTGTATTCCTTAAATGGTCTAGAAATATGTGGAATTTTGGATTTATATTCATGAACTAAATTCATGATCTCAGATGCCAATGTCGATGATTTTGCATTATGATCATATTTGGCTTTTTCCCTTGGGTTTGACATAACATGCAACCCTCCTTCCTTGGAAGATTTTGATGACATTTTTGATTGTCCATTTCTAGTCAATTTTTTGGGGGGGATCGTTTGGATTGATTGAGTTCTTTGTAACATGCTCTTCTAGATGCCACTTGTAATTGGATCATAAGAGAATATTAAGTGACTTTATTGTATGCCATCACTCTCATTTCCCATCCTCACTTGACCATGATTTTTCTTTCTTTTGAAGTTAATTGATAGGTTTCAATGGAAGGCATACATAATTATTAAAAAAAAGACAAACACCGTAGGTTCAATTAGTATCAACAATCTTATTGAACAATGTTAGATTGCTCCCTACCTTTCAATTATTGACACACAATCAATATTCCTACAAATGACAAAATCTAAAGAGAAGTCTATTATCTTACAAAATTTTCAATTGAATTTAGAAGTAAATATACCACTAATGGATCATGTGAATGAATTGACCACAATACCAAACAATTTATACTTGAACATGCACAATTATGCAAGTCTATTACATTTTCCAAGTGAATTTGTAGACAATGACAATGACATTATTTTGAAATCTTTTGGGGTTCATAAATTATTAGTATAGTCTTCTAATGCAAGTGATGCCAACAAATTTTTGAACTTTCACAAAATATCGTGCAAAAAAATGGCATTACTTGATGTCAATGGGAACTTATGGGACTTTTCAATCATAAAAACATGCAAACATGTGAAGGGTCAACATCATTTGAAAGATGGGAAGGGACAACATAGAACTTATACAGTCATTAAAGGGGATACAATCAAACACATCTAATGGGTGTAAGTCCATTGGCATCTCTCATGAGTTGCTTTTGCACCTAACTTAGTAATATCATTACTAGTGGAAACATGGTTTGTATAGACTAAAGAAATGATTCACAAAAATACTTACATGATCAATTAGAGCACAAAATGATTCACAAGAAGATTCATAGGATCAATTAGATCAAGTGTGGGTCTTCTTATGGTCATTTCTCTAGAAAACTGTGTTTCGGTTGGTACACCAAAGGGAAGCTTAGAGTAGTTTAGGAGACAACATTACTAATAAGGCAAAACTACATCATTATGTTCAAACCCCCATTTCTAGCAAATAGATATCTATTGAAGTGTTACCAATATGAACTTAATTGTTTACTTTGAATGGCTCCTACTTTACAAATGGCACTTCATGACTATAAGAGAACAAGTTTTTAGTGAATGATTTTGAATCATTCCCGCACCACTTCAAACATACATCTATTGAACACTTTGAGGTTTCTTCAAGCCTTGACTTTGAAAATTCATAGAAAATACAAAAATTCTCTAAATTTTATATATTTTGAATATTAATGATTTCCATTTGTCTTGCATGGCAAAAATAAGACCTAATTGTGATTTTGACTCCATCTATATACCCTAAATGAAGGTCAAATTCGGACATAAATTAAGTATTTTTTGGGATGTCTGAATTTTTGAAAATATTACAAGTGAATTTCTAAAATATCCTAGAATATACCACCTGCCGAACCCATCTACACGCCAAAAGTAAAGTTTTCCGACACTCAAGTGCCGGATCAAACCTTCACGTACAGTACATCAACTTCAATGAACAGTAATAGATGTTTCTACCTCAAATCAAGACAAAATTGGTAGGTATTTTGAAGTTCCATTTTTCCTTTATTCATTTCTTTATATTTATTTTTTGTGCAAAAGACAAGTTTCCAATCACAAAAGCATGACAATGAACTTTCAATGTTGAAAACCATAGCCTCAATAGAACCTATAACCTCTCATTGGATGGAGAGAGGCATACTATTTTCCATAACGTGAGCTCCTTTAGCTTTATGAAGCCCTGTTTTTTAGACCCTTGATTGAGCATGGTTGACCAAGTTCCAACCATTCAATCATTGAGGTTATATATGGTAAGTTGGTAACACGAAAGTAGAGGCTTGTTATGAAAAATAACATCCCATGCCGAGGCATGTTATTTCTCATAACAAGACTCTACTTTCACAATACCTAGTTCTAGTTCCATTAATCATCTACTGGATGTAGGAAACACAACACAAGATTTGTTTAGCAGTGAGAATCTCCAACAATGTGGCTACTCTGAAACCCACTTACTGTTGTTACACATGACACAAAAGTTTAAACAAGTCTGATCAACAATCTGTAGCACACGTTTTAGATATAAACAAGGTAACCCATCAATCAAAAAAATCCACAATTGAAGGAAAGCACTAAGTTATTATATAAACATCCGGAAGAGACCCCAGGGATTTTAACTGAAAAAGCGAGTCTCATGATATCAAACCTCAACAATAATGTACACTGCAGCTGACAGGCTCGCTGATCATCCTCGCTACTCTAATACTCCGTATAGAACTGCTCTCTGACCATTTTCACAAACTCCTGAACGATAAAATTTTGCTATCCATGTGAAATTACAGAGTGGAAGCTTTCAATGCGTTCAGGGTTAACTGGCTCTTATAGTTTCAGAATTTGAGCACAGGCACATGAAAACAGTTGGGCATTTAATTTGACAGAGCCAAGGGTATGATGATAACAGAAAAAGCCTAACAGAGAAGGCCGCGGGTGAAAATTCGACACCATCCACTTGGTACTCTACTTTCACTGAGATTCAGCTTTGTAATCAGGTTTCACAAACCTTGTAAAATGCTCCATCCTTTTACTCCACAAAATCCACGACCCCATTGATATCCGCTTGCACTCCTGGTCAAACAGCAGCGAGCATCCAAATTGTGCGTATTGTCACCTAGTAAATGACACGCCCTAAACAAGGAAAATCACACACGATAGGACCTCCATGTCAGTTACCAGTTCGGGAAAGAAAACAACAACAGATATAGAAGTGTTTACCAACAGAGCCTAATCATTCATAACATCTGATTTCGTCTATAATGTTGATTAGTTACTCTATTTCAAAAACTTGAGAGATTAGCATTTATCCATACACTAGCAAGTGAACAAAAGCCTACTTCTATTGTATTTGTTGTGGGGAAGCCAAAAGATGGCTAAAATAGATGCTTTGGTTAATAAAAAGATAACCATTAAGGAGGGAAAAATTCATCAAAATGATTACGACTCAAAAAATGCAAGGTAACAAAGAGAAGACTATCTCACATGGACTCATCAGAACACATCAGATTTGAAAGTGGTAGCCTCAAACTCGTCCCAGTCCAAACTCTCCGCAGCTTTGACAGGCTCGACTTTCGCAGAGATAAGCTCAATTGGAGCTTCCAAAGGAGGTGGCACGATGTTCCGGATGAGCGGCCAGTTCATGCCTTTGAAGAAAGGGTGAGTTTTGATATCACTGGCACCCCGGTACGAGCCTAGCCTCTTCAATGGACTCCGTTGCAGAAGGTCTCGCATCAACTGCCGTACTTGCAAGCTCACAGGAATGCTGGCAGGAAAGATGATGTCCTTCTGAAGTACATTGGTGAATGTTTTCTGCCGGTTCTTCCCTCGGAATGGTGTTCGACCATAAAGCATCTCATAAATCAGGATACCTAACCATCCAAGAAAGAGAGTAATCAGCATCTTCAGAGAGGAACAAGCCACAAACATACATGGTAAATGCACTGCAAAGCTAATGATGAAAAATGAGAGATTTTAAACTTTAAACCTTAAACCCTAAACCTAAACCGTGGTCACACACTTCCAGACACGAACTTCAAAAGATGAGCGAGTTAGAGATATAATCCTTACCAAGAGCCCACCAATCCACAGCACTACTATGACCTTGTCCAGTGATAATTTCCTGCAAAATAATAATTTCCCAAACTCACCTTTAGAACTTCTCACAGGAATTTGTTTTGCACATGACCTCAATGGAGCCCATTATGTAGAGGTGGGAACCAAGCATTGGATATGGAGAACTTGCATATATCTCATTATCTTGTCCTTCTTTAGAATACATTCACATCAAGAGCGAAGAAAAGGAGTAAATTGAAATGTTCATTCCACAATCTCCCATTCACGAAGACGGCCATGGAATTATTTCCAGAAAATTTGTGTTGAGAGAGGGCAATTTAACTCACAGGCGCAATGTATTCTTCAGTACCAACGAAAGAGTTGGATGGCGTGACCGGCTCCGCAAAGAAGATGGGAGGTAAGGGCCGCTTCAACTTTTTCCTGCGGTTGAGTGGAATATCATCTTGCTCTACTAGCTGCACAAGCCACCGAACTATGTCATGACGACAAAGAGATGGCAATGCAGATGAGAGCACGAGACCACCTTAACCCTAAACCCTAAAAAAGACAAAGGACTCATGGTATTAAAATGACCACTTCATTTCATCGTACTGTGAAAATATGATTCAAATGAGGCAATATTCTATATCACCAGAATCAGGGAAAAAAAAATTGCATGTATTGGTCAAAAAATAGATAGAATTGAACAAACTTTATTCCCAGTAACACTTACTCAAAACTTATATAAATAACACGAGGCTTCTTGGTCCTTCACGAGTTTAAATTCTTGTGGAAACTGAAACTAGAATTCAAGCACTAGAGTGGAACTGACCAGAGGCTTAGCAGAGGTCAAGAAGGACAAATCAAAATCCGTGAGTTGTATGTGCCCATCCTCCCGAAGCAGCACATTCTCTGGTTTCAGATCTCGATACACGACACCTGCGCATACCCGGAGTCCAAATGCTCAAAAAACGCACACATCTCATAAACATGGCTTTCCTCATTGCAGCCTCATGATCATTGTGAACATACAGAGACATGGTGGCAAAGATTTACTTGCTGATGCTCTCAAAAGCCCCTCAAATAGTCTAATTGTACTAACCATTGTTCATGACAATTTGGAAACAGGACAACAAACACAAGAGGCTCATACCCAATTCATAACTGAACACTAAACACGAGTTATCCAACTGGTTCTTAATTTTCAATGAACCAGTTGGATGTTGCAACGGTCATTACCCACGCAATGCAGATACTCAAGGGCGATGACGACCTCGGCCGCGAAGAAACGGACCGCATCTTCGGTGAACACTTTGCGTGGTTGCCGCTCCAGAAGCAAAAACAGCTCTCCACCGGGGCAGAAATCGGTAATCAGGCAGACGTGCGTTTGAGTCTGTAGAAGGGTAAGCATCGTAATTAGTCAAGGTCTCCATCTATGAGTCAAGATGCAAAAAAATAGATAATCTAGTAGGCAACTTTCAAAACATGTTTCTATTGTTAAAAAAATGCAGGCTCTGATTACTTCTTTCAATTTTTCAATCAATACATTTTGTTACCTTCCTTGAAGCTACCTAAATGAAGGAATCAACCACTTCTAGCCATATGGACACTTATGGGTTAATTGATCGAGCACTATGAGAATATTCACCCTAGATCAACAAAAGTACGTGAATTCAGACCACTTGACTCAGACACAATCAATTCAAGTCAACAAACACTAGTAAAAAACACGACCAAATCGAGGTGTCTGAATTGACTAACTGTGTTTGGATCAACACAAAAATGTCCAAATCTACGCATCTAAATTGACTAGAACTGTTGATTTGAACACTGTTTTCTGCAAATGAAAATTTTAATAAGAAAGGGGAGGGAGAGAAATGGACCTGGAAAGTGGCATATAGAGTGGGTAGGAATGGATGATCCATGAGAGCCAAAATGTCTCTCTCTGCTCGTGCTCGATGCACCTTGTTCCGATGCATCATCACGTTCTTGTCCATAGCTTTCATTGCAAACACAAACCCAGTGTCCCGAAGCTCCACCAAATGTACACTGCACAACCACCAACAAAACAAGGTCATTCCAATATCTCTCTTTTTTGTGCACATCCAATACTTGATTAATTGAATATTTGAGTTTCTACAAGCGCAATTAGTCAAAGAGATCTGATGTACTTCACTGATTATTCAACATACAAAGACGGCACATTCAAGAAGTTGGACATCATCAAGAAGTTGGACATCAAGTATACCTTCCCGTGTCACCAGAACCAAGTGGTTTGATTGGGCGAAAGTCCTTCAAATTCAGTTTTACCCCGCTCTTGGTTAACTATTCAACACCAATTTCACAACACACAATAAGTACACTACAGTTTAGTATCAATCACAATCAGGCTATAACCATTAATAACTAGAACAAAGCCTATTGCAATTCAACGACACCAAAAAGGGTTTTATCAAGCTGCAAGGCTTCATTTTGAGAAGATGTTTTAGATGTCATTAGAGTTAAGCAAGATCAAATCAACAAAAAATTGTACAAATGAAAACATGACAAATGAAATCATGACACAATTTGCATTTAATATAAGAGATGATACTCAACATAACAGGATTTAGTTTCAGTTACCTTTCTAACGGCATCCCATGAGGGCGAGTTTTTGCTGTGCGGTCTCGGATACACTGGCAGTGAATGTTTCGCCCACAAATCCTGTGGTTTCTGTTGTTCTCACACCACACAAACACTTGTGAGCAATCTACACAAAATATCTGAAGATTGAAACTGGGAAAAACGGTGATGAGCATTCCAAAGCGGTAAGAGATTGAAACATTCTGGTGTGATACCATGTTTGCATCAGGAAGCTCCCGTAGTGCACCATCGATGTTGTCTGCTGTCTTTTGCACCACCTTCGCACCCTCAGACTCCGTTTTCTGAGATAAACGTCGTCGTTCTGGTTCAAGATAATGAGTTCCATCAAGCTGGACTCCGATAAAATACTGCAGCTCTCCCTGTGCAGATCCACCAAACAGCAAATAGAAATTCAAAAACGGAAGTGTAAGTGTCTTTACTTCAAAGAGAATTGCGTGATTTTCATATCGTCACTTTTCATACAATCCTCAATACAATCCTTCATTGATTATATCACTGAAAAAATTCGTAATAAAAAATCGTAGAATATTACAACTCCTATATCACATGCTATAAGGTATGTACACCCATAATCAACATTGCCCCAAATGCAACACCTATATTTAAACAAAAAAGCAACACTAAAATCTAAATATTGATTATACAAGATGTACACCTAGAGGTGTTACACATGAGAGTCTAAGAGAGCCTATTGTTGGTTTTTGGTACACCTAGAGATGGTACTTTGAAAATTCATAACTTGTTCATAAGATGTCCAAATATATCATGCTTGAGTGAGTTGGAATCCTTCTTCAGTTGCCAATAAGATCAAATAAAAACAAGTTACGTTTAATAAGAGTTACTACACTCAATTTGTAGTTAGTGACAATTATATGTGCACGAACCTTAGACATAAAACAGATATTTCATTAAAATGGCGATATTCTTCCACCATTTTTCTATTCATTTTCTAGGTTGGTATAGATTTCAGACCACATAGTCTAAAATCTAGGACCGGTTTGTATTTCAGACCACATGGTCTAAACCTGAAAGTGCCAAGTTTGTGGAATATTGCCATTTTAACGAAATATCCGTTATAAGAAATTCAGACCCTATTATGCTGTTATTGCAATAACACATGTCTCTTTCTCATTGGATCATTGCACTTTAAAATAATCGATTCCATTATTGAGCTAGTCACCGAAGAATGCTCTAAATCTCATCGAAAAGACAAGAGGGACTTACGTCATGATCTCGCATCGCCTGCAAGTGGAACAGATTCCAGAACCGCTTCCCTGGAAAACCAAGTATCCAGAATCCAAATGTCTTAGAATTGTATCATGAATAATACATCGGGAATCATGAATTATTAGTAAATATATAATCAGTTGTGAAAGAACTATCACATGCTTACCACTCTTAGTGTAATTGAGGAGCTGCACAGTAATATCACGCCGATTAGTGATGGCATCCCGAATTTGATCCACAGTGCCGCGATCAGTGTCTGGCCCTTGTAAAAAGCGGCAGTTTTTGCCCAAAATCTCCTCCCGAGTGTACTCCGTCAACTCAAGGAACTCGTCCGAAGCGAAGATCTGTCAATGAAACAAAGGAATTTCCATTAAATCGCCGATTCTCCGCTTCAATGGGAATATAGATTTGCGTGCAACCTTGAATCTAGACCAGTCCTAGTTTTCCAAGGAAGAGCTTCTTGTGCATCATCTTATCAGAAGAATGCTAATCTATTGCAGGAATTTTTTTAAACTGGGACGGAGAAATCACGACCACAGCTCAGAGTTGCCCTTACAATCGGGTTGTCTGGCAGACGCGGATCCGTGATGACGAAGTTCTTAGCGATCCGTTCCAAGGTGGTGGCCAGGTCGATGCCCCGTCGAATTTCCTTGTTCCTGGACGCGTCCATTTCGAAGCTTTCCGGCCGCTCCACCTCGTTCATCATCCGCAGCTCCGGGTCCATCTCCGGGTCCGGCTTCGGCTCCGGCTTGCCCAACCTAAGAATTCACAAAATAGCCACCACCCCCAGTCTGCAATTCAGTCCTGGAGACTCAAACCCTCGGTAAACCCTCGGCAACATTTCTGTAACCATAAACCTTAACCTCGAAAGGACCATGACCGTTTTGTTGAGCAAGGCATATGGCGACTGTTTTTTTTCAGTTTAAATTCATTTTCTGACTAACACATGCAGCGGTCTTCACTGATTCCAGTCATACAAAACTTGTCCCGTCTGAATTCTATGACTTTCACAATACGAACAGCCAAATAATCCTTTACAAACCGACGTCTGTAACCATAAACCTTAAATCCTAAAGGACCATGAAAGGACCATGACGCATTTTTTAGCTTTATATTAAGCAAGTCATCAGGCGACTTTAAAAAAAAAAAATGAATTGAGTTCTTGACCAACACACGCAACGGTCTTCCCCGTTTCCGGCGATGCAAACCTTGACCCATCTGGATTCCATTAATACTAGATCACCAGAATCCGTGAGGAAAATAGCATGTATTGGTCCACCAAAAGAAGAAAAGAAAAATTGAACAAAAAAAGGGATTTACAAGGCGTAATCAAGAAGGCATCACAAACATGAGGCTTAACCTGAGGTTTCATGTTCCTTGAGACCCAAATCCTTTTTAAATATTTACACAACTTTTTTCTTGTATCTGTACAACTATGTCATTTACATCAATCTCATCAAATTGGTCATAGAGACAGTATTTTCTTGAACATCCCGCAGAAAATCCAAGCATATCTTTGCATGGATCAGAAATTTAGTGGACCAAACGTTAACCAAAACATTGCCCTGAAGCACTAAACTTGGGAGGGCTTCCGGCTTAAACCCTAAACCCTGAGCAAGGAAGGAATTTGCGTTGTTGCGTACCCAAGTAGCGACAGAAACCCCGACGAACGCCTGTTGCGTCGTGGCTGGCGGGCCCCGGCGCCACCCCCGTCGGCCACATTCGACAAGCGCGAATCCGTCCTAGTGCCGACATTATGCGTGCCCGTGGACTTGCGTCGCAGGGAGGAATCGCGAAGCTTGGCATCTTTGGGCAACGGATGAGTTTGCGTCGATGTGAGGTCGAGATCCGTGAGGGCTGGTTTCACGTTCGGGACGTACAGATCCTTCTCTGTGAACGTGGAGGTTGGTGCCACCACATCACCTTTGAACACGCCCACCAAGTCTCCGACGGAGTCTGCTGCCTTGTCTTGCAACCTCGCTGCAACGCCACAAGCCAATGCCACAAAATTCAGTAGAGGTTTGGATGAATTCAGTCTAATGGACCCCGTCTTTGTTACCGTGAAGGACTTGGTGAAGGCAGGAAACGCAAAGTTTCGAGCAACTGGGGCAGTTTTGTGTGACAACTGGAGCTACTTTGAGTTTCCGAATCGGCGCCCAGTTGCACCTTGTATCTGTACATGTCTTAGATTTTAGAGCTCATGGTTTCAGTTGAACAGCTCAACACCCGGTCGAGCACTTAGAAGTCTAGTCTTCAAAGCTCAAAGCACTTGCAAGTACTAGATTTTAGAGACTCCGGTTTCAGTTGGCTATCTCAACATACCCATCTGAGCACTTGAAAGTCCTAGTCTTCAAAGCTCGAAGCTCTTGAAAGTACTAGTTTTCAGAGCTCACGGTTTCAGGTGGCCTCCTCAAAACCATCTGAGCACTCGAAGAGGCCTCGTCTTCAAAGCTCAAAGCACTTCAAAGTCCCATTGGTAGTTATTATAATTTTGAAATCTAGAAAGTCTACGTTTTCAAAACTTAAAGGCACTTAACAAGTACTAATGAGTTAAAAGTCACTTTTAGCAATCACAGTTCAGAGCCCTAGAAAGTGTTTAGTTTTCAAAGCTCAAGGCAATGAGAAAGCACTAATTTCTTAAGTTCTGAGCACTGGAATGTCACAGGTGTGAAATCTGACATTGTGATGACGACGATCATGTTTGAGCACATGAAAGTATAGTTTTCAAAACTCAAGGCACTTAGAGTGTACTAAAGGGTTAAAAGTCAGTAGTAACTATCAGAGTTTCGGAGCCCTTGAAAGCCTTAAGCTCAAGGCAATGAGAAGTTCTAATTTTTCGAGTTTTGAGCACTTGAATGTCACATTGCTGTTCTGGAATCCAAAATAGTCACGACATTGTAATGAGGCTTTAATGACTTTGTAATGAGGTTTTAATGACTTTGTAATGAGGTTTTAATGACATCGTAATGACGACCAAGTTTGTGAAGGGCATGACAGGATGCAAGAGGAGAGGTTTTGCATACTGTCGTAGCGGATGAGCGACTCCGGGAGTCCGTTGGGTCTGAGCGCTTTCTCCCTGGTGCCCTCCGTGTGCTTGCTCACCTCCACTTGCATCCCGATGAACTTGAGCACCTTGCCGTCGTCGTCCTTGATGGGCGTGATGGTGAGCAGGTTCCAGAACGCCGACCCGTCTTTCTTGTAATTCAACAACCTCCCACAGAAGCTCTTCCCCTCGTCCAGAGCCTGGCGTATGCGCTTCACGTCGCTCGGGTCGGTGCCAGGGCCCTGCAAGAACCGACTGCCACCAAACAAAAACGGCAACCACCAACTTACAAACGGGATGAAAGAATCAAGCAAGGCAGGGCCTGCTGACCATATATTTCTGCAATCAGCGGGTTGATGTCTAATAAGTTTGCACTGCAAATTACAGCTCGAGCTTGAGTTCTTTTACAGTGGTAATCACATTCTCAAATGCTAGTCACGCAGTCCAACTGGAGAATCATACCACGGATAAACTACAACCTTGCAACCAGTGTTGAAATGATGTCATCGTCTCTTCAACTACCCAAATCAGGTGCAGACTGTCTGGCAACCTGTATGGACTTAGCATTATCTCTGCCTGAATTCCCAACTGGAGAATGGAACCAATTGAAGTGAAACTAGAAGCCTGCAAATGGTGGTGGAGCAATGTCTTTGCCTCTCCAACTACCAAAATCAGACTTTACCTTACATTGTCTGACAGTTCGACTCCAAAGCCTGTAAGCCTTGGCATGAAGTAATTGGAATCTGATGCAAACATTGAAAACAGCAAGAGAGAATGAAGGCGAGAGAATTTATGCATACCAGTTGCGTCCGACGACCTCCTTGGGCGTGTACCCGGTCATGGTGAAGAACCCCGCGCTGGCATACAAGATGGGAAAATCCGGGTGCGTGGCGTCCGACACCACGAACGTCTGCTGGAACGTGGAGAGCGCGTCCTTGATCTCGCGCGACACGCGCGGCAAGTTGGACGGAAGGCTACTCTCGCTGCCTGCGTCGGACGTTTCCGACACACGTGACGCTGGGTTCACGGGCAGCGTCATGGACATCGCGCGGGCCTTCTCGCTATCTCCCGATCTACCACCATTCATTCAAACAAAAGCTCAGTCAGTCGGTCATTCAGTCAGTGGCTTAAGGACACTACAACATGACGTAGCGGTAGCCACACATCATCAATTATCTTGCAATGGATTTGTAGCGGATCAGTACTTCGCCTTTAAAACTCATGGTCTACTGCAAACCGTACCTTGCCTTCAACTCACGGTCTATTAAGGTCTATTGCAAACCATACTTGGCCTTAAACTCATAGTCTACTGCGAACCATCTTTTGCCTTAAACTCATGGTCCATTATGTTCTATAGCAAACCACTGCAAAAGTGCAGCGAACTTGTTGCAAAATTCTTGGTTACGGAACGAATGCGCAGGTATACCTAAACTGTTGCAAAAACTAGTCAAAGTTGCAAATACTGTGCACAATGTTGTAGATAGATAGAAACTCCGGTCTTTTTAAACAAGGCCGGCGTGAACAAAGTGTCTGTTCGTCTTGACAATGAGCCAATGTCCACCGGATCAAGGACCATTGATGCAAAACTACTCTTCCCTTTTGAGAATAGACACTTTAGTTAAAGTAACCGGCCAGTATAAGTAACCAAGATAAACACAATGTTGTACTGATCCGTTGCATATTGTTATTAGATTTCTGGCTGTTATTGCAAACCGTAACCGTAATCTCAAATAGTTGCAAATACAGTGCACAATGTTGTAACCAATCACTGCAAATTGTTAGAAGATTCCTGGCGGTCATTGTAAACCGCTGCAAAACTGAATAGGCAATCTCAGTTTTCTGTGCTAGTAAGGTGCGATTCGCAATGGCTGACGATGGAAGAGGTGAAGAGGAATTGTGCAATGCGAGAAAACTCTCACCGCCTGTCACCCGAGCTCCGATCGCCCGATCGCCGCGTCTGCACTCCTTGCAGTTTCCCCGTCTCGGCGTCCGCTTTGAGCACCAGCCCCCACTCAGCCACCCGATCCGCCATAACATCTTCGGACATCTCCTTCCTCTCGGGCGACTTGGCGCCCTCGTCTCGCTCCAACATCTTCTTCGCCAAATCAATTCGCTTCGCCAGGTTGCTCCTGGCGTCGTCCTCGGCCTGTTTCTTCAGCTTGTCGATGGCCAGCTGCCGCTCCTGCGCGAGGAGGCTGTTGGTGGTGAGCTTCGGGTTGTTGTTCAGGTCGTCGGAGGAGCTCCGGTGATGGCGAAGGACGACACGGGGCTTGGGCGCCGGGTTCTCGTCGGAGCCGATCACGGGCTTGGGCTTGTACTCGGGGATGTCGAGGTTGACCTCCCACGGCATTGGCGCGGCGGGATCCGCATCCGTCGCGCCGGGCAGTGGTTGTGCAGCAGACTTGGGAGCTCTCGAGCTCAATGGGAACTGCGGGCTTACGGGTGCCGTCGCGGGCGCCGTGACGGGAGCCCACTCGGGTTCAATGCGCATTGTGGATGGTGACGGCGTCGCGGCGGATGCGACTGTCGCCTCCTCGACGCCCTCGGGCACGGATTTCCGAAGAAACGGTTTACCATTGCCAGGCGAGTAGCGCGCGCTCGCGGGCGCGCCGCCGAAAACCTCCAGCGACTTGCGCTCCGAACGCGAGGCGGCGGTGAGGCGGCCGCCGCGGCCGCGGGAGCCGCTAGGGGCGCCAGGCTTGCCTGCCGCCTCTTCCATCTCACCCCAACAATCCCTGCGTCAATTCCTTCTACTCACAACCAACAAAACAGGAACGTCGAGCGTTACTCGATCGGAAGTAGCGTATGCCAAGAATCTGCGCAACGGTCGTGAAGATCGAGTGGTCACACCAACGGACACTCAATCTCCATCAGAAACGCATTGCATTCTTCAGTCACCCCGGACGCTTCGGCTGCGCATTCCTGATCACACTGATCTGCACCCCCAATGCAGCAAACTGTCAGCATCCGTGCACGGTGACGAGAATGGCAGGATACAATTGCGTAACAGAAAAACTGTCATCAAATCCGGTGCAGAATGACAGGATTTTCAGTACAACGTCACCGAAGTCCTCACGGAAGAGAATGCCCAGTGTGCCTGCAAGGCTGCAACTCTCACACTGCTACTAGATT
Source organism: Pseudisothecium myosuroides (assembly GCA_951799445.1). Classification (NCBI taxonomy): domain Eukaryota; kingdom Viridiplantae; phylum Streptophyta; class Bryopsida; order Hypnales; family Lembophyllaceae; genus Pseudisothecium; species Pseudisothecium myosuroides. The sequence goes on along the minus strand of OX637290.1, from coordinate 19,743,484 downwards.
CCTCAAACAAACGCACATGAAAGCAACAGGATTCCTATGATATAAGATTCTTCTGTGTCCGAGATGACAGTACCCAAACTCGAATGTCTAAACAACCAGTCTGAACCGGCAATTCGAAACCAAACGAAACACACTCCATCAGCATTCACCTCAAAGGCTAAGATTAAGCTCAAGGGCAACAACACTCTCCGTCTAAGCTTCAGCTCACACGGCAAACCTGCTCTTCAAACCCAAACCTTGCGCCGAATGATCCTTCGAAGCTCACCTTATACTCGACAGTTGCGAACTCTCAACCAGAAAACGAGAATCTGAAATGGAAAACGAGACGTGCACTTCAAAGTGGGTACTACTGTATTGAGTTTATTCAAAGCTCGTGAATGCGATATCATTCAACTGTCAAATCCATCCACACGCCCGGACTTGGTGACCACTGAGAAGACTGAGTTCCAGCACACACTGGAAAGAAAAGAAAAGCGCAGATGAGTGTGACTGAAAAGCTCCTGAAAAAGTGAGGGTTAATGGGAAGGCCGACGATATCTAGCTATGATAGCGCCGTAGGGGCAGCCTTATTATTAGGGGCAGCTTCGTAGTGAACCAAGTAAGAATGAGTGATGCTGCATGATGATTATTTCATTGCGGGACGGACGCACTGACGCAGATGAGGCCGGTGTCAGGGAGCAGCGACTGATGGGTCGGCGGGCCAAGTGGGGTCCAACAGACTAAATGCTCTGTGTTGCACAGGTGGGCAGCTGGGGACTCTAGTTCCTACATTGTAGCGAAAGGCAGCGGGGTCTCCTTAATGGCAGTCATCAAGGCAATCACCCCAGTTTGGCCACGCCCACGCGGGCTCCCGACTCCTGGGCCCAGCTGGGCGAGCAGGGGGCTGAAAAATCTGCTGAATAGGCTCATGATTCAAATTTAATACTGGGCTGGTCAATTTCAGGAGTGTAGCTGGCGATATTCGGTTTTGTAGGTGTAAGCATGCGATTTTGTAGGTATAAGCAGTGCTTCAGTTTGGTAGCTGTAAGCTGTAAACATTGCTTCGGTTTTGTAGCTGTAAACATTCATCAGGTTTTTTGCGTTTTTTTAAAACAAATGGAGGAACTACCATTGCATTAAAAAAAAACGAATAACATTCATCAGTTTTAAAGGTATAAATTCTTTTGGGTTCTGTAGAAGCATTGCTAAACTTAGCCATATTTATGAACTGACTATGCTGTAGACTTGCACGCCGGCTTCGAAGGCTCCGAATTTTGCATCAGTTGAAGGGAATTGCGACCTACCTCATTAATGAATCACAGTGTGCACCCGTTGTCTCGTTCGTGCTTTCAGTCAGTTGGCACTCTTCAATCTTCATTCTGCGCCGGCGAGACTAATTGCTGCCAACTTGGTGACTCGTCAAGAGCTCGGATTCCTCGTTCCTTGTAACAGATTGCATCATGTGCGACCCATGCCCCTCATTGCCGGTCTCAGTCATCTCTGTGGGCATGGGTGAGGTGACCGAGATTCAAGCCCTGAGCACGACTACAGACTGTACAGAAATATTATTATTAGATTGGTTTATTTTAAGATATCCATCTTAACCCTTAACCCCTAAAGGACCAAAGGACCACCGTGTTTAGAAGCTCAAATGACTTGAAATCAACCTCTTTCAATAAAATGATTAGTGGATTAAAATTTTATTTGTCCAAGGATTTTTAGGAATTTTCTCTAAATTGAACAAAAAGACAACATTTTCATAAGTTGTATCAAATTTTTTTTGAATTGTAATTGTACAAATTCAAACTAGACATGTTAGAGATCACATAGGAAAAGAAAACACAACAATCACAAAACAAATCGCAAAGGTGTCCTGTGTTTGTGAACATGTGTCAGAGGAAGGTTTAACTAAGAATAGAACAAAACAAACATGGCACCAAACTCAATCAAACCTGGGTTTGGATGCTCCATAGAATTTGGTCTTGTGTTTTTCCATAGCTCCGGTTCCTGGTCCCGCGTTTGCTCATTTTACAATTAACTCTATTATCACTTATGGAATGAAAGATTATAATGTTTGATCATAAGGGTGTAAAAGCTATGAAAGTGATTTGAAGTCTTTCAATCCTCTTGTCACATGTCAAATCTAACAAAGTAGTAACCAAAAAAATATGAAGTAGAAGGGAATAACATGCATAATGCCAATCAATTTAGGGCTTTCCAAAATCTCTTCTAAATTTTTTTTAAGTTCATTTCTAATGTCAATTTTTCTCCAAGATCTAATGTATTTGAGGCTCCTTTCCGAGAATCCTTAACACTATGGAAAGTCAAGATTGCAATGGACACCCTTGCACAAAATCTTAAATAGAAAAATCATAATCAATCATTTTCAAAATTGGATTTTTGATGCTAAAACCAGATTTCAAAAAGAATATTTTAAATATAAACCATTAAAAATAGCAACTTGGTTACATTTTGTTAAACTTCAAAGTATTGTTAACACTTGAATTTAGTGCCTTGGACATTTAGGGGTTAAGAAAATCTTGAAGACCAAAGAATGCATTATTTTGGATACTTAAGGCAAGAGTTATATAGTTCAAAGTTTTATTGAGAAAATTTAGAATTTAAGACATAGGATTTTTTTGTTTATATGTATCCAAGCCATTTGTTGTTCATTTAGTCATATAACCACATCTAGAAGTGATTTTTCAAATGTTGATAATGACTTTTATTGTTAGGATTGTCTTCAATGCATGCCCAATACATAGGCTCGACAATTCTTTAATGCTAGCCAAGTTGCACCTCATAAATTGTAGCGAGTTGCATGCCAACTCCTTCTACACCACAACAAGGAGGCCCACACTTAAAATTTATCTCTCAATCTTGTTGTTGTGGTGTTGGCACCAACCAATGAAGAGCTATAGGACCCTTGGAATAATGGCTTTAATAGTCGGAGTCAACAAATTTGGGAACATCAAAAGTTTTTATAGGCCACTACAAGAGAAAGGTGTGTTTTAAGTAGTGTCCTAGACATCACGTCTTTTAAGTAAAGTCTTTTAAGTAAGGTTTTAAGTAAAATTTTACTAAAAAGACAGTCTTTTTAGTAAATTTTTACTTAAAATCTTACTTAAAAGACATTACTTAAAAGACGTGATGTCTAAGACACTACTTAAAACACACCTTTCTCTTGTAGTAGGCTCTCTAAATATTCTCACAGTGTCGGCCTAAACCAAGAATGTGATGAGGCCGTGAAGATAGAGAGTCAACTAAAACAATGGGTTCCCACTGTACCCTATGTACGGCTCATTTTTGCAAGAAATTTTGCAAATATGTCCACATCATTGTAAACCAATTACAACATGACATTCTTAACCCCTAAAGGACCAAGCTGCATTTTTTGGCAATACAACGATTTTGGGCAGCGCACTATGAATGGAATTTTTTTTCCTTTAAATTTTCACACAACATGGGGATGAGGAATAACTATAAAGCCAAATAATTTTCATAACTTTTGACTATATGGTTAAAAAGTTATTGCATGATATGTAATTTCTTTCTCAACTCAGGTAGCCCGGGCTGATTAGAAAAAATCATTATTTTTAGGGGAAAAAAATTAAAATTGGTTTATAAGATTTATATATACGTGGAAAGCTTTGAATCAGTCCATTACAATCAATGAGATGAAAGTTATGAGAAGTTTTAGTTTGCAGGTAGTTATGGATTCTCTACTTTGATATAAACTTTGAAGTCATTTATTTCACTTAATTTTCAATATTTATGGAAATAAATAAAATCATATGATGTAGATTATTAATTGCAACATTACAACCATTGGAATTGGCATTTTTCAATTTCATAATTGAATTCTTAACAATTTTGAATTTTGAACCATTCTCTATTTCTTTCTACTTACTATTTTTTCCTAAATGTCATACAATTCCAAATCATCTGAAATTTTTCAAGCATGGAGCCAACTTGCCTTGAAGAATGAATCCAAAGAAGCACTATCATTTTGGACATTTTTTTTATAGAAATGTGACCTTGTGAAGTACAGCTACCTCGTTTTTTGCAGGGCCCCCAAAAGGATTTTTGTCAATTGAAATGCTAATATCTTGCAATGCACATGGTGGAAATTTCTGAATTTTTTTTGACATCTTTTCAAACCAGCATACTACAAGATCCTACAAATAGATGTGTCCAAAAATGTTTTTTTTCCTAAAATATAGTACTAGTACTAGAAATGGCAGTTTTTGAGCATTTTTGGTAAAAACATAGTCAAGGAACTTTAGGGGTTAATTGGTCTTTGATTGGCAATTCCTTGAAGTCTAGGGAGAGAGGTATTCTAAAAGTATCATTAGCAAAAGCATGGTGTGTGTAAACTCAGCTTTAAGACCCAAATTGAATCTAGTTTTTTATTTTATGAAAAATTAGATCCCCCAGTGAAGGTTTTAAGAATATAATTGTGAAATGACTTCTGAAACTTTTTGCCAAAAAAATCCCTAGAAAGACAAGCCCAACACCATTGATTTCAAGACTCATAGTCCATCACTTTGTTTGCTCCGATTTTGCAATTAGACATGAATGAAAAACATAGTCCATCACTTTATATTTATTTTTCAGATTTTTTATTTTTATTTTTCAAAGAATTGGATGTTTTCTAAAGAGTGTTCCCTCTGTTTTTTGTGTATTGTTTCCTTTTATCAATGGAAAATGTCCATTGATAAAATAAATAAAAAATGGGATGAAAAAAACTTCTTTTTTTCCACCCTGCAGGCAGCCAGTCTTCTTCCGTGAAGTCATCCAGAAACTGACACTTCGTGTCCGCTACAGGGTTAACTGATGGCGAATCTGTCCCTCACATGGGGTAATCAAAGACTTTGGCAATCCCAAGTATTTGGTAGTTTGAATATTCTTGGACAGTCAAATCCAATCCAATGATGAGGGGAGCTCGGCTCTTGCGGGTAGCCTCTAGCTCATGAAGAAATTCATCATCAGTTATCACAACATTTTAGCCAATTTTTGAATCCGAATTTGCAATAAGGGTGCTCTATACCTGCACTAAAAGCGACCTCTAACTCAGTAGTACATTTTGCTTGCTTCAATGTACCAACAGTATACATTCCAGTGACCACTGAGTTGCGACTTAAAAATAAATCCGTAACTGAAATGACTTGGGTTCAGTTACATGCCAATTCCATTTTTCTTCCTATGAAAATTGACGGAAGGTTTTTTCAAGGAGTTTAGCTTCCCCCAAAATGCAGTCAGTTCTTAAAAGATCGCTTTCATAGCAGACTACCTTACCTTAAGCTAGAAGAGCATGTTTTGGAGATTGGCAGCATGGGCAGGCAATCCAGGCATCGATCAGTATATTTGTGTGGAACTAAGTGTTGTCGAGTTCCGTTAGTGGATGCTGTTAAGCCGTCAGGTGTGTCTGTCAACTTGTCAAAGTCTGTGCCGATGTTTGTCAACTTGTGAAGCAGATGTTTGTCAACTTGTGAAGCAGATGTTTGTCAACTTCTGAAGCGGAAGTTTGTCAACTCGTAGCATGCAGAGGGTGCTCTAAATCTTGTGTCGAAATCCAGGTGAAAAATAACGGGTTTCTGTGTGCAGGGAAACAGTCGATTTCGGCAGCGTGTTTCGTGCCGGTTGTCTTGGCTCAGAGGTGTGGCGGCTGAGGTTGCTTGTACTTGGGTCCTCTCCTTGTGTCAAAGATCCTTTCACATGCAAAGCCATGCGAAGGAGGTTTTGGTTTGACAGACGTTACGTGTGAGGAAGTTTGAGGAGGACTTTCCTTGAATAGCAAGTCAATGTGACAAGGGCATAGCATGTCGGAGCATAGTTGCTTGTTTCTAATAAGGTAGGTACACCCAAAATCGCCACTTTTTGCTACTGAGACTATTTACTATTATTAGACTGGTCAGATTTTCATATGTTCTTGTTGGCAAGTGAAAGGAGGTTCCAATGCATCAGAAAACGTGGCATTTGGATATTGTATGCAAAAGTTATTAAGGATCAAAGTTTGGTTCTAAAAGCGTTTCTTCCACATAAGTACAGAACTGATTTTGGAGATATACACATTAAAAAGATGGCGGTTTAAGGTTAATGACACATTTGGATGTAACTACCTTAAAGCTTTGTTCTCACTTGGTGTTAAAGAGTGTTGTTACTGAGGGTCTTAGGAACGAATTTAGACCTACTTTTGGACCGGATCCACATTACAAACATCACCCCTAACACGAAGTGAGAACATATCCTAAGGTGGGTACACCCAAAATTGCACCCTCGTACCTAAAACTGCCATCATCATTCTATGTACATCCCCAAAATCAATACGTATGTATGCTGAAGAAATGATTTTAAAACATCTACCAAAAAACACTTTGACCCTTTATAACTTTTGCATGTGGTGTCCAAATGTCGTGTTCTTTGGTGTGTTGGGGCCCCTTTTCACTTGCCAACAAGAAAATATGAAAATTTGGCTTGCCTAATAATAGTAAATAGGCCATTAGCAAAAAGTGGCGGTTGTGGAGGTATCCACCTTAGTAACAACAACATTGCTAATTTTAACAAACTACAAAAAATCTCCATACTATTCAAAGATACAATTATATTCTTGTGCTTGAGTGAAAGGAAGCCAAGGGCCCTTCTTTACAACTTAGTTTGTAATGATATTCCAAAAGCATCCCTCAAGATTTGTAGAAAAATGAGCCAATGTATATGATCCTTGTGGATCCATCATTTGAATTCATGAGATTGTCACCAGTTATAGCTCAATTCCAAATCATTAATTCAATTTGTGATCCGCAAAACTTGTCTCTATGTAAAATTGAGCAATGAGTACAATCTTCGGAATGGAACGAGCAAATTATTATCCAACAATGGTAGTTGCAATTGAATTGGGGTAGATTTTGGATCATTTTGCCTTACTATGTCAAAGCCTTTATTGATATATTAGACCCTTTGTATAAGTGAAGAAACAAATACATTCACTTGTTTTGTCCATTGCAAAGAAAAATATGGCATAATTAATCAATACAATTGCAATGTCTTTGCTAAACAATATAGTTGTATGGTGTGCATAGCCATTTTTTGTGAAGAAACTTTTGACATGCTAAACCCCTCAAGGACTAGTTCCAAGCCCACAAAATGAGATACCATATCTAACTTCAATTTTAAATTATGCACGAGTTTTAATTTCATATTTTTATTATGTGAGACCATGTATCATCTACACATGTGAAGAATATCAATCAATTTCATAATAAATATAATGTTTCAATCAATTTTTAGCAATTGAAGAAAATAAATTGGTACATATTGTATATCCAAAAACATTCAACTAATTGGAAAGTTACTCTCTAGATGCAAGTAGCAATGAAGAAATATGTACAAGGTTTTCAAATAATCATTTCATTATTTTTACACCTTCAACAATAAGCTTCAAGTAAAATTACCATTCTTAAGCTAAGTTAAACTTCATAGATTTGAGTAATAATTTATGGACATTCTTAAAAAAAATAAAGAAAGATGGTTGAAAAACACTCCATCCTACTATATTAGAACTAGGCATGCCAAATATAAGTTTAGTCATCAAGTATTTTCTACACTTCACTTGTAATTGGTTGATTCAATAATTATGGGACACATTTGATGTGTAAGAGAAGGAGCAAGACATTGGAAGGTTTACAAAATATAGATGTGAAATTGTGGAGTTAATTTTAGCAAAATATGTAAGGATGATAGTATTGTTACTTTTCTGAAGAGATGCACCTAAAATTGAACCGATTAATGAATGGAAGCAATCAACTTTTATAGTTTAAAAAATGACCCGTCAAAAAACAACTTGAATAAATAAATAATATAAAAAACCTTGAAAAATCATCATAATTAGTACTTAAAACTTTAAATTTAAAGATAAAAATGTTTTAAAAACAATACACATTCTATTGTAAATCAAATTTAGAAGGAATTAATTGTTAATTAAGTAATAGATTTAATTGTATGGATATGACCTATAGATCATATTTTGAAATTTGAAACTATTATTAAATCTTCCTTTTAAGCTATACTTTATAACACATCTTCATAATTTTAAAATTATAGATTACTCTCCAATTCATAAAGGGTTAATATGCATTTCTTGATTCTTAAGAAGGATTAACTAAGAATAATTTGTCATTCTCTTTGTAAAACTTGATTTTTGTCATGAAGTCCAAAGGTTCAAGCTCCACTATGCTACACTAATTGGATGAGAATGTGCTTTAATAGTGTAAACCTTTGAATGAAATTTAGATGAATGTAAACGATAGTGGATGACAATTAAATAAAAGTCGGACAAAAGTTGGATGACAATTATAATACTTGAGATATTCCAAAAAACTATCTGACTATATTATATATAGATTTTATTTAGTCATGGTGAACTGAGAACATCTATAGTATTGTGTCTTATGAGTTTGCATAATTTCAAAAGTAAGGTAGGATGACCCCTTCAGTTGTCATCCCTTTGATTGTTGCATATACTTCAATTGTTCAAGATTCATAATTTTATTTTTGTATAATAGAATAACAAATCAAATGTTTTTTCATATGTATTTTGGTCAACTCAATTTTCAATAAAAAATACTCATTATAGGTGGTCAAAACTATTTCCCATTGTTGTCCCTTAGAGAGGACTATTCTTGTCTATTTTGGATTTTAATGTGGTTCTTTGAGTTCCCTATATATTTGCAATGGCAATCCAAAACTGTCCCTTCAAATTGTGAAACAATGAATGAACCTTTTGCTATAAGTTTAAACTTACCACATGGTGGAGTTCCTTGAAGTTATAAAAGTCAAAAGTCATAATGCAGACCTTTTTAGTTTCTACTACATTAGAATGCAACAAGGTGCTATTGGGCCCAACAGTAGGGGATGCACTTAGACTAGGGGCAATTTGGGGTATGTATACTTTAAGGCATGTACACCCACAATCAACATTGCCCAAAATTCGACACCTACATTTGAATCCCAAAGAGTCATTTCTTCCTAGATATTGAATAGACAAAATGTATATGATTAGAAAATGAAAGTCTATAAGAATCTAGTGTTGATTTGTAGTACACTTAGAATCTAAAATACTTTGAAAATTCATAATATGCATACGATGTTCAAATAATGCATGCTACACTGCATTGAAATCCTCTTCCATTCGCCAATGAGGCCTAATATTAAAATAATATATATTTGATAATATTAACTATATATACTCACTTGTAATTGGGGTTGATTGCATAAGTACAAACTTGATTGTAAGATTGTTGGTTGTTCTTGCTCTGGTAGAAACATGGGCCATGTAGACCAAAGAAGAGACTCCTAGTACCTTACATGACAATCTTAACTAAGATAGAGCAACCTAATGCTGTAAGTCACCCAATTCCGACATCTATTGAATCCTCCCATTTGCGTTAGTCATCCACCCATTACCACAATCTTAACACTGTTTAGATCATGACAATGCACTTGGGGAGGGGACACATCAGCATGTGGCTCTACCCATGCTTAACCAATTCAGTCCCAACAAACTTTGAAAAATCACATAAAATCCATTTTTTTATTGGAGTGTCTTGATTCTACTTGCAAGTGTCTTCTCTCAAACTTCTCAATCTCTTAACCCCTAAAGGCCCAAGGCTTTTTTTCTGCCAAAAAAACATCAAAACTGCCATTTCTATAGCAAGGAGTTAAAAAAAATGAAAAACGTTTTTTTTTTACATCTAACCGTAGGATCTTACACCTAACTAGTATGAGAATGTGTGGAAAAAATTTCAGAATTTTTGACCGCTCAGATTGCAAGATATCTGCGTTTAAAGTGGAAAAAACAAATATTTCAGCACATTGCGGGACTAGATTTTTTGACTTTAAACATTTTTAACTTAAAATTTTTGCACTACAGAGTTTTGTGCTTCAAATCTTTATAGTGGAGAATTGAGTTGAGAGTCTAGGGGAAAAAAAATATTCAAAAAAACTTAATTATCATTCCTAAAATTTTTATTAAGTAGAAGTAGGTACGAGATAGAAGGAAAGTCTAAAACATTAATATATTTTAAATGGAATTAAAATACACTAATCCCAATGGTGAGATTGTTCTAGCAAGTAAACTAAACCATGAGATTTTTATTTTTTTTTAAATTGCAAAAATAGCATTCAGAAATGAATCCTACAAGTTATTTTTCTCAAGAAGATGCTCTAACTACCCGAAAAACAAGAATGTCCATAACTTTTTCGTAACAAATCCAAATGAAATGAATTAAAGCTTTCCAGATAGACAAAAATATAATCTACAAGAAAAAAAATATTTAAAAAAAAAAATCAAAATTTTGCCAAATTTTTCTTGCTGCCCGAACTGCCCAGTTACAAAAAAAAGTAACATATTTGGCCATAACTTTTGACTCCTATTTCCAAATGTCCTGAAATTTAGTGCATATAAAGATATTCCTCGCGCCCACCTTCTATAAAAATTTTAGCTTAAAATATGGAAATCTCTAATCACACGGACCTGCCCAAAATTTCTATACGGCCAAAAAATGCATGCCAGTCCTTTAGGGGTTAAAAATATATGAGTTGATAAATAGCTTTTCCAAAGTAATTAGATAGCAAATTAGCTTAGTAATAGGCATGTTTACTTTAACCCCTAAAGTCCCAAGGTCAATTTTCCATCAAAAACCACTCAAAACTGCCATTTCTATAGCAAAGAGCAAAAAAAAAATTTTGATGTGTTTTTTGCATATTTAACCATAAGATCTTGTACTAGACTAGTGTAAGAATGTGTGGAAGAAATTTCAGAAACTTTGACCATGTAGATTGCAAGATATTTGCATTTAAAGTGAAGGAATCAAGTTTTTTTGCACCTTGCTCAACTACATTTTTTGGCTTTGAACCTTCTTAACTTAAAATTTTTGCTCTAATGATTTTGAATTTCTAATTTTATACGATGAAGAATTGAGTTGAGAATCTAGGAATTTTTTTTTAAAAAGAAACACTTAGTCTTCTCTCATTAAAAATTTGTTAAGTAGAAGTAGGTTCAAGATTGAAGGAAAAATTAAATCATTAATAGCTCTAAGATAAAGTTGAAATATACTAATCTCAACGGTGAGATTGTTCTAGCAAGAAATCTTAACCTTGTGAAACTTTTTTTTTTGAAAAATTGTCAAAATTGGGTTCAGAAATGAATCCTACAAGTTATTTTTTCAAGAAGATGCTCTAATTGCCCAAAAAATAAGAATGTCCATAACTTTTGCATAACAAATCCAAATGGAATGAATCAAAGCTTCCCATGTAGATAAAAATAAAATCTATATGAAACAAATTTTTTAAAATTTTAATTTAAAGTTTTTGTGAGGGTTTTTTTCTGCCCGCCGAACTAAAATTTGGGATTTTTGTGCCATAACTTTTGCTCCCGGGCACCGATTGAAATAAAAATTACGTTTTCGGAAAGCTAATGTGATTCTCTATCTTCACAAAAAAATTCAGAAAATTATGACAAATATTGAGACCGTAAGAGCCTGCCCAAAATCCATTTTGTCCCCCGAGGGGACAACGGGACTTTAGGGGTTAAAGTAGTCTGCTCTAAAACTGACCGTCCTCTTGAAAATGACCCTATAAAAAGTTATTGAATGGATATGAGGTGGTTCTTAACTGGACCACTTTAGCCATTGATTGAATCAAGAAAAAAGTATTCTTTAGTGCAAGAGCCAATCATTGGCCTTCATTTCCTCAAATCACTTTAGAAATTGTAAGTGGATGCATTTTGGAAAACCTAAGCTCACAAATAGGTACCTACAATAGAAATTTTTGAAAATTCATAACTAATTCAAAAATACTTCAATAAATATGAAACCACTTGTATTGTGTTTGGCATCTATTTTTCTTTCTTTGAAAAATGAGGTAAAAATATTTTTGTTTGTGCAAACCTATGAAAAAGGCGAACTAGACCCTAAAATGGTTGCTTTTAAAGTAGACTACCTTAGTTGTGGATCTTTTGGGGCATGTTTCTCTTGGTCTATGCAATCCATGTTTCTAGTAAGGGAGCCAACCCATTTCCAATTAGCCACCCATTTGACTGCTTTGTTTCCGATCAGCAGGTGGTTTAGGTGACAACTCACGCAAATATTTGTGAGCAGAAGAAGCACAAATATCGGGGAGGTGTACATTGAAAGCATAGAATGTTTACAAGATGTACATTGGAGGCTACAATTATTCCTTCATTGAAGCATTGTCAATTTTGTAACGAGTCTATGGTTGAAAAGAGGGTGACCTATATAACAAGAATAGATTGAACGGAATCCTCACGAAAAAGATTCATGGTAATTTTGTTTTCGAGGAAAAAAATGTATAAAATTATGAAATCCTTCTGAAATCTATTTTTCTAAATGGGAAAATTTTTCCCGTCACCATACCCATACACCAGATATGTTGAATTGCTTAACCCCTCACCGCCCAACAATGTCACGGCGCCTTCTACAGACCTTCATGAAAATTGCCGATCGGCATGAGTTAGGGTTGGAGTTGGCACAATATAACCGCACCGATTGTATCATCCCTTTGAGCTGAATACTCTTGTATGATCCGATCATATTTCCATCAATTGAATTTTGTGCAATTTGAGGCTGATCTCGAGGGAAGAACCACATACCTGTGGACAGTTTTGGTCCTCTTGGGCGTGAGGGGTGACATGATTGGAAATGGGTCGTTTCTCCCCACATGGCACTTGTGGCTGGTGGCTTGTAATTTATCTTTTGCAATGAAATTCCATTTCATTTGTGTCAAATTTTTTTTTAAAAATGGGTTGTTTCCCTTAGTAGTTGTGTAGAGGGCCGCACACACATACTAAGGTAGTATGGCCTAAAAGCGACCATTTAAGGTCTGATCTGCCTTTTTCACAAGTTTCCTTGAACATAAATATTTTTGGATCATTTTTCAGAGGAAGAAAAATGGATGCGGAACGTTACACAAGTGGTTTCATATTTTTTGAATCGTTTTTGAATTACTTATGAATTTTCAAAAAAAATTGTTGTAGGCACCTATTTGTGACCCCTAGGTCTTCCAAAATCTGACCACTTACAACTTCTAAAATGATTTGAGTAAATGAAGGTCAATGATTGGCTCTTGTAATAAATAAAGCTTTTCTCTCGATTCTCTCAATGGCTTGAGAGGTCCATTTAAGAACCACCTGATGTCCATTTCATACCCAAATATAGGGTCGATTTGAAGAGGCCGCTCGCTTTTAGAGCACACTACCTTAACAGCATCAAATTCACTTGAATGAGTGAATGGGCAACTGTCACATCCCGAATTTTATCATAACGTACCTGATTCTACATGTGATTGATGATATTGATGCAGATGCTGTGATTGTGGTTCGCCTACCGTTACCTGCCGAAAACCCTGAACGCTCCCTGCGCATAAAGCCTGAAATCCGAAGCTTTCCGTTTCATTTGTGTCAAAATAAAAAAAAAAAATAAAAACAAATCTTGGAAGCTTTCCATTTCATTTGTGTCGAAATAAAAATAAATAAAAAAATAAAAACCTGAAGCTTCAGTGAGTTGGAGTGTCAGTGCACTTGAACCTTATAACCCCTACTAACAGGACCAAGTGTCCCGAGAAAGTGTCCCAAGAAAATGTTCCCTTGGGGGATACGGCAAGGTTTGGGCAGGTTTCTATGATCTCAAATTTTTGGCATGAAAATATTTTTTGAAGATAGATTATCATGTTAGCTTTGGGGGAATATAAATTCTTATTTCAATTGATGCTTGGGAGCAAAAGTTATGCCACAAAAAAAGCTCAAAACAGAGGTCATTGGGCAACACCAAAAAAACTCACAGAAACTCAAAATACATAATTTTTTAAACTCTTGTACAAAATACTTGTTGTCTACATGAAAAGCTGTGATTCATTCCATTGTTGGAATAGTGATGAGAAAGTTATGGAGAATCTTGTTTTGCAGGCAACCGGAACATCTTCAAAAAAATAACTTATTAAATTCATTTATACATTGTTTATAAAAAATAACTTATTTATACATTGGCACTATGTAAGGTGGGTTATCCCCAAAACTACCACTTTTTGTTGTTGTGCCTAATTACTACTATTAGACTGGTCAAATTTTTATATTTTCTTGTTGAAAAATACAAAGAGGTTCCAACACACCAAAGAATGCAACATTTGGATACCATATAAAAAAGCTATAAAGGGTAAAAGTTTTTTTGGGTAGCTCATCCAAAATTCCATTTCTTCAATATACATACATATTGATTTTGGAGATATATACAAAGTGATAATGGCGGTTTTAGGTAGGGTGCAATTATGAGTGTATCCATCTTATACATGAATACTTTGGAAAGCAATGGGTGTAAGCTTTGTGCATCCACAATTTCCACCTAAAAGACACTTAGATCTCTAGGAGTAAAAAACTTCATACATTATTAACCAATGCCCAACTCATAGGCATGCATAAAATAGAAGGTTCATAAAGCAAACATGCTCTAAAAGTGTTATCTAACACCAAGATACATATGGCTTTGTTCAATGTACCAATTTTATTTATCAACCGGTACCAACAATAAATGAACAAGAGGGTGGATGCTTTTACATCTTTACATGATTTCAACTTCAAAATTCATAACTAATTCCATAAAGGTCCAAAAAATACAAAACGACTTATATTAGATGCCAATTCCATTTATCTTTCAAGAAAAATTTATTGAAAAATATTTCAAGAAGTTAAATTCCCCCAAATTGCAAATCCATTGGTAAATGGTCACTTTATAGACCTCCTACTTTAGAAGTTGGACAACAATCTTTTGGATGAAATATGAAAAATACGGATGAAAACACATGTATTCATCCCAAAGTATAAAGTCATCTATAATAGAGTGATATTATTCCTAGTTCTACTCCCATGCGTAGTTGGGATGACATTTTGCTCTCCCTTAGCCTTATTATAATTTTTGAGTTTTTTCTTTGCTCTTTTGCCTTCAATTTAGTTATTAGAGTCTTTATATATATAATTCTTTCATTTCTTGAGCCTCACTCTTACTTAGTGATATGAATTTTTTTTCCCGCAAGCATGTTTTTTTTTCCTGTTACCTTTTGCCTTTTTGTTTGGTTATATGAAGTTATTAATAGTCGTGTACCCTTGCTAGGATTACTTCCAATCTCCTCTAAACTTTGTAAAGACTTTGCGGACCTTAAAGGTTCAATGGATGAATCAATGTCAATTGTAGAAATAAAGAATACACCTATTGGTTTAGTAATCGAAGTATTTTATTGACTATCTTGGTCATGGGGACTAGGTCTTTTCAAAGTAAAAATGTAGAAAATTCACTTGTTTTAAGTGACAATTCTAGGTGTGCATACTATTTGCATTTGGAGAAGAACGGAGCCTCTGGAAGGCCTCTTCCATGTGAGAAACTGCATTGAGTAGCGAACATGACTGGCCAAAAGTAAAAAACATTTCAATTTTTTTTTGCAGTCCTACGTGGACAACATTTAAAAAAAAATCATTTTAAATATATATTTTTTGCTTTAATTTTTGTTTATTCAGCAGTTGAATTTAGATGTGGAGGTCTTCCAGAGGCCCCATTCTTCTCTTAATGAGTGGTTTGGAAAAAAAATAGCACTGGCTATTGAACTACTCCAACAAGCCTAACTTGCAGCTACTAACTTATACAATCCAGACTCAAGATCTATACTCAACAATATTAATCCTTAAAGGTCGTACAAAGCCCTGTGGACCAATTTTTCAATGAATTTTGAAAACTTGCTATCTAAAGATACCCATCAAAAAGTTGGGCCACTCCAATTTGATGCCATTTTGACAGTAGAGGCCATTATAGTGTCATTTTTCCAATCAATTTGATAATGAGTTGGTATGGAGGTTGGCACCAAATTATCCTGATAGCATTTCAATGCACCTTATGGACATACCCTGAAGTTCCTTATGCCATTGTAATAAAATGTGCAATCAATCCCATTGGATGCCTTGTAATGTCATTGTTCATTCATTATTTAGAAAATTCACAATGCCATTGTCATTGTCCAAAAATTTAATTTACTTGCAACTTGAAGCTCCTACCCTATTATTGAACATAACATTCAATTGCCTTTTCTTCATGCACTTTGTTCATCACATTGAACCTCCACTTGTTCACTTAGCTATTGATGAAGTACTGTCAGGTGTGAAGTTCTCCACAGTCCACACCATTAGAGCTGTAGGTACTGTAGAGCCAAGGTAGTGATAGTACATGCTATTGAACGTTATGCCTTCAAAAGTCAATCGTCCCCATAATGCAGCGAACATAGAGCTATGGATGGAACTGAGAGATTTTTCTAGATACAGTATAAGGTAGGAGGTCCTAAAATGGAGCGGGTTCTAAAACCAATCAAGCTCTAGAGGTACATTTTGCACTTTCCAATGTACAAGTGGTGTGCATTTGAGGAGGTGGTCGGTTTTAGAGCCCACAAAAATGCACTTTTCTGCAACTTCAGAAATTCATAACTAATTCCACAAAGCTTCAAAAAATATGAAACAACTTGGGTTAGATGCCTATTTCTCTTGCCTTTCTAGGAAAATTTACTGAAAAATATTTTAAGAAGTTCTACCTCCCCAAAAGTCAGCTTTAGCTCTTAGATGAGCGGTTTATGGACCTCCTACCTTAGTGAAGTTTATCACGAAATTGTACTGGTTTTTTGTAGATATTATTAGTGGAAATTTACGGCTGCCGCCGAGTCTACATTAGCGGGTCGGTTGGCTTGGACCTACAGAGTATCTACATACATACGTCGGTGGCAGAAGCAAGCCGTCAAGGGGTCCGTCAGATCCTGACCGACTTGTGGGTTGGCCCTGCTTGAAAAAGAAAAGAAAAGAAAAGAAAATATTCACCGGTCACATGGTCACATGGATCATCAAACACCTGCACATGGGAAGTTTTGAATAGAGATGTAAGTTAAGTTAAGTTCTAGGCTTCTCATCAGGCACACAGTTCACGGTGGCAGTTCAGTTCAGTTGGTGTACTGCTCACACAGACAGAGCACGATGACAGGAGTACTGGACAATGCACTTGTTATCCTGATATTTTCAAACCATTATTACTTTCCCCATGCAAGTGCAGGAGCGTCTTGGACGGAAAATGCAGCTAAGGTAGGGGGCTGTAAAAGCGACCTGTCTCTAAATGCGATCTGATCTGCTAGATTCTGCCTCGTAACATGTACCAGAAGTGTACATTTCAGGAGGGGGTCGCTTTTAGAAACCACTGTGTTTTCAACTTCAAAAATTCATAACTAATTCCATGAATGTCCAAAAAATATGAAACGGCTTGGATTAGATGCCAATTCCATTTTTCTTACCACAAAAATTTACTGAAAATTGTTTTAAGCAGTTTAGCTTCCCCCAAAATGCAAATCAGCTCTTAAAGGGTCGCTTTTACAGCCCCCTACCTTAAAATTGCAGCAGGACGTTAAATCCGTCCCACGAAGTGTGACCAGCAGGGTGAAAATGCAGAAATTGGGGGTAAAAGTAAAATCCTTGCCCCTATTTCGTGCCGTCCCGTCCCTAGGGAATGTTCTAGACCTCTCCTAGCATAATTGGGGCCTCTAATTGCAAATATGAATTCAGAATTTGCAAAAAAAATTATGTGTGAAAAATAAATAAAAAATTCTGCATTTTCTTGGAGGGTAAATTTTTTGCGTTTTTATCCTACAGGGCCCACTTCGTGAGACAAGTTTAACGTCCTGCAAAGTTATATGGCTCTTCGCTTCAGTTAATCTGGATTTTCTGTAATAAGGTAACCGGCTCAAAAAGCGTGCATCTAAGCCCATCTACCTCATCTATGACAGTAGTAGATTTTTCAAAGAATATGTCACCCTTTCCTAGATAGGGAACACATTTAGAACCCGCTCCATTTAAGGACCTCCTACCTTAGTACGGTTTTCTCTCTCAACTGGTGACCTTTGGAGGTTACTCACGACGCTATGTAGAACGCGCTGCGCAATTGAAGGCACAAATAGGGGCTCAAACAACGCCTTCAACAAGCTTCTACCTTGTGGGATAGATTTGATAACATTTGGATTCACTCCCTTGTTCTTGCTAGTAGGTTAGACACCTGCATTATCTGGTAAAAAAAACCCCTCCTCTTTGTTTGTTTCAATAGTTCATTTGGCTTCTTTTTTGGTTCTTGTTCTTATCTCTTCGTTGTTCAGCTCTTGAGCTTGGTTGTTGTTCATGTTTTTTTTACTGCAATGGTTCGTTCCATTTGTTCAAAAATTAAAAAAATGCAGCTAAAGTGGGCACCCCCAAAACCGACACTTTTGGATACTACACCTACACTAAATAATGAAATTAGGTTGCCCCACACTAATTTCTTGACATTCTACACTATATAAAATATCTATTGTTTTTTTACAAGAATTTAGTACTTTTGGATTAAGTATTGTTGTGATTGAACTCATGAACCTCCATGCGTACAAATGAAAATATCCGTAGAAATATTTGTTGAAGTAAGGCAACCTAATTTCACTATTTAGTGTAATTACTATTATTACATTGGTCAAATTTTCATTGATTTTCTTGTCGGCAAGTGAAAGGAGGTTCCAAGGCACCAAAGAATGCAAGGTTTGAATATTGTATGCAAAAGTTATGAAAGGTCACATTTTTTTGGATAGATGTTTTAAAACTATTTTGTCAACATAGGTACATATTGCTTTTGGAGATGTACACAAAGTGATGATGGCAGTTTTAGGCAGGTTGCAATTTTGGATATACCTATCTTATCCTCTAAAGGACCAAAGTCCCCTCGGGAGACACTTGAGATTTCGGGCAAGCTCATGTGACCTCAATTTTTGATATGATTTTTTGAAACTTTATTTGAAGATAGAAATTCAGATTAGATTTCTAAAAATATAATTTGTATTTCAATCGGTGCCCGGGGCGAAGGTTGTGCCATACAAACTTCTAAGAGCAGTACACCAAATAGAACAAGAAAAAAATTTAATTTAATTTAATTTAAAAAAATTCTCTGTCAAAGATTATGTTTTGGTTTACATCTAAAGCTTTGATTCATTCTATTTGGACTAATAATGATATAGTTATGGATGATCTTGTTTTTCGGGCAATCTAAACATCTTTTTCAATAGACAAACTTATAGAAGTCATTTTTGAATGCAATTTTTCAAAATTTTCAACTTTATTTTTTTTCACTGGGTGAAATTTGTTTGCAAGAACAATCTCACCATTGGAATAATGGTGTTTCAATTCCATCTTAGAGCTATTAACAATTTAGTGTATTGTTCAATCTCAAACCTACTTCTACTTCATAGTTTTTTAATGAATGAAAATCAAGTGTGTGTTTTTTGAATTTGTTTCCCCGACTTTCAATTCAAATGTTTTATATAATTTTTTTTTAATTCATGGTCCATAGTGCAAAAGATTTCTACAAATGGTGGTCATAGTCATTTGAAATTGTAGGCCAGAGTTCAAAATAACTTTTTCTTCCAACTTTGAATGCTAATATCTTATAATCGGTGCAGCCAAACTTCATGAAATTTTTACTACATGATTTGAGACAAGTGAAATACAAGATCCTATGGTTAGGTTTTTTTATATATGTTTTTTTGGTTTCTTGGGTGAATGTAGTAGGCATGGTAGTTTTGAGTGGTTTTCTACCTAGAAAATGCCTTTGTCCTTTAGGGGTTAAAAAGATTGGTCACTATGGGCCGGGTGGTCACATTACCACGCCAAAAGTTGTTTGGTGGGTCAAGAAGAGCTTGTCTTTGGCTTGTCCTAACCATCCCCCACTATCTTTACACTTACAATTTTTTAAATTAATAAAACCATGACAATCCTGTTGCATTCCTTGTATTTGAAGCTTAAGTTGCTCAAGATTGTTGTGTTATGCTCATTTATTTTGGCGTGATAAGGTTGACCACAAGAAAATAAGTCAGAATAAAGAGAATGTGGCGGAATGTGGATTCAATTGAGAAGTGAGGAGGCTCTACATCCTAGTGAGTTCAAAAAGATTTGAGGAGGCACGGTCTCTTGATTTATGTGGAACATGCCACAGTGGGCGGAAAAAAATGGAATTAGTTGTTCACCTACCGAGTTTGGCAGTTTGGTGGTTTGGCAGAACAAGGGTGGTGATACTCTAAGAGCATCCATTTTTTTCACTGTAAGGAGTTGACATAAGGTAAAAACATCCAAAACCATTCATTTATCTATTTCTGACAAGTAACTTAGACTTCTATTGAAAGTGTCTCCAAAAGAGAAATTAAACCATTCTTATATTTAATTGTGAGTGAGTGATTGTTGATTTTATTTTTAAACTCAACAAACCAAAAATTCTATTTTTTCTAAAAAAATTCATGATTTTCAATTGCTAATACAACAAAAATATTCTTTCTTGAAAAAAGTGCCTCCAACAATGTTGAATTCTTTATTTTGATGTTTTTGGTGTTTTCACCTTATGCTCTAAGACTAGTAATTTTTGACACATCATTAGTCATTTGTCAATTTACTATTTATGGAATGCATTTGGTGGGTATATGTTGGAGACAAGAAATTAAAGGGAAAAAGGCTCATTAAGTATAGATGTGAAATTAGAGCGTGTTAATTTTTTGCCAACAAGTGTTCTATACTTTAACCCCTAAAAGACCAAGCTGCATTTTTTGGCAACATAGCAATTTTGGGCAACTCACTACAAATGGAATTTTTATTTTTTTTCTTTGAAATTTTTACACAGCATGGGGTCAAGGGTTTTTTTAAGGCCCAAAATTTTTCATAACTCTTGACTACATGATTAAAAAGTATGATATGTAGTTTTTTTTCTCAGCCCAGAAGTTTGGGCAAATAAAAAAAATCATTTTTTTCTGAAACAAAAATTTGAAATTAGTAATCTAGATTTGTGTGTATGTGAAAAGCTTTAAATCATTCCATTTTGATCAATGAATCAAAAGTTATGAGGGGTTTAGTTTGCGGGCAATTATAGATTATCTTCTCTAAAATAAACTTTGAAGTTGTTTATTTCACTCAATTTTCAATATTTTTGGAAAAAATAAAACTATAGGAAATAGATTGTTTATTGCAACATTACAACCATTGGATTGGCATTTTTTAATTCCATAACTAAATTCTTAACAATTTAGTATTTTGAATCATTCTCTACTTCTTTCTACTTACTATTTTTTTTCTAAATGTTGTACAATTCCAAATGATCTGAAATATTTTAATCATGTAATCAACTTGCCTAGAAGAATGAATTCAAAGAAGCACCACCATTTTAAACATTTTTTCATACAAATGTGAACTTATGAAGTGCAACTACCCTATTTTTTGCAAGGCCCCGAAAAGGATTTCTGTTAATTCAAACGCTAATATCTTGCAATCCACAAAGGTGAAAATTTCTAAAAAAAAAATTCAGCATCTTTTCAAACCAGCATAGTACAAGATCCTACAATTACAAATGATCAAAAATGTTTTTTTTTTTCTAAAATTTGGCACTTGTATTAGAAATGGCAGTTTTGGAGAGTTTTTAATGAAAACATAGTCAAGGAACTTTAGGGGTTAAGATCTGTAATTTTCTAGTCTTCATTTGGTTAATATCAAAAATTGACAATTGCAAATTATACCATTTGCAGTCATTTACTATAGGGAACATCTAACTTGTCTTTAACTCCTTAAAACTTTCCATTGTTTTTAGACAAAATTGCCACAAAACTATGCAACGGTTGAAAACAAACTAGTGAGAATTGACAATTTGTAATCTCTTTTGCCATTTCTAACCATACAACATTGTAGATAACTTATATGCTAAGTCCTTGACCATTCTTCAAAACCTATTTTTCAACATCTTTAAGTTCATATTGTTCAAAGTAAGATCCTATATGAAAAGATTCTAGGAGATTTTTAGATTGCTCGCAAGACAAAATTCTTCATATTTCTTAATTCACAAATAAATAGAATGAACAAAAGGATTACCCATAGATATAAAATATTCCACAAGAAAAAAAAAATTCAAATCTTTTAAAATATAATTTTTGATTTTCTAAAAAATTAGATAAATTAGATAAAAGAATAATCATCTTTCAGCATAAACTTGTTTCTTTTGCAAATTGGCTCTTTGGAAAGCTAGAACAACTTATCACTTTACATAAGTTTTTGAAGATATTGTCAAAAGTTGCATTTAGAAGAATTTCAAAATCCATTTTTATAATGTAATAATTTAGAGGTTAAGATGAAGAGACCTTATTCTCATCCTATTATTAATGTTTGACAAATGACTTTTAAGTTTCTAATAGAAATAAGGAATGCACCTTGTCAATTTGATCAAGGAATGTAAGCAAGGATGATGACCATGGTGATGGATTTGTAGTCCAAAGTGAAGGATTTTGGGCAATTGCAACTAATATAATAAATCTGAAAATTTTAGACCATGTATTTAGGAAGTTTGGAATGATTGAATTTTACAAAAAAAAATCCAATTATATAAGTGAAAACTTGAGTTGATACTTATAACCAACTTCTTCAAATGACCTTGCAGAGTGACTAAGTATACCTCCCAAAGAAGAATTTGGTAGGTGGACACATTTAGATCTAGGAGTGTAAAGGAACTTAAATAGAGTGATTCAAGTGCTCTTATTAGGATTTAGATTGGAATTGGCAATATAATGAAATTCTTCTACTTTAATAACATTATGTAGGATGATTCAAATAACATTCTATTCAATTCAAATTAGCATGTAAGTACTTTGTAGACAAATATTATTAACCCCTAAAGGCCCAAGGCCTTTTTCTGCCAAAAAACACTGAAAAGGGTCATTTCTAAAGCAAGGAGTAAAAAAATTTGATAAATGTTTTTATTGCACATCTAACCGTAGGATCTTACACCTAAATATTATGAGAATGTGTGGAAAAAATTTCAGAATTTTTGACCGCACAGATTGCAAGATATCTGCGTTTAAAGTGAAAAAACAAGTTTTTCAGCACATTGTGGGACTAGATTTTTTGACTTTAAACATTTTTAACATAAAATTTTTGCACTACGGAAGAACCTCTTTAAGTCGATCCTCTCTAAGTCAATAAAGCATTGTCAGGAAGTATTGATTGCCGGTCCCAACTTAACAATATGAACCACATATGAACATGATGACCCTCCCTAATGTAATAATCTCTCTAACTCAATGTGTCAGACTGATCCCAACTCTATCGACTTAGAGAGGTTCTACTATACAAAGTTTGGAGCTTTAAATCTTCATAGTGGAGAATTGAGTTGAGAGTCTAGAAAAAAATTCAAAAAAACTTAATTATCATTCTTAAAAAAATTGTTAAATAGAAGTAGGTACAAGATAGAAGGAAAATCTAAAATATTCATATATTTTAGATGGAATTAAAATGCACTAATTCCAATGGTGAGATTGTTCTAGCAAGTAAACTAAACCATGCAAAAAAAAAATTTGAAAAATTTGAAAAATTGCATTCAGAATTGAATCCTACAAGTTATTTTTTTCAAGAAGATGCTTTAACTGCCCAAAAAACAAGAATGTCTATAACTTTCTCATAACAAATCCAAATGAAATAAATCAAAGCTTTCCAAATAGACAAAAATATAATCTATGAGAAAAAAAATATTAAAAAAAAATTCAAATTTTTTGCAAATTTTTTTTTGTTGCCCAGGCTGCCCTACGTCCCCTGTTTTGAGCTTATTTGGTCATAATTGTTGTTAACAGGCACCGATTGTGAAAAAATTGTATTCCCACAAAGCTTATCAATTTTTCTATCTTCCAAAAAAAATTCAAAAAATTTCAACAAAAATTCAGCCCGTAAGTACGTACCCAAAATCCCATTTGTCCCCCAAAGGGACAATGGCCGGCCTTTAGGGGTTAAACAAATGACTTTCTACATCTTGTATAAGCAAGAAAGGTACATTACATACTCATCAAGTCAATGAAAAATTGCATTGCTAATGACTACAATTATAGGTCCCTGTTTCGCAAGTAACATTTAAAGGGTGGAGCCTATTATTATGTAAACATTTTTCTATCTTTGTTTTATATGCTCTATTTTCCTACTGACTATGAGTAGATTTTTTTTATTTTTTATTTTGAGATGAAATTATGTGTTTACTATAAGCCATAATATTTCCTATTGTTTTGTGAAAATCTAAAATTAGAATGAATGTTTGAAGTAAGTAGAAAAAATGCATACCAAATACAATGCATTCTAAGAATATTATAAATTTCACCATGTATATATTATAATTTTCAAAGTCAAACTATAAACCAAAATTCAGTTATATTCTATAATTCAAAATCAACAAATTATGATTATAGGTATAAAGTTTAAATTGGAATATGTAATTTAATTTTAGATAAATTTCAAGCTTTCAAATTGGAATAGAAAATAGACTTGGTAAACTTCATTAGTTTAATACAAATTCAAAAAAGATCATATGTATGGCTAAAATTCAAATCTAAAGCAAGGGTTAATTAAAAGTTTTCAATGTATACTAATAAAACATCTTTTGTGATTTCTTTCCTAAGCATCTTCTTATGTAGAAAATTCAATACCTCAATGAGGTAATCCCCACCAAAATCAAGTGTAGACATGTTAACCCCTAAAGGACCGGCATGTGTTTTTTGGCCGTATAGAAATTTTGGGCAGGTCCGTGTGACTAGAGATTTCCATATTTTAAGCTGAAATTTTAATAGGAGGGCGCAAGGAAGATCTTTCATATGCACTAAATTTCAGCACATTTGGAAATAGGAGTCAAAAGTTATGGCCAAATATGTTATTTTTTTTCGTAACTGGGCAGTCTGGGCAGCAAGAAAAATTTGGCAAAATTTTGATTTTTTTTTTAATATTTTTTTTCTTATACATTATATTTTTGTCTATCTGGAAAGCTTTGATTCATTTCATTTGGATTTGTTATGAAAAAGTTATGGACATTCTTGTTTTTCGGGCAGTTAGAGCATCTTCTTGAAAGAAATAACTTGTAGGATGCATTTCTAAATGCTATTTTTGCAATTTAAAAAAACAAAAAAATTCTCATGGTTTAGTTTACTTTCTAGAACAATCTCACCATTGGGATTAGTGTATTTTAGTTCCATCTAAAATATATTAATGTTTTAGATTTTCCTTCTATCTCGTACCTACTTCTACTTAATAAATTTTTTAGGAATGATAATTAAGTTTTTTTGAATATTATTTTTTTCCCTAAACTCTCAACACAATTCTCCACTATAAAGATTTGAAGCACAAAACTCTGTAGTGCAAAAATTTTAAGTGAAAAATGTTTAAAGTCAAAAAATCTAGTCCCGCAATGTGCTGAAATACTTGTTTTTTCCACTTTAAACGCAGATATCTTGCAATCTGAGCGGTCAAAAATTCTGAAATTTTTTCCACACATTCTCATACTAGTTAGGTGTAAGATCCTACGGTTAGATGTGGAAAAAAAACATTTTTCATTTTTTTTTACTCCTTGCTATAGAAATGGCAGTTTTGATGGTTTTTTGGCAGAAAAAAAGCCTTGGGCCTTTAGGGGTTAAAAAAAACTCTATTAAAAATATTAGATTAAAAATGCATTATTTACTTAGTATTATTTGAAATCATCAAAGTGATCTTTTCACGGGGGGGTCACTCCATGTGGATGTTTGGATATCACATGTGGACAAATTTTTTTAAGGGGGGTATTTTGATGACTACGACCAATTAAATGGTCTCTATTCTTACCTAATTGTGGAATTCTTGGTATTTTAGGCCCCCGTATTGTTAAGAATTCCCAAGGAAGGACAATTTTCAACACCCTTACTTCATTATAAGAAAAAAATAAATAAAATGAAAAAGGCAAATACCAAGATTAAAGACAAAAAAAAGTCACATGGAAAAAATTAAAAGGAGAAACAATGGAAAGGAGACATAAATTAAAAATTGGCTTAAGCCCCCTAACATGGAAAGTTTTAGGAAAGATGTGCGCAAAGCCAAAAAGAAATGGAAAGGAAAAAAAATAGAAACTTTGTTAAGTGAAAAAAAAATGGGAAGGCAAAAGCCCCCGCAAACTGCTTCAAGGCCAAAAAAAAACATGCAAGAAAAATCACATCCAAGCTGTGTGGAGCACCAAATTTCTTTTATCAATCCTAAGCCTAAGCCAAAAAGCCTTTTTAGGAAACCTCTCTTATCGAGAGCCCTGATTTATTCTTGTGTGTGTAGAAGCAAGCATATTTCTTAAACTAGATTTTCAAACCATAGACTAAATTTCAAACCATAGACCATAGAGTATATCATACTCTAAATTCCCTTTATAAGCCTTAGTTTGTTAATCTAAAGCCATAATATAAATATTTATATAGATAAATATCTATATAAAAAAGAATATAGAATAACTTTCAATCATGCAAAATACCACAAAATAGTATTTGTTTACTCCATCTAGAAGCAAATACATGTAAACAATTTGAGTGTAACCTACTGGAACAAGTTTACAAGCTTATTTAGGCAAAAAGCTATCAATTTATAAGTTGGCAACAAGATAATTTATCCAACAAATTATCCAATTCACTATACAAACTATTTTCTCAATATGGACAAGTAGGAATATAGGAATAAAACCTAATTCATATGTATCTAAGAAGTTTTATGAGGACAAAGGCCTCAACTGTACCCGTACACCACAACAAACAATTAGTCAGTTATGGCGCATATGCAAGGTGTCTTTAGTCCGTAATTGTCTATTTAAGCAATTCAGCATAGTTAGAGGCACTTTTTTCTAAAAAATTATTTTTTTAGTATTAACAATTGAAAATCATGAATTTATTTTTAAAAAATAGAATTTTTGGATAAGGTTTCTATTTCTGTAAATTTTTAAGGTAGAACTCCCTACGGAACCTTAAACCATACTCTAATAAAATTGCCTTGATTTTAGCACCAAAATCTAAAAAAATTAGAGCCCACCAACCACAATTAAGGATGGAGACGGTTTCAAGGTACTTTTGGAGACACTTGTAGGAAACTCTACAATCAAAATATGGGTACAGTGATGGTTATGGGTGTTGCTACCTTAAGTCAGTTGTCATTGTTTTCACACAAAACAATTTAGAAGTGATCACAACAAACCAACTATAGTCCACGCAATGTATCAACAAAATGTAAGACACTAAACTTGACTATTAGGAGTAGATTGTGGGGAAGCCATCTTTGATACAAAACTCCTATTCTAAGCCAAGGAGTAGAGGGAACAGGTTTGCTTGTGCTATTAGATTGAACTCAACCATAAGCAATCAATAAAAGAAACTCTAGTCAAAATTCCAAACATAGTGATTTGGTGGTAGAAACATGGAGCAAACTTTAAGTCCAAAGATGAATTCTAGCAGAGCAAATCCTAGACCAAAACTACCAGCTAATGAGGAAACATTGGCCCTCATTAAAATCAGCCCCATATGCCATCATGAGGCTACTTACTTATGTAAACATGGTTAATTAAGCATAAATCGAAGCATTAACCCCTAAAGTTCCAAGGCCATTTTTCTGTCAAAAACCACTCAAAACTGCCATTTCTGCTACATTCACCCATGAAAGCAAAAAAAAATGTTTTTTTTAGAATTTAACCGTAGGATCTTGTACTTCACTTGTCTGAGATCATGTGGTAAAAATTTCATCAAATTTGACTATACGGATTGGAAGATATTAGCATTCAAAGTCGGACAAAAAGTTTTTGTTAAAGAACATGCTTTGATTGCCCATGTTGCCCATGTTAAAGAACATGCTTTAAAAGCAAGATTGTCCATAACTTTTTCATCACTAGTCCAAATAGAAGGAATAAAAATTTCACATGTAGACAAAAATATAATATTTTGGAAAAAATTATTTAAAAAAATTATTTTGACTTTTTGTGAATTTTTTTGGGCTGCCCGCTGACCTCCATTTTCGGCTTTTTGTTCCACAGTTTTTGCTTCTGGGCATCGATTGAAAAAAAATTACATTCTCAAAAAGCTTATATATTTTTTTAGCTTCACAAAAAGTTTTAGAAGATTATGATGAATATTGAGACTGTATGAGCCTACCCAAAGTGGCATATTGGCCCTCGTAGGGCCAATGAGATTTTAGAGGTTAAGGATACTTCAGCCACCTAATCAGGCAATTATAAGGACCTGCATTTCATACAATCACATTCCATTGTATGAAATTAGTTGTTGCAAACATGAAAGCTAAATAAATACTCCATTGGAAAGTTTAACAAAAATTGTCAAGATGTATCCATCAAGCGGGTACTTCAATTTAGCCTCCCTACCACTATTTTTCCATCCACCCAAGCAACTCAACAGTCCCATAAATTGAACCTAGACACAATAAATTCCTAGGATCCATATCTTGAACACTATCTTAGAACATTATTTTTTTAAATATGAGGTATTATTCATACATGTATCTTACTTATAATTGAGTGTACATGATTTAGTACACTATATATTACTTCAAAGTTTAAAAAAACAATTTGGACACCATGAATTAATACCTCCCAATATTATGCTGCACATTGTTTGCTAAAAATTTCTAAGTAGCCCCTCCATGGATCTTTTGAACTATATTCTTATCACTTAATCCCTATGGTTCTTTCATATTTAGAGACCCAAAATTGCTTCAAAATACTAGTCTCTAAAGCAAGGCTAAATCTTCATCTATATTCATTCATTAATAGATCCAACCAAAGGATCCTTTAGTTAACTTATTAGATTACAACCTCCTAAAATTTCAAAATAAGAAACCTTATTGCAAGATTGTGATGCTTGGATTTTTTTTTTATAAATTTCAATTCTTCTCTAATGGTTAGATTTCATCTTTCAAACTTTTACCCAAGAATGGGTAGATCCTACAACTTGCAACTCTCCATAATATGTTGAAGAAATAAGTTGGAAATATATACAAAAAATTTCAACAATTTTTTTTTCATATTCATGCTTGAAAAAAACAGTATTTAGAATGAAGTGGAGAATGATTTAAAATACTAAATTTTAAGACTTTAATTATGGAATTGAAAAATGACAATCCCTATAATTGTAAAGTTGTAATAAACAATCTACATCCTATGATTTTATTTTTTTCAAAAATATTTAAAATTGAGTTAAATAATGAATTTCAAAGTTTATTTTAGATTAGAGATTTCCATAACTGCCTACAAACTAAAATACCTCCTAACTGTCAAATCATTAGTCAAAATGGAACAATTCAAAGCTTTCCAAGTATATATAAATCTAGAAAACCAATTTCAAATTTTTATTTCTTCAAAAGCAATTTTCTTAGAAATGCCTGAGCTCCAAAAGAAATTACATAATATACGATAACTTTTTAAACGTGTAATCAGAAGTTATGAAAATTGTCGTGCTTTAAAGCTACTCTTCAACCACATGTTTGAAAATTTCAAAGAAAATAATGAAAATTCCGTTTGTAAATGAATGATTGAAAACGTTCTGTTGCCTTCAAATGCTACTCTTAGTCCTTTAGGTATTAAACATATAAAGCTCCATATATCCTAGAAAAGCATCTACTACAAAAATTTGTGATTATGAGACGGTGCACGTTAAAGATTATAATGGTTAAACAAGATTTAAAGATGCTATAATTCAATGAAGAATAGGTGTGTTTAAAATAATTTTTTTAAAAGAGAAGGTAAATTAGTCCAACCATGCATGTATATAAACAAGTAAAAATGACAAATTATTCACATGCTCCGCTATTCTTTAGATTTGTTAGTGATTTTTAGAATTCCTGGTTTTGTAGAATATATTGTATATCACAAAGAATTATACAAAGAACATCCATAGGCAAGTAGTTTATGGCAATCTATTATAGTGAAGATTAAGCTAATATAAGAAACTAAAGACATAGAGATCTCTATGAGTCACATACTGTATATAACCCACACTTTTTTTTAAAACAACATTATTTGACTTTGAAATCAGCTATGTTTGAAAGTTGGTTAGTTATAGAATTGAGGACAAAAAGGGGCATTCATCACTTAGACCTTTTCCATAGAGTCAATTCTCCACCGAAATTAAAACTAAAGTTTAAACTATATATGTTTGAAATTTGGAAAAGGAGGACAATAGTTTTAAAATTTGAGGTATAGAGACTTGCTCCACCATCCCTTTACCCCCTTGCCATGCACAATTTTGCACCTACAACTCCCAAGAAATGTGGTATACTCATAAACATCCACCAATGTTTGGACTTTAGATTGCTCTTTAGAATTTGAAAGTGCCTCAAATCAAGTGAACATCTTGTAGATTGAGAAAAGATTAATGTTAAATTGGTAGTAGATTGCAAATGGATTTAAAGCAACTTTTAGATCCTTTTACCTATGATTTCAATTCTCTAAATATTTATACTATTACTTCTCATTGTTTGGTATGCCTCAAAAGTTTCTTTTGACTTGCGTTCATAACTTTCAAACTATTTAGTTAGTTTTAAAATGTAATGAGGAATTGACTATGGAGAAGGGTCTCAATGAAGAATGAATCTTTTTGCCCAACTCTAGTTACAATCATGTAAGGATCAACTTCCTTCTATGATCATTTTGTGACAAAACCCAATCACATGTCTTCCCTTTATCCTCCCACAAACGACACAACAAACATTACCTTTTCTGCTGATCACATTTCTTTCATATTGTTCATCAATTTCTTTGTCATGACAAAATACACACTCAAGGCTTACTCCTTGTTACACTTGAGGGTACCAAAAATCCATATCATGATCTGCACAAAACTCCTGGAACAGAATTGCTGCAAACATGATTTCCAAACTCCCAGAGACCCAACAGTGGTCACCACTCACCACTCACCAGGGAACTAAACGATTAAAAAATGGCTGACAACTTGTAGATGCCATCATTATGAGCAGTTTTGTGGAGTACGATAAGAATCATTATCTAGTAGATGACTACAGGATAACGCAACATCAATCTCAAAAACCAGTCAGAGGAAACAAATGACTGAGCAATTATATCCAACAGGTCAAAAGATTACACCTCTTCATCAGAGAGCAATCACAACTTGGCCAAACGCTTACACTAAAGATACAGGAGCAATCACTGAAGAAGATGGAGGAGTCCAACACAAAAGGAATGAGCACCCTCAAAAAAAAAAAAGTGTCGCCCATAGAAGAGCTTGAAGTATTTTGAACATTTTGTATACAGTCATGTAGTACACATTTAACATTGGTAGAGGGGAAGCTGCACCTTGGTCTTCCAGATGAATCCAAGAGAACCAGATCGCGATTTCCCCAGTTTTTTCTTTTCCTCCTTTCGAAGGCCAGTGCCAGAAGCACCACTATTTGAGGAAGGGGACTCCTGTTGCGGCTCGGCTTCAGAGGTGGTCTCACCAGCAATTGCTCCCATACTGAGGCTCATACTGAGTGGGGCTGAGTGCGAGAACACGGTTTCTTTCTGACGTTGTTCACGGAAGTGTTGAAGGAGTTTCTGAGCTTTGTCTTGCGCACGCGGACTATTGCCCACAGAGAGGGAGACGAGAGCAGGAATCACTCCTTCCCGCAACACCAATTGGCTATGCTGCAAGCTGTTGGTACAGAGTAACAATAGGGTGGCAGCGGCATGCTCTTTCTCCTTGGTACTTCCCGTGTCAAGGATTTCAGCCAGCACAGCTATACCACCCTCCGTGTTAGCGATAGTGGACCGCCCTTCTTCAATGTAAGCCAGGATGTATAACAAGGCCAATATTTTTTCTAACAGATCCACTTTGCGTAAGCTCAGAAGATGCACTAAGATGGGGATTGCGCCAGCCCGCACCACACGAGGCCGGTTGCCCAGTAAGATGGTAAGATTGTACAATGTGGTCAACGCATCCTTGCGTCCCTGATTTGAGCCAGAGATCAGCAGCTGCACGAGGAGAGGAATTGCTCCAGAGGAGCCTATACAAGCCTTGTTCTCGTTCAAGCAGGACAGCGTCTGAAAAGCCGCCACTGCAGCTTCTTTGCATGCTCGATTAGCTCCTGCTTTCAGTAACTCCACAAAAAGAGGAACACCCCCTGCGGCTACAACTGCGGCCTTATTCCTGTGCACAATAACAAATGCATTCAATCCTTCAGCCTCTAAAGTACCAACACTTCCAAAAGACATAGTGATAGGGATCCTTCTGATTATTACTCTCCACTGAGCTCCACTCTATTTACTTCCATATTGTAAAGAAGTCCATAAAAAGTTTATAGCTAAAATAACAGTACCTAATAGACGCAACACTAACAAATCTTTCAGTTAGCAAA
The DNA here is from genome assembly GCA_951799445.1 of Pseudisothecium myosuroides. Lineage (NCBI taxonomy): Eukaryota > Viridiplantae > Streptophyta > Bryopsida > Hypnales > Lembophyllaceae > Pseudisothecium > Pseudisothecium myosuroides. The sequence continues at coordinate 19,711,215 of OX637290.1, read as the reverse complement.
TGATGAAGTTCAAGGAATTCAGAAAGAAGAGAGTAATGGTGATAAAAAAAACTAATGAGAAACACCTAAATTCAAAATTCAAAATAACTTGTTCAAAAACTCTCTAAGAGTACTCCATTACCTGTCATCACTAATGGCAACATTGAGCAGTGAGAACGCCACCATTTCTTGTGCGCTTTGGTCATCAGAATCAACTGCTGTACTCAGGAGCTCTACAAGAGCTGGAATAGCACCTCTTTCTCCAAACAACGATCGTGCCCTAGCATTGGTTTTCGCCAGAATTCGAATCTCCTCGGCAGCCTGGTATTTATGCTGTACAGAGCCCTCTGCAAGGCCGACAACCAGGTCCTCACACCTGACGATCCATTGTTCTTCGGGTAGTAGCTCGAGTGGATGACCCACACCACCACTTTGAAGCCGAGGAGGTCCAGAATCATCCATGAAGTCGTCTTCTTCTCCTCGTGTGCCTAATGGTTCATTGACACTCAGTGCACTGAGAACCTTCTCAGACTCTTGTCCTCTGGGAGTATTAATGTCCTCTTCTGGAAGGTCATCCACTGGCACAACCCGGGCGTCTTTTCCTTGCTCCTCGCTCTGTACCTTGACAAGTTCAGAGGTTGATCCAATCTCCCATCTCCACCCTGGAGACGGAGGAGGAGATGGTGGCCCTGGAACTGGAATGCTATGCGCTTCACACCAGCTTGCAATCAGACCTTTAACGCAGAAATTGGGGGTGAGGTTGCGATTTTCCAAGGCCTGCCTCGTCTTGGGGCAAGTCATATGACCTTCCTTGAACCATTTTTCAACACAAACTCTCTCATACGTTTGCCCTGACGCAACTATGACGGGATCCGACATCAGCTGCAGAGATATGGGGCACCGAAGCTCCTCTGGGGCAACCGGCGTTTGTGGAGTGCGTGGGGTTTGTGGCGTTCTAGGGGTTATTGGACTTGAACATTCAGGATCCTCCAGTCTATCTACAGTTTCAAGAAAAGCCATTTCAGAGCATCGACAATCTACACAATGTGGGTGAGTACTGGGGGAGTGGACCCTGTCAGTCTCTCCCTCTGCAGAGAGCTTCCCAGAGCCCCAACCACGGTCCGAAACAAGCCAACGAGATGGATTCCCAACTGCCTGTATAACATTCTCCGTTCGAAGCACGCTGTTGAATTTCTTCATCAGCTGTAGGATGTGAAGGGTGACGGACTCTTTCCGGCGATCTTCTTCATACCGAGCCTTTTCAAGCAGTCTTTTCAAAGCACGTTTCTCAGCCAAAATTGCATCCGCTGTCACTAGGCTCAGTCGGATGGCTACTTGACTAAAGGTTTCTTCCTCGGCTTCCGGATTCTCATATTGAGGCCCCTTTTGCTTCTGAAGGAGCAAGGATATGATATCAGCCCCTATCTGCTTCTCAGCTGGGTCCAGCTGAAACTGTGTTCGACTCAATTCGGCTTGAAGCTCACTAATCTGGACACAATGCATACAACTTACATCAGTTCCACGTCCCCTGAAGGCAAACATACCATGACAAGTTAATGTTTGGTGAAAAAATCTCGATCATTTCGAGTACTCCTCGATCACGTGCAGCAGCAACCCAGAACACACCTCAAAAGACATGTGAAGTCCTACGCCTTGATGCAAGACAGGACAAGTATGGAGAAGGACATTTAACGCTGCTCCCTTACAGGCGTACATCAGCGGCACTCATGGTTAATAGATCTGTTAGACATTGCGATGCACCAACTATGGTCATGGGCTCTTATGACCAACAACTTCATAATTATCTACCATCACGAGGTGCACACAAGCACGAACCTGGGAATTAAGTTCTTGGGAAACAAGAACGGCAATTCGTCGAAGACTTGTCTCCAGTCCTTCTTTAACCTCCTCAAACCGAGTAAGCATAGATTCGCCTTTAATGGCCTGCATTTAAGGCTCATCATTGTCAAATTGGTAGCATGCAACACAGGTACATCGACGAATTATACAAGGTACGTCCGAGAGAAAGCTTGACTAGATAGCAATTGCAACAGGTTATGAATTTATGATATCGAGAATGCATGAAAAGACCAAATACAATCAAAGGATCACATGATTGCCTATGCACCATGCCGAACATACCAAATATAACTTGCTGGAATCTGCACAATACTGCAAAAGCGAGCGAGCCTTGTCAAGAGCCAACTGCAATGCACAAACTGCCTGAATCCCTGCTTTACGAAATCGACCCCGCTCGGAATCCAGAGAAGGTGCAATAGCGTGCATTTTTTTCACAAGCGCAGCTAAGGTTGCGCACATCTCAGCATGAAGCTGCACAGGACAAGAGCTTGAATGTCAAAAATCAAGACAATGCTTGGACTGTCTCCGCAAGGAGGCAATCGCAGCTATAAGCATCAAGTATTCGGATCTATTTGTCACTAAGCTAGTGGATACTAATAATATTAGGGATCTGATCCAGTCTCCTATTCTGACCCTGTTAACAACAAAAATTCATTGGTTCATCTACTTGGTTGGCCTTCAATTAGCAAGTGGCGTAAGCATGACTTGGCTAAAAGTCTACTTGGCTAAACGTCTACGTGTAAAAATGGTTTGATTTTTTAATACCTTTGCGGACAAAGAGGGCACTCAAGATTGCAACAGGACCAGTATTATACCTGAGGCTGCTTGCCAAAGCTAGGGCTGGGCGAAAATCGGGGGCTGTGCAGAGACCGAGGACTTCCCACAGAGCGAGGGCTCTCAACAAAGCCAGAAGTATGGCTAGAACCCCGTAAAGACCGAGGACTTCCAACAGAGCGTGGACTATCCATAAGCCCGGAAATCTGTATAGGAGCCCGACGGTATCGAGGACTTCCTACAGAACGCGGGCTTTCAGACAATCCGGGAGTCTGGATAGGACTCCGAGGTAGAGGACAAGAGGCTACCCTTCCCTCCATCGTCTGCAGTTCTGCTCAATACCAAAATTCAGACAACGATTCAGAAATGCGGGCCATTTTACTGAGGGAGACATAGTCCAAAATGTGTATTGCTGGACAGCACACTTGTAACAGTTGGAAGGAGATGCAGGCGTACCAGAGTCTGCCATGGCAAATCAACCGACAGTATCTAGATGGCTGATCAGTGGCTTCCTGCCAAAACCAACACAGGGAAGACATTCAGATGCCATCTCAAACGGCTCTCCGAAAACGTAAATCAGCATACCCTACTCTTCGTAATACCAGCTCTCAAAACTAAAGGAGGGGATAGTAAAACCATTAGAGACCTTCACCCCTCTCCTGTACTCACCCCTGTTACCAACAACAAACTCATCTATTCACACACTTGCTTGGCCTTCAATTAGCAAGTTAGGTGTCAGCATGATTGGCTAAATGTCTACGGCCACTGATCGGCCATTGAATGAAAAATGTATTTGTCTACTGTCCCTTCAATAGTGATCTACAATCTCCCACTTTGGACGATTGCATAAGAAATTCAAAACATTTACAAAAATTTGACCTCAAGAGAGTTTGGCTCTTGTAAACCAAAGTGATCTCTCCACAGCTCTCTACTGATACCCCAATGAAAGCACACTCCTACAGATGTCAAAGGGACGCAAAACAATATACCTCATGTCGTACCTCATGTAATGGTCCACAGATATCGTCCTACGCCCAGAGTCCTTTGCAGCAGTCATAGCATCGTCCGCCGCTTTTATGTAAAGCATCGAAAGACATTATTATTGTTGTGATCAGATTGGCCTCTGACAAGATCAGATGAAAGAAACCTAGAAAGACGCTGCGTCAAGCCAGACCCCAGTTCTGAACTTCTGTAGCTTCCACCTTGGCTTCTAAGTCTTCACCCACCACTAAAAAGGCAACTCAACGAACTGACTGGCGGTCGTCAACCATTTAGGAAATGTACAAAGAAGGATACGATTACTAAAGAAAATTCTCAGAAATGCAGATTGACAGCTAAACTGCACAAAAGTTGCCCGTAAAGCCTGCACAAACAATCAACAGAGCCGAGTTAACTATTGTACAAATGGAATTCAGACTGCAAAATAACGAACACAGCCGATTAGACTACGGTATTGTACAAACGAGACTCGAGACTCCAACAAACCAGAACCATATAACTATGAATACCAAATAACATAGACCTTGCACTTCCACAGCCACAGCGCTACGAGACTCTGTCGAAACCCAAAGATAAGACGCATGCGAGACGCATGCGAGACTTCACCCCAAAAAACCCTCCATGATAATCTGAACTTTCGGACACGAAATTGATTTTTGTTTGAACAGATTCAAATCCCTGAACGTACAAGAGTATTTTCTAACGGATGGATACATAATCTAGGTATAGTACTGCTCAGGGGACACTCAGTGTATATTCTCTGGAGAGAATGTACCAGAGGTGTGTATTTCAAGGGGCGGTGTTGGCTAAGCAGCAACACACGAATAATCTAATCTCAAATGCTAGAGCACCGAATTCTGCTAAACCTATATCAACATCAAAAGACCACACTCCCGTACAAGTACCTCATTAACGACTAGTTTCGTAATCAAACCTGCCCTCATTCACCTCTCCATGTTAGGTTACTACCTATCACCTTTACCCTCACTAACATGGCGTCTCTCGTAGCTCCAGAAGGAACCAGATGGCAAGAAAAGTGACCGAAAAGTCAAGACTCAAAGAAACTGCAACAAATTCAAGAATAGCCATAAATACTCCTCTGAAAGGTTCTTAAATTGGTTGGTGACAGAGTCACACTCACTCGAGTACAAAAAAACCCAAGAACAACCACAGAAACCTTGGTTTCCACGTTGGAAACAGAGACAATTGATGCAAAAGAACGCCCGTGTAAAACGTGTGTCCATCACCGCCGGAATGACCATTACCAGTACAATCGTCCCTAACACTCCCCAAACTCCACCGAACAAACACCAGACCACGCACTCTAACCTAAGACCAAGAAGCTCATACCCTAATTCCCGTACGCGGCCAGCCAAACAAACCTCCAACAACATCGAACCTCCCAACAACACACGCTCTCAACTCTAGACCAAAATGAAATATCAAACATCAGGCATCATACTACCGAAGGAACTAGTAGCAATAGTAGAACCTCACCTTATATTTTGAAGGAGCACTCAAATGGCGCCACAAATCACTTCCCGGAACAGCAACAATCCCAGACCAAAACTCCCTCAAAAACACTCTTTACAAAAGGAGAAATGTCTGTCTACTCGTCCCCAGACAACCGACGGTGACCATGTCAACTCAAGAGCGAACAGTATAGTAGCAGCAATGTTGGCAACTACACACACCCCAAATTCGGCATGCAGAACCTCGGGCGCAACAGCCCGTGCCTCTCATCGAAAACCCACCCCAAAAAACAAGCAGTCCTTGCTTGCTCCGCTCCAATTCTCTCTCAAACCGCGACACGAACGTCCTAACTCTACAATACTCAAACAAAACTCTAAAAAACTCTAAAAAACTCCTACAAACGCCTACAAAACTTCTAGAAAATGCAAGGAAATCAGTGCCCCAACTAGCAGAAGCAAAGGCTAAAGGGATTCTCGGGCACCTTGCAAAGCGGAAAAAGGGGTGGGCATGATTTGAAGTTCCGTTCGCATCCCGCATGCATGCTTCGGACACCCTCCGCTCAAGCTGCGGCCGGCCATTTTCTTTCCGCCTCATTTCTTTATTTTCATCTTTCTTTATCTTTATTCCATGACACGGGCATCGGTGCCCGTTTCGTGACGCGGTCGCCGGTGCCCGTGGAGGGTGGGGTACGGTATGGAAGGTTCCGCGGTTGGTGTTGGTCCCATACCTGAACGGAACCTTACTTGTGTTCGTGCACATGATTTCAGTTTTTAATGGAGGGGGGTCTGATTGTGGCTTGGGAATATCCGCTTGGCTTGGCCGTAGACGACAAAGGGGGTTTGATATTTTATTATTATTATTATTATTATTATATTTTTATTTATTTTTGAAACACATGGACTTGATATTTAATAATAAGGGGGGGGGGCTGGGCTCTTTTTCTTTCTGTGGGCTGAAGTTAGTCGTCACTGTGCAAAAGAAAAGGCAGTTGTTAGTTATAATGGGGGTCAGAAATTCAGACTGCAAGACGAGTGTCTTGCAATAAATGGTTATATTGAAAACGTGAGAGACGAGAGAGAATTGAGTGAAGTGGGAATTGGCTTTTTTTGAGGAGATTATTTGGGGCTCATAAAGCAGGAATCTTTTTTTTTTTTTTTGAACAAATGGATAAAGCAGGAATTTCACTAGGGAATGCTACGTGGTATTCATGATGCCCTGTGCCATTGCCAGTTTGCCACAACCAAAATGTAATTAAAAGTAATTTTCTAATTTTTTCATTCGTAAAAACTTTGAAATTCAATAACTTTCCCACCATTGGTCCAAATGCCACGAAACAAAGTCCATACACCTCTCCTTGCTGAGGGTTTTCCAACGATACTAAGCCTGTGACTGGAGGACACACGGTCTGGGGATTTCATTGTAACTAACTAACAAACAAACTGTCTTGAGGTATGGATTGTGGTCAAAGTTAACCATTTAACCCTTAGCTATAAGATCTGAAACCATTTAATCCTTATACTGTAAGGTCGGGGAGAAATTGTTTATATGGTATTGTATTTGACTCTTAGAACATCAATAATCTATTAAAATATGGTGAGACATTCAATATTGGTTTAAAATTCAAAAATGTTTATCTTCCATTTGGATATCATTTTAATATGTAATCTTCTCATGGTCAAGTATGGCATCAGCTACATAGAACATATGACCATTTTTGAGCTTCTAAAACATGTAGAGGTGCAATGATGATCCACATTGGAAGTACCATGTATCATTGGATGTAAATCTATATACAGAAAGAGACTTTTGCCCATATCGTAAATCTAAATTTGTGCATCTTCTCTATGAAAAGGAAACATTTTACGTCTAAAACTAGACTTTTCAGACGTAGAACGATTGACATCCCAATTCTTGATTCAATTTTTGTATAAATTTGTTTGTTTCTATATAGAAATATGAAGTTTTGTACTAATTTCTTCAATTTGTCATAGTAGAAGGTTAATTTTTCAAGATTTAAACATTACCTTAAATAAATAAGTAGTTATTTGGACAAAACATCACTACCAAGAACTATACTTATCATCCTAACATGGACTTCAAAGCCCATAAATTTATATACATGATTTAGAGCATCTTTATCGGGATATGCTATACTGCCTTATCAAATGGTTTGGTGTGTCCAAAAGCTTGGAGTCGTCCTACCAATTGCAATTTGTGTTGTTCTTCAATGCAAAACCATTGAAAAATCAGTTGAGACACTTCAACTTGTAGTGGCAGATCCATTTGACTTGGACTGCTGTAATAGCAAAGAGGGGAGAATTTATTGTTGTTTTTGAGGGAGGAATGGCCTAACAGTAAGTTGCATTCCTAAAATTGGACTTTCGCAAGCAAATTTTTATTTAAAATTTAGGCAGTTTGTCAGGTTGTCATAAATACAGCCTTGGGATTTTAATTTTTGATATGTGCTAATGAAGGCGTAGTGAACAAGCAGGGCCTGCTATTAGAGTGCCACATGCCAAAAGAGCTTTGGCATGCTCATTTTAAAGTGCACTGTTGGAGATGCTCTAAGAGTATTGTTGGAGAATTGAATTCGCATAAATACACTTAAGTTGTAAGTATTACCAAAAAGTACCCAACAAAAAACATTAGATCAAATGAATGCTCGAAAACGTATACGCAAACATCATTCACTATTCCATTGTGAGTATGATATTACACAAAATAAGCCTTGAAGAAACACCAACCCCTAGCAATATCCAATTGCCAAAAGCCACACACATATGAGTTTTTATTTATTTGTAGCACCTTGAGAAATTTTAATATAGAATACACCTTTTGCATGAAAAAAGCTAGATGGAAAGCATATGAAAATTTTATCAACATCACCATGAATAACTATTATGGTTAAGAAATATGATCCATTTCTTTAATTTTAAAAGACTCAAACCAATATTGTAGCTAATCCTAATAATGTATTTCAAAATTATATCAATTTTTTTTATTCCATTGCAAAAAAAATATTTCATTTCTTCATTTCTTTACTTTAAGTAAGTAGATATGACTTCACACGTCATCTAAAATCCTAATAGTCATTTAAAATATATTGAACGAAACAAAGATGTACATTCATTTTTTATTTATCTTAATTAAGACTATAAAATACAACCAATACCAAGTGGAAATTTAAGTGTTCACATTTAACTATAGTAAAACCGATAGAACTTTGATTACCTATAAATTCTTAAGTTTTTGTTCAATAATGATGACTTTCATTCAGAAAGCACCAAATGCATATTTCTACGTATGTCATTTAAAATAATTGAATCACTCTGTGTAAGTTCAAATCATCATTCCAAAGAAACAAACCAAAATAAATCTTAATTTATAATGATGTACTTTGAAGCAAAAGCACAATTAAAACCTTAAGGATTAGATGTTCAAATTTCAAACAATAGATAAATGCAAACACATGCTAAGTACACAAAAATGTGTCTTTTCATCCTCCAAAATTCTTTTAGATTCTTGTATTATATTTTTTAATAATTCAATCAATTTGATACTTAGTTAACTTATTAACTTTAATGTTATCATTAAAACCTAATTGAGCACACACTTGAAAAATCCATAATTTGGAATTAAAAGCTAGTCGCAATATTTTCAAAATCTATAGCATTTTGTCGGATAAACATTTGTAAGATATAGTTTCCCCGATAGATTTTAAAGACTTTATTTTGTAAATATTCTATAATTCAAAGGGTACTAGGAGGTTTGGCCTCAAAAAGTATTTTTTCTAGTTCTAAAAATGACCCTAAAAATGACTAGAATAAAATTAAAATAAAAATTTAATTTTAAAATCACTATGATTAAAGCTTAGCTTTTTTGAATTTAAAGGGAAAAAAATTCTTGTAGAAATTACAATTATTCAATCTACAATAGATTACAAAAGGAATTTTTATTTTTTGGCTTCAAATTTTATTGAGAAATATTAATTAGTAAAGTAGTTGATCTAACCATATGGATACAATCTACAAATCACATTATTACAACTATTGTTTGAGAGTTTTCATTAAATTATTCTTCTAAGTTGTATTTTATTAGTACGTCTTTGCAATTTGGAAATTTGGATTACCCTAATCCTTAATCCCTAAATGCCCAAGGCCTTTTTCGAGCTTCTTGGATTTTGTTTTAAATTGAACAAAAAGCCAACATTTTGATAAGTTGTATGAATTTTTTTTTAATTGTAACCGTACAAATTCAAACTACATGTTATAGATCACATAGGGAATGAAAACACAACATTATCAATTATGGATTGAAAGATTATAATGTTTGATCATGAGGGTGTTAAAAGTGCAAAAGTGATTTGAAGTCTTTCAATCCTCTTTTCACATGTCAAATCTGAAAAATTGGTCACCAAAAAAAATGCGGTTCCAGGGCCTAACATGCATAACTCCAATCAATTTATGGCTTCTCGAAATCTACTCTACAATTTTTTTAAATGAATTTCTAATGTGATTTTTTCTCCAAGATCTAGTGTATTTGAGGCTCACTTCCAAGAGCCCTCAACACTACGGAAAGCCAAGATTGCAAAGGACACCCTTGCACAAAATCTTGAATAGGAAAATCATAATCAATCATTTTCAGAATCGGATTTTTGATGCTAAAAGTAGACTTCAAAAAGAATTTTTCAAAAATATAACCTACCAAAAATAGCAACTTGGTTAGGTTTTATTTTACTTCAAAGTATTGTCGACACCCATATTGGGTGCCTTAGGCATTTAGGGTTTAAGGGATTAAACTATGTAGTTATTCAAGAAAACTTTAATATTTTGGCTACCTCATAGTTGGAAGTGCAATGTCCAATTTTTTTCCTTCAAAAGAATGAAACAAACAACTATCCTATAAGTCACTCTGTCCCTACAACACAAGCTTTCAAGTAAAGCAGTTAGAGCATCGCCACGGCTACTCGCCAAAGGCACTGACACCAGGCAATGGGCGGGCTATGGCTTGGAAATTGCCCCACGACACGCTCGCCAAGGGCAAAAATATGCCCGGCCACTTCCAAAAATGAAGAAGGCACGGGCAAATGGAGACTCTTGAACACGGCTCACCAAGCAATAAAATAATCTTTTGAATCCCACCTTTTGAAAGCTTCTCTTCAAAAGTCAAAGAGATTCTTCTTAAAACAATAAAATAATAAGTATGGTGCACCTTTTGGCCACTTTGTGAGTGTTGCCGTGGGGCCGTGACTCGTCAATCGAAATGACGGCACAACAACCAACAAAAATTCCTCGTTTGGCGCCTTCTTTCCGCGGCTTAGCTGTGGGGATGCTCTTATTCAAACTTCTTCAAGTTAACCTTTGTTGAGCCTCCACCCTTCAACTTCGGTCCATAGCCAACAAGCAAGCTAAGTGAAACTGAACTTTATAAGAAATAATGTTTGCTCTTACTTATAGAATGTCGAGGTAGTCACCATAGAAATCATCTTTTTTGGTACCATGTGAATCAATCCATTTTTTTTTGGCACCACGTGGCCAGATTGCACCATTTCAAATAAATTTCTGCTTTTCGCCAAATAAAAGTAATTTTTTTTCGCCAATTTTTTTCCATTTTCATTAAAAATGTGGGTGAAGTCGCCAAATTTGGATGAAAAAGTATATGAATATGATTGAAAAGTGTTTTTTGGTCCAAAAGATGGATGAATGTAGAAATACAATGCTTCACCAAATTTTAAGTGATTGCCATCTTGGCACTTTTTCAAAAAGTAAAAAAAAAAAAGGGCTGATGTGAATCATTTGCTTAAAAAAAAAGCCCCAAAGCATTCATTGGAGGTCAAACTATTTTGCAAGACCTCCCTTTTTTACACAAAATTTCAAAAATGAACCTCCGCATTATTTATATAGAAGGATTATTCGTCAACCATTAGACTCTTTTAGGCCGCCATTGTTACAGGGTTAAAAACCAATGAGCACTTATTGGAGGTCAAATTATTCTGCAAGACCTTCCTTTTTTCACACAAAATTCCAAAGATTAACTTTTGCACTTCTTCTACGGAAGGATTCTTTGCCATCCATCGAACATTGTTAGGTTGCCATTGTTACTACAAGGTTAAAACCCAAGTGCACTCACTGGAGGTCAAATTATGCTGCAAGACCTCCCCTTTTCACACAAAATTCCAAGGATGACCTTCTACACTTCATACATAGAAAGACTCTTTGTCATCCATCAGACACTTATAGGCCACCATTGTTACAGGGTTATATGATATATCACAGGCCGCCGCCGCCATCGTTGCAGGGTTAAGTTTTAAAAGTGAACTTGTCCCGTACCCAGGCAAAATACATGTTGCGCGCCCTCCCTCCACAAGACGGGAAGAAAGTGGGGATGAGGGTCGTAAAGTCAACTCCAATTAGAATCATTGGAGCCCTCACTGAAAGGGGCAGTGGGATGATGAATGATTCATCAGGACCAGCAGCTGCAAAAAAGAAAGTGGAGTTGATTGATGTCATATGCGCAACCAGCAGTGGTCGCACGCTGCCCATGCCTATGTCACTGAATGACCCACCCTGGTGGCCACTAACTGAAGTTACTCACCAACAACTGCACTGATTAAGCCTTATAACTAAAAAGTCAGTCACACTATGTCCAACATATTTAACCTTTGAACGACGCGGCGGATGTTTTGAGGTCGATGAATGACAAGAGAATCTCCTGTGTAGGACAGAAGTGCAACTATTCATCCTCCAAATTTTGTGGGGAAAGGGAAGATAATCTACAGGAGTTTGACTTCCAATGAGTGCTTTTGTATTATTTTAATCCAACAATCCACACGGTGACAAAACAGATGATTTCTATGGTTATGAGCCCGTCGTTTAAGGGTTAAATTAGTGCAGGCTGAAATGGGGGACTTGTATTGTATTGGACTAAGGTGGATACACCCAAAACCGCCACTTTTTTTTTGTTACTGAGCCTAGTTACTATTATTAGGCTGGCCAAATTTTCACAAGCTCTTGTTGGCAAGTGAAAGGAGGTTCCAACACACCAGAGAACATGGCATTTGGATACCGTATGCAAAAGGAAGGAAGGAACAAAGTTTGGTTCTGAAAGCATTTCTTCCACATACTAGGTATAGAATCGATTTTAGAGATGTACACACAATAAAGCCATGGCGGTTTAACCCCTCAACGCCCAAGGGGCCCAAAAAAAGCCTCATAGAGTTTCAAGTGCAATTCAAAGTGCTATAACTTTTGCATCCGATGTCTAAATTCAATGAAAATTGTTGGAAAATTTGCGCTCTCTCTTCTAGTTTGTGCGGTAAAATTTTCAAATCAATCCAAGATATTCTGTTTTTTTGTAAGCCAATCGAAGTTTAGACATTCAAGTTGAGTTCACCAAACTGCTATTGATGGCTGCAACTTCGAGGGCTTGTATCTCCTTCATCCAATGTTTGTATTTAATAAAAATTTGTTGGGTTATGTTCCCCTTGAAGTCTGGTTATTGTGGAAAAAAAATTCATGTCAATCCAAGTTGTTTTAAATGTTTGGGAGCAATTCGAAGTTCAAATCCCGACATTTTTGGACTACAATGAACTTCTGCAGCTTGTTCCTTCTTCACACAGTGTCCATTTCCAATAAATTTTTTGGAAAAGTTGCACATACTAGTCTAGTTTGTGTGGCTAAAATTTCATATCAATCCAAAAAGGTATGAGTGACTCATAAGCATTTTAGTGGAAGGAGGTTCACCTTTAGATGTGTTTTTTTGCAACTTTTCTTGCTATTTTTTTACATTTGAAAGCCATTTTGCAGACACAATGAGTCAATTCAATGATTTTTTTCATCAATGTATTTGTATGTTGATTTTGAATCACTTTGTAGTATAAAAAAATTTCATTTGAGGAGGTTTAGAAATCGAATTTCACCTCCAAATGTGTTTCTAGGAAAATTTTAGCATCTTTTTTCTACACTAAAACATTATAATCTTGCAATTTAGAGGGGCAAATGACTCCAAATTTGATTCACGTCATCTACAACACGTACACTACAAGATTGTATGGTTGAGATTTTTATACCTTACTAACATTTTGAACTATATCACTTCAAAAGCAATGATGTTTTTAAACCCAAAAAGGCCTTGGGCCTTGAGGGATTAAGGTCAGTGGCACATTTGGGTGTACCTACCTTAAACTGTCTGTCTCATCGTTTCCACCCAACCCAAGGTTTTTCTTTTTCATTTGTTATAGGCAATGTAGAAAAACAATCTTTCATCACTGGAGTGATGAAGCTACAATATTTACGCTCATAGAAATGGATGGAACCTACAATATGTGGATGAAAAATGATTTGCTCATCCCCCAAAATGTACATTCATCCAAAATAGAGTGATATTGTTCCAAGATTTGGTGGCATTTTGCAATTCATCCATTGATAAAGGAAAAATATATATCTTGCCATATATTCCCTATAAAAAAATTTGCATCTCTTTTCAGCAAAAATTTGCTAAAAAAAATTGTTTCCGCCCAATTTTATATTGGTAGTAAAGAATGCTTATAGGCGAGCCCGGGGAAGGCGAGCATGGCAAAATGTGCCCTAGAGGGTGTGTTTCCTAGCATTAAGAGTGATTCCCTAGCATTGGAGCGATGTTCCCTTGCAAGAGAATCGGCCTCTTTGGTGCATTATGTTGATTCTACAAACCAATTTAGTTGCAGAATCACTCACACCTAATCTTAACCCTTGAAGGATACAGCCCCCTGATGACCAAGGTAATCACCAAAAATGCTCCAATTATTGCACCAATAGGTGCATTCTTTGTTTCTACAGTGAACAATGAAGTCCATAACATTATTAACCGATGCTACAGAGGGGGGGGTCCCCTTTTGCTCCCCCAAACGTGGAATCCTCTAGCATTGGCCAACATACTGTAGCCAGTTGCTCGCTCAAGTATTTTGTTGCCAAATGGTTGATTGGTACATCCTACCAATAGTTTGTTTCCTTCCTGGCAGTACTCTGATCTGAGTGAGTGAATAGTATTGCTCCCAATTATACTAAATTGGATCCCAAGTAAGCTTATCCAAGGAAGAATGATCCCTCCTCCAAGGGAGAAGAGAACAACCCTGTTAGCAATGTTATGCATCCATTGGACACTTTTGGTCCTCAGTGTCCTTCAAGAGTTACTGGAGTATTGAGGAACTCTGTAGTGGTACTAATTTCACATCCTCACTAATAGGATAAATTCAGGGTACCCTTTAAAATTTGAAGCTTTTATTTGGTCCCTACTAAGAGGGTCCTCACTTTGGCTAATCTAGATCGCTAGGAACCGGAAGGTGTTTTCGCATACGTTGTGGCCACGTGGTCTCCTACAACAAGCACTGTGGGACGCTCTTCTTGACTCAGGCAGAGCGGCGTTCATCAAAGCACAAGTGTCCTCTAGGCTCAGACCCCACCAAGCATCCTCTATTTGGCTCAAATTTGATAATATTTAGCTCCGATCCAAGTTATTAGCTTCTAGGGAGGTTCCATTATTAGATGGCAAGGGTGCGGCCCCTCTGGCTGTAGATTTTCTTAGGGTTCTCTTTCCGTTCTTTTTTCTTTTCTATTCCTTCTTTTTCTTTTGTCCTTTTGCTCGCTATCTCTTCATTTGTCCAGCCTCACAGCTTGGCTGTTTTGTATTGTTTTTTTTTTTAATGCAGTGGGTTCCCATTTGTTCAAAAAATAAAAATTTGAAGCTTCCTTCAACCGACCACTTTGTTGATCCTGAGGTAACTTAAACTTAAACTATCCAGCACAGAAGTCGGCATTGGGCCATTTGGAAAAAAACTGAGCCACTTGCATGTAAAAAGTCCAGCCTCCAATCAGATTGTAGGACAGTACATTTGACTCAATTTGAGCCCCAGAAGACTAACACTGGATAAGCTGAAGCAACCCAGTTTCAAATTCTCATGGTCCCATCCTTTTCAAATTGTTTAATGTGTGTGTGTTCAATTATTGTGTCCATCCTTTTTTTTAGGGATTTTTTTGTTAGATTCTACGTGTTTGTACAATACATATTTATAAAATTCTTCTTTACAAATATTTTATAGTTCAAAGAGCTCATATATGTTTTCAATTCAACTTCTTACTTTCCTTACTTTCAAAAGATGGATCTTCAAGAGATTTTCTCAAATGATTAGAAATCTATCAGTGTTAGGATATCTTATTTTAACCCCTACAATTCCAAGAGTCCCTTCGGTGAACTCTTAAAGGTTTGGGTAGGTACTTATGATCTCAATTTTAGGTATTATTGTTTGAATCTCTTTTTAAAGATTGAAAAACTGATTTGATTAGATTTATGGAAATATAGTTTTTATTTCAATCGGTGCCTAGGAGCAAAAGTTCAGTTATGCCATCCAAACCAAAAAATAGGCAAGGGCCGGCACCAAGAAAAAACTAAAAATTTGAAATAGTTATTTTAGAAATTTACTTCTGGTACATTACATTATTTTCTATGTGGAAAGATGTGATTCATTCCATTTGGATAAGTGATGTGAAAGTTATGGAGCTTCTTGTTTTAGGGGCAATCTTAGCAAATTCGTGAGATAGTAATGAATTGGATTTGATTTTGAAATCAGTTTTTATAATTTTACATTAAAAAAATTTACATGGTTAAATTCACTTGTTGGGACAATCTCACCAATGAAATTAGTGTATTTCAATTTCATCTTTAATATGGAATTGAACCATAATATTCCCAATAGTGAAATTGTTTTAGAAAGCAAACTAAACCATGTGCAAATTTTTTTTAAATGGTTAAAAATGAATTTATAAGCGGATCTAATATATTATTCTTTTAAGAATTTGCTAAGATTGCTCACAAAATGAGAAGCTTCATAAAATTCACATCAATTATCTAAATGGAATGAATCCCATCTTTCCACATAGACAAAAATATAATCTATAAAAAATAATTTTTGAAATATTATTTCAAGTTTTTGCGGGGGGGAGCGGGGGGGTTGCCCACCTTCAATTGTTTTGGGCATATTGTGGCTTAACTTTTGTTGCCGGGCACCAATTGAAATAAAAATTATATTCCACAAAAGCTAATCAATTTTTTTATTTTGAAAAAAATTCAAAAAATCTTGTGAAATATTGAAATCATCATAGGTAGCAGCCCAAACCTTTAAGAATTCCCTGAGGGGATTCTTGGGACTTTAGAGTCCTAAATGCCTAAGACCTTTTTTGAGCTTCTTGGAATTTGCTTTGTATCAAACAAAATTTTAACATTTTGATAAGTTTTATCAATTTTTAAAAATTGTATCCATACAAATTCTTGAATAAACAAATCGTAGAGAATCATTTTCAAAATTGGATTTTTGATGCTATAAATAGACTTCAAATAGAATTTTTCGAAAATATAAACTATTAAAACAGTGACTTGGTTAGGTTTTATTTAACTTCAAAATATTGTTGATACCAAAATTTGGTGCCTTGAGCATTTAGAGGTTAGAAATAAAATGATATTGTTTGCAAATTCTTCAACAATAGGACATTTGAGATCATAGCACAAATTTGGAAAATTTATCAATTTAATTCTAACCTCTTATAACTTTTGTATATGTACAATATTACATTATTCAGACACCATTGTTGGGCTCTGCATATGTTGACTAACTATCTCCTCTGTGTCACTAACAAGCAATTACTCTACAAAAGACTTTTGATCTTGTAGTATTGACTTGCTTTTCAAGTAAGGTCCTACTCAAACTTCCTCACTTGTAAGGTCGAAGCTCCCCAAACCATTACTTTTTTTGCCTTTTCTAGGTGGGTGGTCCATGTTTTGATTTAGGGGGTAAGAATGTTAGCAACCTTTAGATATATTCAACCTAAGTTTCACACAATACTCTACAAATTTTTTAAGTTGAAAGCATAGGATATCTACCTATGCCACTAAGTTCCCCTTGACCCTTTAACACCTCACTTTAAAAAAAAAATTCAATACATTCTTGTTAATATCTTTGTACAAATTTATTAATAGCATCAATAGCATCAAATTGATCATAAAAAAAGATTATTTTTTAGAGATTTAAATGCTACTTTGGATACATGAGAAGGTATTTGGATGAAACATTGACATTGTGAAATACTTCCGACAAAAGATTGGCATAAAGCATTGACTCTTGTCATATAGACTCCGGAGTGCTTTGGAGTGAAACGACCGCTCTTGAAACACAGAATGCATTAACTCCAATTGGTTGCCTCAAAGAATTCTCCAACTCCCATTGACTTCTCTTGAAGCATTGTAATAAGGTAGGGTGCTCTAAAAGCGACATGGCTCTAAAAGCGACCTCTAATACAAAGGTACATTTTGCTTTCTTCAATGTACCCATAGTGTACATTCCAACAGGGGGTCGCTTTTAGTGACCATTGGGTTTCAACTTCAAAAATTCATAACTAATTCCACAAAGGTTCAAAATATATGAAACAACTTGGGTTAGATGCCAATTCCTTTTTTCTTCCTACCAAAATTTACTGAAAATTGTTTCAAGGAGTTTAGCTTCTTCCCAAATGCAATCAGCTCTTAAAAGGTCGCTTTAAGAGCACACTACCTTAGTTTGGTGTCATCCCAAGGCTGCAGTACAAAACTCATGCCAACCCATATTTCATCTAAAAAATATAGAAAAATGACACTTTTAAGTTTGTCCACCTTAATCGATGCAATAAACCTCCTTCTCCTCCTTCTCCTCCTTCTTGTTCCCTCAGTGATCATACCCAATTCCGGATGTCAAGGAAATTGCTCAATTGTCAAGGAAATTTGCTCGGCAACAGGGCTTTTTTTGGTTGCTTTCTGATGCCAGATTGCACCAGAAAAAATTATTTGGCTAAAAAATGGCAGAAAACCATTAAGTTTTTTGCCACCAGAATATTTCAAATTAAAAAAATAATTGGATGAAATCGCCAAATTGTGGATGAAAACCAAATTATAAACATGTGATGTGTCCTAATGCGATATTTTCTATCCAGTATGTGGATAAATGCTAAAATTTGGAGCACCACTGTAACATTCTATATCGCCACTTTGGCACTTCATAAAAAATGAAAAAAAAAACAAAAAAAAACTGCTCGGCAATGAGTGGTATCTGACCTTCGTGATCCATTGACTGTTTCTGTCAAGATGGATCCATTTGCTAGATACAAAACTCTTGGAATGTATCTGTTGTTAAAAGGTTGCATTGATTTTTCCCAAGGCTACTAGCTATGGTACCTTGCAGCTGCTATACGACAGAACAATCGAATGATTTGTACTGAAATATCCATATGCTCAAAGAATGTCCAGTGAACATAAGTTAACAACAAAGCCAAAAGGATTGTCATCAGCTTCATTTGCATCGTGCACTGTACTTTCTTTCCAAGCACGCAGTTGATTAGGATTAGTCCTAATATTGTATTATTCGTTTGCAAATCACAACTGACAGATTCTAGATTCAGTAGCATGTGAACACTGGCTGTATGAGTGGCATGACTAAAAAATAGAGAGAAGGACCTGATTCTGCACTTGAAAAAATGGTTCAATTTGGGAATTGAAGAAAAATAGCTGGTAAAACTCAAAAAAATTCTTGAATGTTGGCATGAATTTCTTGACTTGTAATTTTGAGTTGGTCATGTTTCTAATTTAATGAAACAAATGATGTGATCTGGAATGGATTGCAGTGTAGCAGTTTCAATCCAAAATTGGCTTCTGCTAAGATAGAGGCACCAATTGTCAACTACCACCAGTACCCAACCTGTAGGGGTACAGTATTTTCCAATCAAGGTTGGAATAGATTTCCAACCGAAGCTTGGAATGTGTTTTTTTGTCCTTTTCAAGCAAGGTTGGGACTAATAAGTTTATGACTCATGTCCCAAAGTAGTGAGCAAGAAAGTAGGAAGCTATTGGCAGGACAACGTGGCTCCAACCACCCTCATGTGCGATATCATTAGAAGAAATTTGCATTTGCCTCAACAAAATCTACATGACGTGTTTGTTGAGGCAAACGCAAAATCTGCATTTTTCTGAGTTTTCAACACAGATTTTGCGTTTGCCTCAACAAACACATCATGTAGATTTTGTTGAGGCAAACGCAAATTTCTTCTAGTGTATGCATCATACCAAATCACACAAGTTTCTAAGGAAATTTGATAGTACTTGGCTCCATTTTCCATTCTTTGCTTCCCGTCTTGATAGAATCATCACGTAGAATTTGAAAAAACTTGCCTATGGGAATTTGATGTAAAATAGTATTTGATTTGGGGTGGGGTGGATATGTAATTTCAGTCTCTAGGGCTGTGACCTCAGCTTTCCGCTGTTTGTCCTCGGTCAGTCTTGGAATAAACTTTAGGTTTCAAAAAAGGAAGAAGTAGGAAGCTATGAGCAAGAAAATAGTTCTTAAGATGATTGGAATTGGAAAAGTCGAGACATTGGCTATAGGTCATGAGTACTTATGGGCTCCCAAAATTCAGAGTAATATCAATTTTGAAAATGAAATTATGAAAAATTTGCAATTTTCATATTTCCTATTTTTCACATGGAAAAAAATTCCACCACCTCATACTACTCACAATGTGTTGTAAAATTGCTTAACCCCTAAATCCTCGAGGCACCAAATTTTGGTGTTGACAATACTTTGAAGTAAAATAAAACCTAACCAAGTTGCTATTTTTAGTAGTTTATATATTTTTGAAAAAGTCTTTTTGAAGTCTAGTTTTAGCATCAAAAATCCGATTTTGAAAATGATTGATTATGATTTTTCTATTCAAAATTTTGTGCAAGGGTGTCCATTGCAATCTTGACTTTCCATAGTGTTTAGGGCTCTTGGAAATGAGCCTCAAATACATTAGATCTTGGAGGAAAAATCACATTAAAACTTCATTTAAAAAAATTGTAGAATAGATTTTGAGAAGCTATAAATTGATTAGAATTATGCATATTAGGCACTTTAACCTCATATTTTTTTTGGTGACCATCTTTTTAAATTTGACATGTGAAAAGAGGATTGAAAGACTGCAAATCACTTTCGCAATTTTAACACCTTCATGATCAAACATTATTATCTTTCAATCTATAAGTGATACAGTGTGTTTTCTTTCCCTATGTAATTTCTAACTTGTGTAGTTTGAATTTGTATGGTTACAATTGGAAAAAAATTGATATAATATATTAAAATGTTGTCTTTTTGTTCAATTTAGAGCAAATTCCTAGAAGCTCAAAAAAAGCCTTGGACATTTAGGGGTTAAATGATCGGCTACTAGTGCCTCTACCTTAGACATGGAAACAAGACAAATGGGGTCATGTTACAACAATAATTGGCTTAGATAAAACTAATATTCAAGCACTAATTTCAATCAATTAGAGCCTAAATTTAGAATGTAGGATAACGTATTAAATTCTTAGCATAGGAAGAGTACCTTCTAATCAAAACTAAGGGCCGCTTTACACTTAGAGGCTGGCCAATTTGTTGTGTTAGAGGCCAAGAATCCTCACCTGTGATTGGACAAAAGGCTGAAATTAGCCCCAACCCCATTACACCTAGAGGCCGGGTCAATTTGGTGAAATGAATTTTTTATTCAAAAAAGACATGATTTGACATGGCCCGAGCTTAGTGAATTGGGTGCACCAAGAATGGGAGGCCAATTCTTGGCCTTGGGGCCAATTTCAGATTTCAATTAAACAAACTTATTTTATAAAATATTATTTTTTTCAACAAATTGGATTCATTGGATTTGTGCAATTGGCCTCAAGGGGAATTGGCCCGGCCTCTAGGTGTAAAGCAGCCTTGAAAAATGAGAGAAATGGGCTGAAATTTTCATGTTTTTGTTGAATCGGCATGGCTTCTTGGCCTCAAGGCCTTTACATAAGGGAGAATTGGCCCCCATTATAATCTTATTCTAATGAGTAGTTGAGGCCGGCCTTTAGCCCAAAACGGGCTGAAATTTTGTGCAATCGGCCAGGAAGAGAATTGGCCCAGCCTTCAGGTGTAAAGCAGCCCTAACAATTAAACCTGGACACCGAATAAGTCACAGACAATCAACATTCCATATATGCATTGCAGACATTACACATAGTGTGAATGAATTCAGTTAGTTTAATTTGACTACAATAGAGTTTGTCATGTTTGTAGTTTAATGAAACAAGTGATGAGAGAAAGCATGAGCTGAGCTGGAATGGCTTGCAATGTTGCAGTTCAGTTCAATCCAAAATTGAAGCTCATTGCTTTTGCTATTTTTTTTAAACCCGGAGTTTATTCTAAGAAGTAAACCAAGAAGAAACGACGGAAGTCGAGGGCAAAGCCCTGGAGATAAAATGTAGAGAACAACACCAGAGAATCAGAGAAATAGACTAATTTACATAAATGCCCCACAATCAAGTTTCTTCAAGTGCCAAGTGATGGCCTTACCCTGTCTAGATCCAAAGAATGGTGTAAGGAGCCAAGTGTTGTCAAACTTCCTCAAGAACTTGTCTGATTTGGCTGAATACCTATCACAGAGAATGGATGTTCGGTGCCAAGCTGTCCGACCATGGTCTAAAGTTGCTTCCCAAATAAGGTGCTCCAGCTTGGTTTGAGACCAAGCTTCTTGACTAAAGACCCATGCATTCCTACCCAACCAACACAACCAAACCACTGAGCCATGAAGCAAGGACCAGATAGATAAACTGCCCTCAATCGCCTCGGGAGTCCAAAACCCAAAAGACATTGCTGCCAAGTGAGGTTGGGCCAGCAGCCATCAATTGTGGGGATCGCTTGTGAGAAGTAGAGGCCTGAGAGTGCAAACTTCCAAGCTAGCTGGCTTGGGGTACATTCAACAAATCTATGAAGAATGGTCTCTTCAAGTCCCCTCTCACAACAAGTGCAAGCCACATCAATACTAAGGAAAGGCTGAGCTCTCCAACTGTTGACCGCCATTGCCTTGTGAATGACTGACTACAAGTATCCTACTTCTTTCTGAGGCCTAGTTTTATGCCATATTCCCCCCCAAGGTAGTTGGGAAGTGCTTCGGAGAACGCCTTTCTATTTCTCAGGAATGGATCTTTTTAGTTGTGGTCTTGGTTTGAGCAGGAGTCGACCTTTCTTGGCCGTATAGGCATGTAACCTGTCTCCATTAGTCCATTGCCACCTGCCCAGGTCGAAGCTCAGGCCCTTAATGGTACCAGCAAATAGGTGAAAAGCTTGGGCAGCCGAGCCATTGCTCGTGGTTACCACCACTATCTGAACCCTTTGGAGAATACCCCTGTGTAGTTCCTCTACGGGTGGGCGGAGCTTCTGTCTAGGTTGCAGCAACATGGATGGGGTCCCAACTTCATAGCTGATTTGCGAAGTTGGCAACTGGAGGTCCTCTATTAACCCCGATAGCCGGGGTTGGAAACTCCTGGTATGCTTGATGATGAGGCTAGGGATTGGATCCATTGGATCAGTAAAAAAACCCAGAAAGTCTCCTGCTTTCGTCACATTCTGGGCTATTGTCAACATATGACGCCAATCCAGCGGAATTGCCACTAGGATCCTTTGATATGTTTGATGCTCGGAGTCCTGTAACTCAAATTCGGCTTGAACTTCCTGCCATCGACGAAAAGATATCATGCCTGGATTCCAGATGTCTCCCATATGTTGTAACCCTTTCTTCATGAGAGTCGCGGCCCTATCCCTAGAAAAACCAAACGAATGGCCTATAAACTGTGTCGTCCATCCTAAGTGCATGGTCAACACTTTGTTTCCATTGGCCGGTGGCATGCACTTAACGTGCGGGACTAGTTTACGCCATGTTGAGACAATATGAGTCCAGGCCTTGTTGCCCTTAGTTGCTAAGAATTTATGGGTGAGAAACCATGCGCTCTCAGCCAGCCAGGATCCCTTGCCTGATGGACGGATTTGGAGAATACGATACCTCAGGAAAATTTGCAAACTGGAGTGCCCTGGGAACGTCGCCTTTAGAGCATCGCCACCCATTCACTCCCAAGCTTCCGGGCCGGGGTTTAGGCGGGGCCGGGAACAAAAAGGGAGCCACCCATTCACAGGGAAAGGGAAAAAGAAGACCGGTCACTCCAAAATGAGCTCTCCAAACACTAGCTCCCCGTCCCCGCCACACTTTGACTTGGACCTTGAACTTGTCGGCTTTCTTGGCTAGTGTCCCATTTCTTAACTTTTTTTAATCAACTAGTATTTTGATTGGCTCTTGGTTATAACAAGCCATTAATGCATGGCTTTATTTTGTTTTGGCGTCCCACTTCCCCATGAACGGGTGGCACATGGAAGCGGCCCGGAAGAAGCAAGGCCCTTGCCACCCCATTCCCCAAGCTGTGTTTGCGGGGAATGGGTGGCGATGCTCTTAGCATCCATTTCGTAGTCAATGCATGGAGGGCGTCCTAACACAACAATCATCACATGCCACACGTGCTCTGCAATTGTGTTCAAAGCCGGAACATTTGAAATTGCGTAGTACAGCCCGAATCCTTCATATCACCTGGAGAGAGCCGCCCCACATGAATATGAAGAACCCTAAATAAATAAATAAATCCCTAAAATCCTAAAATCCTAAAGAAAGAAAGAAAGAAAGAAAGAAAGAAAGAAACAAACAAACAAACAAACAAACAAACAAACAAACAAATAACGAAGTAAATAACTAAGTAAAGAAAGAAAGAAAGAAACAAACAAACAAACAAATTTATGGACGACGTGTCTGCTTAGTCGACGGTTTGTCCGCCCAATTGCTGATGAAAATCAATATTTATTATTGATTATCCTCTTCACAATGATTTCCAAAAGTTTCTAAGACAATCTAATACAACGCTTTCTTGTTGCTCCTCCCAATCTTTTCTCATCTTCCTTGACCAGCATCTCGCTCTTTTCATACCCAATAGGGATAGTCATGGCTTGTTCACCTTGATGGTGAACAATGGATATTGAAGTCGCGGCACCGTAGGGTTGGCCTCCTGTCGCCGAAATATCCACCTGCGGAGGTGAAGATTGGGAGTGCGCAAGCAATAGCACGCTAAGAATATTCGTTTGTTCTCTTCATTTTCACTTTTGAACTCCCACTTTGACCTTTGGACTTCCAGTTTTACCTTTGTTCCCGTTTTAACTGCTACTCCTTCGACTTCCGCTTCCTTGATGTTGTTGTTTTTGCAAGCGCTAGAAAGCTTCTGGTTAGGGTTCAAGATTTTAATAAATTTATTTTTGCTTTTGGTGCTCAATTATCTTCATATGGGATTCAGATTTTTGATTTTGTATGTTTGTTTTAGGGTTTAGAATTGAATTAGTATTAAGCAAATGAGTGTTACAGATGATAATTTTTAGTATCAATTTTGTCGCAAGGGTGAATGCATGGTTGAGTGGCTCATTTCTGGCAAAAGTTCAAGTCCAAAAAGTCCTTTCTTGTGAGTAAAATGTTTGGGAGTGAAATGCTTGGGAGTGAATTCTACAATAAACAAATTCTAAACAAATTCAAAAATTACCTAGCTTTTTGAGCGCCCCTAGACCTTGAAAATCATTATACTTTAGAAAAAATTATTTTTGAAAAAAAAAATATTGGCTATAAGAAAAGGACTTCATAAAATTTAGTGTTTGAACAGTCATTAAAAAGTCCTTTGCCAACATTCAATACATATCTATACAACAAGATTATAATTTCTTAAAAATTTATTCAAACATTCACTAGAATCATAGTCCTTTGTATGAATTTAAGTACCTAAACCATCTTTAAAAAGTCCTTGAAAAATACAAATTTGTTACACCCATCTTTTTTTAAAAGTCCCCTACACTTTCATGAAATGCTTTAATAAATAATGAACAACATAGATGTATTTAAAACGGTGCTCTAGTCTCCCAAATTAACTTTTTTTTAATGTTTAATTTTTTCAATGTACCTTTTAGGCATTTGAAAATTGGTTGTATGCAGTTTTTGACATTGTGACACAATTTTGAGTCTGTCAACCATGCATTCACCTGCAACCTCTTACACTCTGCTTTGTGATAGTTATTGAATTTTAAAATTTTAAAGAATCTAAAATTTCAAAATTTCAAAAATATTGAGTACCGAATGACCAAAATTTCAAGTTATGGAATCCAAATTCTGAATTACCGGTAAGCTTACATCATGTGAATACATAGGCTAAAATGAAATGACCTCAATCCTCAAGCAACAAGGCTTTACTTGTACTGCTTAGGTCAGCATACATCATGTACCTCTTTATTGGCTCCGGGAAGGATGCCAATTACCTCCGTCCATCAAGTCAGGTAACTCCATTATCCATTCTCAACAGTCGACCATTTGAAGGTGGTCACAGCTTTTTCAAAAAATGTGGCTTCTTCAGCACGTGCTTAACTTTTAAACAATCTAGATTAAGCAAAAGAAAGCACTCCAAAGCTCTAGTCAAGCTAGGTGAAAGATTAGATGACATTATGATTTTTAATGTCACGTGACTTCTAGACGTTGTTAGACTGACAATACGTTAGGATTCAATTTCAACGTCCGACACAATTTTGAAAACTAAATAAATAATAAAAAATTTGGACAACCTATCCATCCACTCCCCGACCTATCCGCCTAGTTAACCCTTCATCGCCTAAGGTCCAAACATGCTTAAAACTCTAAATTTCAGTAAGGTATGAAAATCTCAACCGTACAATCTTGTTGTGTGCATGTTGTAGATGGTGTGGGACAAATTTGGGATCATTTAATTATATAGATTGAAAGATTATAATGTTTTAGTATTGGAAAAAGGTGCTGAAATTTTCTTAAAAACACATTTGGAGGTGAAATTTGATTTCTAAACCTACTCAAATGAAAAAACATCAAACTGCCAAGTGATTCAAAAACAAAGTGTAAACTCTTTGGTGAAAAAAATATCATTCAAATGACTCATTGTGTTTGCAAAATGGATTTGAAATGTTAAAAAACAGTGAAAAAAGTAGCAAAAAATCAAATCTATAGCTGAACCTCCTTCTACTAAAATGCTTCTCAGTCACTCATAACTTCTTGGATCAATATGAAATTTTAACCACAAAAACTAGACTAGTATGCGCAACTTTTACAACAAATATTATTGAAAAAGGACCATGTATAAAGAAGTTATGAGTCGCCGAAGTTCACTACAATACAAAAATGTTTGGATTTTGAACTTCGAATTGCTCTCAAACATTCAAAATAGCTTGGATTGACATGAAAATTTTACCTCAATAACTAGACCTTAACCCTCGAGCGCCCCAGTGACGGGATCCTGTCTCTTGAAATTTATAGATTTTCTTGTTTGACTGGTATAATCTTTTCAATGGTGCGGTCAAAGGACATGTTCCTTTCCCTTGAGCTCCGGGCTTGTCTCCACTGCCAATCAGTACGGTCAATTTTTTGTGGATCTCCTGTTACATGATAGTTTGATTGGAATGAGTTCACAAGGGTCTGGGTTTTAATAAACATGCACAGGGTGCTCAGGGGTTAAGGGGAACAAAATCCAACAAATTTTATTGAAAATGAACATTTGATGAAAAAGATACAAGCCCCCAAGGTTGCAGCCATGACAATGCAGTATGCTGAATTCAAATTGAACATGTGAACTTCGAATGGCTTTTACAAACTCAATTCGTCTTGGATTGATCTGAAAATTTTACCACACAAACTAGACAAGTATGCGCAACTTTTACTACAAGTTTTATTAAATTTGGACATTAGATGCAAAAGTTAGAGCACTTCAAATTGGACTGTTACAGTGTGTGAGGACACTTTTTGTCCCCTTTGGCGATGAAGCTTATAGTCAAGTCAAAATAATGCATAATTGTTTTCAAATTTCCATAACTTTCTATTAGAGACCTTAAATCATAAATAAATTTTTAAAGGTGAAATTCAACTTGATTTTTTACATTTTTTTAGTTGACCAAATTTTGAAAAAAGTTGATTTACAATGCCTAAATGAAGTCCTCCTAAGCTTACTCTCAATAAGTCAATGAAGTTAGCCCTTCATATCACCAAATGTAATTGTCTTGGTACTTGATGGTACATATGAAACTTTAATAAAAATAAATTTACTATTTATAATTCAAGATTGGGTGACTTGAATTTCACTACTTGGCCCATTTTTTGATATTTAGGCATTTATAACATTATTTAATTAATTCTCCAAATCCTTCAAAGTAATTTCTAAGAAAATTCAATGTTTGTTTTTGTATTTGATTTTTGCCAACCTTCATAGTCGGATACAGTTTGAATATGGGGTATTTTTAAAATCTTGAACTAATTTTTTAATTCTTTTACTTCCAATATAGGATGCTAATATAAAAATGTACGGAATTATAACAAACATAGGGAGTGATAATCACTCTCTATCTTAGATTGAATATAGGATGCCTTATAAACATGAAATAGGCATGACATTGTATTCAAATTTTTCTACTCTTATTGGAACAAGCCTTACCTCCCCAAAAGCTAGTCAACATTGTAGTATAAAATCTGAAAGTTTGTGTGTCCAAGAAGTTATATTTGCAATTTTTGATGAAATTAGAAATCTTGTTGGTTTAACAAACAAAATCATAGACAATTATGACTAAAGGAGATTTGCAAAACCTTACACTAGTCATGTTATATTGTAAGCACTGCTTTTACTTGTGAATCCAATTTCTAAGTCTTAAAGTTTACGATTACATCTATTTTCTTTGTTTAATGCTTACGCATAAGTGGCTTAACGTAAAGTCCAAAGGCCCTACGAGAGTCTTGGGATTTTGGATAGGCTAATGTGATTTCAATTTTTGACGTGATTTTTTGAAACTTCTTTTAAAAATAGGAAATCAAATTAGGTTTTGGAGAATGTAATTTTCATTTCAATCAGTGCATGGGAGTAAGAGTTATGCCACCCTAAGTCCAAAAAACAACTTGAGGGGTAGCCCCAATAATATCACAAAAAATTGATTTTTTTAATTTTTAATTTTTGTCCTCAAAGATTATATTTTTCTTTACATCTAAAGCTTTGATTCATTCTATTTTGACTAATGATGTGAAAGTTATAGACAATCCTATTTTTTGGACATTCTAAGCATTTTCTTGAAAAAATAACTTTTATGATTCATTTTTGAATGCAAATTTTATAATTTTTCAAAAAAATTGTTAGACATGGTTTAGTTTGTTTGGTAGAACAATCTCATCAATGATATTATTGTATTTCAATTCCATCTTAGAGTTATTAACAATTTAGTTTTCCCTTCAGTCTTGAATCTACTTCTACTTGACAATTTTTGAATCGGTGAAATTAAGGGATTTTTTATTGAATTTTTTTTTTAGATTCCCAACTCAATTCTTCAACATCAAAAGTTAGAAAATCAAAATCTATAGTGCAAAAATTTTAAGTTAGGAAGATTTAAAGCCAAAAAATCTAGTCAAGCAAGATGTAAAAATACTTGTTTTTTCACTTTAAATGCAAATATCTTGCAATCTACATGGTCAAAGTTTTTTGAAATTTCTTCCATGCATTTTTTATAATAGTCTAGCGCAAGATTATATAATTAGATATGCAAAAAAAAGTCAAATTTTAAATTCTTTTGCTTTTTACAATAGAATTGGTAGTTTTGACTGTTTTTTGATGGAAAAAAGGCCTTGGGATTGCAAGGGTTAATGCATCCAAGGTGTATTTTTTTTTGCTATTCATAGAGTAGCAAGCTGAGTTACAACATTTTAGTTTACTCTCCAAGCATAGTAGTATGTAGTTTTTGGCTTTTTGTAGGATTTTAATTCTGTTTGTCACTTTGTCATAAATAGATAATTTTATATTTTTACCTTTTGTTCCAAATAATGAAGGTGGTTGGTTGTTCATATTGGTCTTTTATAAGGTTTTGTGCTTCAATTTTTAAATTTTTTCCACCATATTGTTGTGCTGTAGAGTAATAAAATCATTTTCATATTTAGAATTTCATATTGAGTACATACAATGGTTTCACTAAACCTTAAATAGTCATTCTCATATTTGCAATCATTTGTTGTAGGGAGGTAAGGTGAAATGCTACTGTAAAAATGAAATGTTCTTGTAAAAATGAAATATTATCCACATCTAAAATGGTTAGTATTGTTACAAAACAAAATTTGCCTATACTTTTCTATGAATGCACTAATGATATTGGCAAGAATTTGGCAAGTGTTGTAACTTATGTTCTTTTTTCTTGATTTGTTGTTAAGTTCCTAAATCCAACAACTGCAAAACCCAAACTAAAACTTTTAAAGTAACAAAGCTATATGGAAAAAAAAGCAAAGAATAAATTTAACCCCTAAGTCCTATTGTTCCTTCTGGGGACAAAATGAATTTTGAGCAGGTTCCTATAACCTCAATTTTTGGTAAATTTTTTTGGAACTTTCTCACAAGTTTGAAAAATTGATTAGCTTTATGGAAATATAAATTTTATTTTAATTGGTGCCTGAGAGCAAAAATTATACTACAAAAAGCCTAGAACTAAACTTGGCAGGCAACACAAAGAAAATTGCAAAAATTCAAAATAAATTTTTAAATAAAATTCTCTAAAATATTATATTTTTGTCTACATGTGAAGCTTTGATTCATTCAATTTGGACTAGTTATGAGAAATTTAAAGACAATCTTGTTTTTTGGGCAATCTAAGCATCTTTTGAAAAAATAACTTACAAGATTTATTTCTAAATGCAATTTTCAGAATTTTTCAGAATTTTTTTTGACAAGGTTAAGTTTGCTTGATAAAAAATCTCACCATTGTAATTATTGTATTTCAATACCATCTTAGAGCTATTAATAATTTTGTTTTTCTTTCAATCTTGGACCTACTTCTACTTAACAATTTTTTAAAGAATGAAAATCAAGTATGTTGTTTTTGAAAATTTTATCCTGGACTTTCAATTCAATTCCTCAATACAAAGTTTAAGAAAAAATTAAAGTCTGTAGTACAAAAAAATTCTACAAGTGGCAGTCAAAGTCATTTGAAATTGCAAGCCAATGTTGAGAAAAACATTTTTTTCCATCTTTGAATGCTAATATCTTCCAATTTATATGGTCAAACTTCATGAAATTTTTACCACATGATCTAAGACAAGTGAAGTATAAGATCCTACTGTTAGATTCTAAAAAATATAAATTTTAATATTTTCTTGGATGAACGCAGCATAACTAGCAGTTTTGAGTGGTTTTTAACAAAAAAATGGCCTTGGGACTTTAGGGGCTAAACAAACATTAAACCCATCTAAAATACCCCATTTTAGAAAATTAGATAACAACAGGATAATATAAATTTGGAATGAAAATAGGTATTCCCATAAAATAACCTTCAAAAATACTTATATAGTTATATGGGAAATATAACAAATAGTGACCCTTGAATATTCAACTAGTAACTTAGGTTTCTCTACATTGATTGATACTAAATTTACATACATTCTCAAGTAACTTGAGAGTCTAGATAGGCATGAAGATCCTAGTAACTTAGGTTTATCTACATTGATTGATACACTATAAGAAAACCTCATTTTTGGCTATGTTTTACCACTAACAGGCGATGTCTGGAAAAACGCAAACATGTCAAAGGGACGTTGGCTTGAAAAGGTAAATTTTTGTAAACGTTGCGGAGAACGCTTGCATGTTATTGTAAAAACAAGTTGATGTTATCAATGACATTGATGTTTTATTTGACATCATTGAAGACATATTGATGTTTTTTGGAACGTCCAAAAAGACATAGACTGCCACGTCAGCAAGCAGACCCATTTTGACTATGGATAAATCAATGAAAATTACTAGGGTCTTTGGTAAAATGTTGATCAAATGTGAAAGTTTTAGGGAAAGGGCAACCACATGGCATGCTTTGCAGAAAAAGGGCAATGGATGAATGTGCACCATGGATGAAAAGAGAAACTCTTTATACAAATGGGGTGGTAGGAAGATTGACAATCCATATGGGATATTTTAAGCAAGAATTGTGTTCAATGCAAAATGTCTGAAACAACATTCAAATGTCTGCAACAACATCTAGACGTCTGAAACAACATCAAGACTTACAATGGTCAAGTTTCCATATCCTAGTGATCCCATATCCTTTGTCTCACTATGGATGGACAATGGATATAAATAGGACCTCTCAACCCTTCATTCTCACAAACATTCAATGAAGTAATTCCTTCATTTGGCCATCAAAAATTCTCTTGATGGTAGATGGTAAGTTTTTTAAAATTCTTATTGAATTCAACAATTGTTTTTGTTCATTTTTTAATTTTTAATTATTTTTTAAATAATTATTTTCTACTAACCTTGACTTATGGGTACAATATGTACCAATTGATGTTTCAAGAAACATCTATCTAGACATCTAAATTGACATTTCAAAAAGAAATATTAAATTTTTTAAATGGCATAAAAGTGTGCTAACAAGGCATGCCACGTCAGATATTGGCGGGTCCACGTCACTTTTTATTGGATCCACGTCACACTCCACGTTAGCAATGAACCAGATGAATTTTTTTCCTATGTGGCACTGCCTGCCTACATGGCGCTTACGTGGAGCTGAGCTGTCTGCCAAATGGCGCATTGTAGGGACCTTTAAAGAGCATGTCATGAGTGATGTAAAAAAAAAACAAGGCCAAATTGGGCATGTTTTTTGAGATTTCAGGACGTTTTTTGCTCGTTAGTTATAATGGATTTTAGGTGACATCAATGCTGACTACGTCCTTGTCAACCGAAACGTACATAGACGTTTTTGGTGACGTTTAAAAAAATGCGGGTTTCTTATAGTGATACCAAAATTACATACATTCTCAAGCAACTTGAGAGTTTGGATAGGCATGAAGATCCTCGCAATTTGTTGAGAGGTTGAAAGAACAATGTTGCAAGGTGGAGAGAACTTGAGATGTTGAGATCTTCATGCTTGTCTTCATCTTGAGATGTTTCCACCAGTAGTTAAATCATACATCTTGATAAGCAAACCTGTGCAAACTTGTGCAAACAGTGTTGAAGGTTTGTGTTGCTCAAAATTCTTGGCTATAGAGAGTTGAGCTCATAACATTTAGTAGCCTTCAATTAATGTGAGCTTTAGTGCAGGGATAGTGGCAACACACTTATGGTGCACTTCATTTTTTTGCTAATTCTAGGACCACATGCAAATCAACAAATAATTGTAAAGGTGAAAGATGGTTTGACAAAACTCCAAAGAGTACATTGAGTTATATACCATTGCAATCTATCCAATTGCCATCAACATCTTACTTTTGATTATCATGTTAGAAGGAAAGCTATTTATATACTCATGGGATGGTAGGAGGTAGAACAATCCATTTGGGATAATGGTGCTTTTGCACTTGGTGTTAAGGAAGTCTTAACATGGCGGTTTTAGGAAGGGCATTTAGTGTCCGTTCAGACCCTTGCGTGTTTGCAAATGCCGAATCTACGTGGATCTAGCTCAGAGAGCTACAAAAAATAGTGCTCTTCACCAGAGAGGATGATGTTTTTCTTAAAGGCCGCCGTATACAAACAAATTAAATTAGCAGCCAAAACAATCAAAAACATAGATTTGAGGTGTTTAGGATTTCTGATATTTAGTGGGCCTCCCAACTGAAGTGGAGATTAAGCTAAAATGGTGTTTAAAACTCAAATTACTCTCGGTTATTAAATGCAACAAAAAATGACAATGTCTACTAGAAATTGTAGCATTGCTAGAATCATGAGCATTCAGTGAACACCTAAGAGGAGAGTGAACAAAGTGAGTGTTTCAATCACGGAGAGAAGGGAAGTAAGTTTGGTGTTGTCCAGATGGCTTACAGTTGTTAATATTTTGGAATTGGCCTGCATTTCTTTTGCGTCTACGTGATGTGTTTTGTCCTTGCAAAATCAGGCAGTACGGTGAAACGATTGCAATGCCGGACGTATGGCATAGGACTTTGGTCCAAATCCAAGTAAGTTTTGATTTATAAAAGGTACGGTTTGTGAGAATTTGTCGGTCATGAATTTGTGTAGTTGTCCGTGTTATTGTGAACGGGGTGTACATTTCGCCAGCCTTCAAGTGGCCGATCTACCACCTCCGCTAGCTTTGTTCTAAGACCCCTTCCAATAGTGCTACAAAACAACAACCAGGGCAATTCCCGAATGAAACTATGATCGGCAAATGCGAACGCCACGATGTTATTTTTCCAACCATGTAAGTGGGCCAGCCACACGGCTGCGGCTAACAACAGCTGATGCTACATATCGCAGCTGTCAACGCTCTTTGACTACCTTACCATCCTACCAGCAATGCTTCCAAATGTCAGGTGCGAAAGCACCATAAGTAAATTAGAATTTGTAGTTTCTTAACCACTCATAGTTAAGTTAAAAGTAGGAATTGTGTTTGAAGTAGAATTTTAGACCTCATTGATGCATAGTAGATTAATTATTAGAAAAGAAATTGAACTAGGGAAAGTCATTAGGTTAAGTAAAGTTTCATTTCCAAAAATCTATTTGAGATTTAAAGCCTCCAATCAAAAGTTATGGACAAAATCCAGAGAGGATGTTTAAAAATGTCAAAGAAAGTATCCATTCCAACTCCTCTCTAGAATTTGTCTATAACTTTTCATTGGAGACTTGAAATTCCAAATGGATTTTTGGAGATGAAACTTAACTTAATTTAACAATTTATTCAAATTTACAGTTTTTTGAAAAAGTTATTCTACTATGTCTAAATGAGTTCTAAAATTCTACTATAAAATCAAAATCTTCCTTTTGACTTGAGCTCCTACTAATTCTAATTTAGATATCTCTTATAGGTTATTTTACCTCCTACCACCTCATATGTATATAAAGAGTTTGTTTCCCCTACTCTAAACACAAAAAATGAATAACTTTGAAGCTTTGTGAGTTACAAGCTAATGCATTTTTTGCTCAGTGTTTTATAGCTCTACTTTAAAGCTTCAAAGCTTAGCTATTCACTCTGATGAAATTGAAAGTACCACAACATTGAACCAGCTAACTGAGCATAGTACTGACAATTCTCATGTGGATTGACACCTGTCATTTAGCTATTGATATGGTGTCGAATATACCACACCATTTCGTCTGGGAGGAGGCAATAGTTACACTGACTACTGAATGTTATGCTTAGTCCTATTACACACATCAAATATAGAACTATACCACAATATTGTGAAAAGAAGCAAACACACTTGCCCACAACCATTAGCATCCTCCCCTCGGGTGGAAAAAAATCATGGTTGTTGATCCAAATGAAGAAAAAATGCATCCCCCTTCCAATGCCATTGATCTGAATGACTGGATAAAAATGTAGTTGTTGATTGTGCTATTGAGAGACGATCTTGGGTGTCAAACAAAGTTAGGGTTTACGATATGAATACAATACAGTCAATATGATACTTACAGAATATGATTTATACTATACAATATACATACATGTATATGATACACAAATACATATGGATATATAGTATACAATATATTAGTATGGTACAATGTACATACATGGATGTTGATACAAGATACAATGTCGATATCCCATATCGATTGCAATTACAACAACTTCTAAAAAAATATAAGTAGGTAGAGTACAAAACATATTTTACAAAAAAAGTAATTTATTTATTTATTTCAAAAGTGAAATACTTAATTGGCATATCATTTTTTGACACAATGTGCTCAAAAGACACAAATAATCATAGTTACAATGAGAGATGAACGTGCGGTGAGTATGGCTAATTAATACTGCCACAAAACCAAATGGACTTTGTAATCTACATTATAATACTTAAAAATTACTGCATGCTCATTTCCTACTCTTTATCATGGAGACTGAAAATCCCGGTCAAACTTCTAAGAGCATTTGCACTGCATGTTTTGTAAATAAGCCTTGCAAACAACAAATGCAGGAGCATGAAATGAGGCTTGCATAGTAAAGGGGCCTTTTCTAGCAGAGGCACCCTAATGTGCAGCCAGTTTACAACAGATTATTTGGTAGTTGCGTCTGTGATTGAAGATGAACAAGGCCCTCTAAAATGTGCAGGCAACAAGTGACCTCCAATTCTGAGCATTTCCTTTGTTCTTTGGATTTGGATTTCTAACTAGGCTTTTGCAACTAGGCTTTTCTACAGACAATTTGTAGAATATGATTAGAAGCAAAGTTGTCATCATGATGATCCAAGAATCTCAACTTGTAAGATGCTTAGAAGGGCAAGTAGAAAGACCAAAAATGCTAGTTGCACATTGAGGCCGTGGAATTGCACAACCCCCTATAACGGTTGTAGTGGAGTGCTCATTTAAATACAAATCACTCCAAATGGTATTGTGCCTAGACAGTCTCTGTTGTTGACAACATTGCAAATGCTCTAGATGCACATATAGATATGGCTTATTTAGAAGAACCAATGGTATGAGATATTCATTCCTGTCAACATTAAAAGGTTGGAAAAACAACCCTGCACTTGGTCCCATGATTCTCATCAACAATAAAATTGTCAATCCAACATTACATATTCAGATTATACAACATTCCACACCAAATTTTGTAGTGTCTATGAACAAGCTAGAAATTAATGCTAGATTTCCACACTCATAGATATCCAAAGACCCTCATCTAGAAATGAATTGACACAAGGAAGATAGTAGCCTTTCCTTCTTTCAGAAAGTGGAAAACCTAAATATCATTCCTTCATGGCATGTATATGTAAATGGAAAAATGAATTAGCCAAATGGTAAAATTAGTGAAAGTAGGATCTATATATGTTTTTCTATGAGTAAATTAATCTATTTGAATAACAACTTATACTAAGTATTACTTTCAAAAAATTGATTTATAATTCTCAATTTCTATAGTTATATAAAAAAATTTAAAGATAAAATGGTTTAAAATACGGTAGCTTAAATGAAGCACTTTTGTAGCCAATATCCATTCAATGATCTGTTAGGGACAATTTTTCTATAACTGTGAGGAAGATCAAACCCACCTGGTCAAAAGGGATGGTTACTAGTGCTCCTTCTCACAGAGCCCTCAGGATGACCTAGTTTTGTACCATCAACGAGGAATTTTGAAAGTTGAGTGCATATTTTGTTTTCATCTAGGAAGAATATGAAGACCAGGTCAAAAATACAAAATCATAGAAAACTACCAAGCCAAATCTACCAAGCCTACATATCTACAAACTTCCAACTTTTTTAAAATAACTTTGCCAAGCTTGCATAGTGATGGACAATAAGACTTTTAGAATATATGGATGTGCATTTGTTTATACATAAAAATAAAGATTTGATTCTCAGTTGGAATAAAGCATATTGTTTGATCAATCATGCTATTGATGCACAAAACAAAGATGAAACTAATCGCTAATGTATCCCTTTGCATGTCTAATGAACTTTCTACAGCTCCTTAACCCTTTAATGCCTGCGGATTCAGAGAGACTCACCATCTACATCTCCATATTTTTAGTGAATGATAGGGAATACAATAAGCTTTAAGTCTACATATATAGACTGTATTCAAGGCAAATAAAAATTCTACCTATACATACTATAACAAAGCATATTATCCAAATGCCAAAACACCAAGTGGAAAAAATTGTTGAACATGTTCAATTGGGCCAAAGTATTAGGTGGGTCTAAAATGAGTTGTCCATGTACAATAGAGCAAATCTGTATCATTGGGTGGTGAGCCGTTTATCCAAAGAAGGGCCACTCTGACAGAATTGATGGCCTTCGGTCGTAGGGTCACCGAATAGAACGGTGCACAAGATTTTGGTAGCAGTTGTGGAATTTTGTTAGTAAAGCTTTCTTTGTGTTCAAACACCATGACTCATTGTAATGTCTGCTACATTTGACCAACTAATACAAGTTTTTCTGTGGTATGATTAAGAACACAAAATAATTAAAATGATTCCAAATTTGTTGAAGATGTTTCAAAAAATATGCTAATAATATAAATTATTAAATTACAAAATTTGACTTAAATATACATTTTTAAAATTTTAAGGAAGATATGAAGGAAGATAACATGAATCATGAGGAAGGATCTTCTAAAAAGGATCCTAAAGATAAAGAAGAAGAGTTTGATGGAACTAAAGACATGCCTAGTATAAAAAAAGGTAAATAAAAACCTTACTCTTACAAAGTATTTTGTTCTCCTAATACTACAAATAATCATGCCAAAAAAAAAAGCTTACAATGTTTGCTTGACTAGTTGCAAATGTCTTCACTACTAACTACACAATTTCAAGTTAGTAGTTGAATGACTATTCTATATAAAATTTAATCATGACCCACATCTCTTGCACTTAATCCCTAAATGCCAGAAGCTTTTTTTAAACTTCTTGAAATTTGTTCTAAATTGAACAAAAAGCTAACATTTTGATAAGTTTTATCAATTTCTTTTTGAATTATAACCACACATTCAAAATAGATATGGTAGAGATCACATAGAAAAAGAAAACACAACAATATTACTTATGGATTGAAAGATTATAATGTTTGATCATAAAGGTGTTAAAACTAAAAAAGTAATTTGAAGTTCTGTAATCGTCTTTTTACACATCAAATCTAAAGAATTTGTTACCAAAAAAATATGAGGTTAAGGGGCATAATTTGCATAACCCCAATCAATTTAGAGTTTTTCAAAGTCTATTCTATGATTTTCTTAAATGAATTTCTAATGTGACTTTTTCTCCAACATCGTTTGTATTTGAAGCTAATTTTTGAAGGGCTCTCAACACTAAAAAAATAAAGATTTGCAATGGACACCCTTGTACAAAATCTTGAATAGAAAAATCATAATCATTCATTTTCAAAATCCAATTTGTAATGCTAAAATTAGACTTCAAAAGTAATTTTTCAAAACTATAAACTATTAAAAATAGCATCTTGATTAGGTTTTCTTCAAAGTATTGTCGACATTATAATTTGGTGCCTCGGGCATTTAGGAGTTAAAAACTATGGAACTAGGAAAAAAGATGGTTTACCGTACTAATAGTATGTTCACACCTGGCTATATGGAAGAGCGGGTGTTAAAGATAAGATTTTGTCTGAGAATGGTAAATGGTAAATATTAGGCTTTCAATGTTTTTGAGCTTGGCACAGTAAATACCTCTATAAATTCAGCGTTACTTAAGTGCGCTCTGTTCACACCTGCTATAAAAGTTGGTGCGACAACAGGTGCAAGTTGTGACTTGACACCGGGTATTCACACCAGAGAGGAGGTGCTAGGGCTTTAGGACGGCTAGTGGACCCTTTTTGTGAACGTCAATGTCGTAAAAAATGGGGCTTTTTTACTTTTTCTCCTTGTTTGGCGCGGCACTTGCATTCTGAATTCCACCTCTGCGATTGAAGGCTGATCTTCCGTTTATCGTGTGTTCGATTGCAATTGCGGCCTTGCCTTTGCCGATACTCTCAGTGAATTTTGATTGTGAGAAGAGCGTTCGAAAGAACTTGCTTGCTGCTTGGTTCGGCGACTTCGTTGCTTCGGAAATCCGGTTCCTTTTGCCATCGCTAGCCGCGAAGGTAAAAAATTTCTTCATCAAAGCCAACGTCTTCCAATGGCTGCATTTCAAGCTTCACGCTCGAATTCTGGTAGTTCCCTTGTGCTCTTAAATTTTGGAGCTCGAGATTGGAGAAAATCGGCGCCATTGTAGTTGTTTTCGCACTGGTTTCATAGGCTAGGGTTTCTTGTGCTCTTCAATTTCTTGTTGGTCCATACGTTGATTTAATTGAGTGTGCATTTCAATGGTTGCTTGCCCTAGGTGGAGCGTGATTGGAAAAACGGAAGCACTGCTGCCGCTCCCATTTCCTTGCGAATTGCATACTACAGTTGCAGTGCGGTGAGTGGAAAAATCGGTAACAATTTTTGTGTTCAATTTCAGTTGCTTTCATGCTTGTAGTTGACTGTTTCGCTACTTTTATAATGAAAAAACGACGTCTTCGCAGGGACATTTATTGACCTTTGAGCATGGACTTCTTAACGAACCCGGTGGACTTCATGTCCATGGCGTCCGCAGCGCTCCTACTCCTGCTTACAGCCAACAGAGCTCTAGATCAGACGGAAGAAGTTGAAAACGAAGAGAACATTCCTGATGAATTCATGCTGCTCGAATAGTCCCATGAAGGTTTGGCCTTCGAAGTGGATGCCTTCACGCGGGCAGCGCTGCATTCTTTCAAGCTCTCCAATATGTTTAGTGTTTTGGATGAGGAGCTCGGATTCTAGGTTAAGCCAAGGTCAACGGCTTGGTTCTCTCGATTTCTGCTGGAGCAGTATGATGATGAGCGGTGGATTAGAATCTTTACAATGACAAAACTGGCTGTAATGTCATTGGCAGAACTATTGAGATCCACCGTCGCGAAGAAGGATACAAAGTATCGATTAACAATTCCTGTCCTCATTAGGGTTGCCTGCACTTTATTCAAACTCACGCAAGGGGCTAGTTTACTTATTTGTAGCGAAATGTTCGTTGTTGGTCGTAGCACGGTGTCCTTGGTCCTTCGTGAAGTTGTGTAGGCCATTAATGTCACCCTACGCAGTGAGATATCGTGGCCCACTGGCCAAAAATTTCTTGAGACAGAGGCCGGATTCAAGCAACTCTGCGGACTTCCCAAGGTGGTAGGGGCCATCGATGGCACACACGTCAGTATCTCAAAACCAAAGCATGCCCCCGCTGATTATTTCAACTTCAAATTGGGGGGATTCACTCTCAATTGTTAAGCGGTGGTGGACAGCAACAAACGTTTTCACGATTTATTTCTGGGGATGCCCGGCTCCACAAATGACGCTCGTGTTTTGAGAAGGTCCTCGCTTTATTACAAGGCAATGCAGAGTTCATTATGGGATTCAACTGCTTCTTTCCAAGGGTTCACTTCGTACCTGCTAAGGGATTCGAGGTAATCCCTCTTCCCTTGGCTCATGGTGCCCAATCGAGGGCAGGAAAATCTACCTTTGGCGCAGAGCTTGTTCAACAAGAAACTGAGGCGTAGACGTGGTGTGGTGGAAAATGCGTTTGGCATCCTTAAGCTCAGTTTTCGTGAGCTTCTCGGAAAATCAGATTTGGATGTTGATTTCCTGCTTGATGTGATAACGGCTTGCGCCATTCTTCACAATATGCTTTTAAGCCAATCCCATGCGGACGTGGAAAGGCTGTTCCACATCCTGCAAGCTGAGGGCCTGTAGGTTAACAACGCACTGGAAGATGGTGCATGCCCCGAGGTGGTGGACCCTATACGTGACGACGTTGTCATTCCTCGGGCTCATGACAAATGCTGGGACCTCGCTGTTTATTTGGCGCTATAGAGAACAGGAGCTACTTGATGGCCCCCGATCGTCTACGGATCTCGTTCAGGTTTGCGCTTCTAGACTTTTCTTTCCATTTGTATCGGTCTTCTAATTTTTTTTGTTTGTCTGCTAGAGTCTGTTGAAGTGTCATGATTCATCGCCGTTGTAAACGTGCGTAGTTTGAGAGGTCATGTTCCTTTCACAAGATTGTTCAGTTCCATGCTTCTATTATCCTATTAATGGTACATTCTTTGTAGGCATGGAATGAGGAAGCCGCCTTACTACTCCTGACCTCTTTTCTTTCAGAAGACAAGCTTCATCACTATCAATGGGTAGAGGAGTGTCGATAGTACTTTCTATGAATTGAATTCACATATGAACTCAAGAATTAAGCTCAGTTTTGCGGATATGTAGCAATATTTTTTGTGAATACAGTAATAGGTCTGTCCCTGTTTGAGAAGTGCAGACTCTCGTAGCACATTCCTTTTCTCAGATGCGCGCATGAAGTGGTAGAGTAACAAGCACTAGTGGTGTAGTGGTGTAGTACTGTCAATCAGCATTGTCGGCTGTTTTGAGACGTGAACGACCTCCGTCAATTCCTTGAACAAGGAGTACAGTTGTTCTTGATGTTTTTGAACGTTATGAATATGACATCAGGTTTTCATGTGATGGCTTTTGTGTCGAATGTGTAAATTATGATGAAGGCAAAATTAGATAAATTGTTTGTGCGTTATGGGACTCATTGACTACGGAAGTTTTGATTAATTGACGCTGTTTGCTACAGTGATTGCTTGTTGTCCTTTGTTGGTTCCTGGTGCTTCCACTACGGACTTGGACTGGACGTCTTGTCATTTGAAACCTGTTTTACTTCCATGTATTACAACATGTACAACTGGTCATGTTCTGCAACATTGTCAACTGAAGGAAGTGAAAAGAGGAGAAGGTGTATATGCATTTGTTACCGCATGAAGAGAGTACAATACGATGAATAAGTTCAACCTCCATTTACTAATGCTTTCTGCTGATCAATCATGCAGATGGGGCGCCATGGACAACGACATTACATGCGTGGGACTGTAGTGTCTATGGAGGGACCTGTAGCCTTGGCACTAGAAGCAAGGACGTCTATGGCAGGATCCACTGCCATGGCTAGCCCTAGATCAATGTCGAGGGGGGCCTCCGGTGCCTCTATTCCTATCTGTACTACTTTGGGGAGACACAGCCCCGCACTTAAGACATTTGAAAGATCTGAGAGACATTTGACAACTTGGCCCTGTTTCTCTATGGCCAGTCTGGCATTCAAATTGGCCAGTCTAGCATTCTCATAGAGTCTCCTATCTCTTTCGCGTTGATATTTCATTTGCTCACTAAAGAGCTTGAACTGGACATCTATTTTTGACCGTTCTAGATTACGACCAGCTTCTGCCATTTGCCACATTTCTCCTGCCATGACGTCCCCACTAGCTTTCGTTGCCTCTGCAATGACATTGTGGCTTGACAAATGCTTGCGACGAACGACAGTGTTACCTTCCCTACGCCGCAATGTGAAAGCGAAGGTGTCACTAGAACTGACAAGCACCGGCGTCACACATGGTGGTAGACCGTTCTTGCAAGCAGATGGTGGCGTACATGTAGGCGAGCTAAAGTAGGCGTTGGTAGTATGAGCGGTACTATTACTCGGAACCACAGGAGTTGAGAACCGACCGCCTGTGTCGTCACTAGGTTGAACAAGCTCTGCAACATCCATGGGATCTTCGTTCTTTGGATCACTATCACATTGTTGGTCACCTTCACTTTGTTGTGGTGCATGAGTGTAATTACTGTCTTCTGTAAAGAGCAAGTCCCTAGTATGAGGTGGTTGCATGCTAGGGCGATTCCCATACCATTCGTGGATGCTATTGAAAAGATCTTGGGAGAATGACTGGGGCAATTCTTCGTTCTTGCAGTCAGCAGGAGTCATGTCCCAGTATTCGATGCCATTGGTCCCGCTTTTGGTGAAGAAATCCGCAATCCGCTTGTACTCGGGAATTATTTGATTCCACTTCAATTTGCAGGCAGAGTCATCATGCGAGCATTGGAAGAAACCCGTTCTCATAACCTCGATGCTAATTCGGATCCACTTCGTGGCATCGGGATTCATTAGGTCTCTTCCGTCGATTACATCGAGCTCCTCTAGGAACATTTCTCTTTTGGCTGCCACGAGAGTAGCGATCTCAGGCGCCGACCAATTTGGTCCTCGGTCCTTGCGGGCTCGTTTCGTTGCGTTTGGCGGATTTGCATTCGTCAAGACTGCGCCAATGCGGGGGAGAATTGCACGTCCTCGACCTGCTGCGCCCTACATGGCGGGGCTCAAGGTACCTTTGCAACCAACCATACATCAACAATTACATTATTTTTAGCAAAGAAATTCATTGGAGCATCGGAGTGCATGTGTTTGTTTTACAGGTGAGGCTCAACTTACGACAATAGGTGGATCCCCCAAAAAATCAAATTCACCGTTTCCAAGAGCGGCAGATGGTACTTGCTGTCTCATTTGCGATGCTGTCCATGCAATACAATTTACGTCAAGTATTGATAATTCTGAAAAAACTATGATGAATTGGAAGGACTGGAAGGACCATGACATCTAATTATCTACTATTGCAGAAACCATGACTGCATACTACAATTAAATTGAACAAGACAATGAATAAATTGCAATCAATTTTCATGACAAGTTCGAAGGTAGTAGGTGTTCTTGAAGTTGAACTGACCTTCACCTGGGTTCACAGCTGAAGTTGGTGGAAGTCCGTAAGCCGCGGCTTGCAGGTGGTTCTCCATCGACACAAACCTGCAGTGAAAGAGCAGATTTCAGTTAATCATGCGCCTCTGATCATGCATGCAGGTACAGTGGAATCAAAAAAGCATTGCACATGCACAGTCCGGGACAAGAATCATTGAAAGGTACCTGAGCACAATAATTGAATTGGAAAAGCAACGTGCAACAGTGTGCGCCAACATGTGTGATGTCACAGGTGAGTTTTGAAGATCAGCGCAATAGTTTATACCTTCATGTAAGTCGCCGAAAACATTCCCATTTAATTCCATGAGTCGATGTTCAGATTTCAAATAGATTTGAAAGTGGGCCCTCTCTTTAACTCTGCCAGTAATTTGTTAAGTGCAAGCGCCGTTCTTTGTTAATTGCCCCTCCTCACTGCCATTAACTAGAAGCGGTGATTAAAGTCTGAGATCTTCATTTTCCACTGATTGCACTCTTACGCACAAGCGGCCGCATATCACGGAATCGCAGCTACAGTGATTTGTAAGACCGTTCAAAGCACCTCTCTTTTCTAGAGCCACGTTCGCGTCCATGTAGGATCGGCATTCACGAAACAGCGTAGGTGTGAACGACCTCAAGTTTTAGGCAGCATTATTCTGTAAAACTGGGTCCCTTAACACCAAGTGTGAACATACTATAAGTGGAATTGTAAACGTATAAACAATATCAAGGCTGTTTGGCTAAAAAATTTGAAGGATATTATTCCGCCTGAAGAATATAACAACTTTAGAAATCTTTGACAAAAATCTGTATCCACACTATTTATACTGAATATCACTATATATTTTGTGGATAGACGTAATGATATTAATTTGTATAAATTAGCATATTATTTA
Organism: Pseudisothecium myosuroides; assembly: GCA_951799445.1. Taxonomy (NCBI): domain Eukaryota; kingdom Viridiplantae; phylum Streptophyta; class Bryopsida; order Hypnales; family Lembophyllaceae; genus Pseudisothecium; species Pseudisothecium myosuroides. The sequence goes on along the minus strand of OX637290.1, from coordinate 19,667,264 downwards.
AAAGTTTACAAGTATGGTCTTGCCTTTTACAACATCTGGTAATAGATTAGAGTTTGGGCCATTGAATGAGAGTGCTATTGCACTTGTCAATATGAACATGGGCTAATTGGAGTTCAAATTAAAGTTCCTAAAATTAAGTATTAGTGAATAGGTTGATAAAGAAGTTTTAACTAACTATGTTAGCTGAAATTACTAAAAGTAAGTACTTGTGGTTCGTAAATGGAATGAAAAAGAAAGTTCAAGCTTGTATGCATGCATTGCAAGACGTTGGCTTTTCGTTAGGTGATGCTCCATCTTGCTTCTCCAGGCTCCAAATCTAATTTTCTTGGTCTCGTAGTGTTGATTAAATTTATTTTTCTTTGCTTCTTTTAGACTTGTTACTTTCTTGTGCTTCTATTTCTTTGGGGTTTGGGGATTGAATTTGTGGTTGGCTTGCGTCAAGTGTGGCAAATCATGCGGCTTGAAGACCCAGCTCCAGGACTATTGTGGGAACAATGTGTTGACTTCAAAGGATGCAATACAGTCTAGCTATGGTGAGAAAGGAAGGGAAGCAATCAAGCAAGTATATCAAGGAATGGAATTCAAGCTTGTGTGATTAATAATCGAGGTGTCAATTGAATTTCAATGCCAGAGATTCATAGTTTTTGAGTTTGCTTTACAGCATTGTTAATCTCACATGTCCACCTTCAGCAAACAATCGTTTGTTGAAGTATGCGGATCACAATTGTAGGTTTGGAGAATTTTTTTATTTTTGTTTTGCGTTTCTAGCCTTTGAAGCCTTGTGTATAGATTTGTATGGATCAGTAAATTGATTTGTTTGTTATTGTAACAATAATTTGTGCAATATTTTGCACCCTGTTGGTGGAATTATTTGTGTGGATCCAATTGTAATGATCCGTTGTAGAAAATGTGCATCTTTTTTCAAATATGAAAAAATAACATGTACCGTATATGCACTTGGATTCATTATGCGCTTGTAGTATTGATGCAAACAAAAATATGCCAATGTCGATGTCGAGCAGGGTTGTTTCTATTCTTTCTAATTTTTGATGACCACATATAGGCGATTACATGGGACATCCATCATAGCAACCTCATCTACCGAATGTACAAGTTCTTGGTGAGTTTTATATATTAATATCTATAGGTACTATAGATATTTAATAGGAATATTTATTTGGTATTTAGGATATTTTATATAAAATAGGAAGATGCAATGAGCCAATTTGGCCTTTACGATTCCACCTATCCTATAATATTTAATAAGAGTATTTATTTGATATTTAGGGCATTTTATATTGGACAAGGAGATGCAATGAGACAATTTGGCCTTCACGCTTCTCCTTGTTCCATAATATCTAATGAGAATATTTATTTGATATTTAGGATATTTTATATTAGATAGGGAGATGCAGTGAGGCAATTTGGACTTTACGCTTCTTCCTATTCTATATCATTTAATAGGAATACTTATTTTATATTAGGAAACCTATGTCTAAATATTGATTGATATTTTAGGATATTTATCTAATATGTTTTTTATAAAATGATTTATTTCTTACAAAAATGTAAATAGGAATAAGATGAAAGCATATAATGAAAAAAATCAACAAACTATGGTATTATAGGTCTGAAATTCATATTGTCAAGCAAATTTAAGAAATTTTGAGACCAATTTTGCATTTGTTTTAGAAAAAAATGTTGGAATCTAAGTACTAGAATTGCATTAGAATTTGACCTGGGGACTAGGTTTGCATTGGAGTTGGACTTTAAGAATAGGACTACAGTGGAGTTGCTATAACTGCTGCATACCGACTACATTGGTTACTCTCTGTGCAACCTCTATAGCTTCTAATAAGTATTCACCCTCACCCTAATATACGTCTAAACCCTTGTATTGTATTCTTGGTTGAATACATGCTTTGGATAGGTACATAATCTTCAATTTAGCTTAGTTTGTTTTTTTAAATTGCTAAATTTTCAACTTCTTCTTGCCTACAATTTTATAATTCCACACATGTCACATTGATTCCATTTGTGTTACGCAAATGCAGATAGAACCTAGACCATAGGCCAATTTTGATTGTCCGGGCGTTAAAGGATTAATCCAATTCACCAAATATAACTAAAAAGACATAGAAAATACTAACTTTCTCAAAGTCTGGTATCCAATCCTTGATATTCTTGCATCAGTAAGGTGGTTCCCAAATTGGCGCTAGGCAAGGCAATTATGGTTGTAGATAATCTAAAGTATTTGAAATAAGATTTCAAGTACAGAATTATGCTGCAAGAAGGCAATCCTTCACAATATCATTGTAATCCTTGTGCAATTAGAAAATAAGATGATTGTATTTAGACAAGAAAAGAAGCCAAAATGTATCAAATTAGTAGAATTTAACTACCTTGTACGAAGCATTGGACACCATTACTATGATGCAAAATGGTATAGGTAAAGAATAAAAATTATGCCTCTCAAATTATATAGTGCATTGCATCTCGACATTGATAATTTGCAAAGCTATAAGCAATATTATATGCTTCTCCAATGTGTGTTGGACATTGAATCTTCATGACTTTACATACAAACTTCTTCATAGGGCAAATGCAAGCGGAAAATTATGGGAATATGTGATTGTTAAGAACAAGATTCAATCTAGTAATTCCACCAACCTTGTCTACAAGCTTTCTATCAACTTCATCTTGCAAATGCAAATAAGAAATTGTAGAAAAAAATATCAAAATTTCTGTACCAAATTCATGACTAGAAAACCTCTTGATATTTGTTTTATATGATACTGCATCCGTGGAATCTCTTTCACCTAAAATATCACACTTAGGTGTATATTGTTTCCTCTCTAATATGACATACTTCACTTCCTTTGTAAAAGGACTATATTTTTGAGAACTCCAATCTCTAAGGATTTCCTTGCTTTTCAAATACTCCATCACATATTTTTAAAAGTTTGTAGGCATTTTTTAATATTTGAAGTCCTTTTATTGAATTAAAATTCCTTTCAATGCAACCATCCTTGTGCAAGCATTAGGACCAATCTTCTGCAAAAGATTCCATTTGGCTTATATGTCCTTTTAATTGTAGATACTTGAATGACACATTTTGAATGCCACAAACTGCAATAGATATTGCTAATCTCATCATAAAAACACCCTAAGAAATAATTAGTTGTTTGGCACATACAACATACTTCTTAGATACTGACCTGAAATTCCATCTCCATCAACCTCAAAACTGCTTCTTAACAGTCATAAATATCTCTCGCAAATAACATTGTATGTAAAACACTTCCATCTTCTTGTTGGTAGAAATCTTATGAGGTCTTAAAACTAGCCTTTCATATAATTAACACCAAGTATAATTAAAGCTCATAGGGTCCAAAATGCAAAATATTGTCAAGAATGTGACATGCGCCTACATAAAAAAAGGCACTTGATTGATTAGTAGTCAAAGCTCTTGGTCAAACACAATTTGCATTTAAAAGTCCCAATTACAATTTTAAAAAATTCACTAGCTACATGCTCTAAAGGGCTCCATTTGGCCCATCTAATTCTTCAAATAGTACCCTCTAGGAATGAAAAATTCCTTTAATAACTTCAATGTCTTGTATTGACCAACCATGAACTCTGATATGATTGTAGAAGTAATGGCAGATGTCTATCAAAAGAAGGCAACCAACTATTGTTTTTGAAATGAGATCCAATCACAAACCACATTTAGAACATGTAGAAGAATCCATTGAACACCAATTGATTCTCCTCACCTATGTATGTTGTGTGCAGGTCAACAAGACTATTAGGCCATCTTCCTTCTCTCAGCTCATAAAGAGGTATTGTAGAAATTGCTAAGTATGTCTATTTTGCTTTTTCCATATTTACTCCAACTTCCTTCATTTCTAAAAATAATTTTGAAACATAGTTTTTGAAGAAGTTCAAATTAGTAATGTGTACAACATCAAAAACTAGTTCCAAACAACCTTTACAAAACAGATTCCCTAATAATACCTCGATCCTTCTTCTAATATTGACTCTTTTGTTGGTCAAATTGTGGTTTGTTTCCATCGCCTTACAACATAAAACAACTCATCACTAGAATGCCAAAATGAGGGATTAAGTATTTGTTGCTTATTGTTTTCATATACATAATAACCACTCTACAAAGAAGAATAGCAGATGACTAAAAAAAGGGCCTCATGTATTGCAAAACTAACTATAACCTTTGCAAGGATTAGTGAACCCTCTACATGATAGTTTTTTCTTTGTAAGAATATGGAAACACATACTAAATATAAGAATATGGAAATTGAAGTTAATACAATAATTGAAGCAAGATTTTTAGTACATAGTAGAATGTCAACATTTGCTGCAAAGAAACTTTTGAAACAACACTTTTACAATCAATATCTTACATTGATGACAAATTGTTGCATCATCAAGGGTTGGTTGACAAACTATGGTTTGTTTGCAAATTCACTGAATCTCGAAGATGCAAAGGTTTTTATTTTGTAGAAATCTTTCATAAATGATAGAAAATAAGAGTTAGAACCTTTGGATCAACTGCACACAAACTGCAATATAAGAAAATCTACAAACTTATCAAGGAGATGTTGTATTATGCAAAAAAGAAATTGAATGATAGTGGCCATGGAAATCACAAGGTTAGTTTTTTCACCAATGTTTTGAACATTTATTTTCAATTTTTTAAACTTGAAGTATAGAAAATCACCATTTGGACTTAGAAAAGCACATTTGAAGATCATTTAGATAATAAAAATCTCTGTGAATCTCGCAACCACAACAATCTACGTCTTGAAATATTTACTGCAAATACTTACCACAATCGACAATTCATCAGAAATAAAAAAAAGCTAGTACTATCACAACATTCAGGGCTACTTCATTAATGAGCAGGGTTGTCCCCGTCACATCATGTCCAAACGTCCGTCTGATTGACAGTACGTTAGGATCTAAACCGAGCGTCTGTCAGGATCATTTTTCTCCCCCCAGTTGACTAACCAACGGTTCCAAAAAAAAATTGGCTAACGTAAATCTCGGTGCACCATGACGTGTCCGGCCCGACGCTGACGGACATCCCGACAGAATAAACCAGTGTCACGTCATAATAGACAACCCTATTCATAAGGTGTATCCTTGCTAGTTTTTTTTTTATCAAGAGCTTCAAACAAACTCTTGAAGACTCTTAAGACTGCATATACATCTCTGGAAAGTCTTAGTCTCTATGTTTTGGGGTTCCATTGGTACTAAACTCACGCATCAATAGGCCAAGCTATGCTAATATCCAAACATTGAGGGCTCATTAGTTAAATCAAACCTAATTAATTTTGTTCAATCAAGAGCTCAAAACTAACTCTTGAAGATCCTTTGAATTGCACAAATCTTTGCAAATTGACAAAAGTGGTAGAAGAGTTTATTAAGATTAATTAATTAATTGATTTTGCAATCACTTTAGACAATCACCCTTTAGAAGAAATCAAAGGAGCAAGTGGAAAAGGAGAAAATTGACAAGCAAGTTGTAGCTTTAGAGAATCGGGTGATTTTATGGCTGCAACTTCATCTAATCTGCAGGTTATTGTACAATATTCTTTTTGATGCTTTTAGAGGTTTGCAAATTCAACAAATAGTGAACTAATGACTGACATTATGTTGCATGCAACTTGTTACATCACCAAAGTCATTTATGAAAAAATAGAGACCAAGATGTAATATTGGTCAAATTTAGCCGAAAAATATTTTAATGAAGAAGTAGAATACAATACTATTGAGTAGCAAGTTCTATTGGTCTCAAGTGATTTGGTATGTGGTTAAATTAATTTAAAGTGTAGATTATTTTTGAACAAAATATTTGATTAAAATTTCTACAAATTAGTCAAAATAAAATAAGAAACTAAAAACATTGGTTCGATTGCCCTACTATTGTTGAGTGACAATTAACACATAGAGTTTCAAAGCAAATTCACGGAGGAAAATCTAGAGCTCCAACACCACGCCAACATTCAAAAATGGTGATGCTACTATTTATTGTTGAAAAATTGATCATGAAAAATATTGGTTATAGTAATGTGGATGATATGTACTCCAAAATGAGGATGTTCATGAAGGATGAAAATAAGCTAGATAAAAAAACCATTTTTGCAAACATCAAAGGTATTTTTGATGAGGAGGTCGTAAAGAGTATGAGCAAGTTTTTCATGCATAGTACATGTTTGCTACTTCCTTAGGATGTATTGGTAATAGTTTTGAACGCAAATAATTTAGATTTGTATTGTTGTTTGTCAAAAAATTAAACTATTGCATAGAACCATGATGTTTAATTGATTCTAACTCCTTTGTTGATCTTTTGTTATATAGGTTAAGAAGAGGTCTGTAATTGTGGAGCTACTTGACTTTAAACTGTGTATATAATTTGTTTGGTAATTTTTTTGCTTCTTCATTGACTTGGCTGTATTTTAATGAGGCAAGTTGGATTTGTATTACAAAATAACAGTAAAAAAAGTGACACTAGCTTAAGTATAGTTGAGTACATGAAGTTTTAATCAAACAGTGAGTAAGTCATGCATGATTTTAGTTATGCTATGTTGATCACCTACTATTATTTTAAATTGATCTAACTTTGTATTGTGTTTAGATGCAAACAATGACAAACATTACAAAACTCTCAATTTTTTCACAATAGAAGAGAAGAAAGGAGAAGAATTGAAAATTGTATGAAATAGCACTAGTAGAAAATTCAGTTTTTCTGTTGTTTTGGTCGCGTTGATTTGGTCAAAATCTGACAAAAATCTGTTGAAATCAACAGATTTTTGTCAGATTTTGACCAAATCAACGCGACCAAAACAACAGAAAAACTGAAATTTCTATTAGTGTAGTGTACTAGAAAAGAGCTAAATTTATGGTATCTACTAGTGAGGTCTCTAGCTATATTTGTAAATATGTGACAATCTATTAGGTTTTAGTGAATTTGATAACGTGATGGAGATACCAACGAACATTTTCATATAGTGTTTGATGATTTACCAAATGGTGTTTTATTGATGTTTTCCCACAAGGCATTTATAAAATATTCTCAAAAATGGGGTTATCTTGATGCTTTTACCTATGGCATAACTTTGATGATTTCCCAAAGTGTGTTTTATTAATGTTTTACTGGTAGTTGCACTACAAGAAAAGGGGCCAATATGCGACTGGGGAAAAACGAATTCCTGTCCACAATGACTAGAGAACGACTATGGCTCCCTAATTGCACCAACGGCGTTAGCTTCATAGCCTCCGAGTTGTGCTGCAGTCGCAGGCGTGACTGTGGGATGAGAAGTTGACAACCGCTACTCTTCATCCGCAGCTTGTCGTCAACTGCGTTGTCGAACTTTTGACGTGGACTCTCTGAAATCTACCAAATGGGACCTAGTTGCAGCAGAGTAAAGAGTTGACTGCAGGGGCGACTGCGTGCTACTTAGGAATGACTCCGTAACGACTTTCAAGTGACTGCGCAGGAGTCATTTGAAGTCATTCGCAGTTTTCACAAAAAGAGCTGGAAAGAAAAAGCCACCTTCTTTACCGGACACTTCACATTGTCTTTTGCATGGGCAAGTTCATTCCCAATTTAAAAAAAATTGTAGATCATTCTCTCTTTCTGTTTTGCCTTCTTCTTTATATTCTTCTGCTATTCTTTACTCATTTCACTTTGATTTTAAAAATTCCCTTTTTAAAAAAATTCCAAAATTTTGTCCCTTTAATTCAATTGTCTTCCTTCCCATTTTTGGGGAAAATGGTTTGCATTTGTGTCATCTCTTGTTCTCCCTTTTCCAAAATATAATTCAATTACAAAAATGATTTGTAAATCTTTTTCCAAAAAGAGAAAGAGTTAGTTTTCTATTTCCTTCTTTTCTTCTATTTTTCTATTGTTGTTGTATTCTTCAGCTATCAATTTTTTTGGAAATTATTTATTTCGTTCCCATTTTTTTCCCCCATTTTTTCCTCCTTTTTTTTCCCCAATTTTGGGTCCACTTTTATTTCCTATTTTATTTTCCTATCCCCTCCTCTTTTCCAATACCTTTTCTATTTTTTTCCCCATTTTTTTCCCCATTTTTTCACCCCATTTTCTTCCCTTTTTCAAAAACAAATTTCTATGTGCCACATTGTTTTTTTGTTATTCAATTTTCCCCTTTTCTCTTCTCTTCTTCATTTTTTTAAAACTTTTTTTTTTTTTTTTTTTTTTGATAATAAATGGAAACCATTGTATTAAGTGAAAAAAGTAACCGCCAAGCCCAAGTTTTAAAACTTTTCTTTTACTTTCTCTTTTCTCTACTCTTTGTTTATCTTTTTAAGTTTATTTCTTTGATCTTCTTTAAAAAGAAAAAATTATTCTTTTCTTCTCTTATAAATCATGCATCTCCAATGGCCTTTTTGTTTTGTTGGGGTCTATTGTTTTCTTTGTCGGGGTCCACATTAAGATTCATTTACACTCTTATTAGGACAATAGCTATGATTTTGGTCCATTTGTGTTGGTAACTTCGCAATATTTCTAGACATTTCATATGATTCAAAATAGATATTCCTGAGGTCCCAACATAAAGACTGGAAGGTGTTCTCATAGTCCTAAAAGCAATCGTTAAGTCCCGTTCTCCTCTTACATGGACAACAACATTGCTTCTTTGGTGTTGTTGTAGAATGACTTCTTGAGACTGCAAATTGACTTTCTACAACTGCAAAATGACTTCTTGCGACTGCAGAACAACTTCCGACGACTGCAAAATGACTTCTTGAGACTGCAAAATGGACTGAAACATCTCAAATTACTTAGCAGCTAATCAACTACTGCTTCGTTGCTTTGTGCAATGTAATGCATTGTGTGCTTTTCAAACATCTGCGTACCTTTAATCACACTTCCTTTGCATCTACAACACATTTTCATCATGGGTTATATACAAAAAGGCAAGACAAAATTTAGAGAGGATGTTAGAAAATGTCAAAAGAAAATATCCTTTCCAATCTCTTTCTCAAATTTGTCCATAATTTTTTATTTGAGGCTTGAAATATAAAATGGATTTTTGGAAATGAAAGTGGGGTTGATTTCCCAACTTTTTTTAGTTCAAAGGTTTTTGAAAAAAATTAATCTACTATGCTTAAATGAGATTTGAAATATTACTTGTAACACAATTCCTGCATTTTACATATCCCACATGGTTTGTCTTGCCTCCTACCACCCCACTTGTATAAAAGGCTTGTCATTTCATTTCTTCATACTCACACATTAAGTGGCTTTGAAAGCCATGTGACACATGCCAATTACAATGTATGGTATATGATGTACGGTGTATTGTACATAGTATATGGTGTATTGTACATGGTATATTATGTATTGTATATGGTGTATGGTGTATTATGTATGGTATATTGTTGTGAAACTTTGAATGTATTGATATGTGACTACAAAATGACTATTCCCCAAATAATGGGCCCCACATTCCTTTTTGCAAACGTCATGTTAATTTTAAAATGATTGGAGACATCAGCGACAACATCACCTAAATCCTAAACAAACGTCACTCCAAAACGACTGCAAAATGACTTTTCAATGACTCAAAAACTACTTCCTACGTGGCCGTCCACGTCAGATTCATCAGGGGTCAGTCATAACTTCAGAATGACTAAAAAGTGACTGGCCACGTGGATGTCCACGTCAGATATTCTAAATGTCCACGTCAGATGTTTTAGAGGTCCACGTCACATGTTTTAGAGGTTCATGTCAAATGCTTTCCACATGGCAGCTCTACAGACATTTCCTTAAGCCCAACTTTCTTTATCACTTCATCCATTTTTACATCTCAGGTAGAAATGGATGGTGATAATAGACTGTAGTCGTTGTCCTAAACGACTTGTCCACAATGACTCCAAGGCCTCTAAGTCGTATTGCAGTCATTGTGTCCACAACGACTGTTTTTTAGTCGTTTATTGAAGTCGTTTTTTCCCCCATTTTCTTGTAGTGTTGTTTGCACAATATTTCCCAGATAGCAATTTGATGAATGATTCTGAGATGGTGTTCATGAAGTGATTTATCTTATGATATTTATTTCATGATTTTCATCAAGATAATGTTGCCATCACTTACCAATTCAATGAAGTAGGAATGGTCCAATTTTTACCAAGTGCGCATGTACGAAATGAAGTGGGAAATACTAGTTAATTTTGTTATTTACTTCCTTGAGGAAAATGGTTTTATTTTCCTTTTGTGACAATGCATATTATTCTTGAAGTGGTTAGATGGACTTATAACAAGATTGTTTTTCAAGAAATCAAAAAAGACAATGCATCAAGCCAATTTTGAAGACCCTGGTTTTGAAGACCTTGGTTTTGAACATCTATAGCTTCTACCTTAGATTTACCTCATTACTACCACCACTAAAAAAAAAACCAACAAATTAATTGGTGGATAGAACCCATTTAGAAAATGTACCAAGAAGGGTATGAATTCTAAAAAAAATTTACAAAAGTGTTAATTGACATCTAAAACACATAAAAGTTGTTTGCAATGAAAGCTTGTACAAATAAGCAACAAACAATTGAGACCCACCCTGCTACAACAAACATGTATGATTAGGTTGAATTCATTTACAAATTTTTGACCTCCTCTTGACCAAGACTTTGAAAAATTGAAAATTTTGCTCATTTCCACACTCATTACAAACACCACCCAAGGTCTTGGTTTGTTTAATTTTGTAGCCACGTTTAGGGCCTATCCCTACCCCTACTGCACTTCTTTCTACCGCAACCCTCAATCACATTATCATATTTTCAATGCTCAATTTGTAATTACTTCAAACACAAGTGGCGTTCATACTTTCTCCCGCGCGCCTCTATGCCTCTACAACCATTCCTTTGCCATCGTCAATTGCACTCTATATTTTACCTTGCAGTCCAATATCCCTTCCACACCACCCCTCCCATTTTGCATTTTGTTACAATTGAACTTGTTCTTACGGCTTCCCATTGTCGTTATGTTTCTGCTCTGTTTTTGAGCATGGAGGGAAGGAGGGACTAAAATTTGGCCTGATCAAACTTATCCTAGGGAGGATACCCAATCCTTACGGTTTAAGTCCCCGTGAGCTCAAATACGATTTGTATGCAATTTGTATTGCATTCATTGGCTATGTACAATGCACACTCATTTTTTTTCTTATTTCCATTTTTTTTTCTAATTTACATACATTTCCAACCTGTTGACTTCTACACATTAGTCTATCATTCATTTTAGGCTTGGACTAATCAAGTTTACTTCGTACATACGCCCAGTGAGTTTATCTTTTTTCTGTCTTCTATTTTCTTCTACCAACAATTATTTAATTCAATGCTTATGAGCATCGTTTTTCCTCACCAGATTAAAATGTGGATCAGAACATTGAGCAACAATGAGAGAGCTTTAATTGTAGGAATGCAAGAAAGTGGAATGAAATCCGAATATATCGTCGAATTAATGAAAATGCCTCGTTCCACTGTTTTGACTATCTTGACAAAATGGAAAGTGTTTGGATGCATTACTTTGCAAAAACCAATCCCTCAATCTAAAAATCTTTTTGATCATGTACAAAAAGACCTAGGTCGGCTCATCAATCAAGATTGTCGGTTCATTTTAGTAATGCTTGCATAAACATCTCAAGTTCATCGGAATACCATCCGCAAGCATATCTATAGGCTTAGATTTGAGAATCATGGGGCCCCTAAAAATCCTATCTCAGTATAGATCATAGAACTCAAAGACTGACTTTTATTTGCAAATATAAGCATCGGACAGCTGAAGATTGGAAAAATGACATTTGGACACATGAATTTTTGTTTGAACTTGGCAAAGACTCTTGGCATATAAGAGTTTGAAGAAAAGTTTATGAAAAATATGCATCGCATTGTCTCTCGCTTACTTTTAAATCCGGGAGGACATTGGTGATGGTATGGGAGGCCTTCACAAGATTGACAAAAGTCTTCTAGTTTTCATGCTTCAAGGTAAGCGAACCGCAAGTGATTTGTCCATAATGTTCATGAAGGCACATTATCTGGATTCTACTTCATACATGATGAACCACATCAACTTATACTTATGGAAGGCAACACTCATGTCCATCATGGCAAAATTCTTGAAATGTGGAAGTAAGCTAACGGGATGAAAAATTTACATTGGCCTCCAAATGCACCCAACTTAAATTCTATAGAGAATCTGTGTAAAACAATGATAGATTTTTTATGCCACCTCAAGAAACTAAACAACAAGCAAGAAATGATCCAAACCAATCCAATGGTATGGAATGAAGTTTGCGTGCAATGATTTTGGCAAAGGGTGGTAGCAGTAGATGGAAGACAATGTATACAAAAATCCAAAGTGTTGTATGATTCTAAGGTTTATATATAAATATTTCTTATAATAATGAATTACTCTTCATAAAAATACCAACACAACTTGTAGTTTGGAAATTGGTTCATTTTTGAACATAAGACAACTTCCTAAAGTTTCTGAACTTTCTAGTGAACACTGCTCATGAAGAAAATTTGTAAATGAATTGTACCTGAATGTACAATCATATAACCACAAATGTCCAATAACAAAAACTTTACACAACTACACAATGACAAGACATCTTTAGACAACAAGACTCGGGTCAAAAAGCAAAGATTAAGATGTCATCCCTCCAAACCTTTTAAATTCATGTGTTTGAAAAGTCTAAGAAGCTTTTGCCACTTGTCCCTACCCTGCTTCTTTCCTATCCCTAACAGGCAACCGTATAATCACTATTTTTTTTTTCTAACCCTTAAACTATGCCTTTAGGATTCACCTTGGAGATTTGCTTGGTCTTCAAATAAGAGCCTAACCTTTTGTTTTGTGGGTGGTTAAATTCGTATTTTGCGACATCATCTAGGTAATTGAGAGTCTTCCAATTATGAACTCAACATTTTCATTTGTTGTTAATAAGAAATTACGATGTTTTTAACAGAGGTTGAGCCTTGTATGGATTGTTTTTTTTTCTCTGGCAATGAATAGGTTGGTTCTTTTTTACCTGGCTCAAGTGGATAGGTAACGAGACTTAAGTTTGTTGGACTCCTATAATAGATCCTAATAGGTCTACAATTCAATTTATTTTGGTATCCGTAGTTTAATCACCAAAAAATCCCATCACTCATAGACGTATCACCGTATAAGGAAATGCACAAGGCAAGGTTACTCTATTGATTAAGACTTGGTTGTAGCAGCTAATTGTATGCCAAGAAATAAAATAAAATCTAAAACTATTAGCATCAATTTGGTTATGGTTTGAATTTTTTTTTTCTATTTAAAATTATTTCAAAATTAAATAGAATTTCTAGATTCATTTAGTATAAATGCTATATACACAAATCAGAGTGTCCATTCCATTTTCATCCAATTTCCTTGTAAAAAGCCAATGTTGATATAATTCCTAATATTAATATCTATAAATAAATTTTAAAACAAAAAATGAAAAATTCCTTCCATAGTTAGTGGCATACTAAATATTGAAGATTTTAGAGAAGTTCTTTCTAGAAACTTGAAAATTATAATTAAAAAATTATAGATATAATATTACCACAATTTTCTTTACACTAAAAAATTGGATTCTATTGTTCTTTGGGCTACTTGTAATGACAAAAGTTTTAATAGATTGCATTGATGACCTTTAGGATGGGACTAGTTTAGTTGATATTTGGTGATATATATTTATGTTTTTCTTGACAAATATAGGGTACATTAGGTGTAAAGGGACAAGCTAGTAGATATGACTTTGCTATGAAATTTTGAAGCCACACCACTAAAGTCATGAAATGAGCTATAATTTGGCCATCAAATTTTGAAGCCAAATACCAAAAGGCATAAAATGAAGGCACAACATGGGCAAGAAATCAATAGAATTATGATGTCATAATGATGTCATATGACTTTAAGTCATGAAGTAAAGGCATATGAGTGCATCCACAATTACTGCTACAAATAATTTGCATATTCCTTCTCCTACAATTGCATTATTTTTAGAAAATAAATTTAATAAGACACTTGAGAGTTGAAAAGTTATTTTCAAGGTAGGAATCTATTAAATTTTTTTTTTGTATATTCAAATAATTTGTGTGTCCTTTCACCACAATTGCATTATTTTAATAAAAATAAATTTGACTTTAAGAATTATTTTAAGTGCAAATTTTTTATAATTTTTTTGGGTATTATATTTTATTGCCAATAGTATAAATGTTTTAGTAAGGCTAATTATAAGAGCATAGGTCACATTTGAATACATATACTAGTTAGGGCTTTACTTCTTTTTATACTACCAGTAACTACTATTGAAGATTGGAAGTTTTGGGGCCCTAGTTTTAGCTTTGGAGACCCTAGAGGTGGAAACTTGACCCTCGCATAGATGTTTGAACCAAAAAAGAATGGTCGTCTAAATAGGCCACTTTCTTGCAGAGAACAAATATGCAGTGGAATAATGAACTCGAGCAAGCATGAAGTAAAAGCCACAATGGTCATGGAGGTGAGTTGATCATTTGCATTAATGGAAAAAACAACTTCTATTGGAAGTGATCATTGTTAAAGGTTAAATTCTATGGCGTATGCAATAGTTTCTTTATAATTCTAAACAAAAGCATTCAAAAGTATTTATTGCAACAATTATAGTACAATTCTTTCAATTTCCATCTCAATGTGTGCATCTTAGATTATTAGTAGATTTATTATAAAACATTCATTAATTTTTCTACTATTTTATTGGATGGATTGATGTTTGTTTGAAAACCTTTTTATTCACTTTATTTTTATTAGCCTCATATCCCCTAAAGTCTTAGAAGTTCGTTGGAAAACAATTGAAGGTTTAGTCAAGCGGTTCCTATAATCTCAATTTTTGGCATGATTTTTTGAATTTTTTAGGATAGGAAACTAGATAAGCTTTGTAAGAATATAATTTTCATTTAAATTGATGCCTAAAAGCAAAAGTTATGCTACACAAAGCTCAAAGTATTGTAGTCAAGTTTGGATAGCAAAAAAATCACAAAAATTTGAAACGATTTACTTAAAATTGATTTCTTATAGATTTTTTTGAATCTATAATATATTGAAATTAGTTTGCTTCAAAAACATAATCTGTAATTGAAATTAATGTACTTCAGGTTCATCTTAAAACTATTATTGATTTAATTTGGTATCTAATTCCTCTCAACAATTTTAGAATAGAAATCAAATTTTCATTTAGAATTTTCTTACGATCATTTGGTAAGCGCGAGCAATATACCAAATGACGTAGCATACTGGGAATGCCGTATACACCTACATTTCTTCAACATAAAATGATTTTCATTCAAAATTTGTATTTAAATACTTTAATTCAAGAAGATTCAAAGTTTATAATCTAGTGTAGCAAGATGCAAAAGAATTCACATTTTTCATTTTAAATGCACATATCTTGTAATCCACATGGTCAAACTTCTCAAAAAAATTCCACAAATTTTCATACAAGTCTAATGGAAGATCCTATAGTTAATGGAAAAATGAAGCTAGGACAAAAATGGTAGAATGAAGCCGAGATATATATGATGGGATGAAACTAAGACAAATATGGTGAAATAAATCCAGGACAAAAATGGTGGAATGAAGTGAAGACAAAAATTATGGTAGATTGAAGCCAAGACGAAAAATGGTGAAATGATGCTAGGACAAAAATGGTGGAATGAAGCTAAGACAAGAATGGTAGATTGAAGGTTGGATGAAAATAGTAGATTGAAGCCAAGACAAAAGTGATGAAATGAAGCTAGGACAAAATGGTGAAATGAAGCTAGGACAAAAATGATGGAATGAAGCCAAGACAAAAATAAACAAATTTCAAAGTCACACATCTTAATTTTTTCTTCATTTGGATAATTTGTATCTATAATCTTAGCAATTAAGAAGAAACTCAAGATTGATGATTTGTATTGTCAGCATGTTTGGGATGTGCCAAGAATAATCTACAACTAAAGGTTTGTCGTGAGGGTTGTATGAGATCAAATATCAGAAGCCTTGAGATGAAAGCACTAAAAGATGGAGAAAAGGGATAGAGATTAATAGTTTTTGAAGCTTTTGCTTATTTTTGCAAAATAGCATTGAAGTTTGATGAAGAATGTGTTCTAGAAGATTTATTATTATTTTTGTGAGATTTATCATTAGTTTTTGCGTTATTCGACCAAAGAGTGGGTTTGCATATTTGTTCTTATGGATTGTAATTGGAGATGAATTGCAAATTCTGCTCTTTTTCAATTCAATGACTGTAAAGCATATGATGAAACTGAAACCTTAGGTCAAGTGTAAATCATGTTTAGGATATGCAATTTTAGAAGGATAGAATTTTTGGGCAAATTTCCATTGATCATTGCAAATTTCTTATTGTGAATTCTCACCATGATAGATTCCCTTGCTCACCCTGAACCGACTTCTATTATAACAAATGTCCATTGATACCAATGCAACTCTAACTTCTGTTCATGGAGACATTGGGATTTGTTTGGGATGTGGATTGCATGTACCAAACCCCATCGCTTTTCATTCCCTGAAATAGCGACAAAATGTGGGGTGAGTGAAAAAAGTCACGAACAACAAAACTTGGGGCCAACTTAGCTACTAACATTACATCATTTTTAGTGAGAAGCAACACAGGTGCGAATCTTTGGAGTGAAAAATGATGAGGTTTGCTGTAGTGAAATGCACAGGAGATTTTTTCGGGGGGTTGTATGACCCTCGAGATGCTGTTTCTGATTATGCAAATGTTACCAGAGTTCCATCAAGTTGTGCAGAGGTAGAGTTTCGTTCGGTGTGCACGTAAAAACTGTGGAACAAGTCGGGAAGGCTTCAAGCTTTCCTTACTTCTGAACTCTTCCTATTGCATTTCATAGATGGAGATGATTTTGTTATCTATATTCGTGTCTACTGTTTTATACAGTTCTTCGCCTGCTTGTTTGTTTTAATTACTAACAAATCAACACACTTTTTAATTCAATTAGTGGAAGGACACTAACTGAATTAACTTGTGTAGTGTAGTGACTATTGCATTATTTACATTTTTATTGATATAATAATCATTCAATTACCCAAGCATAGAATTTTAAAAACCTTTGGTCAATTTCATGAAGAGGTTGGTTTCAGACTAGGGAATGCTACCATATGAGCATGGAATGTGGAGCTTAAAGCGTAGAGCTTAGGTTTTGTGATCTAAAGCTTGTTTTAGAGGGGTTTAAAAAAAATATAGATACCTTTAGAAGGTGTAAGTAGGTACGCCATAACCATTGAAGGTATCCTATAATATAAGCTACCTTATAGATGATGTTATACGTACCTATAACATAGGTATCATATAACCACCAAAGGTGGTCTATGCTCTATGCTCTCAGTCTAGGCTCATATACTAGCTTTGTTCGTTTGGGACTCAAAATTAGATACACAATTAAGAATGTCCTACCTTAGTCATATTGCAACAAAAAGTTGAGGGCTTCCTTTTTATTAAAGGAAAACACAAAAATTATTTGTTTACAATAAGATGATAAAATTTGGAAATTTGACTTTGTATTTGGAATCAAAGACCCCAAATTAGGTGAGAGAGGTTAAGAATAAAAACTAACGGCTTCAAAGTAGGGGACACTATTTTTCATTTAAGGTAACCACACCTAATTTCAACCACTTTCTAAAATTGACCATTCTAGATTCTTGCCTAAAATGTATTTCCATTGTTCATGAGAATCTATGGTCGGTTATCCTAAATCCTATTTTCAGCACTTTGAAATTTTGTAGTATATTCATATGGTGTCCAAAATACATTCTAAGAGAATCTAGAATCCCCTTTCGACTACCAACAAGACTCCACAAAAAGTTTTCAATATAGTAACAAGAACCATGCTGATAACAGGAACCATGCTGAATTGCTTATTTGTGCAATTTTAGGTGTAGTTACCATATGTACCATGGTGAAATAATTGGAGGTTTTGGCCTAAGCTTTTTGATTCAATGTCACCAATACACAGAGGCCTAAATGAACACAAATTATTGACTGGCCCCAACAGAAGGAGGCTTCGCATTGAACAAAAAACGAGCCAGTAGTTGCTTGTTTCTTGAAATTATAAGGATACACAATAAAAAAAAAAAGAATAACTAGTCTATGGGACTCTAAACATGTCCCACAATCAAAAAAGAAAGAGTAATCCCTCATTAGCAAGTCAAACAAATCATGCTACAAGACTTTGTAAGGTGATTTTGATGAAAATTTCCCTCACTGCAATGTTGCAACCCATCCATTTATAAAAGCTTATGACCTTCAACACGGAATAATACAATCAAGTCTAAACCAACCCTCAAAATCGGAATCCAAAACTATATGGAAGCTTAAAGCAGAGTTGTACAGTACAGCTCACAAAGATTTTTTGTACAATATCTCAAGGTTAGCATTAAATACCAATCTTTAATCTCATGACAAGAGGAAAGTAAAAACTTTTGAAACTAAGTTACAGAGTGCCCAAAAATAGTGTACATTCTCATAATCAATATCAGCTATTTAGCCAAGAGTTTGTAAGGGTCGCTTTTGGATCAGTATTGGCCCGAAACAGTGCTGCTCTAGTCTGAGCATATGGATTCAAACAAACTGCTGGAGTGAAGTATTCAACAGGACATTGAGAACTATCCAACAACTTGCGAACGTGCTCGGCGCTTTCACTAACGAGGACGCAAGAAATATTGGAAATTCTTGAATCCAAATGTTGCAGGTCAACCAAAAGGAATGTCGAATCGGTGGTCTTTGTTAGTAGTTTGAAATTACATTTTTTACAATCGCCCTGGCAATACATAGGACCACAGCAAAACCTGCGGGTGCTAAGACACCAGAGATGACGGTAACAAACCATGAGGTGACGTCACAAGGACCCCAAGGAAGCATGCCGCCATCACAATACTTATGATACTCCGACTAGATCTGGACGATGAGATGTTAGCGACGGAGGTTAAGGTCTTTCGAGATTTGACCTTGCCACCTGCACAAACACACAGACGTATAAGCACAGCAAAATGACCAAACAGAGATTACAACTCTGACGTAAGAAAAATTAAGTTCCTAGAGAGGTAAATGCAAAGCACTTCCGATACTTCTAAGTTCTACCTGCCCACTACCATCTGGATACAGGTAACAACAAAGACTAACAACCATAAAGAAATTGAGAGAATGCCTAGAATATATTGAGAAATGCAATGAAAACCGCCAAAAGAATAAACCCAAATTTGTTTCAAGACAACCAAACTAGATTTTGCACACATCATATAGGCTAGTGTAGCAGGATGCAGCTTTAGAATCTGCAGATCATATATGGACAACATGTTCGAGAACGGTGAAAAAACAAACCTGTGAAGTAAGAATGAGGCTACTGGACTCAAACCCGAATCATCAGCTTTCTCTTTCTGAAGTCTGTGTCTCGCACTCCCAGGAAATCCATGCGAAGATGGAATGTGTCCATCTGCTTCACTACCATTATCTGAGGATGAAAGCAACCGGCGTGCCAGATTCTGCAACCCTTTCACAGGAGCTTCATCCTTCCTGGAAAAAAAAAATACCTTAACTCAGAATTGCAGCTAGAGGTGCTAGAGCGTGTCGCATACTTGAAATATCTCCAAATACACTACTAGAAGAAATATTCTAGTCAGTTGGCCCCCAAGACAAGTGTCCTGAATTCAATGACGAAAACCCTCTGGAGGACTTTAGATTTGCATCATGACAGATGCACTGCATGACTACAAATACCTTGCTAGCACACTCTAAATCTTGATAACTGTATGATTTTCTTACACATAGACAGTCAACTTGGGAATGGAACTCAGTGACCAAAGCTGAAATTTTCTTCGAGTGCATAGAGTATGAAATTATGTTGTCAAGTTGATCAAAGATAGATAGTTATACAGATTAGATGGTGGTGATTAATGAAGTCCTGATTGTGCTTTCAATGAGATTTGTAGTGAACTGTATGTAAATGTCTCTGAAGGATTGGATTTACTCGGTTTGTATATATATTTGGCACAACCTGACGTGAGTTCAGTCGGCAATCCCTACATTCTAATGACAGAGTTGAGAAAATCGGCGCAATTTAGTACCTGGCTAGCTGTCGCAGAAGTTTGCTGACAAGGACTTCACAAGCACCTGGCGCCAGTCGCTCCAAATCCATCAAAGCGTCAGCTGCATCAGCTGCAGCTCTTAAGGCAGGCCCTTCCGATTGCTCGGCTGCAGTCTGCATATGAAGCTGTGATCAATTAAAAGTAAATTTTACACAGAACATACGATACAAACCCACTGCAGAACCAAAGTATGTTGTGGGACCTGTAAGATGATGTCTAATACTATAAGCACTAGGTTACCAGAAACCCTTGCCATTAACGCGTAAGTGCCCGAAATGCAAAAAGCGTCTGCTTCCGTACCTATAGGACTTGACGTAAACAGTTACAAAGCTTCCAGTGACGAATAAGTATCAATAGAAAGAAGAAAGCACGTCCTACAGTTTTGAACGATAGAAATATGTTTTAAAAGTTACTATATTCGACTACGAAATTCTATTTTTAGCTTGAGCACTTGGGGGTTAAGATGCTGATGCGCTCA
The DNA here is from genome assembly GCA_951799445.1 of Pseudisothecium myosuroides. NCBI lineage: Eukaryota > Viridiplantae > Streptophyta > Bryopsida > Hypnales > Lembophyllaceae > Pseudisothecium > Pseudisothecium myosuroides. The sequence continues at coordinate 19,646,595 of OX637290.1, read as the reverse complement.
ACAACAATTACAACAATGTAATGAGTTCTGCGTAAAACATGTTCAATACCGTTTCAAATTGTCCCAATAATCAATGAGAAATTAGAGGGTTCACTTCATATAGTGGAAATAGCTAAAAACATTGCCTACTCTTGCTGACCTAAGATCATATTTCAATCATTCCTTCTCGCTGAGACTGTCTCCTCGAGGTTCAACGCCAATCAACATGCTGTAGCTGTGAGATAGTAAGGTAAATTAGAAATATTTTAATGGCAATTAGGAAGTGTTGCAAGCATTCGCATTTCTACCGACCACCATCAGTAGTAAGGACATAATGGTTACCTCTTTAAGAGCAGGGATTAAGAGGAGAGTCAAGGCAGCAGATGCACCAGCTGCAGCTGCTCGGGCAACATCCTCCTCACTAGTTCGTCTGCTTGCCCGGGGTGTGGCCTTGGGGGTCTCTCGAGGAGTCTCTCTAGGCTCACTGTATTAAGAAAATCAGGAAATTCAGACAAGAAAACACCAGTTCGTAGAATGCTGGAACATGAGATCTAATATTTGCATACTTAAATCAATTATGCAAATTAGGATCAGAAGCAATACAAAGTGCAAAGACTAAACATCTTGCACAGATGGAGACAACTAAGAACCAACCTTGAATGTTCCTGTGCTTCTTTGCGTAATTTCACTGGCGCCGGTCCTCTTGGACCTCCTTTCCTCATGCCAGCCTGAAGAGCCGCTTTAGCCTGCAGTAAAGCAAGGCAACATCAATCTAAAAGAAATTGAGGTTCTCCTGTTAGCAGAAAAAAAAAATTCTTTTCGAACAGGATGAGTACCGTGAGTTAAAAGGTTATAAGAAATGAATGGGAGTGCTGAACCAAAGATGTGGGCCACAATAGAGACAAACGAAGTCATTTTAAAAAACAAGAACTTTGTGTCAAGCATATGAAGATTGTTGGGCTCAGATTGAATATCAGAGATAGATTAGAACCTCAGCAAGATTTGTTGCGCTATCTTCCCGAGGTTCTGGCTTCATTTTCGGAGTTCCTGGAATAGAGCCCTCTTCATCGGGTGTGCCGCTTCGCACTATGGTACCACTTGAGAAAATCTCCGAGGTCTCCTCACTTGCAACACCTCCAGTGTTATTAACCTAAGAATAGGAAATGAGTACACGGTATCAGATTCAAAACAGAAGCCAAAGGCGAATCAACAAATATATACCTCACTGAGGACACGAGTATCAAGTCATCTCAAGAAGTGCATCTAGAGAACGCCAACAAAGGAGGATTCACCATGGCAGTTGATAAAGACTTGAGAGAGGGCCGTTCTTTTGGAGACCTCGCCTTCACAGTGCTACTAGAACTTACATATGACCCCTGCAAACAAATAGCATGATCCCTAGATTAGTTAATTAACTCTTGACACCACATGAACTCAAAAAAATTAAAGACCAGCCCTCCACTTTTGTTTGTGACTGCCGAAGCGGGTCATCTATTTCAATAGCAATGCAACGCCCTGGAAGGTGACTTCATATTGCATCATTTACATAAATTAAAAAAATCGTACATGTCTTAGGTGCCTACAGAAATCACAAGAAGTGGCAGCTAAGCATTGCGTGAAGAAACATACATGATCCCTTGGAGAATACATATCCGTTTCTGATCCTTTTCGTAACCCAAAACTGTTCCTACGACCCCCATTCATGTCCATATTGGCATCTCTTAGTCCGGCATCGATTTGATAATCAAGTTCTGCCTTGCTCAAAAGGCTGGGCAGTGCTTCACTGCCTGGAGGTGTAGAATTTTCATTCTCACCAAGATTCTTCGAACTGCTTCGAACAGTACCAGTAGTATGTATAGTGCCAGTTCCAAAGTCCCAACTTGCATCTCTTAGAGGCCTCCGCCGAGAGCTGCCACAGGGAGCGCTCAAGATAATGAGGTAGTTTCAAGTGAAAAAACCGAAAATAACTCCAGTTGTGCAGATTTCAAGTTCACTAGAGATAGATTCTTATTCGACACACGTCACAAAAGTCCCTACTCATTATTGATAATCAACGGATTTAGTGTTGATTTAGTAGTTTCAGTGGATTCTCAGTTACTTGATAAGAACGTACTAAAAACTCATTAAGTAGTGTCAATAGAACACTCCATTAACATTGTAGATACATCATTTTTGAATGAGCTAATATTTGTATTAGTTATCCAAAAGAATTCTCATTGTAGCATTGCTCCAGAGCAAATAAAGTATAAATTTAATGTGTACCCAAGTGATGCAAGTACAGTATTGATTTCAAGGTTATTCTGACATGAACACAATGACTTTGTAGTACACGAAAATAAGATTGAAACTAAACTACCGTCGATAATCAATGGAGTGGGACTCTTGTGAAGCATGAGGATACTAACCAAACAAAAAACGATTCAGCACAGACAAGCTCACCTCAAAGGAGTATAGACACCATTATCACTCTTCATACCCATTTCCTTACTGTCGGTATCGTTCTCAAAGGCTTCAGATGGTCTGGGCGTGTCCTTGCTCTTACTAATATGTGATTTGGGTCTTTCTCTGCACCGTCACAGTCACACATCTCATTAGACTGATAACCCAATGAGGAGTCAAGTGAACAGAATAGAAATAAAGAAGAGTGCAACACAGCTTTCAAAAATCAGGAATGCGATCATAGAGCTATAGGTTCAACCCTAACCTTATTCTGTCAAGAAGTTTGGTGCTCTTTCGAGCATTCTTGACAAACCTGTGCCTCAAGAGCTCCTTTGCACTTGGCCTCTACAAAATACTCATGGGATTTAGGTGCAGCTTTTCCGAAAAGAGTGAGCCCAAATCGGAAAAGTGAAGGAAACTCCGAAACTTACACCGACACCCATGCAAAAGCCAATAAAAGCTACTTGCAATCAATCAAGGTTACTGCATGATAAGGTGGATAGGGTGGTTCTCCGATGAGTTCGACATTCTATAACATCTGGGTGCATCCTTTCACTGTCTGTCTCAAAGACAATATATTTCAAGTCTGGAACCCTCCCGATTTTCATACCTCTGCGGGATTCTTCTTGAGGCAGAAAGATACAAACTCCTTAAAAGGCCGTGAAAAATGATCATCCAGCTGCAGTTCGAATGGGCAAACGTTTAACATTATCAACAATACAAAGACCTTAAATTTGTAGCATGACAAATCAACAATGGGGCCTGAAATACATCTTGATACCAGGTATGAGTAGCAGGGGCCAGCAATTTGTGCAATCTACATTCTAAATAGTCTACACAAACAAATGAACATAGTCTGCAGAAGATAATTCTCAAGTCTTCCAGTCCGTAATAAGCAGTTCACCGAGGAGATATCAAAGCTGCCCGAGTAATCCTAACCTGTGGCGGATTGTTCTTGGGGATTAGAAAAAGGACACGCATAGGGTGCAGATCCGCATGAGGCGGCTCCCCTTTCGCCATCTCAATGGCAGTGATTCCCAATGACCATACATCTGCCTGCAATGATAGCCACCCTGCCATCAGCCATTGAAAAGATTCTAAAACAAACAGTTCCACAAGGCAAAAAGCCTCCTGTAATTAAAAAGGAAAAATGACAATTAAAATCTCACCAAGAATAATTTTAACTTCTTAAAGTAGGAACACATTACCTTCTCATTGTAGCCATCTCCAGAGTTCTGTATAACCTCTGGAGCCATCCAAAATGGCGTTCCGACGAATGTCTGCAGCAAGATGTCCAACATTCTGTCAAACAAGGTTATCAAAACAACCAATACTGATATAGGACAATACTGGCTTTGAAACTTCCCACTTGAGATCCTGGATACATACAAACATGATTCATGAACATATAGATCTACATTGTAATAAGTCGCACAATAATCTTCATAAAAAAGGGCTCGTTTCGTTGTAAAGACAGCTGACCTTGCGTTTAGACATCGTACGAGTCAGCTGGGCAGAAACTCCAAAGTCTGCAACCTGCACTACTACCCATCAGAAGTGCCACTCATTTCATCACGTGTCACATGTATGGACGTTACATTTGTATCGGAGTCCAGAGGCCAACCAATACATGATAAAATATCAAACAAGGAATCATAAGTATGCTACTACACAATACATATTGAATTAAAGAAAGGTCTAGGAAGATTCCACAATTCGCACAAACATTTACACTCTCATAGGATCACTCTGCAAAGAAAACCCTAATAGCAATGGGAACTTACCTTAACATCTCCATTAGCTGTTAGCAGTATATTGGCGGCTGTTGCAAAGAATCCCACACAAACATCATCAGTGACAGCAAATAAGGTACTGTAAGCATTCACATTACGAGTAGAAGGGAAACTTACAGAATACAACCAACAATGCATCTGAATATTCCAAGATACTAAAATTAGAGCATAATAACCCCACATAAACAAATACAAAGGTTTCTAGCCTTGAGATAGGTCAGCAACTTGGGCATTGTTAAACAAACACTCTCACAGAAAGAAATCAACGCCCAACTCTCCAACAAAAGACAACAATGTACCTTTAATATCACGATGTATCTTTCCTTCCGAATGTAGATAATCAAGTGACAGTAAAAGCTCCCGAAGGATGCACGCTATAGAAACTTCATCAAGTGGTGGTCCAGTCTCAAGCTGCATGAACCCGAAAAAAAAAGTCAAGCGGTTTGCAGGTAAAGCAAACAAAATAACAGCCACTACGGTAGTCACTACTGCCAAGATCAGATCAATTCGACATCACATAATCTTAGCAACGAGAAGCTTTAACTGAGATGTTTTGACAAAAATTTGATCTTAGCACAGAGATACAAAACAATCAGAGAGTTTCAGAATGCAAATGCACAAACGCGGAATCTTTGGGCAGCAACAATGGTCCAGTAGTAAGGTGTAAGACTCACCAAATCGGATACAGAACCGCCTGCCATGTACTCCATAACGATCCATAATTTTGTGGAGTGCAAGTACGACCCATAATACTCTGTAATATGAGGTGAACGGCACTGAGATAGTACAGAAATTTCCTGAAAAATACAGATGTGTGCTCCATTAATAACCAAAATTTAGTACCTAAGATCCAGTAAAGCGGACTCCTAGAAGACTACACGACACTATCCACCGAGACAGCCCCAGGTTCAGACTGAAGCTCAAACCAGAAATTTAAAGGACAAAGCACCAACCTTCTGTATGTCCTCAACTTCGTCTTCGCTGGAAACACGAGAAATTGCACACCACAAGACGAGAAAGTCAGCCCTCGTTACCAGTAGATTCACTCTTCCTGCAACTTCCACAGGACTTTACATACATGCAGAAGCACCTCCACATGTTTCTCAGGTTGCACGAAAAAACTACAGGGCATCTCCAATAGAATCTGAAATGAAGCCCATGCAACAAACATTTGATTTTGAATGAAAAACTATCACTCACGCTTCCTCCAAGTCGATGACTTTGATTGCCACCTCCTTCTTCAACTCCTTGTCAAACCTGCATAGACGCAATGTAGTCAAACTCTCAAGACATCAGAAAGAAAAATGCACGAACATTTCCATCAGACCTTCTCTAAAACCCTGAAAAACGACTCGAGAACATAAAGTTGCAGAATGACTCTAGCGAGTTCACCAAACTCCGCATGTACGGCATAATTGTCACCCCCGAGCTTCCCAATTCATAGCGTAAAACGTGACGATTCCTCACGCAGACGAGTCACCATCAGCGAATCGGACGTAAGAGGGATCTACGCATTACTAAAGGATCACATGAATGCTCCATTCCACCACCCGAAAAACTCTTCGCCAGTACAGTTCGAACCCATGGCACAACACACGCTGGACTACTGGATCAGATTCCCAGACTTACGACAGTTGAAAATAATGACTACCTAGCAACTAACGCTCTTGCTGTCAGAAAGTGTACGACTACTAAAAGATCACACACTCCACTCCCTGCTCTGAACTCGACTCGAGCTGGACACAGAGAGGTGCACAGAAAACATAACCGATTGCTGAAATGCGAGCGATTCCATAAAAAAAATGCATTTCCCTTCCCCACTCCAAACCGCACTCAATCCCGAACCCTAACACCTTCGAACAATCCAATCACGATCAGCGAGAACCGTCCCTCCCTCCCTTGCTTACCCTCGGAACACATCCCCGAAGGAGCCTTTCCCAATCAGCTTGAGATTCTCAAAGCGAGCTTCCATGGCACTATCCACGGCTCCACCATAACTCTCCTCGTCCGCAAACTCATCATATTCCATGGCGCCAACGCCAATGCCCAAACCCTAAAACCAACACCAACGATCTCCCAAGAACCTCCCCCCGCGGCTACCTCCCCCACAGCTTCGTCATTCTCCCTCGTCGCCGTACTCGATTGTTCCTCCTCATCGCATCCTCGGCCACTGCTCCACGGAACCTAAACCTAAACCAAACCCTCCATCAGCCCTTGCAGCAACCACGACGCGCATCTCGGTGCCATTCCATTGCAACAATGCATCCCATCCCTCCCTCCCTCCCGTCGGAGCCCTAAAACGGGGTCGTAACCCTAAAAAACGGATGCGAGCTTCAGTTCATTGCAGCTGTACTAATAAGCTTCCATTCATAGTTGTTGAGGTTTGACAAAGGGAGATAGGAAGCAAGTGAGGGTGAAGTGAAGGGCGAGCTAATAAGCTTAGTGAATCGTATCCAAGCGAAGGGGATTGCTGGCGATGGAGAATTGGAGACGACGACGAAGAAGACGAGGGAAGACAGAGTGTGAGAGAGGAGCTTGCATTGGCATTACAGTAACTTACTACTAGTGGACTGCCAGTGCTGCTGCCAGCCCCGGTTCCGGCCTGGCGAGCTGAGCCCTTCGGCGGACAGGCTGGCTGGCTGGAAGCCTGGAAGGGAGAGGGACCGTGCCGTCCGAGAGGGGGATGGATGAGAAGCGGCGCGGCAAATGGATGAAAGTAGTGAGGGGGTGGATTTTGTGGATTCTGTGGATGATTCTGTTTGTGGGCCGGTTATTGTTCTCTCATCCCAAAGCTGGCTAAATTTTGCTCGGTTTCTAGGGGAGGCAACCCATTTCCGATCACATGAGCATTTCCACCTATTTGGAGGGCGTGGTCAATTTATCAGTGTGCAGAAATCGACAGAGGAAGCTTTCCATAATTTTCTAGATTTTTGTATCGCAAAATGGAATTACCATGAATTTTTGAGCGGTAGACCAGGTTCTTTCCATTCTGGTGAGATGGCTTCTCCAGTTCTAACCAAACGTTGGATACAAAATGGACAATGCTTCATTCGTGTGATAGTTAATTGTTGACCAAGTCAATGACTGTCAGAATTGGTCATTTATTCTTTTGGACATACACGGAAACAAACCACCCTGCACTGCCACAATAAGGGGGGGTGTGATCAGGAATGGGTTGCCTCCCCTACTTAATTTTTTCATGCCCTTACTGTGAATTCAAAAAAATACTTCCAAAAATGAACATTTGGTTAATTACCCTGAATCCATTCCGGGATCACTGCTCCAAGGCTTTCTTTTTGGCTTTTTGGTGCCAGATTGCTTATTAGGACAAAAATAATATGGCTAGAAAATGGCAACAAAGCATGAAGTTTTTTTTACCATAAAACTTTGAATGAAAAAAAATCTTGGATGGAATCGCCAAATTCTGGATGGAAATAGAATTATGGAAATGTGATATGTGCTAATGTGATATTTTTTTATCCGGATGAATGCTGAAATTTGGAGCACCACTATAACACTTTATAGTGCCACTTTGGCACTTCATAAAGAATAAATAAAAAATATGCAATTCTCTTTATTCATTGCATTATTTAATCCATTATTAATCCCTAAGAGCACCTCAATCCAACTGGAAACCACCACGCCAACCATAACAAAGGGAAACTCTTAAAAAACACTCTTCAATGCAACTGAAATTGGTCCCTTTTATTTCCAACCCTGTCATTCTTGTTCACAAGCCGAGCAAGTTGGTGAAATATGAAGAGCCCACAACCTTGACTTACACAAGGAAGACTCATAATTGTCATACCTTTTTCAAACTTTGTTAATATGCGAATAAATTGAAGTTCCCTTATTCCCATGAAAAGTCTTTCTTTAATGTAGAATATTTTCTTGTCTTTCTTTATATAATGCAAAAAAATTCATTTGAGGTTTGGATTCCCAACTTTGTATTGGTTCAATATTTTTTAAAAGTCACTTGAACAAAATGAGATTCCCAACTTTCTTCTTAATAATTCTAATATTGTCCATGTGTCTAGTCATAGACTAACAATTTTGTTAAAAGGAAAAGAAGTAATGTAAGTTTAATAAGAGTCTACTTTTTTAAGGCTTGCATTTGTATTAGTGTTAGTTAGGATTTGGAACAATTGTATTGGAGCTCAGTTTTGTTTTCGTTCATGTATTTATGAAGGATTTTATTTCCTAATTTGGTTAGTGTTGCCTACCTTGCTAAAAAATTTACATGTTGATATTTATTTGTCTGTGTCCAAGATACGATAGTGAATTTTTTCCAATTGTGGTTGTCATGGTCATCTTCAGTTTCACTTTCTCTAAATGAGGTCTATGTCTGGATTTAGTGTCATAGTTGTAGTAGCACTATCAAAATTTGCTTTAATTCTTTTATAGTAGTTTTTAATTTGTGGCTCATTCTTATACTCAGTTGTGACTCAATTTGAGTTATTTGATTTTCTCCATGCACCTTGGTCAACTAGTCAACTCAATTTTTTCAAGTATGTGGCTCATTTTTTTATTATGTATTATGTATGTAGCTAAATATATAGGATCTTTTTATATTGCATTGTAGAGAGATTTTGTGCTCCATGAATCATTCTTCATATGGTGGCTCAAAGAGCTTGAATAGTATTTTTTTGGTGTCACCTATTATTGATTTTGGCAATTTGCCACCATTTAGAATTTCCTCCATGATCCTTGGTCTAGTGTTTTTTTGTATCAATGTAGCCATCATCTACTATTGCCAAATTAGTGGTGGCAAATTCTAATTCTAATAAAGAACTATTGATTATGCTTGAATGGTGAGGGAGTAAGCACCAATGGATTTGAGGCATAAATATACACTTACCAGCCATTGGCATTTTCTAAAAACTTCAAAATGCTAGAAGAATTATTGAGAGTGTACGATGTCTTAAGAAGTTTATATTGAATTTCTTCAATTTCTATGTAGTAAGCACAATTCCGAATGTCAAATGTGATTCCACTTCAAGAGCATGTTTGTATAAGACACAATTGTGTCAATTGAAAACATGTTATTTTTATTCTAATAAAGAAGTACATTTTTTCAAATCTATTGTCTATTTTATCAACCTAATAATTGGAGAATTCAACTAATAATCTACCTTTCAAGCAAATACTAAATGAATGACTTTTTTGGCACGTATTAAATATATGGCCTTTCATGCTTTTGTTAACAATTGAATTTTTGTATATTTATTAAACTATAGGTTAATTGCTATTATCCCCCAAATGCCTAAGCCTTTCTAAATGTGTTTTCTTATGAAAAAAGAGCATGGACTTATAAATATCATGAATGAAGCAATTTAAAAAAAATCTAACTGTATATAGATGTTTAAAGAACTTGCTCATTAGTGTGTAAACTAGTTTTGAGAGTCAAATTGCATAGGAGTTGTAAGATTATAACAAGAAAAATGTGCATATTATATTTATATGTATGCCATCCTTCCTACAATGTTTGAGAAATTTGCATGTCTATTTTTTGGATTGGAAGTGACAAGAACAACTAGCCAAATTGTGTTAGCACACTAAAATGCACTTCCAAAAAGCTTAAGTTCAAATGAAGAGCTATTAAACTCATGACACAACCCACTTTGCAATTGTTAAAATGCAATTTTTTTTATAAGTAGGAATTGCAAATAACTCCAAATCAACACTTGCATGTTTAAATTTTCAATAGTGAAAATCATAAAAACAATTTATTCTTTCCATTAGGACCATTTTCAAAGCAAATGAGTAAATATAATTTTTTAAATCTCAAATCAAATGAAATTGGCAAGCTATACTCTTCCACTACTGGTACATATATGCCTTTGAGGACGAGGGTTGCTATTATGTGAGCGTAGGAGTGTGAGCCCATGAGCCTATAATACCACACACCTATGTTATAGGTGTATATACTATAGAAATCGTCTATGATTATAGGATATATATGTTATAAATATTCATATTATAGGTGTTTATGATACATACACCTTCTACAATGTGTGATATCTATATTATAGGTACCTATATTGTAGGCTCAATGCTCACAAGCTCACATTCTTGGGCTCACATACTAGCACTGTTGTCAATAACCACACATTCTTTTGTCATTTCCAAATTCAATTTGATTGTTTATAATATATAAAATTGAATATTATTAAATTTTGATAGTGACACCATATATAGTCTATATGAGTATAGTTTTTTAAATGACTTTGTGAAAAAACAAATTGATATAGTTTTTATAGTCAAAGATAAAAACAAAATAGTTAAATAGTATACAACAATTCAAAGTCACTAAAAATTACTTCCAAAGATCTAAGCTACAATGAAGAATGATTTTTATCTAATTTCAGCAATAACTTTATTTTCACATTCTAAATATCCTCATTTATGACCTCTAGGTCATAATCATATTATAACCACTACACCTAATTTAGCCACTATAATTAGCAAATTATTTTTAAATATTTTTACTAAAATTAAAAAAAATTGAGACTACTGTTTTTTCTTGGAATATTGAAAAAATTAAAATTATTGTAATTTCTAAAATGCAATGTTTAAAAATATTATTATCAGACATATAATAAAGCTCTATTTTTCTCTATGCTACCAATGACAACCAACTAGAGGTTTGGAAAATTTGATGAGTTGAAATTGTAATTCTTAAAATCTTTTTAAATTTAAATTCTTATAATTTTTAGAAATCAAGATATTTAACTCTAAAACGTCAACGCAACCATTTTATGGCCGATGGATGAGAAAGAATCAAATTGTGTAGGATAGAAATGCAACTATTAATCCTCGGAATTTGTTGTAAAAAGGGAAGATCTTCTACAGTTGTTTGACTTCTAATGAGTGCTTTAGCAATTTTTTAAGCCAATAATTCACATGGTAATGCAAAAGGATGATTTTGAAGGTCATCCCTTTGTCCTTAAAGATTAAAAGAAGCAACAACTTATTTTTATTTTTTATCTATGTCTTTAATGATTTTTGAAGCAAGCCATTTTTAGTTTACACTATTTTTTATAGATTTCCAATTTAATCATCCGAAATTTTTTAGAATTCATGCAATTTTTTCTAAATATCATGAAAAATAAAGCTGCATTTTTAGTAAGGATAAAGACTAGTAAATTTGTTATTTTGGAGTTTAGGCATTATGATTTAACAATTGGTTGGAATTTGACTTTTAAAATGACATACTTCAACAATTACTTCAATAAAGATATAATCATTAGGGGAGTTTTGAGAGCATTAGGAGACTATTTCAGCCTTGTTCCCTTTATTGGGAACATTGCAGCGCTGTCAAATTATTAAAATATTAAAAAATATTAATTTTATTTCAAAAAATATATTACAAAATTAATTAAACATTAATATTTGACATGGCACTTGTGTGACCATGTGAGACTGTGGATGTGGCAAAGTTATCAGAGTTCTTAGAGTCCGAAAACTCACAATCTTTTGGAGGCCTCAAAAATCCTCTAATGAATTAGATCTACAAAAACAACACTAGGCCTTCGTTTCTCTTTGAGCTACCATTAATGATTGAATGAAGGTTTTGGCAATGGATTGGTATATTGAGGTTTTACTTTTGTAGCTTCTAAAAATATATTTGGAGAGAGACCAAGTGGTCTTTAAGCACGTGGTAAATGGAGGTATCCAATTGATAAACTACCCTTCATGCACATATTTAATGTGTGGCCCTTCGTGCCTTTCTTCAAATTAGTGGCAATTTGTTTAATTATTAACTGAAATAAACAAATTATTTGATAATTTTGATTCAAAAAACAAATTTTGCTTTATTGACAACAATCATCAAGTCTAATTAAGTTGCAATTGAAGTCTAATAATGCTAACTTCTTGTTGTACGTTACATACACACTTAGAAACAAGAAGACATTGCATTGTTTTGATTGCAACACACTACTTTTGACAAAATAAAGACAAGGATGCAAATAGATTAGATAGTTGAGCCTTAATTGCCTAAGCACCCATATGTGGTTGCTTCAAAATTTCAGCTCTTTTATACGTGGGTAATTAAATTCCTTTGACAGTATTGAAGGTTGGTTATAGGAAATTTTTGTTTTTTTATTTTTATTGAAAAAATAAATATCTGATTTTTGAGAGGTCCTCAAAGCAACAGTGCTAGTATGTGAGCCCAAGAATGTGAGCTTGTGAGCATTGAGCCTACAATATAGGTACCTATAATATAGATATCACACATTGTAGAAGGTGTATGTATCATAAACACCTATAATATGAATATTTATAACATATATATCCTATAATCATAGATGATTTCTATAGTATATACACCTATAACATAGAAGTGTGGTATTCTAGGCTCATGGGCTCACACTCCTATGCTCACATAATAGCACCCCTCTATATGAAAATGCACTTTAGTATGAACATTATTTGAACATTTTTTAAACACGTTGTGAATTTTCAAAATACTAAACATAGATGTACCCTAAATTGTTAGGAGATTGATTTTTTACTATCATGTTCATTTTCAAAACTAATATCTTCATTCTATAAACAAAAGAAGCCATGATAATTTTTGATTTGTGACAATTTTAGATGTGTTTACTTTACAAGATACTTTGTTTATTTGATGGTCATGAATATAGAAGAACATTATATAAATATAAATTTTTATACCAACAGTGAATTATTAATTCATTTATCAAATAAATTCCAAAAGATAGATAAAACAAAGTATAGATTTAAATCCAAGACTAGTACATAACCTCCTATTTTGTGCTTGATAAAATTACTTTGCACACATCTCCTAGCTAATTTGGGGCCTCTAATTGCAAATATGAACTCAAAATTTGCAAATTTTATCATGTGTGAAAAATAAAAAAATTCAGCGTTTTCTTGAGGGGTAGCGAGGGGGTCAATTCACCCTGGCTAAAAAAATACACCCTTAACCCTTGAATGACACGGCAGACGTTTGACATCCTATGAATGACAAAGAATCTTTGCATGTGGACAGAAGTACAACTATTCATCCTCCAAAGTTTGTTGTGAAAAGGGAAGGTCTTCTATAATAGGTTGACTTCCAATGAGTACTTTTCCATTTTTTTAAGGCAATGATTCTCATGATGTTCAAACAGATGATTTCCACGATCACCAGTCCGTCTTTTAAGAAATTAAGAGCATTGCCACTCTTGCTTTGAAAAATCAACACGGAAAACAACCTATTGTGGGGTCCGAAAGTGAAACAGTGGCTTCCGTTGCCAGACTTCCCCAGCCATACCCGCCCTCAAGAGCCCGTGATTCAGAATTTTTAAACACTTTTCTAATACAATTCACTCCGAGGCACTATTCATTGCTTGGCACCAATCCAAATCAAGTGTGCAAACACGTCAGATAAGGATTCTCTGACGAAAGAAGTGAGTTGCGGGAGAGTGAACGGGCTCTGGACTGTTGCGGTGAAGGAGCTTATTTTCCCGTGGCCAAACTGTTGCAGCCAAGTTGGGCAGTCGGAGTGGGAGATGAAAACAAGCCCGGGCTCTAGATTTGAGCGGCCGAGGGGCTCCTCAGTGCAAGAGTGGAGATGCTCTAAGCTTACCTTTGTAGCAAAACAAAAGAGCATTAGAAGAGATTTGAGGGCTCTAAGAGCCCGCGAGTTATCAAGCAGTTCCCTGCCTGGGAACTCTGCCACACGCGCAGGCTGACGTGGTCGAGAGAGTGCCACGTCGGATTTTTCGATTTTTTTTTTTTTTTTTTTTGGGTAATTAGGATCTGACAGCAGCCCAACGCTCCCTTCCTGCATCGAGAACAGATCTGGGAACGGGCCTGAAATGGCCATCCAATGCCCCCAAATCTCTTCTAATGCCGTTTCAGGATTTGGATGGGGTCGACTGGTGGTGACCGGTGGAGGTCGACCTTTGAACCGGCACGAGGCGGTGGAAGGATTCATCCTTCCTTCACGGATGAAAACCAAGGGCGGGCCTACCATCCAAGGGACCCACCTCCACCTTGGAGATGAGATGGCTGTCTTGGGAATGGCTGTCTTGGGAATGGCTGTTTCTAGGGTTTGCTTCTAGGCCGAGTGTGCTTGCGGCATGATCATCGAACAGCATCGCCATAGCAGGAAGCACGAATTCTAGCTCCTCAGACTCCATAATAGATGTACGACTCGCGCGGTTTGGCTTGGCTGGCAGAACGGCCTTTCCGACTTCCCGTCTTTCTCGCCCTTTGAGCTCTTCTTTTTTCGGCGTGCGGAATTCTTTCCGGTTCGCCTTCATTTCGTATAATGCCTGAGCTTTGCGTGTGAGTTTTTTTTCTGCCTTGCGCGCGAAGCTAGGCTCTTCGTGTTCTCGGTGCGGTCGGGAGTCGCATATTAAAAATTCCGTATACATTGTTACCTGTACTCAATTGTTACCACTTTGGCATGCCTAGGGATCGGGATTTTGCGCCAATTTGAGTAGTTTTTCGAAAGTTTGCGCTTCACGGGCATGTCTGTGCATGTTTTGGTGTTTTAGGACAGTCGAATGGTTACAATCGTTCTGCATTTTGCAATTTTCTTAGCTTTCGAGAACCCTATTTGCTAGATTTTTTTGACGGGATTGCTATGCGATTGAAGAGGTGGTAATTCTGTTTGTTTTACGCTTACCAGTTCACTTTTACGGTTCTGCTGCGTCCCTAAAAACTTTGTTGAGCAGCTCGATCGTGACAGGTATTTAGTTGTTACTTGTGATGTAGATTGCTATTAGTTAAACTGTTGATTACGTTCTGTCATCTAAATGGAAATTTGGGTTGGTGAGTGTGTTTTTTAGGTTTGAGTTTCACATTTAGGAATAAGCAAAACTTTTAGGAAGCTTTTTGATAATGTAGACTTTGTTTTTTACAAAGTAGACTTTATGTTTTTAGTGGAGGGGTGAACTCCTAGTGGCCACTTCCATATCTATAGGAGTTGGAATGAAAAATTTAGAAAGCTTCGAAGAAGGATTCAAGATGTTTCAATCAATACAGAAAATCATATCCTATGTTTTTGAACGATAGAAATTTGTTTTGAAAGTTACTATATTCGACTATTAGCTTTCAAATTGGAATTTCTGTTTTAGGTTGGGCAACTAGGGTTGAGGAGATCTGGTGTATAGGTACGAAACCTAGAATTCCATCAAAACCTCCTACTCCAAACCTTCTTTCCCGGCAGAGCATCTTCTTCGTCGCGGTTGTCCCTTGATTTGCAAGCTCCGTCACGTCCTTGCGGATGGCGCGGGAGTCAGAAACTCAACACTCAACTCGTAAGCTCAGAGCCTCGAATTTTATCTAGGATTTCGTCCTTAAACTGCTTCGCATCCTCCTGTGTGATCTTAGAAGCCATTTAAAATTCTATATTTGTTTTATTGGGTTTCATGTACTGAGGTTTCATGTCTTTCGAATTTTGGAATGAAATGGTTTACTCCTCAATACCTCCACTTGCACGCATCCTTAGTCCCAGATTTTATTTTTCGATTGAGCGTTGACGTCAATAATCTGGCAAATGCTCTCATTATTCCCGAATTAGGGTTCCGGTGCGGACAAAGTGGTGGCTTGCTGCCTTTCGTGAAGATGCTCATTCTGACTGAGAAAGGTGCCAGCAGTGGATGCAAGACCGTGGTTCGTATTAACGTGTGGCTTTTGGTTCCACGCAGGCATAAATTGTACCAGTTGCGTGAAAGGCGGTAACCTTCGTTAGTGATCCAGGTGAGCTACTTGGTCTTTGGTGCCGTGCGGAAAATTTAGGGTATGGACTTAGGATTGCCGTGTCCTGGCGAAGGGAATTGAACTGGTCATGGGATGACGCACTACTGGCCTGAGCTGCTATTTGTGCGACATCCTGCGTCTTAATTTTGGGGATACTGTCCGGGGGGAGTTAAATTAGGGCAAAGTCTCCATCACTTGGGTTGGCCTGGGTTGTCACTGGATGGTTGTGGTGTTGAATTGGTAGTTGTAGCGGCGAAGTGCTATGAAAAGGATATTTTCTTAATTAAAGAAAGACTAATAATGGACTATGGACTTTACGGGATAACTTGTGAAAACATTCTTTGTGTTAGTTTCTTGAAACGAAACAAATCTATCTGGAAAGATTGGTCGTTTGAGATGAAACGTTGATGAGTGTTTTTGTTCATTTTGAGTGTACAAGCAAGTGTCGGCTCTGCTTTTGTTAGATCACGGCTATTTTTGTGGTGAATTGTTGTGAAGAAGTTATTGTATATGTCAGTGGAATATGAATTTTAGTTCAAGTGTGTCGCGGTAGTGGAAATTTCTTTTAACAGATGTAATGTGATATTTGTAGGGTTTAGGGTTCGCATTTATGATTTGCATAATTCCGTCACCGAGTGTTTTATAGGGTTTAGGCCTTGTATTGGTAGTTAAGACTCACTGCTGGGCCTGTGTTGTGGTCTCTCCTACAGATTTATGTGGTTGATCGAATCAGCAAGGCAGCAACGTGGACATATTTGAGAAAGGGAAAAATTTGTCTATTTTTACGAACGGGCGATTTTCCCTGTACAAATTTATGTCATTCTTTCATTTCGTGACATCTCTTCAGCTTACAGTAAGGAGACGAGGACGGAGTGCTTGAGATCCTGCTGGGGAAACCGTCCCCGACTATAAACATTCGGTGACGGAATTATCGCTTGCTTTTTTTTTTCAGGCATCTTCTATCAAGTTCTCCCAGAACGTTTAGCTTTTGGGTCATTTACTAGAATTAATTTATAGCCAAGGAAGTCACATACGTGGCTTTCAGAATTGAGCATTAGTCTAGTAATTAGCAGCAGTAACAGAGATGGGAGTCCCAGCCTTTTATCGTTGGTTGGCGGACAAGTATCCACTTATTGTGGTAGACGTCGTTGAAGACGAGCAGCATATCATCGAGGACGTTAAGGTTCCAATTGATACAACTCAACCTAATCCATCCGGGATAGAGTACGACAATTTGTACCTTGATATGAATAACATCATCCACCCCTGTTTCCATCCTGAAGATAGGGTATGCAATTCTAATGCTGTCTTCTGAATGTTTTTTCACAGTTCTGAACCTGTATGTGATGAAGTCGGTTGTATATAGCTATGTTATCATTCCTGGATGGAAATCATGTTTTGAGCTTGTGTTTGATTTCAATGTCGAGCAGTCAGTGACGTGGATCTACTTTTATCAAGTTTTTAGAATCCATAATCTTTCGTTCTGGGTTATGCAGGCTGCACCAAGCACATTCGATGAAGTATTTCAGGTCATGTTTGAGTACATTGACCGCTTATTTGCTATAGTCCGACCCAGGAAGCTCTTATTTATGGCCATAGGTACTATTACTCTCATATCTCTTTTGTTGCGCACTGTCGAAAGTTCAAATGCTGTTTGAATCTTTTTGTGACGCTTGCTTTCATTCTTTAGTTTCTTATCATGGAAAGTTGACTCTCGATCCTTGGAAATTTCTTTTTGTTAACTAAAGTTCTTCTATTCAACAGATGGCGTAGCACCACGGGCGAAAATGAACCAACAACGATCACGGCGATTTAGGGCTGCTCAAGATGCAGCCGAAGCGGTATATAGCTTTTCTAGTATATTACCGTTTGATACGTTTGCGTATTGTCATGATGTAAAGTAAACTAGATGCTCTTCTGTATTTCAAGGATCTTCCAATTGTGTATTCTTGCAAATGAAGACTTAATTAGTTGGCATCTCTTGTGATTGGTTTGTGCATTTCCTTTGGAGCCTGTTTTTTTTATCACCAGCGAAGATTCATCTGTTATTATGATTTGACTTTGTAAAGAGACTTGAATGCGCTGTACTGAGTTGTGGAAGTTTTCATGCCATGATTCCTCAGTAGCGAAATTGTTTTTATTGATAATTGCTGCAGAAAGCAGAAGAGGAGAGGTTGCGAAGAGAGTTTGAGGCTGAAGGACGGATTATTGCTCCGAAGGAGAAATCCGAAGCTTTTGATTCTAATGTAATCACACCCGGAACACCATTTATGGCTAGCCTTGCAACTGCATTGCAGTACTACATCCACTTGCGCCTTAACAACGACCCAGGATGGCGCAATGTGAAGGTGTGTTCTAAATAATGTTTGAATGAGGTAAATTTGAGTGATGTTTGACATCTGGAAAGGTGATGACAGATGATAACAAACTTTTAGCATATTTGATGGTGTTCGATGCTTGGCAGGCTTATCCAGTCACGCTCTGTACTTATGTTGATGATCCTCGTCTCTTTTGATTTTGGAAGGTGATTTTGTCGGATTCAAATGTTCCCGGAGAAGGTGAACATAAAATCATGTCTTACATACGACTGCAGAGAAATCTGCCTGGTTTTGACCCGAATACAAGACATTGCCTTTACGGTTTGGTACTTTACTGCTTTCCCTATCTGATTTTTGCTCTGTCACGCGAGCTAATGTCCTTTCTTCCGCTGTTCATCATGTGTGATATATTTACTTGTAACTAAGGCGGATAGCTTAATTGTAGATATCGTTTAGGTTTCTTTAGGAAACTATTGGGATTTGACTAGATTCGATATTGTGTTCACAACAGATTCTTGCAAGCTTAGTTTTTATGTCCTGACAATGATACTAGCCAACCACCTTGTCACTAAAGTTGAACTTTTTCGTTTGTGTAGGATGCAGATTTAATCATGCTTGCTTTGGCCACTCACGAGGCTCACTTTTCAATCTTGAGAGAGGTAATTGCTACTTATTTTCCGAATAGGTCTGTTTAATACGAGATAACAGATACTTGTGCTTGTCGTGTCATTTCATGGTGTTCGCATTTTTTATTTTTGTTGGATGTGGAGTATCCTTGGTTCTGATCAGCTCTGAAATTTGTCCTGGTGTTGTGCATATGTAGGTTGTGTTTGCGCCTAATCAGGCAGAAAAGTGCTTTCTATGTGGTCAAACGGGCCATTTGGCTGCTGAATGTGAAGGGAAACCTAAGAGGAAAAGGGGAGAACATGATGAGAAGGGCAGCGAGTTAGATACTGGACCTCGAAAACCTTATCAGGTGAGTTGGAGAGTCATAAGAAATAGCCACTTGTAATGTAACACGGATTCTTCTGGTTCTTGCTCATTCTCAAAGACGGTGAATTTTGATCATGAATCTTTCAACCCTAAAAGATGTTATCTTTTCCTCGTTGCAGGGCTTATAGTTTCATTTCTATTTCTTAATATGCTAGTAGTTGCTGGCTCTTGTAATAGATCTCTTATCTTCTGATTATGATTTGTGTGACAGTTTCTTCACATATGGCTATTGCGAGAATACCTTGAATTCGATTTGAAGATATACGATGCGCCGTTTGAGGTCAACTTTGAGCGGCTCATTGACGATTTTGTTTTTATGTGTTTCTTTGTCGGCAACGACTTTCTGCCGCACATGCCAACTTTGGAAATACGAGAGGTGCGTGCCAATAAACTCCTTCGCTTCCTTTTGATTTTTCTTCGACTTTTGCTGCATTCAAAAAAACTGTAATTTTGTAATTGAGTATTCTGTGGGACCTGACTTACAATTTTTTCCAATTGATTACAATTGTAGGTATTCCTTCTCTTGAAGAGGAATTATTGTGCTTATTCATTAAAATTGTGATGATCTGAAAAGGACATCTCGCGACTCTCAGGTTGATCCAACGCATTAATATTGCATTGTTCAGGGGGCTATCAACTTGCTCATGGCTATGTACAAGAAGGTTTTTAGGCAAATGGGAGGCTATCTTACTGACAATGGCGAGGTTAGTACATGGTTAATCCACTTACCATTCGTTTCTACTCATACTTGTTCTTTGAGTGGGGGCATTGTTGTGTTCTTCTGTATCCTTATTTGAGTTCTGAATCAGGTTCACGGTGCACTGAGCACTGCTTGTTCTCATCGCAGGTAAATTTACGACGAGTGGAGCAGTTCATCCAAACCATTGGAGCTCAGGAGGAGACTATCTTTCTGAAAAGGGCGCGAATCACTCAGGTTTGAAATTTGAGAATCTTTATGCTTGTGAAGCTGCCTATTTTAGATATCGGTATTCTTGAGATGAATCACTGACGAGTTTTCATCAATTAATTTTTGATGTCCCCTTTGTAACAGAGGCAATCTGATCGCCGAAAACGCGATAAAGAATACAAAGAAAGACAGAGACCAAGGGGAGATGATGCAGAGCCTAATGTTGATCCTGACGTACTTTTCCCTGTAAGTCAAATCATAGACGATGTCTTTTAATGACATTATTGTGGGGTCATCGAATGGTAATATTGCTGATTCTTTTTAAGCTCGTCTCAACCTGTAACAACTGGGAAATTTTGTATTCCTTGTCATGTAGTGATTATGCTTTTCTCTTCTTGACTTCATCTTGACAAGGACAGTTGTTTTCCCTCTACTCTCTCTCAGGACCAGGATGGGGAGGACAATTTGGATGAACTAAAGATGAGATTGAAAAATGCATTGCGGGATAAGGCTGATGTCACTAATGGAGGTGGGGAAATTGAGGACAATGTTCGTCTAGGCGAACCTGGCTGGAAGGAGAGGTATTACGAGGAGAAATTTTTGGCCAAGTCTCCAGATGAGATGGAGGGGATTCAGCAAGACCTGGTATGTTAAAGGACCGAATCTCTTTTTCGGTAGCTATGATTTAGTATGAGGTGCTGGTCTTCTGAAAGTTTTCGGTGCTTGTTCCATTCTATTCATTGTAATGTTTTTATGAAAGATTTTGTAGTATATGAAAGGCTACACGGCATCATGTATAGGAAATTTGTGTTCTCGTATGAAAGTTCATTTGATAGACTGCTTCTCACTTGTACCTGCACTTTCCTGGTCACATCTCGCTACTCCTAACGTGTAGAACGCTACTTCCGACAGCAATCTTGCCTACCTCATAGCACTGAACATTTCAAGGGTATTTTTTTTGCTGATCTACCTTTGTGGACCAATGTGTCCAGGTACTGAAATACACGGAGGGGTTGTGCTGGGTAATGCGTTACTATTACCAAGGCGTTTGTTCTTGGAACTGGTATTTTTTATACTTGCGACAAAAAACTGTTGGTTATTTTCCTGAAGCTGGAGCATATGTACCTTTCATATTTTCCAAACTGTATTGAGCTATTCTATATTGATAGTTCTTTATAACTTAGCTGACATGTGATGCTTTAGTTCTCTTATGGTTCTTTTGACCGTCTACACAGGTATTATCCCTATCATTATGCTCCATTTGCATCAGATTTGAAGGATCTGGATCAACTGGAAATTACTTTCTTCATTGGAAAACCTTTCAAACCGTTCGATCAGTTGATGGGGGTTCTGCCAGCCGCAAGGTCTGCCTCCAAAAGCCGCTTTATTTGTCGCCTTATATTTCGTCGTGCCTAAAAGTTGCTGAAACTAAGCTTGCACGATATTTTGCATCCTCAGGCAATGTTTTGGTTGTCTCTGTTTCCTCTTGCTTTTAGACTCTTTCATGTAATATTTACATGTTTTTTTGTTTTGAACCTCAATTATTAAATGGAATCAATTGTTTCATGCAGTTCGGAGGCTTTGCCAATTCATTATAGGCCGCTAATGACTGATTTGAATTCTCCAATCGCTGATTTCTATCCAAGAGGTATCCATTGGTCATTGTAATCGGTTCATTCCACTATTCAACATTTGCGGCTTTTAAATTTAATGCTTCTTATGTGTTTGGAGACCTTATCTGTTCTGAATTTTTGTGCTGCAGATTTTGAAGTTGACATGAATGGTAAACGATTTGCTTGGCAGGTAATCTTGCACACCTGTTTATTTCTTGTTTTTTCATCTTTTGGTCCGATATACTGAAGTCTTTGCTGTTTTCCTTTTGTTGGAGATAGATTTCAAATTAGTATGACTGAGTTTTGCAATGCTTAAGCATCTGTATGACAGGGAGTAGCAAAGCTGCCTTTCATTGAGGAGGACCGTTTGCTTGCAGAAATTAGTCAAGTTGAACACACACTTACGGTACGTTTTAAAGAACAATCTTGCCCATTCGGAATTAGGCATCTTGCTTTGTAGTGCTTGTGAACTGTTCAGTTATGGTTTCGAATTGTGAGTTTTATATTTGTAAAGTGATTGCAATAATCATGTACATACTTTCGTCTGTGTACTCAATGCGAAGTAGTAACATATTTAGTGATCTTGTGAGATTTGGTGCAGCCTTCCGAGAGACGTAGAAACAGCATATTGAAGGATCTGTTGTTTATTTCGGAAAAGCATCCTCTTGCCACCTTTGTTTATTCATTTTATGATCGCAATGCACATCTTGAACCCCCGCAACGGTTTGAAGTTACTGAAGCAATCTTTCCTACTGTCAGGTAAAGCAGTGTTTGAACTCTTTAAGTTTTGTTTGTCTGGAGTACTTGTTCAGAATTGATCTTCTCGTGCTAGTTCAAACTTTTTTTACAATTCACTGGAGTTGAACTTGGGCTTTCATTAACTTGAGCGAACTGATGTAATGCAGTGGCGGAATGAATGGATATTTCCATTTGTGTGATGGGGAATGCTGCCCTCCTGTTTTCAGGTCACCTGTACAGAGCATGCCACATATCAACAACAATGCTGCATTGTAAGTATCCTCCTCTTGTGAGTGACTACTTTATCATGAATTAATCCTTCATCAATTTGCGAAGCATATACGGTAATTGGGTATCCTTTTTGACCTAGTTAAGTAAAAATAAGATGTGTATGTTTCTGACATAGCTGGGTTTTTCACCTAGATCCATAGACATTGACATAGACATTGTTGTTGGTAATTGTAATAGGAAGCATACATACCTATGCATCTGATTACGCTACTTGTACCTCAT
Source organism: Pseudisothecium myosuroides (assembly GCA_951799445.1). Taxonomy (NCBI): domain Eukaryota; kingdom Viridiplantae; phylum Streptophyta; class Bryopsida; order Hypnales; family Lembophyllaceae; genus Pseudisothecium; species Pseudisothecium myosuroides. Next base: position 19,623,584 of record OX637290.1, on the reverse strand, counting down.
ATTGATCATCGAAGATTTATAATGGTATAATCGACTTTTGTGGTAGAATTTTTTTGGAAGTACGGCACGCAGGAGTTAATACCTTCTTGTATGTTATTTCAGGGCGGTCGTATTTAGAAACCCAAATGTACACAGGCATATCGCATCACCTCCCCTAGGTGCTGTTTTTCCTAAGAAGGTATATTATCAAGTTCTTCCTGCGCTGATGTTCATTGCTGGTGACACATGAAAAGACATCTCCTGCGCTTAATGTTTTTCCTTGCCTTGGTTTCGTTTGATTTGTGTTTTTCTTTTTAAAGGGGTTCTGCAATTTTCGGTTTGTCAACTCATCAGACAGATCTCGTTGTTATGAAACCCTTACTATTTGCACTGGTATTCAATGGTTTACTTTGGTGAATTTGCAGTCTATTACGGAACAGGATGTAAGACTCCAGCCCTTATGGCATGAAGACCATGGTCAAAGACAAACCGTGCAAGACAGGTAAAATTTCATGGACTTATCTTTGCCTTGAGCCTTCAATATTTGACGCAACCAGACAGATCTCACCTGATCACAACTGTGTGCAGGCCACCGGTCCAAGGAGCTCTCGGGGGAATGCAACTAGGTGTTGCAGCTCATCGCCTAATCGTGAACAGCCTTGGGAATCGTTCAAATAGCACTGGTGGAGCACTGCAAATGTTGCAGCGGCAGCAACAGCAGCACTTTTCTGGGAATCAGTACAGACCGGCAGGGCCTCCTCGACCTGCTGGGCCCCCCGGACAAGAACAGGGATTTACCAATTCAGGACCGAAACCTCACCCAGGGTTGGGGTATGGTCCAAGAGGCTCAGGGAATTTCCACGGAGCTGGATACTCGGGTGGCGACAGGCAACGTCCGCAGTCCCAAGCATCAGGGCAGGTGCCTCAGTCATTTCAACCACATCAAGTCGTCCCCAGAGCCCCTCCTGTCCACGGAGGTTTCATGGGTAGAGGAGGAAATCCAAGCACTCTAGCCCAAGCCCCGGGTCCTCCAAATGGATGGGCTCCAGGTCGTGGTGTAACTATCATGCAGCGACAGACTACAACATCCTACGTGGCCAGAGTTTCAGGTCCCGTGCAGAATGGTTTCTCAGCCCTTGACGGTCGAGGCAGGGGACGGGGACGGGGACGAGGACGAGAACAAAGTCGTTACTAGGTAGAACAATGTAGGTTTGTACTTGTCAATATCTGAATAGATGCTTCTGATATTGTTGTGCACCATTTTGTTTAGTTTGTGTCTAGTTTTTGACGCAGTTTTAGCAAGTAGGAATCGCATCCAGAACAGGAGATGGGTGAGCTATGTTTTTGAAGGCTCTTCTCCACCCTCGTTCTTGTACACATGATAGATGCTACTGCACAGTTGCTGCAGCGATGCCATTTTAGCCTTGCATCTTTATCTGGTTCTAGACTGCGTTGACAATTTCCTTGTCGTGACTTTTGCGGTCTTCGGAATAAAAAATTTGGGCTGTAAAACTGCACCCGTTTTTCTGAGGCCAATGAGTATTTGAGGAGTCACAGCTCTTTTTGTCGTCTCACAACGCCTTGGCCTCAAATGCTTCATTACCTCTTCCAAGTTCCACTCCTTCCTGGAGCCACTCTGGCCGGTAGTCTCGATAGTTCTGCTTCGAGTGAAAAGAAGAATATTAAGTATTATGATCTTTTGGTTGTTTTCAATTGGGCACAATGCAATTCTTCTTTCCCTTCAAAGGATTAAGTTAAGTGCACCATATTGTAACCATTTCTAAAATTGAACCTAAAAATTTCTTGAATGAAATGTAAACCTCCTATTCATGAGAAGTTAGGATTGATGGAGCACACCTATTTTTAGCACTTTGAAAATTCATAGTTCATTCATAGAGTATCCAAAAGTACATGCTAATTGAATCTAGAATCTTGTATTTACTCCCCACAAGACCCAACAATGATCAAGACACTCTTGCAATAAGAACAATGTTCAAATACTTATTCATTCAATTTTGGGTGTATCATATACATGCCAATGAACGGACACTTCCAATAACTGAACAATTCACTAAGGCATATTGAATTGTTTGATGAATGAGAGAAAATGTCTAATAAATACAATCCAATAACTGAACAACTCACTAAGGCATATTGAATTGTTTGATGAATGAGAGAAAATGTCTAATAAATACAAAAAAGGGGCACATTGGACTGTCCTTGTCACTAAGGCATATTGAATTGTTTGATGAATGAGAGAAAATGTCTAATAAATACAAAAAAAAAGGCATATTGAATTGTCTTGTAAAGGACACTAACATTTTCTCATATTATTTACAAATAGGTAGAAGTACCTATTTCCAACAGCCCCCTCTCTCCCCCCATGTTGGTTATATAGGGTGACCTATTGTTCATAGCACTTGGATGCCTTGTTCATTGAAAAATATTCTCTCCCCCCATGTTGGTTATATAGGGTGACCTATTGTTCACAACACTTGGATGCCTTGTTCATTGAAAAACATTCTCTGCTTGCACCTTCTTGTCTACTCATCTCTCTTCCTTCCTTGCTTAAGGAGAAGTGCCAAAGCTAACCATAATAGGTGAGTCTATGAAACCGGAATGGGTCTAAATGAAAAATTCACATTTATATTGAATAAAATATTCTTTCTTGGGGAAAAATCTTTTTTTATTTTGCATTCTTACTCATCCTTATGTTAGCACACATTGAGCTCAATTTATCAATCAATTTCCCATATCAGATATGCTGAAATGCTTAAGTTATCAGAAATAGGTACTAATGCGAGTTCAAATTGAGAAAGAACACAAGCTTTTTCCACGAAACCTTAATCTTGTTGTACCTGGGAATCAACTCCATTAGTATTCAGCATTTCCAAAATAGCAAGATTTACATTCATGCACCAACGGCAAATGGTGATTTCAATGTACAGAACTTTGACAGCATTTACAAGGCCTCAGACTCGTTTGGTGAAAAATGGATGGTGAGTGAATTTTATTTCAATATTCCAATACGTGATGAAATTCTAATTGTACAAAGACTGCCATTCTAATCTTGGTACTTCATAGAGGACTTCTCAAAGCCAATAGTGGGGAACTGCTTGGCAAACTCTTCCACTTTAACCTTCAACTTCCCAATTTCTGCCTGCACCTCAGGATCTGTGTCCACAGCAGCTCTGAAATCCTTCAACTTCGTCCCTGCAACCAGGAATCAAGGTGCAGTAACAACTTTAATTACAAACATCAATAGGAAAAAATGACATCTAAGACATTCTTAAAAGTCTTGAGTAGTTGTGACATGGCACCTTGTGAGGGTAGTGCCGACTAAGTTATTTAGTGTTCAAATGAGAAAATCAAGCAGATTTAAAACTGACATACTCACATGTGAAGACAACAGCTCATTAGCTTGAGGAGCACTCACTTGTTCAAATCAAGCTCAACTTTACAAAACAAGGCGTCATAGATCCCTTTTTATGTCAGTTCACAGGATACTCAATAACCGTTGTCCGATGCTACATCTTTCAAATGCAAGGAAGTTCGTAAATGTCTCACCTGTTGACTTCTTGACCTTCACAGCAATTTCCACTGCACGGTCAAAATACTCAGCTACTTTCTCAAAATCCTCCTCAGAGAAACCTCTGCTTGTCAATGCCGGGGTTCCTGTTCCGAGCCAGAACAAAATCCATTAGAAAATGATGAACCATCACTACAACATCTGTTAGGATCATAACCGAAATCACTAATAAACTATTCAATCATCTGTCCACTGAGAGAGGACAACAAGAACGCTCTATTCAATCATCCACGAAATTTGTGACCTGAGATTCATTATCCTTTCATGTCACTGGTACTTTTGCTCAAGTTGTCTTTCAAACACTGTATATGAAGCTCACCCATGCGGATGCCTCCAGGCACCAAAGCAGATACATCTCCAGGAACAGTGTTCTTATTTGCTGCAATGTGAGCAAGCTCCATTACTCGCTCCACTCTTGAGCCGTCTACACCCTGATAGAAACAAAAGAACTCATTTATCATTCTTCAATTTCTAAAAGATGAACAGTGTAGCCAAAACAGCAAAACACGATACAGGTGCATACCTTGGGTTTAAGGTTAACTAGAACCAAATGGTTCTCAGTTCCTCCAGACACCAACTCATAACCTCGGTCCATCAAGGCCTACGATATTAAAAGCATTTGTATAAGCAACTTAATGTTTGAAGAGTGCACCAGTATCTGACAATTTTGTTTAGCAACATATCACACGAATACATTGGTAACACCAGATATAGTAGGCCACAGTAATCTTGAAGATCTAACACTTCAGAAGGCTATGCTTTCAAATAATAATAACAACCATCAATGAATGCTTACATGCTGATCAATTGCATCCAAAGTAATGCTAAGCAGATAACAATCTTCTATCCACACACTCAATGCAGTTACCACGTTCTCATTATTTTGTATCTTGTATCGGGGCATCAGCGGAGTTGACACTGACCTTGGCAAAACGTGCAGAGTTACTGAGGACTTGTTCTTGGTAAGCTTTAAACTCTGGGGTTGCAGCCTGTATACAGCAATCAGTCCCCATCTTCTCAAGGCTTCAAGAAATATTAATAAAAACCATCAACAGTTCACCATAATAAAAGAGCTCAATGACCCTCCCAATAAACCATAAAAGCTTATAGCAAAAGTGGAGGACTATTTGCAATTTGATGGCCAGATTTTACAATATTACCCAACACCCTGTAGTCCAAATGAAATGAGAGCATGAGAAAGACAACTTGCCTGTTTGAGAGCAACAGCAAGGCCTGTGATAGTGTGGTTGTGAGGACCTCCTTGAAGTCCTGGAAAGACAGCTCCATTGATTTTGTCCTCATAGTCATAGAAAATCTGCATACAATAGGATGGATCCAAAAATCAAACAGCAAGCATACAAGGCCAGTTTAACTGCATACTACCATGCAGAAAACGAATGAACAAAAAATTGCTGCCAGAAAGAAAACAAACTAGTATCTGACATACCTGTTCGCCCTTCTTGGTTGTCTCCTTAAAGCCTTTGCGGTAGAAGATCATTGCCCCCCGAGGACCTCGAAGCGACTTGTGGGTAGTGGTAGTGACTACGTCAGCAAAGTCGAAGGGAGATGGGACAACACCAGCTGCCACCAGCCCACTAATGTGGGCCATATCGGCAAGGAGAATTGCCTTTTGCTTGTCACAAACCTGCATAAGAAAGCATCAGTAGCAGGTCATATAAGATGAAATCGTTCCACTTATCTTGACATCAAATTGCGCACTCAAGTCGTATCTGAAGCTTCGTACAATGCAGGTGTATTCAGTGTATCATCATCAGTCTCAGCTCATCTCAAAAGATTCCCTATTAGAGTAACTGTTATTTGTGATATGATAATGTTAAATCTGAGAGCATCGAATCAATGTTAAGATAATGATAGGTTAATGACATTACATCGGCAAGTATTAATGTCAACTTAAAGCCAATGACATCACATCACATTGAAATTATGTTAAGACCATTTGCATTACACTAACATTACCTTAACATGAGCACTACGTGAATCTAAGACTGTTAACTTAGCATTGACAACTTCGTCAATCAAATGAGATGCGCAATTCTCGTTTCCAAACCCACCTTGCGCATACGAGCATAGTCGTAGTGGCGGGCATAGGCACTGGCGCCAGCCACAATCAACTTTGGCCTGAACAAAGTTGCACTTTTCTCCATCTGAAAGAAAGCAGCTTCGCTCGTCAGTCACAAATCCACAACTCCCAAATGAAGCCTATCAAGAGGATGGAGGACAAATATATGTATTAACCCTTGAGTGACCAAACAGCCAAATGAGGTTGCTCCCATACCTATAGAAGCTGAAATTAATCAATTAGGGATCTTCAAGAAAGGCAACAAACTGTACTGTACAATAGAAAGAAGAAATCATAACCTACACGTTTGAACAACAAAAATTTATTTTGAAAGTTACTGTAATCAACTATTAGTTTTTAAGGTGGAATTTGTACACGTAGCTTGGTCACTTAGGAGTTAAGTAAGGAGACAAGCTCTAAATATGCAATGAATAGCCCGGTAATGAACAGGATGCAGTAAATACCGTATCATAGTCTATATAACCAGTAGACTCGTCCAGTCTGTAAGGCACGGTCTCGAAGAAAATAGAAACAGCCGAAATTTTCTTTGTATCTGTCTGTTTGACACGAAAATGAGAAACATTTGAGTTAAGACACATTCTGGGATACATAAATTTTTGGAAACATGTAGCTACTTAATGAGCAAGAGAATTATCTTGACCATGACATAAAATGATTTGATGCAGTAACGCATACAAGAAAAAAGAAAAAAGAAAAGCGGTACTTTCAAATTAGCTAGTCAGTAATCATACCTGGTATCCATGAGACAAATGACCACCATGGGGAAGATCCAACGCCATTATGCGGTCATGTGGCTTCAAGAGAGCCGTATAGACCTGAAAGTTGGATGGTGATCCAGAGAGGGACTGCACATTCACTGTTCCACCAGAAATGAATGTCAGTCCAATATGCTTCACGAAAGCGGTCATGAACAATTGCGGAAAAAAAATATTTAAAAAAATAGAAATGGCAAGAGAGGAAATCAGAACAGACCTCCCCATTTCTCAGGGTCAAGACGAAAAGCTGCAAGAGCCCTCTTTTGACACAATCTTTCGGCCATGTCAATGAACCTGCAAATTAAATGAGTCATCAGCACAGGTGACCACACATAATTGACTCCGACACAGTACTAGAAACCCCTCCAAAGGTATGCTAAGAACCTAACCACTAAACCCTGCCAATCGTAATGCCAATTAAGGGCATTTTATACCATAAACTCTGCCAATTATAATGCCATTTTAAAGGCAGTATGTAACATGATCCCTGCTATTGCAACGCTATTTATGAACAGTATGTAAAATAACCATAGCCAATTACAACGGGGCCAGGGTTTCTCGAATACCTCTTTAGGGTGAGTCTTCTACCAGTGACATCACAATTCAGGTTCATAAATACAAATTACAACATTCACCAAGGCACGGAAGAAGAGGGGACGCACTCGTTGCCACCATAGTAGCGAGCACCAGGATACCCTTCACTATACTTGTTGGTCATCACTGACCCCACGGCCTGCATGACTGAAACAGACGTGAAATTCTCGGACGGGATCAGCTCCAGCCCCTACAAAAAGTCATGCAAATCACAAGAGCGTTAAATCATCAACCAGTCGATACAATTGTTCACTCTTCTAGTAGGTATACAGGACTCAAACCAAGACCGTGTAGAGAGCAATGCATCAGGGTATACAATACCTTCCATTGCCGATTCTTCTCACGCTCAATGATGTCAACGATCTCCGGGTCGACCTCCGAAATGTCGGTGTTGAGCTGCTTCGGCCACTGTTGCACAGCATTACACATAATGCATTGAAAGATTTCTTCATTTAAGAATTGACAAACGCAAGGCGGCAATGTACCCAATTCTATTCCAAACGTCATAATATGAAGCCATGGACCCCAGAAACCTTCCAACTGCTGAACTCGTACAAGACCAAGGATTCATAGTTTAAAAATGACGAATTCAATTGATCACATTGTGATAATACTAAGATTCAAACGTGACAGAATTAATATCACCTGAACCATAGAAGAACATGGCATGTGTAGGTGAAAATTAAACAAGACTGCAAAAGAAAGACCTCGTACGACCGACTCCAAACTGCTAACAAACATGAGGCGCAATCTGGGCCTTTAGGGGTGAACTCAGTAATTGCAATTGCAATCAACTCTGATCTCCAGAAAAGATGTGTGATCTTCGAATTTCCTTCCATTCTTCAAAAGTCAGGTCCCCTAAAAATCAAAGAATCTAAGCCTCATGCCTTTCACGGATTATTCAGATCCACCCAGCAGTCGTCTCTTTCCCATACACTGATGACCCCATCGCTCATAAAAAAACTCAGCAATTAAGTGGAAACTCAAAGAAACCCCACATTCTAAAACCATGACCTACACTGACCTACACTACAAACTTCCTCAATCTAGTCGCCCGAGCTCGTCCAACCCGTCCAACCGATTTTCTCATTCCTCTCCAACTCTAAACCCGGAACAATCACGCATTCAACATCCCCACATCACGCATCCCAAGTGAAAGATAAGATGCCAAGAGACGAAAACTCACGGTGATGTGCGACGTCTTGGACGAGTCCTCCGCAACAACCGCCGTCTGCACCACCACCCATCGATCCAAACCAAGGCGATCAAGTTCAATTCAATCCAAATCAAATCACAACAACAAGATCCACAAATTAAGTCGGCACCTCAAGATATGCTCACATTGCTGCTGCTGCTGCTGCTGCATCGGAAGCTGGACGCGCAGTAGGCGGCGGTCGGCGCATGGTGCCAGTTGCGCTGGAGCTGCTGCGCCTGCGCTTGGGCGAGCCTGCGCAGTGCGGTCGCCATGGCCATGACGGAGCTTGTTGCTGTTGGTGTTGTTGCGATTTTCAGCAACAAAAAACAAGTGTGTGTGCAAATGAAATGCGGTAACACAAACACAAGTGCAAGCTACAGTAGGGGAACTGGGGAAGAGGGCACTTGATTCCGGCGGAGGACCAACCGACCGGGTCCCAAGGGGGGCGATCATGTGTTTGGGGCAGTGCAGGAAGCGATCTTCGCGGGAGTGATGCAATTAACCCTTAAACGTCGACGCAGCTAAAACCGCCACTTTTTGCTACTGAGCCTAGTTACTATTATTAGACTGGCCAAATTTTCAGATGTTTTTGTTGACAATTGAATGAAGGTTCCAACGCACCAGAGAACGTGGCATTTGGATATTGTATGCAAAAGTTATTAAGGAACAAAGTTTGGTTCTAAAATGGTTTCTTCCACAGAGGTAGAGAATTGATTTTGGAGATGTACACAGTGTAAAGATGGTGGTTTAAGGCCAATGGATGAGAGGGAATCAAACTGTGTAGGAAGAAATGCAACTATTGATTCTCAGAATTTGTTGTGAAAAGAAAAGATTTTCTACAATAGCTTGACTTCCAATGAGCGCTTCTGCAATTTTTTAAGCCAATGATTCACACGGTAATGCAAAGGATGATTTCAAGGGTCACCCCTTCGTCCTTTAAGGGTTACTTAAAGTGGGTACTAGGGCTTTTTTTATGGCATTCTGGTGCTAGATTGCACCAACAAAAAATAGTTTGGCTAAAAATTGGTGAAAAATCCTGAAGTTTTTTGCCTGGAACTTCAAATTAAAAAAACAAAACTTGAACGAAATCACCAAATTCGGTGGATGAAAATAAAATTACAGACATGTGATATGTACTAATGTGATATTTTCTATCCAAAATGTGGATGAATGCTAATATTTTGACGGCACTAGTATAACATTTTATATCGCCACTTTTGGCACTTCATAAAAAATGAAAAAAAAAGCCCTGGTGGGCACCCAAAAAACGTCACTTTTTGTTACTGTGCCTAGTTATTATTATTACATTGGTCAAATTTTCATATTTTTTTAATGGTGAGTGGAAGGAGGTTCCAATGCACCAAAGAATGTGGCATTTGATACCGTATGCAAAAGTTATGAAGGGGCAAAGTTTTTTTTAGTAGAGCTTCCAAAATCGTTTTTTCTACTTAGGTACATGTTGATTTTGGAGATGTACACATAGTGGTGATTGCGGTTTTTGGTGAGTGGCGCATTTGAGGAAGCCCACCTTACATCTATAGAAATGAATGAAATGTGAAAATAAGGATGAAATTTAAATTATTTATCCAAAATAATGTACATTCATCCCCAAAAAGAATATTGTCCTAAAAATATGTAGCAATTCAACATTTTCATCCATTGAAATTTGGGGATTTATATATCCCCTAATATTCCCTCAAAAAAAGTTGTATCACTTTTGAACGAAATATTACTAAAAAAACCCATTGCTGCTTCCCCTCTCATAGGATCTTTTGCTCGCAATTTGGTCGGATTGGGTACAAGGTTAGAAGCACCTGAAAGTGCCACTTCTTCTTGTGCTCTCATCTCCAAGCGCAAATTGCATATGAGAGAATATTTTTGACTACTAACATTGTTAGTGACTTCAAGAGGAATCCAATCCAATTTGTTTCATAATTTTCCAATGCTTAGTTAATATTCTATAATTTGTTGAAGTTAAGAGCATAAGGTACCTACATTTGCCACTAGACTCCCCTTAAACAAACACCCTTGAAGCACAAAATGCTTCCATTGCCCTCGGTTGCCTCAAGAAATACATCAACTTCCATTGGTTTCTCTTAAAAACTTAAAGTGGAATTGGGGGATATAGCACTATAAGAAAAAGAGGTGTTTTAAGTGAGTTTTTAAGTATAGTCCTAGACATAAGATTATAAGCAATGACCTTTAAAGAGATTTATAGTAAAAATTACTAGAAATACAAATTTGGATCTTATTGTTGATATAAAAACATAGATTCTTACCAGCCCTTTTTTTTTTCCTTTTTGAGAAAGTGCCAAGATGGCGATCACTGAAAATTTGGTGAAGCATTGTATTTCTACATTCATTCATCTTTTGGAACAAAAAACACTTTTCAATCATATTCATGCACTTTTTCATCCAAATTTGGCGACTTCATCCACATTTAAAATAAAAATGGAAAATTTCTGGCGAAAAAAGATTACTTTTATCTGGCAAAAAGTAGACATTTATTTTGAAATGGTGCAATCTGGCCTTGTGGTGCCAAAAAAAAAAGGGCTGGTTCTTACATTGGATGTCACCTAAAATATGTCACCTGAAACATGTGATTCTTATAGTGCCTTTAGAGATTAATGTAGCTATTAACTACTAGGGATAAATTTACACCAAAGTGATCTTTATCCTAAAGATATATTTATACCAAGGGACAATTATAAAGTGTAAGTGGTTAATCATTAAACATTAGGCCAAGTTCTTTAAGCTTGGTTTGAAATAATCATTTTTTTGGAATTTTTCAATCAACTTGACCCACTTCTACAAATAAATACAACTTCCCATGCACCACCGACTTAGGCTACAAAGTCAAAGCAATATTTATTATTTACTTTAGCATGTCTTAATCAAACAAATTTTGAACAAGCAATAAGACCCATGCCCCACTTCAAGGAGATTTTTGAATGATCTCTTGGACTACCCACCAAGTAAAGGAATGTCATTTGAAGATCAAGAAATCAAACCATAAATCGTATTCTGTGCAAAGAGAAGAGGGATCATTACCCTAATTCAATGTAGCACATCATAGGAAGGTTGTGTATTAGACTTTGAAAGTTATTATTTCCATCCATGGGATATCAAGATATAATCTTCAAAATAATTAGATGGTAGAAGGGAATGATAAGGTTTATTAACCTCCAAAAGATCTAGAATCTATAAGGTGGATTAGGAATGTTTTGAAGCACTTCCAATAAGAGCTAGACTACATGCAATGGATGAAAGTCCGTTAAAAAGACAAATTTTGTATAACCGTTTCAGGACAAAACTAGCAAACTCACTCTACGCCTTTGTAATTTTTGTGCGAGGCTCTGAATCAGTATTTTCAAAAAACATTATGATACAAGTTTCATTCATTTGTTCTTAAAATACTCACAATAATTTCAAATGTTCCACAAAAAGATCTGAAAACTTCATGACGTGTAGAAGACATGTGATTTAAATTTTAAATTTTTTGAAGCAGCCTAGTCATGACACAAATACGAGGGCATGAACTCTAAGGACTCCTCCAGTTTGGCAGGTCCCGGTAGTGCAAACTTCAGTATACGTCATCATGAGCTTAAGTGAATCAGAGCTTGCAGAAGACATCTAGTATGAATCAATGCTAGAATGATAACAACATTATGAAACCTAAGTTACAGTTTGGCCAAGTTCCTGTTCGCAAATTTGTATTACATCTCTCAATCAGATATAAAATAAATGAGAGCAGAGAGCAAACTTATCCGACACAATGTCTTTCCATAGATAACATAGATATCGAGTGTTGATTGCAAGTGCAAAAGATGAGATAAAAGAATAAACATGACATGCAGCCGAATCCAGACTTCATATAATGCTAGCACAAACCAATTCTGATAGATGGTGCCTGCGAAGTTTACATTTCAAGAAGTGGAGGTGGCAAAATTCCCTGCCGAAGCATCTAGGGGACTGAAGAACTTCATACGGCCGTGAACACCTTCTTGTTTCCTCCGTCAGAAGCGCCCATGGGAATCACCTTCAAGACGTTGAACCTCACAGTCTTCGAGAGTGGCCTGAAGAGAAGGAGAAGGAGAATAGGTCAGCGAAATAAGTTCTCAGCCACAGTGGACCTGATCGTCACTGGAAGTCGTGAAAGAGAAACAAAATGATTCCATCGGGGTGAACATAACATCACTCAAACTTCGTGCTACCATATTGATGCAACGTGCATATAGTGAAGATATCTAACCTGCACTGGCCAACGATGACCTTGTCGCCCTCCTTCACACGGAAAGCAGGAGAAACGTGGGCAGCCAAATTCGAGTGCCTCTTCTCGTACCTGGGAAAGAATACTGCTTGATAAATAAAAGCAGCAGAGCATTGAAGTTGCAAAAAGACGTGTACAGAGCCACGAATGTCATTCCGATCCACCACCACACAGATTATGCGCAATCAATCCAACACCACCTTCATGAGAATTGAAATAGACTCACCTCTGGTACTTCCTAACGAAGTGGAGATAATCCCGTCGAATGGTGATAGTGCGGGTCATTTTTGTGCAGTTCACGGTTCCAGTGAGGATGCGGCCTCGGATCGAGACATCACCAGTAAAGGGGCACTTCTTGTCAATGTAAGTGCCTGGAAACAACCACTCCTTCTCAAAATACCACAACGAACCGCACATTTCCCTAGTAATCATAACCCTAATGTCTCTCCGAGGCAATTTTCATAAAAGTAGCAATCTCTCCAACATTCCAAAAAACCTTACAATGTCACGAATTTAGTCACCAAAATGAACATAAGCTCAGTGGGCACAATCCCGCGTATGTCAGTACCTTCAATAGCTTCTCGCGGCGTCTTGAAGCCAAGACCTACGTTCTTCCAGAACCGAGTTCCAGCCTTTCCTGGTGCCTTTCCTCTGGCCGAAGCCTTGGTGCTGTACATTCCAAACAAAAAGAGCGACCTAAATGACCTAATCTTCACAGAACCCAAAAAATGCGAATACCCATTCCGTCAAACCTCAAACTCTACAAGTTGCGAAAACCGTACCTGAGGAAAACCTTTTGAACATTCCCAACACAAAGAGCGACTAATGACCTAATCTTCACAGAACCAAAAAAATGTGAATACCCAATCCGTCAAACCTCAAACTCTAGAAGTTGTGAAAACCGTACCTGAGGAAAACCTTTTGCTGCTTCAGAAACGACTTCTCGGTCTGCAAGAACACACAATCCAACAACAGGCGATCATCAATAAAACCCTAAAACCTCAACCCCAAACCCCCGACGTGTTCCGGAACCTCCTTAAAAAGCGATTGTGATTCTGAGAAGCGCAACATTCAAGGAATTGTGAAACGGTAATGCACCTGCTCCGCCATGGTGCTCGAGCTCGTGGGTCGAGGAGCGAAGCGCAAGATGCAAGGGCGACCGCAGGCGGAAGTGCAAAATGCAAAAGAGGAAGCTCGGAAAGCTTCCGCGGCTCTTAGGGCTGCGAGCAAGGAACGAAATTAGGGCACGACAGTTACAAGTTAGGACTCTGGCTGTGGATGACTATTATGGATGAATTTTCTGAATGAAGATTCTGGATGAAAGTTTTGAATGGCGGTTCTAATCTAGGAGTGTTTCTTTCCATCCACGTGGATTTACTTTTTAATTTACTTTTTAAACTCTTAAGGTAGGAGGCTGTAAAACGGAGCGGGCATTAAGAATGGATCCTATAAATGGTTGTGAAATGGACATGAGTTGGTTCTGAAATTGACTAGTATAGTCACTAAATGAATCAAGGAAAAAAGCATTATTAATTGCAAGAGCCAATCATTCTCTTTGCTTTCCCCATTTTTATTTAGAATTGCAAGTGAACCGTTTATGAAAGACCTAGGGTCACAAATAGGGACCTACAACCCAACTCGTTTGAAAATTTATAAGTAATTCAAAAATGCTCAGAAAAATACGAAACCACTTGGGTTAGATTCCTCATTAATTTTTCTATGTCTGAAAAATGAGCTAAGAATATTTCCGTCCAAGGAAATATATGAAAAAGGCAGACCAGCCCTTAGATGCTCCAATTCTGAGCCTCCTACTTTAATTTGGTCAATTGGAAAATATGCCATCCAATTTGTTTCTATTTTTTTGAAAATAAAGTAATTTGGGACTGAAGGAGTATTTTGTAAATAATAAAAGCAAACATTAGTAGTTGCAGAACCTTTGGGATTACAATCAAACTTAAGGTTTTCATTGCCTTTTAATGTCAATATAATAAATGATAAAACAATGGATATTATAAAAGTACTACTACTAGTTCGATGAAAACACGAGCAATTTTGTGATATGAATGTTGTTTCAAAGTTTTTTTTCATTTAATAACAAAAATTGAAAGTAGACAAGAAATCCGTTAATAAAGACTATAGACAAACTACTAAAAAACCATGATCAAATCAATAGAAAATCAACAGATTTCTCTTATTTGGGATAGTAGAATGACCATTTCCATTGATTTTTGAACTTTATGTGAAAATCAACAAAATTATATTAACCTTTCTATTGATTTGAGTAGTGTAATGAATAGTATTAAAAAACCAAGACCAAATTAACAGAATTTTAGGGAATCAAAATCTTTTTGAAATCTTTTTGAAATCTTGTGGAATCTTGTAGAATCTTGTGGAATCTTCTAAAAATCTTTTAAGAATTTTGAAATCTTGTAGAATCTTTGGAATCTTTGAAATCTACATAATACGTTCATAAAATTTTGAAATGGTATTGTACCATAGCACTAGGACAAGGTCGGTACATTGATGACGAATAATTAATTAACCCTTAAGGCCCTAGGGCATAATTTCAAGCCATTTTCTACTCTTCGGTAGGTCCTTTCAAGTACAATATAAATTTGTTGAATACAATTCTTGTGAAATTTTTACCCAAAGTGTATTTCACTACTAGCTCAATGCCTAAAAAATTTCAAGGTAATTTATATAAAGTTGCGATTAAAAATTTATGTTTGAAAAGTCATTTTTTTTAACAAGTAGTTTCGGGCAGCCATGACAATTAGATCCAATGGGATTGAAATTCTTTACCCATACTTTTTACAAGATTGTTGACATAGTTCCAAAGATTCAATGGAATTCCTTATACATACTTTCAACAAGATTGTTGACAATTAGATCCAATAGAATTTTATGTTCATTCTAGATTTTTTTATTTAACTTAATTATTCACAATTTGGTGTTTTTTGAAGTCAATAGAGTTTGGCGGTCATTTTGGCATAATAAAACAACTTTTTCTCAAAAAACTTTAGACTAAAAAAGTTGGAAAAACAAGTTAACTTTCATCTCCACAAGTCCCTTTCACATTTGGAGCCTCCAATCAAAAGTTATGGGCAAAGTTCAAAGAGGGGTTGGAAGGGACAATTTTTTTGACATTTTCAAACATCCTCTCTAAATTTTGTCCATAACTTTTGATTGGAGGCTTCAAATGTCAAATAGAATTTTAAAGATGAAAGTTAACTTGATTTTACAACTTTTCTCAGTTCAAAGTTTTTTGAAAAAAAGTTGTTCTACTATGTCTAAATGGCCTCTAAAGTCTGCTGACTTTACAAAGCAAATGAAAAACAATTGGAAAAACAAAATATATAAAATTCTACATGCTTTGTTAACACTTGCAATGATGCATGGTGTAATGGTATAGAACCTTGGACCTCAACCATGAGGTCCAAGATTCTAAACCCCACGACGGCCCCCGCCCCCAGGGTGGGTTGCCTAGGTGGCATTGCCCCAATGGCGGGCAGCTTTAAAAATATTATTTTTCATGCTGCTCGGATTTTTCGGGCAGCAAAAAAAAACTATTGAAATTTTATTTATTTTATTTATTTGTCCAAAACAACAGGAAAAAACAACAGTTTTTAGTTATATTTTGTCCTAAATAGTTTTTAGTTGAATCTTAGTTGTTTCGGTCACGACATTTCTAATAGTGTCAACTCTCAGCCATACGACTCCGATCTCTCCTGGCTTGCTTTATTAGTCGAGATTGTATAAATAAAACATAGCTATATTTGTGAATCTCCTAGTCTCAGCAACTAGTTAGCAGAATAAAGAGCTTATGCAGTCAATCAGCCCTAAGGTCTGTTCCCACTCGATGTTAGAAGTGATGTTTGGAATGTGAATTCAATTCAGAAGTATGTCTAAATTCGTTCATAAGACCCTTGGTAACAACACCTTTAAGACCAAGTGTAAACATACCTTAAGCAAAAATATTAGACACTCAGAGTAAACAGATGCTATCAGTTGGACATGTAATCACCCAGTACCTAATTATCCAATAATCAAGGCTATATGGGGCAAAAAGTCCCCAAATTAGTTAATTAGTATTAACCCACCTCCTCAATAAATAGATGTTTGTGTCCTTAGTGACATGTGTAAGTCACATCAGTGCATAATTAGGAGGCTATTAAAACCTAGAGATAAAAGATACTTCCTCCATAACATTCAGTAGCATTTAGAGAGACTCACTACCTTTAATTTTCCTCTCCAAAGTCTTCATCCACTAAATTCTTCCACACATCATTAATATAAGCTATTATATCAGCATAGTGGCAATACTTTTATGGTGTGCTCCATTTTTTTTGCTAATTCAAGGACTAAACATCCAAATCAACATGATTTGTAAAGAAAAATGGTTTGCCAAAAACCCCAAGTTAGAATCCATTGAGTAATATACCAAAACTATTTACCACGTGGCCATCACAACATCCTAATTTCAATTTTTGAGTGAGAAGAGAAGCTCTTTACATACATATAGGGTGGTAGGAGGTAGAACAACCCATGTGGGATATATAAATTAGAATTTATAGTTTCTCAACTACTCATAGTTAAGTCAAACACTACAAGAGAAAGGGGTGTTTTAAGTAGTGTCCTAGACATCACGTCTTTTAAGTAAGTTTTTAAGTAAAATTTTACTAAAAAAACAATATTTTTAGGAAAATTTTACTTAAAAACTTACTTAAAAGATGTTACTTAAAAGAACTGATGTCTAGGACACTACTTAAAACACCCCTTTCTCTTGTAGTGAAAAGTAGGAAATTGTGATTGAAGTAGAATTTTAGACCTCATTTAGGCATAGTAATATAAGTTTCTTCAAAAAACTATGAACTAAAAAAAGTTAGGAAATGAAGTTAAGTTTTATCTCCAAAAATCCATTTGGAATTTCAATCCTCCAATCAAATGTTATGAACAAATTTCAAAGAGGGCTTGGAAGGAATTTCTTTTAAATTTTCAAACATCCTCTCTGAATTTTTTCCACAACTTATGATTGGAGGATCAAAATCTCAAAAAGATTTTAAGAGATGAAATTTATCTCAATTTACCAACTTTTTTTAGTTCAAATTTTTTTGAAAAAAGTTATTATACTATGCCTAAATGAGGTCTGAAATTCTACTTCAATCACAATTCTTACTTGTGACTTAACAAAAAGTGGTTGAGAAAATAAAAATTCTAATTTATATATCCCATATGGATTGCCTCCTACGACCACATATTTATATAAAGAGCTTCTCTTCTCACTTGAAAATTGATAATAAGTTATTGATGGTTACATGGTAGATTGCATTGGTATGTTACTCAATGGATTCTCAGTTGGGATTTTTGACAAACCATTTTTCATTACAATTACTTGTTGATTTGTATGTTCCATATTAGAATTAGCAAGAAAATGGAGAACACCATAAATGTACTTCCACTATCCCAATACTATAGCTTACAATTATCCTTTAAAGAACATTGCAAGCCCCACGGGCATTCTGAAAGTCAAACTTGCATTTTTTACATAGTTCTTGATTCTAAATACTTTTAAGTTTAAATAAGAAAATGTATCTCCTATAATCTACTTTTTATTCCATTTTAATTTTTTTCAAAATTGTTAAAATTGTAATTTTTATGACACTTTGAAGATAGTATCTTGAAAGCTCAAAATACATCACTTTTGAACTTCTTTCTATCAAATTTCTCTTAATATGAGCTTAAAGAATACATCAACTACACTATAATGCTTGTCACTATTATTTACATTTTTCTAAAAAAATTCATACTATTTTAAGTATTTTTGTAATTACTATGATTTTTACAAAGAAATTTCTTTAAAAAATTATATAAAATTGAATTTGATGAATTATGAAAAAATGAGATTAAATTTTATATATATTACTACATGTAAAATAAATTAAATTTTTGAAATATGTGCTTTAATGTAGAAATTTAATGAAGTTTGACCAAGCTTGGACATGAAATGTTCTTTAAGGGTTAATGATGTGTGGATGAATTAGATAGATGAGGACTTTGGAGAGGATAAGGCACTCCCTTTGAATGCTACTGAATGTCATGTGTGAAGATATTCAAACATTGAAATTATTCACCTCAATGAATTGATAGTCATTTTGTTAAAAGTTGCTATTTTGTGCAATGTTTAAATTGAAAGTATTTGATTTTCTAGTACCCAGAGTGTGTAGTCACGACCTTGGCACCTAGCTGAATTCTGATAATTTTTGACGTGTGGATAGTTAGCTAATGTTCGGTGTGGAATATTCCACATCATTCTATCCGCGGGAAGACAATCTGTGTGATTGCTACTTGAGCTGCTACTGAGTATTATGTCTGTTTCAAAATAAATCCAATATTTCCTAAAAATGGCTAAATTAATGCATGAGTTGTTCCTATTTTCAAGAGATTGCGGAGATATTGTAGCTTCTACTAAACCTCACTAGGTGTGAAAGAATGGAAGTCAAAAGTTAAGTGATGCATGTTGAAAACAAGTGGCAATAGTGACAATTTTTACCTCTTTTTGGAACTGCTCCACTGGTATTAATTTTGATCATTCTTTGAGCAATATTGGTGCAATGACATTCATTGATGTCCTCTATATTCAATTTCGACAATTCTTGTGATTCAACTTAAAGAGATTCCCAACAAGAGATTTGTTAGTAATAGTTTTTGTATAGTTTTGGGTTGAATTCTTTGCCTTTGGTTGGTTAAAGGTTGCGTTTCAATTCCCTTTGCAAGGATCGAATTACTATACAGTCTTTGGAGTGTAACATCTGCAGATTTTTTTGCTTGAGGATGTTCGGACTAGCTTCAACTATTATCCATTAAGTTATGGAGAGACAATTTTGAATATAATTTGAGACAAGTATATTTGGAAACCTAGGATTTATTTCGAGACAGAGGAAGTATGGTAGAACCATCCATAGTGGACCACTTAAGCAATTCCGAGCATGATCTCGAGCAATAGAGGGCAATGTTAATTTTCAGCCCTGTAGAAAGATAGAAATGATGGACATTGCTAAGTTTTTGTAAATTTTTTCCTTCAATTTAGAATACTATGAATTTTGGAAGCTAAAAGTTGGCCTAAATCTATACCCAATCTATAGACCCTGCCAATTCCGATCATTCAAGAACTACTTCCCTGTTCATTACTTTCTACTTTCTTGCTCACTACTTTGGGACATGTGTCATGACTTTATTAGCCCCAATCTTGAAAAGGGAAGAAAAACACATTCCAAGCTTGGTTGGAAATATGTACCAACTTTGGTTGGATCCTACACAGCGGTGCTATTCTGTGAGCTTGTGAGCGTGAACCTGTGAGCATTGAGCGGGGATTATGTGAGCGTTGAGCTTAGAAATTTGAAAAAGCATTAGAAAATTTAACAATATTTCTAAAACTATACTTATTAAAAAAATTGGTCAAAATTTATTATTTTTAATAAGTTTTAGTACCTATTATTAAGAGAGAATTTTTTTCAATGAACAATACATCCAATTATTCTTCACTATAGGACATCTTATAAAGCCATCATAGGATTATTGAGAACCTATTACGGTGGACCTATTACCATGGTTATGTAGAATTCAAATGAAAATTGTAATTTTTCGTGTTGTCTAAAATATTAGAAGTATACATTACAACTTTGCTAGAGTTTAAGAACATAAAACATTGGTGATTAAATAGGATTTGTTTGAAATTGAATGAAGTTGTTTCATAGAGACTTCAATTTTTTTTGGATCAAACCCCTCTTCCTGTTGGACTCCCCTCGGCGCCGAGGCGAGTCGAAGCCAAAAAAAAAAAAAAAAAATTTTTTTTTTTTTTTGGCCGGGCGCTACACCTCCTCTCGGCACCGAGAAGAGGCCAACAGCAAGAGGGGGTTGATAAAAAAAATCAAAATCTCAGTGGGACAACAATTTCATTCAATTTCAAACAAGTCCTAAGCACTAATTCCCAAGAAACAAGAGGGGAGTGATCAACCAAACAACCATCGGATCAAAAATAAAAGAATTGGATCCCTGAGAGGTCTTACAAGAGGACAATGATCAACTAATACACAATTTGTTGTAACTAAGCTCATTCCTTACAAAAATAATCCTTATCAATCAAATATTTTCTTCCAAAATCTTAACAAGTTTGATTACTAGCACATCAAGACAAAGTATAGGTAACCCCAAGAGGACCTCCACTACTGCAAGAGGTACCTAGCAACAAGAGGAAAGTGATCTTAAAAATTGAAATCTCAATGGGACAGTCTCATTCAATTTCAAACAAATCTTAATTAATCATTAATTTTTTTACATCTTAAAATCCAGCAAAGTCCAATAAATATCACATCATTGTTGTTTAAAGGACTACGTTAATAGGTCCATGGTTAAAATTTACTAGAAATAAAAAAATTTGGCCAAAAACTTTAAATGGAATCTCTAAAAAGTTGTACGCTCACAAAGTCACAAGCTCACAAGCTCAAGGCTCACGCTCACACGCTCACAGAATAGCAACCCTGGATCCTACAAGTTGGATGTGTCTCCCTGGTAGGCAATGGGTGTTTCTATCATACTTAACCTAGGAACGCCGCTAGAGCCATTTTGTGGCTTCTAGATGACAATATTGTGGTTCACACAAAGATTGGAAGCATTTTTCATCCACTTTTTTGTTGTTGACCTTTCATGGTGGATTATGAAGTGTCTTCAATTGAGTTTGTAGTCTTACCAGTGTTTGTCTTCAAGTAAATGAGAAGTTAGTAAAAACACTGGATCACAAAATATGCTATTTTAGTGTATTTTGGGAAGTTGTTGCTCCTTGCTCTAAATCTAAAATTTCTCCACAAAAATGATATTTTTGAATTTGAGCCCAGCCAACAAAATGAAGGTCATCTACTCTAGTTTCTATTTCAATTTGAATTTTGAAAAAATTCCTAATATTGAATATTTCATTGCAATTTGAACTTTGGATGCATTTTCAATGTCTATTATTTTCTAATTATAGAATGATATGGAAATTGAGTTTACACCATGATGTTTGTCACCATAATATACACACATGGTGAAATTTTCAGTTTTTTTGAAACATTTTTCTATTTGATATGATTTTTCTTCACCATTTCTTCAAAATTTCTCAAAAAAATCAATTTTTCACAAATAAATCTAAAAAAAATTCTAATGTATAGAAGACATGTAGTTCTGTCTCTGAAAAATAAATATAAAATTCATATCTAGTTGCAAAATGGTAGAAAATTGAGTGATGGGCAATGAGGCTTGAAATCAATGGTCTTGGGTCTGTCCTCTAAAGGTTAACAACTATTTGGAGGTTGAAAAGTGAATACTGTAGATGGTAAATCCATCAAAAATGGATACATTAAAATACCATAAGACGTAGGTTAACTATAAACTACTCTGGTGGAGTCTATTATCATCAAATTTGGCAAATTATGTCCCAAATTAGACTAGGTCATAAACTTTAAGCCAAAGGAAGAATTGTTTTTTTGGTTTTTTTTTAACAAATGGCGCAAACCATTCCATTAAAAAAAACCACAATACAAAATAGCCAAGCCACAAAGGCTGGACAATGAAGAGATAAGAGCACCAAGAAAAAGAACCAAGCGGCCTAAAAGAAGGAATAAGAGGGAGGACCCTATTTGTTCCAATAAATGGTAGAGCCTATTCTACTAGCAAATAATAGGAGATTTGAGCCAAATACAAAAGAAAAATTGATTATGCTAATATTTGTACAAGTACTAATATTTAAACTGAAAAAAATATATATCAATATATCAATTTATTTATAGAGAGATATATGTGGGCATATATATAGGACAACAAATTGAATATGCTCTTGTTAAGATCTATCAAGCCCAGTTTGATTCCTTGAAAACATGCATAATGCAATGTGTTACATTATAAAAAATTTACTCCAACAATTATCAAAGATAAAAGCTCAAGTCATAAATCTAGAAAAAAAAAAAGGAATTACAAGAGTTTAACTTAATTTTGCTACATATTGTATTCAACACTAATTGCAATTGAATTGCACCTAAATTGTGATGTATTTGCAAAATTGTACCATCTAGATTCTTGCTTAACATGTATAAAATATAAAGCTTCCATACATGAGAATATAGCTCTTTTATAAAGAGTCCAAAACTTGGATTCTAAAAGAATCAAGAATCCCCTTTCAACTACTAATAAGACTTGTCAAAAGCTTTTACAGATCAATAATAGGAACCATGTGCAATCCCTTATTTGGATGCATTTGGTGGTGTTACCTTAATTGGACAATGCATGGATTCATTATAAATTTTGAAAGTGTTAGTCATAGGTGTACCATTAATCAACATTGTATTTTGGTGTCAAGAAGATTATTTATAGAATTAATACCTCTAATTTAGGCAAAGAATTTTTGATGTAATGGTTATCAATTAGTGTGGGTTTTAGTTGATAACCTTTGTTCACTTCTTTTGGATTGCATTTGAGGGTGATTGCAAGAAACACCTATCCTATTTTGCGTCACACCTTGTGGGCTGATTTGTTTTTTGGCCATAACTTTTGCCATCTGTTTCCAAATGACCTTCTCTAATTTTTTGGAATTTTTAAAAAATGTTTTCCTATCCAAAAATAGCCCCCAATTTTATGTCACACTTGCCAATTCTTGTTTTTTTTAATAAAGTAGTACCCAAATAAATGAATTTGAAGCTGAAATTTGGAAGAGATGGTCTTCTAGTATACTTTTAGCTATTTTTCAAACGATTTTTAAAAATAGATAAATATATGTTGTGTAAAAGTCTACAAGTTGTACCCCCTTCTACTTGCTTTTTGAAAATGTAAAAAATTATTTTGGTTTTTTTTTTGGTGAATGACCATCTCCATAGAGTTGCTACAAATGTCCAATTTATATTTTTTTATTTAAATTTTTCCTATTTTCTAATAATTAAAACATCTACGCTTCGATGGAGCACTAGGGCAGGGAGGTGTCAAACCGTCGCTTGATTTGGAACTTGATCCCCTTTGGCATCCATAAATGGGAGTAATGTTGCCACTTCCTACTTTGAGCTTGCACACCGGGCACAGCTTCTTCTTGCCGTTTTGTAGCCATTGGTGAAGGCAAGACCAACAAAACAAGTGGCCGCATTTGGTGAGAACGGAATTGGTGGGGTGGTCCATGCAAATGTTGCATTGGAATATATCTTTCTCCTCCATTGCTTGGGCACCAACAACAACCTTCTCATTGTTTGTGCTCACACAAAGCATCGGGTTGCTTCCCTCCATGGATGCCAATCTTACAACAAATCTAAAATGAATGACTCAAAAAACTTTGCCAACCTACTTCTAGTTAGTGACAACTTGCCACCAGTGTCAATTCTAAAATTCAAAAAAACTAGTGTGCCTTATGCCGTTGCCATAGTAATTTTTTTTTTTTTAATTTCTATATTTTTTAATTTATAAGAACTTTGAAATTCAATATCTTTTCTACCGTATGTTGGAATGTTTAGACATCTTTTTATATACTATTCTATCTATATACTACTAAGATTAATAACATTATAACAAAGTAAAAAATAAGATAAAGCAAAAGATCATATAAAGTAAAAGTTAATATAGTCTAAAAGATAATATGAAGTAAAAGATAAATTAAGTATAAGCTAAAAGCAAACGGGATATGACAAGGAATTAAACAAAATTAAAGATTCACAAAATAATTTAGAACCCATAACTTTCACAATGTAGGTCCAAACGCCAAAAAATATTTGAACACCCCTCCTTGCAGAGATCTTTCCAATAGTACCAAAAATGTGACCAATTGACACATGGTCCAAAAGATACATAATTTAGCATAATGTAAGATCCAAAAATGACTCAAAAATCCATGATGTTCCCAATGTACATCCAACACCACAAAGCCCATGCACCCCTCTTGCCAAATGCTTTCTGATGGTACCAAAAACGCAACTAGCAAATGCTTGATTCAAGAGATTTCAATGTAACAAAAAAAACAAAAAAAACAAACATCCTAACTTCAAGGTTTGGTTGTAACTCATAATCATATGATTCTTTGAATCAGTAGTGAATTATTGGGTTTGTCACTAGTAGTGTGGGTACAAGAAACTATTGTATAAAGATTATGGATGAGAATGTGGCATTCAAGTGTAAATTGGATGAAAATATTTAAAAATTATCATCTATAATAGTATCAAGTTTATTGCACTATTAACAATTGTAGCTAAAATATAACCTATTAACCTTCAAAGGATGGTCCATTATCAAGTTGAAAAGCTTCAATATATTTTCAAATTTACATCTAGGTCCTAATCAATTGTCATAAAATTTTCAAAGTTTTTAAAGTTTCCTTTTTCTTCTTGAAACACATGGACAATTTCCATTGAATGAGGAAAAGGTACATACAATGACTTCCAAAAGTAGTTGGCCACTTTAAAAACCGCTCTCATAAATTGAGAAATTGGAATTTTGAAGTGAAATTTAAACATGTTGTTGTACAAAAGGAATTCTACCTTCATGTATAATTTCACTTTAAATGGACTATATTTAGATCTATTATTAATTGAATGAAATTTCTATGGAAAAAAAAACTTTTTGTGAGAAGTCAAAATGTCCCATTTTTTTATAGGAAGAATGTTCATCTTGACAAGAATCACATGTTACAAGTTTCATGAATTTTGGATTTTTATTGATTGAGATCTAATTGATTGAAATTTGACCCCAAAATTTTGATTTTTTAATTTTTCACTTCATAAATTGCAAAAAATATGTTTTTGATATATATAATTATTTTACGTTATTTTAATACTTTATTTTATTTTTTTGCAATTTATAGAGTGAAAATTAAAAAATCAAAATTTTGGGGTCAAATTTCAGTCAATTAGATCTCAATCAATAAAAATCCAAAATTCATGAAACTTGTAACATGTGATTCTTGTCAAGATGTACATTCTTCCTATAAAAAATATGGGACATTTTGACTTCTCACAAAAAGTTTTTTTTTCCATAGAAATTTCATTCAATTAATAATAGGTCTAAATATAGTCCATTTAAAGTGAAATTATACATGAAGGTAGAATTCCTTTTGTACAACAACATGTTTAAATTTCACTTCAAAATTCCAACTTCTCAATTTATGAGAGCGATTTTTAGGGTGGCCAACTACTTTTGGGAGTCATTGTAGAACCAAAGGATGAAATCCTCGGCATGGCATTTTTTTCAGATTTTTTATTTAAAATATTTCAAGTTATCATGGGTTTTTTGAAGAGAAACAAAAGAAATTTATATCAAATACAAAGTACACTCAATGGATTTGTTTATTGTTTTATTTTTCAGTCATTCATCTAATCTCTTTCAATTTGTATACTATATATCTCCTATTGGACTTGTATTTTACATGAACATGATACAAAATATACAAAAGACAATAGTTGATTCATTGTCCTTTAAAGTAGGATGACCCATTATTATTCCATTGTTTGTTGCATTTATTTAATTTCATTAGATTTACAAATTTATTCTTGTAATAAAACCACAAATTAAAGTTTTTCACATGTATTTATGTCAACTCATTTTTTAGTGACTTATTTTGTAATATACATATAGCTTCCCATTGTTGTACCTATCAAGGGACTAATCATGTCCCTCCAATTCTAATGTGATTCTTTGATCTCCCTAAATGAGTTGCAATGATAATCCAAAAGCATCCCTTCAATTGTGGAATAATGAATGAACCGTTTAAATGAGGTGATTTTAGGTTTGTATATCTTATAAATATAAATGTTTGTAGTTTGTCAACAATATTGCAATCCAAAATTTGCACATCATCAATGCAATTTCAGGGTCTTGTCAGAGTAGCAAGCTCGCAATGCAATTTGCAAAGAGTCCAAAAATTGACCATCAATAGAGATTTACCAATGACATTGACATGCTGTTCAAGTTATATGCAAGCCAAATCCACAAGTCTCGATGCAATTGTTTCCATAATCAATAACCTTTGTTCCACACTTGGTAAGGTAGGAGGCTCGAACTCCGACCGGGCATTTTGAACCGATCAGGACACACAGGTACATTTTGCTTTCTTCAATTTCCCAAAATGTACAAAGGATGTACATTCTAGGAGGTGGTCGCTTTTACAGCCCTTTGGCTTTTCACCTTCAAAATTTCATAACTAATTCCACAAAGCTCCGAAAAATATGAAACAACCTGAGCCAGATGCCATTTCTTCTTGTCTTTCAAGGAAAATTTACTGAAAAATATTTCAAGATGTTTTACCTCCCCAAAATTCAGGTTCAGCGCTTAGATGGTCGCTTTATGGACCTCCTACCTTATTGCCCTCACAAGTGAAAGAGCAAAACTTTTCCAATTCCAGTGTGTACTGTGGAAAAGAGGCAATTGGCAAACAAACAGTTGACAACATTCATGTGCAGAGTTCACGGGTTTATCACATGAGCGTAAGATTTACTTGCAAGATGAAGAGAACATATTATCTTCCACAAGGAACAACTTGAACCCCAAGAGGGAGACGATCCTAAGAGCTGCATACCTGTGGTGGTAACAACCTAATGCTAAGCAATCTGAAAACACTCCGGTGACGTTTTTCACGTCATAAATGTCCAGCTATGCATCACGCATACACCAACTGGTCAAGCGGAAGCCTAAGCCCCATGCATGCCATGTGCATACGAGTTTTCTACATAAACATTCCAGGAAAGCTTCGCAACTACTACGAATCGCTTGCAGTGGACTCCCGAAAGTATTTAGATACGATAAGTGGCACCAAGTGTTCAGAAATCAGTTGACCCTCACTGGTTTAAGCCAACCTCTGCTAAGAGTCTCATAATCCTGCTTTTTGTCTACCTAGTCATCAAAAAAAGCAAAGCACGTCACAGGCACAGGGAGGGCCGAAGCCGATTCATAATGACCCTGAAGCCACTACTGCTGGTATTGTAATCACGTTGGGCTATAGCCAGTAAACGATACACAAAATATATGCAACCGATACGGATGCGTGCAATTGGGTGAGAAGTTCAGAGCTCAAGATACGGTTTCAAAAATGCCTACTCTGTCTAGAACGTACCAAGGCACCATGGGAGCCAAGGTCAGTACTCCGCTTAGAAGCTTAAGTCGTAAACAATCTACAACCTCGAGGAAGTATTTAGGTGAGGAGGCTACCGTAATCTCAGTAGAAAAAAGCTAGCTCTCTGCAAAATGATCTAAATTGTGATGGGACACGGAGAGGCCCAAAGTCAATTGTGTACTGCACCTGGGTGAGGAGCCTAGTAGTTGAAGATGAGATCGATCGATTGAAAGATAGCGCCAGTTCCATGTTATGAACCGTAAGAAAGATGGTCAGGCCCTTGCAATGGGTGAGGACTGAGGAGTCCAGCAATTGACGATGTGATTAAAAAAAAGCGACAGCTCCATGCTGTGAACCGTACGTGATATAGTCATGTTCGAGTAAAATTCTCTGCTCTTGCTGAATATACGTCTCTGAATTTCTCCAATCTCCGGAAGCCGATCGCCTGGTTTTAATTCTAGTTATCCGAGCATGTCACGAAGGGCAAATCCTCATCTTCGATGCGAACACCAGAAGAACCATCCATGAAGTAATGGAACAACGGGTTGCGCCAGCGAAAGACACAACCCATCTTCAAGCCCTTAGGAAGCGAGTTGCAGTAAAATGCCAACCGCCGTACCTGACCTCGGGAATCGCGGCCCTCGCAAACACCCCGCAAGAAGTGGGGCATGGGCTGTGATATGATTCTGACCTCCAAAGCTCTCCCGTGCAGAGGAAACGGCTCCGCCTGTTCCAGCTGCTCCCACGTTGCTGCCTTCACACCTGCAATGAATCAAATTTTCGCACGAATTTTAGCCAAAACTAAAGTTTAGAAGGGAAAATTCGTGGTTAAAGGACACTTAAGAGGCAATTAGCCAAAAAACTCTGCTACAGAAAATGTCAAACAGTCAAACAGTATAAGTACAGTAAGCTGCTACAAAACTATTAACCCCTAAAACACCAAGGAGCCCACTTTGAGCTTTTTGAAGAACTCGGGCAGGCTCTGTTGACTCCATAATTGGGAGTTTTTTCATGGATGCTAATCATCATAATCTACGTGTTCAGCTTTGTTCCACATCATTCCAACAAACATTGCAAAATTTAACCTGTTTTTTCAATGTCAAACTGGGCAGCTAAAAATATATTCTAAGAAAAATTAACATTGATGAAGATTTTGGCCTTGCTTTGGGGAGAAGTGTTTTGAAGCAGTTTTATGGAAAATTCAAGGCTCCAGTAATTTTGTAGGTTTTGAAAAAAAAAAAAAAAAAAAAAAAAAAAAAATATTGCACACCAGGATTCTTTGCAGGTAGTGCAGCTGTTTGCTGAGTCTCGCCCAGCTGCCTACAACCTCGCTTGTGGGTGGGGTAATGTGCCCGTTGATGTTCCTTCGAACAGTAAAACGCCGCCTTGCACCTCGAGCACACGCTCAGCTTCCCACCCTTGCCACAATGAGCACAGAGCTTCGAGCCAGAGGCTGAGGAACCACCAGAATCTATGCTGGTAACAGTTGAGTTTGTCTTCAACTCAGACGCTGATGAATCACCGTCTGCAAGTGTTACATTCAAAGACAGCGAACCAGAATCTTCCATTTGAGAGACACTCGCATTTGCACTGGTCGTTTTCTTGCTTTCTGAAGTATCAGATTGCTTCGAATCCTTACAATTTTCCTCATCCCCCTCCTCATCAGTGACCCATTCATCCTCATCTTCATCTACATCGTCGTCATCCCAGAATTCACGCGCACCCCAAAAGCGAGGGTCATCCGCATCCGGCTCAAAATCAATAGCATTCATGAGTGCATCCTCGTACGAGCCCTGATAACGTTGGTCATTCGTATACCCACTGCGACTCCTGCTCGACATCAAATGCGGGTCAAAGTAAGCATCCTTATCATCGTCATCATCAATTTCATCATCCGACTGTGGAGGCCCTATAAACCGAAGTAAATTCTCCATTTGGTGTGTCAGCTTTACCCCTTCCAGTTGATCACACACAATCTTGTGCTTCGCTTTATGCGCCGCTTGGTGAGCTCTCGAACAGTAGTAGGTGAAGTTGCAGCGCTTGCACTTAAAGGTGCCCTTCTTGCCACAGTACTCACATTTCTTCTTCCGATCTGCCCACGGCAAGTCAACGGAACTGGGGTCATCCTGATCATCAGACTCCATTCCCACTCCATTGACTACAGCACCAAGCATCTGTTGGATAAGTCTTTCTCGAACAGCACGAGTATCCTCGTCCTCCTCCTGGCCAGGCTTTCGGGCACGTAATAACTCGTTGTGGTGTCTGTGAGATTCGAAACAGATGCCGCAGATCTCCTTCCGATGAGCCCGACAGTACCAGAAGCCATTCTCGTCAGTGTATCGTAACTCTTCAAGTATCTGTAACCACAGCCAGTAGTCTGTGCCATTAACAACATAAAGAAGACTATCTACAGAAAGTGTCCCCAACGGACTTAATTGCCACTATAAGATGGTCGATACACTTGTTCTATCAACATTAATTACCCACCATTTTTACCAGACGCAGGTTTGAAAAGATCATCGTTTCATATTTAATTTTTGGCAGACTTGTGTTGCATCTAAACATACTTATCAATATGTATTTAACCAGTACGAAATCCAACAGACGGCACAGAAAAACAATTTTTCTTTTCTTCACATGCACGCCTGTTAAAGATTATCGTGCCTATATCCCAATCTACGATGTGGGTAAGCATACTGAATATTACCTTCTTCATTTCCTTATTGTTCTGCACACTGTCGACGCCACATTCCTCGCACACCTCAAGCCTATGTTTCTTGCATGTCGTTATCCCGTTGGTCTCCACAACCTCGTAGTCGCTCGAGTCTGTGTCATCTTCATTTGCACCCTGCAATAGCATCATCGCACAATAAATCTGAGCTGTTTTTAGTTACAACATAATTTTCAAATTGCTTCAGCTGGAGATTTCGCGTGACTCATATTTACCGCATGGAATTACGTGTTAACTTTCCAGCAGCATTGACTACTTCTACAACCTCAAACCATTGATAGTATAATTCTACTAGTAATCAACACACTTTAACCAACCAAAAACTTAGTCCAGAAAAGACACTGCAAGAGCCAATAAAAATGCAAACAACACGACTGAAACGGGGCTTGTACATGGTTAGGATTTTCCATTGGTTGCTGCTGCTCCGCAAACGAGGACGAAGTTGCTGCATTGGACGGGGTTTTGAGAGGCTTCACTCTGATGTTGACAACCCCCTTACATCGTCGTCTAGCTTCTTTGCACGCCTCATACTTTCCCTCATATTTATCAGGACTCTTTGGGCCGGCTAACTTATTGGCAAGTGGCCCAAGAAGGAGAACCGCGTTCCAATCAGAAAATACCCAGTGTCCCATGTCCAAATTGAAGTGGGTCAAGAAGCGTCTCTGTCTGCGTCTCTTCGGATCCACACCAATCTTCTCATACCGAGGAAAGCCCTCGAATAGGTCATCTTTCATATGATACTCTCCAATTAAGCCGAGATAACCGTCTGTGCCACTCACTTTCAATGCCTTCGTGAATTGCACATCGCCTGGCCCATCTGTAGACCGCCACAACACATATTCAATTCCGTAGTGACTCAGTAACTATGATTCTGCACGCAAAAGTAAGAACTATATTGATAGTTCGCAGAGACTTCAAAAAATATCGTACCAGATGACGGTTGAGGAGTTTTCTTTTTGGAGCGATCTCTTTTCCGCCGAGAGCTTGAAGCCATGCTGAATCAATCTGAACATAGTGTCGATTACACATAAGTGGAAGGGATTAGACATGTACAGTGTAAAAATGGTATCTAATTCTCAACTGCCACAAAATCTCAACCTTACCCAAAGTGATCCAGTTGAACATTAGAAATCCAACTGCCAGAAATTCAAGTCGTCAACCCTGTCAACTGCAACTGGTATCCAGTTCATGTTTAAGGCAGCTTCTAATTTAAACCCTCATAATGTAGCGCCATGTAATGTACTTTCTAAAGTAAACCCCATCAATTGTAATACCCCTTGTAATAGAACGTAAATGAGAATGGGTGATCAACTAGAGAATCACAAACCACTAGCATGAACTACCTTCATGAATGCACATCATCCAATCCAAATAATACTGACACCGTATAATAGAATTCAAATCACCAGAGTTCCCATCTATTTTTCACTACTTTTGCACATATAACAAGACAACAAGCACATCTCAGAAAATCGACTTATTCAAAACATCTTCCCAAGCCTTCTAACCGACAACCGAATTGAGCGACGTTCTTGTTCTAAATTGCTGTACACTACCCACCTTCTTTTCTCACATACAAACGAACGAACACGATTATGACCGCAATGAAAATGCACAAGGAACTAACATTTGGTTTAACAGAGAGTAACGACAAGCATTGTAAACTCCGCACAATTGCACATGTCACAGTATGACAGCATTATGGCCTTGTGACATCACAGCATTGTCCTTGAGTTCGGAACCCCAATTAGCACAGACGAGTGTAGAAACGGAACAAGCTGCCCTCCTACCTTCAAAACGGTGTGAAAAACAAGATCCCGCAAAATTAAATTCGTCTTAAAGGCATTAGGGTTCAACACCCGCAACAAGTACCCTTAACAACACTTCTAGCTAATTCTGACAGAACACTGTCATCAGGTAGAGGATCTGTTAGCGACTTGATCCCGCCTTCTGTTACCAATACTAATTCACCTCTTCCAGCAAACTTGGTTGGCCTTCAATTAGCAAGTCGAGTGTAAGAAATCGTAGCTTCGCTAAACGTCCATTGTCAATCAACATCTAACGAAAAATACTGTCATATACTTTCCCTTCAATAGGAATCTAAAACCTCCCGATCTAAACAATAGCATACTATGGAAAATTGTAGGATCCTAACGAAAGTACCAATAAACCTAAAAGAGATGCGCAGACCTAAACCAAGATTACATACACAAATCAGGTACCCCACCTCCGCACTAATACAGTACTCATCTCCACTACCCCACAACTAGCGTACGACCAACTAATTAAGCACCATGTACATCAGTAACTGCCCAAGATCGAGAACCCAAATCCAGTGTGCTAAACAATGATCTCCATACTGAACTGAACGTGACGAAATTAAGAGTCTAAGACGACTATCCTCTCCCTAGCTTACTTTCAAACAAGAGTTCCGAGATGCAGAGCACACCAATATCCGCACTCCGATCCGTCCCCCAGCACATGCAAAACTTCCAATGCAGCAAAAAATAGACATGCGCGCAACCCGGCTGGTCTCTCTTTCAATTGATGAAGTCGGAAAGGGCAATTCAAAGAGCAATTTAAGGAAATGAAAAGAATGAGGTACCTGGAACAAAAACTTGGACAAGAAGTCAAGAACAAAGATGCGATTACCGTAAAAACCAAGAATAAATATACAAATCAGGTACCCCACCTCCGCACTAATGAATGCAGCACTGATCTCCACTACCCCACAACTAGCGTACGAACGAACGAACGAACGAACGACCAACTAATTAATTAGGCACCGTGTACTGTACATCAGTAACTGCCCAAGATCGAGAACCCAAAGCAAAAATCTCCATGCTAACTAAACAATGATCTCCATGCTTAACGTGACGAAACGAAGAGTCGATCTAAGACTATCCTCTCCTCTCCTCTCCCTTACTTTCAAACAAAAGTACAGCACAAAATTCCGATCCGTCCCAGCACATGCATGCGAATTGAAACTTCCAATGCAGCAAAAGCTCATGCATGCATGCGCGCAAACCGACTGGTCTCTCTCTCTTTCAATTGACGAAGTGCGAAAGGGCAATTCAAAGAGCTGCACCAGTAAGTGAACAGAATGACGTACCTGGCCTGGACAAGAGCTTGCACATGAACGGAGGGACGGCAGGAGCTGTGAAAACACGCACCAGAGAGCGTTGCAGGAGGAGAATGCGAGGAGCGGGAATTTGGCAATTGAAGGCAAGGGGAAGCGTGATGGTGAAGGATTTGAAAGGCACGAAATGGGGGGCGGGACATCCGGGAAGCGGGTCTCCAGCGCCGCCAATTGGAGATGGATTTGACCCCCGTGGTTGCCCCGCAATTTACCTCTGGGGAAAACACTACAGTAGAATTTGTAATTTGTAACACATGATAAAACTTGGAAATTTTGAATCGATATAAGGTAGGTATCTCAAAACCGCCACTAATTGCTACTGTGCCTAATTACTACTATTAGACTGCTCAAATTCTTATATGTTCTTATTGGCAAGGGAAAGGAGGTTCCAACGCACCAAAGAACGTGACATTTGGATATTGTATGCAAAAGTTATGAAGGAACAAAGTTTGGTTCTAAAAGTGTTTCTTTCACAGAGGTACATAACTGATTTTGGAGATGTACACACACTGAAGATGGCGCTTTAAGGTCGGTGGCGCATTTGGGATGCCTACCTTAGGAGGCAACCCATTCCTAATCAATCGCCATTCTTGCTATGTAGAATTGTTCTCTTTCCATGAAGGAGAAGAACAGTGATTAATTATGGTGCAGTTCCCGAAGCAGTTGTGACGCATTTTGATTGGCTACAAGACTTTCAATATTGCAACCACCCCTTCGTCAATTTTCTTTTCAGCCCATGATTGGAAATAGCAAGCCCTATATCACCAGTAAGGGAGGAATATAATCTTCCATTGAAAAATTCACAGTAATTATGTTTTGAGAAATAAAAATCTGGAAAAATTATGGAAACCTTCCAAAGTCTACTTTGGCACATAGGAAAAATTCTCCAGTGAAAAAACTTGCCCTACAGATGGTCAAATCTGCTTAAGTGATCTAAAACGGGTTGCCTCCCTTGTTTGCAATCAGAGGCTCCAAATTGATGTCAAGAGAGGTGAAGAAATACACCAAAATATGGCACAAAATAGGGGCATTTTTTTAAATTTATCCTTCATTGAGGAAATAATGGGGTCAATCCTCCTTGGCCCTTACCCTTGTTTACCAAATACGACCCATAAATAGTCAAGTAACCATTCATCAAGTAGAATAAAGAATAAAGCAACTAACCTTAGAATAAACATTGATTTCAAGGGCCATTCTTTGACCTGCTAGGATTGAGTGTGAAGAGAATATTGTGAAGGGCATCATCACAAAGTTTAGACCCTACAATTTGGCAACAATTATCGTGTGGTTATCGTTGTTTCATGGGTTCGTACCATAATCGCACTGACTCAGTGTATTTTTACGCACTGAATTAGTGCGAAAACAATGAATATCAATAGCGTACGGTTTATGTACTTTAACTATATGATTGTTGTGCAGTTTTGACACAACAATTGTATAGTTAAAGTACATAAACCGTACGCTATTGATTTTCATTGTTTTTGCACTGATTCAGTGCGTAAAAATACATTGAGTTAGTGCGATTATGGTACGAACCCATGAAACAACAATAACCGCACGATAACTGCTACCAAATCATAGGGTCTAAACTTTGTGATGATGTAGGACTTTTCATTCACATTAGAAGAGTGTCGGATCCCTAGCACGCAAGGGGGGCCATATCCTTAGTCATGAAAGCTCCTTTGATCTAACGAGTAGGGAATTTGACCATGAAGAATTAGTCAAAGGATTTTTTGGCATATTTAGGGCAAATTATACCAATAATTTCAATTTTTTTTATGGACAACTATCTTATACAAGTTTTCTCATGTAAGGCACCTTAGTTTACAATGAATTTTATCATAGGAAGTACATTCATCCAAAATTATCGTCCAATACATTTTTTTTTATCATTATTGGATTTTAACAATAATCTCCAAATTCCAAAAGCAAACAATAATGTTGCACATGGTAATTTGCTTAGAGATGATTGTAAGGTTAATGTTTGTAATGATTTTAGTGCGTGCTCAAAATTTTGGGCCCAAAATATTTTCTATAAATGGCAATGTATACATCAGTTTCTTCATCCTCTAGACATTGAGGATTTTGAAAGCATTGAACAATTAGTACTATATTTGAGAGCTTATTTTGTTCATTGCATATACATTCAAACAACACTGGAATTTCCTATTGCCGGAATCTTACAGATCTTCAATTATTACAACCGCATTTTGATATGTTAGCAATTTGATTGTGTAAATTGAAATGGAGTCATTGAAGAATTTATCAAAATGCAAATGAATCAATGTTTACCAATCTATACAAGTTTGTAGATGCCACTATTAACAACATCTTGACAATTAAATAAAGGATCCTAATAAATTGAACTACTTTTATTAGTTTGATTTAATATTTAATAGTTCTTTATTTAGATTTCATTCATCTTATACAAAAACCTAATCAATGCAACAATTACGACAAGTACTAGCTTTATTTTTTGCACATATTTTTGTTTGCAATGATAGTTGCAATTGTCAAATGGTTACACAATGAAATTAACTTACTTCTCTCTTTGGTAAGATTTGACGAATCTAAAGAGTGAAGGCCAAATTTGCCAAATAATTATAGTTCATATAGAAATTTACTTCTTGGATATAGTTCTCGTAATCATGCTTTTATAATCCTCTCTGTCACAAAATTTGTATATCACTTGTGGGAAATAAAAATAGGTGTGTAAACTCATACCAAATGAAATCCCTATACTATAATATATTCTCCATATATTTTTTGAAACGTACTATAATATATTTGATTAGTATGTGCCAATCTGTTCTTGTTTCCATTGCATTCCATTACTCATACATTGTTTCAATTTCTATACATACATTCAGTGACAAAAAAAAATTCATTAATGAATTGAAAAGAAAATGAAACTTAAAAGAATCCTTAGGCCATTTCTTGATGATGGTTAACCCCTAAAGGACCAAACTACGTTTTTTGGCTACATAGCGATTTTGAGCAAGCTGGTATGAATGACGATTTGCATACTTTAGGTTGAAATTTTAATAGAAGGTGTGGACAAGGAATATCTTTCATGAGCCCTAAATTTCATGACATTTATAAATATGAGTCAAAAGTTATGGCCTAATATGATATTTTTTTTGTAAATAGGCAATCTAGACACAATTTGAAAAATCATTTTTTTTAAAACAAAAATTTGGAATTGATTGTTTAGATTTTATATATATGTGGAAAGCTTTGAATCATTCCATTTTTATCAATGAGATGAAAGTTATGAAGAGTTTTTGTTTGCGAGCGGTTATAGATTCTCTACTCTGAAATAGGTCTTTTGTTTTACTCAATTTTCAATTGAAAAAAGGAAAAAATAAAATCACAGCATGTAGATTGTTTATTACAACATTGGAGCTATTGGTATTGGCATTTTTCAATTCCATAACTAAATTCTTAACAAATTTGTATTTTGAATCATTTTCTATTTCTTTCTACTTACTATTTTTTCCCTATGTGTTGTACAATTCCAAATGATTTGAAATTTTTCAAGCATATAGCCAACTTACCTTGAAAAATGAATCTAAAGAAGCACCACCATCTTGGACATTTTTTCATAAAAATGTGAGCTTGTGAAGTGCAACTGCCCTGTTTTTTGCAAGGCCAAAATATGGATTTCTAGTTATGAATTCAAAAGCTTATATGGCTTGCAATCCATTGGGGGGAAATTTTTGAAATTAATTCTACATGTTCTTGAGTTAGCATACTACAAGATCTTGCAATTACATGTGTCTAAAAATGTTTTTTTTTCTAAAATTTGGTACTTGTACTAGAAATAGCAGTTTTAGAGCATTTTTGGTGAAAACATAGTCATGGAACATTAGAGGTTAACGTTTCCCTTCTATGAATTTTTTAATGTAAGACTCCGATGCCTTTAGGTTTCTGGCTTTGCCTACTACCCACCAAGCAATGGAATCTTACATTAAAAATTTCATAGAAGGAATTTTTTACCTTATACATAAGACCTTCATGGATAGGTCCTTACGTCACGTAAAATACGTGCATGAGGGCCTTATGTTTGTAAGGTGCCTTGCCTCACGTGTGTTGATCTCCACCCTTTGTCTTTTGGATAATGCGCCTTACATGTGTAAAAACCTCATGCAGGTGTCTTGCCCTAAGGTAGAGCCCCCCATAACCGACCGAATAAGGAATTCCGACATGATCTGGAGTAGTGAAGGCAAAACAAATATTTTTCAGAGGTACATCGATAGAAATGACATGGATTGCAAAAAAATTGGTAATTTTATCGCTTGAATTGAAATTACTATGAATTTTGGGAGGCAAAAAGTGCTCTGGGCCCATGGCCAATGTTTAGACTCTTCCAATTCTGATCAATCAAGAACTTTTTACCTAATCATTATTTCCTACTCTTTTTTTTCACAATTTGGGACATGTATTAGTATTTATTAGTTCCAACCTTGAAAAGGAAAAAGAAAACATTCTAAGCTTGGTCAGAATCACGTGCACCTATAGGTCAGGAATGGATTAGTGGTTGGGAATGGGGGTCTACCTTATATCAAAGCTTGCACTTGACGCTTCCCAATTGAGTTACATAATAGCTTACGAAGAGAACTCAAGTAAATGCAGCTGTATCATCCATATTTGACACTCAATTAACTTACTACTATATTAAAATATAATTAATTATTATTAAATGTTATTGGTAAGTGAAAGAAGATTGTTTGGAATTTTTGTATGTATTCTTTGGATTTAGATATAGAATGAATAAGTTAAGAAATTCCAAATTATTCTCGATATCAAGAAATAACACTAGGCTTTCCTAGGCTATCATGTTTTGATTGTATACAACTTGTATCATCAATGTTTAGTTTTTTGTGTTGCTTTTTGGTTCAAATGAAGGTGTTGAATTTTGACAATGATGACTATGGATGCACATAACTTATGTACACTCTGAGGATATTAGACTTCTATAAGTTTAAAAAATTGACCAAACTTTGTATAAAAGACAAAAGAAATTCCAAAATTTTGTTTGAAATTGTGCAATAGTTGCAAGAGGAGAATTGGATTTGTTGGATGGCAAAAAATTCAAGGGAGGTTTGCGAGAAGTGAGGGAGGCCAGACTTTGGCATTAGGCTTGAATTTTTTGACAACAAGGCAAAGATATTCCTAATTTAATGTAGTTTTTCTCTACTCACATAAAGGTGAAACCATTGTGGAACTTGACAAAGATGGTTTTCAACTCTAAAAAAAATTAGAAATTCCAACTTTGTATCGAAGTTCGCTTTAAGGATGAACTTCCATGCTATATTAGAATTAGAAATAAGTTTTTTAGTTTTTTAGAGTCAAAAATTGCTTTTGAAGAGTTTTAGGTAGGTTGATAGCTTACACCAAAACTTGGGTCAACCAACAAAATTTAGAACCAATGATAAAAATAGTGTTCTAATTCTTAGAAAGTTGCCTCTTTAATCTACCTTTACAAATTGAGATTGAAATCTATGCTAGCTAACAATTGTGATTTTTAAAAACAATTGTTGTTGTCATTTTTTGCTAATTTTGGACCATTAGGATTATTAAAATGGAAAATTGAATATACAAATTTATCATATTACCCATTTGAATTGAAGTGGGGAACCCATGAATTTTTGCTGCAAAATTTAATGTAAATCTATACTTGATATGTTTTCTAATGATACGTTCACTAGAAGAAATTTGTGTTTGCCTCAACAAAATCTACATGACGTGTTTGTTGAGGCAAACGCAAAATCTGCTTTAAAAAACGCAGAAAAACACAGACTTTGTGTTTACCTCAACAAACACGTCATGTAGATTTTGTTGAGGCAAACGCAAGTTTCTTCTAGTGGTTGTCTGCCTCAAAATGCAAAATTTTAACTCTTGTACAATTTTAAAGACCCTCTTTGAAATTTATACAACTTTGTGGTATGCATAACCTCCATCAATAGTCATTATGCATCATTCAATGAAGAAAATTATTATTTGATTATAGATTTGGAGAGACATGGCATCGAAATCAACCCCACTTTTGTTATGAGCGTCAAATTCACATTTAGAGGGCTACAATGGTGGCACAGTAAAGGTACAAACACCTATCAGTGACTGTTGGATGTATTTAAAGGCAAGGAATTATAGATTTTTGTAAAATTAGTTCTTGCACAATTCGAGGGCGCCTTTTGGTACATCCGGGAGATTTGTCCAACTAGAAGAGGTGGGAATTTGAGGTTGGCATTCCTCAGATAGCAGCTTGAGGTGGCTGTTGCTGCGGTTTTGTGTTGTTCTCTTGCTCAGTTTAATGCATCACTTGCATCGCTTTAACGTGATTTGTAAGTTTGAATTACGGTAGTGTATTTCTCAATTTCAGTTAGCAAACAAATCATATGCTGAAGGTTCCATATGTAGAAACATGACATGCCATCCCTTTTTACATTACATGCACAACTTCATTTCTGTTTTCTCATGGCAAAATGTACTAATCATGTTCATGTGAGCCATTCGCAGAATATCCGTTGCCTTCTCTGGAGCGTCATGCAGAATATGGAGGATAGATATGCCTCTTGCAGATCGGACAATGATTCTAAGCAACGCCAAGTTGGAAAATTTCATGACTATTCTAGCAACAAGGATTTCAACACGTGGGTTATCTAAGCTTGTTTTGGAGGGCCCGCAAAATGGCCATGAACAACAGTTATTCTGCTAAGTTTTGTTTTTTCTTGAAACACATGGACAATTTCCATTGCAAGGGGAAACAATACACAAAACCGACGGACCTCGTCGGTCCTCGGCGGAATTTCTTAGGTTTTCTACTTCTTTGCTGATAAAAAAACTAACGAGAAACAACTCAGCAAAAGCAAGATCCACAGACAGACTCGCCGGAAGCAAAAGCCCGGGCCCTCAAGAGGCGCCGTCTAAGAGCCAAGACCGGGAGACAACCGAGGAAACCACTACCGCTAAGTTTTGGTTTCTTTAGATTCACGTATGCAAATTGACCAAGTTGGCGCTAAAGAAACTGTAATTTGACAGTTTTAGGTTCAAAGATCTCATGGCAGAAATGGGGCCTGGCTTGTGCTAGCGCTCAGTGACGGCAAAAATCGCATGGCAGAAATAAGGTGAGTTACCTCTGTAGGAGGAAAGAAACTGAATGAGGTGCTTCATCCTCTTGATGAAACTATTGCACAGGTGTGTTTTGAGGATCTGTTAAAAAAGAAAAATCAGCATTGCATGCATGGAAGAGTGCGCAATTTGCCACAAACAGGTACTCAGAGTATAAACATCCATAAAATTTTATATGATGTAAAACACACCTCTGTGCATA
Organism: Pseudisothecium myosuroides; assembly: GCA_951799445.1. NCBI lineage: Eukaryota > Viridiplantae > Streptophyta > Bryopsida > Hypnales > Lembophyllaceae > Pseudisothecium > Pseudisothecium myosuroides. The sequence continues at coordinate 19,582,789 of OX637290.1, read as the reverse complement.
AACAGAGTGACCAAAGGGCTGCTGCAACCTTAAAACTGGATTAGCCCCATTGATTATTTTCTCGTAGTTCTTTTCTGTTACTGATTATCCAGCTATTTCCAACATCTCAGCCATTTCCAATATTTTCACTACACAGAAAGTCCCGAGACACGATTAATTGTCCTCAGTCCACGTCTCTCTGCATCGATTTATTACCGATTTACGTAGGTAGTATAGTGCCTGATACCAGTCACAACTGATCGATAATTATGTAGGTCTTAATTATGTCACTTTCCTTGTCCTTCGGGCTTTGAAGTGAAGTGATACCTTGAACGAACAGATTCTAAGGGTACATCCTGCTCAAAAAAAGACTGAAGTTGTTTTCTCTTGTTTTTCAAAGCTGTTAAGTTCACTTGGTTCTTGGATCCATGCCCCTCTCAAATCGATCCTCTTTGGAAGTCGGTCGATCGGGGCCGTGGCAATGGCACCTCCGGCCTTACTGGTGGCATGCACAGTCTGCACAGTTGCAGTTGGGGCCGCACTTGCAGTCATTCTCGGAGTTGTAGCTGTTCACAGAATCACAACAAGAAGTTAGAGCATTCTAAATTATGAGTCTGAGATCTATATTAATCCTAGATTATTGAGCTTTAACGTTTCAGCAAACTTGGAATAGTAGCAGTTTTGAGACACCCATCTGGAACTGAAGTGATTTGAGACACTCGTTTAAAAGGTCAGATCTAAAACCAATTCTAGATTTAGAGCTCTGAGGTTTCAGTTGGGCGCAATGGAAAACACCCGAGCACTCAAAAGTCCTAATTTTCAGCCTGTGGATCATGAAATTTTCCAATTAAATTTTTTTTTATAGGTTCTTATGAGAAACTAAGCTTATACAGTATATGAGAATGAAGGATAGGAAGCTCTTACTTGCGTAGACCTCCGAAGGTTGTCTCAGTCAACATCTTGCAGCATCTGGTATTTCACACAGCAAAATTAAGAAATAGTTAAGCATTTGTACTACCTCATTCTCAATCAATTGAGCAAAGATATAGTAATCGTCAATTTCGTTAAATTGGAGCGATCCCGGCTTCAAAAATTGTGACATGCACCTATGAAAACCTCTAAAAAATTTATGTAACAAACTGGGCTGCCAGAAAGAGCCGAAGTACGGTTCTCAACAATCTGCAAAAACAGGTTGGAACTAAACAAAACGTGAAGAATTGAAACTACACAAAAAACGTGAAGCAAATTCTCAAATTTTGAGGACGAGTGCTGACCCGCAACCAGGGCTGCACTGGCAGCTGCTCCCATGTGCACAATCAGGCTTTCCACATCCTGACATTGTCGAGAGCTTTAGGAGAAACAACAGCACAAGGAGACTGATGGAGAGCTTTTGCACAAAATTTGAAAACTCTGAGATGCAAAGCAAAGACTATGAAAACTATGAAACTCAAGTGCCCTTTTTATATTACTCTGTTGAGGCTATTTCTTCCAATAAGTTACTTAATCACTCACAATTAATTATAGATATGGCACTTTCGTGTTTCCACTCTGTACTTATGTTATAGAAGAATTGAAATCTAAAATCCTTATCACGTACTTGGATGTTACATTAAGCAATCTAATGAGTGTACCCAGCCTAAATTGCACTAATTATTCAGCTAGGCGTGGTCTATTGAAGGTTGGGTTCTGTAGCTCATGGTAGCACGGTTTGAGTCTATTGGTATCTTTCCTCTTAATGGGTCCCTTTTCGAAGTACAAATTGCAGTCTCGTCTTTCATCTGGTTATTAGATTAATAACCCTCTCCAACATGATGAATTAGAAAATACACATCTGCTAAGCATCTAACACAGTCGTTACTGATTAAGGAATTTTGTTGCCATGGTGTGAGCTTCATCAACTTTCTTGAGGAGAAAGTTTCAAGTTTATTCATCTCTTCGACTGATATAAATGTGGCGCGCAGGACTAACCTATTCACGTGGGTTACTCATCATCAAGCAACTGATGAGAGCTTCTAAATGTTCAGCGGCACATTATCAGACTATCTGTGAGTCTATAAAGAGAAACTGGTCTTGGTAGATTCAAAGAACCAAAGATGTCCACTAAAATACGGCACATACAAGTGGCGTACTTTTTAACAATTGCATTTTGAACTACGACATTAGGAGCTCACGGTTGTTAATTTACATAAATCTCATGTTCGTTCAAATGGCAGATTTCAGTTCAATTAATCAACATAGTTTCGCTGACCTGACTAAAACCTCTGACAAGAAACCTCAGATCTATACCAATCCTAGTTATTAGAGCTCTGGGCACTTGAATATGGACTTGAACATCACTATTTTTGCACTCCGAATCACACCCATTAAGATACAACAAATATGACCCTCATAATGAACCTTGTGTTCCAAACATAAATTAATCTACACATATCCTAGTTTTGGAAGCTCTGTGCAGTTGTTCCGAATTGCGACAATATACTATTAAAATTGATGTTTCCGTCTTCTATTTCGTAACATCCAGCCAAGTGACGAATTTCTGATATTCTGAAATGATAGACAGACAGGTACAGTATCTCCATTCTATCAATTGTGCAAATTAATTCAAGCAGAGTAGGTTTGTTCCGGCTCTAATTTTTAGGAGACAGATGCCGCCCAACCTGGGCTCTTGTTTAGTTATTTAAATCCACTCTTGTCGATAGTGTGCAAGTCTGTTCACAGCAACTTGTTAAGTTAGTTCATTTCGAGCAGCCGTGTCACTTCACTTCAGCCGTGTCGGTGGCTCCCCAAGTGCTGGAGCGTCAGTCAAATGTCTGTTGAGATTTTTTCCATGGACTACAGTGGTGTTCCAATAACTTACGTATATTGTATTGTATGAATAAAAAACAGTGTTTTTTAATGCAATGGGTTCCCACTTGTTTCAAAAACTTTAAATAAAATAAAAAAACAGTCAGATAATTAATTGCAGTGAGCATGTTGGGGTGTTGGTACGCACATTTGATTCCCCACTGCCGTGTAAGTAAACGTAGAATGCACGGAAGGAGCTGTAGCCATTGGAATGTAACCGCAAATATGCCCTCGGTCTCAGTCAAGGTAAGGTAAGTTAGCGTCCCAAGAAGCGGTTGAGAACGTGTTCCGAGGAGATTTATTGACAGCTTTTGCAGTCCACTTCGGCATCGTTGAAATCAGTTGCACTGTAGATGAGAGGAATCTTGGCCAAGGGCTTCTGTTCATGGTTAAGAACTTGAAGAAGGACTGGTCTTGAGAGGCTGCCTCGTCGGTGGTGGCAGAAGCCGACCCATGTTTGACCCCGGGCCTTTTTTCCATCAAAAACCACTCAAAACTGTCATTTCTATTGCAAAGTGCAGAAATTGGGTTTTTTTGCATGTCTAGGAATGGGATCTTGCACTAATTTAGTTTAACCCTTAAAGATAGGAGGCCGTTTTGTGGCCGATGGATGACAGAGAATCAAACTGTATGGGACAGAAGTGCAACTATTCATCCTCAGAATTTGTTGTGAAAAGGGGAGATCTTCTACAGTAGCTTGACTTCCAATGAGTGCTTTTACAATTTTTTAAGCCAATGATTCACACAGTAATGCAAAAGGATGATTTCTAGGGTCACCCCTTCGTCCTTTAACCCTTCATTGCCTAAGGCCTATTTGAGTTCAAAAACATCACTGCTTTTGAAAGTCTTATAGATCTAAATGACACTAAGTTACAGAGAACTCAACTGTACAATCTTAGGGTGCATATGTTGTAAATGACATGAATCAAATTTGGAGTCATTTGGCCACGTAGATTGCAAGATTATAATGTTTTAGTGTTGAAAAAGGATGCTGAAATTTTGCTAGCAAAACATTTGGAGGAGAAATTCGATTTCTAAACCTACTCAAACGAAAAAACTTTAAACTAAAAGGTGGTTCAAAACCAGCATACGAAGACATTGGTGGAAAAAAATATCATTGAATTGACTCATTGTGTTTGCAAAATGGCTTGCAAATGTAAAAAAAATAGCAAGAAAAGTTGCAAAAAACACATTTATGGATGAACCTCCTTCTACTAAAATGCTTCTCATTTTCTCATAACTTTTTGGATTGATATGAAATTTTAGCCACATAAACTAGACTAGTGTGCGCAACTTCTTCAAAAGAAATTATTAGAAATGGAGACTGTATGAAGAAGAAACAAGCCACCGAAGTTCATTGTAATCCACAAATGTCAGGATTTTGAACTTCAAATTGCTCCCAAACATTCAAAACAACTTAGATTGACATGAAATTATTACCACAATAACGAGACTTCAAGGGAAAACATAACCCAACAAATTATTAAAAACGAACTTTGGATGAAGGAGATACAAGCCCTCGAAGTTGCAGCCTTCAAATGCAGTTTGGTGAATTCAAATTGAATCCGCAAACTTTGATTGGCTTCCAAGAAATCAGTACATCTTGGATTGATTTGAAAATTTATTATGTAAAATAGAAGAGAGGGCACAAATTCCCCAACAAGTTTTATTGAATTTGGACATCAGATGCAAAAGTTATAGCACTTTGAATTGGACTTGAAACTATGTGAGGACACTTTTGGTCCCCTTAGGTGATGAGGAGTTAAAGGTTAAGAATGTGTGGAAGAAATTTCAAAAACTTTGACTACGTGGATTGTAAGATATTTCCATTTGAAATCTAGATTTTTTGCACTTTGCAACTTGCCTAGCTAGAATTTTTAAGGCTTTGAATCTTCTTAGCTTAGAATTTTTGTACTACACATTTTGAATTTCTAAATTTTCTTGTTTAAGAATTGAGTTGAAAGTTTAGGAAAAAAAAATTTAATAACTTACACTTGATTTTCATTCTTTAAAAAATTGTTAAAGAGAAGTAGATTTGAGGTTGAAGGAAAAACTAATTAAACTGTTAATAGGTCTAAGTTACCTTCAAAACAAGACTACAAGTCCAAGGCATGAAGACACCTTCTCTTAGCAAATCCCATGGATATTAACAATGTCAAATAGATACAACAATTGAATAGAAATGAATGCTTGCTATACAAACTTACAAAGAATAGACATCAAAGAAAATTTCAAGCTATGTTTGGGCTACTTAAATGCATGAAAATGTGCATTTAGAAAAAATATCAGCCCAAAAAGGCCGTCAAAGAATCTGTAAGGTGAGCAGTCAGCCGGTGTGCTTCGTTGGATTTTCAATTAAAAAATTGTTTTTTACCATTTTTTTTGTATATATATATTTTACTGTATTTGCAAATTTGCCAAAATCCTAATGGCCCTCCATAGGGTCCAGATTTCCCATAATGCATCTAACCCTTTTAGAAAATGTTTACAAAAAAGAAAGCAACAAACTTGACAACATTCTTGACAACATTAGGTTTCATGAACTAGTGGACATCATCAATGGATCTTTTTTTCAACCACCTTTCTAATCTTCTCCGTGATAATTCATTGCTAGAGCCTTGCCATTAATGGCTTGAAAGAAATGTATTGCGCAAGGTGGAGGTACAATATACTTGCTTGAAATGTAGTGTAGAACAGGTGACATATGGTACCCAGAGGTCACCTTTGGCACATGTTTGCCAAATAATCCATTAAAGTCCAAAAATGCACTTTGGCACTACAAAATATAATTGCTTCAAAATTTGGCATTAAAATAAAAAATATTGAAATTTTCAGCAACCACCTCTTATAGATTCAAAAGTGATTTTTGATATAAATGGAAGAAGGTGTGTAGACAATGTCTTTATACAAATGGGGTGGCAGGAAGTAAAACAACCCACGTGGGATATGTAAATTAGAATGAATAGAAGCTCAACCTCTCATACCTATTTAAAATAAAAGCAATAATTGTGTTCAATATAAAATTCAGACCTCATTTTGGCGCAGTAGAATAACTTTTCCAAAAACTTTTGATCTAAGAAAAGTTGGAAAATCAAGCTAAAATTCATGTCCAAAAATCCGTTTGAGATTTTGAGCCTCCAATCAAAAGTTATGAACAAAATTCAAAGAGGGGTTGGGAGGGACATTTTCTTGGACATTTTCAAACATCTTCTCTAAATTTTGTCCATAACTTTTGATTGGAGACTCAAAATCTCAAATTGGTTTTTGGAGATGAAATTTAGCTTCATTTACCAACTTTTCTTAGTTCAAAGTTCTTTGGAAAAAAGTTATTCTACTATGCCAAAATGAGGTCCAAAGTTCTACATTGAACACAATTCCTACATTTTGACAATGAGCCATCAAGCTCTCATCTTCAAATTGTCCCATATTCTTTGAAGACTCATGATGGACAACGGATTTTATTATAAAATCAACCTCTCCATCTAATTTTTCATGGATACATGTTGGCATGTAGATGAATTGGAATATTTACCAACATTTTGGCTTTCTTTACAATTAATTTTTCTTGGATTTGGTAAGGTGGCTTGTTAACCCATAAATGCCCAAGGCCTTTTTCAAACTTCTAGGAATTTGCTCTAAATTGAACAAAAAGTTAACATTTTGATAAGTTGTATCAATTTTTTATGAATTGTAACCTTACAAATTCAAACTAGACATGTTAGAGGTCACATAGGAAAAGAAAACACAACAATATCACTTATGAATTGAAGGATTATAATGTTTGAACATGAGGGTGTTAAAACTACAAAAGTGACTTGAAGTCTTTCAATCCTCTTTTCACATACCAAATCTAAAAAGTTGATAACCAAAAAAATATGAGGTTAAAGGACCTAACATGTATAACTCCAATCAATTTACGGCTTCCCAAATTGTACTCTACAAATTTTTGAAATGAATTCCTAATGTGATTTTTCCTCTAAGATCTAGTGTATTTGAGGCTCATTTCCAAGAGTCCTCAACACTATAGAAAGTTAAGATTGCAATGGATATCCTTGTACAAAATCTTGAATAGAAAAATCATAATCCATCATTTTCAAAATCGGACTTTTGAAGCTAAAACTAGACTTCAAAAAGAATTTTTCAAAAATATAAATTACTAAAAACAAAAACTTGGTTAGGTTTTATTTAACTTCAAAGTTTTGTCGACACCAAAATTTGATGCCTCGGGCATTTAGGGGTTAATTTTCAAAATCATTCGGCTTAAAATTTTTTAATTATTTTTTGCTAAAGGTGACCTTTGGCTACGGTATTAGAGTTAATCATAAAATTTGCCATGTGTTTGTAGAGAGATCATGGAAATAGCTCCTTTTTTGCACGGATATATCCTTTTCTGCACGGATATAGCTTTCGTGCTAATTACCCTATAAGCATTTTGGGATCGTTGAAGATCACATTATGCGAAGGAGTTGATCCATTTTCGATCATTAACCCATTTTCACAGCTTAGGCTCCTCCATTTCTAATTAGTTGTATTGTAGGTGTCTTTTCACGTACAACATAGCCAACAGGAACAACAGAAGTGTCCGGGAGGTATGCATTGAAAGCATAAAATAATCATAATATGTATTGTACATTGAAAGCCACAATAATCACCTACATTGATTTAGGAAGTACTCTATGGTTGGCAATTGGTTTGCCTACATATTGACAATGGAACAAATAGAATCTTTACAAAAAAAAATTGTGATTTTTTCGTTTTGAGGGGAAAAATATCAAAAATTATGAAATTTTTCATAAATCTATTTCTCTACATGGAAAACCTTTTTTCCTGAACCTTCCCCATACCACAAATAGGCTGAATTAGTTAAGTGGTTGAAAATAGGTCGTCATCCTAATATTTGGTAACCTCAAATGAGACCTCGATTGTCTTCTTGTTGTATTTGTGTTGTTGTCAATGTCAAGCTCTTGTTCTTTGGTGCTCTCTCATCGCCTTCATTCCACAATTTTCTGCTCTCATCACTTACCTGCATCGTAGCACTGGTCATTGTAGCCTTTAAATTTCACTTGATGCCGCTAATTTCTTGTACAACATTATACTTCACGTACTTTACTATGCACCTACATTCAACGTCTTTAGGCATCACTTCCATCCATGGATTTCAATTTGTTTCACAAGCAACTTTCAAGTCTCTAGTGTAAGATAATTGATTAATCTCCATGGCTCAGTTTGCAATCTTTTTTGTACACATGTGTTGAGTATAGGTAAGAAGTTTATTTAAGGTTGATAGTTGTTTGGGAATTACTACCTCCGTCCCAAAATGATCTTCCTGTTGGACAAAATATTTCAGATTAAGGCAAAAAATAATATTTTAAACCTCGTTTTGCACTATAAGTAGAGTTTGGTGTACTCCTAGCATTCTAGAAATTTTGAGTTTCAAAGCCCTTTTCAAAATATAGTTTTGGAATATTGAAAAGAAGAATTTTTTGGGCATTTTTAAAGATCACCAGTGGTCAATTAATTGTTGAGTGTGAGGTCATCATTTTGTAGGCATTTAGTATATGCCTAAGCCCATATGTGGCCCTTTGTTCCAGCTCCCAAAGCTTCATCTCCTTCAATTGGGCAATATTAAAAGAGATGCAAAAAATAAGAACGAACAATGTTGACTGACCCCATTAATAATTTCATTTGTCTTTTGACTAATGATTGCATGAATGGAGGGGAAACTACTACTTGGAATTGTTTTATTAGTCCCAAATAGCAATTAATGTCAAATTTAACCAATTTGCAAGGTCACAAAGTGTAACAGGAAGATTATTTTGGGACAAAAAATTAAGGCCAACTGAGGAAGATCATTTTGGGATGGAGGGAGTAGTAAATAAGTCTTGGAAGTGATCTTGCTCTGTTGCTTAATTGATTTTCCTTTTGTGTGGAAAAAATGCTTTCAAGATCTTAGATAATCATAGCGTGTTTTTGATTTTGTTAGAAATGGTGGTCAATTCATGGCTAAGGCAATTAGTACGTGTTAGCATTTGATTAGTGTCTAGGACAAGAAGATGAGAAGTCTTCTACCAATGACTAGCATTAAGTTTAGAAAATTGCTTCTGCTTTTGCTAGCTGAACTCCCAAGGAGATCACTCCTTGAAATTTAAGGTATACACCTAAGTTAAGAGAGTATTTGATGTGGGGCTATTTACCTTGATTATTGTATTTTAGATGACCGTATTTTCCCATTAAAAACTACAAGAGGGATATTTCCGATAACCTATGATTTTTATAAATTCATTCATGTGATTTTTTAAGTGGGGCTATCTTACATATAAAAATTAAGTGTACAATTGAAAAGGGTAAAAGACCAATTGCCCATTGAATGATCAATTGAAAATCTTGATAGGATCCTATGAAATCAATTTTCATCGGATGTTGACAAAATTTTGATGCAAGATATGAACATGTTTCCCCTTAGTGAAAATATACTTTTTGCTAACTGATTACCCAAATCAAAAGTTATATTGCCTTGAACTTTTTTAGCAACACGGACAATTTCGGCATCTTTTGAATACTTTTTGCAAAAATGCTCATCAACTTTTGAAATTTGGTATGTACGTAACTAATAAAATATGGCATACAATTGTCAAAAAAAATTTAGTTCTCAAATCACATACTAAAAGGATTCAAACTTCATTAGCTATGTTGGGGTGGCTTCAAGAAAAAATATTTTCTTCTAACTTCAAGCCATATTATCTTGCAATATGTGAAGTCAAAGTTTCTAAAAATTTCCTGCATATTCCAAACGTTTGTCTCTAATTTTTTATCCTTTGGATTTCAAATAATTTTTTTCTGATTGCACAAGAAATCATCAAAAAATGACTAGTATATTGCTAATGCACTTAACCTCCTTACATTACAAGTTGATTTAGAGTAAGCCAGACTCCAAATTTGCTTTTGAAATTTTTTATGGGTAATCCTAACATCATATATGTATGAATGGCTAAAATCTTCATTTTTGTGTAGCATAAAAATTTTACTCCAGGAGGGCTTGAAGTTTGTTGACTCTACTTTGCAATAATTTAAAAAAAAAAATCTAACTTCAAATGTTATAATCTTTCAATCCACGTGGTCAAATAGGTTGAAATTTTTTCCATACATTGCCTTATTTTTTTAATACACTTTTGTATGGTTGGTTTTTACGAAATTAATTAATTAATTAATTTTGGACAATGCATCAAAAATGGGTACTTTTGGACTTTTCCTCTTTTAAAACATCCTTTGGCCTTTAGGAATTAATAACAGATTTATAATTGAATAGTTCAAAATCCCCATTGAAATTATTCCATGAACATATTATTAAATATGAATGTATTTAACATTTTGACTTCAATGAATGAAATTAAACAAACTGGAAACTTTATCCTCATGGCGTATAATTTTTAGTTTGTTGAACCCACTAAGATAAACCTCCCTATTTGTACAATGTGACAATTTTTGCCACTTATGGTCAATGCCACGTTTACATTTCATATTTTTGATATATACACTACTAGTACCATGACACAATTTCAATCAACCACCCTTCATTGTAGATTTTCTTGGCAATGTTCATTTTATCATCCACATAAAATTATTTGTTCACATCTATATTCATTGTACTATGAAAAATTTGCACGGCATCTATTTGTCAAGGCTAACTTATTAATCAAAATTCCTACTACATGATGTTTTTATATACCCTAACTTATATATAATAGCAAATGTAGCATTTCATGGACCCTATAGTAGCCCTACATTTTATATAAGTTTTCTCTATTTTGAATTAAATGGACCCTATCTTTTAACTCACGTAGTTTTCTAAAAAACCAACAGTGGTCTTCCTAGGACTGAACTACTTCATCTGTGCTTCTTAAAATTATTTTAAAATACAAGATGCATTCATAAAATATGAATTGATAAATGATTTTCATTATATTAGGTGTTCCTAGAGTGTTAATGAAACTCTTTAACTACATTGTGACAGTTAATTGCAAAGTTTGACAAGCAATCATTTTTTGATGGAGACTTCAAGAGTCGTTGTACTTCAATTGATTTTGCTTGGGATGCTTATTTGTTGTGAGAATGCGTGCACAGTGACCACTGCTTTTACAAAAGAGGAGTTCAAAATGAGTGGTGTGGCAATAAAGCATATTGCTAACTATGCATCCATGATAGCACATCAGGGTTGAAGTCAGATGCACCAAGACGTCGTGCGGGCTTTGCAAATGGAGATGAAGTATAGTACATTTGCATCTACTAACTATAGTAGTTTGTGGTTTGTTGATCATGTTCATGCTATTGTTTTTGATGAATTTGATATAAATGTCTTGCCTAAATACTACAAGTATGTTGTTGGTTATTGTTATGAATATGGTGGTTTTGGTGGTGAAAAGTTTGATTTGGTGAAATTAAATCATGTCGTATATTTGGTTTCTTTAACATTTAATGAAGGTACTGGACTCCATACCTCGTCAAAAGAAGTTAAGAAAATACTTGATAATTTTATCAAGGAATGCACAAGTAGTTTCAAGAAGAAAAATATAGGTGTTGGCTCATTAAAGAAGAATGAAGACATTGCTAATAAGATAGCGACAACAATACAGAAGAATTGAGAGAAGAATGGAAGTGATAGGATGGCAACAAAGATTAGATCAAGGCGGCTTGCAATGAAATTTCAATTTGTACAATCATGATAATTTTGCTCACATAGATTCATATTGGTTTGTAAATTTGTCTACAAACTTTGGTAGCAAATTCATACTGATTATATGATGTAGGTGGTTTGAAATCATTGTGGTCACATCGGTCGAGTTAGAATCATTGGATGTCCCGGACTAGCAAACAAATTAGATAGTTTGGGCAGACCGGACAAATAATAAATGTAACTACCTTAACCCCTAAAGGACCGTTGTCCCTTCGGGGGACAAATGCGTTTTCGGGCAAGTACCTACGGGCTGAAATTTTGTCGGGATTTTTTGAAACTTTTTTAGGAGATAGAAAAACTGATGAGCTTTGTGGGAATATAATTTTTTTCACAATCGGTGCCCGGGAACAAAAGTTATGACCAAATAAGCTCAAAATAGGGGACGCGGGGCAGCTCGGGCAGCAAAAAAAAATGGACAAAAATTTGAATTTTTTTTTTAAATATTTTTTTTCTCATAGATTATATTTTTGCCTATCTGGAAAGCTTTGATTCATTTCATTTGGATATGTTATGAGAAAGTTATGGACATTCTTGTTTTTCGGGTAGTTAGAGCATCTTCTTGAAAAAAATAACTTGTAGGATTCATTTCTGAATGCAATTTTTCATATTTTTCAAATTTTTTTTTTTTGCGTGGTTTATATTACTTGCTAAAACAATCTCACCATTGGGATTAGCGCAATTTAATTCCATTTAAAATATATGAATATTTTAGATTTTCCTTCTATCTCATACCTACTTCTACTTAACAATTTTTTTAAGAATGATAATTAAGTTTTTTTTTTTCCCTAGACTCTCAACTCAATTCTCCACTATAAAGATTTAAAGCTCAAAACGCTATAGTGCAAAAATTTTAAGTTAAAAATGTTCAAAGTCAAAAAATCCAGTCCCGCAATGTGCTGAAAAACTTGTTTTTTTCACTTTAAACGTAGATATCTTGCAATCTGTGCGGTCAAAAATTCTGAAATTTTTGCCACACACTCTCATACTAGTTAGGTGTCAGATCCTACGGTTAGATGTGGAAAAAAAACAATTTTCAATTTTTTTTACTTTTTGCTATAGAAATGGCAGTTTTGAGTGTTTATTGGCAGAAAAAAAGCCTTGGTCCTTTAGGGGTTAAAGTAGTCATATTGGACAAGTTAGGACCATCAAATGTCCTAGACGGGCAGGCAAATTGGACAGTTTTGACCGACAATGTAATCAATGTGACAACTATGTTTGAAATGGTAGATTTAACTACCATCTAAATGTATATATAGATATAGATATATGGATAAATATTTTAAATATCATATCTTAGTTTGAATTTGAATTTTTATATTATATCAACCTAGATTTTTTTTTCAAAATATTTATTAATAAATTTTATTTCACTTATTATAATTACATAATTAGCTTGAAAATGGATTTATGATTCAAGTACCCATGTAGATTATAGTGGAGTTGCTTACATGGGGGGTCTTGAAGAGTAAGCTTGTAAATGGCTTATATTGTTGTTGTTCTTATCTAAATAGACTCGCAAATTGTTAGATTTGTGGTTTAGGTGGAAAGAAGGCAAAGAAAGTAGTTGCTACACAAGAAACTATTGTTGAGAACCTAAAGATTCTACAAATTGTCATAGAAGAGAATAGGAGTTTGAGCGCCACATTCAACTTTCAATTAGACGCAATATGCAAACAGTACTCCAGATTTTCTACAACTGTTGGCAACATTGATAGTGGAGCTTCAACTTGACAAAACAATCCCAACCTATCGGCGACATTGGATCTTTAGGCTTGTCTCGTTTGACAATCACAATCACACCAAAAGAATTTTAAACTACAAATGTAAACTTTAGGAATAAATCAATTTCATGCATGCACTATCTCTATCTATCTTGAGGTCCACCACCGGCGGACATTGCCAACCTTTTTTAGTACATAGGTCGGATATTTCCTTAGGCGCATACTTGTCCACCCAAAACTCAGACTGTTGAATTGTCGTCACATTGCTTCTTTCTGTTAAGATTAGCTCGCTAGTCATCTTATAGATTGTATAGGCGTAGCTTTCTAGAATCCTAGAGTCACAGCTCTTGATTATCCTCAGAGACTCACACATATAAGTTCAGTCGTCTTGTGTCACTCAATGTTAACCCTTTAGTGACCGTGGTTGATTTGGGGGGCGGGCTTAGTTTTTCAAGAAAATGAATTTTGTGGCCACTCTAAAGATGTAGTCTTAGATCAAACCGTACAAGGTGTTTCCATAAGGGAGATTCTTCAACCTAAAAAAAATTAAACTCATCCAACTGTACAAATTGCTATAAATAAGGTAGGAGGTCCATAAATCAACCTTTTAAGGGCTAAAATTGAATTTTGTGGAGGTGAAACATCTTAAATATTTTTTAGTAAATTTTCCTCAAAAGACAAATAGAATAGGCATCTAATCCAAGTCGTTTCATATTTTTTCAAGCTATGTGAAATTAGTTACAAATTTTTGAAGTTCACAAAAAATTGTCATATGTGGTCATCCAAATGAATACCCTTCTAAAATGTGCAGATTTGGTACATTGAAGAAAGTGAAATGTACCTCTAAATCATGTTTGCTTCTAGAGCCTTGTTGGAGTTTGAGTTGCTCATTTCCTTAATTTTCAAAAATCAATGACTTGAATGACCCTTTAGAATTTGCGCTACATAAATACTAATGCATAAGTTTACTTCGGGCATTCATGAGATTATAAAGCAACACTTATACCTTGTCAAGACATCAAGTTACAAAAAAATCTCACAATTTGGTTGATATTTTTTTGTATTTTTATTGAACACTTCCCATTTAAAGGTCCAGGCCATTTGAGTTTGCAACCTCATAGCTAATTCATCAATGCTCCAATTATCTTGAAATTGGTTTTGTTTGAAGCGCACAAAGACATTCTAATTGCGTTCCTCTTTGAGATTTTTGTGATCAAATGTATTTTGAACAATTTTAGACTGAGAGTCCAAAAATCAACCAAAAAGTGGTTGACCGGTCACTAAAGGGTTAATATATAATATATGAACTGCATCTTTGCAATTCTTCTATGTGCACATGCTATGTAGATTTTACATATGGTATCAAAGCCATGTGTTTACCTTCTACTCCTAGAGCTTAATGCTCTAGCAAAGATGTTTTTGACTTGTTTATTATAGAAGGAAAGAGACTTGAAGTCAAAAATCACTTATGTCTCATCAACAGATTTTTCCAACTTCATATTGAACCAGTCGATCTAACACTTCAAGAACTTGGAGAAGAGCAACAACAATCGCCAATCACATTCAGCAAGCATCTGCAAACTTTACGACTACACTAGCAGAATTTGATGAGCTCAACCCGCATTATTTTGCTGATGGAGAAAGTTTCATCGATTTTCCGGCTATTCTTCAAGAACTTTAAGAAATCCAATAATATCTTCATTTGCTGGTGGTTCAGCTTCTAGCAATTTGACTCCCAGAGAGTTTGAACTTTGTTGAACCCCGCAATGGCATCATCTTCAAATTTAACTTCCTGAATATACTACACACCACCACTTACTGCATCCAATTATGCAACCTAGAGCATAAAGATTGAAATGCTCCTAATACTGTCAAAGCTTTGAGCCATTGTTGATGATACGGAAGTTGCTCCTACTTCCTCCAATTTTGTAAGTCTTGCAATCTGGCAGCTCAAAGATTTCAAAGCCCATTTTAATATACTCCTTGATTGTAGAGAAAAGCAACTCATCTCGTTACATCCCCTCAAGACCTCAAAAACAGTATGGGACCGTATTAAACAAATTTATGAAAATCTAACAAGGCTAGTCAAGTCAATCTCCATAAGAGATTATGCCGCATGACTATGTCCAAATCTGAAAATGTCATTACATTTTTGGAAACTTGGTAGTCTCTTTTATAAGAAGCAGCCATTGTTGGTCACACTTTTATCACCCTTAACAAGTAAATTTGCTATTAGCAGCATTATTTTACACCTAGAGTTCATTTATTACCATACAAGGAGGAATATCATATCTTACCTTCACGGAACTACTCTCTAATATTCTTCAACAAAATGAAATTAGTAATTCAATGACATCTAAGTCTAAAAAAACCACTATACGATCTTTTATGTTAAAGGCAAGTTTAATAAACCATATTTGGAAAAACGTAGCAAATTCCAATAACCAAGTAGATTTCAGAAATCTTCTTCATCAAGACCAGTTTATTGTTCAAATACATCTTTAACTCCTATTATTTGCCATTATCGTAGCATACTAGGCCATAAAGTTCCAGATTGTCGAAAGAAGAAACGAGACCAAGGTGGCACTTCTAGCAAAGTGCATGTTAATAGCTTCACTGGTAACGACCCACTTTATTTATTCTCTGCCAATTCAGTTCATTCTGACCAAGCAATGTCCTAATACCTTGATTTTGATGCCAGCCAGCACACGTTTCCTTTGAAATTATTATTCAAGGATTATAAAGAACTTTTTCCACTTCATTTTATAATTTTAGGGGATAATAGCATACATAGTGCAATTGGATATGGCTCTGTTGTTCAACTTTTAAATTATCAACAACTTATTTACAAATGTCTTGTTTGTTTCCAGTTTAGCCAAAAATTTACTCTCAGTGGCTCAGATAATAAATACCAAAAATACAAATGTGACATTCAATTGGGATCATTGTATTATAACGACCACTTTTTCAATCACTAATAAATCTATTACTTATAAAATTAAAAAAGGGGGCTTATTTTCACTTAAAATTGGTATTAAACCAACAATTTCTAATCATATTGCAATCACCAAACCAGATCTAGAAACTCAGCAATGGCATTATCGTTTGGGTCATTTAAATATCAAATTTCTTCATTCAATGCAAATTCATGACCTAGTTCAAGGTTTATCCCAAATCAAATCAACCCTCCCTCTTTGTACAAATTATATTTTTGGAAAGCAATACAAATCTATTTAATCATCATTCCCTGCCAATCGTGCTACCAAACTCCTTGCTTTGGTACACACAGACCTTTGTGGCCCTATACACACACCTTCTTTAGGTGGTGCACTTTATTTTATCAACTTCATCAACAACTATTCAAGATTTATTCATCTATATTTTCTTTCAAAGAAATCCGACGCTTTTACAAAATTTCTCCAATATAAAGCCCTCGTGGAAAAACAAACAAGCCAAAAGATTTTACTTCTTCATTCAAATAATGGTAGAGAATTTTGTTCCCATCAATTTAACAAATATTGTGTTGATAATGGCATTGCTTGGCACCTCACAAATCCTTATAACCCAACCCAAAATGGTATTTTTGAAAGATGCAATCGCACATTAATTGAGTCTGCACGAAGCATGCTAAAAGCTTCTCACTTAGGTAATTCTTTTTGGGTTGAAGCCGTCCTTCCAACTTGCTATCTTCAAAATTGTTCTTTTACCTCTTCAGTCCCTCATGCCACCCCATATGAATTGTAGATTGGTTTTAAACCAAATTTGGCTCATTTTCAAATATTTGGTTGTCAAGTTTATGCTTTTATTCCAGATGAAAAATGTAAAAATCTTGATTCAAAAACTTTACATTATATTTTTCTGGAATACAATGCACCCTAGAGTATTAAAGCTAGGATACTGTCATTCTGAAGCAAAAAGAGTTTTCTCAAGCCGTGATGTTCGTTTTTCTAAGAACGTTATATTCCATCCTTGATAAGATTGCACAACCATCCAAACAATCCAAGCCACTAGATTTACTTAAACAACAAACATCACAAATCATATCTCCTAAATCATCTCTTTAATACCAACTCCACCTGTCACTCCATTTAAGAGCTCATCTTTGACAGGCACATTCTCCAAGATCTTCATCTCAACGTACATCCCAACGTTCTAGTATAGGTACATGGCAAACCCCTAAATTTCACAATGAACAAAATTTTGCTTATGCATTTACGACATAGCTTTCGGAACCAACTACACTCCAAGAAGCATTGTCCAACAACAATTCTCACCAGGGGCAAGAAGCCATGAATCAAGAATATAATTCATTAATCCAAAATGGAACATAGCAACTCGTGGACCCCCACAAAATTGTTAATCTATTTCTACCAAATGGTTATACCGTTGCAAATATAATTCTAATGGAACCTTCAATTGGTTTGCTATAAAGCACGGTTTGTTGCTTGAGATTTGCACAAAGGGAAGGGATTGACTATACAAAAACTTTTTCTCCAGTGTTAAAAATGACACCTTTGCGACTTCTACCTCTTTTGGCAACCCTTCTTGATTATCATGTCCATCAAATGGACATTAAAACAATACTCATGTATGGCTTATCTAAAGAAGCCATTTATATCAATCAACCAGGAGGATATGTCAAACGTGGCCATGAATCTAAAGTTTACCACTTATTAAAATCATTATACAGCCTTACACAATCTGCTTGGAAATGGTACAAAAGTTTAGATTCTTTTGTCCTTAGCTATAACTTCATCAAATGCAAATTTGATCATAATGGTTATATTAAGCAATCAAATTCTTTCCTTATTATTCAAGGAATATACATAGACGATCTTATCATCATTTCAAATGACCTTCAAAATTTAAAATTACATAGAATCCTACTTTCTCATCGCTTCTCCATACTGATAATCATAAAATTGCCCATATTTTGGGTGTTGAAGTACGCCATCATCGTGCAACTAAGATTTTAATACTCTTTCAAGATAAATATACTTCTGGTATTTTAATCAAATCTAATATGCTTACTTGTAATTCCGTAAGCACTCCTCTGGATCCTGATATCAAATATTCCCGATCTCAAAGTGATCACCTAACAACTGATGAACTTCATTTTATGAGTACTATTCCTTACAAGCAAGATATTGGGAGTTTGCAATATTTGGTAACTTGTACACAATGGGACTTAGCTTACTCTGTAAATTATCTTGCACAATTTATGACTCTACCAGCTCCCTTCCATTAAATTGGCATCAAATGAATACTATGTTATTTACGTAGAACAATGACTTATGGCTTTACCTATTTTACAAATTCCATAACTCCATTTGATTCTCATATTTTTTGCAGATGGAGTGACGGTAATTGGGCTACTAGTATCAAAAATCACCGTTTGACATCCGGATATATTTTTCAACTCAACTTTACATGCTTTATTTCTTGGCAAAGTTGAAAACAATCTATAATAGCCTTATCCTCAACAGAGTTTGAGTACAGAACAATTGCTAGTGCAACTAAGGAGATGCTATGGATCCAAACACTTGTATAAAAATTAGGTTATTCTCTCTAAATTCTAAGTACTATATATTGTGATAATTAGTCTACTATTGCATTGACACAAAATCCCAAATACCATGATTGTTCAAACATATTGATATTCACTTCCATTTCATCCGAAAGAAAGTAAAAGAAAACCAACTTCAACTTGATTTCACTCCAACTCCAACTATGTGGGCCGATGCGCTTATTAAATCCTTAAATAAAGCCTGTTTACAGGAGTTTCTTGACACTTCTTCCTCAGTATCAAAGGAAGTGGGGCGATTAGATCTATAATCTACTTCAATTCTTCAGAAGCTTAATTTTTACTATTGTACAGCTAAAGAGGGAGCATTAAGATTAATTGGTCTAGTCAACTTATAGATTGAATAGATGTAGCTTTCTAAAATATTTAGAGTCACAGCTCTTGGTTATCCTCAGAGACTCACACGTATAAGTTGAGTCATCTTGTATCATTCAATGTTAAATATATAATATATGAACTACATCTTTGCAGTTCTTGTGTGTGCACATGCTAAGGTAGGAGGTCCATAAAGTGATCATCTAAGCGCTAAAACTGAATTTTGGGGAGGTAAAACATCTTGAAATATTTTTCAGTAAATTTTCCAAGGAAACATCTTGAAATAGCATCTAACCAAAGTTGTTTCATATTTTTTGGAGCTTTGTGGAATTAGTTATGAAATTTTGAAGTTGATATGCTATAGGGCTCTAAAAAGCAATAACCTCCTAGAATGTACACCATTTGTACATTTTCATACATTGAAGAAAGCAAAATGTACCTTTGTGTCATGTTTGATTCAAAAGCCTCCTACCTTATGAAGATTTTACACACTTTCTAGTTCTCCCTGCAGAAGCTTACGTTTCCTATTTCTGGCCAATGGGTCTTGAATAAGGTAGAGGCACCCTGAAGCGTCCCTGTACCCAATGGCGTCCCTTTCTAGGAAGGGGTGTCATTCTAAAACGCAATTCTAGGTGAACCATACAAGACTTATTATTTCAATCAAAAAATAATAAGCTATGTTTGGTCTGTATACATTTAGGTTCTGAAATGACACCCCTTCCTAAAAAGGGACGCCATTGGGTACAGGGACGTTTTAGGGTGCCTCTACCTTACCTGCAGCATCACATCACGGGCCAATGTGCCTCACCCCTTCTCACTTGCACGCATTCTCCACTTCATTAAGCACTCTGGAGCCCCTTCGTATAGTAAAACGTACCTCTTTATGGAGCGTAATGCTTATGTAACAATGCCTGGCACTATAACCGATGCCTAGCGCTGGAACATGACTGCTTAACACAGTGGGAGCCCCTCACACGACGGGAAGCCCGAGTGCGAGCCCACTACACGGAAGCTCATGAAACCCTAATTTCATTGCTCACAATTCACAGCACCAAGAGAACTACTCGTCGAATTTGCAGGTCTCCAGGACATAATGTCTAGCAGGCATTCACCACCACAGCCTTACGCGATCGCATCATACCTACTCAGCGCCTGAAATGAGTGACATTCTTTGAAATGCTAAGCCAAAAACCTGTAGCAAAATTGCAATGCCGGGTCACCAGAGCCAAAATTCGATGCCCAACAATTCACCGCACCCACCCGTGGAAATTGTATGTATGTCTCTCCAGGAATTAACCAAGACCGTGTCAAGATTTTCACCACAATCTCACCAACCCTCCACAGCAATTCTTGATCTGCTAAATCGAAGGAAAACCCGTTCTCGTCATCTCGAATTCTCAAAGCGGGCCCCAAGGTAGCGAAACTCTGTGACACGATCAGCTGAACGAGTATTCGATCTATGCATCTTAATTCGCAGCTCTAAGAATCCTGAAGATCGTCACATTGAAAACTCAAGGGGTTTGGACTCCGTGAAGACGAAACTTGTGCAGAAAACTGGCGCAGCTGTTCTCTATTGAAACAAACACTCCGAGCTGAGGAACGCGCAGTGTGCACTTACGAAATTTCTTCAACTGTTCGCGATGCATGCATTAGCCGACACGCACTTGATGACTGTCAAAATCCATCGATTGCGGCAGGATCGAGCACTTGGGCCATTTCAGATAACAAATGGTTCTATTTATTTTTGGTAACAAATTTTTTTTTACCAGAACCCTAAATCTTACAAGGGCTGTGGTAAACTTACTTTTGTTTGAACTTCTTTATTACATGTTTCGATACTGCTACTGGTAGTGCATCAAATGGAGTTTCACATCACCTAGATTACACTTATAGCCTCCTACACCTTTCACCTGTGAAAATTTGTAAGTAATTCATAGTGATTCCAAAATTTATGCAGCAACTTCCTTTACGATTCAATTGAAAATCCACCTGCAATAATTGATTGTCAGTTACTATTGCATTCCCATTTGCCAGCAGAGCTTTATCAGACGCAATTAGGTTGGTTGCTTTACATACAAATGTTATCTAGTTACTCATCAGATTGCTCCTACTTCAAGGAATCTATTCTTGACCCGACTGATGTCCGTCCCAGAATCCAAGGCAAAATCTTTGTTAGCATGTGCCAGATAAATAGATTCTGTACTAGCAAGGCCATCAGTACAGCATGATCGCATGAACTCCCCTAATTTCTTATCAACTTTACACACCACCACAGATATTACTCCGTACTACACTCGGGCACTAACCCTGTAATGACGCTGCAGACCTAAAAAGTCTGATGAAAGACTTCACTACTAACTACCTGTAGAAACAAAGAATGCACCTATTGATCCAATAATCAGAGTAGTTTGATGACTACCTTGGTCATGGGGCCACAAATAGGATTCCCAACCTACCACAACAACTCTCATAAAGAGAGGGTCAGGCACTACAAATTTCTTACCTCATCAGAAGTCCCCAGTGCATATGCTCTAGCAATGCAATGTACTAATTCACATACACCATCACAAACACCGTGAGCATAACACGCAAACAATACTTGAGAAGTGAACCATACACAGGGCAAGAATTTAGGAAGGGACCTCTGTAATTTCAATTTCAAGAGAGGATGTATTATCGCCCCGATTCATGATGTCCATATGCTCAGTCCTATTTACTGGTGCAGGAGGAGGAGGCGGTGGATTCTGTGCACGGCTGAGAGGGAGAGGGACAAGCCCTTGTCTGAGCTCCATCAGCTGATGCGCCACATACGACATCCGAGGCCGACTCGCAGGCACATGCTGGGTACAGGCATACACCAACTCCACACAACACTGAATCTGTGCTACATCCGGAATGGTCTCAATAGTTGGGTCCAAAAGCTCAATAAATCGTTGGGCTTGGACCAGTGGGGTTGCCCACTCAAACGTGCTCTGCCAGTCCGAAGGCTCCACGCCATCCACTGTTGGTTTGCGCCCCGTGATGAGCTCCAACAGCAACACCCCGTAGCTGTACACATCACTCTTCGTTGTGAGTTCGTTTCTGTACACAAACTCCGGGGCCAGGTATCCATATGTGCCGGCTATTACTGTGTGACCCACGATGGCTTCACGCAGTACCAACCGGCTCAGGCCTACCCCTAGAATATGTGCATCAAATTGCTCATCCAGAAGGACATTGCTTGCTCGCACGTCCCTGTGCACTACATGTGGCTTCAATGTATCATGTAGATAGCTGCAGTTCCACAAGAGAAGGAAGTTAAAAGAAACTGCTAAAATATCAAACTCTAATACATCATATACACAACTGCTGTTCCAAATGTGAAGATTGTAAAAACTACAACAATATCAAAACGAAATTGCAGTGTGCTGGTTGAGGTACATTGAAGATTGACTTGGACACAATAACTTGAGAGGGACCATATTTAGAAGGAAAAGTAAGCCTCAGAAGGCAATGCTGATGCATTGAAATATTGCTGTCAATTGTGCACATGAGAGAGTTAAAGAGCTTACGAAAGGCCCTGGGCAAGAGTTGTAGCAATACGCACTCGTTGCCCCCAGTCCAACGCTTGAGCTTCTGGAGACCTTCTATGAAGCCATTGCTCAAGAGATCCATTGGCCAGGAACTCAAAAACAATATACCCTTGGCGACTCTCATAGGCGCACCCTCTGACAGCCACCAGATTGGGCTGCCTCAGTCGTGCGATACGCAACACATCATACACAAATTCCTTCTGTGATTGAAGCGGTGTTCGCTGCAACCTCTTAACAGCAACCAAGTTTCCATCTGGCAGCATCCCCCTGTAAGTCCCTCCAATCTCTTTCGGTCTACTACTATTCCCTAGCAAATTTGCTTCTGAAAAAATCCCAGTCATTGCCTCTAACTCCCTGATTGTGTACAACCTAAATGCGGGTTGCAATAGCCCGCTAGCACTAGATAATTCTGCAAGTTTTCGACGGCGGGACCTCCGCCGTCTCTTGCTTCGCCTGTACGCCAACAGAAATACCACAATTGCTGTGGTGGTGAAGGAAAGAATGGTGCACACTGTGATCAGTATGATCGTGTACTCTCTGTGATTCGGCTTCGGGGCCTTGCAATCCGACTCTGCGAAAAGCGTGGAAACATCGGGAAAACGTCAGTCTGAAAACATCACATACGAATCCAGATTAACCCGTAAATTTCAGACGAGACCACATTCATGATTGATTGATGTTGTGAAAATTCAGACGGACATCTTAATCAGGGAAAAGCACTGCATACATTTGTCAATAATTAAAAAACATTGAACGAAAGAAAATCCCCAATGTCCTCAGATTGGGACTCTCGTTCCTTACGAAACCTGAATGCAAGAGGACTGCCAGCTTCGTTTAATGAAACTTACCTGAAAACCTTGCAGAATAATAATACACTTTACAAAAAATTTAATCCGAATTCTTAAGGCATTACGAATTACATGAATTATCCGCTACATTGAAAGCAACTGACCTTGTCCGATGGCACAGAGGAATGAATGAGTGGTGGAGCATAAATCCCACTTAACCCCTGCTCTTGTGAGAACTGTACACAGCAGGGGTGATTCTGGATTAGGACAGGTTGTTGCTGTGCAACTCCCATTAGGAAGTATGGGCACCCAAGGCTGATCAACATTGTGTGTGGTAACGCAGTTGCTCCATTTCCACTGAATGACACCATTCCTTGCCTCCCGAAGCTGCCAAGCCAATCCTTAACAAAATTAGGGCTTCAAAGGGCAACATGAGAATAAAAACAGTCCACACGATTCCTACCCCTGGATACACAATATGACCTGATTCAGTCACTTATAAAAAAACTCAAACTCAAGAGGATGGAACGCTTTGAGATGGAAAACTGAAGCGACGAGTACGACTTCAAGAAAAGCAGAAAATAATGCTAAAATTCAAGGTAACACTTGGATAGAATGCAACAACATGATTCCGAATATGAGAACCATTCAAATGGTGAGTAGCTCGTAGTGAAATGAAAATTCTACCACATAGAAGGACACCAAATATTGAGATTGGAGCCCAGCTTTTACCTCCTGACCACCAAGCCAGCAGCCATCTGGAGTTCCGGCACCACAAATCGCCTCAACATAATAGAACTGGTCCAGCGTGTTCAACGACGCCAGCTGTCCCCCTCTCGCTTTGCAAGCATTCTCTGAGTCGGACCAGATGCTAAAATTCGTCACAAGAGAAAGGCAAACCGTCTCATTGTATCCTCTCTGCCATCCAGGAGGGCAAGTTTCTGCCAAAAAGTAAACACAACGGAAGCAAAATCAGTAAAAAAAAACACTAGAGAACGAGACTAAACATCTGCCGTAAAAACGACCAATCATGTTGGTACACTATTCAAACATTTTTAACAAAAAAATTATGATTCCTCAGGTTACTCTTACCACTGCTACAGGAGATATCCCAGAAACAAAAACAAAAACGAAAGCTTACCGCAATGCGAACGTGGAACCAAATAAAAAAGGCAGCACGCCAGCAGCAGGTACTGTACTCGTCCTGTCCCTGACAGGCATGCCTTCATGCCCTACCTACTTGCCAGACCACAGACCACGGATCAGCGATACACGCAATACAAACACAAATTCCTTCTGCAAGTCAGTTGCGACTATGCGCTCCAAGTGCTCACAAACAACAGCTGAGGATTACACTCGAACCTCTTCAATTTCAACACCTTCGTCTCAACTTTCTCACAATAACAAGTTCGAATATGTGAAAGCTGTGCTATAGTCCATAGTAGTGTGGACGCTCTCCACAAGCTTGCAATCAACAGCTGAGGATTACACTCAAACACTTCATTCCTAACCCCCGGAGTCCCTGCTTAATCATTATGACAGAGTGTGAATGCTTACTACGGTCAACGACACTGTGGCAAGTGTGCAGATAATTCTAGAATGTCATTTTAAAGAAGGTCATAACAACGAGGCTCACTTACTCCACCACACACTTCAAGTAGCATAAGAACTGAACACGCGCGAAGCGACTCTGTCACACTCAATTGTTCAGATGGACTACCATTTCGCACAACGAAAGGAAACAAAAACCATCACCGACAACGGCATATCTCCTTGGCACAGCCACCACCGACAACGGGAAGCTCTGGTTTCGCACACTAATCCTATAAACCTCTGCGACAGGGGAAGAGTAGGAAGAGGCGCTCACAGGTGGAAGAAGCAGCAGGCAGTGCTAGGAAGAGATGACAACGTTCGTGCAGAGACACCCCCGCACGCCGGCTGAAGCTCACGACTTGCGGGCATTCTCATTCCTGCGCATATCCCCCACCCGCAACCAAAAAAACATGCAAAAAAAAATTATAATGTACAGCAGCGTCTGTTTTCCCAGCTACAGAGGCGGCATCGCGGCATCACACCGGAGCTTCCGAAAGCCATAGCCGAGCTCGTCACGACTGCGAAACGAGATGCACCGAAGGAAAACAATGGCCACCATAGCCTCGCCCCTGTGCGACTCCTTGATTCAAGGAGAGAGACGATGGGAGGGAACACATCGGGAACACGTAGGGAACGAATAGGGAACGTAGAGGGAACGTAGAGGGAACGTCACGAGGGAACGGCTCAAACGGCACTGAGAGGACGGAGAACGGACGACCGAAACTTGTGGGAACGGACGAAACGCGGCTGCCGTCGGGTACCGTCGGGTAGGTTTAAATTCGGTCGCCTCGTAATTGGTAAAAGAAGGACGGCTAACTTGCAACGTTCAATTAATTGGCTACCCCTCTTAATTAAATCGCACAAATTCCCTTTCAGGTGGGTCACTTCCCCCAGAAGTAACGTTTTTGATTTGTTTAAGGTTTTTAATTAAAGGGGGTGGGGCATTCCCAAGAGAAAAAAAGGGCATCTTTCTTCCGTCATTTAACAGGGGGGGTCGTTTTACCATGTTTATTGAAAGGGGCCCTAGTTCCATTATGGTGTGATAATTGACCCCTCTCATTAATATCTTAGATTTTGGGTAGGGCGAGCTCATAACTCTTCAATCACAGTTAATCAACCAAAAGCTGTTTGTTTTTGTTTAATTCGTGAAATTAAAAGGGGAGCCTGTCACTCACGTCCTCTGGGTGCTGCTGAAGTAAAATTAAATTCCGAACTTTGAAGTGATGTTGGGGTAGGTGAATTGCCCCCACCACATGTAGCATATTCCTGGGTCATTTTTATTTGTTAGTTAATAAGAGCGAAATTGCACGTGTCATGCTTTTAAGTAAGGAGACGGTGAATAAGGTTTGGATTTTGGAACATTTGCATTTTATTTCACACACTTGTTTTTGGAAACAAATGATCAATTCATTGCATTGGAATGGAAACACAAATTGAGGGGCGAAGCCCAGACTAATTTCACACACTTTAGATGGATTGGAGTGAATGGTAAAATTCGTCTTCCACAAGCAACTTCAGTTATTGGCATTGAGGGTTAACTAACTTACTGCTGAAGTAACTTACTGCTGATGGTCACTGTCTCTTTGAAAAAGAAAAAAAATTACTGCTGAAGTAAACAACTGATCAATAGAAATTGTCCGTGTGTTTCAAAAAAGAAAAAAAAGAAAGAAAGAAAGAAAAGAAGAAAAGAAAAGTACACAGCTGAAATTGAAGTGGGATTTGTGGCAATTACAAATTGAGGTGCCACCCATCCCTCACTAGTATCTGTTGGTTTAATTTGGTGTGTGGTCCAAAATCCATACCTTAAGTTTATTTTGTTTGTTTTGTTTGTTTATTTTGTTTGTTACATTGAGATCTCCCGGACCGTGCATCCCTAGTGGCATGTTTCACACCATCGGAAAGCCCTTGGCAAGGAGGGGTGCACAGGTTTTGTTCCGTGGCATTTGGACCTAGAGTGGGTAAGTTGTGGATTTCTGAAGCCAATCTTTATTGAATCCAAAAATTAAAAAATTACTTTTACTTTTGTTTTGGCTGTGAAAACGGCACAAGACACAGTTAGTCTTGAAGAGGGACTAGATAATATGTAGAAGTGGACTTCCAATTGTGAAAAAAAACAAAAAATCTTGAAGAGGACCTCCAATGATGAATGGGGAGTCTGCACTACTACAGGGGGGTCAGTAGCAGACTCAAGCCAAAATAAGAAAAAAAAAATACGGTGTTTGAGCCTCCAAACAAATCACTTGCCTTTCAGTGAACTGTCTCTTCTTTCCGACTCCCTGCAAGGAAACGTGGATGCCCCCAGAATGGCTGCCTTGCCTACACAAACTGTTATTAAAAAAAAAAGTTTTAATTCTTTTTTTCATATATAGGTAAACCTAAGAGAAGTCGACAGCAATTGGAATCATGTTTTTTCAACAAATTATGAATTTGTTGTGAATTATTGAAGTGAGTTGGCTAGATTGACCAATAGAGTCACTAGGCCCCACCTCCACTAAGGTATTTGCATCTGAATACAATTTAGGGGAATTATCATATCATGATGTTAGGAAATGAAAGCAAAAGTGAATGCAATTGGTTTGAAGATTTTTAAAGTTTGTATAAATATTCTACAAATTTCCAAAGTTTAGATAAGGTAGGAGGCTTGAACTGTGATCAGGCATTTTGAATCAAACATGACACAAAGGTACATTTTGCTTTCTTCAATGTACCCAAATGTACAAAGAGTGTACATTTGAAGGGGTGGTCGCTTTTAGAACCCTATGGCATTTCAACTTCAAAATTTCATAACTAATTCCACAAAGCTCAAAAAAATATGAAACAACTTGGGTTAGATGCCATTTTCTCCTGTCTTTCAAGGAAAATTTACTGAAAAATATTTCAAGATGTTTTACCTCCCCAAAACTTAGTTTCAGTGCTTAGATAATTGCTTTATGGACCTCCTACCTTAGTAGGAACACCTGTTATTGATACTTGACTATCTTTAATCAGACATCCTTGAAGTACAAAATGCTTCAATTTTCATTGTTTGCTTCAAAAAACTTTTCAATTTCCATTGGTTCCTTTTGAAGACTACACTAAAATTGGTAAATAGTGTTGGGTGATAATTAGTGTTTTCCCCTGTTTTTTACAATACACAAAATAGTGAAATTGTTGTTCCTTGTAGTGATTTTAGAGTCTAGTGACTCTAAAATCACTATTTTGTGTACTGTAAAAATGTTGAAATGACCAAATTTTACTATAGAGCTAAAATAGTGTTAGAATGGGTAAATAATGTTCAAACACTAACCTTGCAAATCACAATTAGTGTTATTGTTGACAATTAGTGTAGCCAACACTATTTACCAATTTTAGTGTAGCATTGAGCTTTAGCAAATTCTTTTATCATATTTGGGTCAATGAGTGATTGTAAAGAACTCTATTCTAGGTGTTGCCAAACGGCTAGTGTTGCAAAAGGATGAGGATACCTTGCAAAGTGCATCCACAAAGACCATGCTATTTATCTATATTGGTTACAGTATTTTCCAAAAATATATTTTTTTCAAAGCAACAAAATATACATTTTTTATAAGAGTTTTAAACCCAAAAGGGAAAGTTTCTATTATAGTATCTAACTTGTTCTATTATTGTTAGTCAATGTTTTTCCCAAGGCCACTCTTCATGTCATTATGATCCAAATCTCAATTATTCAAGAATGTTGGATTCATTGCAAAAGCTAAACATGACAATAATGGGTCCATTTTTAGTTGCTTGGAATGGAAAAGGTACTAGAAAGGGGCTCATCTATATTGCATATGTAATCTTCAAAGTAAGGATTTGAGCAAGGTTCCTATTATTGAATTGTAAAAGCTCTTGTTGGGTCTCATTGATACAAAATTTAATTCAATTAGTGCAAGAGTTTGAATAACAAAAGTCCTCCTTACACTAATTTGGATCAATGTTGAATGAATGTGGTCTAGTTAGTGTCAAAGTTTGGATGAAAATTAGATTAAATTTGAATAAATATAGATGAAAGTGGGATAGAAATTATACTACAGTAGAACCTTTTTTAGTGCATACTCTCTTAGTGCATAATATGCAGTAAGAGAGGTTGTACTTTGAAGCATTTATTTGTGAACAGTAGTTGGAGGCCCCATAGTGAGAGGCCCCATTAGCCGGATTTTAGTACAAGAACTCTCCAACTGTATAAACCTCTCTTAGTGCATAGTCTCGACACTATGCACTAAGAGAGGTTCTACTATATAATTTGATATTGTACGAAAATAGTTTTAGACTACAAAATATGGATTTTATATAAAATAATGTAAACTACCTCATAATACGCCTTAAAATATCATAATTCCAAAATTAATGTGAATTAGTCTTATACAATTTACTAATTGAATTGAATTTGTACAATCAAAAAGAGATTATTTTTAAATACATTTCAGGTCACCATTTGAATAAACTATGAATTTTTAAACAACTAACAATAGACATATCTAAAATAAACCAAAGGCCCTTGGATAGGCAAGAATCTATAGATTTAGAGGTCATTATAAAAAAATTGAACTTCTATAGATTGTTCATTTGGTAATTAAATATAAGATGAAGATGCCTATTGGAACTCTTTTAAACTATATTTATCCTTTTGCATTACATTCTTTATTATATTAGGAAATATTTGGTAGATATTCAACCTTGGTTTGGATGGAATTGGCAAAATGTAGACCAAAAAGTCTTGAAATTCCTACATCCTTGTCACAAGAGTCTAGACTAGATTGATTTTAGGCAATAAATCACAAAAAAATATTGCTTCTTATTATAATCCTCATTTTATATGGCATCTTTCACAAATGTTTTTTAAATAATTAATATTTCCCAAATCATTTTCTTGATGCATCTTAAACTTGATATGATATAAAGTTTTGTATTTTTTTAATATTAATTGCATTGACAAAAGGGTATGTATCATCCCAACATGAAAAATGCATTTAGATATTATAAATATTGCATACAATATGAACATAAATGTTGGAGTGTATGTCTTACATGGATTAATTTGTATAGTTTGTTTATGAATTATGATATGTCTTTTATACTATACCTCTAATATATAATATATATGGAAATTAAAACATCTCAACACATTTTATTAAATCAGACAATATAGCAATTTAGTTCCTTGTAAAACATGTGAAAATCATGTTTTTTCTCTTGCCAAGTATGAAATCTAGCTAGCAAAAAACTCTAAAACAAAATGAATATAAACTACAGTTAGTAATGATAAATTACTTCAAAAATCCATAAGAGACACAACTTGATATTATAGACAATTGCAATAAAGAACTTACATTTGGTGACATTGAAGTCTGTTCATATATAAATTCACATATCAAAGAATAATAGAATCAAAAGTGCCAAGAAGAAGCTCAATTATAGTCATGAGAACAATTGCCTTGTTATAAACTTGCACTTCAATGAAAACCACGTTTGGTTGAGAATACACAATTTCACAATAATTGTAAACAATGGTTGCAAAAAGTTGCAACACGTGAGGTAGACAAAATCCATGCTACAAAGGATCAATTTTGATTGATATTGGAAGCCTTGAAGAATTTACCTTCCTTAGAAGTATCCAATAAGGGACACTTTACACCTAGAGGCCAAGCCAATTCATTGTGTAAGAGGCCCAAAATCCTTGCTTGTGATTGGACAAAAGGTTGAACTCCTCATTTGTGATTGGACAAAAGGCTGAAATTTATGCAATCGGCCTCAAGAGTGTTGGCCTGGCCTCTAGGTGTAAAGCGTCCCTAAGTCGTGAAGACACCCTCTATTAGGCCCTTCTCTCTATGTTAACTAATTTGCATTTTGATTTGAATTTCTAAATTTTTGGGAAGGATAATAAAACATGATTGCCTACATTCTACTATAGCTACAATAGTCACAAGGCAATATACGGTAGGGGGTACCACTTTTTGAACAAAGATTCCGCAAAAACTAGTGCACTTTTAGTATATTGTGCATTTTTTAAAAATTACTTCTATTAAATCCAATTTTAAAAATATATAACACTAACACAATGAAAAATTAAATGATCCGTGTGTACGTATAAGATATATATTAGCCATAAAGACAAATTTCAGTTTGAAAAATTGATTTATCTCAAAGATTTTGAATTTCAAAACTCCCATTTTAATATTCCTCATCCCCACCTTCTATTAAAATTTCAGCCTAAAATATGCAAATTTTTAGTACCTACCCCAAATTGCTATGTTGCTAAAAATAGCAAACTAGTCCTTTAGGGGTTAAAACTGCTTGCATTTAGATTCATTATATTGAAAATCAATTATATCATCACCTTCAAAATTTTGCTTTCAAGCGTATTTTTTTTTAAATCTACGAAAAAAGGCTATTTTAATAGATAAACAATAAAAATAAATTGTAAGTGGGTAATAATTTAATACAAAATCTAAAAAATATTTTAAAAAGGCTCAATTTTTTTGAGGAAATTTGATTTTGTATCTTTGAATAAATTCAAATTTAATAGCTTAGAATTCCATCAACAATCTTCTTTTCATAAAATTTGTGGTGCACTTCTGCACCAAGATATGCAATGTATTTAGAGAATCTAATGTATTTGTGTGAATCTATGATCACAATTTTGTAAAATTTTCTTATGATACTAACACAAAATTAACATTCTCAAAACACTTAAGTTCACTTTTCTATGTTTGTTCATGCTTCTATTATCCTAAATCTCAAATTTGCTTACATAGTGCATTGAGACACAAAAAGAAATTGACCCTACTGTGCTTTTACCCCACATTAGAGGATCATCTCTCTAAATTGAGGTTTTGGTTCTATTTATGCAACTCTGATCCACCATCAATCATGTAAAGTTGTTTTTCTCTCTACATTGAGGCTTTTGTCCCACCCTTATAGTTTCAAGCTGCAAAAAGGATCAAAAGATTTTTGTACTCTTTAAATTGGATTAAAAACATTTGGCCCCATTTTTTTGGGTTTTGAATTGTAAACAAGGGGATCAATTAGAATACATACAATCATGCCTTACTGTTATTGTCGTTCCATAACAAATTAACAAGTAAAATTAAATTCAAATGCAATCTCGAATGCAATCTAGAATAAGAATTGAAAGGAGTCCAAATGAGTTATGATTTAGTAAGCAACTCTAATATATATATGAATATTGAAGAAATCTTGCAATATTCAAGAATGTGAAATAAAGTGGTGCCAACAAATGAATTTTAAAAAAAAAAATGGAAATCTTTCCCATTTCCAAAAGAAATTGTAGTAGAAGCTAAGTATTGTATTAAAGATTTGATTAAAGAAATCACAAAAAAGAGTTTTATAGATTTAAATTCAATGACCCCAAGAAAATATACTAGGTGGAACACATTTGTAAAAAGATCTTCAAGGAAAATAATTAGACAAATAACTTGGAATACTATAGGTGTTACAATACTTGGTCAATAAGCTAATATATTTTGTCATATCTAAGATAACAAAGATAATGAATTATAAAGATGAACTAATAGAATTCTCATAAATTAGTCAATTCTCACCCAACAAAAAAAAATTAAAAAAATTAAAAAAAAAACATAAAATATATATATATATATTTCATATAGCTAGGAATCCATTTTTTTCTAATTATTTATTTAGAAATCACAACATTTAGACTTAAAACCTCATGCAAATTGGCATGTAGTTACCATCATTTCTATAAGCACTCCATTGAAAGCATCTCTACTTGTGAAAACCCGTAATGCACAAGATTGGACAAGAGAGCATCTCCACTCCAACATGCTCAAGCCGTACAGCGGGCTTCCCCAAATGTGCCATTGAACCCTAAACTACCATCTTCACTCTATATACATCTCGAAAATCAATTATATACCTATGTGGAAGAAATGATTTTAGAACCAAACATGGTTCTTTCATAACTTTTGCATACTGTATTTAAATGTCGTGTTCTTTGGTGTGTTGGAACTTCTTTTCACTTGCCAACAAGGAAATGTAAAATTTTAATAATAGTAACTAGGTACAATAGCAAAAGATGGTGGTTTGGGGGGTACCCATCTTAACACACAACCAAATTGGATGAGAATTGCTATAAGCTTCTCCAAATATCATCTCCAAGCACCTCATCATCCTATGACAAGGATAGACACGCCAAATCTTCATTTTGTGGGCTTCTTTCTTCATTCCACTTTTGATTGGTCAATTCACTATCTATGAAATAAATTTTTTTTACACAAATAAGAGAGACCCTTGTAGTAAGTAAGGGAAGTACATGAGCCTAGTTGCAAGCGGCCTGGGACTGATTAGCAGGTTAGAAATTAAGGATTGTGGTCGATTCTAGAGGCAAACAAGATGTTTTCTAGTCTTAAACTGAACATGGAAAAAATACCAAACCGTGATGCATTCTAGAGATCTGACCATACCAATGGAGTTGGCGTGAATGCTTGAGGCTCTATAGTAAATGTATGACAAATTCTGCATTGATTTCGGTATTGATTTCTATATTTTCAACCAATATTTCGTTTGTTTTTTCAACTCCAAAACTTCATGCCGATGGGCTCAAATTGTCTTGATTCTTGTTCCAATACATTCAATTCCCAATTTCCCACACCCATCTCCTTTTTGTTTGTATCCAAATTCATTCTAAAACTCTAGCTATCAATGAAAAAGTGTCAATTTCGACTAGAAAGTCAACCAGTCCTAAATGGGTTAAAATACAAGAGTCATAGGTATGAAGCACATTTTTTTTCTTTTGATAACAAATGGAAACCATTGTATTAAAAGAGAAAAAAAGTAACCGCCAAGCCAAAGGCTGGACAAATGAAGAGAAGATGAGCAGCAAAAAGAAACAAAGAACTAAGAGAACAAATAAAGAGGACATGAAGCACATTGGATGGATTGAAAGATCAGAGACAAGAACTGGAGTTGGAAGGCTAGTTCTGAAATTATGGCGAGCTGCGTTGGAAGTGGCGATGGCCTGAAGCAACCAACACAAACTCGCCATCGTAGACCTACACTTCCCGTGTTTTTGAACCGCCCTCCGTCCTCATAAAGTCTGCGCTTCGATTGCAGCATTTCCCCGCATTTTTCAGGGGGAGTTGCAATTAAGGTGCTGTGGAGTCTTTCACATCATTCACATCAAGGCATAACTTACCCCACCCAGTACACACACAATAACACCCCCTCTTGCACAGCCTTCTCTTAATTGAAGCGGGGCCAGCTAGCTTCATTCAAAGGTGTAGTGCATCTGGGACATGGATTATTTCATTATAGCTGATGTGAATGTTTCGAACATTAATAACGCAGGAGGGTCTTTACTCTGTAGTGTTTAGTCATTACAACAGTCATGATGTCGGTTTGCTGAAATTTGCAGGAATAAGTTAGTAGGGCTCCAAACTCAAATGTGTGTCGTTTCGTCCATGTGTTTCAAAAAAAATCTAAGAAAAAAGTGTGTCGTTTCATTTGTTTCAAAAATAAAAAAAATAAAAAAAATGTATGTGACCAATTTATATATTTATTTATAATTTTTATTTGTTTTTATGACTCAGGTGAATGGTGCTGAAGTCCATCCGCCTGAAGGAAGCCAAGTTCTTCAACTATCCCCTGAAAAGGGACACAGATGTTATCAATTAATTAACCACTCTTGCAAATAAAAAACGAATAAATAAATTACTTAATTTGCCCACTTGACTAAAACTAAAAAAACTTTGATATAGGTATGACATATGAAACACATACAGAATATATATAGATATGGTATACTAAATATGGAAGCTATATGAAAAAACAATATGGTATAACATATAGATGATATAGGGATATAGATATGAGATATATGATACATGATATGGAATATGGTTGTTCATTCTATATCAATTATAATCTAGCATGTTCAAAAAAGATATATATATATGGCGGGATTGAAAAAGTATTGTAATTCACTCACTTATTAAGCGAGAGGTGAGTGAAGTGAAATTATTCACTTACCTCACAAAAGGGACACCTTCAAATTCAACTATTCCACCAAACTCAATTGGAAGCCTATGCTTGAGTTCAGGGATTACAAGAGTAGACTTGTCATCAAGCAAGAAGGATTGAACCTCAATCCCAAAGAGGGTACGGCCTCCATGAACCCTAAAACAACAAATTCAGTTTGGATTTTCAAAGAATCTTTATGAAAACTCCTCATGTACTAAACTACATGTGAACTTTTTTGGTCACCATTCTCTTTGTCTTTTGAAGATGCATCTATCAATCTAAGTCTTTGGATTTTAAATCACTATTTAAGCTTGTACTTTTTGCATTCAAAAGTTTGATAATTTTTTTGAAAAGTGGTTTTGAGATTGCCCATGGCCTTAAAGAAGGCAGAAGCTCATCATTGATTGGTCATTTGAACAAGCTACATAATGTCCATTCAATAAAGATTTTGAAATCCACGTTGGGGCAGCCTTCCTAAGATCTCAAATGTCCTTGAACCTTATAAAGACAGGCTAGTTTCTGCAGAAAACATCATTTTTGATACAATGTGAATCATCTACTTTGTGAAAACCAAAAAATACTCATTGGAGGTTAAGCTACTGTATAAAGTCTCCCCTTTTTGCACAAAACTCTAAGGATCAACAAATGCAGTTTTGTCTTACATGAAAGTATTTTTTGTCATCAATTGGACACTTAATATCCAGGGCAGCGTTACAGGGTTAATCCCTAGAGTTTCATGACTATATTTTCACCAAAAATGTTGCAAAATTGTTATTTCTAGTACAAGTACTAAATTTTAGAAAAAAAATCCATTTTTGGAAACATGTAACCCACTACAAGAGAAAGGGGTGTTTTAAATAGTGTCCTAGACATCAAGTCTTTTAATTACGTCTTTTAAGTAAGTTTTTAAGTAAAATTTTACTTAAAAACTTACTTAAAAGACATACTTAAAAGACGTGATGTCTAGGACACTACTTAAAACACCCCTTTCTCTTGTAGTGACCGTAGAATCTTGTAGTATGCTGACTTCACAACATGTGGAAAAATTTCAAAAAATTTCACTGCGTGGATTGTAAGATATTAGTGTTTTGAATTTTAAGAAAATCCTTTTTTCAACCTTGCAAAAAAAGGGCAGCTATACTTCACAAGCTCACATTTGTATGAAAAAATGTCCCAAATGATTGTGCTTCTTTGGATTCATTCTTCAAAGCAAGTTGGCTACATGCTTGAAAATTTTCAAATCATTTGGAATTGTACAACATATAGGAAAAAAACAATAAGTAGAAAGAAGTAGAGAATGATTCAAATATTAGGTTGTTAAGAATTTAATTATGGATTGAAAAATGCAATGGCTGCAATGTTGTAATAAATAATCTACATCCTATGATTTTATTTTTTTCAAAAAATATTGAAAATTGAGTAAAATAAAGGACTTTGAAGTTTATTTTAGAATAGAAAATCCATAATTGCCCGCAAACAAAAACTCCTCATAACTTCGGATATGGTAGGAGGTCTATAAAGCAACCATTTAAGCGTTGAACCTGAATTTTGGAGAGGTAAAACACCTTGAAATATTTTTCAATAAATTTTCCTTGAAAGACAAGAGGAAATGGCATTTGGCCCAAATTGTTTCATATTTTTTGGAGCTTTGTGAAATTAGTTATGAAAATTTGAAGTTGAAAAGCCATAGGGCTCTACAAGCGACCACCTCCTAGAATGTACATTGTTTGTATATTTTGGTAAATTGAAGAAAACAAAATATACCTCTATGTCCTGTTTGATTCAAAATGCCCTGTCGGAGTTCAAGCCTCCTACTTTACCTGGTGCAAAAATGGAGCTCTTTGTTTGGGTAGTTTCCAGCATCCTAGATGGCATATGACTTTTAGTTTGCTACCCAGGTTGAACCATCCATGTGAGTCGGATTAGATGTACTTGTTCTCTTGTGTTTTTTAATGCAATGGTCACCTCTCCCCCCCCCCAAAAAAAAACTCCTCATAACTTTCATCTCATTGATCAAAATGGAATGATTCAAAGCTTTCCATGTATATATAAAATTAGAAAACCAATTTCAAATTTTTATTTCTAAAAAAATGATTTTTTTAATCTGCTTGGATTGCCCATTTACAAAAAAAAATAACATATAAGGCCATAACTTTTGACTCGTATTTCCAAATGTCATGAAATTTAGTGCACATGAAAGATATTCCTCGTCCACACCTTCCATTAAAATTTCCGCCTAAAACATGTAGATAGTCTTTCACACTAGCCTGTCCAAAAGCGCTATGTAACCAAAAAACATACTATGGTCCTTTAGGGGTTAAGGGTGTAAATCATCTTGGACCCCAAAGACCAAACAAGCACCAAGCATTTCTCCAAAAGGTCACCTTCCAACGGCAAGTTGGGGAATTGTTAGAGCCCGTTGCCATTGAATGGCTGGACGGCTAGCTCCCAGCCATACAACAACTTGCCAATGCACTCAGATGCAACACCTAGACCTCAGCCAGCCTTCCAGACTCCGGTTCATAAAAATAGGAATTACAGACCTGGTGGGTCAATTGGACCCTCCCATTTGCCAAATAAAACAAATAGGTTGATCAAAACATTGCACGCTTTATAGGAAGAAGAAGTTTCTTGCTCCCATCCAATTCCCACAATTACTAAAAGTGAACAGTGCTTAACTAGAAGTTACCACAAGAGAACGAGAAACTTAAGTTGCTCAGGCATTCAATCTATTTGTTGCTCAATTTTATTCCATCCAATCTATATGGTGTCATAAGGACCATGGGGATTGCAATTGATCTGTGATTACATACATATATTTATTTATCAGTTTTAATTGTTCAAACTTACAAATACAAACCATACAAACCTTTATGAAATTGATGAAGTTTTTTATTTAAAAAAATCCACCATAGTTTCTAATACTTTAAAAAAAATGTAAGATTTATAGAACTCTTGGAACAAAAATGACTTCCCACGTCCTTGGGGAGTGACCTGAACCCTAAATCCACATCACTTCAAGATGACTACGAAAAGACTTGCCACCTATCAGTCCAACTAAACGGCGTAACAATTCCATCGCAACTTTTAAATGACTATATTATGACTTCCGACGTGGCTGTCCACATCAAATTTATAATGGATTGATCTATTATAACTTCAAAATGAAATGCAAATGACTAACCTTGTGGGACAGAAGGGGGAAACACTTTCCACATGGCAGTACAACAACCATTTCTTTAAGTCAAACTTTCTTCATTAGTTCAATGATGATTGTCTCTCATCCATTTATTCATCCAAGGTACAAATGGATGGTGATAATACATTGACAGTCATTTACATAAAACGACTTGACCAAAACGAATCTAAGGCCCCAAAGTTGTTTAGCAGTCGTCCGTGACTACGACTGCTTTGCAGTCATTTTTGCCGGTCGTTTTTTCCACCATTTTCTATGAATATCAATTATGTATCCTTTTTATATATTATATACTACCTGCCTTGTCTATAGGGCACATAGTAGGATCTATTTGTGCAAGCTTCAACAACAAATAAGTGTTGAACGATTGATTCTCTTATAGTCTCGACTTCATTTGTTATGATTTGCCTAGATATTTGTTGACGTCTACTTAGAGTGTATTGGTGGGGCTTCGTACTAGCATAGTTATATATTGATTTATTTATAGTATATATTAGTCTTCAGTTGTGTATCTTGGATATTTATATCTATTTCATCTACATATATGTTATACATTAAATTTTTGTTCACCTTGTACATTGTCCTAGCAATTTGGTGTAGAACAATGGATCCTCAAGCTTCGCAGTCACATAAGAGAGGATCAATGAGAGCACAAGCACTTGACTTGAATTCTCAACACCAAGATGAAGAGGTGCAGACCACTCCTAATAAGCTATATACGAGACCAACACTTCATTAGTGCTTCATTAGCAATGATGAAAGCCGGACGTGCAAGGGGTGCATCCGGGTCGCATCATTGCTGCAAGACCATGGAGCACTAATGAAGTGTTGGTCTTGTGTGCACCTCTTCATCTTGGTGTTGAGAATTCAAGTCAAGTGCTTGTGCTCTCATTGATCCTCTCTTAGGTGACTGTGAAGCTTGAGGATCCATTGTTCTACACCAAATTACTAGGACAAAGTACAAGGTGAACAAAAATTTAAATGCATAACATATACATAAATGAAATAGATGTAAATACCCAAGACACACAACTGAAGACTAATATATATGGAGTACTTTAAATGGAGCAATATATAACTATGCCATATAAAGCTCCACCAATGCACTCTACAAATGGATTAACTTTGATTTTATAAATAAAAACCCACACACGCATTCTATGAATAGATTAGAACTTTGTTTTTATAAATAGAAAATCCACACATGCACTCTATAAATAGATTAACTTAATTTTTTTAAATAAAAAACCTACACATGCATTCTATAAATGGATTAACTTTGATTTTATAAATAAGAATCCATACATGCACTCTATAAATGAATTAGCTTTATTTTTATAAATAAAAAATCCACACATGTACTCTATCAATGGACTAGCTTTTATTTTATAAATAAAAAATCCACACATGTATTCTATTAATGAATTAACTTTGATATTATAAATAAAAACCCACATAATTATGCACTCTATGAATGGATTAGCTTTATTTTTATAGATAAAAAAATCCACAAATGTCTCTATGAATGGATTAGCTTTGTTTTTATAAATAAAAAAACCACACATGCACTCTATTAATGAATTTACTTTGATTTTATAAATAACAAATCCACACATGCACTCTATTAGTGGATTTACTTTGATTTTATGAATAACAAATCCACACATGCACTCTATTAGTGGATTTACTTTGATTTTATGAATAACAAATCCACACATGCACTCTATTAGTGGATTTCAATGAAAAATTAGGAAGTTAAAGAACACTGAAAGTAATAAATTGAAGGCTATATTTAATGCTCTCAAATGTAATTAGAAGTTGTAATGATATTGAAAGAAATAATACTTTTTTAAATAAGAAGTTCATTTGCAAGACCCACGGACTTCTATGATAAGGATCATGGTTATAATTATGTAGTTCAAGCGATTGTTGATTCAAAGATGCAAATTCTGAATGTTTTTGTTGGATTTTTAGGCGTGACACATCATCGAGTTTTAAGGAATTTAGGGTTCTACAAAGCAGTTGAAGAGGGTGAATGTTTGAATGGACAGAAGCAACAAATTGCAAATACATGGATTCATGAGGTCATTGTAGGGGATGTTGGATACACATAGTTGAAGTGGATGTTGGTTCCTCTTCCAGGAAGGAATTTATAGGGAATATATGAATCCTACAATTACAAACAAAGTAGTACCAAGATCATAGTCAAACGTGCTTTTGGAAGGTTGAAAGATGTGTGGAGAATTTTATACAAACCCATGTGGAATCCTGTTGAGGCTTTGGTGCCCAAACTTGTTTATGTTTGTTGTATATTACACAATATTCTTTTGGAATACAATGAGAGTGTCAATGAGGACGTTTCCCTTCCCGGCCATCACGACAAAGGTAGAAGTCAGCAAATATCTAGGCAAATCATAACAAATGAAATCGAGACTATAAGGGAATCAATCGTTCAACACTTATTTGTTATTGAAGCCTGCACAAATAGACCCTACTATGTGCCCTATAGACAAGGCAGGTAGTATATAATATAAAAGATGGATATATAATTGATATTTACAGTGCTACTTTGTTATTCTTTTTTTCTCATGCTTTTGTGGAGATTCAAACACATTAGAATATAGATGTGTGTTCATATCATTTCATAATTGTTCATAATTTGTTTTGCATCATGATATTCTAAACTATTATATGTACTTGTGGTTCAATGTTTACAATTACTTAGCTTATTTTGTTGGAAAAGTGTATTTGCAAAATGAATACCTCAAATTAAATTTATTTAAAATCAAATACCTCCAGTGAAATGTTTTATTTTCACCTTTTTCATAAATGAATTCACATTTTCTCCAGGAGTTCTATAAATCTTACATTTTTTTAAAGTATTAGAAACTATGGTGGATTTTTTTAAATAAAAAACTTCACCAATTTCATAAAGGTTTTTATGGTTTGTATTTGTAAGTTTGAACAATTAAAACTGATAAATAATTATCTATATGTAATCATAGATCAATTGCAATCCCCATGGTTCTTGTGACACCATACAAATTGGATGGAATAAAATTGAGCAACAAATAGATTGAATGCCTGAGCATCTTAAATTTCTCGTTTTCTTGTGGTAACTTCTAGTTGAGCACTATTCACTTTTAGTAATTGTGAATTGGATGAGAGCAAAAAACTTTTTCTTCCTGTAAACGTGCAATGTTTTGATCGACCTATTTGTTTTATTTGGCAAATGGGAGGGTCCAATTGATCCTCCAAGTTTGTAATTCCCATTTTCACAAACCGGAGTCTGGAGGGCTAGCTAAGGTCTAGGTGCTGCATCCAAGTGCAATGGCAAGCTGTTGTATGACTAGGAATTGGCCATCCAACCGCTCAATGGCAACAAGCTCTTATGGGGGGTCCTTTGGCCATCTGCAACTTGTTGTAGGGTTAGAAAGGCTTCCAACATTGTCTGCGTAATAGTAACCATGCTAGGAAAGTTTGGAATTTCTTCCGCAACACAAAGAAGCTCTTCAGCTGCACTTGGAACTCTCCTAGCAAGAGATGCTCATTGGCATCCCCTTTTTTTTTTATGATGGCCAAGATGTATTCCCCTTCCCTCACGAGCCATGTCTCGTCCACAATGTACTTAGAACAACTACCCTCTAGAGGATTTGTTGCACTAAAAACAACATGATCCTTAGGAAGATTTCGGAAAGAAGCCAAAAAATTATATAGCTTGAGAACAGCCCTACAGCAACACGCTCAAGCAAATCAATGGAGGAATTCCTCTACCATAGAAGATCAATGGTACAAAACCTTTAGAGTTCAATTATGGCATGTTGTTGTGGGGCTGCTGTGAGTTTAAATCCACTTGGTGCAAAAATCATATTTTCTGCTTTGGGGATCGATGGTGAAATAAATAAAAACAAAGAGGAAATGCAAGCCTCAATCTATTTCTAGAGGGCAAAGGAGAAGGATATGAGGTGACAAAGGTGAGAAGAGTGAAATGGACAGTGAAAATTGAGACAAAAGAAGGAGTGCACCTCAATCCAGTTCCCGAGCGGGGAGGGTTAGCGGATTGGAAGAAGGCAGGGAAAGCTTCCACCTAGAGGAGTAAAGCCCACTTAACTGAAAAAACAACGTTAAGATAGAAGCACCAGTAACTGATCATTTAAGCAATTTTGGAGCAAATTGTAAGGAGTATGAGGTGATGGAAATTTTTCCCATGTAGGAAGATAAGAAATATGGGAATAGCAAAATTTTCAGAATTTTATTCCCAAAATTGAAATTACTATGAATTTTGGAAGCCAAAAAATACTCTTCACTAATAGCCAATGTCTAGAGTCTTTCAATTCCAATTATAGCCAAACTACTTTCTTGCTCACTACTTTGAGGGCATGTGTCATGACCTTATTAGTCCATACCTTGAAAAGGACGAAAAACACACATTCCGAGCTTAAGGTCTAGCCTTGGCTAGAAATAGCGCACTCTACAAGTTGGGTGTTGCGCGTGATCTGTTACTAGTACTTCTACCTTACTTAGGTCATCTTCAATACTGAAGAATTTGTTACACCAAATATAACTCTAATTTTTCATTGTGTTGTAATTAAAATTTGAAATTTCTATCATTAGAAGGACATTCAAAAGTACTTTGAATAGGTACAAGAAAACTAAAATTTAGATATCAGACCAAAAAAAAGGTTACTTCAAAAGCTAGCTAAAAGACGTACAAAAATTATAGTTGTATTGGCAAATTACAATTACCGATTTCACTCCAATCTGAGTCAATTGCTTACCATGATTTGCCAAGACCACTATAATTTTTGTCTTTTAGCTAGCTTTTGAAAAGGTTTATTTTCTTTATCCAATGTCTAAATTTGAGTTCACTTGTGCCTATTCAAAGTGCTTTTGAATGTGCTTCCAATGATAAAAATTTCAAGTTCTAATTACAAAACAACAAAAATTTAGAGTTATATTTGGTGGGGCAAATTCCAGAGTCTATAGAGGGCACCAAGTACTACAAAAATCAGACCTAATAATGGTGTGATCATGTTCATTGCTACACTTATCTATGAAGCTAAGGAGATGATTTTTCCCGGC
Source organism: Pseudisothecium myosuroides (assembly GCA_951799445.1). Classification (NCBI taxonomy): domain Eukaryota; kingdom Viridiplantae; phylum Streptophyta; class Bryopsida; order Hypnales; family Lembophyllaceae; genus Pseudisothecium; species Pseudisothecium myosuroides. The sequence continues at coordinate 19,539,385 of OX637290.1, read as the reverse complement.
CATGCCAACATGGATAGTCTCTCTCCAAGCACGGAGGCAGATCCAAATAACATTGATTGGTTCACCAATGAAAAAAAAGTTTGTACCTCGCACACCCGGCCGGATCTGCTAAAGGATTGCAACACAAAGAACATCCCAAGCCTTGTTGGAGGCGCAATTAGCCGTGCAAAATAAAAATAATAATTTAAAAAAATTATATATATATATGTGAACAAATGGAACGAGCCATTGCATAAAAAAAAAGAAATACAAAATGGCCTTGAAACCGGCCATGCAATATTGACCTTGCAAGTTGTAGAAGACATGGGAGAACCTGTGAGGATTTCCCAACATGAAATAGAAGGGGGGAGGTCTTACAGGTGACGAGTTTATTTAGTGTGTGAACAAGTTTGCAATGATTAAATTTGCGTTTATTTGTTTCATAAAAATAAAAAATAAAAAACAATGTGACCAAGCTACTTCGTTGTACTTCAATCATTAAATCTCGAAAGGACTTTAAGGTAGTCCAAATTTCCCAAAATCTAAAGAAGTGTTGTAAAGTGTAGTTTAGAGCATTTTCAATGCAACCGCAAACCACCATGGCAACGCCGTAATGTAAGGGACCCCCAAACATTTCCCAATGCAACCGGAATTGGTCCAATTTATTCCCAGCCTTGTCATTGTCAAACCCAAACCTGGTAAGTTAATGAGATACGAAGAGCCCATATTCCATAATTTGACTCACAAAATTGGAAGATTCATGAATAATTACCATACCTTTTCAAGCTTTGTTTTGTGTTTCAATAAATTGGAATTTCCTTTTTGTATGAACGTTTTTTTTAAACCCTAAATGCCAAAGACACCATGTTTGGGTGTCAACTAAACTTTGAGATTGCATAGAAATAAATAGAAAAAAATTTATATTGATTTTTTCTCCAAAAGTGTGTATGTTGAAGTCTGGTTTTAGAATCATTTTACATTTTTATCAAAGACATAAGTTAAATATATCATTATCTACAAGGGTTGAAATAGAAGGATGTTCAATGTGCTAAAAAACTTAAGCTACTCAAGATTGTCCACTTAAAGGGACAGACACATTGTCACAAGTACATGCAATGGATTAGAAAACATGGAGCGATTCCTTTAACATTATTAACTAATGATGGAGGGGTCCCTTTTACTTTCACAAAGCCCTTAGAGTTGCAACTTCCTAGCCAGTAAATGACTCTTGTAAATTAAATTCTTTTTGAGGTTCAAATTTCATCTTTCAAACCTTTGATTTAAAAATGTGCTTGTCCTATAAATTTTAATAAGATATATTATTATGAGGAAATAAATTAAGAATATATATTAAAAAATGCACTAAAAAATTCTTCTTATCCATTCTTGGAAAAATACTAAACAAAACTAAGCTCAACTAAACTAAAAACACTAAATTATTAATAATTTAAATTAAAAATTAAAAAATTTCAATCCCCACAATTTTAGCATTATATAATTTGTTTGGAGAAGAGATTCCACAATTGCCTACAAAATAAAACTCCTTATAACTTTTTATCTTGTCAATCAAAATAGATTGATTCAAAAGCTTTCAATGCAATAATCAATGTGTAGAACCAAGTAAAAACAAAATGATATATGGTTATTTTCTAAGTTGCTTGAGCTACTTGTATTGAAGAAAAAAATTACTTTCCATTCAATAAATTTTTAACCTTACTATTAGTAGTTCTTGAAGACTATTAACCCTAAAAGATACTTGTGAACCACACATTGTGTGAAAATATTTTTAAAATTATAGAGTTTCCATTTGTAGTTAAAAGACCAAAGCCACTATATTGTCAAAAAAAAATGTTAGTTGGTTTCTTAGAGGTAAAACAAATTATACGTCTCAACTTCAAAATAAAAGACATACTTCAAGTATCATATATATCATCTAAAAAAATTTGAAAGGAGTTATTTGTTTAGTGAAGAAGTTGCATTTTATTATATATTGCAAGGAATCCAATAAACATTTTCTTACATTCAGTGGTGTATTTTCATCTAAGATTTTTTAATTAAATATCTTTTTACAATCAACAATGTATTATATCATTTATTCTGAAAAATTAGTATGAAATTATAAAAAACAATATAAATTTGAAAAATGATGAATTTTTTTTTATATAGGAATTAAAAAATTATTGAAAATTTAAGAAATATAAAATTTTATTCAATGAAAATTAATTTGTATACTGATTTTGATTTTGATCCAAAAACTAGTGGATGGAATCTAATTGAGACTTCTATTCCCAATATCTGTTGTTCCAAATGTGCTTAATAAGATTGTGATAAAATAAATGGAGCCATTGTATTAAGTTGGATCATGGAGAAATTTAAGAAAAAAAAATTAACAAATGTAATATTCTTCATTGATAATGAGATGTAAATGTTGGATCCATTTGAATTAATATTTTACAATGCAATTGATCCTAAATGTTTCTAAATATATCCCAAAATAACGCATATTTTTGGACAATTGTATATCATTGTTGAATATGAAGAGGCCAATTAAAGATAATTACCATTGGAGGCTTGAATATTTTGAGCATGAAAAGGTTTATTTTGGAACATTCATATAATATATATTCAACATTGACATTTCAAAGGCATAATATTCTATATAATGGACATGCATATAAACATGTCATATTTGAATACAACATAAATTTATTGTATTCCATACTACAAATATTGTGTAATACTTCTAAAATATAATCTTCAAAATACTTTTCAAGAGGACACCTTTATCAACATCACATAATCAAGTATCAAAGATATCAAAGTTACAACAAAATAATCTAAATGCTAATTGTGCATTATTTTCCACCATCTTTGTTACATGTATTTTACTTTGGATATGCCTAACATGGAACAATTCACTTCCAACATCCTATAACAACATTAGTAAATATGAGTTGTATTCAAAGCCTCCAAATTCATTGACAAATAATACTTCATACCGGTATGCAAGATGGATAGGGATGGAAAAACATCCAAAAAAAGCATCGTGGGATTTGCTTAGCTCTATGAAATCTCCCTCCCTTTACACAAAATTCACAATTGATGGTCAATTATTCAATCTTGAAGTGGACACTGGAAGTTTTCTCACATGGTTTAGATGTGATTACAAATCATACCAGGTTACAAATATTATGTAGGTAATTGCTTAATTTAAAAACAAATAAACATGCTTATTGTTTCTAATTGCTTAAAAATGTTTGCATTGGCTAAAATAAATATATCTTACCAATGTATTGTTTTTGTCATGTAGGAAAAAATAATTTCTTCTACAGATCCATATTGTTTGAAGGTAGCTGGAAAACATTTTAGGGCTTTGACTTCGCATGACAATAAACCCCAATTTGAAGGAATGGCTGGAAATCCTTGTTTGTATCATATTGTTTATGAAGATAGAAGTCATTCTAGTGGTGTTATTGTCAAAACAAATATACAACTACGCATTATTGACCTTATAACATGAGTTCGTACAGTGCCTTTGAGTGAAACATATTTGGGGCAAGTTCTTATGTTTTGCAAACAACTAACATTTATTTAGACTATCCTTGAGATTTGGATAAATTAAATATAAAAATACCATTAAATAATTTTATCATTTGAAAAACACATAATGATTTTTTAATCTCAAAATGAATAAATAGTATTTTTATTTTATTTTATAGAATTTTAATCATAATTTTGTAGTAATTTTTCAAATGACATTTGTGTTGATCAATATTGTAACATGATATGGATTATTGAACAATAATAGGTGTAGTAACAAAGATTTTAATCCAATTGGTGAATACAAGGATGTTATTGATGGATTATTGGGCCTTAGTAGATCAGCTTTTGGAATTCAAATGTCATTTTCAAAGCATGGGATTCCATTAATTTTTGGATTTTGTTTTGAAGACTATTTTAGTAAACATGATGAAGTAAAAGTTGGATATTTATACTTTGGCAACCTTCATGATCCACATTCTAAAGCTCAAATAAAATGGATAGACATTTCAGAGGAATACGTTTTTGGAGATGAGTATGTAGCTCATTGATCAATATATCATGAAGTTTGCATGACAAATTAATTAGGTTTGTAAGTATCTTTCAAAGATATGTTTGTTTATAGTTTAAAATGTTGTGTAGTTGTGTATTTTAACAATTTTTAATGATTCTAAAAACTTCAATTTTTTAAATTTTGACTATAAGATTTAGTGAAAAAATAAATTCTATAAAATAGTTATTTTATATTTTATTTTAGTATTTACATGAGCTTCAAAAATGAATATATAATATGATATCTTTTATTTATGATTTTTGTTCTTTTTTGTTTATGATATTTTTGTTTTAATAACTTACATTTTGGTCCATATTTTGCGCCTCAAATTTCTATGCATCAACATGCATACAATTATAGTTGGACACAAAAATCACATACTTCCTCCATCCTAAATTAAGTATTCTACTTGGCGTGTTTTTTGGTTCCAAATTAAGTTTACACTACGTCTTGCATAGCCTCACAAGCACACTAAATAATGTGTGGATGACAAGGGAGGCAATTAGGTAATTCCTCGGCACACTCTAAGCAATCTTTTTCCATATGCAAAAACTTATAGATGTTGCCAATGTTGATTTTTAATTATCTCAATTATGTAATTCTGCAATAATAATAAGACAAAAAAAACTAAATTTGCAATGTAAATCCTCTAAATTTTAAATTTTAAACCCTGTTTCTTCAATCCTAGACTTTTAAATGTAAAAACGTTTGAGTATTTTTCTTTATCTTGTAGACTTTCATGAAATGGAACACTTAATTTGGGATGGAGGAAGTATTACATATTGATTTTTCAATTCTAACAAATAACACAATTAGAAACTAAAACAAAACATTGTAGAAGAAGATTAATTTATCAAAAACATATATAAAAGGTTATAGGAAAAAATTTATTACTTTATAAGATAAAAAACTATGTCATATTTATTTATAAAATTTTTACATATAGTTAAGAAAATCATTGATTTGTTGATGTAGAACTTATGAACTAAGAGTTTTAGAATTATGGATTGAAGAAGACATTAGCATTCCTATAAATGCCAACTTGATGATTGATGTTGGAGCACCATTGACTTTCATGGAAACTACTCTTTTTGAAACTATAATTCATTATGTAAGTTTCATCTTGCAATAACTAAAAACATATAAAAAAATCTTTTTGGCAATAATCTAATTCTATTTACAATGTTTTAAATAACTTTAATCTTCAAATGAAACATTTTATGGTTAAATATTAGATTAGCGAAAGTGCATTGGATGCGGGATACACAAAATATGAAGAAGAAATGAAGCATTTCAAGTGTTGGAACTTTCCAGAACCTTTGGATGAAAGGTGATTATACTAATTTTATATTAAAGTTTAAAAAATGTAGTGATATTATATTCATGATTATAATTCAATGTGTCAAAAAAATTAGATTACAATATTTATAAATTTATTATTTTTGAAAGTTTATAAATTAAAAGTCATTCATTGTTTTATTGCATAACAACAACTCAAGTACTTTAGAAATGATTTCATTTGATTTTCCAAAATTATCTTTTAAGTTTATTAATGGAGAAGCGTTGATAATATCTCCAACAAACTATTTAGCATTCTATAAATTTGTGAGGGTATTTTCTTCATGTGAAGATTTCAATCTTATTAATTATTTTGATACTATGTAAAAATGATTTTTTTAGTATAAATCTTATTATAAAATATTTATTGTGCTTTCTTTCTAAGGACATATTAATAAGACTTTGAATATTTGAAAACCTAATTCTTTTATTAAAACTTGTATATAGATGGAAAATAGAATATGTGCAAATACGCAAAAATTTGATGAAATGATAGAATATCCAACTAATACTATAGTTCTTGGTGGTAGGTTGAATATCAAATATTCCATATCTAACACGTTCTTAATTTTTAGCAAATTAAACACAAATGCGGATATATTACAAGTGATATTGATATTGATATTATTTTTTTTTCTAATTGCATAGGACATTTAAAAATAAATAAATTTTATGTGTTTAACTTTTGAATGCTTAAAATATGCAAGAGCAATGTTTTTAGATTTGATATTATTAAAATTTGATACAACAACTACTATTTGAATTTGAACTTTGATAATTAAAAGATGTAAAAGGATGTAAATAGTTCATCTTGCCATTTGTCATTTTCATTTTCACCAATTTTCATTAAAAATGCTAGTTGAGATTGTTTAGCTTTTGTTTCTTAATCAATAAACTTTAAAATTGGATGATCTTTAAAATTAAAAAAACTATGTATTATAATGCATTATGAAAAAATACATTGAAGTATATGACTAACTTTAAAAATTGTAATTTTGACATATAGTAAATATATTATTTTTCTCTCTTGAATTGACATTGTTTGTAAAAGAATATAAGAAGTCAATTTAATGACATAAAATATGTCTAATAGACATTATACTACTAGTGTATATGTTTTGAATGTGTGTTATGAAATATTTTTGCAGCTCGCATGTTGGTTGAGCATCTCATAATATTTGATAATGAAAAAGATTGTGTGGGCTTTATGGCATTGCCTAATTGTCAGTTCAATAAGAAAAGAAAACATGAATGACAACAATTACCATCATGAGTCACAAAAAACATACTTGCAAAAATGATATTTAAAATATTTATACCTTTTGATACTTACAATGATTGTAACTATATCAAAGACTTTGAAAAAAATATTTAATAATCTTCTTTGTAACCATCTATGATAAAGTCATCTTATTATTTCTTGTAAAGAGTAATTAAATATTTTGATTAAACTAGAATTTTTCATTGATTCATACAAAATTTATACTATTCAATATACAACTATTCATTCAAATTCATCACAAGGTTGTTTAAGAAATTGGTACATTAACCCCTAAAGGACCAAGGTGCATTTTTTGGCAACATAGCAATTTTGGGCAGCTCACTACGAATGGAGTTTTTATTTTTTTTCTTTGAAAATTTTACACAACATGTGCCCAAGGAGTAGCTTTAAGGCCCAACAATTTTCATAACTTTTGACTACATAGATAAAAAGTTATTGCATGATATGTGATTTTCTTTGAACTTTGGGCAGCCCAGGCAGCTCTGAAAATTTCTTTAAAAATGAATTTTAAAAAAAATAAAAATTTGAAATTGGTTCTTTAGATTTATATAAGCGTGGGAAGCTTTGAATCATTCAATTCCGATCTATGAGTCAAAAGTTATGAGGAGTTTAAGTTTGCGGGTAGGCATGGAGTCTTTGAAAACCATAACTACCCGCAAACTTCAACTCCTCATAACTTTTGACTCATAGATCGGAATTGAATGATTCAAAGCTTCCCACGCTTATATAAATCTAAAGAACCAATTTCAAATTTTTATTTTTTTAAAAATTCATTTTTAAAGAAATTTTCAGAGCTGCCTGGGCTGCCCAAAGTTCAAAGAAAATCACATATCATGCAATAACTTTTTATCTATGTAGTCAAAAGTTGTGAAAATTGTTGGGCCTTAAAGCTACTCCTTGGGCACATGTTGTGTAAAATTTTCAAAGAAAAAAAATAAAAACTCCATTCGTAGTGAGCTGCCCAAAATCGCTATGTTGCCAAAAAACGCACCTTGGTCCTTTAGGGGTTAAATCAAGGTTGACAAAATTTAAAATTCTACAAGTACAAGATGATTCATTTGAATTAAAAGCTTAATATTTCAATTCCTTACATTCATTCCATATTATAAAAATCAGTGACTATTTAAATGATTTGGGTCATCTTAGTAAAGTTCTATGTCACAATATGTTTTAATTCATTAATATTATTGCAAATAATATCAATTTTTGAATAGTTTTTAATCATTTTTACACTTCATGATCATTTATGTATTATTTTGATGCCACATTTGAACTTTCAAATATTATTTTCTAATGAAAATATCAAATAAATCATTTATCTTCGATGAATCATAAATTTAAATTTTATTTTATAAAATCATATCATTTCAAGTACTATCAAATTCTTAATTATTATACTGTATTGTATTGACTATCCATTTTCATGCAAACAATGATGTTAAATTTCAACCATTATACCAATACTAACATTTCTTAATTTTTGGAATGAACAAGTGGATTATATCACAAACTCGTATTTTTTCTAAATTTTTATTTTTAAAACTTTAAAAGAAAATTTATATTAATCATAACTGAATAAAATTTTATCAATCTTATTTTTTTTTAGTAATGTATATTCTTTGCGGTACTTTTAAAGTGAAGTTCAATTAATTATATTTTATATAAAATTTATAAAGAATGTATGTAAAGATTGAACTTTATAGATTTAAAATATAATTTAGAAGATTGCAATTAAAAGACTTAAACAAAAACAAAAACAAAAACAAAAACTTCTAATAAATTCATTGAGTTTAAAATCTAAATATTATGAGTATTCAGTATATTTTAAAATTGTGATATTAAAAAACTAAAGAATTTGATCATAAAAATGCACTGTAAAATATAATGTATTGTGCATAATACATTTTTTTGTATAATTATGACCATGTTGAAAAGAAATTAATGAAAAAGACAAAAAAAATGCTTTGTTTATTTACACTTACTACAATTCTATCTTTTAGCAAGCAAACATCAATCTATAATCAAATTAGTCTAAGGTAGAATTTCTTACAAACATAAACCAAACCAAATACAAATTGTGCACTATTGATTATTAAAATTGAATTTTTATTTTATATGTTAATTTGAATAAATATTTTTGATTATAAATATAAATTATTCCCTCTGTTCCAAAATAGTCTTCATGTTGGCCTTAATATTTTGTCCAAAAATGATCTTTTTCTTATGACATAGAAGAAGAGACCGCAAATAAAGCCTTTCCATATGTACTATGGCTCCACAGAAAGTTGAAAAGCTTGGATGTTTGTTTTTTCTGGAAGAATCGAAAATAGGTAGACAATGTCCAGTACACCTTGTATGTAGTGGCCGACAAGTTCTAGAAAATCTGCATGTACACCGGGTAGAGTCTTTAGTTGGTTGAGTTGTGGGCCGCAGCTACACCACCCTTGTTTGCATGCATGCTCCATGGTTGTAGCAATAATCATCGTCAAAGTTGGCCCAACACCAATGCTCATCCATTTGTGGGGCTTGTTGATTTAGTATGTGAGTTGTTCACACACCGCGGGAAGACAAAAAGTCACAACAAACAAAGCGGGAACTGTAGAATTGATTGGCTAGCGGTATTCCTCCAAAAAGATTCCAAAATCCACATTTCAAAGCTCTATAACTTCAATTTCAAAATGAATCCAAAACTCAAATTTGGAAGACAATAGGAGAGCATTGACATTTATTTCTAGCTCAAAACAACATTAAAAAATATTGATTTTGATCTTAATCCAGAACATTCTATCGAACAGGAAGATCATTTTGGAATGAAGGGAGTAGTATTTAAAATTTGTTACCACTTATTAAAAAAATTACTTTAGATACTAATGGACCCTCAATATATGAATAAAATTAAAACAAAGTAATATGCAAGAATGATATTCCAGCACCCGACACCTAGTGTTTTTTTAGTATATACATAAAATTATGATTTGAATAAATTGCTTTATTCTCAATATAGAAAGAACTATCTTTTGGAAAATGACAAGTTCTTAAAATTGTTTTGATATTCCCTCACAAGTAATGAAAATCATCATGCAATAATAAAAAATGTTAAAATATATAATGGATTAATGGTACAATCAAATTTTATATTGAATGTATAAAAAAATGAATGAATATCTAAAAGTTTTTTGTGGAAAGAAAAGGCCAAATTTTCTAATCAAATCCATTGCAAGTATAACAAATGTCTATATTATTGAAATTGAAATTTTCATTGTTCAATTTTACAAGTCCAAAGTTGAGCCTATTGTATACAATAAAGAACAACATTGAAATTGGTCAATTTGAATAAATTAAGAAATACAGTGAAAAATAAAAATAAAAATAAAAAAATAAAAAAAATAGTCCATTTTTCTACTTTGGCATAAATTAGAGGACAATTCATATAGTTGATATTATATATTGTGAGTCTTTTTAACATTGAAGATTTACAAATTACACTTTTTTTTTTAAATCTTTGAAAATTGATTTAAAGAGTAATGCATTAATAAGTGGTATACAATATTAAGTTGTTATTTCCATCAATGTAATCAAGATATATTTCAAAACTTGCTTATTAAACAAGGATGCACCAATAACTCACTTTTATTTTTTTATACAAATCTCATGAAATAATTATAATATATATATTTTATAAATTAAATATATTATCATTTATAATCATCAAATTATGAAAATTTTAAATCAATTAATTATAAAATGGATACTGTAAAAATTGATAGTTCATTAGATGTGATTTTGAACATAAAGTTCTTAAAATAAAAATAAACAAGCAGAGTAAAATACTCAAAAGTTATAAAATTGATCAACAAAATGCACTAGAAAACCAAAATAATACTATTTTGCATGATTGAATACAGACTAAATTTTTTAATTTTCAATAAATTTTCAATACAAAATTGTACATAAAATTGAAGGTATCCTTGTGCATTAAACTATAAATTTATTTGTTATAGTATATATATAAAAACTTAGACTTCTTTGTTTGTCACTCCACAATTTGATAAGAAATCAATAGGGTACAAATAAGTAAAAGGGTGGGATTGATAGATCTCTATTGAATATTTAACCCATAAACGCAGTGGAGGACGTTTTTCGGCCAATGAATGACAAAGAATCTCTCCATGTAGGACAAAAGTGCAACTATTCATCTTCCAAATTTTGTGGGAAAAGGGAAGATCATCTATAGTACTTTGACTTCCAATGAGTGCTTTTGCATTATTTTAATCCAACAATTCATATGGTGACAAAACAGATGATTTCCACGGTTATGAGCCCGTCGTTTAAGGGTTAATAAATTTAAATTAAAAAATAAGATTTTTATGCATTAAGATTTTATTTTTTGAAGTTCATTTTTTTCCATACAAATAAAACTGAAAATTTAATCTTTGAAAACTTTAACACGTGTCTTTAAAACCATTGTCTGCTAAAACAAATATGATAGTACTATAGTCCTAATAATGGTTCTATAGGGTAGCATCCTAAAGATTGTGCACTAGTTGGTGAGAATGTGGAAAAAGAATCGTCTAAGAAGCAAATCATGCACTCATTTTTCTTGCCCCCCCAAAAAAGAATAGATCTATAAAATTGCTTAAAAAAATAGTATTAATTTTTTTAATTTGATTCAATTCAATTCAATTTATTTATATAAGGTTGTCCCATATTTTTTGTGAGCTATATGTTCATTTGTAAGCTTCAAAGTGAATAAGGACCAATAACTTTACATTCATTTTTCATAAAACTTCTTATTTATTGTAATGGCATTATGATGTAGCATGGTTGTAAACAAGTGAGAAAATAAAATTCAAAAAATTCAAAAGTGTACATTATTTGAAAATATCATATAAAAAATAATATATTTGGTGAAACAAACAAATTAAGTCATTTCAAATATACTAGTACTAATTTTAAGAGCTTGTAATCTTTGGGATTAACATTGAATCAAACAAGAATGTGTCAAGACATTTTTGCAATGCAAAAAGACATATCACTTAAAATCAATACTCAAGCAATATATGATACTTCACGTTTTAAAATGGTTATTAAATGTATTTATTTTAGAACTATTAATATTAAAATTAAAGATACAAATGTCAAGATTGTGGTAAGGAGACATTGAATTTTGTTGAATAATTCACAATGTAATATATTTAACATTTTAATCTTATATTGATTTGAGTTCAAATTTTCTACGAATTCGTCCAAAATATAACATATTATGTGTCTTTATATTTCAATAAGGATTAATGGTTGAAAACTTGAGATGTTATAATATAAACATATTCCAAGTTTTATCAAGTAAACTAAATAAGTTTAAGAAAAATCTTGTTTCAAAATTATATTTATTTTTAGAATAGTGATTTTATAATTGATTGAAATAAGCTACAAATTTATTTTTACTATTGTGATAGCGATTAATCAAATGAAAACATAAAAAAATAATTTTTTTATTGAATTATATATGCTTATGCAGGTGAGAATAGTAATGCAAGTATAATTATATCAAATAGAATTGGACAAATATGCTTTATGACACAAAAAATCCTTGATTTTTTAGATTATTGTAACTGTCACCACAAAATTTGAATATCACTTAATCAATAGTGTATAATTTTTTTTATAGATATTTCAAATTAGTAAAAACAATTTAAATCTATAGAATTTTGAACTTGAATAAAAATATAAATTGCAGTTGGAAGTGTTTTTTCCATTTTCATTAGTAGATTGTAGTTATCCTTCAAAGTAGTATTAATCTCTTAGAGTTTGAAGATTTGTGGTCTTTGAAATAACCAAAGAAATATGAATGTTGGAAGTTTTTTTCCTTTGAGCAAAAAGAATTATTGTGTACTCTACAAGGCATAATTTCAAATAATTCTATGTACAATTGAATTTCAAGTATCACAAGCATTTACCACTTAATAGGTGGTTTAAATTTCATACTCATCCAATTTCAAAGGTTATTTTTTTAAATAAAAAATCTTCCAAGTATATTGAAAATTTACAAGGGTACCAATTATTTAGATGACCTTTTTAATAGCAACAAAATAGATCTTATGTTATTTAAGTATTTGTATCTTATAATAAAGGTTAACCCCTAAAGGTCCAAACACCGTTTTTTGACAACATAGCGATTTTGGGCAGCTCACTACGAGTAGAATTTTTATTTTTTTTCTTTGAAATTTTCACACAAGATGTGCCCGAGGAGTATCTTTAAGGCCCAACAATTTTCATAACTTTTGACTACATGGTTAAAAAGTTATTGTATGATATGTAATTTTTGGTGCGCGCCGGGCAGCTCGGGCAGCTCAAAAAATTCTTTAAAAATCTTTCTTTTTTAAAATAAAAATTTGAAATTGGTTCTTTAGATTTATATGTACGTGGAAAGCTTTAAATCATTCCATTTGGATTAATGAGTCAAAAGTTATGGGGATTCTTAGTTTGAGGGTAGTTATGGAATCTCTACTCTAAAATAAACTTTGAAGTCCTTTATTTCACTCAATTTCCAATATTTTTGAAAAAAAATAAAAACATTGGATGTAGATTATTTATTACAACATTACAACCGTTGGGATTGGCATTTTTCAATTCCATAATTAAATTCTTAACAATTTAGTGTTTTGAATCATTCTCTACTTCTTTCTACTTACTATTTTTTTCCTATATGTTGTGCAATTCCAAATGATCTGAAAATTTTCAAGCATGTAGCCAACTTGCCTAGAAGAATGAATCCAAAGAGTAACCACCATTTGGGGCATTTTTTCATACAAATGTGACCTTGTGAAGTGCAGCTGCCCGGATTTTCGCAGGGACAAAAAATGGGTTTTTGTCAATTCAAACGCTAATATCTTCCAATCCGCATGGTGGAAAATTCTGAAATTTTTTCCACATCTTCTCAAACCAGTGTTCTATAAGATCTTACGGTTACATGTGTCCAAAAATGTTTTTTTTTATAAAATTTGGCACTTGTATTAGAAATGGCAGTTTTGGAGCGGTTTTGGTGAAAACATAGTCTCAGACCTTTAGGGGTTAAAAAAGCATTTTCAAAAATAAATTTTGGACTTTGAAGGGATATTATTATTATTTCATTAAAAAAATTTATAAAATTTATTTATTCATTTTTAAGCATATGTTGATTCACATTTTTAAACTTTAATTAATTATTTGCTAAAGAATGTTGATTTGACCACGGGTACAGTTCTAAGACGTGATGTATTGAAATTTGTGCCACATTGTTGCAAAATATGAAGCACAAATGTTTGGTTTTGTCTATATACTTTATACTATTCAAGTAATTGTGAATACCTGTCCATCATGCACGCAAAATTATGTGTAAAAATTGTTGAATGATTTTATTTCAACAAATTGATAATGGCTAAGTCCATTTCTTACTCAAAATTTGCACATTGATTTTCAAAAGTTTTAATTAAATATTCAAATATTCAAATTCACAATATTTTAAAATAAACATAATGATGCATCTTACATAGGATTGAATGGTACAATACACTGTAAATATTAAGTCTTACACTAAAGATATTATTTATTTGAAAATAAGGGTACACATTGATACACTCTCTTAATTTACTATGCATTATCTTCTTAAACATATATAAAAATCATAATTTTTACAATTATAAATACTTAAAGAAAAAGTTATACTACAATGTTCTATCAATGATATTATAAATAAACTTACAATCTCCCTTGATTTATAGAAACATCGAATTCATCCTATAATTATTATGAATCTAACTTTCAAACATTTGCTAGACTTCTTTTAAGTTTAATTTATAAATAATGTAATATCTTCCATCAAAATTCTTTTAGGATTTTTAATAGGAGAATCTTGTTTTGTGCATCAAATTCTAAGGTGGGAACATTGTCAAATATAGATTATACACAAGATATGAATCACAAATTACTAATTTTATATGTATAATGTTGGAATTCAAACAATTGTGATCTTTGAAACAATAAGCATAAATTGATGTTCAAAGTTTTGTGTTAGTATTTAAAAAACTAATGAATTTTTTTTAATATTAATCAACATCCATATTCAAAAAGGTACATAAAATAAAAAAACAATAATAAAACTCCAAATCCAAATTTGCAAAGATTTGCATACTTCAAATATAAAATCATAATGATGATCGAAGGTTATAATTTTATTTTCAACTATGCCATATTTTAAAATTTCAACAAGTACTTGATTATTCAAGTTTTTTTAATTTTTAATTTTTATAGAGGGCATATTTCAATCATTGTATGTGCAAATTTTAATTTAAAGACTTTGATTATTCAATGAGTATAAGAAGTAAAAAAATTGCACTTTAATATTTGCAAAAATACAATGTTTTTTAAAATCCAACTTTGATCCATCATAATTTTTTTCATTCAAGATCTGGAGTCAAAAATTCAAATTGGAAAGAAAATTTATAGACAACAAATAATTTGCTTCTTCTAAAACTTCTTAAATATCAAATATCAAATCATTCATAGAAATTCATATAATACTAACGTCTAGTATTTAAGAGACCAAGATTTGTTTTATTGAAAAATAAATGACTAATTTCTAAATACCCAAATTTGTAACTTGATTTAAAGTTCTTCAAAGATGAGCTTAAAAACTTTTTGAGGAATTAAACAATGTTGATTTGTAACAAAAGGTTGTAAATTTTGATTTATACATTAAATTTGTAAGTTTAGATCTCCAATTGATTTCAACAATAATTATAATATAATTTAAAATTTAGAACTAAAAAATCCTTCTAAAATAAATAGCATCTTCAATGATCATAAATCATAATTGAAAAATGAAATTTATTGCAATGGATTTAGAATTACAATTTTTTAATATAAATATTGAAAAACATTAAAAAAATAAAATTTGTATAGAATATGAGTAAAAATTGTTTTTGAAATCTAAACCATTTTCATATTATTAACCAAGTATGACAAGTCAAATTTTTTTGAATGAATGAGAAATGTATCTTCTATGGATACTCTAATATACTTTGGTGTTAAGTTCTACAATTCAACGGCTTTATTCTCTTGAAGGGCATAGCCAAATATGATACAAGAAGATTGAAATTGTTTTTTTAATTGCCCATTGCATTGAATGCAATTTTTTAATTCACTCACAAGTATTTTGATAATTTATCAAATTTTCTTCATATTACATTGTATATTTTTAATTTATAAATTTATAAATAAATAAATAAATATAATTTTATTAAAAAAATGCTTTGTAATAAATAAATATAATTTGTAAGTATACAAAATTTAAAATGCAAGATTATAATTAATAAGGATCTTCACAATATTAGAAGAAAAGAATTTTTTTAAAGAAAAAATAGTTTTTTAAAGAGTTAAAGTTTATGTATATGAAATTTATTAATATCAAAAATTCCTTTATATCATTTTTTCAACTATAAGATCACTTGCCTATTTTATTGAAAGTCTTATATGTTAAAATTGTATTCTAATTGAATTTAAATAATAAATTTTCATTAATATATAAAATATATCATAACCAATTATTTACTATTAACAATTAATGAATTGCATTCATTTCCTTACAAATTTAAAAATGTCTAGTGCTATTATTTAAGAAAGTTTGTATAAGTTGTGAAATAGTTGAGTGCATTAATATTAGTATTTTTTCTCTGATGCTAGAAAAAAATAAATAAGTATTTCAAACTCTTACAACATAAGTGGATGAAAACTATATAGAGAATATAATACGTAGTATGAATTAGTTAACATAATTAACAAATGAATAGAGTATGTATACTATGTATATTTTTATACCTACTATAGAATAATTCCATAAAGATGATTAAAAAATACAATATTGACATATTGATAAATAAGGTTACTAATAATAATTTCCTACAATGTCTACAATTACATTTATTATAGTGGAAAGGATTCTTTGATGAATTAAGGAAAACTAGTATTTTATTACTACAATTGCTCTTTAGAAAAAAATGTTGAAAAACTGAAACAATTTTTGTGTCTCAAGCATAATATTTCCCAATTCTTAACTTTCAATTGTAGAGTAGAATTTTGAATTGATTAAGGCACTAAATTTCCTCAATCAAAAGATTTAAGAAGATGTATTTATGAATCGTATTAAGATCTATTTTATTCGTTCTATCAAGATCTTTCTAACAATGATCTACAAGAGGAGGCATAGAATATCTTTGAAAGAACTTTGAAGGTGAATTGGTACACAATTTGCATTAATTAAAATGGAAGCTACATTCAATATAATTTGTGTTTACCAAGAGACAAGACAATGAGACATAATATTTAAGATTTTATGGAAATGATTCTTTATCTTGAAGTTCAAAATAATCTCAAATATTTTTTATATCTATTTAAAAAAAAATCTTCATAAAAAAATAGAATGGACTAAGATGATGGTTGTAAATTAAATTTTATAGAAAAACTTGCCAACTTTGTATCTCCAAATTTCTTCAATGTTGTTTTAACTGTTTTTAACTTTTGCAAAGTGTGTTATTTATTAAATACTTTGTTAAATAGTTATATGCTTTATTACATCTATAGCCCATTTAAATTATTCTTACAATTTGTGCCAATTTTATTTTCCTCAAGTATCTTCTTATTACAATCATAATAATTCTTGGCATATAATTGTATTGAAAAATAATTTAGAACTAAAAAATATTAATTTGCTATCAATAAATTATTATTTATTATTTATGATTTATTTATTAAATATAATAGAACACAAAACACTAAGTATTATAAGATAATATTAACAAAAATGAAATAAGTATATTTTCACTAATTAAGTTTATTATTAATTTTGTAACCACATCAAGAAATAGAATATTTGGTATCTATATATTGGGGTATATGAATCCCCTCATTTGTCCCTAGTCTAAATTATAAATAAGAATACATCTTGAACAAGAAAGGACAAAGATCTAATATATTAAATTATCCATAATCAAATTCACTTTTTTCAAAACAATATGAGAAATGACTTAATCTTATTTTATACTCAAATGGCCAAAGCATCAATGCCAAAATAAAAAAATTATATCCCATCCACTTGTATCCATCGATGCAATCTTTCAAAACTCGATTTGTTTGATTATATCAAAATATGAATATAGATTTTTTGATTATAAATTCTTTAAGTTTGAATGTCCAAAATTTACCATTTACAATAATATCTTTAATTTTTTGTTGTACTTGAATTAAAAGTCATATTTTTTTGCTTTGGAATGTTATCTTTAAATCATTAGGCAATGTTTTTATTAATTATTTATTTATAATTATTGATTTGAACATTCAATTATAATAAAATCAATTAAATAAAACCCTACATTGGAGTTGGATTGCTGGTATAGACTATTCTAACATTTTCACTAATCTTACAATACTATATCTATTTAAGTCCATGCAATTAGTGGTGATATTTTAAATTTTGATTCAGAAAGAGTCAACCTCCTAAAAGAGGTCATATATTATATCCTAAATTCTCTTCTGTTGTTTTATGAACTTAAATCTTAAGTAATCAAACTATCCACATTGAGTTTTAAAAAATATAAGAGTTTCATAAGAAAAAATCGTTTGCAGTGTAAAATGCTTTAAAAGAAAAATCTTATTAAAAACAAACAAAAATTGCCTTGAAATGAATATGGGTGTATTAAAATGAATACAAATTTATCATAAAACCATTTCAAACACTAGCTAGTTTTCTTCAAGCTTTATTCATAGCATTCCTTCAACTTTAGCTTAAAATTAGTTCAAATGCAAAGTTTTAAGAACTCTAGCTAAAGAATGACATACTATCATCCAAGGTAGGAGGTCCATAAACTGTCCCTATAAGCTATCTATCCCATCAATGACAATAATAGATATTTTGAAGAATATGCTACTCATTCTTAGATAGAAGACACATTTAGAACCTAGTCAATTTATAGACCTCTTACCTCACAAGTTAACAAATATTATGAATTTGTTTTACTAGCTATATTGTCCATATTCCATGTTGTATTTCATTAGGAAACAAATTCTTTTAGATTATACTTTTATTATTGGAAAATTACTTATTTATGTGTGTGTAGTTATCTCTTTTAAGTGGATAGTCACTCAAGCAAGGTCACTTGTCAACAAGTGATCAAAACAAGATCCAAAGGTCACTAATGGTGTTCATCAATAATTACTCTAATGTAGAAATGAAACATTTTAATTTAGTCTGAAGATAAAATTAAAAGCAAGAAAGAAAGGTTATTTATCAGTGTATGCATGCTTTGTCTACTATTCAATATTTTGGTATCTTCTTGAATGTAACTTAAGAGCTAATGATTTTTTAAACCAAATTTTGATACATACTAATTCCACCTGTTTTTTGAATTTTCGACATCTAACTATTACAAAATATTTTGCTATTAGTAAGAGTGCAAATTTAGTGTTACTTGTAAAATTAACATCACTACAAATCATTATTTTTGTAGGAATCAATACAATACTAAAATATTCTAGTTTGAACTGATTCAAAATAGCATGACATTGATAAATTAGTGTTATATGCACTAATAGGATAATTCATGTTACCTTGATTTTAAGTAGTGTAAATCATCGCCATTAATTTTCTAATAGAATTCCAAGAAGGATTTCATTGAAGAATGCATAATTTAACTTCTTTCCTTTGTAGTAGGCATTTCAAAAAGATCATTCATCTAATGTAAATCTTTTGCTAATGCTTTTCATAGAAAACCCCCCTCCAAAATTACCGCAAAAAGAAAAGGCTTTCTTGTTGAATTTTGCCTTACTTATCAAGCATTCCCATTTACACAACTATATTTAATTATAATAGAACTTCTATAAAGAGCCGGGCCAAGACCAGTTTGACACATTAAATTAGAGAGGTTTATTACATTAGGGAGGGTCATTTGCATTCATTACATTTGAATGCAAGCCAGGCCAGAACCAGAAATCAATATTACTTCAAAGAGGTATATTACTTCAAGGAATGTTATTTATTAGAAGTTCTACTACATTACAATTTCATGGCAAATATTTAATTAAGGTTGGAAAAACAAGCTTGATAGATGCTAGAAATAGGAATATTCCTTCAGATTTCATACTTTCTCAAGAAAAACACCTAGCCTATGTTTAAAATTATTTTTTGCAGGCCCTAACAATATTCAACAGTAAGAGCATCCTCAGTCTACGCAAATTTGAGCCACTGCAACTATAACTTCTGTGTAGTTTGCAGAATGGCTACGGAAACTGGCCCCAATGCTAACGGCACTTATCACGTCACTTTCCCAAGCGCAACATTTCTCGGCTCTCGCAAGGCAAAAATTGGTCCTTTGTTGTGTCCTCCAAACTCCTCTACACTTCTTGGTCAACACTAATAATAGAGAGGAGGAGGTCTACAAAAGTGGAAGAGCTGCGCAAGAGCTGCCACCGCGCTGTGCAGACCCTTTTGGAGTTCCAAATCCCGTCGTTGCATTGAGGCGCTTGAGACAAGAAAAACCACGCTGAAAAAAAGTGGACGGGAATCGAAACTGCATGTACCGTTGCTGTGTCGTTTTGCGGGCGTAGCATTGAGGATGCTCTAACTAGTTTAAGCGGTTTACCGGTTCCGGTTCCGAGCCATTAAGGTACCACTGGGCGCCGACCACCGGACGCCCACGAGCACACTCCGAACTCTTCCGAAATGACTCTTAGCTTTTGCCAAGCCGGGTCTGAACTGAACCAAGTCTTTGCCGAAGATCCAAAGATCGACGCACTACACATACTCGAAGTGTGCCATCAATCGCCAATTCAGGTTTACTTCGTTCTTTGCCCCAAATTTCGTCTGATTCTTGCTCTAGAAAATGTAAAGGATCCAGTCTATCTAGAGTGCACTTCTGTTGTTTCAATGTTTTTCATGGGTTTCGTTTCGTTTATTCCTTTTGGGGCCGCTTGACTTACTTCGAAGCAGAAGCTCTAGCAGATCTCGTATCTGTCGTTTTCCTGAGTTAGTGGAGCGTGATTGCTGTGTTCTTTCTGACATTGGGGTAAGTGGGTATTTTGATTTATGTAGACTATCGAAATTCTCACTTTTGAGCAATGCAATGCATTCCAAATTGGGCTAAGTGGGTCTTTTGATTTTCTGTATATTATCTTTTGTTCAACTAGAAATGCTCACTTGTATGTCGCGATTTTGGCTAATTGAACATATAATATGATGTGAACTCTTTGAGATATGAACTGGATGGAACCACAATCGGCAAATATATGCAGTAGCGGTCTATGCCGGAAACTCTAGTGTGAGCTAATGTAGCGTCATTCTTTTAAAGAACCTAGAATACACAACACACTCATGGTTTCTAGCGTGTACAGATGCCATGTTTTTACCAAATGTGACTTTCATTTAGAGTCTGTTCTTGACACTACTTTGCACGAATTCGTTACAATGGAGACTGAAGCAAATGCATCTTGTGCAGAAGGTGGTTCCTAACCGAACTACTCAGTTACTTCCAATGCATATGCATTGTAGTGCGATATCACTACAAAAGAGAGGCTTGCCCTAATTTTCGACTCTAGAAGATTTTTCCCACCCAGCGGACATGAGGATGGTGGCATTGTATCCCAAGGCCTTGGGAGTGGCGGCCGTGGCGTATGTGGGGGTGGATTACCTACGAGAAGTTGCACCAGGACTTCACCAGGTTCTGCAACCTTGTCTGTGGATATTCTTCGCTGTTGCAGCTGCAGTTCGGGCACCCTACTATGAATACTGGTCACGGGAGATTCGGTCCATTGGGATTTTCTTAGGCTCTCTGGTGTTCATGCTTGGTTGCCTCTGCATCGAGGCTATGGCGGTGCAGTATGTCACGACTGTCCTGGGCCTGGATTGGCATTGGTAAGCATTCCTTGTCCTCTTCTGGTTGATTTTGTGCTCCGGTGTTGACAGCAATGGCAAGTTTGCTGAGACTTTGCAGTTGTAATAAGTTGTTGAATCTCTCGTAGTGTTCAAGGGATTGTGACTAGATTAGGTTAGATAGTTGCCACTGCATCCAGGCTATGGCGGTGCTATGATTCACTACAGTGCTGGGCCTGGATTGGCATTGGTAAGCATTCCTTGGAAGCGGAAATTATGTGCTTTGGTGTTAAGAGCAATGGCATGTTTGGTGAGAATTTGCACTTATAATGTGTTTATGTAGTTTTAGAGTTACTTGTACTTTAATTAAAGGGATTGTGACTAGATTAGCGTAGATGGTTAGTTTGTACTCTAAAGGACCCGGAGGAGGAAATCTATCATACTATAGGGTTCCTTCCGCTGGTGTTGAAGACCCCCGATCCTGGATTTAGGGTGCTCTTCGATGACCCTTACAAATCACATCTCCTCGGGACAGAGCGAGTAGGGTTTGGGATAAATTTGGAATGGCCTTGCAGGCTGCCCCGGTTAGGGTCTAATAAAAAACATAGAAGAAAAAAGAGATTCTCTAGGTATTGATCTCATTGAGCTTCGTTTTTCGTAAATACACTAGGGTCCTCTATCCTTCAAATAGGACGTGGTGGTCTTCCATACACTACTTGGGTCTCGTTTAGACAATCTAATGGCAGGTTTGCTCCCTCATGCTCTAGTTGGTGGACAGTCATGTTGATGAGCATAGTTTGTGGTACTTGAGTGTTGAGTTTGTTCTATGGTCTGATTGGATTCATACCATTTATTAGGTTAGAAATACATTGGTTCTATCCACGCTCTGTTTTTTTATTCCTGGCAGAAATTATTGTCGATGTGTGCACCCATATTCGACACTAATAGAAAAACGCACTTTGGCATGCATCATTTGGACACCGTATGAATAAGTTAAGAATTTTCAAAGTATTTGTAACACAAGGTGTACCAAAAAACTCTTTGGTGTATCCAAAACCAATACTACAGACTCATAGACTCTCATGTTTTAATTGTGTACACCTTGTGTAATCAATATCTAGTTTTTTGTGACACTTTTTGGTCCAAATGTAGGTGTCGTATTTTGGGCAGTTGATTATGGGTGTTTATTTACCTTAGTAGAATGCAGATTCAAGGAAGAGTTTGCTACATTGAGGAATCTTGTGGAGCCTAATCAACTTGGTTCGTGTCAACAGGAACACCTCGCCCCTTCCCGACTCAGGACAATGGCTGCTCCTATTTGGCAACGAGAAGCTTCCATCACCAATTGTAGCCTTTTTACGAGCCCCGGTCATCGGACTTCACCATTTCTTGATGCTCTTCCTTCTCTTGGCCTTTTCAGTGTTGTATGGATGCGTGAAAGCCCCCGGCATGGGACTCGGTGCGCGGTACATGTTCACCATGGGTGTCGGAAGGCTTATTCGAGTTTTGACGTTCGTTTCTACCATCCTTCCTTCAGCACGACCCTGGTGTGCCCAGGCACGGTTCAAGACTGCCAAGCACCCACATCCGTGGGCACAAAAGTACTACGTGCCGTATGCAAAGGAGCCTGATATGGTTAGGCAGGTCATCAGACGGGACGAGGCATTTGGTAAGGTCCAAGCACTCTCAGTCTTCTGTAATCGTTTTTTTGTACCTTTCTTGTGTAGGATATGTCACACTTATTGATCAATACTTAGCTCAAAATATGACATCAATGCATGGCTGTATTACTGCTTGGTTTGTTTCTATGTTCTTAATCTATCATCTTGGCTTTCTTTTCACCAACATATCTTTCTATATGGTAGGGTGAGCTATTACCAAGTAATTTTAATTGACGATCATGATTGTGTGCAAGTGAGGTCTGAATTCATAGTCACATACTCACATTACATTGCCACTGAACTTAGTAGAAGTTTGTGAATGGCTCTTGAATATTGTGGAATGGCATCTGAAATTGTATGCAAATTTTATAAGTGCGCAAGTTCAACTGATAGATTTTTCAAGTTTGTGTCCTAATTTTGAATGTCCTAGTGTTCAACATTCTAAAATGAGTATCTATTTGTTACCTCGATTTAGATTTATTAGGCACGTTTTTGGGTAGACACTTGGTTTTAGATTATCCCAAAGATTTCGTCCCTTAGGCCTTCTGTGACATCTCGCAAATCCTCAACTTCTTGGATAGGATTTTAATGTAAGTGGCCATTGATACCTTACTACCAATTAATACTTTATGAACTTATTTGTTGTATTCAATTTTCATCTCGTTTTCTAATGAAGACTGCTGGTGGTATCTTTTGTTACAGCACCAATTGGGAATTATCCTGCAGAGTTCGTACCCAACTGGGGTTCAATGCAATTCCTGGTAAACATTTTGAGGCCCATGGACCCAGCGCAAACCGGGCAAGGACCAGAGAACTGGTTCAACACTCTGAAACGTGCCGGTGGTGGGTGCAATGATCTTGTGTACAGTGGTCACATGTATGTGGCAGTTCTGACAGCTATGGCTTGGCAGGTACCAATTTCAAACCCTAATTTTTCTATTAATGTTTGTAAGGTTGCTTTAGCAATTTAGTCTCGACCTTGGAGGGATAGACTAAAGAAAGGGTTTGAAAATGTGGACAGTTATGGTACCCAATAAAAACGAGACATTTGTTAAAAGCAATAGTAGCATGTTGAGGCGCATCATATTAGCATTCCAAGAACTGTTTTTGAATTTTAAATTAGTGGAAGAATGACATGTGCTAGTTTGACATTTCTATTTGAGGCAGAGACAGTCGTGATTAGCCTCTTGTTTGTAGTATAACAAGGCCATAGACCGAAAGTTAAGTTAATGTCTACTGATGGTTACACCCCTATTGATGGTTACATGCCCGATGCACAGGAGGCCTATCCTGGCTGGACTTCAATTTTCATATGGCTTCTGGTTGCGCATTCTGGACAACGTGAGATTCGTGAACGGCACCATTACAGTGTGGACGTGGTCTCAGGAATCTATGTTGGCATCCTCATGTGGCACACAACAAGGTGGATCTGGTCAAGTAAAGATCGACTTCAGGAGCTTAGAATTAAACGTTTAGCCGCTGCAGAGGATGTCATCCAGAAGGCTGCCAAAGAAGGTGACCTTGAGAAAATCAGGTCTATTTTGAGCCAAACAAGCAAAGCTGGTACAGACGAAAAATTATCAGGGAGGGGGTTGTTGTTTACTGTAGCTTTCTTATTGTCCATAACTCTAGGTAGTGGGCTACTAGCCTTCGTATTGACGTCGGATGGTTAACATGTTTCAGATATTGAACATTGCTTCACATTAGATACGTCAGCTCTTTGACCTCTAGCTGTTTATCACTCAAGTCTGGTTGTCCTCTCACCTGTTTCAGAAGTTGCGTGTTCAAATTTCTTTCATGACAGCTCTATCTGGAATTAGGTACAGATGACCTGAGAAAAATCACGAGCCAATTCCTGTGAAATTTTATCAGTACGGAATTTTTGGAGGCTCATTTTCTTAACTGGGTCTGCCGTTTGTTCTTTGTTATCGTTTTAGAATTGAAAATATTTGACCAAGATCATTAATTTAGTAATGGTTTAGTCATGGATTAGTAGTTTCTGACTCTTGGAATGTCATTCCTGGAGTGGGTCAGAGGTCACCTGCGTTTGGGGAAAGAAAGCAAAACCTCACCTGCAAATTACGCCATCACTGTTTGCCTTCTGAACAGCAGCCCAGAAACTAAACTTAGGATAACATCAACCACACTGACAGGGTCATGCAAAAAGACTAAGTTAGATAACCTTCGAGAGCCGGGAGGTTGGAGGAGGTTGTTGCACATATTGTAATGTTGTTTCACCAAATCTTGAACGTCACATTTGTACAGCGTACCTCGTGTTTAGGGTCGCCAGAATATATGACTAAAAACAGATGTTGGTGTTTGTGGGATACTATTTTTTTTTTTCAAAATTCTATGGAAAAAAAAGAATACTTCTATTTTTAGGCATCTGTTGAATCGCATTTGAGCTAGTGTGTGTAATAGGTCGGTATGTAGCCAAGAATTTTGAGCAATCACGGTATGTCCAGGTTTGCTTATCAAGATGTAGAAACATCTCGACATGAAGACCAATGTAGCGAAACACGCGTTACTAGTTGAATGTGCTACAGCATTGTGTTATCTAAGTTTGAGAAATAGTTCCTGGATCGAGATTTTGTCAGGAAAATTTCTTGGAGAGCATGATCATCTTCAGAATTTGTCTGGTAGACTGAGTATGTATGAGAATTGAAAAAACTTACTGAAATGAACACGTCATGAAAAAGCCCAAGGAAAGGTCGGCGCAACCGAGCTCAATAGCCCTGACTGATAGTATAGCTGAATGTTCTCTACATCCCTCGTCAATTCCGATACAGAATGAGACATGTGTTCGACAACCTACCATTTAAGGGAGTCATATGTTGACAGCACAACTTACTCGAAACAGATATGATTGAAGTGCTGTTCATGTTTGTGTGTCGAGCTGAAGAATAAGTACACGACACACAACCAAGAAATATTTTACCAGAAGTAGAGACATTGCTGACAGGTTTAGGGTGCTGACCCTTTCCAATTTTCCATTTGGTAGGGGTGTACATTCAGTTGCCCGCAAGCAGGAAAACTGGTTGAGAAGACGAGC
Organism: Pseudisothecium myosuroides; assembly: GCA_951799445.1. Taxonomy (NCBI): domain Eukaryota; kingdom Viridiplantae; phylum Streptophyta; class Bryopsida; order Hypnales; family Lembophyllaceae; genus Pseudisothecium; species Pseudisothecium myosuroides. The sequence continues at coordinate 19,513,084 of OX637290.1, read as the reverse complement.
AGGCCCTTTTTCAACTCTGCACCTTCAAGCTATTGAAGAAATCAAGATGGTGTGCGATCGACCGTGAAGTCCCACAAATTTAAACTTGTTGCCCGCTCCTATCTCTGCACTCCAGAGTAGTACCAGATGAAATTCCAGGTCCTTGGAACCTCGGTCTCTGTTTATCGTCCAGATTTTGGACATCGGAGCACTAACTAAGGTGGATACCTCCAAAACCGACACTTTTTGCTACTGAGCCTAGTTACTATTATTAGACTGGTCAAATTCTCATATGTTCTTGTTGGCATTTGGCAAGTGAAAGGAGGTTCCAACACACCAGAGAACGTGGCATTTGGATACTGTATGCAAAAGTTATTAAGGAACAAAGTTTGGTTCTAAAATGATTTCTTCCAGTCACACAAGTACAGACTTGATTTTGGAGATGTACACAGAGTAAAGATGGCGGTTTAAGGTCAGTGGCACATTTGGGGTATCTACCTTAACGGGTCAAACATCTCCAGACTAATGAAAAACACAGGAGAGAAGGTCATGGAATTAGGCATGAGGGGCAATTACATCAATGTCTAGAATGACATATCTTTGCTGATGAATTCTGTTGCTTAGGGTCACTCGTACGTAACGTACTCCCGGACCCCGACCGGATCCCACCATGGAACAGCCTGCAAAATTGTCTGCAAAAACACAATCAGATAGCCCCAAATCACATGTGGTTTAGAATCTCAAGGGGACGATTTCTCACTGACAAAAGAAGGAATATACAGTATGCTCAAAAAGACTGAGACAGATTATTATGTCTTTATTAGTATGAACTGTGAAACTAAGTTCACATCCAAGACCCAAAAAAATTAAAAATTAAAAATTAAAAACAGGGAGCTCCAACACTGGGGTGCACATTATCATCCCCCAGGTGCCCCAAGATGGTGAAAGCTGAACTAGTCTCCTGGCAATATCAGCCAGGTTCATCATCCCCATGAGGGTGGAGAGAGCTTTTATGGATACCTGAAATTATGGATTGACCTCTTTAATGTCACCTTCTTCAGTATCACATCCTTTGTTCTCTCACCAACCAAAGCTCAATGTATCTTTGGCACCCCAATCCCTAGGAGATTCCAAGGCATTCGTACTATCTGGACACTCCTTAGAGGATCCTCTCTATGGTTGATTTGGATTTCTAGAAACAATAAAGTTTTTATTCAGTCTAAATGGATCCAAGATTTCGTCCCAAATGCCTTATGGAATGCTCTATTAGATTGTGGGCGGGCAACACAACTTAAAGCCCAACTTGAGGCTCGCCAACATCCTAATCATGCCACTAGAATTTGGACTAAGTTTGACCTTAGTTGGATACACTCTCCATCCTTAGCTCATAGGTCTGACTCCAACATTGTTTGGAGCAAGAAAGATCCTCCTCTTTGCTTGTTTCAGTAGTTTCTTGTCTCTTTGGTTTCTATTTGGTTCTCTTCATTGTCCAGCCTCACGGCGTGGTTGTCTTTGCATTAGAGGAGATTCGGGCTTCTAAGAGACTGCAAGTTCCCGGATTGTGGGAACTCTGCAGGAACGTTGGAACGCTGCCAAATGGCTAGTCTGACGTGGCCAAGCGACTGCCACGTCATTTTTAAAAAAAAATTAATTTTAATTTTATTTAATTTTTTTTAGTATTCTTTTAAAATTTTAATAAATAAAAATAAAAATTTAATAACTTCTTTTTTGATAGCAGTGCGTTGTTCCCAGCATCAGGAACAGCCCTGAAACGGTCTTCCGGAGGCTCAAATCTCCTCTAATGGTTCGGTTTTTTTAATGCAATGGTTCTGTCATTTGTTCAAAAAAAAATAAAAAATAAAAAATAAATAGGAAAAGAATGTACTGTACAGTAGGGGGACAAATGTTTGGTGTTTTTACATTCGAGTAGAAAAGAAAATCAAGTTTGTGATCTTAACCCCTAAAGGTTTTTGACTATATTTTCACCAAAAACGCTCCAAAACTGCCATTTCTAATACAAGTGCCAAATTTTAGAAAAAAAACATTTTTGGACACATGTAACCATAGGATCTTGTAGTAAACTTGTTTGAGAAGATGTGGAAAAAATTTCAGAATTTTCCACCATGTGGATTGCAAGATAATAGCGTTTGAATTGACAAAAATCCTTTATTTGTCCCTGCAAAAAACAGGCAGCTGCCCTTCACAAGGTCACATTTGTATGGAAAAGTGTCCAAAATGGTGGTTACTCTTTGGATTCATTCTTCAAGGCAAGTTGGCTACAAGCTTGAAAAATTTCAGATCATTTGGAATTATACAACATATAGGAAAAAATAGGAAGTAGGAAGAGGTAGAAAATGATTTAACCCCTAAATGCCCAAGGCACCCAAATGTGGTGTTGAAGAAACTTTGAAGTTAAATAAAACCTTATCAAATTGCTATTTTTAGTAGTTTATATCTTTAAAAGATTCTTTTTGAAGTCTAATTTTAGCATCAAAAATCCGATTTTGAAAATGAATGATTATGATTTTTCTATTCAAGATTTTGTGCAATGGTACCCATTGCAATCTTGACTTTTTGTAGTGTTGAGGGCTCTTGGAAATGAGCCTCAAATACACTAGATCTTGGAGAAAAAATCACATTAGAAATTCATTTAAAAAAATTGTAGAGTAGATTTTGAGAAGTCGTAAATTGTTTGGATTATATTTGTTAGGCACTTCAACCTCATATTTTTTTGGTCTTGAACTTTTTAGATTTGACATGCAAAAAGGGAGCTCAAAAATTTTCATAGTTTTAACACCCTAATGATCAAATATTATAGTCTAGTTTGAATTTGTATGGTTACAATTCAAAAAAAATTGATTCAACTTATCAAAATGTTGGCTTTTTGTTCAATTTAGAGCAAATTCCAAGAGGCTCAAAACAAGCCTTGGACATTTAGGGGTTAAAACACTAAATTGTTAAGAATTTATTTATGGAATTGAAAAATGCCAATCCCAATGGTTGTAATGTTGTAGTAAACAATCTACACCCTATGTTTTTATTTTTTTTCAAAATATTGAAAATTGAGTTAAATTAAGGACTTCAAAGTTTATTTTAGACTACAGATTCCATAACTACCCGCAAACTAAAACTCCTCATAATTCTCATCTCATTAATCAAAATGGAATGATTCAAAACTTTTCACATATATGTAAATCTTGAAAACCAATTTCAAATTTTTGTTTTTTTTAAAAGTGATTTTTTAAGAATTTTTGAGTTGCCCGTCGAGCATTGAAAATGACATATCATGCAATAACTTTTTAACCATGTAGTCAAAAGTTATGAAAATTGTTGGGCCTTAAAGCTACTCCTTAGGAAATTGTTGTGTGAAAATTTCAAAGAAAAAAAATAAAAACTCCGCTTGTAGAGAGCTGCCCAAAAAAGCTATGTTCTCAAAAAAGCATGTTCAGTGCTTTAGGGGTTAAAGATGATGCCAAAGGCACACTAGTTGTCTCCTACCCACCAAATTTGGAATATAGATTCTTTTATGAGTTGATTGTTTGTTTGGCAAGTTTCATGGCCTAGAGATTTACCAAAATGGATTTATTACTACTTTGTCAATTAATATTTTTCAAGATGGTACATTGCGAGTGCTCAGGAGAATTAGACACCTCATGCTTCTAAAATTAAAACTTCCTTTAATAATGTACATAAAGTAATGTACATTCCTTTAATATAGAAACTTCTCAAAAATATCTTCCACTTGTCAATTAGAAGCTTTCTACCTATCGTATGAGCATTTGATGCCCAAATTTGGAAATGGCAATAATTTGGTTACATAAGCAACATTGTCTTTGCATTACTTTGAAGCACAACAATGATCAATGTTGGCATGAATTGAGCAAGAGGTATGAAGCAAGAATATTATTGTATGGATGGTGATTGCAATGTTTTGGTGAATTAGTGAAGGTGGTGAAAATTTGGGAGATCACATATGTTGCAGTGAGTTGATTGAACAGAGTGATTTGGTTGAATAGAATGGGTTGAGTATAGTGAGTTGAGCATATTTGATTATTTTTTTTGCTGTGAAAGTGGTAACTAGATATTGTTTGTATTCCAAAATCATGACACTTTCAGATGAAATTTGTACTTGCATTGTGGTAATGTGTGAAGGGGGAGTGAAAGGTCTTATTATTGTTGGTATTGTAGGAGTGCCTACAAGGACAATGCATGCAATTACCAAGCAATTTAAAGAAGACGGAACTTACAAGGGAAATGCAAGCATTAGAAGGCCCCAAAAGCTTGGTGAGAGAGGCCTTCGTAAAATTTTATTATTCTCAAGAATTCATTGTCAATCATCACTTCAAGATATTACCAATGATTGCCCCTATGGAAGTGAGTACTAGGAGTGCTTGTCATGCTTTGCACAACCACATCATTTTCAAAAGAATTGCAATTAAAAAAAACTTTCTTGACACCTCTTCACGTGTCTTGGAAATTGGATTTTACAAGACAATATTGTGGATGGAGTGCCAAAGATTGGGAGTGTGTTTGTTGGACAGACAAATCTACTTTTGAAATTGGCAAAAGTTCAAGACAAGTTCAAATAGTCTATAATAGTCAATTGCTTCAAATCATGGGCAAAGTTTCAAGTGCTATACTTATAGAAGATGGCACACTAGTGCATCAAAGTAGAGCACCTGAGGGATGGAGAAAATTACTCCTTATAGAGAAGCTTGAATGGCCTGCAAATAGTCATGATCTGAATTCAATCTAGAAAAGTTTGGAAGTTCTTCAAAGATGCAATCCAACATGGCCAATCATGCCTCTAAACCTTAGAGGAGCTAAAGATAACTTTAGAAAGAAAGTGGACATTAGTTAGTAGTGCCAGTTTCTTAATTTTTGCCATTATATGTTAATTAGGTTTAAATTAGTGATTGAGGGTCAAAAACAACATTCTAAATAGTTAATTATTAATAAATCCATTTCTAAAGACGTGTTGGTTACGAAACTTGGTTGACAAGTAATCAAATCATGAAAAAATCTATATTCCAAATTTGGTAGATAGGGGACAATTTACTTGCCTTTGGCATCATTTCAAAGTTCACAAACTTGATTTTTTTCTTGCTTGAATATAAAAACTACAAGCATTTTCTTCCCCTATTGTGCAATACTTAGAAAGGTATTTTCAATGGATGAAATTATTTAATGGCTTCATATTTATAGGAAAATATTGTTCTTTTTTGGATGAATGTACACTTTTTTAGATGAATAATTTAAGTTAATCTATATTGTGCATGTTTCATCTATTTGTATAGATGTAAACAATTTTATTACTCCAACTAAGATTTTTTTTGCAGAAATTGTCCTTGGTAGAAACATGACTTCCTACTATGGAAATAGACCATAGAAATTTTAGCTCTAGACCATTAAATTTGGAGACTCCATAGTACTAAAACGCCTAAAAACTCAAAACGTGACATTTAATTTAATTGATTTATATATATATATATATATATTTATTTATTTTTAATTTATTTTTTAAATATCTGAAAAATATGAAATATGATTACACTCAAGAAAAACATCTCTAATAATAATTTCAAGTTCATTGAAGTCATACTTCAAAGGTTATCACAAAAGAAAGCTTCGGCACTCCCTTGTGACAAATCAACAGTACCACTCTTTCTTGCAACGACCCTGAAGTGCAATTTTGGTATTTAAAATACTACAAAAAATAAATTAGCAATGTTACAGGACACCGTGTACTTGTTTTTAAATACATGTGGAATTTTCCCAATTTTTGAGTTTGTAACAATGTATCCAAAGTTTTTTTGTTTCAATAAAAAAATTATATAAAAGTTTTACAATGTACCCAATTTTTTTTTTCAATAGAAAAGTTCTACAACCAATGGGAAAACAACACATGTACCCCTTTGTATTTCATGTGTGGTTTTCTTGAAAAATGACAATTTATCACAATGTGATCAAAAGTAGCAGGCATTGCATACACTGATGTGAAATTATTCATTTTTGAACTTGTTTGCAAAGGAAGAAAATATCGTACATGACTTTCATCTGCAATTAGTATTTTTGTTTTTTTGGAAACAGATGATCAACTTTAAAAAAATAAAAAAAATAAAAATCCACAATGAATAGCTTGTCTTGACAGGGTTAGCGGACAGAATTGGTTTCCATTTCTAAGAATGGAGAGAAGACATTTTCTTGTGCTGCTGTCTGGACTACACAAAATAGTGAAATTAGGTTGCCTTACCCCACGAAAGTTACCTGATAAGTCATCAAAGTCAACAAATATTTCTACAAATATTTTCATTTGTACACATAGAGGTTCGCAAGTTCCAATTACAACAATACGTAATTCACAAGCAGTACATTCATGTACAAAAACAATAAATATTTATATAGTGTCAAATGCCAAGAAATTAGTATGGGGCAACCTAATTTCACTCTTTTGTGTAGTGAATACCAAAGGGCAAGAATTAAAACAATACAATGCAAAGTATTAGAATAATGAAATCCAGGACATCCATCTTCCAAATCAAATAACTAAGATACTCTGAATCTAGAAGCGCATGTGCTTTAACCCCTAAATGCCCAAGGCTTGTTTCGAGCTTCCTAAAATTTGCTCTAAATTGAACAAAAAGCCAACATTTTGATATGTTGTATCAGTTCTTTTTAAACTGTAACCGTACAAATTCAAACTAGACATGTTAGAAATCACACAGGAAAGGAAAACATGAGAATATCACTTATGGATTGAAAGATTATAATGTTTGATCATGAGGGTGTTAAAACTAAGAATTTCTTTCAATCCTTTTTTCACATGTCAAATCTAAAGAGTTGGTCACCAAAAAAAATTGAGGTTGAAGGGCCTAACATGCATAATCCCAATCAATTTATGGCTTCTCAAAACCTATTCTACAATTTTTTTAAATGAATTTCTAGTGTGATATTTCCTCCAAGATCTAGTGTGTTTGAGGCTCATTTCCAAGAGCCCTCAACACTACATAAAGTCAAGATTGCAATGGGTACCCTTGCACAAAATCTTGAATAGAAAAATCATAATCAATCATTTTCATAATCGGATTTCTGATGCTAAAACTAGACTTCAAAAAGAACTTTTCAAAAATATACACTTCTAAAAATAGCAAATTGGATAGGATTTATTTAACTTCAAATTATTGTTGACACCCAAATTGGGTGCCTTGGGCATTTACGGGTTAAAAGTGAATATGACACAGAGGTACATTTTGTTTTTTTCAATGTACCAAAATTGTATATTCTAGGAGGTGGTCTTTTATAGTGACCATTGCATTTCAACTTCAAAAACTCGTAACTAATTCCACAAAGGTCCAAGAAATATGAAAATGACTTGGATTAGATGCCAATTCCATTTTTTTTCCTATGAAAATTTATAGAAAATTGTTTCAAAGAGTTTAGAAAAGGCAATTAGCTCTTAAATGGTCACTATACCAACAAGCCCCACTTCAACATGGCACTAATTCCATCGTTGGGTTCCCATAGTTTTCTTAAGAACTCCAAAAAATAAAAAGCTACTTTTCCATCAAATTTGTAGTTCAAAGTATTGCCAAATATGGACCAAAACTTGATGATATTCAAATTATGAACATTTTTGTGGACAAAATACTTCCACTGGACCACTTAGGGGTTAAACAAAGCGAAAGAGGTTACATGCAGTTGAAATTGGTGTAATTTAAACCTTGGGTGCAAATTAGGGTGAGTTCCTTACTTCTTTATGAAGAAAAAAACACTCTATCTCATGCCTCCATCAATGTAAAGCAATTAAGATTGGATCCTAGGTCCTTATACAAAATTACCTTATATTGGTGAATGACATTTTTTTGAGCACATGCCGCATTTTGTCCATTGTGAGAAGTAACAGATTGGCCAAGCCTAGCATTTACTCTAAGGGCGACACCTTTGTCAATAATGAGGGCTTTTGTTTCCCTCATCAAACCAAATGATTGTGCTTGGGCTAAGAATACCAATAGGAATCAAACCGTAGATCTTATAGGCCCAATAGGTCCAATAAGCACAATCATTTCTGGCTATCCCTTGGGAGTAGTTTAAAAAAAATCAAGTTCAAGTGAAAACAATAAATGTATGACTAAGCTATTGTATGCACAATTTTAAACCTATATCTAGTATTATAGAACTTTGCATAATTATATGCACTTTGCATATCTAAGTAGTGACATTCAACAAGTTTGGGATTGGTTCCAACTAGGATTCTAGTCAAAATTCCTTTTTCTAACAAAAAGTCACTCAAAGCAATACAAAATTTGCTTGATGGAATATTCAATGATATACTTCCCTCCATAGTAGATTAGGGCTAGCTTACATGTGAGCCCGGCGGGCAAAGAAAGCAACTAAAAGACAAGAACAATACCACCGATGATTGGTAAGCGTGGAAGTAGAAGAGAGTGTTCCATCGATATCAGTGTATTAGACACTATAGAAGGAGCATAAAAGTGCTTTATATATTTTGACCTAGTTGATTCCTTCCACCCACCAATACATGTAAGGAGGTCCTTAATGTCTAAATTGTCTAATCTTGGGATGGAATCATTCTTTTTTCCATGATTGTAAATAATGTTGGATGAATAAATGAGTCTTCATCCATATTTTACATTTTTCAAAAAATATAACTTCATCATCCATACCTTAAGTTTGGTTGTTTGTTTTATTTTGTTTGTTTTGTTTTATTTGTCACGTTGAAAACTCCTGGACCGTGTGTCCCCCGGTGGCAGGTTTGGTACCATCGGAAAGCCCTCAGCGAGGAGGGGTGCATGGGCTTGGTTTCGTGGTGTTTGGACTGGCTATGGGAAAGATATTGAATTTCGAAGTTTCTATAAATGTAAAAAACAGAAAATTGCTTTACTTTTATTTTGATTGTGGCAACACACTAGTGATGGAAAAGTTATGTATTTTTGAGTTAATTTGGGATCTTAAATACTACTAAATACTACTAAATTATGTATCTATTGAATTGTGTGTCAATTTGTCACGTTCTTGGTACCATGGGAAAGCCCTCAACAAAAGGGGTGCACGGGCTTTGTTTCGTGGCGTGTGGACCTACGGCGTGAAAGTTATTGAATTTCAAAGTTATTTCTGGATTTTAAATTACAAATTTTTTTAAATTACATTTCGATTGTGGCAACGGCATAGGGCACACTAGTCCATACCTTAAATTTGGTTGTTTGTTTTGTTTGTTTGTTACGTTGAGATCTCCCGGACTGTGCTTCCCCCGGTGGTGTGCTTGGTACCATCGGAAAGCCCTTGGTGAGGAGGGGTGCACAAGCTTGGTTTCGTTGCGATTGGACCTTTAGTAGGGAAGTTATAGATTTTTGAGTTATTTTTGGATCTTAAAAATTACTAAATTATATATCTTTTGAACTATGTGTCAATTTGTCACATTCTTGGTACCGTTGAAAAGCCCTTGGTGAGGAGGGGTGCATGGGCTTTGTTTTGTGACGTTCGAACCTACGATGGAAAAGTTATGGATTTTTGAGTTATTTTTTATTTTTAAAATGACTTTCACTTTTGTTTTAGCTGTGGCAACGGCACAGGGCACACTTAGTTCTTCTGAAAATTGCTTTCTCCAGTGCCCATTGAAAAACACTACTGTCGTTGCAGTTCACTTGAATCGGTCAACCCCAGCCTGCTTTTCACCATGGTCAACAGTTATATCAAGAACACTTCTAAGCTCTAAGCCACCACACCGGCCACATCGCTGACCTAGCTATCAACATCCTGCCACATTTTGAAGACTTTCTTCAAATCAAATTGTTTCCTTAGCAAAATTGGTTCAAGAATTGACAAGATGCACAAATTTGGACTAAGGTAGGAGGTCCGTAAAGCATCCTAAGAGCTGAAAAAATTTTAGTGAGGTTAAACTTCTTGAAATATTTTTCACTAAATCTTTCTTGAAACTCAAATGATATGGACACATAATCCAAGTCATTTCATAATTAATTATGAATTTCTAAAACGTGTCAAAAATTTCAAAACATTTAGGAGGTGAACACAATGGTCACTAAATGCGTTCACCTCATGCAAATGTACATGGTTTGTACATGGTTGTTGCAATGAGAAAACAAAATGTGCCTTTGCATTAGAGGACGCCGTTTAGAGCCCAAGCGCTTTATGGACCTCCTACCTCATAATGCAAATAGAGACAAGCTAACCGCAATCATCCTCTATTGGAGTTCATGAAATCGTCTAGAGTCCAAGTAAGGTAACAAGCTCTAAAAAATGCACAGGCTCTAAAATCGCCCCCCCTATTCAAATGTACACTGCTTTTACATGTAACTATTTCATAGCCTTCAGCGATGTACAAACAGTGCACCTTTTAGGGGGTGGGCGATTTTAGAGCCCTATGCCACTTCAACTTCAAAATTTCATAACTAATTCCCGAAAGCTCCAAAAAATATGAAACAACTTGGGTTAGATGCCAGTTCCTCTTGTCTTTCAAGAAAAATTTACTGAAAAATATTTCAAGACATTTCACCTCCCCAAATTCAGTTTCAGCTCTTAGGTGGGCGATTTTGGAACCTGTTACCTTAAAAGCCAGAGCAATGAAGTTGACTAATCATACACACACTCTCAGTCCAAGTCCATTCAACAGTTGACTGGTGAGCATTGAGATTCTTGGGATAAATCTCAGTCTTTCTTCTTGAATGGACTGCACTTTCTTCCCGCGTTTCCACCCCCCAAAATACTGTACCCACAGTCCGGGGAGTTTTTTAGCTCAACCGGCTAAAATCCTACAATTTCTCAGACCAACCGGTTGTTTGAAGCATTCTCTCGGCTAAGCCTTTAAAAAAAAGAGAATATTTTTTGATTTTCTTCTTAAATGATCGGTTTTTTTCCGAAGATTTTGAAATCAATTAGGCAATTCCTAATTTCAACCGGCTAACTTGTAACTAAATGCCGGTACTCCCGTACATTGACCGTACCACCTTTGCAACATCACCCAGCCATGAGTCCATTACAGCAGCAGCAGCAACAACAACAACGACGAGCAGCTGCCTGCAGGCCACCATTGACGACACATCCAAGTTCACATACAAATGTACTGTGCTTCTTTTGATGGTGCGCAAACCCAAATTTACAGTACAGATCACTGATCGACATGCACAGAAACAGACGGAGCATTTCCAGCCATGAAATTCTACACTAAGGTAGGAGGCTCGAACTCCGACAAGGCATTTTGAACCGAACAGGACACAGAGGTACATTTTGCTTTCTTCAATTTATCAAAATGTACAAGCAATGTACATTCTAGGAGGTGGTCGCTTTTAGAGCCCTATGGCTTTTCAACTTCAAAATTTCATAACTAATTCCACAAAGCTCCAAAAAATATGAAACAACTTGGGGGGCCAGATGCCATTTCTTCTAGTCTTTCAAGCCAAATTTACTGAAAAAATATTTCAAGATGTTTTACCTCCCCAAAATTCAGTTTCAATGCTTAGATGGTCGCTTTATGGACCTTCTATCTTAAATAGTAAAATTGAATTGCTTTAACAATGAGGTTGCCTTACCCTAGAGAAGACTAATGCTTGCCCATACGGAGGCACATGCCAATCTCTAATCCCGAGCCATGAAGCAGTGCACCAACCCATGCCATACACATAGTTCTTATTTCACTGTACATCTTGATGTACTGTAAAATGTCAAGAAATTAGTATGGGGCAACCTAATTTAACTATTCAGTGTAGTTGCGGAAAAGAGTAGGGTAGGATGAACTAAGGTAGATAAACTTATTACCATCATGGGTTGCAATTTGAATACCTTGGGGCCAAATTCAAGAGGGGCAGATATTTTTCAGAGGCGTGTGCTTGTTTCACAAATCAAATCCAAGTGGAATTATAATTTTTCAATTAAAATTGTAATTTTTGTGAATTTTTGAAGTAGGTTGCCTTGAAATTACAAAACCGCCCATAGAGTGGAGTCATATATGTCCTATTAACAACTCATTATCACCCTCCCATGCATCTATTAGTACTTAAGTATTGACCAATGAAAGATAGACACGTTATCCTTTGTAGCACTAATGCTCTATTTTTTTGTCAGAAAAGTGAATGGATTTGGATGGGTGTGGTGGCGGAATTGGGGCCAAAAGTAGCTTGGCGGAAATAGGTAGCTTGACAGTTTTAGGCTGGTATACCTTAAGGTCGGTACTACCCACCACTTTTTGCTACTATGCCTAATCACTATTATTAGATTGGTCAAATTTTCATTGATTTTTTTGTTGGCAAGTGAAAGGAAGTTCCAAAGCACCAAAGAACGCTACATTGGGATACCATATTCAAAGTTATGAAGGATCAAAGGGTTTTTTTGCCATACTGATACATATTGATTTTGGAGATTTACATAGGGTGATGATGGTGGTGCAATTCGGTGTATATCCACCTTATTGTCTAGCAATTTTACTAAACCAATTTCTTGTGTAGGGTGTGTGCCACTAATTTACCAAAGTCACACTAGTTTGAATTAAAGCAAGTTGAAATATTCTTGTATTATACCAATTTTTACAAGAATCAGATATTATGGTGACACTACCCCCACCTACACACTCCACACATACTAAAAAGAATAATTAGTGTAAAGTAGAACACACTATGACCACCCATTTTTGCAATCTGAGTATCTTATGCAATGTGCTGATTGTCTCATGTATTTTTTAGAAAAAGAATTAGTTGAATTGACTGAAATACAAGTAGAATCATTTAATCTCATATGATTGGAATTGATATGAACTTTCAAACCAAAAATATATAACCGTTAAGAGGTGGGGATCATGACCATCTTAAAAAGCGGTTCCAAATCAATGACCTACCACCTTAATCCCATTTTATGAGTGTTTTAAAAGCACAAATTCAACATTCTAAAAGCACCTCTTTTAATGGCTGAAGCTACAACTTAATGTGTGTTTTAGGCAATTAAATGCCCAATTTCTTCAAAAGAAAAATGGACAACTTCAAGCCTACAGTAAAAAAGAGGGTAAATGTGTTAAAAAATGTCAAACTGCAATGATGGTCCTACACATTGTCGCCACATTGTTTCCAAAACCTCATTTCATTCATTATGCAAAGCCAGCACATACAAAAATTGCATACTCAGAACTAACCTCCAAATAGATGTGAACTTGATTAATTCTGTGACAATAGCACCCAATTGCTTGCCCAAAGTACATGACTTATACACTCTGCGGAAACGGGTAGGAGACTAGTGCAAATGAGAGGGCCCTATAGATGTAGGAATTGGGTGATTGATGTCATTGGACTGATTAATTATAGTAGCTAAGATTGAGCTATTATCAAGTAAAATTCACTAACAACCAAGATTGTGTGTAAGTGAAGTCAATTTTTTTTATCACATCTAGGCAACTAGGGGATGTGTATATGAAAAATTGAGGCATAGTATTGGAATATAGTAATATGCAAAAATAATAGCGTAACAAAACAATTGCAAGAAACACTTGGAACTAGTTCATGTCACCTCTTGTATAGAAATATACATTTTGACCATAAATTTTGCATTATGACCTCAAATTCAGGAATAAGGTACGCAAGACTATTATACAAATTGGATAATTTTTATATTTATCAAAATTAATTTATTATTTTTAAACAACACCCAATTGGATGTCATCCTAATTGCTTTAGCGGGTTTCAGTACTAATTTTGGCTCCAAAAACAAATATAAAACTAATAATTGAGATGTGAGGTCACCTATAAGGATTATACAAATAATTCAAATGATTTTCTAATAATAATATATTCTCATGATCTCATCTTGCACATATGTACAAAGTATACTATCTTTGTATCGCCCCTATAATTATGAATTTTTTTTTCCTTCAAGATGTACCTAGTTGATTAGAAGTTGTTTCCTTGATGTTACTTCTTGAAATTTGTAGTTTATGTATTTTGTGCATAACTTTTAGGAACATTTTTTTAGGTCTAAATTTTTGCAAATACATTATTTTTAGTATTGAACTAATTTTACATATTTCTCTTAAAATTAAATCCCCCCTAAGTTCATAGTCCCACATAGGACTGTCAAAACACAATTAAATCAACAAGTGTATCTTACAAGAGGAGAGCTAGTATGTGAGCATAGAATCTACAAGCACATGAGTCTAGGAGTCTATATTATAGACACTTTCTATGGTTATAGGTGTCTATGTTATAAGTACGTATGTTATGAACACCTTCAAATGGGTGTAGGTACGTATCTACAAGTATTTTCAATGCTTGTAGGCTTACGTCTTTGGGCTCATGCACTAGCATCGTTGTATCTTGCAATTGCTCAACATTATTTAGTTAGGTTTAGGGCTTCTAGTAATAAAAGGGAAGAAACAAACTATTATACCTTTGAAACTAGCTAAAAATTCCATAAGCATGTTCCATGGTTTGAGAAATTAGCTTTTATAGGTTCTGAAAATTAAAACTAAGTTGTAAGGAGAGTAGGACGCCCGCAACATGGTGACATGGTACATGCCAAATCAATGAAAATTAAGTATAAGTGCCAATGACTTGCAATAATATCCTTGGTTCATTGTTGGTATAATGGTATGAAAGTTTTTTAATTCAATTGTGATTTTTTAAAATTTGTGCTCTAATTTACTATTCTATAAAAATGTGTACATATATATAATTTTGAATTCATTAGGGCAAACTTCTAGGTAGGCACACGATTCTACCACATTGTAAGTTTCAAATGTTCAAGTTTTGATTTTAAATTCCATTCCCTTTGTGAAGTTATTCCAAACCTAGATGTGTAGTTCAATTATCAACATGCACAAAACCATAGCATTAGATGTTTTTTGGGGTCTCAGGAGGGCCGTTTCGGGGGCATTCCCTGACTTGGCCCGATTCTGTGAATAGTAGTACGCTGTGAGAAAATATTTATTATTTTTATTATTATTATTTTTTTCAAATATCATTTTGAGCAATTTTTTTAATTTTTTTCTTTCGAAAAGGATATGGCAGTCGCTATGCTACATCAGCCAACTGCTGCAGCGCGTTCCCGCAGCGTTCTTGCAGTCTAGGTACGCAGGGGAACTCGCAGCCCTCAAAGACCCCTGAATTCCATCTAATGCATTTGTGATGGTAATCCAAATAATTAAGGTAGAGAAACTTCATTTAATTCTCACTTCAATTCCATCCTATAAATCATTCCCTTAAATTTCTTTCCAAGTCCAAGTTTATATGCATTGACCAATCAAATTCTTGTTTTGGGATCAAATTCTTGTCTTGGGATCATGTTTCGATGTCCTATAAGGTGAGTTGCAAAAGTTGATTACAAATATAACTCAAGTTTATTGTTTGCATATTTTTAAATAAATATAATTTTTTTTTTCAACTTCTGTTGGTGAAAAGCATTCTCTAACATCTTCCATTGCCAATAGAAATTAAGATTTACAGCATCAATTTCATGGCCAAAAAAGACTTAAGGTTTGTAGTAACGAACAATGACACATCCAAATTACAAGTTTAGATTTTTTTTTCAGTGGTTGGGAGGAAGGGGATGCAAACCCCAATACAAAGTCTCAAGGCCGCATGAAGATCAAAATGCACAGAACAAAAGCATTCCAACAAGTGAAGAAAATTCAACGAACGAAAGGCTAACAGAATTTGTGTCAATAAAAACAAAACAAAAATTTAACCCCCCCAAAAAAGAAAAAAAGAAAAAGGCGAAGCCCAAGGACCATGAAGATAAGCCGAGCAGTGCCTGAGGCCCAGCAAGCGGAGGCATGGGCTGGACTGACAGGCGGCTACCCTGAGGTCACCACGTGGAGGCGTTGACGGGACTAGTACTTGGGCTCTGTTCACACTGACTGACTAGGGGACGTCATGGGTCATACGTGGATGGATTGGTGACTTATGCTTCCGTCAGCCTTCGTTTTTTTGGGCGGGAGTGGGATCCCGCCAGTTTAGCGGCTCCCGTCAGTTCGGCCGGGATGTGGGCTTGTGAGAAGTAAGCAAAGTAAGAGCATCGCCACCGCTTCAACTTCACATGCAACGGGAAAAGTCATTTCGAGGGTCAAGCTCCGGGTCACTTCTAGTAGCATTTCCGCATTTGAAACAGTCCCAATGCGTCCCGCTTCATCCCCGCAATAACCTTGTTACAACTCTGTTACTACTTGGACCCCCTCTCGCCAATGTTGTTCCAGCTTACACAAATGTTGATCCTTCCTTGATTGACACCTGGCTTGTAAGTAGTTGCGTAAGCTCTCAAGCAGATTCAAAAGATTCTAACAATATAATGGATAGAGCATTGTAGTGTCTCTTCATAAGAAACGGAAAGCGATAACGGTGATGCAATGGAGCCCCAAAGTGTTGCCTTCCTGCTACAATTGCAGCTACATCTGCCTCCAAGTTTGCAGTGGAGCTATTCTAAGAGCGTCCCCACTCAAACCCGTATATTGGCACTCTAAATTTATTTCTAACTTTTGACTGGTATATAATTAGAGCTTGGAATTACTATCACTAGAAGCACATCCCCAATCATTTAAATCAGACACACAAATATTCCAATTTGAACTTTAAACCGTCAAACTAGTCCCCGTCAAAAGTAAGCTAAAAGACAAAAACTATAGAGGCCTCAGCAAATCATGTCTAGGAAAGAAAAATAATGCAAATGGCACTACAATTTTTTTGACACTTCACTATCACAAAAATTAGAATAAAGGTGGGTTTTCGCATGGAGATTGTTTTGCAAGGTAA
Organism: Pseudisothecium myosuroides; assembly: GCA_951799445.1. Lineage (NCBI taxonomy): Eukaryota > Viridiplantae > Streptophyta > Bryopsida > Hypnales > Lembophyllaceae > Pseudisothecium > Pseudisothecium myosuroides. The sequence goes on along the minus strand of OX637290.1, from coordinate 19,496,348 downwards.
TTGCACCAAAAATCATCTGAAGAAGCATTTGAGTATAGATTTGAGTATGGTTTTTTGAAAAATGCACTTTTCAATACACAGTGTTTCCAAAACATCCTGAACATAGAAGTTCGACCTCCATAGTTTCTACAGGGAGAGTGCATACGAAGAACAGACCAAGTGGGTACACCGTTTTCTTAAAAGTTTGGTGGAATGAAATGGAGAAGGTTCGAACTTGTTTTTTGGAGTTTCTTTTTCAAAATAAAAGCGGTGGACTCCTTCCTTGTGGTTCAATTCTGACTTGGATTGTTCCCAAACTTGTCTGCAAAATAAAAGTGGGGAACAAAGTCTTTCCATGGCTCTTTTTCCACCATTTTGGGTGGGTGTGAAAGGTGGACCACGGACTGTGTAAATGAAATCGTACTCTGTACCATTTTTCAAGGGTAGAGTGTGACCTAATCTGACTTGGCTTCTACTCAAAAATTCCCACAAGAGTTGCTTTTTTTTGCATTGGGAGAGAGCCGGCATGCTTTTGTTCCATTCCAAGCTAACATAGCACGGATTGCATCATCCTCATCAAGCTATGAAATGAACCTGGTTAAGGTAGTCTGCTCTTAAAGCGACCTTTTAAGAGCTGATTTGCATTTTGGGAAGCTATACTACTTGAAACAATTTTCGATAAATTTTTGTAGCAAGAAAAATGGAATTGGCATTGAACCCAAGTGGTTTCATAATTTTTTTTGGACCTTCCTGGAACTAGTTACAAATTTTGAAAGAAATGTAGTGGTCACTAAAAGCGACCCCTTATGAAATGTACACTACTTATACATTGAAGAAAAGCAAAATATACCTTTACGTTAGTGACGCTTTTAGAGGAGGGTCGCTTTTAGAGCACCCTCCCTTTTAAGCTACTGGTGTATATGCCGTGATGAATTTCGCAAGTTGGAAATAAACTAACCCTTAAATGACATTTTGAGGTCCTTAGAGGGCTATTCAAACTTAAATTTTAGAGAATCTTTTTTTTAATGGGCATCATGTAGCTTGTTCAAATGACCAATCAATGAATAGCTTCCGCCCTCCTCAAGGCCATGGGCAAACTCAAACCTATTGTTCAAATTTTTTTTTATCAAACTTTCCAATGCAAAAACTAAAACTTCAACTTGTGATTCACCCCCCCCCCCCCAAGAGTTAGATTGATAGATGCATCTTGGAAAGACAGAGAGAATGATACCAAGAAAGTTCACATGTAGTTGAGTATTGGAGGAGTTTTCCTGAAGATTCTATGAAAACTGAGCCGCTCGGCTGGGAGGGTTGTTTAACCCTTAAACAACGGGCTCATAACCGTGGAAATCATCTGTTTTATCACCGTGTGGATTGTTGGATTAAAATAATGCAAAAACACTCATTGGAAGTCAAGCTACTATAGATTATCCTCCCTTTCCCCACAAAATTTGGAGGATGAATAGTTACACTTCTGTCCTACACATGAGATTCTCTTGTCATTCATGGGACGCCAAACGTCCTCCGTGTCGTTCAAGGGTTAAGTTGTTGTTGTTTGTTTTGTTTTTTACACAAATGAAACGAAATTTCAATGCGTCGTTTTAGGGTTAATTCAGCATTGGAATTTCATCAATGTCAGTGCGTGTGGACTGAATGTGGAGCATGAGACTCCGATGCAATCAGCCTCCAGCCACGTCACCTCCACACTGTCCAATTGGCAACCCTGGGTGTTGGAGGGTAAGGTAGGTGTGAGGCTCTTTTTGACCTGGAGTACAGTCACGACTCCTCACTCACATTTTGTCCACACTAATGAGGTAGGCACCCCCCAAAGCCACTTTTTTTTGCTACTGTGCCTAGGTACTAATATTAGAGTGAGCAAATGTTCATATTTTCTTGTTGGCAAGTGGAAGGAGGTTCTAATGTCCCCAAAAACGCGGCATTTGAATACCGTATGCAAAAGTTATGAAGGGTCAAAAAAAATTTGGTTGAGGTTCTAAAATCGTTTCTTCCACATAGATACATATTGATTTTGGAGATGTACACAAAGTGATGATGATAGTTTTGGGTTAGTGGCACATTTGTGAATTTCTACCTTAACCCCTAAAGGACCGAGGCCTTTTTTCTGCCAAAAAACACTGAAAACTGCCATTTCTATAGCAAAGAATTAAAAAAATTGAAAAATGTTTTTTTTTCACATCCAACCGTAGGATCTTACACCTAACTAGTATAAGAATGTGTGGAATTTTTTTTAGAATTTTTGACCGCACAGATTGCAAGATATTTGCATTTAAAGTGAAAAAAACAAGTTTTTCAGCACATTGCGGGACTAGATTTTTTGACTTTAAACATTTTTAACTTAAAATTTTTGCACTACAGAGTTTTGAGCTTTTATTTTTTATAGTGGAGAATTGAGTTGAGAGTCTAGAAAAAAAAAATATTAAAAAAAAACTTAATTATCATTCTTAAAAAAATTGTTAAGTAGATGTAGGTACAAGATAGAAGGAAAATCTAAAACATTCATATATTTTAGATGGAATTAAAATGCACTAATCCCAATGGTGAGATTGTTCTAACAAGTAAATCAGACCATCCAAAAAAAAAAAATTTGAAAAATTTGAAAAATTGCATTCAGAAATGAATCCCAAAGTTATTTTTTTCAAGAAGATGCTTTAACTGCCCGAAAAACAAGAATGTCCATAACTTTCTCATAACATATCCAAATGAAATGAATCAAAGCTTTCCGGAAAGCCAAAAATATAATCTATGAGAAAAAAAATATTAAAAAAAAAAATTCAAATTTTTGTCCCTTTTTTTTTTGCTGCCCGAGCTGCCCCCCGTAGCTTGTTTTGAGCTTATATGGTCATAACTTTTTTTCCCGGGCACCGATTGTGAAAAAAATTATATTCCCTTGAAGCTAATCAGTTTTTCTACCTCCAAAAAAAGTTTCAAAAAATCAGGAGAAAATTTCAGCCCGTAGGTACCTGCCCAAAAACGCATTTGTCCCCCGTAGGGACAATGGTCCTTTAGGGGTTAAGTTACCTTATGTAATGTTACTCCGCATATTGGTATTCAACACAAACTAATTTTTTTGGGTATAAAGCCATGATACATTCCTTGAGGTTGATTGTAGTCACTTGAAATATGAGGTGAAAATTTGGGAGGCAAGTTGGACTTCTACTTTGAACTGAAGTGGCCTTTTTTTCTCGAAAAATTATGATGTGAAAATCTGTTGAATTTTGACAACAAAGTGATGGGTTCCGCCCCCAAATATACATTCCTTTATCCCTTCAGCACCAAGAACAAAAGTATTTATACCTTGAAAATTTTACTTCCAACATGAAGTTAGCTTGGTTACATTGAAATTTGCAAATATGGAGGAAATTTTTTATGCATTGTAATCTCCTAAGTTACTTCAAATAAGATTGATAAATAAAAATTCTATTTCCAACCCTAAATCATGACATAATAAGATAGATGACAATTTTATGGATTTTTGGTATACTATCTTTGAAGTCTTCTTGAGTTATTTTGATAATGATAAATGTCATCATTGTCGATTCTTCCATGTTATCTCAATGCAATGGTAAATCAACATTTGTTACAATTGATCAAAAGTGTGCAAAATATAATCTTAATTGTGCATCAAAAACATGCTAGTTATATATTATAGTTTGTAAAAATCTTTAATAGATATAGTTGATAAGTTATGATTGTTTCGTGAAGGCATTGTAATCAAAATTCTAATTCAAAGACTATGTACAACAAAATCAAGTGACAAACATCTTAATAAAAAGTTCTAGATCAATTGAAAATCCTTGAAAAGTACAAAACAAAAATGAGGCATAAAAATTAAAATAATATCAATAGAAATTTAAAAATCTAACCTCCAAAAATGATATTGCATCATAATTTGAAGTGCTAATTATTCTTTGAAAGTTCAATAAGTCACACTTCTAGAGAGTTAAACGACAAATATAAGTCCTTCTATCAACAAACGTCTTAAGCACATGATTTCTTAAATAATGATATAATAATCGACTTTGATAAGCTTTTATGATTTGAAACTTGCAAATTGATATTATAGAATCGGTAAACTCATAAAGAAAATGAGTATTCCTTCTTTGGAAAATCTAAAGTACTGGGATTCATAAAAACTTCAAGGATTGTCTTGTCAATTATATGAAAAATGTAAAGAAGGAAGGATAACTTTGGTAAAAAACGGTGTGAATGAAGTGTTTGTTGGAAATGACTTAGCTTTCTAAGCCTCATGGGTTATGATGGTAAATTCCATCTTTAATGCTTCCGTTAGGAAGTAAACCCTATAATAGATAACTGACATGTTTTCCCCCCCGAAAAATTCTCAAGTTTCAAATTACAACAAAGGTAGATTTTGCACCCCCACCCACTATAGTTAAGTGGAACTATGGTGGTAAGCACCCTGCAAACGTTGAGGTTTGAACTCATGACCACCTAACCAATGTGTCAAGGCCAAAACCACTGAACCAAGGCCATAGGTGCCTCATACAAAATGTAACTTAGTCCTATATATTAGATACATCTTCCTCCCATCCTCTTAACAGCAAAGCAGGGTTTGCAAATACAGAGAAGACTAAAATCTTCTTGAATTTTTTTTTTTGAACAAATGGAGCAAGCCATTGCATTAAAAAAACCACAATACAAAACAACCAAGCCACACGTGTTGGACAATGAAGAGATAAGAGCAAAAACCAAAAAGGATCAAAGGGAACTACCCTACGTGAAGGTTAGATTCGGACATAAATTAAGTATTTTTTGGGATGTCTGAATTTTTGAAAATATTACAAGTGAAAATTTTGGAAGATTACAAGTGAATTTTTGGAATATTTTAGAATAAACAACTTGCCGAACCCATCTGCACGCCAAAAGTAAAGTTTTCCGGCACTCAGGTGCTGGATCAAACCTTCACGTACGGTATATGAAGGAATAAGGGGAGGCCCCTTCTTGTTCCAATAGATAGTAGAGCCTACTCTCCTAGCAATCTTCTTCTTCTTCTTCTTCTTGAACTTTTGACCCTCATTTTCAACATAGACAGCAACTCCACCCACATTAATAAAGAAATCAGAGAGTGCCGCCATGCCTTGAAATATAAAGCTATTGAAGTATTGAACCATTGATTAACTTAAATTGATTTCTAGTCATGGATAAGATTGTGATATACAGGCTTGCACCATTTAATACAGTGCTTTATTTTAGGCACACTATTTTAAACCACGGACTATTTTTGTCTTCCATGGGCTCACAGAGTCACAGAGTCACAGGGTTGGCTGACTTCACTCTACAGTTCAGGATTCAGGGATAACTTGCTTACTTTGCTAATTTATGACATGCAATGAGTTGAGTGTGCTGATGTGAAATTAGGATATAGTGTGCCAATTCCTAAAATTACAAGGCTAGATTGAGGGACAAGCAACCAAAGTGAATGAGTCAATTGCAAAAGTTAAAGATACTGAGGAGATTCTATTTGTGCCATGTGAGTATTTGTGTCACTATTTGGTTAGCATAATTTGCACAAGTACATTTGAAAGTTTGAAATATACACATCTGATACGTAGTGGTGCAAATAGGATGGCTTCTAGATTGTGCTGCAAATAGGGTGGCTTCTAGATTGTGGCACAAATAGAATCCGTCCAATGTTTTGGAAAAAAAATAAAATTTGTGCAAAGTGAATTGGTGAAAAGGAAAAATAACCGGTTGGATTTTTTAAATGTAGGAAAAAAGACACCCTAATTTTTTAGAAAAAAACTATGTCTAGTACAAAAAATAGAAAAAAATAACGGGAATGAATACTTGAAAAAGCGGATAACTATTGGAATCAAGAGAGATTAGTTTTAAAGCTAGTTTCATCCAAACACTAGCAACTCTATTTATTCTTTGGAGAGGGATTTAGCGATTTCATCCAATTTATCACTCATTTATAAAGTGTTAATCCTGGAAAGATGCAACCTCCATGATCAAGGTAGTCACCAAAATACTTTGATTATTGAACCAATAGGTGCATTCTTTGTTTCTGCAGTGTTTTCATCCATCGACCATTTTAGGTGTGCAATGTCTTTACAGGTTCAAGGGAGCTAGAGCAAAATTGAAGGTAAGAGTTTGGCTCAAATTTGCCAACATTAAAATGGTTGACTTGGAATAATAACTATTGTAGTTTCAAAATCAAACTATTTGAAATGAACTTGTGAAGGACTTAGACTTTTATAAAAGATTTATGTACTTTGGATTATTCTAATTCCTTTGCCAATAGTTAAACACCATGAATCATCGATACATCCACCAAAATTTCAAAAATGACTTCTTCTACTATCGAATCAGAATAATATATTTAAGTTTCATAAATCTAGATAGAAAATGTCATCCTTGATGCCTTCATTAAAAAGTTGATCCTACAAAAAAAAAACATGTTCATTCCCCAAACAGATTCTCAGGCTCCTATATGACCTATAAAAAACAAGCATCTTCATTCCTCCAGTAAATTCTTAGGCCCCAATATGACAACAAAGTCATTTGACCCTCTACTGTAGTTGGGTGGACTCAATGGTAAGTACACATCTAATGCACAAATTTGAATTTATAACCATTTTTATGGTGTGTCAATGCCGAAGCCACTAAATCAAGGCCACATGTGCCTTTTAGTAATATATAATGATAGACCTCTTTCAAAAAAGATAAAAGATTTTAAGGCCTAGAATGCAAGTTTTTAATGGCAGTTGGATGGCAAAACAAGTTCCCATATAGTAATTCCTCATTGTTTTTTCAATAATTACAAAAAATCATTCTTTGAGACCAAATGACTCAATGGTTCGTAGAAAATGCATTGATCTCAACTTGTCGGTGCATAAAATATTTATTTTTGGACTTATAGTTAAAAATTTGCGTTTATTTATTTGGACATAGAAAATATAGCTATGGTTGTCTTAACTAAAATGTACATTCTATGGTAGTTATTATAAAGCTCTAAATCATAAATTTGAAGTATTGTTATACTTCAGAAATTGTTACATAATGTCAACATTACATTAATGAGTGTTGACGGGGACCCTATTGGATTATTTGCAATCTTAGATAGCTACAAAGAAACAGTGGCTGAAAAAAGCATATATTTGCATCCTTTCATATAGAAACTTCAAAAACAAATACTCCCTTTGTTTCTAAAAAGACTCGTGTTTCCTTTGTATTTTACAAAGGAAACATAACTTAAGCCCTTCGGGTATCTCGGGAAGAATTAGTCTTCCTTCTTAGGATCAAAGGCAAGGAAATCAAAGGGTGAATAATATTATGCATCTTTTGAATTTATCTATATGTGCAACTTTGTTTCAAGTCGTTCCGATGAATATTGCAATTTTTTTATTTCAATATTAATGCACGTAGCTATATCATATTAAAATAGTGTATTAATTCATTTTATTTGATAGTAAAAATTTATACCTACACTGGATGTTTTTTAAACATTCTATTCCAACTAATGAAATGAAAGTTATGAGGAGCTTTTATTTTGTGGATAATAAAGGTAGAAAAACATTTATATTGTTAGTTGTTTTGAATATTTTTTGAACATTTTAAAAATGGAAACAAAAAATAAGGATATTCATTGTTGAGTGGAACATTTTTACCATTAGGATTGGCAATTTTCAATTTTCTATCAAAGTTATTAGTAATTTAGGTTTTCTTTCCATCAAGTGCTACCTTCCAATGTATAAGGTAAAACAACCCATCATGGTCAGAATTGCTAGTTTGCCCTCATGCCATGGCTGAATTTTTTTAATTTTCTCCCCACATACAGAGAAGTGTGAGAAATAACAACAACAATTGAAATTATATCTTTTTAGCAAACTATGAATTATCTATGAATTTTTGAAGTGTTTTGCCCAAAAGAGTTTGTAGACTACTCCAAAACCAACAAAACCTGTATCCATAATGCTCACCTTCATCACCTAAAGCAGTCAAAATATTTTCTAACTTAGAGGGCCTTAAAAAAGTCATTTTCTTCAATAATTTACACTGAAAAAGTTAATGTTCCTAATGGGGTCACTAATCTCTCCAATAGTGTTAGGTGAGACATTGATGGTGGCCCAAAATTTCAGAAATTGATAATAACCATCATGGGGCCATCTCTTAGGTGTCCGTCATGGGTCATTTGACCATGATGGGCTGTTTTACCTTAATATATTTTCAAAGTAAGATGATTTTTTTTTTGTATTTTTTTAATAAGAATTGTGAATACCAAACTAAAAATTTATTAGTAAAAAAAATTCAGCTCACTTAAGGAAGCCGACCCATTTCTAATTAGCCACCCATTTTTGTTAGTTAGATTGCTTTGTTTCTGATCAGTTGGTAGTTTAGGTGACAGTTCACATAGATATTTGTAAGCAAGAGCAACACAAATATTGGGGAGGTGTAAGGTAGGAGGCTCGAACTCCGACCGAGCATTTTGAACCGAACATGACACAAAGGTACATTTTGCTTTCTTCAATTTACCAAAATGTACAAAAGGTGTACATTCTAGGAGGTGGTCGCTTTTAGAGCCTTACGGCATTTCAACTTCAAAATTTCATAACTAATTCCACAAAGCTCCAAAAAATATGAAACGACTTGGGTTAGATGCCATTTCCTCTTGCCTTTCAAGGAAGATTTATTGAAAAATATTTCAAGATGTTTTACCTCCCCCAAATCCAGTTTCAGCGCTTAGATGATCGCTTTATGGACCTCCTACCTTACATTGAAAGCATAGAATGGTCACAAGATGTATATTGGAGGCTACAATTATCACCTGCATTGAAGCATTGTTGATTTTGAAACCAACCTATGTTAATTTTGTTTTTGAAGAAAAAAATGTACAAAAATACGAAATCCTTCTAAAATCTATTTTTCTAAACGGGAAATTTTTTCCCCTCACCATACCCATACGCCAAATATGCTGAATTGCTTAATTGATTGGAAATGGGTCATCTCCCTTAGGTGAGCTAACACAGTGGGAAGGGGGGGTTCCAACTTCCAAGAGTTCTTTTGTAGACTACCGGTATCTAGTCATGATGCCGGGATTGACTTTTTTATTTTTTATTTTTAACAAATGGCGAAGCCGGGATTGACTTTGAGCGTTCAAAGAGTCTACAAGCAATCTTCAAAAATAAAAGCCTCACCTGCAAAAGCAATTCAGTTGAAAAACCAATCCAAAATAAAGGAAAAAAGAAACTCCATTTTTTTCAGGTTGCGGACTTCCGGTAGAATATATAAAGTACACTGAGACACCTTTGATATCAGATTCCATAAAAACCCAAGGAATAGTAAGTTAAATCCTCTTCAAAATTCACTCTGTTTTTCAGCATGGAAGTTCTTACATTAATGGCAGTAACCCTGAGTGAAGGTCAATTCATCATAAATTAAGTCATTTTTGTAAAAAAAATACCACATATCATGTGTGAGGTGACATGGACCCCTAAAAATCTAATATGGAAATTCAATTTTGACACGTGAGTGTTGAATCAAATCTTCAAAAAGATAGGATCCCGAGTTGGTCAGAATATTTTGTCCCTCTCATTACCAAGAAATACTCCAATAGTGTAAATGTACCCTACAAAGTCAAAATGTGAAAATAACTCTTCTTTCTAATGATAGTAAAACTTCACTTTTACCTACACGACAATAAAAATGATAAAAAAAAAGACCTCTAAAAAAAAGGAAATTTATCTCATCTTTTTAAGGATAAAGTATAACTTACGAGGTCCTGAAAGTGACCATTTATTAGCTGATTGTATTTTGGGGAAAGTTAAACTCCTTGAAATATTTTTCTTTAAATACTACTTCAAAGATAAATAGAGTTAGCATCTAACTTCAATCATTTCGTATTCTTTAAACCTTTTTGGAATTAGTTATGAATTTTTGAAGTTTGTATGGCATAGGTTTCTAAAAGTGTTATGACCACCTTTTATACGTGCAAAAAATTCAATATGTACCTCCGTGCTAAAGAAGGCTTTAAACCCTTGAAGGTTGCTAGCCTACGACAAAGGTAGTCACTCAAAAATGATCTAATTTTTGCAAGAGTGGTCGCATTTTTCATTTCTATGCATGAAGTTTAAGTGGTCATTTGAAATCTATGTCCTACATCTGATTTCTTCCCAGTCAAGGGTAATTGTAAAAAATTACCTCTATTTTGTGGTTGCTTAGTGTCTTGCATTCTTCACTACTCCTATTGAATTTAGGGCCTTTGATTCCAAATTTGGATTTCAAAATTTCACAATTTGGACATGGGTGGAAAAAAAATTCCAATGTTTTCCTAGGCACAAAATTGTAGACTTTGAATGACCACTTCAACGTGTGGCCATTCCTACCACCATCCATTGCACTTTTTGGCCTTCGTGTTCTTACGGAGTTAAAACCGTGGCATGTACTCCATATAAAATAATTTATATACCTTCTACCTTACCGTCACACTCACTTATCACTTATGTCAAAATGAAAAATGAGCCAAGAACAATGGAAATTGTCCATGTGTTTCAAGGAAAACAAAAACAAAAACAAGAAACAAAAAACAAAAAAAGAGCCAAGAAAAAAGGAGAATTATGAGCCAATTTACCCAGTTCAAATAGAAATAGAAATTGAGTACCTCATCAAGAGAGAAAAAAAAGGAAAAAAAAAGAAATTGAGTACTGTACACAATATATCCGCCTCACTGACAGGGCTGACCACTCTAAAGATTACCCAACCCAAACTGCGGAGCGGATCTTCCTCGATCCATCCCACAACCTAAATGCCCAAACCCAGAATCTCCACTCCCCCTAGATACCACGAAAAAAGCGACTTTTTCCGCTCCCATATCTAGAACTTGAACGGCGCCGTGGTGACAGAGCAAGCTACCATCGTCGTGGCAGGCTCGGCTTTGCGACCGACACCACGTAAGGCAGTACTGTCCCGACCCTCCCCTTGCAACAGGGTAGAACAAAGGTGGTACTGTCCCGATCGTCCCGTGCGACACAGGTGGTACTGTCCTCTTGCGACAGGAAAATAGGACTGGCTGTCGCAAGCCTTGACAAGTCTTCTCTTCTAAGTAGGACCGTCCTGGTGTTGCCGTCCGTCTGTCTGCTGTTTGGTTTGCCAAGGTACTCCGCCATCGCCAAAATTCCCAAGGATGCCTTAGAAACCTTCTCGCCTTCTCTCTCTTACCCGAAGTGTGCGGCGGGAGTGCTCAGCGTGTCGGGCGCTGAGGCGAATTTTGGAGACCAACAATCGAGGTACGTGCAATTGAGAGTGTTTGTCTTGCGATCGTCGTCCGGGGGAGGCGTTTTCGAGGTTTGTGGAATTGGACGTTCCGGAGGTTTCTTAGAGTCGAGGATTCTTTCACGGCGTCTTTGTAGTTCTGTTGGAGATTTGGAGAGAGTGTTGTTGGACCGGTGTGCGATTTTCGTTGCTGTTGTTGTTGGTGTAGAAGGGGAAAGAGAGGTTGTGTGAGGTTCGTTTTTTTTTTTGCTACAGAGAACTTCCTTATTTTTTGTTACGAAGAGGTGAGTGTTTTTGTTATGGAGAGGTTAGTATGGAGAGGTTAGTTTTGTGATATTTATGGACGTTTTAGGAGCGCGGTAGAGGGAATTGAGGTGCTGTTGCGGAAGTGGAGAGGTTTGGAGAGAGTGTTGTCGGACCGGTGTAGTTTGGAGAGAGGAGGAAGTTTATCGTGTTCCTGATTAATCGATCAGTAAGAGAATTGTTTTTGAAAAGTTTAGGACGCCGAGGCGCTCCGGAAGTGGAGGGCGTCGTCGGGGTTAATTGCGGTGCTTGTATGGATTGTTGCTGACTCTGATTCTCTCTGTAAATTGTGCAGGTTAGTGTTTATACTCTGTGGCGACGAATTCGCGTCTGCGGAGTGGTGGTTTTGGTGAGTTGCTTTGCATGTTGAATTACTTGGTGTTTGGCCTTGCCTTTTGTGTCAGTTTGAGAAGGTTTTGACCTTGAAGCAAACGGGGTGTTTTGTGTGGACGATTACGCTTCGGTGATGGTGTTACGGAAGTTTGTGTAACGATTGGCTGTAACGAGTTGTCCTTTGTACGGCATATTTTTTTACTTTTCCCGTGTGTCCGTCTTTACCGTTTTTGAGGCTTGTTTACCTGCTCGAAGAGTTGTTTCTGCTGGTTAGTGAGGGATTGGTGTCTTTGCGGGGTTTATACTTCGTTTCCATTCTTATCTTCTGGTTTTACATGATCCTCCTCTTTTAGTCTATTGACTATTTATGTAGGTTTTCATGGTTTCATTTTTAACCTGGTGTGTATGCGTAAATTTTGTATTCTCAACGTAGACTTCCACTAGTCTGTGCTCATGTATTCCCGAAAAAAATGGTGCTCCGTATAGACACGGCTTACCGAGATTATTAAAAACGAAGTGTTCCTGTCTTGTTGTGGTGAAAACGGTGCGTCGAAGAGATTCCTTTAAGACCTTGGTTTGGATACTTTTTCATTTTTGTTTAACAGTCGCTCAACTTCCCATTCCTTTCGATTTATTTCTCCCGGGGAAGGTGTATTTTCAATTGTTCACGTTTTCTACCCTCTTTTGTCTTTTCGCGGTGGCAAGAAGGATTGTTTCTGTACTTGTTGAGTCCCTACACCAAAATTTGGATTTCCATTGCATTAGCGTTTTGTACAGGTTCTTAAATTGTGATTGGGTTTTTGGTTGGTAAATGGAGGTTCGAAAGTAGCATTGTTACTGTTTTCTACCTTTGATTTTTTTGATACTTACTTGTACAGACTTGATTAGGTTTACGACATTCTTCCTGTTTTGGCTTGCTTGGTCGGGTGATTTACCTTCAGATTTGAAGTTCATCAATAGGTAGTATGTAAAGCTCTCTTAATAATCTTGACCTTGTAGCTGTTTTGTTCTTCAGCTGCATTAGCTGATCTACTCGACACTGACATTCGGTTCTCATGGAAATGTTTATGGCAGTGTTTGAAACAGGAATTAAAGATGGGTCCGAAAGCATATGCGCTTAAGTGCAGTGGTAATGCCACTAAGGAGTCTTCGTGGATGGACCGAATGTGCCACAAAATTGAGACTTACTGCGACCTGGGCGAGCCTGGGCGCGGACCCTCTCTGATTATTCAGGCATGGAAATATTTATGAACTTTATCTGTAAGCTAGCTGTTTTATTGTATCCGAGATAAACGGGACTATACCGAGGGATGGACTTTCTTTCAAGCTTTTTGTTTACGGTTCTGATCACGTCCATTAGTGTTATTCTTCAAGTTTTGTCATGGTGACGCCAGTTTAAGGCAGGGAGAGTGAGTATACCTTGCGCCAAGTTAGGGTTTCCTTGCTGTCCGTAAACTGTTTGGAAATTCCTGGTGTTCATCTTAAAGGGCATTTCCATCCTTTGAGGTGAAAGTGACCCTTCGTTTGGACCTAGGTTTTTGTCTACTTGCTCGCTGTGTGGTCCCCTTCTCACGCGCGTTGTTTGGTCTGACGTGTACATGACAGGAAATTGAGGTGCAATTCAACACCTTTGGGGCTGGGTTGCGCAAATTTGCTAATGAGGCCAATGATTTCGTGCAAGATCTGCTGAATGTCCCCATCGTTCCTAATGAGGGAATGGGAGAGAAAGTCGTGGACCTGCCAAAACAACGTGATATCAAAGTAGTGCATGGCGAGCAGCAGGTTGCTAAGCAGCCAGCCAAGCAGGCAACAGCCGCTGCTCCCATGAACTTTTTTGATGAGGCTTGTATGAAGATGAGCAAGAAAGGTAGTTTTACTATAGCCGTATACTTCAGAAAAGTCTACTGTGTGCCTCCATCTACTTGAAATATTCTTTACTGATTCTCTGGTAGGCGTCTCTTTGCACATTCGGCTGTCGTTATAGAGGTAATAGAGTTTGAGAGCTGTAGTAGAGATTATTTTCAGTACCCTTGGCATCGCTATCTTGGGTACCTCAGGTAGTCGAGATGAAATTGCACACTTGGTTCCTTTGCTAAGCTTTGTTAAGTTGGTCACATTACGAGTGGTTGGATGCTTTCAGGTGAGTCAAAGGAGGATCTTGATGCAGCTTTAAGTAACCGCAGAACATTGATGGTTGAATCTCCTGAGAACGGTGACAAATTTCCTTTTGCCGAAGTTGCATGGGATTGGCCTCAGCAACCATACAATCAATCGGTCGAAGCTCATGCCCAGCTACAACAACCGTTCAATCAGTCGGTTGAAGCTAATTCTCAGCCACAGCAACCATTCAATGAGTCGGTCGAAGCTCATACCCAGTCACAGCAGTACCAAGAATTGGGGCAAACCAGCTGCGCGTCCTTGGATTTTTCTGATTCTCTAATGGATTCTTTTTTCAAGGTTATTTTCTGAACTCGTGTGTTAATATGGAGTACCTGAACTTGCATTGAATATGGAGTAGCTAGGGTTTAATGCGGCTCCTGGAGGATGTATCGTCGATCGTTGTTCACGCAACGGCCTTGGCTGTCAATAGCTCTGTTAATTTCACTCCATCTCAGCTCTTGTGGGATTTGACTGTAGTGATCGAATCGTTTATTCTTCGATGTAAATGCTTCTGAAAACGGTTCTTGCAGGGACTTCTTTGGTAACCTGGTTGCATTATGGAGCATCAGTTGCGCATGATGGATTTCTTGAAGAGAATCTGATTTCTTCTGGTTTCTACTATGCAGGAAGAGACAGTAGCACACATTGGCGAGGACGTGAAGAATTCAAATGAGATGGTGGAAGGAGAGGATCATTCCTTATTGACTTGGTCGTCAACAGATGATGCAAAGGAATCTCGGAGAGAAGCAACAACGTCTGATTCATCTCTTTTGGATGGTTGGGAGGGGGATGATATTGTTATCGACGAGGAGGTCGAGGAGGAGGACGAGCTGGATGATTGGGAAATTGTGTGATTGGGAGTTCCTTAAATGTTTATACTCGAGAGGGTCCAGTGATTTGCAAGGGTAAGTGGCTCAGTTGCCCAGCTATTTACCACTGGCAATGAATAGCTGTCTCAGTCCGGTTCCTCTTGTTTTGTAATGTGTAGATTCTCCACCCCCTCAACTCTTCTCAACCCTCAACGAGTGCTATAGATAAGTTCCGCTTTTGTAGGAGTAGAGCAGTCGTGTGGTCGACGCAGCCTCAGCCCAGGATCCAATATCGAAGTAAATATTTGATAACTTCACAGGGGGTCAGGAATATCCGGACTCCTTGTCTAAATAATTGACCTATACATAAAAGGGACTTGGGCTCTCCCACAACTTTGCTCATTTTGGCTATTAAGTTACTTGGTACGAAACTTCGTTCAGTAAGGTCTTGTTGTCGTGGTACAGTTTTCTTATGTGCTCAAGGTTAGGTTGAGGACGTATGTATTTAGCTCTCGCTCCTGATTTTGGACGGGGAAAATTGACAAAAGGGAGTGCCCCGTGCAGTTTTCCGTTTCTCTGGCCTTCCTTGGGATCATATTTCTTTTGGCACTTCGCATGGAAGTTGCGATGTAACATTTTAGTACCTTCTTGTTGAGTGCTTTTCGGCTTTTCCTTGGAGAGATGTATGCTGTTGACGAATACCGGGTGCATTGACTGTAATGAACAAGCGTTGCTAGTTCAGTATGAATGTCGGTGTCCTTATGAAATTTCTAAAGTCAAGGTGTATCTTTCTTTTGCCTTTCTAGTTTGTTTTGTTACCACTGGTCAGCAATTTGCTCTCTTCTAGACCTCGTCGGTACTGTAGATATTGAATCCTCTTCAGAGCTCGAGTGGTCTTGTGCAAAAGCAAAGTCAAAGCTTGTTGCGTTTCGTGCTACTCTTAGTGTTTCAGGAAGTCAATTCCTGATGCCCTTTAGTGAAGACCAAAACACCTAAAGTGGAAGTGGAAGTGAACAACCTAGGAAAGTCTTCCATTTCATGTCGGGAATCTAGGAAGGTCATCTAATTTTAGGGTCCTGTTTGTAGAGTCTTTAAGTGTTCATCGGGTATCAAGCAAGTTGCAATATGAGGGAGTCTTTCATTTTTTACTTAGGAAGATTTTAGGTTGGTCTTTGTTTTAGGTATTTCTACCTTATATTTTCAGAGCTTGCAGTAATTTAAATCTAATAGATCCAGTGATGCTTGCCCCAGTTTAGTACCTCTTGAATTCCAATTTTTTTTATGCTCACAGAGATTATGTTACTTACTGTACAGTAATTCAAATTACAGCGAGGATCTTCTCCTTTTGTCCATTTCTGAAAAATGATTCTATTTCTAGAATACAGACTTGAAGTAGAAGCTCGAGACAGTCAGTCGAGAGTGTGCCAGAGGTTGACTTCCAGAGTCTACCACCTTAACTTGCAGATAACTGATGATGATGCAACGAGTCAAAAAGTCTTCTGGAAGCTGTGTGCATTCGAGAGTGCCACTTGTCTGCTTTAAAAGAGAAATATTCGTCTGCTTTGGGGGGAGCTTTGCTGTTGTGACCTCCACTTGGCAGCCGCTTTCGATGTTCAGTTAACCACTTTGTGTGGAACATCTGCATTGGCTGGATGAGGTAGATAAAAACTTTAGTAAGGTTGTTGGGTGGTCAAGTCTTTTACAAGTGTGCACAACATTGTTTACCACCGACGCAGGGGTATCTTTTGCATCTTTGAAACAAAACAGTGTGCCCTGTGCCGTTGCCAGAGTCAAAACAAAAGTAAAAAGTATTTTTATTTTATTTTTTAGAACCAAAAATAACTAAAAATTCTATAACTTTCCCACTGTGGATCCAAATGCCACGAAGCAAAGCCCGTGCATTCCTCCTCCCCGAGGGCTTTTTGATGGTACCAAGCACATGATCAGGAATGAATGGTCTGGGAGATCTCAATGTAACAAACAAAACAAAGAAACAAATAGCTAAACTTAAGGTATGGATTTGCAAAAGGTTGGCACCCAAAAATGGGCCCCAAGTGTGCTACCTATCCTAAATTGCCAGGATCTCCCAAACAAAACAAAGAAACAAATAGCTAAACTTAAGGTATGAATTTGCAAAAGGTTGGCACCCAAAAATGGGCCCCAAGTGTGCTACCTATCCTAAATTGCCATCTGCATTTTGTGTACATCTTCAAAATCAATTATGTACCTATGTATAAGAATGTTTTTTAGAACCAAATTTTATTCCTTCACAACTTTTGCATATAGTGTCATGGTCTTTGGTGTGTTGGAACCTCCTTTCACTTGCCAACAAGAAAATATGAAAATTTGACTAGTCTAAAAATAGGAATTAGGCACAAAAGCAAAAAGTGGAGGTTTTGGCAGCCAACCCCCATCTTTGAATTAATTGATAAGCCTTTCCCAAGTACCTAGCAAAGCATGATATCTTCTTAGCATAGGGAAGACCATTGCTTGGTTATAGAATATTATATGGTTGAGAAGGTAGTATACAAAGGTATAATAGTCTTTATGAATTAGATGTTCATACAAGTGCATTTAGTTGTTATTGTTTGTCAAATTCTCGGATATTGGTAATTTTTTATATGAATAGTTTGCAAGTAATGCTTGAGCTTCTTGTTAAATTCTCTTTGCCTCAACAAAAAAGGGCAAATTTTATAAGGTTAGTAGGTAGTTCCTCCAAATGCTATTTTTTCTTTTATAAATAGCACATCAATAAATTAAATGATGGGAGTTTTTGGTTTTTGCACACAAAAAGACTTGTGATTGGTTGGAAGTTAAGATAGCAAATTTTTTGGGTGGGATAAACAAGTGATCCCTTAATGTTAATAAACAAGGCATTAGGCTTCCCTTAATCTCCAAAGGTCCTTGCATCCAAATAGTAGATATGCCTTTCAAAGGATCCATTATTGATCTTGATTGCAATTAGAAAATGAAAACTAATAAGTTATATTTCTACTCCATTTCATAACTTTGAAAAATTCAACAACTCAATAATTTATTAGAATTAATTGTAAAGCCACCATTTATGAGGTGCTTCTTTCATGACTTTACAATTATCTCTATTGCAATTAGAAGCTCCATGTCACTACAAGAGAAAGGGGTGTTTTAAGTGAGTTTTTAAGTATAGTCCTAGACACATGATTTTAAGCAATGACTTTTAAAGAAATTTTCAGCAAAATTTTACTTAAAACACATGTGTTTTAAGTAAAATTTTGCTGAAAATTTCTTTAAAAGTCATTGCTTAAAATCATGTGTCTAGGACTATACTTAAAAACTCACTTAAAACACCCCTTTCTCTTGTAGTGTGTGTTAAAATCCAATTAATACAATATTTTATTTACTTCATTCATATTATAATTGATTTGAATTGTTGACATATCATTTATGATAATCATTTTTCTTTGGATTTTTCTTAATTTGATGTGTTTTGTTTGGAATAGGAATCGTACAAATAGAATCTAATTATACAATAGTATATGAAAGCCATATACAATAGAACTCGTGTTACTACATCCTCTCTTAGTGTATAATTGTCAGATATGCAAATAATAGGTGGGCCCAATTTCAAGCACATTTTCTTAAAAGTAATGTTGTTAGAGCCGATATTAGTTAGGTGGACATTACTAACACCTCTCTAAATGTATATTGTTGCTCTTAAATGTTAAGTTTTTTAGAGTGCAAATTTGGAATTAAATATAAAATTTTATTTAATTCTTTTTAAATCTATAACACGTAGTTCCATTAAAATATATGTTGCAGGAAGCACATAAGAATCTACAATGATTGAAGA
Source organism: Pseudisothecium myosuroides (assembly GCA_951799445.1). NCBI lineage: Eukaryota > Viridiplantae > Streptophyta > Bryopsida > Hypnales > Lembophyllaceae > Pseudisothecium > Pseudisothecium myosuroides. The sequence goes on along the minus strand of OX637290.1, from coordinate 19,477,685 downwards.
AGGAATCCTAAAGATCCCCTACTATATACATAATAATTTATACTCCCTCTGTCCTATACTACTAGTTCTTTGTGGTTTTTAATTTGTCTGAATTAGTTGTCCCCTTTACAATAGACTTTATTTTAGACTTTATTTTAGACTTTATTTTAGACTTTATTTCTTCAGATTTTAATGAATGAAATGAAGAACAAAAAATCTACACTATATAGGGGTATTAAAGGGACCCATAATAATTATTCGACATTTTAAACTATATAAATATTTACCTTTGTTGTACATCAATAGTTATTGAAGTGTTTGGGGATTGTACATCATGTTTCAAACATCTACAATTTTCCTCAAAAGGTCCCTTTAATTTTTTGGTCCGCTTAATACCCCTATTCAATGTAGTTTACTATTTACTTCACAAATAAAAAAATTTATGAAAATTGCTTTTTTTTTTATAGCAATTTGAAGTTTGCTAGGTCAAAGTTCATAGACATTGAATTTTGCATTGAATCTGTTGAATTCCAAGCCGCTCTTATGTGAATCTAGACACATACACACACAAAGTAAGGTAGTTGCATAGGAAGTTTTCCTTCTCTATTAAGCCTATTCCTAGTTATATATAACACTTTATATCTATTACAACCTTCAACTTTTTTATTTTTCTTTAATTCAGCGTGATTAATATTCATGTCCATTTGATTTGCGCTTGAGAGAACACATTGCACATTCACTTTAGAATCATTTGATCGTAGCATGCATTAAAAACCATTGCCAGATCCGTAATAGTTTCATTACTACAAAAAAAATTTGCATTATGGGATAGATGGAACATACAACATGACAACAAGACAATTTGCATTTATAATACAATAGGGAATGTAGAAATAGAAGTTAACACGAAATAAATTTTAAAAATTTTAATTTCTAATAGTTGGAGAATTACCACAACGTACAATTTCTATATTAGAAGTTATTCTATGAATTATTCATAACTCTATAAAATTCTCTTTAAGAGCTAGGGTGCTCAAATTGAAATATTTTTTTTGTAAAAGGTGCTAGAAAGGGAAAGTGGAACTTTGAACTAATCTACAAAAAAACAAGTCCTAAGTGATTATGAAATATTCATATTAATCATTTGCCTATCCAGAAAGTAGACATATGGCCTTCAAAGAGTTATTAAAACGGTAGCAGTAGAATACCTTGTTATCAAAGGTTGAAGGTATAAGGGCCGTTTCAGGGTTGTTCCCTATGTTGGGAACAAGCTGATCCCATCATTAAGAGGGAGAAAAAAAAATCTATTTTCGGAATTTTTTTACTATTTTTAGAAAAAATATTTTAAAAAATATTTTTTAAATAATTTACTGACGTGGCAGATGACATGGCAGTGTCCCGGCCACATCAGCAGTCTATGTGGCATGGGAATATTCCAGTGGAACAAAGCTCCCAAGCTTGGGAACTCCAAGATAACTCACGGCCCTTTTTTGGCTTCATTTTTCTTCTAATGTTCATTGAAAGGGGCACATCTACGATAAAGAAGACCATATACAGTAATAAAAATACAAGGTTCTTCTTCACCAATTATTTTCTTCATATTAGCAAATGAATTAATTATCTTTAAGGTAGGAGCACCCATAACTGTTAAATTAAGCAATTCATCATAGTTGGAGGCATTTTTGTAAAAGAAATATTTTTTCAATATTAGCAATTGAAAATCATAAAGTTTAAAAAAAAAATAGAAATTTTGGATAAGGCATCTAATTTCTACAAATTTTCAAAGTAGAACTCTCTAGAGCACCCTAAACTGCACTCTAGTAAATCTGCCTCAATTCTAGCACTATAATCTTAAAAAATCACAGACCACCAACCACAATTAAGCATGGACACGATTTCAAGGAACTTTTGGGAGCACTTTGAGTAAACTCTACAATTGGTGTCAGGGTACACTCACGCTTATGGATGTTGCTACCTTATACAAATCTCACAGGCACCTTGTTGCCATTATTGATAATATTACGGTCTTTTGAGCCATTGATTTTGGGTTCTTGACTAATAGGGAAGAGGCTTTGCTTCGACAAAAGCTACCCTGAAGAAGTTTAAGCATGGCCCTTCTTCACAAAATGAATTAGTGCTCTTCTAGTGTAGCTACTTGTTCTATATTACAACAAAATCTTCTCTTCATTTCTGAGAGAGTTTTTTTCAAAATTGCAAAAATCATTTCTAAATTTTGTAATTGATTTGTAGTTTGAAGTCATTTGCTCTGACTACACAATATGGATTAAATTCCTTTCAGAAAGAAGGGGTCTTTAGAGCATGTCTATTTTAGCTAAGCTGTCAAATTTGAATAGAAACCAACATAGATTTTTGAAGGTGATATTTTTGTGATTACAACATATTACAATAATCAAAACATGATAAAAATTGGTGTAAATCTTAAGAGCACATGTTACATGTGCTGTATAGGGAGGCAACCCATTCTTGATCACCTCCCATTGTGGCAGCGCAAGGTGCTCTGTTTCCATGTATTTCTAGAGGAATAAGTGACCAATTTTGACAATCAATGATTGGTCAACAATTAACCATCACACGAATGAAGCATTCTCCATTTTGTTTCCAACGCTTGGTCAGAATTGGGGAAACCATCTCACCAGAATAGAAAGAACCTGATCTACGCTCAAAAATTTATGGTAATTCCATTTTGTGATACAAAAATCTCGAAAATTATGGAAAGCTCCTTCTGTCTATTTATGTACACTGATAAATTGACCACGCCCTCAAGATACATAAAATGCTTATTTGATCGAATATGGGTTGCCTTCCCTAATGTTACGAACCCACCATCAATTCTTGATTTTTTGTCCATCTACATTCAATGGTGTCATTAGCAACACTAAAGTAAAAGCACCAATAGTCGACCTTTTAAGCAATTTTGGAGTAGATTGTGTGCAGTAAGAGGTAGTGGAAATTTTTCCCATGTATTAAGATAGGAAATATGGGGATTACAAAATTTTCAGAATTTTATTTCCAAAATTGAATTTATAGTGAATTTTGGGAACCAAAAAGTGCATTTCACTAGTGGCCACTCTCTAGAATCTTCCAATTCCGCTCATTCAAGAACTACTTTCCCACTCATTACTTCTTATTTATTATTTTGAGACATGTGTCATAACCTTATTAATTTCAACCTCGAAAAGGACCAAAAAAGTACATTCCAAGCTTCCCTTTAAATTTGTTCCAACCTTGGATCGGAAATATTGCACCCTTAACTGTTGGTGCTTCTACCTTATATGTTAGGAAGAACTTTAATTGAAATATCTCATTAGAAGGGAACCTTAAGGGTAAAAGTCATTAGAAGAAATTTTAGGCCTCCAAGGAATCGTTTCAAGGCTGTTCCCGCTGTTGGGAACAATCAGAATATAAATATAATATAAAAATAATTAAAAAATTAAAAAATTAAAAATTAAAAAAATTTATTAAAAATTTATAAAAAAAATATTCATAAAAAAAAAATTTAATTTAAAAAAAAAATTATTTTCTGACATGACACAGTCTTGGCCACGTCAAATTACTACTCCTAGGACATTCCCAGAGTTCCCAGGGCCCGGGAACTTGCAGTCTCTTATTGCCCCCAAATTTCTTCTAATGGAGATGATTGAGAAAATTTGTACGAAGGTGTGACACACGCACTCATATTCCATATTGTAAACATACCAAATTGTATTCAAAACATACTCTACACCACATCACATGGTTTTGAACCAATATTGTCCCATATTGCTTGCTGAGGCTCCTAAAGCTTTAGCAATGAGCATTTGGGAAAAAACAGAAAATTAAAAAATTAAACAAGAAATACACATGGCACCTCCTCAAGGAATTCCTAACTGTGTCGGGGATGTTAGTGACTCAGCTGCTTGGAGATAACCATCCTCCCTGTGCACTTGACTGATGATTGCAGCTTCACACAAACCGCGCAAGGCCAGCAGCAAATTGTGCCTTCGCACCTGGTGATATTGGTTGATCTCCAACGTATATATCAAATATGGAAGACGCCAAGGCCCTGTTATCAAGTGAAATTTCCAATTTCGCAGTTGCAGATGGATTCGGTGCCACAGCCACCTGTAAACAACAACGAACACCCAGTTAGGATTACCATTAGAATCTAAAAATGATAAAATCAATCCGGAGGACTTCACAACAGTCAGTAAGTTCCCAACAGTAAAATCTGTTGACAAGGACAAACAGCTCAAATTAGAGTGCCGGAGTCACAATTCAGAAATGCAAATTACTTGTGATTCCAATTGAAAAGTTAACATCCTGGCCGTAACTGTGACCCCGTTACCTGAAGGGTGGAGGGGTGAACCCAGTTCAATGTAATGGTCGTGCCATTGTTTAGAGGACGCGTTTGAAACACCCTTCCCAATTCGGCTAGTGCCTGGTCCCCTGCTGTACCAGCGTTAGCTGCTCTGAGACGTGGCCGCAATGATTCATCCAGAGCCCCCCAGAACTGGGAGCCTGTGATGTCTCTCACAAGCACCAACTGTAATGCTTTCTGCACCGGTGCTGCAAAATGCCAACCAAAGACCAAACTACTCTGTTAAGACGAGAAATGGCATAAAAAATAACATCCCCATAACAATCTTCGAGTAGTAGTGGCATAGCACCTATTCAGAGCAGTGCCAAGTAAGAGTAATTCAGAACAACGTCATCTCAAATGAGAGCAAACCAAGAAAAATTAATGCCCTGACATACTCTCACACATGAAGACAACGCCTCGTCTTGAGGAGCTCTCACTTGAGCTCAATTTTACAAAACAAGGTGCCAGTGACTCCCGATTTAGAGGCTGCTCAACAAGGATTCTTTATAATGTTATGCACTTCTTCAAGTGTGTAATCCAAGATCACTTCATATTGCTACATTCTTGAGCTCTTGTTGAAACAGGAAGCTTGACTCCAGTCTGGACCTACAAAGGTTGACGTACGTGACTTCCCACAATTTTTCTGATAAGTACAACTACGGCTTAACTGTAATAGATAACTTGAAGTGAGCACACGTACCATTCAAAACAGAATTAAAGAAAGCACTATTGTTCGAAAGGTTTGAGACAGGTTGCCCTCGCCAAGACGCCAATGCAGGCCGCACTCCTGATTCAACGTACAATGCAACTGCGTACACTTTCACATTTATAAACGCTACTTTCTTTTCACGTACACCTGCATAGAAACGGCACTGAGATCAGGTCTATCTCCACAACTTGATTTTTCTACCATTACTCGATTGGTACTCAGTGATTACAGAAGTCTACATCAACAAACGTCTTGCTATTGTGTCCACATTCCATTGGACATTACTCTCACCATTTGCTCATCTGGATGAAGTACCTGTCACTATTAAAAACCAAAAAATCATCCACTTACAACTAATTTTGCCCATAATTCCTCTCTTTTTTGTTATGTACAGGTGAGTCACGAGCCAACTCGATGTTTTTGATGAAGACTATGTCCGGTTACTAGCGAGAGCAACCAGTTTTCCCACTGCTTGAATAACTGCTCTCACCAGATACGCAGTCCAGTGAATACTTTGTCATAACATTTGATGCTGTTATCTTTATTTCGTCTAAACCGAAGATACTTGCGGAAGATGAAGTCATAGTTAATCACTTTCTAGGATAACTCTTGCTTTTAGGGCATTCAAATTGATGAATCTAAGATTTGTACCTGCGCCGGCAAAGGCAAGATTGGCGGAGCTGCCAGTAGGAGTGAGAGATGATGAAAATCTGACACCAGTGACTGACTCCACATACGATTCTGCACGAGCCCAAAACACAACAGAACGTCAAGGCGAGCAGGAGACAAATCATCACCTCAATCAGCATTAGAAATCAGACCACTGCATTAGAATGCAAAATACATTCCGCTAATACGAGAGCTAAGTGCCGAATGTCCGCAACATCTCGAAAACTACACGACAAAGGTTTAGGTTTCCTTCTCATTTTTACAGATCAGCCAAATCAGCACACCCACGACCACCAAGATTCAAACTTCATAAACTCTTCACTCCACCATTCTCAAGATTAAAACCACAAGGGAAAATCACAAGCCTGAATCAAACCAAGACTAAAACCCTCAAGAATATCACAGAAACCGAAGGAGTTTGCACATACCATTACCAAAACAATCACTCTCATCACCACCACAACAATCTCAACGCAAGCTCACTTCCTCACATCGAAATCCATCACACCTTCACGCACAAATTGCAAAATCAAAAAAATTCCATCACCCAGCACACATTCCAGAACAAACTCAGTGGTCGAGATCGAAACCCACCTTGCATGGGCCCCGTCATTGCTACCAACTCGATCTCTGACAAGTACACCCAACGAGATCGAACCCACCCACTGAATCGCAAATCACAGCTGCTTCAATGTCGATCCTGAAACTCGCAATAACTGGCAATAGCTCGCAATGGCAATGGCGATCTGTGACCCGAATTAAATAGTGGTGATGGTGGTGAGGTTTAGGGTTTGAGAATTGAGAAATCAGAAATCAGATGTCAGAAATCTGTTGTTGTGTCACCACCGACAAGGCAGGCGATGGATGCAAGTGGCAGCATCGAGAGAGGCGAGCATCGATGGCAGCGTGTCCGCACTTTGCTGCTCCGATTAGTGAAAAAAATTCCTCGGCAACGGTGTCCGCATCTTCTGCTCCGATTTGTCGACGATTGCGTCCTTGGGAAACAGTGATTTCTCACGATTTCTGCCAGTGCGAAGAAATGGCGAGCCTCGTCACAGTCAAGTGCGTGTTTTTTGGACCACCCTGTACTAGAAAGGGTAGGATAGGTAGGGTTTATGGTGACCCAGACTATTTCTACCCTCATTTGAATCCCGCCCTCATGTGCCTGTGGTGAACATCTTCGTTCTGAAATGTACATATAAGGTACATAAAGAAAGAATGAAGATGAGAGTGGTAATTGGTTGGTTAATCTTGTAAATAACAAGAAAATGGAGTTGGAAGATACCACATTAGTATCAAAGTTGGAGGATATGAAGTGACAAAGTAGGAGGATACAGAAAATGGAAGATGTGAAAAATTGGGGTTCATAAAGTTGGGGATACTAAACTTACATATAACATTATTAACCAACATTAAAGGGCCTTCTTTGTTTACACACAAGTGGGTGCCCCAAAATAACAATTCCCAACCAACCAATCAATAATTTTAGCAACTTTCTACTCAACCAATGACATTCAGTTAGTATTGCAACTTCTCAACCAGCCAATGATTTGCTATAGATTATAAGTAAGTTCACTCCTAGACATATAGGGAAGTATTATCCCTCCTCCATAGGGAAATGGTTTAGGCTACTTAATAATGTAAGCATAGAAGACATGTCCCTCTTCACCCTCTGCAATTGATGCCCGTAATAATAATGTAATACCCGGCTTCGGAGACATGTCCATCTTCGTCCTCTGAAATTGATGCCCTCATGATAATCCAATACCCGACAATCGGGACACATGTCCATCTAAAATCGATGCCCGTCTGATACCCGACCCCGTGGTCCCGCCCACCTTCGTCTCCGTCATTGCGGAGAAAGAGTGTCTCTGTACGTTACTGGACGCATGAATTTTGCTCTTGTTTTTGCAAAGTAGGTGAGCTATGGCGCCCGATTTCGAAATGCTGTCTATCGAGACCTCCACCGACAGGAGCTTCATCGTGCGCAACAACAACACTCACACTTGAGCAGCTCAAAGCCAAGCGCATCCTAGTGGTCCGAATATATTAGGGGAGGAGGGGGTTTGGGGATTCTTGTGAGGCAAAGCACGCTGAATGGGAGCCAGGCGTTGGCTAGAGTGAGAAGGTGAGAGCGACGACAGAAGAATGGGAAAAATGAGAGAGACAGAAGGAGAGAAGCAGGGCTAGGAAAACACGATTCTCGCTGAGGGTTTGCTGTAAACAGGGTTTTTAAACAATGGCGACGAAGCGTCAGCCTCCGTCTGCGAGTGGCTCGCCCGCCGGTACGTGTTGCTTCTAACGCTGCTGTTCGGGTTGTTTTTCGTTGCGATTTTTGGTTTTGAAGGGCGAGGGGTTCAGGGTTTTGAATTAGGGGTTTCGGACCTCTCTTACGCTGTCTAGCGTTTGGGTACTCCTCTGTTTAATTCCTTTTCCTGTTGCGCTCTTGTATTGATTTGTCATTCCATTAGGCGCTATCGAGGTTTTGAGTTACGTGTAATTTTAGTTTACCTCAGAAGCGAGGTATGGAAGAGCAGGGGGAGCGGTGTCTATTCTTTGATAAGGAAGGTTTTTGTCATTGACATTCGTTTTTCGGTTGAGAGTCTTGATTTTTGAGGACTTAGGGGTTTAGGGTTTTTAACTTTCTTACTCTGTCTAGGGTTTGGACTCTCCTCTGTTTATTTTTTTTTTCCTGCTCGGTTGCTCCATTGTATTGATCGGTCATTTCTGTAGGCGTTATCAAGGTGTTTACGTCGTTACGTGTAACTGAGAAAGTTAACCTCAGAAGGCGAGCTCTGGAAGAGAAGTTTAAGCATTATCTATTAGGGAAGTTGTTTTTGTACGCAACAAGTCTCGTTTTTCATAGAAGTAGCGATATTGAGAACTAAACACCGACACAGGGCTAGAATCATCCCGCAATCCAAACGCCGAAAACTCCCACAGCGCGCGACCTGTTCGCTACCATGCACCCCCGCGTGCTGCGCGCATCGAACTGCGCAAAATAAAAACGTGCAGTACGAGAGTGCCAGCAGAGAAGAGGCAACTGGGATGTCTGGTTATATTTCTTCAATATTTAGCTCCCATTTAGTGTGAGTTGAGACTTTGGGGTTGGAAAGGGCACATGTTTAAGTTCTTCTGATCTGATTTAAGTACCGGAGAAAGTATAAGAAAAATTGCACCCTGACCTCCTCAATGTCACGACCTCCGCTCTCAAAACGCACGTGACTATATGGAGTTTTGTAACATTGTCTTGTGCTGCATGTAAAAGTGACATTAAAGAAGTCCTTGGAATCAGGAATGTGGCCTGGAACCCTTTTTGCACTTGTGGAACTCATTATTACATATGTATGCATCTACGACATAGCAGAGTGATAGTGAGACTAAAGTTGGGGAAGGCCATTTCATAAGGTATGTTGGGAAAACATTCCATAGACGATGTGACTTTAGAGACGATGATATCAAAGAGGTTTCAATTGGTAGCGATTTCAGCAACTTCTAACTCTTACGTGCTCAAGCTACGAATAGAAAGCCATTTTGGAGTTTTATATGCACCTAGTGAACCACTACGATAGTTTAACCCCAGGATGCAATTAGGAAGTCCGCGTCGGAAGCTATTAGTCGATTTTAATCATTTTCAATACATTTTTCTTTTGTTTCAAGGTGTAAGGTATGATTGCTTTTTGTAATTGGGACATATTATTACCTTCCTTTAAGATTTATTTTAACTGCTATAGATATGGAAGCGACCACTTTTGGCCATGTGGGCACTTTAAGGGTTAATAGATTTGAGCGCTCCCATGGCTTTATTGTTGCCCTGGAAGGAGAGTCGTTAATCGTAGACTTTTCTCGAAGCTTCGTGACGAGTGCTTGCTTGCAAATGCTTGCTCGCACTAAGAACCAATATCTTTCTACTGCTGAACCTGATGAGTGTTCTGGGGTCGATTGTAGGGCTGAAGATTAAGCTGAGGCCCGGAGCAGCGAAGGCAAGCAAAGGGAGTCAACCAGAAGATAGTGGGGAAGACGTGGGAGCCGACTCAGGAGATGATTCAGGATTGAACGATGGGATGCTGAAAAGGAAGCGGGAATCACCGCCAGCAACGAACACTCCCAATAAGAGACCGGCAAGGGAGGAATCCCCAGTTCCCTTTGGAGCTAATGGGGAGCCCGTGGAGGTATTACCGGGAAAGAGTGAACGCGTTGCTGGTGACCTTCCTGTTGTCAAACAGCGTGTAGGACAAATTCACAGCTCAGTTGGAGCTATCTTACAAGCAGAGCAAGCTGTGCTAGCGGGCTTCGATAGGGACTATGAGGAAGTAAAGAAGGGCACTCCAAGCTTAGAAAACCTATCACATGGACAGCTACTAGTGAATTCTGTAAGAGCTTCCGATCAAGCTGGGAATCTTATCCCAGGCAGGAGAGCAGGTGCAGATCCTGCGGGGTTTGGTGGACAGTCACATTTGATGTCCACGCAGGCCTCGTTGTCGTCTGGTACACCAGGTTCCAGGACAACTGATAGTGCAACTGAACAACATACCATTCCTAGCCATGCCGGTAAGATGCTCTCCACAACGGCGCACTCCTTGATTCACTGTCCTCGTGGGTCGACACCTAAAATTTCCAAAGTTCATAGGTTAAGCTTCATGAGCTTATGCGTATGGGTTTAGAAAGTAAATATCTATTTTAAGGATACAGAAAGTCCTCACATACGAGAGATGTCCCATTTACAGGACAACGCATTAAGAATGTTTGGTAGAATGTATGCATTTCACTGGCCTGTGAGCGTTATTTGAGAGAGCCACCCACCTTTCGTAAGGCAATGGTGTTCTTGTTTGTCGAGATTGAAAGAAGTCAATGCTTCTGAAGACTAATGTTGACTCCTATTTGGCAGGTTGGTTTTCATGGACAAAAATACACACTTTGGAGAAACGAGGTCTGCCTGAGTTTTTTAATGGCAAAACACCTGGCAAGACTCCAAAACTGTATATGGAGTACCGGAACATTATCCTGAATAAATATCGAGAAAATGTCAAGAAAATTATCGCTGTTGCCGACGTGCAAGAGGTACTCGTTGGCTTGGACGAAAAAACCATATCTCGAATTCTAGATTTTTTTGATCATTGGGGTCTTATCAACTACCAGGCCCCTGCTGAATTTCGGCCACTGTGGCAAAGCCCAGTTCCATCGCTAGATTCCGACGTGGCAGGCTTGTTACGGACATTACCTCTAAAGGGCTCTAGTTTGTACGAGTTTGATAGCATACGAGCTCCCGTTTCCAAGCAAGGTCATTTAAATTCAAAATCAGCTGATGTAGCTATTTCAGAGTTGCTGGCTCTTCCAGAAGGACCAGAAGTGGAGTATCACTGCAATTCGTGTGCTGCTGATTGTAGCAAACAGCGCTATCATTGTCAGAAGCAGGTTAGTTTTTTTTCAAGTAAATCTCTGATGATATTTATATTTATATCAATATTTATATCAGTGCAGAGTGGTGGGCGTGGTCTCTCTGCTGCTAAACCCCAGTTTTGAGATATCATCATTGTTTTTATTTCTTCCATGAATGCCTGATCTTTATCGGCTGTTGGTTGCTGGCAGGCAGATTTCGATGTGTGTTGTGATTGTTATAACGACGGGAAGTTTGGGCCCGACAACGTTTCAACGGATTTCATAAGGATGGATTACACTGAGGAAGAGAATGGGAACGGTGTCGGTTGGACAGATCAAGAGACGCTTTTGTTACTGGAGGCGTTAGAGATGTTCGGAGACAATTGGAATGAAATTTCTGAGCATGTGGCTACAAAGTCAAAGGCACAGTGTATCTTGCATTTCATACGGCTTCCTGTTGAGGATCCGTTCTTAGAAGATATGGAGACTCCCGGGACTACTTTGACTGTTCCAACTCCACCGCTTATTTTACAAACAGAGAACACAATGCAAAATGAACATTCTGGGGAGGGAAAAGCAGAAAGTAATCCCCATACTGAACCTGGTTTAGAGGTTTCAAGGGATCTTCACGCACCTCCTTCCAGCTTTGTAGCTTTTGCTGATGCTCCCAACCCAGTCATGGCTCAGGTAATATTCAGAGCTGTTCGTGTTGAGTTAACGGTTTGCATTATGAACTGTATGGATGTATAATGAGACTACAGGGTTCTATATTCAAGCCTAGTAGATAGTAATCAGTGCATGTAGGAAGTCGGTTGTATCGGGCGTATTAATTAAAACACGAGTGTCTGGCTACACGTGTTGTATCCTCCTCTTTCCAAATCTACTATGTTCCTAAATGTACCTTTGAAAGGGTAGATGCGTTTTGTTTTGATACCTTCATGCTTTGCACTTTATAAAGTGCTAGCAAGGGTTCAATGCTGCTAATTTGTTTGGTAAAGCAATCGTCACTGAGGGTTTTCTTCCATGAAATACCTATTTCGTATATGCCCAAAGTTTGATGCGGGTTGTATTCAGCTTGGATACTGTGCTTCCAGCTGCGGATGTTGCTAGAATGAACTCTGTTTCCCTGACAACCAGTTATTTCCTTGTAGGTGGCGTTTCTTGCAGCTATGGTTGGGCCACGTGTAGCTGCAGCAGCTGCTCAGGCTGCACTAGCTACATTGACGCAAAAGGACCCTGGACCTCGACTTGCAGCAACTACCGCCATCGCAATGGATCCTCCCAGAGGTCCCCCACCGAGCTCTGTGCAACAGCCGGCCAGGTTCAGCTTTTCCCTTATGCTGATGATGGTAGATATTTTCATTCGCGTCAGTGGTTTTATCCTCTTAATGATGATTGCCCTCTACTATGTTACTTTTGTAATTCTCTTTTGTAATATCCTACACTATGCTGATGTACAGTACAATAGTCAGCACTGATCACATGGTCGAACTGGTTTCTCACAACGAAGTGAGAAACCATCGTGTCTTAAGACGTACGTAGTCTTCAAATGGTTTCTTTTTAGTGTTAATATCCAAATTAAGAATTAAATTTTCGAGTCATAGAATGTGGACATAAGCAAGTTCCAACTATCTGTGCTCTTGAAGTTTGCAGGTTACTGCCAGCAGATTCTGAAGTGCGGAGTGCTAGTGATGCCAGTCAACCAAGCACTGCTGAAGCTGGTTCAGTTGGTGGGGCCTCAGTCTCTGGACAAGAGAGTGTCACGGCTTTTAAGCCTGATGTTTTTAGCCGCCCTTCGTCTGCCTCTATTCCTGGTAAAAGTCACAACCCTTGAGCTTCAGCTTGAGTTTCTCTGAGCTCAGGCCATGTTAGCGAGGATCACTGTCTTTGACTTGTTTCTTTATGCTGGTAATGTACGTGAAAAAACATGCTTGTCATACCGGTCTGTCAAGTATAGCTGTTTAGCTCGTGTTTCTGAAACCATCCGTATTGATGGAGCCTCTTTCAGGTGGAGCAGTTGTTTCAAGAACTCAAGTAAATGGGAAGTTCAAAATGTCAGCGGAAGTCCTCAGCAATGTTCATGTAAAACTTGCTGCGGCAAGTGCAATGGCTGCTGCTGCAGTCAAAGCAAAACTGCTAGCCGATCAGGAGGAACGTGAAATGCAGCGCTTGGTCACCACTGTAATTGAGCACCAGGTAATGACAGTTCCTAGAGTGGTTGTTCCAACTGTCATTTTGTCTTTCTAATTTAATGAAACCAAGTTAACATGGGTTCTCCCGAGCAACTGATGGACCTTGGCCAAGGTGAGGTTTTACTATTAAGTGCTTCAGAGACATCATTCGTTCTGTTGCATGCACGTATTCGAGTTTTACTAAACGAATTTCAATCTTGGATTCTGAAATGGTCACAAGAACATTTCTTTCAAATTTCTTAGTATCTTCCCTATTGAGCTATACTTCCTTCACTTGGCAAGGAAAATGTGATCCTATTCCAAGGATGTAGTTCCGAAAATCTGAGATAAGGAAGCATTTGCTGCAGCTGAAGAAGCTGGAACTGAAGCTGAAGACGTTCAATGATTTGGAAATGATGCTATCCAAAGAATGCGAGTCCGTTGAGCGCGCGCGGCAAAAAATCTACTCAGAGCATGCTCGCATGGTGGCCACTCGCCTCGGTACAACTGGTAGCCCGAATCCAGGCCCCCTCGGAGCTGGGCAGCAAGCTGGACTAAGACCTGCTGGTGGGTACCCCCCTTTCGGACAAGCCAACACCCAAATGCATACACCAGGATCTGCTTCAAGCTTTCAAGGAATGAATCCTCTAGGCTCCGCTCCATCACCAGCTATGCAGGGGCTTGCAAGACCCGTGACTGCAGGAGCCATGTCAACACCGCCAGGGCCAGGGCAATTCATGCGACAAGGGATGGTCACACCTCCGCAATTAGTAGGGCGAGCAGCAATGCCTCAAGGGACTCCCCAGACTCCGCAGACTTTTGGAAGACCCTCGGGGGTACCGAGTGCCATGACTCCTAATCAAACCCCTGGAAGACCCCTGACAGCACCTCCAGGGATGTCGCGACCTGCACCAGGAGGTACATCTAGTGCTGGACCACAATAGAACTGGAATGTGTGTGCGCATTTGTAACTTGGGAAAGGCATCTTTTTTCACAAGATGACGTTATGTTTCCAGCGATTTGAAACTGTGTTTTGAGTTCTTAAATACTCAACGAAAGCTCCATTGACAGAAACGTTGTAAGTACACCGACACTTATTTTTGTTATTTCTCGAGTGTGCGAGAATCTACAGGGGTCGCTTTTTGGTAAGAGTGGCAATTAGGTGTTGAATCTTTCAATAGGCCCAAATAGTCATTTCACACGCATGTTATTGTCTTGGACGGAGATGTTCACATGAATCCCAAGAGCAGAAGACTGAACGCAAGAGAGCCTGCTCGGCATCAGAATCTTTTTGTGAGTTTTGGCATGTTTTGTGTATATTTTTTTACAAATATATTATTTACCTCACTTTCATCAAATTTGTGGTAAAGATGGTTAGGATTTTCAAGAGTCTAGCATCACTTTGGATGAATGAGAGGTTATGTGGACCAAAACTCACTTAGATGCACTCTATTCTTCTTCCAGAATATGAACCTTGAAGAGTTTTAAGTATAAATTGTTTCTTTATTTTTGACATAAGGTAACTTTATATTGCATTGCAAACATAAACCTACCATCAATATGGGACACCTAGGGTGGCAATTGCTACATATGTCCATGTGGCATAATTAGTAGAAGCACTGCCAACTTCATTCTCATGTGTGTAACATCCTAAATTAATTGTTTTTTCTTCTTCTGCAAATAGAAACATTGGAAATTTTGCATTCATAACTTCATATTTTCTTGTAGTCTACTTCCAAATTGGAGGCAACAAGAGTGGTGCTTGCCTATGGTATGTTCACAAGAAAACTTGTCTACGTGGCAAAGATTTTCAAAACTAACTCCTCCAACACTCTCAATGTGTATGTTATGTTGGTTGCTATTGAGACTATTGTAGGTCTTTGGCATCTCCAATTTTTTTGAAAGGCTACACTCATGAAAGGCTACACTCATATCCGAAGTACAAGAGCTAATTGACATACTTTCTAAGCCTTTCACAAGCTACTTCTCAAGGAAGTAGATTAGGTTCAAATTCATTTGAAAAAAATGGTTGGAATTCTTTAAAAGTTGTTTAGTAGGAACTTTAGCAATTTATTTGTTGCATTTGTATTAAGGTAAGTGAGTCCGCCATTGCAAGGCAAATGGGAGCACATCCATTGCATGCAAAAATATATTAATGGTGTCCATTTCAAAACTTGAATGTATACTACACTCTTAAGTCTCTGATTTGACTACTTGGGAGACAATCATATTAATAATAAAATAGTCTAAATGTGTGACAAGTTTCCTACAATCATTGATAGTGTGACCAGTGTGCACAATGTTACTAAATATTACAGAGTATTGAGTAGAGGAAATCAAAGATGTTTGAGTGTACACTGGGTCTGTATTTAGTCTGGGTGGAAAAACACTCTTCAAGGTAATAAAAGTGGTGATGTCAGACTTGTATATTTGTGAAACATCTCAGAAGTAGTAAGAGTGATCTTTATTGAAAATCTGTTTGGCTTAAGAGGTTTGGTTTCAAACTACTAATGACTCCTATTGGTGTGTAAGTTGCATTGAAAGGCCACTGTCCTTACACTATGCAACATAAGAATTGCGAACATCTACAAGGAAATGTTTCAAATTAGGTTCAGAGTAAGAACTCCTCAAATTTTTATCTTGAGTTATGTGAGGGCTTACTTGTATGAATCCCGTCTCTTAGAGTGAATTTGTGTAATAATATATCCTTACATGTATCTACCCTTACACTTCAAAACAGAATCGGTAACATCTTCAAGGCATGTTTCAGATTTAGTAGTTCGTTAAGAACTCTGCCAAAACACTGTTTGTGTACTCAGTGGGTTTACTTGAATGTATCCTATTTCGTAGAGTGAACTTGTATTAACTTGTATAAATTTTTTTTAACTTCTTGCTATAACAATAAGTTGTGCTTTCCAAACTGCATCCCATGCCACAATCATGTTATTGTAACTTTTTCAACCCTTCTTTAAACAGCGAGAACACACAACAAGCTTACATCATGGAAACACAAGCACTCATGCGCAACTTGAGAGCTCCCAGTCCTTCGTTGCAGGTGCTTCTTCTCGTGAAACTCCTCAATTACTCTAATGAGGGCTTGTTCGACGTACCAGCACATATCAAGCCCAAATGCCAAGCTCATAACTTAAGCTTTTATTACACAAAATGTATCAAAGATCACCTTCTTATTAGATCAAGTAGGCAAACCAAAGCTTTAACTAGCGCGACATCAAACTCGGAGAACTACTGCCAGTATGGATTGATCACCATCAGGGGGTCTTGAAACAATTCAAATGCCCCCAAACAAGACTGATGGCTTCAAACCAACCTTTCCAGTGAAACGTACGACTAGAAATCTGGGACTGAATTGGGGCTGTGAATTTCGAGGCAACTGTTACAACCAGCACACCTACCTATCTAAAGCCAAATTTACATTTCAGACTGAGAAGCCCTTGCCACCCCAACACTCAGTGCTACCCAACCAGAGCTTGCAAGAAGACCCACGTCAACATTTAGAGTATTTTTCCAACACACACTAAATAGGAATTGCAGTGTAACCCATACTAACACCCACACCGACAGAGTGCTCCCATACTAATAACTCGGCAATGAACTCCATATAAGCTCCACAGGTCAGGGAGGGAGGCATTCTCCAAACCATTGCTTTCGGAGGTGTGTCCCATATCTACACTTATCCAGGATTTTTAGACTGAAATTTTGTGCATTTGTAGATAACGGATGCAATTGAGAAAAGGGACAGAGGGATATTCGGTATGCATACCTTGTGTGCGTACATGGCCTTGAGAACAGTTCCAAATTTGTTGATTGGTTGACTTCCTACAAGTGCGGAGTGTGGGTTGTTGTGTCTGTTGGGTGATCTGGACAGGCATTTATTTCCATGAGAAAATAACTTACCAATTTGCCATCTAAATGGGAACTAGACATCCCAAAAAACATTAATTTGTGAGGCGGTAAGGACCTGTAGAGGGTCCGACTTTTCCACATTCCTCCTTGCGTCCCATTCCATTCCAAGCACACAAAAATTGTAGATTCTATGCGGAAATTGTTCCGTGGGCAACCATTTTCGACCTCTAATAATGATGATTCCAACGGACTCTATTCTGGAATAGTTCTGCACCACTTGGGCAACACTGGGCCCTGCTTGGTTGATATTTTAGTGTAGTTTGTGGATCTTATTGCAGTAACAATGATTCTTGGTATGAGATGGAAGGATTTTGTTCAACTTTCCCACCTAGGATTGACATAACATTGTTTACCAATGAGGCAGGGTTGTGTGAGAGGAAGGTTTAACTAAGGTGTGCTTCACATCAAAGAGAGGCAGGAAGTTGGAAAGGCCACTGCTCTTCTCGCTTCTCAATAGTTGAAAAGCGGTCCACGTATATGTTTGAGTGTGAAAGCACCAGCAGCAAGAAGCACTTCAAAGCTTCAACGAAGTGCCACATTGTAAGCCCCTCCAACCGAAAATCTCCGGAAGAATTTTGTTGCAAGTGGCAGGCCACATCAACAACTTTTTCATCCATGTACTTCCTTCCTACCACTCTAGTATGAAATCCCACAACCATACGCAACCAATTACAGGAAAGAAATGCTCTTGCTGCCCATCTTCCTACCGCTCATGTGAAGCTAGCCTAAGAATAATACTAAAGAAACACATCATCTAACTCTTCAAACCAAGTTTGGGTGCTTTAAGGAGTTTCATCTCATGTTTTTCTAAAAATTTGGCTCTTGGTCCCTCATTGCACTCTTTACGATTAATAACTCTAATATAAGAACAAACTTCAATCATCAATAATCACAAAACTCAAAGATGTTGGTGGAAATATTCACAACGATCGATTGCCAATTGAAGACGTGGAAGAAGAACAATAAAATTAATTGTAAAGCTTGTCATATATTTGTGTACCGGTGCGAGAAAGTTTTTACTAAGAATAGTACAAAACAAACATTGCACCAAACTCCAACAGACTTGAGTTTTGGTGCTCCAACAAGTTTCGTCATGTGTTTTTTCCAAACTTTGGCTCTTGGCCCCGCCTTGCACACACTTTACGATTAATCCTAGTATGGACAAATTTCTACAAAACTACTGGTATTCACTTTGGAGACCATCTCATTGTGGAAGTGTAGATAGCCATGCAAGCATTCCTACAACACACATTCAACCACCGCCATCTTCATCTATCTATGAGAACTGAACTAAAACAGCCTTTTACAACATAAGAATTTCACCAAGCATTGAAGCAAATGGCATTAGGCGAAAGCCCCATTCAATGTTTGGCAAAATACAGCGGCTAGTTCAAAGTCAGCTAGTAAAATTGGGAAAAAAAAACCCGGTTGCAATTTGAAAACATCAAGCGATGAAAAAATGTATAATATTTCTATTTAGAGTCAAAAATAGAAAAAATAGTTGAACTTGGTGATTTAATAAAGCAATTCAGTGTAGGAATTAAAGGAAAATAATTGGTAAAACTCAAAAAATATCCCAAACACTAGCCCCCATTTCCATGATGGAATTGCTAGAAAGTGAAGTTGTGAAATGTGATTTGGCAAATGCTTTAAAACAGAAAGGTTTCTTTTTTCCTAGCAAAAAAAAATATTTTTGAAGAAACGCTTTTCCCAAATTCCAATATTTTTTGAAATATGTTTTAGAATATTTTCTGGGCACTGCCTGCGATACATGAACCGAATACACCCATTTACAGTCCATTCCATACCGTTTTGATTCATGAGCTCACTTGGTTCGAATTCTGTTCAGAGAGACACTCTGGCATTGACTTCCGTTCAGGTGGGGTGATCCTTGAAAAGCAGGCTGGCACTGGACTTGTTGTTTCCAGCCAAACGTTAAAAAACTGCCAAAAATCAGAAGCTGCGATGGCCGCGTCGCAGGAAGAGTCGGTCGACCCCGCCCTGGCTGACCAGCCTTTTACTTGAACTTACTTGTGGATTCTGTTGGGAAATTGTTTCTCAGGTTTTGCCCATGTCAAACCGACTTCACTGTGTAACCTTCCTGGGTAGAAACGAAGGTGGGGACCGCAAAACCGCCATTTTTTAATTTATATTTTTTACAAATGGAACGAGCCATGGCATTTAAAAAAAAACCACAGTACAAAACAACCAAGCCACACAGGTTGGACAATGAAGAGATAAGAGCGAAAAAAGGGGAAAAAATCAGAAAGAAACACAGTAAAAGAAGCAAGAGGGGGACCCCTCCTGTTCCAGTAAATGGTATGGAGCCTTCCCTAGTAGCAAAGAACCAGAGATTTAAGCCAAATGCTATCAAATTTGGTCCAAATTTCCCCCCTATCCTAAGGACGAAGACGAACCCCAAGTTGAGCCTTCAACTGGGCAACGAGGCCAGAATCAAGCAGTGCATCCCAAAGCACCCTATGTGTGAAGTCCAGAGGCTAAGGGTGTTGAGCGAAGACCTTTCTGTTACAGGAGATCCACTTAATCCACATAGTCGAGCCTCAAAGCAAGGTCCAAATATTTCTAAGTTCCTGGAACCATCGAGGGGTTGAGGATCCAAAAATGCATTGGACTTCTCCCAAAACCGCCACTTTTTGCTACTCTGCCTAATTGCTATTACTAGTGTGGTCAAATTTTTATTGATTTTCTTGATGGCAAGTGAAAAGAGGTTCCAACGCACCAAAGAATGTTGCATTTGGATACCATATGCAAAAATTACGAAGTTGATGATGGCGGTTTAGGGTTTGGGGTGCATTTGGGGTGCCCACCTTAAAAGCAACTCTTTTCTTGGTCTCACTATTTCAAAATTGAATGAGATTATTAGCAAACGCAACAAAAATGCACCCCAAGTGGTTTCATAATTTTACAATGCTCTAGAAATATTTTACAAATTTTCAAAGTTGATAATTCATGATAGTCTTTACATAACCTAAAACCGCCTTAATCCCTAAAGGACCGTTGTCCCTTCAGGGGTTTATTGCTTTTTGGGGCAGGTACCTACGAGCTGAAACCTTGTCGTGATTTTTTGAAACTTTTCCTGGAGATAGAAAAACTGATAAGCTTTGTGGGAATATAATTTTTTTCACAATCGATGCCCAGGAACAAAAGTTATGACCAAATAAGCTCAAAATAGGGGACGGGGGGCAGCCCAGGCAGCAAAAAAAAATGGACAAAAATTTGAATTTTTTTTTTAATATTTTTTTCTCATAGATTATATTTTTGTCTCAAAGATTATATTTTTGTCTATCTGGAAAGCTTTGATTCATTTCATTTGGATTTTTTATGAGAAAGTTATGGACATTCTTTTTTGGGGGGCAATTAGAGCATCTTCTTGAAAAAAATAACTTGTAGGTTCATTTCTGAATGCAATTTTATCAATTTTAAAAAATAAAAAAATTACATGGTCTGATTTTCTTGCTAGAACAATCTCACCATTGGGATTAGTGCATTTTAATTCCATCTTAAATATATTAATATTTTAGATTTTCCTTCTATCTCGTACCTACTTCTATTTAACAATTTTTTTAAGAATAACAATTAAGTTTTTTTGAATATTTTTTTTCCTAGACTCTCAACTGAATTCTCCACTATAAAAATTTAAAGCTCAAAACTCTTTAGTGTAAAAATTTTAAGTTAAAAATGTTCAAAGTCAAAAAATCTAGTCCTGCAATGTGCTGAAAAACTTATTTTTTTTCACTTTAAACGCAGATATCTTGCAAAAATTCTGAAATTTTTTCCACACACTCTTATACTAGTTAGGTGTAAGATCCTATGGTTAGATGTGGAAAAAACAAACAATATTCAATTTTTTTTACTCTTTGCTATAGAAATGACAATTTTGAGTGTTTTTTGGCAGAATAAAAGGCCTTGGTCCTATAGGGGTTAAATGGACAACCTTTGAAGCACAAAATGTCTCAACTTTCATTGGTTTCTTCAAAAAAATCCTCACCTTTCATTGGTTGCTTTTGAAAAGGTTGTACTTTCATCAGTTGAATATATGTCCTTTTGCAACTAGTCACAAACAATTTGTTTTGGATGAGTTATGCTACACGCCGTCCCTAAACAATTCATTATTAGTTGTCATGGATAATTTATGAGTGGTTATGGATGAATTATTCTGGACAACAGAGTTATTGATGACCAAATTTCTACTTGTATTTTGAATCATAGAAGTATTCATTTAAAGCCATTTTTTAGGTATTGGAGAATGGAAAATGTTGCAATTAGGTGTTTCTACCTTAGAAGCCTTGATTGCTTCTCCGGAGACTTTAAAAAAAAAAATTCCTTAGAAATAGTCTTCCTCACACGACACTATTTTATTGGCTTCGTAGGGTAATTGATTTTAGCATTAATTGCAAACTACCAACTTGATAAGGTGAGAGTAGAACCAATCTGTTGAAAGTTCTATTGAAGATCAAATATGTGGATGTATTTGCCTAATTTTCTTAAGGAAGTTAACTATGTAATCAATGGAAGAATATAGTTTAGAATTTCATAATTATTTGTGTTAAGGTAGAACTATCTAAAATCGATCACTTATTTAAATTGATGTGCATAGATGGAGTCAAAATTACAATTAGGGGTTATTTTTTATTTGTAGACATATGAAAACACAAATTTAGAAAATTATTATAAAAATTGAAGATTTTTTATATTTTCTATGACTATTTTTAAAGTCAAACCTCAAAGTATCCTAGAGGTGCATATTTGAAGCATTTTCAAAAACCGACTCATTGAGGGCTCCATTCTTTTCCATGTTACACCATGTGTAAAGTTGAAGACATTCTATGCAAATGGTTTAAGGTCTTATTTGAAACACTTGAGGAGATACTTACATCACAAAAATGAGGGGCACATAGAAATGGATACAACTACCTTATTGTTGTACTTATCTCTACATAAGAAATCAAGGTCAAGCCAAAAATGGTGTGGATTAAAGCACTTGATCTCAATGTGTTTTATTTGGATCTCATATTTTCATTCTTGAATTAGCTTGAATTCTTAAATCCCTTAAGGACGAGGGATAGTTTTAGATTTCCAAATTGTGAAGATGTATTATAAAATGCAATTTATATTAATAAAAATAAAATGCAACTTTTAATGATGACACTCAAAAAATAGTTGTAAAATATGATCCATAGATCATATCGATAAGGTCAGATCAACTTGTATACAAACGGTCAATATTTTTTAATTAAATTTGAAGACAATTTTTTTTAATCCTTCTAAAATTGATTGTATATTGAGTTTTTGTGATTTTAAAATAATTTTTATCTTTTAAGTTTAAAATATAAATTTCCATTCAAAGTGATTTTTGAAAGAGAATTTTTTATATTTTTATTCAAGTCATTTTTGAAGGATTATTTTTTGAATTGAAAAAGCTATTTTTTGAAGCCAATCACTTACCCTTTGAATTATAAAACATATGAAGAACAAAATCACTTTAGAATCAATTGTATAAATGTTAATAAATTAACATGAGAATATTCAAAAATATCAATGGATGAAAAAATGCATTTTTATGTGCTTGGGATGTGTTTGTGTTCATCAATTGTTCAAAATTTGAATGCCTAATCATGAAGGGGTTAATGTATTTGAATGCCACTTCAAATCTCAATGTCAATGAGTCATATTCATCAAACGATGGCCTCTGTAACCAAAGAATCAAGCCAAATTTACAATAAAAACTTGTGCGTAACCAACTCTGATTGTGAGCGTTTGTCTGCTCGACGGTGTTTCATCCACGAGCAGATCGTAACCACATGGTATCATCTACAGAGGTGATCGTTACATGGTTTTTCATCCACGAAGGCGACCATTACATGATTTTTCATCCGCGTACAGAGCTGGTTACGTCTTGTAACCCTTCTCGCCGCCTCCCGGCCTCTCGAAGGTTACCTAGTCCATAGTGTGATTGTCTTTATAATTTTCAAGAATGAAATATGTTGTCCACTAGCTACCAGTCAAGCTTGTGAACAAGTGTAGCCATGGTATAAAAAAGTTTGAGTTAGCCTTTACTCAATAAGTGAAACATTCTTATACCATACCTGGCTATCAAGATTGGCACTTCATACTCAATATATATTTAATTAAAGTTGGAAAAATAAGTCTGACAAATGCTAAAAATGGAATATTTTCTCAAAATTAATGTCTTCTCCATACATTTTTTCTAAAAGAATAGTTTTCCTAATATTTTAGAATCTATTTTTAGAATGATTTTTTGCCGACCTTGTACCTAGGTATAATAGTGTATTCATGTTTGAATAACATTCATGATAATTATGTAATTCAATGGTTATGGATGAATTACATTTAATTTAATGATTGCATGGATTCAAATTGGACTCATTGAATCAAATTTATTGCAATATGATCAAAATGGAGATCATCGAAATAAAGGTGGTAAATGTACCATTCAAAACTTACATATGTGTTATAAAAACACTAAGGAGTATCAGACATGTATTGCATTCACTTACAATACCTTGCCTATCATTGATTTTATCTTGAAATTATTATCAATATTGAATTGTAATATTTTTATTTATAAATTTATAGGTATTTAGATTCTCATACTATTGTTGCTTGTCTAATTTTATTTTTGTGAAATATTTTATTACTTGAAGTTAATTGCTATGGTTAAGGATAAGCCTAAAAAAAGCTAATTGGCCTTGTTTATAACTTTTAGTTTCAATTTGTAATTTTTTTGTGTTCCAATTACAATTGAATTAGTTGTATTTTATTTTATCTCATTACAATAAAAATTCTTTCATTTGTATATAGAAAACTAAATAAAGTGGTTATAACTATTATTATTAGTTCTAATTACAATTATAATTGCTCTCCAAATAGTTGTAATAACCTTCCTTGTTGTTCATTGTTTGTTGTGGTATTTTTTTTCTTGTATATCTAGACCAACAATAATGTATTTAGAAAGGTAGACAAACTTGTAATAATTTTTACTTGTTACTACAATTTGGTAAATCTAGTCCTTATAATGAATTCTATTTTAACTTTTGGCTTTTATACTTTCTATTTTCACCCCAAGTTAACCTATTAAGGACCATAGAACCTACATGTGTCTTCAATATTGTTTGGTAATTTTATAATCATTTATGGAATTAAAATGATTAAAAATTTGGCGGTCAGCTAGGACAGGGGAAGGTTCATTTATTTCTAAGTTAGAAGAAAGGCATTGAGTATTAAATCACAAATAAAATACAAGTATTGCTATTTGGAGGGGGGAGAATAAGTCTTTTGTTGTCTTCATTTCATTGAAGAATATTTGAAGGGATGTGATTGCATGGACCCAAATTTGTCAAAGTTGGCTAAATTTTGTCAAAAGCAAAAGTTGTTGCACACATATTAGTATCAATCCCATCGATGGGAAGGAGACAAAACAAGGAGAGTACTAGTACTACTTAGACTCTTTCCACATGTAAGTCCCATTTTAATTACTTTTGTAGGGACAATTAGACAAGTATTGTCAGACATGATTCATTTGATTGTCTCAACCTGCCATTTCTCTAAAGAGACTTTTGAAAAGATGTAGAATTGTGAGTAGTGAGTAGTGTGAGACAAGTCCTTGGAACAAGTTCAAATTTCATCAGTGTGCTTTGTTTACCTTTAGAAAAAACAAATTAAAAAGTCATCAATTTTTGTCTCTCACTTTCTCCCTGTTTTAGCTACTTCATTAAAAACTTAAAAATTTTAGAGAAAATTTTAGAGGACCTTTGTTTTTACTTGATCTTCTTGGACGAGTACATATAAATAACCCAACCATTTTTTGTATGATTGTGTTGACAACTCTTTAAAGAAAGATATAGAAAAATGTAGATAGGGACTCAAATGTGGCAAATCCCAAATTAGGAGATATTGGACCCTTTCTATTATTTATTTATTTATTGTGGATGCAAATTCCTGAAAGGATAAATTCCATTGCAAAAAGGAGAGACCACTTTGATTAGGTTGCCTAGCTAGACAAGGGTGTTTTTTTTAGCAAATTTTTCGCTAAGAAGTGATGCCAAATTTTTTACAGGGAATATAAAGTCTTGGGACGGTATCACTCTATTTTGGGATGAATGTACACTATTTTGGATGAATAAATGAATTTTCATCCATATACAATAATTTTCATCCATTTACGTGGATGTAGATAGCTTCATCCCTCCAGTGAAGATTGTATTTTGCATTGCTCAAAATAAATGAAAAAAACAACCCTGGGCCAGACTTCTTTGACTTATGAACTAGCTGGTCCTGCAGACACACCAGTACACCACACTATTTTATTTATTTTTGTTTTTTGGAACGGTAAAATTCCGTAGATGGCATTTCGTCCTGTTGGCATGATTAATTGTTCAATTATTTATAAACATTTCCAGTGCATGCTTCTAATTCAGATAGACCTATGATCTACAGCATCTATTTAGGGACTGATACCGCAGAATTAGTCGGTGAGTGGCAAGGTTGCAAGACACACTATTTGAGTGAAAAAACAAGCCAGGGGGGCTTGTGCCCCTGCCTGTCCTCAAAATAACATCTGAGGATTTTATTTTATTTTATTTTTTTGAACAAATGGGAAACCCATTGCATTAGAAAGAAACCAAAGGAACAACAGCCAAGCCACACAGGCTGCACAATGAAGAGAAAAGAGCATAGGAACCAAGAACCTAAGAAAAACAAAGAAACCAAACTACACAAAGGAGCACCTCTGAGGGCCCTCTTTGGTCCAATGAATGGAGTCTCCCTTCCTGCAAGCAAGAATAGGAGAATGAAGCCAAATCTTTGCAAACTTAGCTCTAATCTTGTCAGCTTTGTGGGGATGCTGGCGGGCACTACTTTGGGCACGATAATGTGTTGCACGGCCTGAATCTAGTAAGGCATACCACGACGCTTTCTGAATGTAGCCTTGAAGCCACATTGATTGGGTGAAGATCTCAGGATATTTCACTCCACCAGAATTCTGTAATTATCAAAGACACACTAATTTTTCTTTAATTGCGTTTTTCTATATTTACATTTGTTTAGTGATTGCAAGGACAAGAAGGAACTCTCTCTTTTGCCCTGAAGTCAATAAAATTTGGATATACATATTATTTTAGTAGAAAAATGCATTATAAAGCAATTAGTACGTCTTAGATAAATTTTGACACAGACAAAAGTCACGGGGTTGTTGCTCATATAGAGGAAAGTTAGACAAAAAAAACGCAAAAAAGCCCTTAGTGTGGGAAGGGACAATCATATTTGTGGAGGAAGTAAGTGATAATATGGGCATATTTGTAGTCACGTTCTTTTTAACTTTTATGAATTGGCAAGGTTATCTACTTTTCATTTTTTTGTATGCTAGTGTAAGCATGGACTTTTAATATAATGAGAGAGAATGTGTAAGAATGTAATAGTTGAGTTATAGACTTCATGATGGTTTTGTCCAGGTGGTTTATTTGACCAAATGGAGTTTCAATGTGTGTATTGATGAGGTACACTACAAAAGAAAGGGGTGTTTTAAGTATAGTCCTAGTTGTATAGTTCTATAAGTGTTGACCTTTCAAGGGGATTTTTAGTAAAATTTTATTGAAAATACATGTATTTCTAGTAAATTTTTACTGAAAATCTCCTTAAAGGTCATTACTTATTGGACTATACTACTAGAATTATACTTAAAATATCCCTTTCTTTGTAGTGGTAAACTGGTAATGAAGTTGAAGCTATATGTATAAATGTGAGTTGGTTCATTAGGATTATTTGTGTATATATGGAATAGGAGTGTGTGGATCTTTGTGATTTTTGCAAGTAATTTTTTGTAGCTTGGAAGCCTAGTAACGAGTTTTATCTTGCCCACAAAGAACCAACTAGAGTGTATGCATCTATGAATCATTATCATTCCAAAATAATACATAGTTGAATAACAATTTAAATATAATCTAGAACTTTTTGGGATGTCATTAGTAGAAACATGGTATGTGTAGATTTTGGAAATGACAATTTGAAGACCTATAATAATTCTAATTGGTTATGTGGGTCTTCTCATGGATCATTTTTTTCGTCTCAGAAGTCATGTGTTCAATGTGACCAAAGAAGGATTTCAAACCAAAATACACAATCGCTTTGTGAATACATTTAATGACCTTCAAAAACAAGAAAACTTGTTGAACATTTAACCTTTAAGCATTCCAAAGTCCATATATTGGATGAAAAAGATAGTGCTTTATCACAATGCTTTGTCCAAACAACTTTTCATTCATTCAAACTAATACTTGAATCTTTAAAAGACAAACTTTCCTAATCAAATTATGACCAAATTAAAAGAATGGAAGTAAGTAATACAATCATATAAAGACAAATGGGTATGCAATATTGGGATCACTCAGTTATATCAATTTTGAGAATGATTGTCGGAGCCAAAATGAATATATCTTCAAGTTCCACCAACCTATACAATTGGTTGGAATTATTTCTTTCTCTTCATACAATGATAAAATCAAAAAATGTGGAAAAATCAAAAAAGGATTGAAGCATTTGCAAAGATTACAAGCTAATTAACTAAGGTATCTTCACATTTTTGCAATGCCAATTGTTTACTACTACCTAGAATCAAATTCTTCACATCGCCTTAATGATCCAAATATGACAAAGCATTTGTTCAAATTCAATACTAGTTTTCAAAAGGAACCAATGGAAGTTGAAGAGTTGAAGAGTTATTTGAAACAATCAATGAGAGTTGCAACATTTTGTACTTTAAGGATGTCCGATTAACCCATAATGACCAAAGCGACCATTTTTTGGTTGCTGACCTTCTTTTTTGAGCTTCCCGTTTTCAGATTTTCAATTTTTTTTAAAAGTAAAAATTATTTCTAATAAATAGATTGCGTTATGCCAATCCAATGTCTATAATTTCATCAAATTTTGAGTTTAAATTTTCCTTGTAAATTTTTTTTAAGTTGAGTGGTGTATTGTAGTTCATAGCTCATTTTTGGGGGTTTGGTTAGGGCATGGATTGAAAAATAAGTTTTTGAAAAAAATAAGGACATAGCTGTGAACACTGGGTAATTAAAAGGGGGGTATTATTTTTCATCTACAGATTATTTAGCACTCTATAATTATATAATTTTCTAATGTGGGTTATTATAAAGGGGGCATGTATTAAATTAAACTCCCAGTTGCCATGAATTTATGGTATGCTATTTTACTATGGAAAAAAAATTCCACTATTTTTTTTCAAACCACATTTTTTTGGACACTCAATTTTTTTCTTCCACTGCTTACTATCGAAAAAGAGATTGCACCCATAAATCCTAAATCTCAACTTGCTCATGTCATAGCTAGCATAGAATGTCAACGTCCTAGCCCAAAATTTTGGTACACTATACACCTGACCAAAAAAACTAAAAATTACCAAAACCAAAAAATAACAAGCCGGTTCATTCCTACAACATCTGGAACATGCAAACATCAACCAAGATGATTGTCCCTCTCTTTAAAAAAAAATTTGTGCAATTCACAAGATGTTGTGTCAAACTATGACTAAGGTAGGAGGTTCTAAAAGCGTACAGGCTCTAAAATTGCCACCTCCTCAAATGTACACTACTTGTACATGTTTCTTTTTCATAGCCTTTAGCAATGTACAAAAATGTACATTTGAGGAGGTAGGCGATTTTAGAGCTCTATGCCATTCCAACTTCAAAATTTCATAATTAATTCCACAAAGCTCCAAAAAATATGAAAAGACTTGGGTTAGATGACAATTCCCCTTCTCTTTTAAAGAAAATTTACTAAAAAATATTTCATAATGTTAATGTTTTACCTCCCCAAAATTCAATTTATGCTCTTAAATGAGTGATTTATGGACCTCCTACCTTAACGATGTAAAGACCCTTTAGAGACTACATTGCATTATTTGAAAAATTAGAGTCTTATAGGCTCGGAACAAGGGATATTGTAACACTTATATTGGAAAATTAATTATATTACATGGTCACAGTAAATTAACCAAATTTGACTACAACTAACCAAAAATTGAGGACAACATATATAAAACAAAGGAAATTAGTGCGTACCTGGTCTATTGGGCAGAATTAAGAATCAACCTAGTCATCTGAAGTTGGCCAAGACTGAATGCTCAATTGGATCCTCTTGTGCTACCAATTGAACGACATCTCCATTGTCCCAAAATTAATCATCATGCCAAACAGGCCAGTTTATAACAACGTCCCAAAATTTATCATCTTAGCAAACATGCCAATTCATAACAACATCCCAAAATTTATCATCTTAGCAAACATGCCAACTCAAAAGGGAGCCCTACTTAAGACCTCTGCCACACAAAATGAATATTAAGGGGGGTATCCCGCCTAAATCTACTCCATTTTCTAATGGAACCTATTATTTAGCACCCTATAGTATTTTGAAGACATCCACTGATATTTTATATACCCTAATATAGTATAATCAATCAAATTATAATTTTTTGCCCTAATGTTTTTCCAGGCCCCTACATTTGTTCATACCTATATTTCTACTTCTACCGATTTCTGCACCCCTCGAGGATTGTTGCCCACTTTAAAAAGGTGAGATCCACCTCAAAAGGCAGATTCAAGGAGCTCAAGGAGAAGACAAGTGTTCCATTCTTGTCTTTCTTACAAACACTACTCTCATTCTAGTGACCATCATGCATTGCAAGCTCCACCGTGAATTGAAAAATGCTCGGAATGTTGTGAAATTTTAGATGAGCGTTCTCAACTCTCTTCTCTTTCATTGAACACAAAAAGGTTAAAAATTTCAAAAAATTCTCACTAAGATATGCTCCTTCAAAGTACACCGCCTTGTTTTTTCATTGACCCAAATAAAACTTAAAAACTTAAATATCTACTAAACTATGTAATAAAAAAATCTGAATTTTTTAAGGTACTCACTCTCAATGTGAACTTCAAGATCCTATGGTTAGATTCTATCTAATTTTAAAAAAAAAGAAGCAAAACAAATTGCTTTTGGCATTTTTGACCCATTTTGAAAGTACACTCTCCTTAGGTCATTAGGAATTAAGGATAATCTAGTGTCAATAATAAGTGTTCTTAGAGCATCCCCACCCGACTGGGAAAATGCAAGTCGATTTGCAAGCCAACTATCCAGTTTGCAAGCCAACGAAGAAGGGTCGCCCCACCCACAGCCTGTTAAGAGGCCATCGCCATCCAATCAGCTATGTCCACATTCTCGTCTCAAGTCCTCGCTTTTGGGGAAAGTGCGAAAGGTACTTGTCTCATGAGGTTTGCAAGCCGCTCTTGGCTTGCAAAAGAGCTCATTCAAGTCACCGGAGGCTTTTGGCCCGCCCTCTTAACAAGTTCATCCATTATGCAAGGTAGGTGGGGCAATTTTGCAAGCCAGTGGCAACAAGTCATCCATTTTACAAGACGGGTGGGGATGCTCCTTATGACTCAACTTAAAAAAATTTGTAGTAATGTTTTCATACAAACTCTAAAAATTCTCAAAACCAAACCAATTGCATTCGTAATAGGCTCTTTATCCCGAATCAGAGTGTTCTGAAAATGGTTGGTTTGGACAAAAGCTGTCTGTTTTAGGTGCTGGCAGAGGCCTTCAACACCTGATCAGCGAAGAGCATGTGCCTTGCACGCTTCCCATTTCGATCTCACTGTTGAGATAGATCACCTTCCATAAATGTAAGCTTATTACCCACCACAAATTGGGATCCGCAACAGCAGCAACAAATCCCACGAAGGAGGCAACTTACGAAAGACTCTCACAGACACAACCGATCGGCAACTGTTGCCTTCACACTTTTGGTTCCATTTCGAGACGACGACGACGATGATGCAGATCAGTTCAGTTGGCAACGTAAGACTCTCATTCATTTGCATCCAGGAAGCCCGGAGAAAGCATGATGGGCCTTCCGTAGGGGGCATCAATTGATTACCACTTGGGGATGAAAAATATCGACCTCGGACAAGCTTGCAACTTGCACCCTCTCAATGCTCTCGCTCTGTTTAGTTGCGGCGACTTGCGAGCTTTAGATTCCACCCCCGGTGGACCCAATTCAAGGTTCGTACTCCACACGATTGATTGATGAATGCCGAGATTTTTCTACCAAAAGTAGAAAAGTCCCGCCTGGTCAATCTCTTCAGTACTGTAGAGGTAGTAAGAAATAGGATGTTTATTGACGGATTTTTTCTTACGAAAAGCAACAGCGGCAAAAGTGATCCAACCAGGGCTTCGATGGAAGGAAGGTATGAGCACGTAGAATCGCCACCTGAAATGTGCAGGTTGCTTCCATTTCAATTGGTGATTCTAGTTGCACATAGAGCCGTCAAACGTGAAGAATATCTCCCTCTTGTCTCTTTCATTAGGCTCTCTTTTGTTTTTCTTTCGTTTTTTGCTCTTATCTCTTCACTGTCCAGCTGTCAAGGCTTGGCCGTTTTGTATTGTGGTTGT
This sequence comes from Pseudisothecium myosuroides, assembly GCA_951799445.1. NCBI lineage: Eukaryota > Viridiplantae > Streptophyta > Bryopsida > Hypnales > Lembophyllaceae > Pseudisothecium > Pseudisothecium myosuroides. Next base: position 19,445,995 of record OX637290.1, on the reverse strand, counting down.
TTTTTAATGCAATGGCTCGTTCCATTTGTTAAAAAAAAACAAAAAAAAACGTGAAGAATACGAAGGGTATGTGCTGGGAGGAGAAACTGTGCATAAGGTTACACGTTAACGCATAGACATGTCCTCTCCAGGCATCAACTAAACAAACTTAATTAGTAACCGTGTGTTAATGGAATGCCCAGAGCTTCCATTATCAATTGGGAAGTAGTTCTCACGACACTCTCATTCGCTATATCGAGTGGTTTTGATGTGGGACCTTAGCGGACGAAACTCTTAATGTACGCAAAAAAATTCCACCTAAGGTTACATATTCTAATTGCATAAATGTACCCTCTTATCTCCACTAATTAAACGAAATGGAATATCAATTGGTAAGTCTAGTACTGTAGTGGTCATGTCTCTCTCATCGTCTATCCAGTGGGTTTGATAAGCCTGAGCATTAACGAACAAACTCTTGGAGTACTCAAATTCCACAGAAAAACCCGGGAGTTCTTTCTCTTTGAAATTCGAATCTGATTGCTATTACTCCAGTAAACAGTTAATTCGGATTATCAAACAGTAGCAAGTCCCAGTTGAACAAACCATCCAAAGCTCTTATTATTACCTTGTATTGTTCCAAGCTCTCCCCAAGTTCTGGCTAGATCTTTGTGGCCAGATCTTTGTGGCAAGGCCGGCCTTTCCCTTCCTGCGCATGCGACGTAGAAAGCTTAACCTTGTTTCCAGCAAGCCGAAGCAGGAATCAGGGCCAAGGAGCGGAGAAAGTCAGATACGGCAACAACAGTAACGTACAGTGACGGATCCCACCAGTGATGAGCCCTGCCAGCGGCTGTACGTCTTCCTGAATTCCGAAACCCACACTATTTTTCGATCACTATTCATTCTCCGCAATTGGAAGCTACAACCAAGCAGTTGCATTAGAAGTTGAGAATGCGCACGATTCCCGCCTTCTCCCTCGCCATGGGACCTTGCTCGTCGCCCGCCTGGCTTACTGTACCGCTCTCCTAGAGATTCCCTCTTCCTGGTAGTAGTAGACCTCGAATTGTTATCACTATTTTTTTTGCCTTTTCTGTTTGACCTCAGATGAAACACGAAGAGTTCGTGGTTTGGATGATGACTGATTCGGATGGGGCCAAATTTTATATGATCCGAATCAGAAACAACGGTGTACGTGATGATGGAAATGTGTACAGAAGGAGGTAGCCCACGTACGTACGACCTAGCTACACAAAAAAATAGAATCGAGGGAAGTTCAACTTGACTGTGGTCCAATTCTTTAACAATTATTATGAGAAACCTAACAACTATTGATGCATGGCACCTCCAAAAAAGAACTCAATATTGTGGCATTCAATATTGAAAGTATCTATGGCTTTGAGCCAATGGTCAGCTGCAGAGAAGTGCAAAAAGGTGCACCAAAAGAATCTGAACCGTTTCTTTTGGCAAGGGTGTTTATGGAACTCGTGAGGAATGTTACGCGTAGCGTTCTTGAGGATAAGAATTCACCCCGTCTCCATTCTAGATTGCAACTAAAAATTAACCATAAAGAATGACATTATAAAACGCATATATGTATATATATATATTTGACATTCCGTCAACATTTGGCCGCCTGAAGATGAGCTCAAAGAGAATTCAGATTCTGTTTCCAAGGGTGTTTATGCAAATCCTCAAGGATGTTATTTATACCATTCTTTAGTACGAGAAAATTTCAACCTCCTCCACTCTAAATAACAGTCAACAAAACTAATCCAACTGTGATATTCATTACAGTGAGAATCCATGCAGCATCTCGCAGTTTCTCCAAGCAGATTCAGGTACCTCCAACTTGCAATGGATTCCACATAAAGAAGAATCTGGATTCCACATTCCAGGGAAGTTTAATTAGACTAAGTACGCAGCTGCTAAAGAGTGTTACTGATGAACAGGGGTTTTCGGTGCACGTCCTTTATCCTTGCAACAAAATTATTTACTTCCTACTTGTGCAAAAAAAGAAAAGAAAAGAGTGTTCTGATCCTGAGTTTTGCTGCACCGTTTGTCCTTGCAACAAAATTACTTCCATTTGCGTCCAAAAAGAAGAAAAGCAGAGTGTCCCTCATGAACTAAAGCTTTGCTGCACTTTTTCCTTGCATCAAAATTACTTCCACTTTCGTCAAAAATGAAAAGAATCAAAAATGGAAAGGAGAGAGCCATGCTACCGATGGCTCACTACAACCATTAACTTACAGTCCGTCCACACCCCTGCCAATTGTAGCAGTTGCTCCCCGAAAACGGGGTGGAATCTGCGCATGCCAGGCAGTTTAAGGTTGACAGTTGCATTCGAGAAAAGGCCGGGACTTGGCCAATCCCGAAGGAATCCCTCCCTCGGACGCGAGAATCTCCCCCACAGGGCTAAAAAAAGGAACCACCTTCGTAGGGCCAAGCCTAATGGAAGCTATGGCGTTGCGAGATTCGACTGGGAGCGTGCGTATAAAGCCCACGGTGAAACAGTACCCGCGCCATTCTCCTCATGTGGCTGTAGTGCTGGTGCCGAGGTTGCTCCAGACCTTGACTGCAGCCGACCGTAGTCGAGTAAGTAAGCTTCGACACAGACTGCAGTAGCAGCAGCAGCCATGGCTTGTCCGGAAGGCTTGCCCGGAGCGCAGTACTACTCCATCATCAATGGCGTGTGCACTCGCCAGGACAGCTACTTCGGGGGCAAGCCCTTGCTGTCGCAGGGCATCGGCTACTCCGTCGTGCTGGGATTCGGGGCTCTCTTCGCCGTCGTCACCTCCTTCCTGGTAAACCGTAAAGCGGCAGCTTCGATTGATAGTTACCCATTGAATTATGTATTCCCAGTTTCAAGTACATTGAAGTGTTGGAGATGGATGGATTCGTACGTGAGTTGTGCTTTTCTCGATTGATGGATGCTTGGTGTGTGTCGGTAATTGATGATTTGTGTTTTGTGGTTGGTTGCTTGGTTGTGCAGATTTGGTTGGAGAAGCGGTACATCTTTTCGAGGCACAATTCGGAGTGGTTCAACACCGCAGGACGGAACATCAAAACGGGTCTGATCGCCAGTGTCATTGTCTCTCAGGTAAGGAGAGAGACAGGAAGGCTTTGGAATGTGCTGGAATTTGACGGGTTTGGAATGGTGGTGTTTTTCTGCAATTTGGGGTGGTGTTTTGTGTGTTGGATTGGGGAATGTTTGGTTGTGTTGGAGGAATCTTTTTTTTGAGCGATGGTGTTTGGGGTGTTGCGTTTGGCAGTGGACATGGGCTGCGACGATCCTGCAGAGCTCGAACGTGGCCTGGCAATACGGCGTGAGCGGTCCTTTCTGGTACGCTTCCGGCGCGACCATCCAGGTCCTCTTGTTCGGTGTGCTGGCCATTGAGATCAAGCGCAAGGCTCCCGCAGCTCACACCATCTGTGAGATCATCCGCGCACGATGGGGCACCGCAACGCATATCGTGTTCCTGTGCTTCTGCTTCTTGACCAACATCATCGTGACTTCCATGCTCCTGCTGGGCGGATCCTCCGTGGTGAACGCACTCACGGGCGTGAACCTGTACGCGGCGAGCTTCCTCATCCCATTGGGAGTGGTGGTGTACACGCTCCATGGAGGACTCAAGGCAACCTTTTTGGCGTCTTACCTCCACTCCGTCGTTGTGCACGTCGTGCTCGTCATCTTCGTTTACCTCGTGTACGTCGCCAGCAACAAGCTCGGGTCGCCCAAGGCAGTCCACCAGAAGCTGCACGACGTGGTGCACATCAAGAACTGCGACGCGCCGCTCAACTTCGACTCGCAGGCGTGTGGGCCTGTGACGGGGAACAACGGAGGCTCCTATCTCACCATGCTTAGTACCGGAGGACTCGTGTTCGGAATCATCAACATCGTAGGCAACTTCGGCACCGTGTTCGTCGATAATGTAAGGGATCCGCGCTCTCGGTTTCTTGGGTTTGTGTCGGATTTCATGTGTGTGGTGTGTTCGGGGACTGTAGGTTTGGGCTTGTTGCTTGCACATGTGCTCTGTTTCTTGGATTTTTGTCGAATTTCATGTGTGGGAGGGACTGTAGGTTTTGGTTTGTTGCTTGCAATTCGCTGATATTTTCTTGCTGTTGTTGGTTTCCCGATTGCAGGGCTACTGGATGAGCGCCATCGCTGCCCGCCCGTCGTCCACCCACAAGGGTTACTTGCTTGGGGGTTTGGTTTGGTTCGCCGTGCCATTCTCGCTCGCAACCTCTCTGGGTCTCGGCGCTTTGGCTCTCGGTCTGCCCTTGACCGCCGAGGAGGCGAACCACGGTCTCGTCCCGCCCGCGACCGCTGCCGCGCTCCTGGGCAAGGGCGGCGCGATTCTCCTGCTCACCATGCTTTTCATGTAAGCTCTTGAGGTTGCTGCACACACACACACACACCATTTCCATCCCACAATTCAGTATATCCTTGCGCTTGTCCCCGTGAATTACGAGTTTCTGTGCGTCGATCTGATTTTGGGTTTCGCGCAGGGCTGTGACTTCTGCGGGCTCCTCCGAGCTCATTGCGTTCTCCTCGCTCTGCACTTACGACATTTACCGCACCTACATCAACCCGAAGGCGACTGGTAAGCAGATCCTGTGGGTTTCCCGTAGCATTGTGCTCTGCTTCGGCTGCTTCATGGGCGTCCTCGCCATCTTGCTCAACAAAGCGGGCGTCTCCTTGGGATGGATGTACTTGGCTATGGGCGTGTTCATCGGCTCCGCCGTCATCCCCGTCGCCTTCCTTCTCCTCTGGAGCAAAGCTAACGCCAAGGGCGCCATGTGCGGTGCCATCATTGGCATGCTAGCCGGTATCACCACCTGGTTGTCCGTCACCCAAGCCGAGTACGGGCGCGTGAATCTCACCACAACTGGTCGCAACGCGCCCATGCTGGCTGGCAACTTAGTGTCCATTCTCACCGGCGGCGCCGTGCACGCCATCTTCTCCATGATCTCTCCCCAAAACTACGACTGGAGCTCCACGCGCCACATCACGCTCGTGGACGCGGACGCCTCTGACGTCCCCGATGAGGAGTACAGCGAGTCGAAGCTCAGGCATGCTCAAAGATGGATCATCAAGTGGGGCATTGGATTCACGGTGCTCATCGTGATTGTGTGGCCGATTATGGCGCTCCCTGCGAAAGTATTCTCCCTCGGCTACTTCACGTTCTGGGCTGCGATTGCCATCATCTGGGGCTCGGTGGGGTCTGCGGTGATCATCATCCTGCCGCTTTACGAGAGCTGGGAAACGATCAGCTTCATCATCATGGGCATGTTCACGAGCGACATTCTATATGAGCGGCTGGACGAAATTAGCAGCCGAGTTCGTGCGATCATGACGTCCATGCCGGAGTCGGAGAGGATCTATTTGTTGGAGAAGGAGAAGCACAAGAAGATGGAGGCGAATGAAAGCATCATGGCCAAGGAGAAGGAGCTGCAGGAAAGCAAGCTATGAAGCTAAGGGATCCAATTGTCTGTCTGTCTGTCTGTCTATCTGTCTGTGCATGGAATATGCATTCCTACATGTGATTGTTAACATTATTGGTGATTCGAAAGGGAAGCCAATGCAGACTAAAGCTAGGGCGTGTGCAAGGGCTGTGAACGGGGGTTTCTTAGCTTGTTGCTGGGGGTTGTTGTCCCGGGGTGCTTCCCATCACGGGTTGTATACTGTGAACACTATGGAAGAGGAAGGCCAGGGTGGCAGGCAGGCAACCGAAAGATAAACACCACTTCCACCAGTTTATGTAGGTACCATAGCAATGCTCACTCAAGGAGCACGTGTAGAGTAGTTAGATCAGAGAAAATACAATGTTGGGAAGAAAAAAATTGCTCCTCGTCATTACCGCTGTTGGATTGTAGTGCTAGTGTAGGTAGGAACACACTTCAGTTATGGGGCTTCAATAGTGAGCGCCATTTTACACGAATGTTATGTAGCAGTCGAATCGTGGATTCTTGCAATAAACTGGGCACATATCTCATGGCTTCATATCTCTGTAGTTTACGTTGCTGCACCACGTACCTTCTGTCCATTTCACATTGTTTGCGTGACTTCTCTGCACAACAACTTGCTTGATCACATCCTTGTCCCTTTCATTACAGAGATTTTTCTTGTATACTTCGTTCCTCTCACCAAGCACAGAAGTCTTTGAATCTGACTCTTGTGATGGCTATCGTCATTCTTTCAAATTCAGTAACCAGCTTGTATCAAACCTTGTTTCTTCTGAAAAACATCACTTCCTTCTCGTTTACTTCAAGCTGCTGACGTATTGGCATCCTCCCAAGTATCAAACAGTTTTCACCCTGTTTGCCTTCTCTGTGCAACAGCTTAATCAATCCTTGTCCTTCTGATTACAGAGATTTTTCGAGTAAATTGTGTCTGGAGAATGCTTTGATTCTATCACCTAGCACAGAAGTCTTTGATTGATTGGTGTCATTCTCTCGAAGGCTTATCATTATTCTTTCAAATACAGTAACCAGTTCTTCTGAAAAATATCACTTCCTTCACATCACAATTGGCTGTTGACGTGTTGGCACACTTTAAGTATCAAACTGTTTTGGAATCAACCGAAATATCGTTCGGTACAGTAGACGAATCTATTCATTGGAGCATGGAGAAAGAAGCTTGTAAACCCGGTCACTGTACCTTTATACAATATTCACTGTACCTTTTAGATATTCGGCAGAATCAACGGAAGAATTAGTATACTGTTCCCGTGACGTCAAACCGGGAAAAAAGCAAGTCGGCAGCCTTGCTCCGCACTCACATGGAGGAACACGCAACTTCGGTGAGGCTTGGGCACTTGTGGCTATTATTAAGACCAGCCCTGCCAGGCAGTAACGAGAACTAATGGTGAAGTTTAGAACCCAAACACCTGGAAGTTGACTGATTAACCTTAACCCTTAAACGAGGGGCTCATAACCGTGGAAATCATCTGTTTTGTCACCGTGTGGATTGTTGGATTAAAATAATGCAAAAGCACTCATTCGAAGTCAAGCCACTGTAGATTATCCTCCCTTTCCCCACAAAATTTGGAGGATGAATAGTTGCACTTTTGTCCTACACAGGAGATTCTCTTGTCATTCATCGGCCTCAAAACGTCCACCGCGTTGTTCAAGGGTTAAACGAGGGGCTCATAACCGTGGAAATCATCTGTTTTGTCACCGTGTGAATTGTTGGATTAAAATAATGCAAAAGCACTCATTGGAAGTCAAGCCACTGTAGATGATCTTCCCTTTCCCCACAAAATCTTCCCTTTCATTGGAGGATGAATTGTTGCACTTATGTCCTACACATGAGATTCTCTTGTTAATCATTAGCCACAAAACATCCGCTTCAACATTTAATGGTTAATAAGGTGGGCACCAATGCTTTTGGGGGGGGCGAAATTTGCTAGTTCTTACAAAAAAGAACGAATACCTTGACGCCCCTCCAAATTTAATGCAATGGCATGTTACCAAGAACACAAGAGCTACAATAAAAAAAAAACACTATATAGGATTGGGTACCCCCAAAACCAACACTTTTTGCACTGTGTCTAGTTTTTGTTATTAGAATGGTCGAATTTTCATTGATTTCCTTGTTGGCAAGTGAAAAGAGGTTTCAGTCCACCAAAGAATGTGACATTTGGATATCGTATGCAAAAGTTTCAAAGGGTCAAAGTTTTTTTTGGTAGAGGTTCTAAAATCGTTTCTTCCACAAAGGTACATATTGATTTTGGAGATGTACACAATGTGATGATGGCAGTTTTGGATTAGTGGCGCATTTGGGGTTGCCCCCCTTTATTTCTCTCTAGAATCTTCAAGCCACAACCAAAGTTTCAATGAAGGTTTGGACTATAAACTTATAGTACCTCTAGTTCTGAATAATATCCATATTTCTTTTGTGTTTTACAAAAGAAATATGGGTATTATTTAGAAGAAAAGGGAGTACAAGCTTGTCATCATGTGTTTACTTCCAAATTCTTTTGACAAGGTGCACACATCCATTCCTATTTCTCAATACAAAACTTCCCCTATTCAATCATAGATACATTTATTCCAAAATTGCATGCGTAGTATCCGTAAACACAAGTGAGGTGCTCAAGAGCCATTTATACACTCATAAATGAATCACTTTGGACAATATCAACTTAATTTATTTTTTCTGGTTTTCTAGCTTCTTTGCAAGGGAGACCAATTTTACAATGAGAAATTTGGGCAAATCACAAGTATGGCTATCTACAATAGTGAGCCTATGAAAATGTCTTTTAGGGTCCCTATAGAAATGCCATTTTGAAAAATATGGAATATCACCACACTACATCGCCACATGACCATTCTCAGCAAAATGGAGTTAAGAGATGCTTCTATAGAGTAGCTTGATTCATGAATATGTAGAAATGAAAACAAGTGACATGGGATGATTCAATGATGGCCAAGTCAATTGACTTTGCTCAAATGTTTAACCCCTAAAGGCCCAAGGCTTTTTTTCTGCCAAAAAACCATCAAAACTGCCATTTCTATAGCAAGGAGTAAAAAAAAATGAAAAATGTTTTTTTTGCACATCTAATCGTAGGATTTTACACCTAATTATTATGAGAATATGTGGAAAAAATTTCAGAATGCTCAGATTGCAAGATATTTGCGTTTAAAGTGGAAAAAACAAGTATTTCAGCACATCGCGGGACTAGATTTTTTGACTTAAACATTTTTAACTTAAAATTTTTGCACTACAGAGTTTTGTGCTTCAAATATTTATAGTGGAGAATTGAGTTGAGAGTCTAGGGGAAAAAAAATATTCAAAAAAACTTAATTATCATTCCTAAAATTTTTATTAAGTAGAAGTAGGTACGAGATAGAAGGAAAATCTAAAACATTAATATATTTTAGATGGAATTAAAATACACTAATCCCAATGGTGAGATTGTTTTAGAAAGTAAACTAAACCATGAGAATTTTTTTTTTTGAAAAATTGCAAAAATAGCATTTAGAAATGGATCCTACAAGTTATTTTTTTCAAGAAGATGCTCTAACTGCCCGAAAAACAAGAATGTCCATAACTTTTTTATAACAAATCCAAATGAAATGAATCAAAGATTTCCAAATAGACAAAAATATAATCTACAAGAAAAAAAATATTTAAAAAAAAAAATCAAATTTTTGCCAAATTTTTCTTGCTGCCTGGACTGCCCAGTTACGAAAAAAAGTAACATATTTGGCCATAACTTTTGACTCCTATTTCCAAATGTCCTGAAATTTAGTGCATATGAAAGATATTCCTCGCGCCCACCTTCTATTAAAATTTCAGTTTAAAATATGAAAATCTCTAGTCATACGGAGCTGCCCAAAATTTCTATACGGCCAAAAAACGCATGCCGGTCCTTTAGGGGTTAAATGAACCTTCAACTTACTCCTTTAATGCCCCAATATTTTATTGAATTATTGCACATTTTTGCTTAAATCTTTATACATATGTCTTATTTACCTCAATTTGATGACTAGTTTCATCAAATTGGTCACGAAAGAAAGTTGTCTTCTAAAGATTTAAGTAATACTTTGGACAATAGAGAAGTTTGTTGAACGAAACATTTCCCTAAGACCCATTGATAAATCGTGAAAGGACCTTGCAAACCCAAGGGGACATTTTAAAAGCCAAACTTCAATTTTTATATAGTTCTTGGTTTTAAATTTCTTAAAAATGAACTAATAAAATGTAGTTCTATTTTTAATTAATCTAATTTTTATTGCATTTTTTTTAAATTGTTAAAATTATAGTTTTTGTGACACTTTAAAGGTAGCATCTTGAAAGCTTAAAATACACCATTTTTGAACTTTTTCTATCAAATTCTTCTTAATGTGAGCTTAAGCAATACACAAATTACACCATGATGTTTATTAATGTGATCTCTTTTTTGTTCAAAATTTAATATTTTTTTATAAAAAAATAATTTTAGAAATCATATAAAATTCATTTGATTGTTTTTAATTATAAAAATTTAAGATAAATTAAAATTAAAAAAACTAGTGAAATTTGACCAAGCCTAGACATGAAATGCCCTCTAAGGATTAATGTCTAATATATAGACAGTGGAGCATTTGAATGAGGGTTAAATGCTCCATATGTAGTATTTTCATTCTTACGTTAATAGATTTTTAGAAGAGTCGTAGTTGGCATTTGCCTTTGTAGTAGAAATAATCGTATATATGAGATTCACTGAGAAGTTAGCATTCTAATTAACTTACCCCCTTAAAGATCAACAAGCTTAAATACAATCTTACATTCTTGTAAAGTAGACATACATATTTTCATCCCTTTAAGAATTCTTCCCTCACATAGCAATGGTACACATTTTTTTTCTAGAATGTATTTCATTGATATATGAGATCCTTCTAAATTTCCATTGTCCCTATAGAGGACAAAATGGATTTTGGCAGATTTCTACTGTCTCAATATTTGTTGTGATTTTTTGAAACTTTTTATGAAGATAGGAAAACACATTATCCTTCTAGAAATACAACTTTTATTTCAATCAATGCCCAAGAGCAAAAGTTATAGCACAATGAACCCAAGTTTTAGTTCAACAAGTAGAAAAAATCCTACAAAAATTTAAATTGAAAATTTTTAAGAATATGTTTTTTGTGGATTGTATTTTTATCTATGTGGGAATCTTTGATTCATTCCATTCGGATTTGTTATGTGAATGTTATGGACAATCTTGTTTCGGGGGCAATCATAGGCATTTTTTTGAAAATATAGCTTTATAGGATTCATTTCTAAACTCAATTTTCACAATTTTTCAAAAAAAGAACATTCATAAGGTTAAGATCTTTTACTAGAACAATCTCACCTTTGAAATTAGTAAGTTTCAATTCCATCTTAGAGCTATTAATGGTTTAGTTGGTCCTTCAATCTTGAACCTACTTCTATTTAACAATTTTTTAGTGAGTGAAAATTAAGTGTGTTTTTCTTAAAAAAAATTTAGACCCTCAACTCAATTCTTCAACACAAAAAAATAAAAATTCAAGATCAGTAGTGCAAAAATTTTAAGTTAAGAAGATTCAAAGCCAAAAAATCTAGTCAAGCAAGGTGCAAAAAACTTGTTTTTTTCACTTTAAATACAAAATATCTTGCAATCTATGCGATCAAAGTTTTTGAACTTTTGTCCACACATTTTTACACTAGTCTAGTACAAGAACTCATGGTTAGATATGCAAATTTTTTTTTTAAAAATATTTTGCTCTATGCAATAGAAATGGTAGGTTTTAGTGTTTTTTGATGGCAAAAAGGCCTTGAGACTTTAGAAATTAAGTAGTTTCGAGCAAGGCATTTGAATTCAAATATTTAATTTGTCAAGATTTAAGTATTTTTTGACTAAAACTTGCAGTGTTTTTCATTGATTATGTTGATATCAAATTTAACCCCGTGTGCATTGCATATTTAACAAAATGAGCAATGTAAAGTAAGTCAACCTATGACAAACAAAATGACTAGTTTGCCCTATTGGCATTGTTGAATTTTTTTTTTTTAAATTCCACACAAAGACAAATATATAATACACTTAAAAAGTAGAAGTTCCTATTGTAGGCATCAATCACCCCATCACTATCATCCAAGGCATTGATTGTGGCCACTAATTCAACCTAATGTAGCCCAAATCTCAATTATTGAAAGAAGTATGCTATAGATTGATGCAAGATTTTAATGGATCATTCCCTAGATGTATGTGATGAAACTTTTGCTTGTGATGGGCTAATTTGCTTTAATTACTCAACTTGAAGCTATACATCCCTAATTCTTCAATGGTTTAACTCTAGAACACTGGTTGGTTGGTCACCATGGAAATCATCCTTGAGATTAGTACCGTGTGAATCATTTGCTTAAAAAACAAACCCAAGAGCACTCATTGAGGTCAAACTATTGTGCAAGACCTCCTTTTTTCACACAAAATTCTAGTGATGAACGTCTACATTTTTCTCTTAACCTCTAAAGTTCCTCGACTATGTTCTCACCAAAAATGCTCCAAAACTGCCATTTCTAGTACAAGAACCAAATTTTTGAAAAATATCATTTTTGGACACATGTAACCATAGGATCTTGTAGTATTCTGGTTTGAGAATATGTGGAAAAAATTTCAAAAATTTCCATCGTGTAGATTGGAATATATTAGCGTTTGAAGTGGCAAAAGTCCTTTTTTTGGCCCTGCAAAAAATCGGGCAGCTGCACTTCATAAGGTCAGATTATTATGAAAAAAAATTCAAAATGGTTGTGCTTCTTTGGATTCATTCTTCAGGGCAAGTTGGCTACATGCTTGAAATTTTCAGATTATTTGGAATTGTACAACATATAGGAAAAAAATAGTAAGTAGAAAGAAGTAGAGAATGGTTCAAAACACTAAATTGTTAAGAAGTTAATTATGGAATTGAAAAATGCCAATCCCAATGGTTGCAATGTTGTAATAAACAATCTACATCCTAAAATTTTATTTTTTTTGAAAAATATTGAAAATTGAGTGAAATAAACGACTTCAAAGTTTATTTTAGAGTAGACAATCCATAACTGCCCGCAAACTAAAAATTCTCATAACGTTTGACTCATTGATCAGAATGGAATGATTCAAAGCTTTCCACGTATATATAAATCTAATAAACCAATTTCAAATTTTTATTTTTGAAAAAAATGATTTTTTCTGATCTGCCCGGATTGCCCGAGTTGACCAATAAACAACATATTAGGCCATAACTTTTGACTCATATTTCCAAATGTCATGAAATTTGGTGCATATGAAAGATATTCCTCGTCCCCACCTTCTATAAAAATTTCAGCCCAAAATATGCAAATCTCCAGTCACATGTACTTGCCCAAAAATTCTATGTTGCCAAGAAAGGCATGTTGGTCCTTTAGAGGTTAATTAGGGGAGGCAATCCATTCCGTTCTGGCAAAGTAGTCTTCTCTCTTTCCGTGCAGACAGAGATGAATAGTGATCAATGACAGTGCAGTTTTCAATGTAGTTGTGGCATATTGTGATTGGCTACAACACTTTTCAATGTTGCAACCAGTCCTTGGTCGGAAATAGCAAGACCTTAATCAACAATATGGGATTGGTACAATCTCTAAAATTAATTCATAGTAATTTTGTTTCGAGACAAAAAAAATTAAAAATTCTGGAAACTGTCCAAATTCTATTTCTGCACACAAGAAAATCCCCCCCCCTCCGGAGACCACCCTCCAGGACCCTGTAATTCCTTAACACCTAAAGGCCCAAGGCCTTTTTTCTGCCAAAAAACACTCAAAACTGCCATTTCTATAGCAAAGTATTAAAAAAATTTTAAAATGTTTATTTTGAACATCTAACCGTAGGATCTTATACCTAACTAGTATGAGAATGTATGGAAAAAATTTCAGAATTTTTGACCGCACAGATTGCAAGATATTGGCGTTTAAAGTGAAAAAAACAAATTTTTCAACACATTGCGGGGCTAGATTTTTGGGCTTTAAACATTTTTAACTTAAAATTTTTGCACTACAGCGTTTTGAGCTTTTAATCTTTATTGTAGAGATTTGAGTTGAGAGTCTAGGGAAAAAAAAAATTCAAAAAAACTTAATTATCATTCTTAAAAAAATCTGGAAGCTTTGATTCATTTCATTTGGATTTGTTATTTTTAATATCAAAGATTTAATATCAAAGATTTTTAAATTAAAAATATTAAATTTTTGATAAATATTTGATTCATTTCATTTGGATCTGAATAGATTATATTTTTGGATAATCTATCAGGAAAAAAATATTAAAAAAAAAATTCAAATTTTTGTCCATTTTTTTTTGCTGACCGGGCTGCCCGCCATCCCCTGTTTTGAGCTTATTTGGTCATAACTATTGTTCCCAGGCACCGATTGTGAAAAAAATTATATTCCCACGAAGCTTATCAGTTTTTCTATCTTCAAAAAAAGTTTCAAAAAATCATGACAAAATTTCAGCCCGTAGGTACCTGCCCGAAATCCCATTTGTCCCCGGAAGGGACACTGGGCCTTTAGGGGTTAAGTGGTCAAAAATGGATTGCCTCCCCGATATCAAAAGATTCTCTGTCATCTATCGAACACTTGAATAAACATTCTACAACTAGGCAATGGTTTTCAAAAAGTATTATACCTCCTTTATGCTTGCAACAAACTTATCACTTAATGCAAGGATTGGGGTTGGCTGAAGAAACATCAATAAGACAAATTTGCTCAATGTACGGATGCAAAAAGGACCCCTAACTCATCGGTAAACAATATTATCTAGTGCATTGACCTTCTAGGGTTAAAACAATCTGTTTGCCACGTCAGCAAGGAAAAAATTTGCCCTCCTCCGAAGACTTCTGCCGCCAGGAAAAAGAACAAGAAAAGCATGACTGAGGAGAATCCGTCATTTCATGAAATGGGTGACCCACTTGCAGCTGATGGATGGATGGCCCGTTTTATTTATTAAATTAAATTAAATTAAATTACCCCCCTTGTAGATTCCTTTTAATTTTAATTTTATTTTTTTGAGGCCCAATTGGCCAATTGGAGATTTCCTTTGAGGAGGAGCTTCGGCACAGGAAAGGGGATGCAGGAGACTATTCACCGCATCGCACAAACAATGGACTGGAGGTGGGGGTCTAGAATAGAATCTTCTTATGTCGGAACGCCGCCTCACACTTGCCCTAATGGAAGTTGCCCCTTTGCCCCTTTTGATTCATACCGCCCTCCATCAAAATAGGCGGTCGATTAAAATAGTCCTTCCATTAAAATACGTTGAAAAAATATAGCTTTCGTTTCTATATTTTTTATTTTTTATTTTTTATTTTTTATTTTTGGAACAAATTCGTTTCTAATTTGGGCTCCTCCACTTTTGGAACTTCCCTCCACTTGTGGAATAATTAAAGATTTTCTAAAATTCCATCAAGGACCCCACCGTGATGCATTCATTGGTTAATGAGGAAGGGGAATTTTTTTCTTGAAAACAAATGGCGAAGAAGGGGAAAATTGACTGATTTGATTTATTATTTATTACTTACATATTTTAATGAAAATATACTGATTTTTAGGACGCAAATTGGAATCAAAGTCGCTGTTGGCTTATGACGTCATCGGAACAAACTTGACTGGGAGTTGGGGGGGATTTTTTTTCGTACACAAAAATAAAAAATAAAAATAAAAATAAAAATAAAAATAAAAATAAAAATAATTTTCTTGTTGACAAAACTGAAACAATTTGCCTAGTATAAAATATACTCCAAACTATATAACATTGTTTTACCAATGAGGTAGGATTAATATGTTTTCCATTCTAGAAAATAAAACCCAAAAATTGAACAAATTGGTCTTATTGATGGTTCCTTAGCCAACTCCAATCCTTGAATTATACTGAAAGTCTCTTGTGGGTATCTGGAGAGGCATAATACCTTCCCAACATAGAGAGGACTATTGCTTGGTTATACAATGTTATGACACTAGTTGAAGAAGTTTGGTCAAGAAGGACAATTGGGGGATTTTTTTTTCACTCAATAATATTTCTCAGTGTTTTTTTAATCTTTAGGGTCTTAGGGAACCAAAAACTAGTTTCCAATCTTCCATAGTGTGAAAAACATAAATAACTTATATTTTGAGAAGAATTAGAAGTTAGAGAGGAAAGGGAGGCAATTAATTCATTGAATAGATAATGAATTAGACAACCCTCAAATTTAGTAAATACAACTGCTTGCAACAGTTATTTGCGTTGATAGACAGATATGTCTATTAATCTTTGTACAATACGTGGAAATATATGGAAAGAATTGCAAATGATGTATTCCTTATGCATTTAAAATAGCATTGGTAGGTTTTGGGGGAGAAAACAAACACAAAGGTGGCACGAGTGGATAGGCATTTTCTGAAAAGAAGGTTGCTGAAAAGAAATATGACATATATAATTTTGTGTATAATAATGTTTTCAATACTTTCATGTACTATGGTCAATAATATGCTTTTCTGAGTCTTTTTTTCCATCTTCTATTATAAACATTGGCTTCAACTATCCCTATATAACTGTTGATCAACCAAGAAAGAAGCAACATTGATTTTGTGTCACTTTCAGTTAGAAGATTTTGTATATATTCATGTTGCATGCTTCCACTAGTAGAAAATTCAGTTTTTCTGTTGTTTTGGTCGCGTTGACCCGGACAAAATATGACTGAAATCTGTTGATTTCAACAAATTTCAGTCATATTTTGTTCGGGTCAACGCGACCAAAACAACAGAAAAACTGAATTTTCTACTATAATTCTCATATAAAACCATATATTTTCAAACATTGAATGTGTATTTTTTTTTATTTTTTTTGAATAAATGGAACAAACCATTGCATTAAAAAAAAAATAACAACCAAATTCAAGAACTGGGCACTAAAGAGATAAGAGCAAGAAATAAGTCAATAGCCAAGAGAACTATTGAAACGAACAAAGAGGGAGGCCCTTTTTGTTCCAGATAACAGAGGAGTCTAGCCTACTAGCAAGAACCGGGGAGTGAATCCAAATATTATCTAATCTAGCCCAAATAATAGAAGCCTGTTGAAGATGTTGTTGAGCCCCTATTCGTGCCTTCAATTGTACAACACTACTAGAATCAAGCAGCGCATTCCATAGAGCGTCGTGAATAAAGTCCAAAGGCCAAAAGCTATAGGTAAAAAAACTGTACTATTACAAGGAATCTAAATTAGCCAGAGCAAGGAACCACGCAATAGGGTCTAAATATTCCGAAGAACATGGAAACATCAAGGAATCAAAGACCCAAAAATACACTAGGAAAAGTCTAGCCGGGCATATGGACTACACTAAAATTGGTAAATAGTGTTGGGTGATAATTAGTGTTGTTCCTTGTTTTTTACCCCCAATACTATTTTCCAACTTATGTGTAAATAGTGTAGGGGCACTTACCTCCCGCCGTCAAACTCTGCCCCTTCCCTGGGAAACTGTGATTTCCGCCTCTCGCCATCAAACTCTGGCCCTTCCCTGGAAAACTATAATTTTCGCCTCCCATTGTCCAATTTTGGCCCTTCCCTGGAAAACTATAATTTTCGCCTCCCATCGTCCAATTCTAGCCCTTCCCTGGGAAACTATAATTTCCGCCTCACGTTGTCCAATTCCTTCTCTAAAAAAAATTTATTTTTTGCTTGCTTGCTTGCCCCGCTCTTCCCTTGTCCGGTGACCACCTTGGAGAGATTGTGAGGAGTAGTGGAGACCGCCTTGGAGAGAAGAGGTGGAGGAGCTCTTCGGTCCATCAATTGAAGGAGGCTCCTTCCATAGAGGGTGGGTGGGTGGGTGGGTGGGTTATACTCCGTGGTTTTCCGCTCCTTGGTTTCCCGCCACTTGATTTCAAACTTTCGTCGCCTATATCTTTTTTTTGATGTATGTGATTGAACATTGAATGACACCATTGGATTTGTCTTTCTCTCCTCTATTTCCTCTAAAAAATAGTGTGTGTTTTTTTGGTTGCCACTTTTTTTTAAGCATTTCAGCATTTTTCAACGTTTTTTCAGCATTTTTTCAACAATTCAACATTTCATTTATTTATTTTAGCATTTCATTATTTATTTCAGCATTTTGCTGTCTATTTTAGCATTTCATTTTGTTCCCATCTAACACTAAATGCACTCTCGTAAAAATTTTGACTCTCTCTGTCATTCATCAAATTTTACTATAGAGCTAAAATAGTGTTAGATTGGATAAATAATGTTCTAACATTAACCTTGCAAATCACAATTAGTGTTACTGTTGACAATTAGTGTAGCCAACACTATTTACCAATTTTAGTGTAGTTGAAGCCTCTTAAATGTGGTAGAAGATATATTGAGCGTAGCTGTCTCAAACCTCTTGGGTCCGTAGACAAGAAAAGAAACGGTGTATGGATTGGAGGTTTTTTCGTACCCTAAAGAACAACAATTACAATTGGTATCAATGCCCAGGGCAATCTTTGCACGCCATGAGTGAACAGCTACCGCATTATGCCACATAGACCACATGAAAGCCACCTCAATCTGGTGAAAATACTAGAGGGAGATGGCCTGACCATTGTGAAGGGATGGACCTCTTTAACTAGCGATTTTTGGTGATAAGATTGCGGCCTAGGGAAGTAGTATAAACCACTAGTCTATTGCCATCGGGTCAAACTCCATAGATTGGATAGCACTAAAGAAGAGCATATGCAAAATGCTTTTTCTACTTCTAAAATTTGGATCCTACAAACAAAGCCAATATAATCTTGGACCTCAGTTGAAGCTAGAATAACAGCTTATATGGAGCTTATATGGAATTCATTGCCTCTTATGCTTGGCATATACTCTTGTATAGTACCATTCTATTGGTGTGGGCGTCCCGGTAGGCGTATGGGTTGCATTGCAATCCTTATTTAGTGTGGGTTGGAGAAATACTATGAATGTTGACATGGGAGCATGCAATAGGATAGCAGTTGCAATGCTGCTCCGGAGGCGCTCTCGCAAGAGGGGTGCAGATTTAGTGAATGATCAATGATCCACTGCCACTAAACGTAATTTGTGTTTCCAATCCATGTTTGTATGTTTGCTTCAAGCGGTCATTTATTTCCTTCTCGTTGAGTTAGATAGTAGAATCAGATTCGGGTGGGATTGAATAGGGCATTTTAGGATAATTTTGGGTTTTTAATTTGAATCTTGCACTGTAGGCTGGTACAGCATGGCGAGATTGTTGTACACCAATTCCCTTCAAGTAAGATTGGAACACGTACCAATAGTGTTAAAGACAGTCGAAGGCAACCAAGAGAGGATAAGCAAGGGTGAAAACACAGTAGAATGTGAATTGGTAGTTGCCGTTACCAACAGGGGCAAGCACGTAGAGATTCACCTGACCATTGCAAAATGAGGTGACTCTTCCGGAAGGCTATGCCAAGAGTTCATCAAGCTTTCTCATTTGGACTAGGGTGCTAGAGGTTAAAGTTAATCAAGAGGCGGTTTGGGAGGAGTCGGAACGACTTTGGAGACACGCCATTGTCACTTACTTTGTCGGTGGTTGGCAAAATTTGTTTGTATTAGCTCAATGAATTGCGTCCTTACAAGCTCAGGTTGGCAAATGGATAGGCTTAGGACGTGATCTTGGCAAAGGCTACTTTCACATCTTGACAAGGCACATCGAAGCAACACAAAAAATACTCATGATCACTCCTCATCACTCCAAGTGGGGAACCTGCATTCCACAGGCGTATGGCTTGGGTTTCAACACTAATCACCCTGCTCGTCTGAAGGTACCCACCTAGATAATCCTAACAGGAATTCCAGTGGAAACACAATGATTCCATATCCATAGTCGGTTTGATCATCATGTGGATTACACGTATAGTCGTAAGTGATGGCAAGACATGTGAATGGAGTCCCCGCAAAATGACCTTCGCCACTCACGCCTTTCGTGACTAGTATATTTTCAAGGTTCTCCATGAGGTCTGAAAATGCAGCTCTCGAATAGCAATACATTTTTTTGCGTAAATACCTCAGACAATGCATATAGCTCCGAATGTGGGTACACAATCCTACATTGTAAATGAAGAAACAATGTTAGTCAATTCATTGCATAGTATCTAACTTCAACAAATGTTTGGAAATAAAAAATCTTTAAAGTTAAATTTGAAGTCTTTCATATGAAAAATTTATAGTTTGATTCAAGTACAAATTTATAGACATGTAGTTATTCCCCTAAAACACTTGGCCACCATATAAATCTTTGTTATAAATACATAAATTAGAAATTCAAAGTGAAACTTTGAGTCTTTGACATGTAGTTCTCCTAAAAAAAAAACGTACCCTCATGTGGATTGTCACTTCAAAAAACACAATTTAGACCAATTTTTATTTGATTGAAATTTCTATGTATAAATATCATTTTGGGGGACAATCAAAATGTCTCATTCTTTTTTTTAAGAAGAATATACATTTTGACTAGAATCACATGTTATAAATGCTATGAAGTTTGAATTTTTGTTCTTTGCAACCTAACATATAGAAATTTGACCTCAAACACGGGTTTTTTCTTTTCACTCTATAGAAATTGCAAAAATAATTGTTTTTGATATATATAGTTATTTGATGTTGTTTTTTTGTTTCCGTTTCATTTTTTTGCAATTCATGGAGTGAAAATGATTTAATACAATTTTGAGCTCCAATTTTAGAAAATAACATTTCAATAAATACAAATCTAGAATTCATTTAACTTGTACATAACATCTTGTCAACATGTACTTTCTTCCTATAAAAAAAGGAGACATTTAAATTTCCCACAAAAAATGTAGCTCTATATTGAAATGTCATTTATATTATGAAAGGTCTATAAATAGTCCAATCTAATTGAAATTAAATATGAGTGTACAATCCCTATTATACAACAATATGTCCAAATTTCATTTCATAATTCCAATTTTTCAATTGATGCGAAAAACTTACATGGATGCCATTTCCTTTAAGAGTCATCCTAGTAAAATTGTCCTCATTAATAAAAGATTTTGAAAAGGATAATTTTATATATGGAATACTTGAATTTGAAACTTACCATGCCATTTGGCGATTCTCCAACATCCCATACATCACCATTCGAGTGCCACCAATCTTTTTTCCCCACGTGATGGGTTTACCGAACTTCTCAAGTGATGATGCCATATTGTAAAGATATGGAATTTTATCCTTGGAAATCAAATCTGTAAGAAATATCCCCATGACACTCTTTGAGAGTGCCATCCTCTCTTCAATGGCGACGGATCCATAGAGAACTTCAAAATGCACCTTATCCTCTTCAAAATTGTAATATGTATCATAATACGTCTTCCGCCAATATACCTATAGAAACAAATATTCCACAGCCATATTAGAGATATGCAACAATATCTAATAATTCTTGAATCTTCATTATAAATACATTCTAATTAATCCATCAACAACCAATAGACCACATTATGTCCTCTTCAAATTTCCAATGGTAAAATCTCGAAAGAATGAAACAAATTTCAATTTTTTTTAATCTCCAAACTTGTAGAAAAAAATTTGACATACTTGTTGCATATTTTTATTTTCAAAATTTATATATGGAAAGTATTTAGAAATTCATTTAGGAAAGGTAGTCTAATAAAAAAAAGGGAAGAAATATATATTTTTGTAAATACAAGGAATAGAAGGGATGGAAAACAAAATTCTTCCACATCCCTAGCCTAGACTCTGCAAATTATTTGTGATACATTTTCAAAGTTTTATAACTAGGAACTTCAAGAGTAACAAATAGACATGCTTGTTGCAATTAGTGATTTCCAAAATTTCTATATAAAAAATAGTCTACAATGTGCTTAGGATTTGTAGTTCAATCAAAAAAAGGGAGCACTTATTTCATTTTTAAATGCAAAGAAGAGTAGGGATGGAAAAAAAGCTCTTCAACATTCATAGTCTAAATTCTTCAAATTTCCAATGGCAAAATCTTGAAAGGGTGAAACACATCTTAAAGTTTTTTTAACCCTAAACTTATTGAGTAAGAATTAGACATACTTCTTGCATTATCTTATTTTCAAAATTTATATGTGGAAAGTACTTAAAAATTCATTTAGAAAAGTTAGTTATATTAAATAAAGGGAAGAAATATACAATTTTTTTAAAAACAAGGAATAGAAGGGACAGAAAAAAAATCGTCCACATACCTAGTCTAAACTCTTCAAATTACCAATGACAAATTTTTGGAAGAATTCAAAAAAATCTATATATATTCTAAACTTCAAACTTGTAGGGTAGTCAATTTACATTTATGTTGTATTTATTGATTATCAAAATTTCTATGTTGAAAGTAGTTTAAAATTCTTTAAGATTATATAGTCTAATAAATGGAAAGGGCAAATATATTTTTTACAAAATACAAAAAATAGTAGGGATGGAAGAAAAAAATTCTTCCACATTCCTAGTCTAAACTCTTCAAATTTCTAATGGTAAAATCTCACAAGGGTGAAACAAATTTCTAAGTTTTTAAACTCCAAACTTGTAGAGTAACAAATTAATATACTTGTTGCATTTTTTTATTTTTCAAATTTTTATGTGGAAAGTACACCAAAAAGGATATTTAGTGTTGGATTACATTTAGTGTAATTACCACCCTACTTGACCCTACACTAAATGTCAATTTTAGGATGATTAGTGTAGTGCTAAACTTCAATGCGCCGCCTTCGCCTTCTCTTCCCTTCTACCTTCCTTTAATAAGTTCTAACACTAAATGTAAACATTTTCAGATTTCAGATTTACCATAGAGTATATTTAATGTTAGAAATTACATTTAATGTTACTTACTTTAGTAGGCTTAATGATATTTAGTGTCATGGTTCGCAAATAGTGTTGCCAACACTAAATACCCTTTTTAGTGTAGTTAAAAATTCATTTAGGAAAGGTATTCTAATTAAAAAAGGGAACAAATATATATTTTTAAAATACAAAGATTAGTAGGGATGGAAAAAAAAATTCTTCCACACTCCTAGTCTAAACTCTTCAAATTACCAATGACAAATTTTTGGAAGAGGGTCATTGCAAGAAAGACCGATCCTACTTGCTAGTCACGGAGCAAGTGATTCTCTTGTCATCCGCTATAACTTTTGAAGCAAAAGTCCTATGAACATGAAATTTTTATTGGAGATACCTAACTTGATAGTAATTGGATCCTTTATTTATTAGAAATTTTAAAAAATTGTCGTCTTCAATTTTTTCAGCTTTTCTTGTCTATTTGACTCTAGAGTGTAAATAGGGTTACTCTTTTGTCTTATTTCCACTTGCAGGTCTAATAGATGTGTAAATAATACTTAAGACTTGGAACGGTGAAAATCTTTAGATTTAAAAGAGTCAATTTGCCATGATACGAAGAGGGTCAAATAGCCTAGGTAGCTCTTCTTGTGAAGAGTTGTCTTTCAGTTTTGGGACTATAAGTCCAAAGGTCGAATTTCATTGTTTTCAATTCACACCAAAGTTGTATGACTCACCTGTGAACTTTGCGCTTATTTGAATATATTTTGTGAGCTTTCAAACTTGTCAAATTGTCTATTCTACTTGTGTGAGCTATATCAATTCGCTGGAGTAAGTTTGCCTGCCTGTTTGATTGCGGAGCTGTTGAATTGTCTAATCGGCTGAGTGAATTGGCTGTGTTGTGACGTGCGTGGAGAAACGAACAAGTCGACTTGGAATGGAACGAGTAAGTTAACTGGTTCCTTGTGTGCGATTCTGTGTGTTCTCAAATTTGTGTGGAATGTATGATTTGATGAATTATTATCTAGCATTGTGTATGTGGAGTTATCGTCTATTTGACTGAGTCTGTAAAGTTGTGAATAAGTGACTGAGAAAGGGTCTCGTCAATTTGATTGTGAGCTGCGGTGAGAATTGTCGTGAATGCAAATAAAATCAATTAAAAATGAATTGAATCGCAAATTGTGAAATACCGGTCTATTTGACTGTTTGAGAAACTGTGAAATATATTGAGCAATAGAATTGCGATCTATGAGTCAAATTGCCTTGATTAAATTAAGATCAAGTATAGTTGTCTGTCCATTTGACTGCGAGTAACTTTGTATGCAAATGCTGAGTTACTGGTCTATTTGAATTTTGATCTATTTGCCGAATGCATTAGTCTAATTGACTGCTTGTTATGACTGTGTATGTTTGATGATAATTGGGTTGAATCCATAATGTTTATATGGTGTATGAAATGAAGTTCAGCCTATGTCAAATTGATTGTTGAAATAATCTCAAGTTTAATTATGAGTAATTTGAATATGGAGTCTGTAAGTTTTAACCTGGGTTTGTGAGTTAATTTGTGAACACTGAGGAAAATCAAGCACGGTCGAATTGACTATGGCGAATTGATAAACTAAGCGGACTGACTGTGGAGTGTCCCAGTTTCTGATGTCAATTTGCATGTGTCTCGGTGTGCATATGTGATTAGCTTGTTTAAAGTCTAATTGATGATGCTGTATTAAGTTGATTGTCTAATGTGTACCCAAATACCCAATTGACGCAATGTTCGGTCTTCATTTGGTTAATATGTATAATATGGTAAACTGATAAATTATCAAAGTCTAATTGACAGATAGAATTTGAATCTAATTCCCATTGTAAGAATTGATGTGAATTATCTAATTTGTTTGCAGAGAAACGTCGTCGATTTACCCTTGCATCTTGTATGTTTTGATCATGTTTAATATCTGGCAATTATCTAACGGATACAAGTTCAGTCGAATATGCACATGTCATTGAGTTAGTTGACCGGCTGTGAGTTTTAAACTACTTGCTGAACAGGGTGATACTGCACTGGTCAAATTGACGGACAAACGAGTTTATTTACTGTGAGCATTAGGCAACAGAATCTAATTGCAACACAAAGGGGTACATAGAGCAAATTGACGAATTCACTTATATACAAAATTAATTTTATTTGAAGTTAGTAATTAAGTCAAATCTCATATAGAGTATATGGGTGAATGCAAGAAACACCTATACTATTTGTTGCGTTCCGTCACACCTTAGTTTTTTATTTTTGTTTTGGCTATAACTTTTGTGTTTTAGGTCCAAATGACTCAAAATTTATAGGAAAGCTACTTATAACTATTATATACTATATTTGATTTTTGAGGATTTTTAAAAAATAATTTACTATTTTTAAACAACCCCAAAAATTTCTCACAATGGCTGATTTAGGGGGTTTTAGCACCATTTAAGCGCAAAAAAATGAATTTTGAGCTGAAATTTGGAGAGGATGGTCTCTCAGTAGACTAATAGCTACTGTGCAAAGGAATTTTAAAAATACTTATTTTTATGTGGTGTAGAGGTCCACAAAGAGAGCTTCTTTCTACATTTTTTTTCAAAGATATAAAACAATATTTTGGTGATTTTTTTGGTCAAATCTCATCACCAAAAAGTCTTCTCAAATGCTCAATTTTTATATATTTAAAAAAAAAATCCTATTTTTTTAAAAATTAAAATGTTAGAAGTGGTATTTTCTTCACTGGAATTCTATGTGAATTCTATGTCCAAAAGTCCGGTGAAGAAAATACCACTTCTAACATTTTAATTTGTAAATAATAGGATTTTTTTTTAAAATATATAAAAATTGAGCATTTGAGAAGACTTTTTGGTGATGAGATTTGACCAAAAAAATCACCAAAATATTGTTTTATATCTTTGAAAAAAAATGTAGAAAGAAGCTCTCTTTGTGGACCTCTACACCACATAAAAATAAGTATTTTTAAAATTCCTTTGTACAGTAGCTATTAGTCTAATAATAGACCATCCTCTCCAAATTTCAGCTCAAAATTCGTTTTTTTGGATTCCAATTAGTGCTAAAACCCCCTAAATCAGCCATTGTGAGAAATTTTCGGGGTTGTTTAAAAATAGTAATTTATTTTTTAAAAATCTTCAAAAATCAGGTATATTATATAATAGTTATGAGTAGCTTCCATGTAAATTTCGAGTCATTTGGAGCTAAAATACAAAAGTTATGGCCAAAACAAAAATAAAATACTAAGGTGTGACATTTCACATTAAGTGTTTCTTGCAATCACCCATATATAGTTGTTGAGATTTGTTCTTATTGCAAAATCTATAGTACAAGTCAAGTTGATCATGTAGCTTGAAGTTGGTAGCAAATTGACTATGCATTAATGAATAGATTAAATGACGGCTTTAGGTTCTATTTCTCTATGGTTTTGTCCATAAATTGTTAGCAAGTCAATTTGACCTACAAGACATTGAGCAAATTGGCTGACGACAAGATTGTCCAAGTAAAAGGGAAGAATTACTCCTTTCCTTAAATAATTAAGGAATCTCTGTGAAAATTGCTAGAATAAGGAGAGAAAGAAAAGAGGATTGAATTCAATATACTTGCAAGTTATATTATAATATTATTAAGTGGCTAGAGCATACACTCACAAAGACAAATTGACGTTCCCAAACAAATTGACTTGAGAATTGATGTGAGCCACACACTAGACAGGACTGGAACGCCATACATTGTGTCTTATATTTAGCATTTGGTTTTGGACTGTGACAAATTGACATTAGGATTATTTCTTTGGGTTGTTGTCTATAAACCAAACTACAAAACAAAGTAAACAAGTATCCACAATACAAAACAAGTGACTTTAGTCATAAAACATTAGACTTATTGACCTTTCCTAGAGGAATTACCCCCCTATATTTATTGTCTTGGGGTTTTGTCGAGTAGGCAAAATCTACATTATAAAAATCATTTTATATTTAAAAATCATTTTTATTAATTTGTCACAATGTAAGGTTTAGGATTTTTTACTATGTTAGGAGTCCTCAAATTTAATGATCTAGAGTTGAAATTTTTATGGTCTATTTGCATAGTAGAAAAATATATTCCTACCAAAGGAAATCAAAAAATATATTTTGTGTCTTCTTCATGAGTGCAAACAACACTCCCATTGTGCGCAATTTCTGAACAATGAAGATGGTTCTAAGATCAATATTTTGGTGAAATCTCATCACTATAAACTATTCCCAAATAGACAATTTTTAGAGTTTTTTAAATTTTTTTTTCTATTTTTTACAAATTAAAATGTGAAATTACAGTGCAAGTATCAATTTTCTTGAGATTTTGCACTTTTCTAGTTCTCCTACTAAGAGAATTTTTCTATGCTTTTCCTTCCTAGGGTACCTTCTTCTTAAAGGTGTATACATTAAACATCTTTTTTACATTTAAAAAAAATTGATTTTCTAATTATAAAGCCCTCCCAAAAGAAAAAATGAGCATTGTGGAAAACGCTACGCTTTTTGAACAGTCTTTCTTGCAATCACCCAAGAGTGAAACAAATCTCCAAATTTTTCAAACTAGGAACTTCTATAGTAATAAATAGACATACTTGTTACAGTTTTTAAATTCCAAAATTTCTATGTGAGAAGTAGTCTAAAATGTATTTAGGAAATGTAGTTCAATAAAAGAAGGGAGCACTTATTTCATGTTTTTATGCAAAGAAGAGGAGGGATGGAAAAAAAATTCTTCAACATTCCTAGTCTAAACTCCTCAAATTTCCCATGGCCAAATCTTGAAAGGATGAAACAAATCTCAAAGTTTTTAAAACTCCAAACTTGTAGAGTAACAAATTGACATACTTTTTGCATTTTTTTATTTTCAAAATTTCTATGTAAAAAGTAGTTAAAAATTAATTTAGGAAATGTAATCTAATAAAAATAGGGAGTCAATATATTTTTTTAAGAGAAGGATCAGTAGGTATGGAAAAAAAATTCTTCCACATTCCTAGTCTAAACTCTTCAAATTTCCAATGACAATTTCTTAGAAGGCTGAAACAAATCTCAAAATTCTTAGGAAAAAGGAATTTGTAAATTAGCAAATAGATATACTTGTTGCATTTTTTATTATCAAAGTTTCTATGTCAAAAGCAATTAAAAAATCATTTAGGAAATTCAAACTAATAAAAAAAAAGGGAAGAAGTCTATATTTTTTTATAATTAAAAGAATAGTAGGGATGGAAACAAAAGTCTTCCGCATTCCTAGTCTAAACTTTTTCAAAATTCCATTGACAAATTCTTGGAAGGGTTAAACAAATCTATTTTATTTTAAACTAGCAACTTGCCAACTTCCAAAGTAACAACTTATCATACTTGTTGCATTTTTCAATTTTTAGAATTTATATGTGACAAAATTGTAAAATATATTTTGATAATATAGTATATTAAAAAAAAGTTAATTTAAAAAAAATGCAGTAATTAGTAAAAAAAGTCTTTAAAAAATTCTCTGGCATTAGAGTTATTCGTAAAGTACCCAAAACCGGGGTTTAAACCCCGCAGTTTTGTGAAAAAACAGGTTTTGGGCAAAAAGTCAATACAAAAGTGGGTATCAAACTTTCTTAAGCACCCAAATCAACCAAAAAGAAGTTTGGTCCGGACTTTGCCTGCGGTTTAGTGGTCACCTACGGGGTCGGGGTCACCTGCGGGGTCGTCCGTCGGAGGAAATTTGTCGGAAAAAGTCCCCTCCAAACTGGGGGGGACTTTATGAATAACTCTATTAGTACTCTAAACTTTTCAAATTTGTTATGGCAAATTCTTGGAAGGGTGAAATTAATTTGAATATTTTTTTAAATAAAAATCCGTATAGCAATAAATTGACAAACTTGTTTCACTTTTTGATTTTCTAAATTTCAATAAGCAAAAGTATTTAAATTTTTTTTTAGAAACATTTATAGTATAATAAAAAAATGAAGCAAATTTTTGATTTTCATGCATAGAATTGTAGGGATGGAAAAGATTATATATTGAATCCTTTCTACCGGGAGAAACTTTGCATGCAATAAATTGTACTTGAAAAAAAGAAATTAAGGTTATATAAAGAACCTTTGAAACTTTACGGAGAGGAATTTTTGGAATTTCAAGATGAAGCTTGTGTTGTAACTCGAAGTGTTATTTCATGACAAGGAAGCTGAGGTCCATGTTGGTATCACAATAGGTGCAAACATATTGGATTTTCCCATCTTCAACAAATATAATACCCCAAGTCTCCAAGATATTCCGGAAATTCACCAATTCTGCTAACATCACAAAGTTTAGACCCTACGGTTTGTCAACAGTTATCATGTGGTTATTGTTGTTTCATGGGTTTGCATGTTAATTACAATTTATCACATCATTACGATGCATTACTTTGCATCGTGACAATGCAGTTGCAAATAATGCATTGTAACGATGCAATAACAATGCTGAAGTAACGCATCGTAATGATGCGGTAAATTGTAATTAACGTGCAAATCCATGAAACAACAATCACCACATAATAACTGTTGACAAACTGTAGAGTATAAACTTTGTGATGAACCTCTTATGTTTCTCCCCGGCTTTGTGATGAGCAATGTGCAATGCATTATGAGGAATTGGTTCACATTGGCAAATGTCACATTGAAATGGCGGTGGAGCTTGAGCTTTTTTTTTCTTTGCCATGATGATATCCTAAATTAATTTTAAATAATTTCGTGTCAATTGCAATTAGAGAAATATGTATAAATTGAATAAAAACATTCAACGGATGCTTTAACCCCTAAAGTTCCTTGACTATGTTCTCACCAAAAATGCTCCAAAACTGCCATTTCTAGTACAAGTACCAAATTTTTGAAAAATATCATTTTTGGACACATGTAACCATAGGATCTTGTAGTATTCTGGTTTGAGAATATGTGGAAAAAATTTCAGAAATTTCCATCTTGTAGATTGGAATATATTAGCGTTTGAAGTGACAAAAGTCCTTTTTTTGGCCCTGCAAAAAACCGGGCAGTTGCACTTCACAAGGTCAGATTATTATGAAAATTTTCCAAAATGGTTGTGCTTCTTTGGATTCATTCTTCAGGATAAATTGGCTACATGCTTGAAAATTTTCAGATTATTTGGAATTGTACAACATATAGGAAAAAAATAGTAAGTAGAAAGAAGTAGAAAATGGTTCAAAACACTAAATTGTTAAGAAATTAATTATGAAATTGAAAAATGTCAATCCCAATGGTTGCAATGTTGTAATAAATAACCTACATCCTACAATTTTATTTTTTTTGAAAAATATTGAAAACTGAGTGAAATAAACGACTTCAAAGTTTATTTTAGAGTAGACAATCCATAACTGCCCGCAAACTAAAAATTCTCATAACGTTTGACTCATTGATCAGAATGGAATGATTCAAAGCTTTCCACATATATATAAATCTAATAAACCAATTTCAAATTTTTATTTTTGAAAAAAATGATTTTTTCTGATCTGGCCGGATTGCCCGAGTTGAGAAACAAACAACATATTAGGCCATAACTTTTGACTTGTATTTCCAAATGTTATGAAATTTGGTGCATATGAAAGATATTCCTCGTCCCCACCTTCTATAAAAATTTCAGCCCAAAATATGCAAATCTCTAGTCACACGTACCTGCCCAAAATTTCTATGTTGCCAAAAAAGGCATGTTGGTCCTTTAGGGGTTAAAGCTCATTTACATGTACTATAAGTGAACGGTAAGGTCTACATCCTTTTGCCAAATATGAATTCTTCCCCTGAAAATACAAACCACACTCAATAGTATAGGAGGTCCTACTTGTGGTTTGTATTTTTTGGGTGAACATTTATCGTTGTTTCCCTTGGAAAGGGAGCATCCACGCTGTCTAGAAAAAATGCAACCTACAAAAGTACTTTTGAATGAATGAGTACACCACAAAGTTCCTCTGCCACGAATTGTCAACAATAATCGTATGATTATCGTCGAGCATTGCTTTCGTGTTACATTCATTCATTTGAAAACATTGTTACAACACAATAATGACATGCATTAATACCATGCAATTGAAGCATGTCATTCATATTTGAGTTTGAAGTGCTAAAGTTGCAAGATAACTATGCATGGCGAAATATGTATGACTTCAGTGGTTTAGTAATGGGTGACTAACTTTGTACAACATTAGTGCTTTTCTAAGACATATAAAGTTAGTGCAATAATCACACAACATCATGTCCGTGCATAGTTATTGTACTAACATTGCATTTTTTTATTTCTCACAATTTCACAATACTAAGTCAATTGAAAAGCAGGAAGTGTGTTCAAAGTAGAAATTTAGACCTCATTTAGGCATAGTAGAATAACTTTTTTCAAAAACTTTGAACTAAGAAAAGTTGGTAAATTAAGATAGCTTTCATCTCAAGAAATCCGTTTGAGATTTAGAATTTCCAATAAAAGTTATGGACAAAGTTTAGAGACGGCTTGGAAGGGACAATTTTTTGACATTTTCAAACATTGCCTTTGAATTTCGTCCATAACTTTTGATTGGAGGCTCTAAATCTCAAACGGATTTTTGGAAATGAAAGCTAGATTTATTAATCAAGTTTTACTAGTTCAAAGTTTAAAAAAAGAAGTACTCTACTATGCCAAACTGAGGTCTGAATTTCTACTTTGAACACGATTTATATATTTTCAAAACAAGTTGACTATGAGAAGTCAAGCTCTCATCTTCAAGTTATCTTATATCTTTGAGTGTTCATAGAGTGGATTGTTGTATAAAGAGGACCTCTCCACCCTCAACTCTCACCAACTACCAATGAATAGATTCTGTCATTATGCTACCAAGTTTCTTGGTGGCCTACTAATGAAATCAATTCAAGCTGTAATGAAGTAATTCTTTCACTATGCTATCAAGTTTCTTGGTAGCCTACTGATGGATTTAGTTCAAGCTTCAATTTGATGGCCTACAATAATGATGGATTCAGTTCAATCATTTCGTGCAATTACTAAAATGTAAACTAGAATTTATTAGAATGTATACTAATCAAGTATTGACAAACAAAATACAAGAAATTTAGTTAAGAAAAAAATTATTGTTAATTAGAATGGTGATCAACAATTAAACATTGATACCATTTAATAAGCATTATTGCAATAATGACAACAATGACGATATTGCTATGAATTTTCCATGCACTTCAACACACAAAATGCACGACAAAGATGATCCATTTTTGTGCCTAATTTATGTCTTTTGCGCATTTGTGATTAATGCAAAGAAGTTATATAGTTAATACAAATTATAAAGTAGTGCCAATTCTTTATAGTTATTATGTGCATTGTAACGATGCAATAACTTGCAAATTAACGTTTGCACCCATGAAACAATAGTAACTACATGATAATTGCTAACAATTCGTCGGTCCTAAACTTTGAGATGTAGGGTCCATTTGAATGGGCATTTAAGAGTTTACTGACTCTACGTAACATACACAATATTACATTTAAACTTATCATTGACTAGCAAAGCCAACATATATAGTTCTTAGTGTTCAACATGACCACCTCACTCTAAGAAATAAATTGATCACCCTTGTTATAAGTTCTAAGCATCATTGTGAAACATAATAAGGTAGGCATCCAAAATGCGCCACTAACCTTAAACCGCCATCTGAACTTTGTGTACATCTCCAAAATCAATTGTGTACCTATATGGAAGAAACGCTTTTAGAACCAGACTGTGTTTCTTCATAACTTTTGCATATAATATCCCAATGTTGCGTTCTTTTGTACGTTAGAATCTCTTTTCACTTGCCAATAAAAAAATATAAAAACTTAAAGAGTCTAATAATAGTAACTATACTCAAGAGCAATTAGTGGTGGGTTTGGGGTATCTACTTTAACAAAATTGATTATGATCTTTCTTACTCGTTTTCAAGGTTTATATTCCTAAAGAAGTTCGGGCATGCTTTATATCTTCTCAACCAAAGAAATAAAAAACTAATAGTAAAAGTTCGTCTATGAAAGGGTGGACTATAGAATGGAGCTTTACTGATGACAATGTTCTTCTCAGAGAACCTAATTGAATCCTCATGAAGTTAGCTACGAGACCTTAGTTTGCTTGATAGTTTATCTCCACTAAGAATTGAGCTCTGCAGAGTTCTTCAAAGCTTATTTGATACGTATAACTTGAACTTGAAAACACTAAAATTTAAATTTGCTCACAATCAATCGGACCACAAGAGTGGTGAGGGACATTTGGCCATTCTTTTTTCATCAGAACAGAACAAAACTAGGACTGCATTATTGATTGTAGGGGAGCTAGCTAACAAAAGTCAACCTACAACATGAATTGATGTTGCAAACTAGTGCAAAAGGTTGTAAGAGAAAAATTCTATTGACTAGAGGAAAAATAGTGTCTAGAGTCTACTTAGACCTCCAATGGAATTGCCAACAATAGTAGTTCATAGGACTGAACCCTAAAATTTGAAGTTCCATGGTTGAGCTTGTAGCTTCCATGCTAATGGATGCAAAACAATTAAGTTAGAGCCCTAGTAGTACGTGGGAATGTTACCTGAGCAGTTGCTTCTTCACATGTCTGTCTACACTTAGAGACTTTGAAGAAGTGAGACGGGAGGCATTGGCGAGAAGAAGATAAGGAATAGCAAGAAATGCAGCACACTCCAATAACACTAGAGCTTTCGTTCAACACAAAACCACGACAAAACGTGAGTTGAATGACAAGGAGTTGTCGGACAAGAAGCATTGAAAGGGAACTTAAAAAATAGCTCCCAATGTAAAGAATTGATATTAAACCTAAACTATGAACCCCTAATAAGTAATCACTTTACACAAGTGATCACCTGAAGCACCTAAATGAAACAAACAACATGCATGCCAAAACAAGAATCAAGCATACCTAATGGACATTTCCACGCTTCTGAGAGCTCCTACACTTTACATGATGGATCACAAATTATGAGCATGAACAACCATAAGAACCATTCTGACCTACCTTATGCGAAGTTTGATACATGGTGCCGCCTTCATTTACTCTTCATCGATAGGTTTCAAAGAACAGACGTTGAGCAGGCATGTAGACGTTGAGCATGAAGAACCCAAAGTCAATGAATCCGTCAATGGTGATTGGCTTTTTGAGCTTACAGGAATTTCCTTTAAATTGAACACGAAGCAAATATTTTTGTAGTTGTTATCATTTTTTTTTAATAATAACCATACAAACGTGAAGTAGACATGGTAGATCACATGGAAAAATGAAACACAAAAATATCATTTATGGATTGAAAGGTTCTAATGTTTGATCATGAGGGTGTAAAAAATGTGAAAGTGATTTAAAAAAAAGATACTTGTGAAAGGGCATAATGTGCCTAATCCCCATTCCTATAAAACTTCTCAAAATGTACTCTACCAATTTTTTA
The DNA here is from genome assembly GCA_951799445.1 of Pseudisothecium myosuroides. Taxonomy (NCBI): domain Eukaryota; kingdom Viridiplantae; phylum Streptophyta; class Bryopsida; order Hypnales; family Lembophyllaceae; genus Pseudisothecium; species Pseudisothecium myosuroides. The sequence continues at coordinate 19,412,280 of OX637290.1, read as the reverse complement.
AATGAATGTTTCTAAGTGATTTTTTCTCTTAGGTCAAGTGTAGGTGAGGCTAATTTCTAGGAGCCCTAAACACAGAAAAAAGAAGATTAGCAATTGATGCCCTTTCAAGAATTCATGAATAAAAAAATTAAAATAATTTCTTTCTAGAAACAGATTTTTGATGCAATAAATAGTCTTAGAAAAAATTCTTCAAATATATAAAGTACTCAAAGTATTAACTTTGGAAAATTGTTTGTAACCCGTAAATGCCCAAGGCATTTCCTTGAGCTTATAGAATTTTTCTCTAAATTGAACAAGAAGCCAACATTTTGATGAGTTGTATCATTTTTAAAATTAGAACAATACACATTCAAACTACACATGCTAGAGATCACATAAAAAAAGGACAACAATATCACTTTTGGATTGGAAAATTGTAATGTTCGGTCATAAGCAAGTTAAAATTGAGGTAGTAATTAGAAGTATTTCAATCATGTTTTCACTTGTCAAATGGGAGAACTTGGTCAACAAAAAGATTTTAAGTTACTGGGCCAAACATGCATGAACCCAATCAATGAATGGGTTTTGAAAATCTGCTCTCCAATTTTTTTAAATGAATTTCTAATGTGAATTTCATTCCCAAGATCTAATGTATTTGAGGCTCTTGTCCAAGAGCCCTCAACACTACGAGAAGTCTAGATTGCAATGGACACCCTTCCAAAAAAAACTTGATTAGAAAAATCATTAGGAATAATTTTAGAAATTGGCTTTTGGGTGATAAAACTAGACTAGAAGGAGAATTTCTCTAAAATATAGAAGAATAAAAATAGCAATTTTTTTAGGTTTTAATTACCTTCAAAGTATTATTGACACCAACAAATCTTCAAGAAATGGCTTTATAAAGTCCACTCTAGTAGTTTTCAAAATGAATTTGTAATGGGATTTTCTCTCTAAGCCTTATTGTACAGCACTCTAGTTTCCAACAACCCTGAACACTATAAGATTAAGTTTTGCAATGTACATTCTTGCACACAATCTTCTATGACAAATTAATGAACATTAATTTAGAAGTTAAATTCTTGATGCTCAATTTAGACTTGAAAATTAATTTGTCAGGAAAAGGAACTACTAGAAATAATAACTCCAAAGCATTGTATAGAATTGAACTTAAAAGAATTTCCAACACCAAACTATGGTGGCTTCTTCATTTTAGGGGCTGAAATTCCAAAGTCAAATTTTCATACAAATTAAACAACAACTACCATTTCAAGTGTGAGAGAAAAAAATTGGATTTGGTCATTTTTGCATATCAAATAATAAAATGTTTTTGTAGACAAATGAATGTTGAGAGGAAGCATACAAACTCCACAATTATTTGATTTCCAAAAAAAAATTATGGACATTCCAAGCCCAAAGGCATTCTTGAAGTCAAAATTTGAATTTTTACATCACTCATTTCTTCAAGTGTTTTGAAAATTAACCAAATAAAATGTGACAAGTGAAAATTGTAGAAAAAATTTTACATACTTCATTTTGGTGAGTTTCATATTCCAACCTTATAGAACATGCATGGTCAATGAAAATGTAGAAATTCACTGAAGAAGAAGAAGCCTTGCCAAATGTAGCCTTAAACACAAACAAAACCAAAGTACATGAAAAATGTCTCTTTTCACATATAGTTTAGTAGGGTGTGTAGAAACGGATTTTGTGTCTGGATTTTCTACAAAAAGCATGAACTATAGTCTCTGTCAAATAGCAATTCTTTCATAGACTAAGCATAACATATTTAACAATTTGAAATAAATAATATGCAATAATTTTGAACCGAGTTGGTCCTCAAGCATAGTGAGCAAGATGATTACAAAATTTAGGTAAGTGAAGGAGCAAAGGTTCAAGTCACTAATTTACCAGAGGTTCATGAAGCATTAGAGAACTCAAAAGTACTGAAGTTTGCCCTACAAAAAAAAGGCCCACCTACTGTGTCTTTCATATAGTAAAGTTTGAAGACATCAGAAGAGCTTCAGATTTTTAAACTAAGGCTATAATATATACAAGAAGAATCCAGAACAATCTCCCTTATGTAAACTTGTGAAAAAGAGGAGTGTGCTTCAACTGCTTCAAAAACTATTGCGACGACAAGCCACTCTTGCATGCTGCCCACGGTTTGGTGCCATTGTAATTTGGAAAGGATTCTGCTTCCAAAAAACTTAGGCAACTGTTGTGTAAGTAAATACACTATCAGTGTAGAAGCCTAGCATGCATGTTATGGTAGCAATTCTGTTGGCACATCCACTTGAAGCCGCAAGCAGGACAATACCAATGTTGTCGCATTCCACACTCTACACATTTGCGTCTTAGACTAGATTGCCAATGGCTATGTAGAAGTGGATCCCGACGAGGCCTAACTGTGGGAATTACTGCTGCCATAGATTGACGAAGCTCTATTGTAGGCTAAACAAGGAACTTGCCTATAGCAATTATAAATTGCATATGGCTTTTTACCTTTAATCCAAGATGCTCCATTTTAGCCATATAAATCACATATGAATTTACCATGGATTGATCCAAGACAAAGAACAATAACTTGTGCCACCACTTGTGGCTTTTTAATTGAGAAGAGTAATTGCCACAAATTTGGTCTGTGACATCAACTCCTCTCATATACTCTTGATATTTCTTGTGTATGGGAGATGTAGGAACCATCAGTTGTCTCAATAATCTGAAAATCCTCCTCAATACATTCGCATTTGGCTCCCAGGGACTTGCTTTAGTACTTTGTAGAGTTACTAGTTTTTTATCTTGCCAAGAGATGACGCTCATTTGTCTATGGTCATTGGTTTGTACTAGCATGGATCCTCTCACTTTAGGGTTGCTTTCACAATACAAACCACGAGGTAAGTTTTTTGATGACCGCCTCACTGTACCAGTAGCCTATATACCCTCCATCATCAATTGATGGAACAAATTTACACTGGCAAAGAGGTTGTCAACCACTAAGCAATGACCCCGCCTTTGAAGCCCCTCTACCATCCTTGTAACAACATGATAACCGAGACCATGTTCTCTTGTGCCACTTTCCTCTCCAAAGTATTTCTTGATGTTGGAGACAAACTTGGACTTTGAAGAAGATAGAACCCAACATTTTATACCAAATTAAACAAACGGGCTTGTCAGGCATGAATTGCCTAATAAAATAGTAAAATGCTGCCTTTGTGGGGATAAATTAAAATTTATGAGCTTGGCATTGGGGCTTGATGTATACTGGTATGTCAAACAAGCCCTTAGAGTAAGCTTCAGGAGTTTTACTTTGAGAAGAAGCACCTGCAACTGACGATAGACTGGTAGCTCTCAAGTTGGGAGTGCTTGTTTCTACAATGCATTGTGTTTGCTAGTTGTTGTAGGACATTCTTCATTATTAGAAGATCAATGGTACAAAACCTTTACAATGTTGCTTCAGCATGTTGTTGTGGGGCTGCTCTTAAGGTAGAGGCACCCAATGGCGTCCCTTTCTAGGAAGGGAAGTAATTCTGAAACACAAATCTAGATGAGCCATACATGGCTTATCATTTCAGTCAACAAATAATAAGCTATATATTTGGTATGTCTGCATTTAGGTTCTGAAATGACTCCCCTTCCTAGAAAAGGACGCCATTGAGTCTAGAGACGCTTTCGGGTGTCTCTACCTTACCATGTAAAAAAAGGTTTGAAAAAGTTGCAGAAACATTGTGGCATGGGATGCAGTTCACAAAGCACAACCAATTGTTATACAAGTTCAATCGAAGAAATGGGATTCATTCAAGTTAACTCACTTGAAAATACAAACAATTATTTTGCAGAGTCACTTACTAACAAATCTGGAAGACGCGTTGAAGGTGTGACCAATTCTTGTGCTGCAGAGTGTTAAGGAAAGCTACTATGTCAGTTTTTTTTTGTTAAAATTCACCCTTAGCCCCTAAAGGACCAGCCTGCATTTTTTGGCTGTATAGAAATTTTGGGCAGGTACATGCGACTACAAATTAGCATGTTTGAAGCTGAAAATTTAATAGAAGTTGGGGACGAGGAATATCTTTCATGAGAACAAAATTTCATAGCATTTGGAGATGTGAGTGAAAAGTTATGGCGTGATATATTGCTTTTTTTCGTAAAAGGGCAGAACGGGCAGAGACATATACACTGCAGCAGAAAATTCCGAAGTCAGCCCATGAGAAGGGGGGCACTTCACAGGGTAGGTCTGAATACCAGTTCTGGGCTGGGTTCCACCTGGTTTCTCCTGACAATCAGATGACCATTTCATGCACTGCCTGACATTCAATGAATTTATATTGTTTTCATTCTTTCTTCATGCACTTCAGAAGTTTTTTTTTTTACGTTTTTATTTTATAAAATGAAATTATCTGTCAACTTTCTAGTACGTTGGCTAGGTGTGCCAGGATGTGGGAAGCCCGAGTCAGGGCACACCCAACACCATAGACGGAAATCCCGTAATCTGTACACTGCCCCACGTTTCATACCCCAAATGGACAATCTGGGCCTCCTAGTGTTCAGATTTTTGAGTTTTGTGTTACAAAAATATTCTTGTGGTACAAGAGAGGTTCAAGAAGGTCTCCACCGTTCAGTTTTCATTTCTAAGTGTTTATGAAAGAAATATGAATTTCAGAAAACTTGTCCATGTTAGGCTTTTTTGAAAATGTTGTCATGACATTTCATTTTATTACTACATGTTGTACAATTTGAAGTGATATGAAATTTTTGTAGCATGTACCCAACTTGTTTGGAAGAGTGAATCCAGAGAAGCACCACCATTTTTTAAGTTTTTTCATACAGATGTAAGCTGCTGAAGTGTAGCTGCCCGCTTTTCTGCAGGGCCAAAAAAAGGTTTTCTATCAATTTGAACGCTATTATCTCACAATCCAGATGGAAGACTTCTCTGAAATTTTTTCCACCACTTCTCAAACAAGTGTACTACAAGATCCTACGGTTACATGTGTCCAAAAAAGTTTTATTTCCTACGATTTGGTAGTTGTATTAGAAATGGCAGTTTTGGAGCATTTTGGGGAAAACATAGTCAAGGAACTTAAGGGGTTAGAGATGGGATTCATACAAATAAGCCCTCATAGAATACAATAAAAAAATTTGAGTTATTTATGTTTAATCTTATTTGAAGCATGCTGGCCCTTGTAGATGTTAAGGTAGGAGGTGCAGAAATTGCCCATTTAAGAGCATGTTGGCTTAGAATGTCTTCCATATTGATAAAAGCATTTTCTAACAAATTTTTAGAGAAAGAAGAGAGGGAGACACATTCATCACAATGTGATTCGTAATTTTTAGAGTTAAAATGAATTAGATTTGATTTTCAAAATATCACAATAGTAGGGTGCTATTTGAGTCCACAAGTACAACCATGAAATGTCAAACACTTGTCCTTTAATGGTGCAAATGGAGTCCAAAAATGAAGGTCTGCTAACCTTAAACTGCAACAACATGGTGCATATAATTGCCTAGGATGACACAAAGTCTCCCACCACTTATAACTCTACATTATTTACATTGAAATTTTGTCTACTTCCTAATCAAACTCAATCCCCAACCATTCCTAAAATTGTGCAATGGGAATCCCAAATTGGCACCAATTCATCAATGGGCCAATATTTAATTCCTATAGTGGCGATTCATGGTACACTTGTAGGAGCAAAAATAGCACCTCCTACCTTACCAATTCTTACCTTATGTTGTAGAGTGTAAAGATAGTGGCTTTTTAATGCAACTTACACACCAATACAAATCATTAGTAGTTTGAAACTAAACTTCATATTATTTAACGTCTTTAGTGCTCTGACGTCCAATTTCTGAACAACAAGCATATTGAAATTAATGTTTCTTTGTCATTATTGCTTGGATGAAAGTCATTCTAATTTGTAGAGATACTTTATCAAGTTGTTGTCCTATCTAATGGTTGGATTTGGTGTTATTGAGTACCTATTTTTCTAAAATTATAAATGTGGAAGTGTGTCAAGTTGTTAACTAAGCCAAAATTGCATTGATTCTAGTTTAAAACTATATTTGCAAAAATGAGATCACAAATTTAAAGACACAAAAATTTCAAAAATCACCATGTCAAGAGAACCTCATTTCAAATCCATTGGCCAACAAATAGTACTCAAAAACTGATAATATTTTGCTTGTAATCAAATGTAGAAGGAATTTTGAAATTTCCTTTTCAAAATTTATAAAAAGATATTGGGGATAACATTGGTGAATCTAACCGTATGGATGGAATCTAAAGCTCAAAGTCTACAATTTTTATTTGTATATCAATTCCAAAATATTCTTCCAAATTAATAGTCCTTTATAATGATTGTTCTCAAATTGTCAATTTTGGAGCCCTCTATATATTAAGAGATTTAAACCTATTAAGCCAAACAAATTTTCAATGAAGATCAATCTTACTAAGTTTACCTTTGAGATGTATTTATGACAATTACACAAGTCTGACATCTCTAAGTAAAATGTGTTCATGACAATCTTTCACCAATTCTATATTTCTAAATTAGAAGGGATCTCTTCACGAGAAATACTTAAGGATTTAGGGTGTAACCGCCCTCGGGTGTTTTAACCATAAAATCTACCCTCGAATGGGTTTCACCTTGGTCATTTTGGTTACAACACTTGGGCTTAAATAGGTGAGTGAAATGCCCTTGAATTTAGAAGTGAAATAAATTGTAAGGTAGGAGATCCACAAAATCCTTGGACTTCAAAAGCATCCTCTAATACAAAGGTAGATTTTACTTTCTCATTGTACCAACAATGTATAAGGAGTGTACATTTCAAGAAGTGGATACTTTTAGCGACCTCAAAAATTCATAATTAATTCCACAAAGCTTTACAAAATTCAAAACAAATTGGGTTTAGATGTCAATTTTGTTTCTCTTTCAAGGAAAATTTATTGAAAAAATATTTAGTTGCTTGGATTTTTTAATTTTAAATTCAACTTTTTCATTTGGTCTGATTTCATCTTTAAAAATTTTACCCAAAAATGTGTAGATCCTAAAATTTGCAACTCCTCATAATATGTTGAAGAAATAAGTTGGAAACACATATTACAAATTTTAGAATTTTTTTTCATATTCTTGTTTGGAAAAAAATAATAAGTAGAAAGAAATACACAATGATTTAAATTGCTAATTAAATTGTTAAGAGTTTAGTTATGGACTTGAAAAATTCCAATACCAATGTTTGTAATGTTATAATAAACAATCCGCATCCTATAATTTTATTTACTCCCAAAAATATTGAAAACTAAGTTTAGTAAAGCAATTTAAAGTTTATTTGTAAAGTGTAGATTCCATAATTGCATGCAAACTAGAATACCTCGTAACTTTCATCTCAATAATCAAAATGGAATGATTCATAGCTTTTTATATATATTATAAATTTAAAAAAATCAATTCCAAATTTTTATTTCTTAAAAAAATGTCTGTAAATCATTATCTTAGATCATTCTTTACATGTCTATAAATCATTATCTGTTTCAAGGACTAAAAATATAGGGTTCATATTCAAACACAATCGAATAGGATACATTCAGCTCATACATGATGTTTGACCAATTGGCAATGGAACTTGTTCTAAAAGGGTTAAAGGTCAAGCATCTTTTTTTCAAAATTGTGAATAGAACTACAAAGAAGAAATCTATCTTCAAGGTCAAACTACTATACAAAACCTCCCCTTTTTACACAAAATTCTAAGGAACTATATAATTGTTTTTGTCTTATGCAGAAGGACTCTAGCTTAGTCATCCAATGTACCATTGTGGTCCGTATTGTCCTAACAAAAATAAAATGGAAGGACTCTAGCTTAGTCATCCATTGTACCATTGTGGTCCGTAATGTCCTAACAAAAATAAAATGGTAGGTTCATTGTTCCAGTAGATACAAATCCTAAGAAATCTATTCGACAAGCAGATTCACCTCGTTTACGGTATCTCTACTCTTCCACTAAAAAATCAACATTTGGAATCTAATATGGTTTGCTTTAATAACTAGAAAAATGGTTTCAGTTGAACTTGTTCCCTAGCCATACCCGTAACATTGAGCGTCGCTAAAACCAATAACCTTCAAGTGCACACGGACACTTTGGAACCAATCCGTTACGATGCATATATCGCATAGTCTCAAAGGGTGACAAAATTCTACCAAATAAAAAATATTAAAAAAATAAAAAAATAAAATCATGAGCCTCACTTCAATTAATAAACCTTTAGTATGTGGAGACAGTTTTGAAAGCAATTCTTTACAAATGACAATCTGTACAATTCACATGTTAGAAGGATGAACAAAATCTCCTAAACCAAATCTTATAAAACTTGAATCATTAGGTTTATCAAAAATCCAATGGAAAAAAATATATAAAACAACAACCCAAAACAATGAGTGTGTATCACAATTTTTATTTATTTAAATCAATAAAAATATGAGCACAAGCACAAGTGTGTGTGTGTGTATATATATATATATATATATATATATATATGTATGCACACATATACATACATTTGAGATACATTATAAAAGATAAAAATTCTTCTTTTAATCTCAACATGTATGCATTGATGTGGCCCATAATTGTTTCAAAATATTCAAATCCAAAGCAACGCTACTCTATTTTCCTATATTCATTTCCTAATAAATCCAAGCATAGAAAATTGAGTTTTCATTATATTATTGTTTTTTGAACTCTCAACTCAATTCGTCGATGTAGATTTATTTAAATTCAAAACTTGTACTCCCTCCGTCCCAAAATGATCTTCATGTTGACCTTAATTTTTTGTCTCAAAATGATCTTCCTGTTTCAGTTTATGACGTTCTAAATTGGTCAAATTTGATTTTTGATTGCTATTTGGGACCAACAAAACAACTCCAAGTAGTAGTTCCCCCTCCATCCATGCAATCATCAATCAAAAGGCAAATGAAATGATTAATGGGGTCAATCAAAATTGTTCGTTCTTGTTTTTTGCATTTCTTTGAAGATCTTCTAATTGAAGGAGATGAAGCTCTGGGAAGTGGAACAAAGGACCACATGTGGGCTTGATCATACACTAAATGCCTACAAAATGACGACCTCAAACTCAGCAATTAATTGATAAGTGGTAATCCTTGAAAATGCCCCCAAAAGTCTATTTTTTTATTATCCAAAACTACAGTTTTAAAAGGGCTTCGAAACTCACAATTTCTAGAATGCTAAGAGTACACCAAACTCTACTTGTAGCACAAAATTGTTTTTTTAAATGTTATTTTTAGCCTTGGTCCAAAATATTTTATCCAGCAGAATGATTATTTTGGAATGGAGGTTGTAATATAGAACATTTAAATTTAGGAGATTCGATTATATATAATTGAATTATGCTTGTTCCAATAAAATTGAATTTGTTGTATTCACTTTCAAACTTCTTCATACTAGTCCAATGCAAGGTCCTACAATTGGATATTTAGAAGAAGCAAATGTCATACATTACAGCTCTTTACTTTTGAAATGGCAATTTTTGAGTAGTTTTTGTTGTAAAAGGGGCCTTCAAACTTGAAGGTGGAATGAAAACAACTTGAGGAAGGTAGTATTTCATAAAAGAGAGAACTAGATTGCTTAAAACTTTGAATTTGAAAATGAAAATTGTCAATCGCAATGCTAACAATGTTTTAGTAAAGATTATACATCACATGTTATTCACTAAAAAATCAAGAATTGTATACAACAAACAATTTCATTTATTTATTTGCATCCATTGCCCATAAAACAAGAATTTTCTTAAATGTCATCTCGTAAGTCTGAAAAATGGTTTGGAGGTTACTTTGTGTGTAAGTTTCAATATACCATTTACATGAAATGAGCACATATACTTTGTAGAAGATATTTTTAGTTACCTACCTTTGGCATTGAAAAGAAAAAATCTTATAATATTTGCAATACTTATTGAATTGATGGTTGAGGAAGCTTTCCACATAAACATGGATGAGTAGAAGCTATTCTAAAAGTTCTATGCAAAATATCAACAAAGAATTTATACATTTACTATTAAAAAGTTTAAAGAACTATAGTGAAGTTTGTTTTTACTTTTCAACAAAGTAAAAGAATTATAAAGTAAAAAGGTTGTTTTTACTTTCAAACAAACATATATAAAAAGAGTCAGATGAACCATTGAAAATATTGTTTGCCTTTACTACCTTGAATTGACTTATATTAGTGAGAGTTTTGGAAGTAGAGTCTTGAAATTGGGTGATTTCATTTATATTTTGTTATTATTGGATTTGGTTTAGTACAAAAGCATAAGAAAGTAGATGAGAAGATAATTAGACTTGAAGATATGGATACTCCTATACCAAAATGGAAGATACAATATTGTGGTTGTAAATTGTGTGTTACTTTAGAAACACCTAATGGAAAATAATTGATAAACGGCCCCAAAGTTGGGAGCGCACATTTGGAGATGTATCAAAAAACATGCCAAGCCAATGGAAAGGGAAATTGATGGAGGGGACAATTCCATCATCTTGGAAGAAATTGATGAGTACATACAAAAAAGAAGGCATGATCAAATCACAAACGTTGGAGATTATGTGTAGGGACCAATGACTATGTTCACAAGCCTTTCATCTTGCCACCTAGTGCCAATGACAGTTGCAGTAGAATGAGTGATAAATTGTGCAATTGTAATCTTCCAAATTGAGTCATGAAATATAATTGTCCAATGCTTTGACAAATGTACAATGTGTACAAATAGGTTGAGAAAAGATATGATGACATTTGACTACTTACCAATGATTGCAATGTTATGTTTTTGATGAGTGCAAGGGCACTTTGTGAAAAAATGCTTCCATTTTGTGTGGCAACACAATTCAAGCTGGATTGGTAAAAACCAAAATGAAGTGCCCAATCATGTGAAAGAATTTTGGCATGGACAAAAGTTGAGGATCTACCAAGACTTATGTCCTCAATGAAAGGTCGTATGAATATTGATACAAGTTTCTTTACAATCTTGGATGGGATGAAGCATCTCAAACATGTTGGTTTAATTTTGATTTGTCCGTATTAGCAATGGATATCTAAACATAAGGTATTGGTGCATGGAGATCCTCCAAGCATTGCTTTATGTGTTCATTAGGATGGATTCATCATCAATGAGAAATTTGGAACAACGTTCATACGACCTTTCATTGAGGACATAAGTCTTGGTAGATCCTCAACTTTTGTCCATGCCAAAATTCTTTCACATGATTGGGCACTTCATTTTGGTTTTTACCAATCCAGCTTGAATTGTGTTGCCACACAAAATGGAAGCATTTTTTCACAAAGTGCCCTTGCACTCATCAAAAACATAACATTGCAATCATTGGTAAGTAGTCAAATGTCATCATATCTTTTCTCAACCTATTTGTACACATTGTACATTTGTCAAAGCATTGGACAATTATATTTCATGACTCAATTTGGAAGATTACAATTGCACAATTTATCACTCATTCTACTGCAACTGTCATTGGCACTAGGTGGCAAGATGAAAGGCTTGTGAACATAGTCATTGGTCCCTACACATAATCTCCAACGTTGTGATTTGATCATGCCTTCTTTTTTGTATGTACTCATCAATTTCTTCCAAGATGATGGAATTGTCCCCTCCATCAATTTCCCTTTCCATTGACTTGGCATGTTTTTTGATACATCTCCAAATGTGCGCTCCCAACTTTGGGGCCGTTTATCAATTATTTTCCATTAGGTGTTTCTAAAGTAACACACAATTTACAACCACAATATTGTATCTTCCATTTTGGTATAGGAGTATCCATATCTTCAAGTCTAATTATCTTCTCATCTACTTTCTTATGCTTTTGTACTAAACCAAATCCAATAATAACAAAATATAAATGAAATCACCCAATTTCAAGACTCTACTTCCAAAACTCTCACTAATATAAGTCAATTCAAGGTAGTAAAGGCAAACAATATTTTCAATGGTTCATCTGACTCTTTTTATATATGTTTGTTTGAAAGTAAAAACAACCTTTTTACTTTATAATTCTTTTACTTTGTTGAAAGGTAAAAACAAACTTCACTATAGTTCTTTAAACTTTTTAATAGTAAATGTATAAATTCTTTGTTGATATTTTGCATAGAACTTTTAGAATAGCTTCTACTCATCCATGTTTATGTGGGGAGCTTCCTCAACCATCAATTCAATAAGTATTGCAAATATTATAAGATTTTTTTTTTCAATGCCAAAGGTAGGTAACTAAAAATATCTTCTACAAAGTATATGTGCTCATTTCATGTAAATGGTATATTGAAACTTACACACAAAGTAACCTCCAAACCATTTTTCAGACTTACGAGATGACATTTAAGAAAATTCTTGTTTTATGGGCAATGGATGCAAATAAATAAATGAAATTGTTTGTTGTATACAATTCTTGATTTTTTAGTGAATAACAACATGTGATGTATAATCTTTACTAAAAACATTGTTAGCATTGCGATTGACAATTTTCATTTTCAAATTCAAAGTTTTAAGCAATCTAGTGCTCTCTTCCATGAAGTACTACCTAAACCAAAATGACCAAGGCACAAATATCATCAAAATGACCGATTACATCCAATGTCGGTATGATCAGTGGTGTCAATTGTACTGTTGAGTGTCGTTTTGGACATCGTTGATGTTTCAACCACACTAAGGTAGGAGGTCCATTAATTGCTCATTTAAGAACTGAAACTGAATTTTTTAGAGGTGAAACGTCTTGAAATATTTTTCAGTAGATTTTCTTTGAAAGACAAGAGGAATTGACATCTAACCCAAGTCGTTTCATATTTTTTGGAGCTTTCTGTAATTAGTTATGAAATTTTGAAGTTAAAGTGGCATAGGGCTCTAAAATCGCCCACCCCCTAAAATATGCATTGTTTGTACATTGCTGAAGGCTATGAAGAAAAAAAACATGTACAAGCAGTGTACATTTGAGTAGGGTGGACGATTTTAGAGCCTGTGCGGTTTCAGAACCTCCTACCTTATTACATTATTAGTGATGGCAACGGGTCATATGTCCAGTCCACATTGTACAAACTAAGAATAACTTACAAAGAGTAACTTAGAACGAACCTGCCATTCCTGTTCAGAAGTAGTTTGCACAAAGATTGAAGTTATAATAAAATTCGACAAGCCTTTTAGGAATGGGACAACAACTGCATGTGTGTTATGTTTCCAGACTGACAAACCCCTTCACTTTCAGGCCTGGAGCCCTTGCAGTCTGACAGCCACACTTATTCACTTCCACACTAATTACCCACGTCTCTAAAGCTCCCTTGAGTACCAAGAAGGGTAAGGTAGAACAGCCTATCACCACCTTGATTTGCAATCTGGGTATCTTGTGCAATGCATTGATTATTGCCTAGATTTTTCAGAGATAGTTGAATTGACTAAAATGCAAGTGGAATCATAATAATCTGAATTGATATGAATTTTCAAACCAAAAATATTAAACCGTTAGTAGGTGGGGGTCATGACCATCTTAAAAAGGTTCAAAATCAGTGACCTACCCTCCAACTTCGTTTTGATGAGTGTTATTAAAGCACAAGTTCAACATTCCAAAAGCACCTCTTCTATTGGCTGAAATTATAACTTTTTTTGACAAGTACTTATTCACAATTAAGCTCACCTAAATAAAGATATATTGAACCACATCCCAATCAACTTTAAATCATCCTTAAATAGATGTGATCTTGGTGTTATTCCTTGACAATAGCACCTAATTGCTTGCCCAAAGTACTTGACATATACACGTTGTAGAAATGGGTGAGAGATTGGCACAATTGAGAAGAACCTGTAGATGGCGGAATTAAGAGGTTGAGTGTATTGGGTTGTTCTACCTTAACTCCAATCTCAGAGACTGGCGTGAAGGGAGCATTTGTTGGGAATGGCTCATTTCTCTAAGCCTCATGGACTTAGATGCAAAATTTCATCTTTGATGTTTATGTTAGGATGTAAACCCTATAAATAACCAACATGTTGTTTCTCTCGAGAAATTTTCAAGTCCCCATACGATGATGAGTAATTTGATCCCTTAGGGTGATTGCAAGAAACACTTGTACTATTTTGCGTCACACCCTACATGTTGATTTGTTTTTTGGGCATAACTTTTGCGTTCTGGATCCAAATGACTTAAGATTTATAGGGAAGGTGCTTATGACCATTATACACCTTGCCTAAATTTTTTTGCAATTTTCAAAAATGTTTTATTGTCCAAAAATAGCCCCCAATTTCATATCACACTTGCCAATTTGGGGGATTTTAGTACTATTTAGTATCTAAAAAAATGAATTTGGAGCTGAAATTTGGAGGGAATGGTTTTCTAATAGACTTGTAGCTATGCAAGGAAGAAATTCTAAAAATAGTTAATTTTGTATTGTGTGGAAGTCCACAAAGAGAGCTTCTTTCTTCTTACATTTCAGAATACATAAAATATTATCTTGGTGGTTCTTTTGGTGAATGACCATCTCCATAGAGTTATTACAAATGGCCATTTATTTATTTATTCCTATTTTTAACTAATTAAAGCATCAAAGTGTCTATTTTCTTGAGATTTGGCACTTCTCTAGTTCTCCCACTTAGAGAATTTTTCTATGCTTTTCTTTCTCTAGATGTCTCCATCTTAAAGGTATATACATTGGCCATATTTTTTTTTAAATTAAATTTTTTTTCTAATTTTAAAGTACTCGAGAAAAAAAAGCATGAATACTGTGAAAACGCAACAAAATCAGCAGGTGTTTCTTGCAATCACCCCTTACCATAGTTGGGTGGACTCACTAGAAGAAAACTGCGTAGGAACCCACAAAACAATGTGGGATTGGTTTTGTTGAGTTCCTAGTTTCCAACGCAAAAATCTGCGTTGGAAACTAGGATCTCAACAAAACCAATCCCACATCGTTTTGTGGGTTCCAACGCAGTTTTCTTCTAATGACTATGAAAGTAAGCATCTCAACCCTCACTTGAATTTGAATTCATAACCACCTCACTGGTGTGTGAAGGCCATTGAGCCAAGACCGCAAGTGCCTTTGAGTACCCATATATGTAATATCACTTTGGAAAATTAACAACACACTCATATTGATGCAACATTTAGACTTCTTGTTTTGAGACTACAACTTGGTTTTCATGTAGCAATATGCATTGTATATAAAATTGACTTAATCTTTCTTACTTTACTACATGACTTACTACATGGCTTTTTGTTGATGCAATTCTCCCTTCATTGCAATTCAATAAGGAAGGGCAACAAGTGTGAAAAAGATTCTAAACCACTTTCCAAATACATGCAAACTCGGAATATACTTCTTTAATGCCACTTAGAAATATATCGCTAGCCTAAAGAGCTCCATATAATCATGTCCTTTGGAGAGCCTAGATGTTGTGGCAATGAAGACTAAAGAGGCATGGTTTTTTTATTTTATTTATTTATTTAAAATGTTACTCTCAAAGCAATGTAACAAAACTACAAAATAAGCTATAAAATCTCTTGTAGCCTTCTGAGTGTACTACAAAAGGGACAAAACCTCTCAACAATCTATTGTAATATGATGTTTGTGATTTCATTAGTGGAAAGGAATTCTAGGGGCCCAATGTTACAAAAAGAGAGATTGATTTTGCAAGTCCATACGATCATCCAAGTTGATGTCCATGTGGGCATGTAAAATCAAGTTGTCCTTCTATAGTTTGGTGCCAAAAGATACCCTTTTTCTACTAAGATAATTGCACTGAATTGTGGCCCCCTTTCTATTAGCCCCCTTATATTCTTATCTAAATGGTACAACCTCTATCCATGAAAATCTACAATTGATTTTGAATAAATCTATTTTTAGCACTTTAAAAATACATAGTTTATTCATATAATGCTCAAAAAATACATTCTAAATGTATTTAGATTAATCTTTTGACTTCTAACAACTTCCAACTACAAAATTAGGCATTTTCATAAGGCAAACAATGCTCAATTGCTAATTTGGAGCAGCATTTAGGTGTAAGTACTTTAGTGTTTATAAAAACTTTCTTGTAACATAATAGACTCTCTCAATGATAGGAAGTAAAGTAGATAGAATAAAGCAAATGATATAATAGTAACCAAACAACTTCTGCCCAAAAAATATCTCTTCGATAGGTCCCAAAAGTACTTTAAGAAAAGTATTTTACAAAAGAAAATTTAGAAACCAAAACAAAGGAGTAACATCAGGAACTTCAAGGCATGTGAACATGGTGCCACAATGGTGCATTGAAATGCAATTAAGTTAATTTGGTGCCAACCTCTGTACCAACCTAGTATGGATAAAATGACACTAAAATGACCTGTATGCGGCCTTTGGTGTCAAAATGGCACCAAAACAATCTGGCCCAACTTTTCTGATGAAGTGAATATCCAAATTAGCGAACTCTACCTTTCGAAGCTCCTCCCATCCTGCTCCCATAAGCTTATCGAAGCAGCCGCGATTTGCACTCTCCAGTCTCCACACCGCATTTCTGTCAACATCCGGTGCTGGACAAGGTTGAATGCCATGTCAGAAATTCGACAGAAATGTCCCATCCGCGTCCTCCACCTGTCACCATGGTCGTCCCAAACAGGACCCCAAACCCACCGAAATTCCAGAAGAAACCGACGTCTGTAGCCAAGCCATGGCGAAGCGGAGGAATCATGAAAGCATGGCACAGGACATGTAACATAATCTTTCGTTCTCAACAATCGTCCTCGCAGTACGACGACGTAACAAGCTGCCTTCATTTCAACAGCGACAGCCCATTTGCTTCTCTTGTCCTCCGCTCGCCTGATCACGACTCAGGCATCAGGAGAATTCATCAATTAGCAAGGGTTGCACAAGAATTTCGATCGCATTTCAATCGAGCTAGTGGGCATCAATTGGAGTATTGGGGTGTGAACGAATTGCGGTGAGCTTGAATTTGCATTCGTGGTTTTGGGTTTTGAGTGAACTGTTTCTTTTAGGGTTGCAAGTTAGTTGGATGGAGTTTTAGCTAGATTGATTGCTAGCTAGCTAGAGGTTTTCTTTTTTCGGTACTTGGCGTGTCAGTGATGTGAATTGCGGGGTGTGATCGAGTATTGGATTGGACATGCAGTGTTGGATTTGTGGAGATGGGGGAGGAGGATGTGAAGTTCGTGGAGCTTTCAGATGGGAGGCGGATTGCTTATAGGGAGCAGGGGTTGGGGAAGGAGGTGGCCACCCGGAGCTTGCTTGTTTTGCATGGGTTGGGGTCCTCTCGCCTCGCTGGTATGCCTGGTAAGTGCAGATCGTGGATCACTCTGTTATTTCGGGTGTTTATATTCTTGCAGATATTCTGCTGTATGTGCCTGTTACTATTTCGCAGGTATGGCTTATTTCTTAAATAGGAAGTTAGTTTAAGTAGGGTATACTCTTTCTGTCACTTTAAGCGCTTGAACCAATGTGTGAAGGAGTGTGCTGTCATTGGGAGATCACTCAATATGGCTCACTGGAGAGATCACTTTGGTACTACAAGAGCCAAACTCTGTTGAGATGACGTGTTTATGAATTTCTTATGCCGTCATTCAAAGTAGGAGTAGTAGATCACTGTTGAAGGGATAGATGACAACCCATGATCTCCATTGAAAGATTAGTGGACAAAGACAGTTAGCGAAGTCATGATTTCACCAAATGGTTGCTAATTGAGGGTTAACTAAGTGAACTGGAGGTTTAGGCATACTGTATCTTACCCGTTGAAGAGTGTCGATCCTTGCAGGTGTCTCTGAATCTTTGTTGAAGGAAATGGGAGTGAGACTCGTTTCAATCGACAGACCTGGATACGGAGGAAGTGACTTCAACGCGAAGCAAACTTTTGAGACGGCTGCCAAAGACGTAGCTCAAGTTGCAGACATTCTGGAGCTTGGACAGAAGATATGGTTGCTCGGATACTCCTGTGGAGGCGCTTACTGCTGGGCTGCTGCTCGCTACATTCCTGAACGCATCGCTGGGATAGCAATGTGGGCTCCTGTTGGGAATTACTATTGGAAGGTATGTGTGTGCATGTGATATCAATCCATTTGCAGAGTAGGAAAAATTAAGGGAGAGCATACTTCTGGCACATTCCGTCACAATAGATTTCACTGGAGATCTCGATTTGGTACAAGAAGAGCCAAATTTTGTTGAGATCTAATACTTTTCGGGCAATGTATGATGATTTCTTTTGTAATCTTTCAAGTAGGAGGTTGTAGACCACTATTGAAGGGGCAGTAGACAACCCCATTTTCAGTCAAATATCAGCAGCCATAGACATTTGGCCCGTGCTAATTTCCCACTTGCAAATTGAAGCTCAACATAGTGTACGAATAGATAAGTTGCTGTTTTATAACAGTGGTCCAACTCGTACTAATATGGATCTTTGTTTGTCTATGGACAGGGCATATCAGAGAGCGAGAGGACTAAGTTGATGGGGACTGTTACAGCGAGGTCAAGATCAGTATACGGGGTACTTGGGAAACTGCCTCACTGGATGTTCTATGCATATGTGCGCTTCTTTATCATTCCTTCGACGGGGAGCAAGTGGGTGGAAGATGCGAAGAAGAGACTCTCTCCTCCCGATGTTCAGTATTTGGAAGGGAAATCAGGACCCATGATGGAGAGGTCAGCAAACTGAATATGGTCTCTGATTCGAATTGCACTGTCTGAGTTTGGAAATTACGCTTTGAATATAATGCATCTTTAATTTGTTGCACTGCAGAGATAGTATAGAGTCAGGCAAGCAGAAGGGCAAGGGCATGGCTCAAGATTTGCTCCTAATCTCCAGTGCCTGGGGATTTGAACTTTCTGATGTGCAAGACGTTTATCAAGGCTCAATCCATATTTTCCATGGTGATCAAGATAATCTGGTGCCTGTGGGTCTACAAGCATGCATCAAGAAAGTGGTGAGTGCTCCACATCGATTTTATCTTTTGGGACACTGTGATTCTCTCATTTATCTGTTACTTCTGTCAGTAACGTAGAGGATACTAAAACTGTTACGGGACCCGATCCCATCTTCGTCTCTAACCCCTGTTACCAACAGCTACTCATCTATTCATATAATTGGTTGCACTAATTAACAAGTGATGTACGCATGACTTGACTAAATGTCTATAGCCATTTTTTCTTTGAATGGAAACGAGGTTGTCTACTGCCTCTTATAGTGATCTAGGACCTCCCACTTTGCATACGGACTGATAAAAATTCAATCTCAACAGACTTGACTCTGGATATTGGTTAAAATGCCTACAGTGACGCAAATCATAGTATTCCTACATTATGTGTCCAGCAAAGGTACTCAATTTGATACATGTGTTGGATGTCAAATATATGTATATGCAGGTCCCAGATCTTGTGCATCTCCATGCTTTAGAAGGAGAGGGGCATCTCTCAGCATTTTGTTACAATGATAAGATTCACCGAGAAACCCTCGAGTGTCTCTTTGGAGGTGGAGAAACTATTGGGGAGATTGGAAAGGCGAATGAACTGGATATGAAAATTGGAGTTCAGTAGGGCAGTACTATTACCGACACAGTCCAAGCAGGCGTTGCGGCACTAGATGAACCCTACATCCATTGATGTTTCTTCGAAGGGTAAGTTGCGCAAAGTACGTCACTCGGCACAGTATTCAACCATAGACTCGCGCATTCTTCCTTTTGGAAGCAATAAGTGCCGTAGTAACGATTTTACAATTTTTGTAGAAGATGGTTCTGTAACTTTGACTTCATTTGAATTCATGACCGTTTGTTTCCCTATTGTATCCTGTTACATGATTTTCGTGTAGTAAGGGAACTATAGAAATAATGTGCTACTTGTACTGCTTACCGGTGATGAAACCTTGGTACTCAAGATACAGTATAAGAACCCCAGCTGCACCATGACATGAATTCTACTCTAGAGGCTGTTTCGAAACTTAAATCGTCAGCTCTTTTTTTGGGGCCAATGGCATGAAATACTGGTGGAATAAGGTAAGCATACTCATTATGGACCCTCTCCCAATTGTGTCCCGTTTCGTTAAGCACTATCCGTGAGACGTCCTTTAGAAAATCAACCCGATTACCAAGCATAACGAACCAGCAATAGTGCCTAGCACTAGTAATAGTACCTGGCACTATTATTGACGTACTTAACAAAGCGGGAGACCCTCACACGACGGGAGGTCCTCGTGTGAGGGCCTCCCACTATACAACACCCCATCCAAGATTTGGGCTGAAATGGTACACTGGTGTACTTTAATGGTTCTCACCGCATGAAATAATATTTCCATAGAAATTGCACACAATAAGTATTGCAAGGTTGACTAGCAAATCAAACATTGAGAGGTGCTTAATAATGCAAGAAGAATTAATTGAATGCCTAAATGCTAAACCACTAGGTGGATGATGAATCTTTTGAAAAGTATACTTCATCTAGTTAGTATTCAAGAAAAATTGTGTAATCTACTATATCAAAGGAAAGAAGAAAGAAAGCTCTTCACAATCAATAATGTAGAAGTTCTATAGAAAAAGTTATAATAATTATTATAGCCTTAAAAAGGCATCTTACTACTCCGTTTGTCCCAAAACAATCTTCTTGTTTGACAAAATGTTTCGGATTAAGGTTGAAAATAACATTTTCTTAAATCCATTTTGAACTATAAGTAGAGTTTGATGCACGTATGAAAAAAATGTCCCTCCCCCTCCAATGTCATCGATCTACATTATTGGAAAAAAAACTATCGTTGTTTGATTGTGTTGACTTGAGAGACGATCTTGGCTGTCGAGATTAAGATTTATAGATATGATACGGATATTTACAAAATATGATATATGCAATACATACAAATAGTATATATGGTATATGTCGATATCCTATATCATTTGCAATCACAGCAGTTTCTAAAAAAATATAAATATGAACTAGGGTGGATGTAAAATGTACTCCCTCTGTTTTTGAAAAAAACATGGGTTTTAGAGAAGGTCCTGACTTAAGGCTAATTGCGGCAATTAGGGAGCTATAACGCACTAATGAGAGAGTTAACACTCTAATATGAGAGGTGACACACTTTTTAGAGAGCCAACATGCTTTTTTTAAAAGGAAACACGCTTATCCACGAAGCATATTGAACTTTTTTGATGGTTCGTCACAGAATGCCTCCAGTGTTACGAAAGTTCTGTGTAAAGCTACTCTGATGTACGCATGTTTTTTTTTGTGGCTCAAGAAGCACTTGATAATGATAACTCACATTGTGAACACGCTGCCTAAGCACTGCAACTCATCTTGCCAACGCGGTTTTTACTCATGTGCTTCTTGTTTGATAACACAGACTCATGCTCAACGATGGCACCCTCTGTGATGAGCTTCCGAGCTTGCTTTGAGAATCATTCACCTCTCTTAATTTTCCCTCTCCACTATACTTTACAAGTTCTGTACTTTCCAATATAAAACAATCATGCATTGATCATCTGCATCCTTCGTTCAACGCTTGGATTGCAGAAAAGAGCAAATCCAGGTGTTTTTTTGAAACAAACGAAAACGCATGAATCCTTGTTTTTTTCAGAAACAAAGGGAGTATTTTACAAACACAACTAATTCATTAATTCATATCACAAGTGAATTAATTAATTAATTGGTAGAAGTGGTTGTTTGTCAATGTACTCAAAAGATACAAACACAAATGATTTTGATTTCTAATGTTATTTGATTTTTGGAGCTTCATTTTTATGAATCCAAATCAGCAATCACTATGTATTCACCAATTCCAACCCACATGGAAGTGTGCTTTTAGACTCAAAAGAATAACACTTCTGGAATTGATAATATTATTTCTATTTAGACATCCCAAAACCACATTTGAAATAATAGGCAAGCAAGAACAATGTAATTATGAAGCTTCGTCCTAAGTAAACAACAATATTACTTTATTGATCAGTTGAATTCCACATTCCTACTCCAACCAAACCCTAAGGTAGGAGGCTGTAAAACGGAGCGGGCATTAAAATGGAACATGACTCAAAGGTACATTTTGCTTTCTTCAATGTACCACCTATGCACATTTCAGGAGGTGGTCCATTTTATTTTATTTTATTTTATTTTTTGGAACATGGACAATTTTCATTCATGAGGGAAACAGTACAATAAACCAAACCAAAAGGCGCAACCTTCGGCGGAGTCAGAGGTGGTCCATTTTGATGACCACAAATGACTACTTCTTTCCAACTTCAAAAATTTGTAACTAATTCCACAAAGGTCCAAAATATATGAAACGACTTGGGTTAGATTTCAGTTCCACTTGCCTTTCAAGGAAAATTTACTGAAAAATATTTCAAGATGTTTTACCTCCCCAAAATACAGTTTCAGCGCTTAGATGCTCCATTTCTGGACCTCCTACCTTAATCACATTGTGCAATGCGAATGCAGTTGTAGATATGATTTGGAAATTGGGATTTAGAAACCAGTCAATGCTATAGTCTCTGTCCAAGGATGGAGCTAATAAATTTGGAATTTGCAACTTTTAGAGCAAAGCATAACATGTTCTTGTACGCTATAAGTTGCTCAAATTTTGCACAATGATTCTAAATCTCCAATCCTTGACATCGTCCAAAGCTCACGAATCGGACTTGGCGTCACTCCCGGGTAAGGAGTTCCCGGGAACCAACACATCATACGTTTAAATTCCTCTTATGTCACCAAACAAAACTCAATTGCAGAGTCCAACATACTCTTAACACTCATCAGCATCACAAGGTACCACTGTCATGGCAAGTACCGATCCCATGAAAGTGATTTGCCGAACGTAATGACCTGAAATATCACACCACACCCCATTCGTGCATCTGCCATCAATCAAGTTGCAAACAGATACACTGAACCCCAAAATCAATGCTCCTGCGGAGATGTATTCATGAACTCAGGTGATCACAGCCACCGAGATAACTACAGTGTAATGCTTGCTTAAACATCAGCAATGGTAACCTCGACCTCAACACCAGGCTCAATAGTGATGGAGGTGATCTGCTTGACCACTTCAGAAGGACTGTGCAGATCAATCACGCGCTTGTGAACACGCAATTCAAACCTGTCCCAGGTGTTGGTACCTGAAAAGTCACAAAATCGCCGAGTCAGCCTTTATCGCAACAAGGACACATAAATTCGCTTTCGTCTGTTAGTAACTCAAGTACAGACGATAATGAAAAAAATTCCCGGAATTACGAACACAAAAACACAACTCTAGTAGATCGACAAAATCCTTTACGTTGGTAAATCCATTAGATCTATATTGTTCTGAAGTACAGTTAATGTAAAGAAACAGAAAAACGGTGTTTACATTATGTTAGTCTTATTGGCATTCACTCAACATTAAATTAACAACTACGTTATTTAGCTAAAATTAAGACAATATTACATCATTCTCGTAATCATAAAGACTAGAAACCAAGACCATCTTTGAATTCACATATTCAGATTTATAAATACTCACGAATACATAAAAAAACAGATATCATCCATGCTTCAGTCAAAGGACCATAATTTCTGTAATAAAACTCCACATGAACCCAAAAACCTCAATGCAGGACGAACGTGCAGAGATAAGACTTACAGTGCAGCTACAGAAAAGAAGGAGATGAGTAAGAAGAACACCTTCTCCACAAGGAGACTTCCGGGTGGTGATGTGCAGCACCTTGGTAGGCATGCGCACTGGACCCTTCACTTTAAGCCTCTTGTCCTTGGCACCCTTGATCAAGTCAGCGCAAACTGCACATGCAAGACCGACATCAGCTGCACTCTTACGCAATAAACAATTCAACCAAGGCTACCGGAAAATAGAATAAAACCGCTGGATACCGCTTTGCGATTCCTAATTCAATAACATTTGAACGTCTTTCACTATATTTCAAACTTCTTATATTTACTTACCCGAAGTCTTTCATAAACAAACAAGGAACTAAACTAAACGAAATTTTAAAATTAAGAGAGACGGAATCCATATTCAGGTAATCGAGACTTCAACAAGAGCTAAACCCTTCAAAAACCCTAACATATGCAAAACTACTAACAAGGTTGTTCTCTCATAAAAGCAAGATGCCACTATGCGTGCAGCTCAAAAGGACAGAAAAACGCAGAAAATTTTACCCTTCTCGAGGTTTTTCACATTCTTGGAGGAAAGGGTGATGCGGATGCGGTGGACGGTCTCAATAGCCTCCTCCACTCCGGCCTTTCCAGGCTTCATAGCCATCGCCATGCTGCACATCGAGTAAGTACTCTTTCAATACGCATTTCACACACGAAAGACAACACGGGAGGATACAACCGTCGACCAAACCCTAAACCTAGAAAAAAAAATTTACAAAAAATTTGACAGGAGAAAGGAGCTTGAAATAATCTAAGCACGTAGGAGAATTCACGGCACGGTACCTGAAAGGTTGTTTGGCAGAAACCGCCCGAGACAGACACCAGCGAAGGCCGGCCGCTTGCTGAGGGGTACTGCGAGAGTGCAAGACTGAAAACGCGAGAGGACTGTCTCCGCCACGGCGCCTTGGTTTTGGTGGACTGTCTTTTAGGGTTGGGAATCCGAGCCTATATGGAGATAGGTTCGGGCTGTTGGCTTGGGGTTGAGCAAAAGCGGCAGGCCTATCACGGTGGTAAATATCCATTGACCCTTCATGAATCTACTATACTATACGTGTAGGTCAGTTTCGGAAATAAGTAGGGAAAATCTGGATTGTGTCTAAAATTTTAAAAATTGTACAACTATTTCTGAAAATCTGGAAAAAATTCAATGTTGCTAATTCTGAATATCCAAAAATTATTCTTGAGAAAAAATAAGTAGAAAAAAGAATACATTTACTCTTGAATAGAAAAGATCAATCTAAAATTAGGAATATCTAAAAATTAGAAAAAACAAAGTGCTGAAAGCCAAGAAATCCTAATCAAATTGCAGAACTATCAAACTACAAAAAGTAAACTATTTCAGCAGCAAGGTGCCAAAATTGACCTACATATACGGTATGTAGTCTTTCAAGTCCGATGGGGCTCAATCCAGACTAACCGAAGTTAGTATATGAGCATAGAGTGGGAATGTGGATCATAGACCACTTTCAATTTTTATAGGATACTTATGTTTTAGGTACATATAACATTATCTATAAAATACCTTATGTTGTAGGGTACCTATTTACACCTTCCAATGGTACCTATGCTTTAAAAAATAACCTCTAAAAAAACTCTAGACTCACCAAACCTAAGCTCTACGCTCTAGGTTCAACACTCTATGCTCATATGGTAGCATTCCCCGCCCCCGACTACAATTAGCTAGATTGGTCATTTTAAAGCCATCAATCCTTGGCTGAAATCTACTAAGTTTCTAATGGCCAAGAGGGACATAAACCTCTGTAGTTATCAAGGTTGAGACACTCCAAGTGACCAAAGCTACATGTTCACTAAATTGAGGTTGCTATCCATTAACCCCTAAAGGCCCAAGGCATTTTCTAGCTCCGAAACCACTAAAAACTGCCATTTCTGCTGCAATCACTCCCTTAACCCAAAAAACTTTTTTTTTTAGAATCCAACTGTAGGATCTTGTACTTCACTTGTCTCAGATCATGTGGTAAAAATTTCATGAAGTTTGACTGTACGGATTGGAAGATATTAGCGTTTGAAGTTGGAAAAAGAAGTTTTTTTGAACTATGGATTGCAATTTCAGATGACTTTGACGGCCATTTGTGGGTTTTTTTTGCACTACACACCATAAAGTTAAAAAAAATTATGTTGAACATTTGAGTTGAGAGTCGGGGAAAAAATTTCAGAACGTCAAAACTTGATTTTCACATATAAAAAAATTGTTAAGTAGAAGTAGGTTCAAAATTGAACAAAACACTAAATCTTCAATAGCTCTTAGATGGAATTAAAAAACCATAATCCCAACGGTGGGATTGTTCTTGCAAACAAACTTAACCTTTTCAAAAATAAATTTGAAAAAATTTGAAAAATTGCATTCAAAAATGAATTTTATAAGTTGTTTTTTGAAGAAGACGCTTAGATTGCCCGAAAAACAAGATTGTCCATGACTTTCTCATTATGAGTCCAAATAGAATGAATCAAAGCTTCAAATATAGACAAAAACATGATCTTTGAGAAAAAAAAATCAGAAAAAAAAAAAATCAATTTTTTAAAGTTTTTTTTTCTGCCCGGCGAATTGCTTTTTTGACTTCGGGCGGCATAACTTTTTTTCCCGGGCACCGATTGAAAAAAAAATTATATTTTTGGAAAGCTAATGTGATTTCCTATCTTCCAAAAAAGTTTCAAAAAATCAGGTCGAAATTTCAGGTCACACGAGCCTGCCCGAAATCCCAAGTGTCCCCCGAGGGGACTTTGGGCCTTTAGGGGTTAAGCCAAGGTAAAAAAAACCTTTCAACATGTTTGAACACAATGTAAGAACCATATGTTTTTTTATGCAATTTTAGGTAACATCCACCTATTATTATGTTAGGTTTGACATTTGATGTTATTATTGACATAAAAATAGGTAGATATCACATAAAATTGTATCAAAAAACACAAAGGATTCTTAATAATGACATGTCTAGGTCAATCAATGCACTCCAGCATTAGTAGCCTTGCTTGCAAATGCCAGCATGTTCTTTGTGCTACCATCTTTGATGACCTTTCCTTGCTTGTAGATGAGCACACAAGCATCTATATTATACGATAACTTTGACGAAACAATATGCAAGTCGTCATCTCATAGTTTTGCATTTATGTTGGGCTTTGTTGCTCCGTTTTGGAGGAAGTAGAAAGTGGAACACCATCTAAGACCAGTATCAAGTACGGAAATAGTTGGAGTCCATTTGGCCTGATGAACTTCATGAATAATTGCCATACTTAGTAATGATGTGATATATTGAACAAGAGCTATCATGTTAGTCAATTACCTCGTAAAGGACCGGGGGTGCAAGAAACAATGTTAAAAAAGCCACACAGTAGCCTTGTAGTCCTTTGGGAGTTAATAACTAATATTTCAAGTAGTGTGTTACATATACGTCACCATCATATTATCTATGACATGTCAATAGCTAACATAGCAATGGGATGTTGTAACATTTTGATTTTGATGTGACAAATATGATGGGGCATTACTGAAATTCAAAGGGAAGGAGAAATAGAATGACACTCACTATGCATGCAGAATTACGAGATTCAATTTGTTAAAAAACCCGAAGAGAAGTACTAAAACTGAAAAGAATGTGGCATTGTTCATCCCAAACAATGCACTTCAGCAAACCAATTTGGGTGGGATTTTTGTTTCCTTGGACTAGCCAGTCATTTCTGATGCAATTGTCACCCCAAAATGTGATCTAGAAGCCATGAGATAATGTCAAGTTTCTATCACAATGAAAGATTTTTTAGAGGATTCCAATGCACAAAACTATGTAGTATTGGAATCTTGTACAAATTATAGTCAAATTTCCCTTATTGCATTGGGAACGGTGGAAGTAGTTTTTAGCTATATGCGCATAAAGAAGCTCAAGTGCCAAAGGAAAATTAATTAAACATGCTCAAGAAGTACAGTAATTGAATTTGATTGGTTCAAACTTTGGTTGACTAAAAAAAATAGTGATGTATTACACAATCAGCTCCATTAATGGTTTGTGTAGTAGACTTTATGCACATAAGGAGTATGCAAATATAGAACAACAATGAGTTATGTAAGTAGGGAATTTGCATTATGAGAGGTTTCATTGTAGTTGTAAATTGGTGAAGTTTGAAATAGTAGGTTCAATCTGAAGCCTACACTATCCTTGAACCATGAATATTACATCTTACAAAACATGGGGAACGACATCCTCCAAAATTTCCATTTCTAATCATTAGAAGAGATTCAGGGGCAATAAGAGACTGCGAGTTTCCGGGCCCTGGAAACTTTGGAAATGCCTTGGGAACAGTAATTTGACATGGCCGAGACTGTGCCATGTCAGAATATAATAAAAAATTATTTTTTTAATATTATTTTTATTTAAAATTAAATTAAATTATATATATATATATATTTTAAATTATTTTTATATTCTGATTGTTCCCAGCAACGAGAATAGCCCTAAAACGGCCCTTTGGAGGCCTCAAATCTCCTTTAATGAATGGAAACTTGAACAGAACAACTGAAATCTAAAGGTGTGGGTTCTCCGACCTAAATTGCAAACCCTAAAATTGTCACTCCAAAAAATACCCTTGCAGTCTAACATCAGACCAAGTTCTTGTTACATTGGGGTTTTGCAAGCAAGGTACGAAAATATATTCATGACGCCAATAGCTGTAATGCAGGATCCCCTTCTTCTATACAATTTTTTTAAGAGACTTGGTAATATGGTTCAAGCATAGGGATACCGACTAGCCATCACCCCTTGGAGGGCCAAGGTGAACTGCCCCTAATTGCCCCGCAGTTTATCCCTAAGGAAAACACTGGAATTTTATATTTGCAACTCATGATTAAATTTGGATATTTTAAATTCATATTTGCAATTAGAGGACCCAAATTAGGTATGAGAGGAGAAGAAATATAAAAGAACACGGCACAAAGTAGGGGGCAATTTTTTACAATTACTCTTGATCATAACATTGTTAATGGGGGGATTCCTTTCCTATCAGAGGAGGGATAATCCCTCCTTGAATGCCTGGAAGAAAATTAAGCTAAAATCCCAGGCATTCAATTGGTGGTGTAGACAGAGCTTGGCCAAAATTAGATTGGTTGTTAGTTGGATGGGTGTAAAAGAAGATTGAGCTTGCCCAATCTCTATTTTGAGGAACTCAAAATCAATAGTGTTGCATTGAATAAGCTGCAACTTTTTCTTTTTCTTTTTAAATTTTAAAACACATAGACCAATTCCATTGCAAAGGAACAAGTACAGTGAACCAGAGGCAAGCCTCAGCAAGAGGTTTTTAAACCTTTTTAACCCTTGAACATCAACGCAACCATTATGTGGCCGATGGATGAGAGGGAATGAAACTATGTAGGACAAAAATGCAACTATTCATCCTCGAAATTTGTTGTGAAAAGGGAAGATCTTCTATAGTAGCTTGACTTCCAATGAGCGTTTTTGCAATTTTTTAAGCCAATGATTCACATGGTAATGCAAAAGGATGATTTCAAGGGTCACCCCTTCGTCCTTTAGGGGTTAAACAACTAACTAGCAAACCCAGTAAGGCACCAAATAACCAAAGCAACACAAGAAACCCGACAGCCTCTCATGATAAGCCTAACTAAATGACCCAATCTTCAGAGGATTGAGCCTCCACTTGACCTCCAAATTAACTCGTTGTCCAAAGCAGTTTTTTTTTTCCATTCTGATAGTGCACCATGTAAGAAATGGAGGATGTTCCCTCCAGATATAGACCATTGTGCCTGTGCCACGACATTGGAGTCTGGCCTCATGAGGCCTAAAAAAAAAACCCTGCTCCAAAGAACCCTGTATACATCCAAATATTGTTGAATCTTCAAAGAAACGTTGCCACCTTGTCGGGGTAGAGCTTGCTAAGTTTGGCAATTTTGAGCCAAGCAACCTTAGCATGGTCGACAAAGGCCTCCCAAAAAATCGACTCCAACTAAATTGTGATTTTTTGTTGACCTAGCACTTGGAGGCTCCCACTTTGGGGGGAGCAAAAAGGAACCCCCAATAAAGGTTAACAATGTTATGGTTGGGGCAATGAGGGGGTCAATCCTCCTTGCCCATTCAGAAGGCCCTCCTTGAAATACTTGGGGGTACCTCGGAGTAGAATGGAACATTGACAGAAAAGAACAAAGCACTTTTGTAATTATGAAGCAACTTCCTAATAACTTCTTCTTTGGTCGCTCAAGGTCCTTGACTCTCAAAATGTTTCTTGTCCTTAAAAGAATTGCCAAAAGCGAACTTTGGAATTAGAGATTTAAAAAAAAAATTATGGTATAAGAAATACACTTACTTAAAATAAAATTTTAAAATTTTAAAATAAAATTTGGTTTCTTAACCCCTAAAGTTCCATGATTATGTTTTCACATAAAACGCTCGAAAAATGCCATTTTTAGTACAAGCAACAAATTTTTGAAAAAAACTTTTTTGGACACATGTAACTATGGGATCTTGTAGTATGCTGACTTGAGAACACGTGGTAAATTTTTTGAAATTTTCACCACAGTGATTGCAAGATATTAACATTCAAATTCATTAAAATCATTTTTTTGGCCTTGCAAAAAACAGGTTAGCTGCACTTCACAAGCTCACTTTTCTAAGAAAAAATGTCCAAAATGGTGGTTCTTCTTTGAAATTTTTTTCCTAAACAAGTTGGCCACATGCTTAAAAAATTTCAAATCATTTGGAATTGTACAACATGTAGGAAAAAAATAGTAAGTAGGAAGAAGTAGAGAATGATCCAAAATACAAAATTGTTAAGAGTTTAATTATGGAATTGAAAAATGTCAATGCCAATGGTTGTAATGCTGTACGGAGTAATAAACAATCTACATCTTGTGATTTTATTTTTTTCAATTTTTTTAAAAAATTGAGTGAAATAAACGACTTCAAAGTTTACTTTAGAGTAGAGAATCCATAACTGCCCGCAAACTAAAAATCCTCATAACTCTTGACTCATTGATCAAAATGGAATGATTCAAAGCTTTCCCCGTATATATGTATAAAAAAACAATTTCAACTTTTTGTTTTTCAAAAAAGTGATGTTTTTTTATCTGCCCGGACTGCCCGAGTTGAGAAACAAATAACATATTAGGCCATAACTTTTGACTCCTATCTCCAAATGTCATGAAATTTAGTGCATATGAAAGATATTCCTTGT
Organism: Pseudisothecium myosuroides; assembly: GCA_951799445.1. Classification (NCBI taxonomy): domain Eukaryota; kingdom Viridiplantae; phylum Streptophyta; class Bryopsida; order Hypnales; family Lembophyllaceae; genus Pseudisothecium; species Pseudisothecium myosuroides. The sequence goes on along the minus strand of OX637290.1, from coordinate 19,381,452 downwards.
CCCCTTCTTCTATTAAAAATTCAGCCTAAAATATGAAAATCTCCAGTCACACGTACCTGCCCAAAATTTCTAAGTTGCTAAAATTAGTAGGCTGGTCCTTTAGGGGTTAATAATTTAATCAAACTTATTAGTGACAAGAAACTTTTCATGCAAGTAAATTTTTTTCAAGAGTTTTTAGTAAATAGAATGAGAATTCTTTTCATGATTTTTGGTAAGAATTTTGCAAATTTCAGAATTTTATAGAGTGAAATACTACTGAACTAAAATTTAATTCTAAATTATTATATTTCTTATAATTCACTGTAAAAATCTCCTAAAATTGTGGAGAATTTGAAAAGTGTATGAAATGTTTGTAAATTATTTTCCCGTGCTTTTTGGAGTAAATGATTAGAAATATAATAATTTAAAGTTGCGGCATTAAAATTTCATCAATATTCATATCTTTCCAATAGAAACTACAATTTGCAACTCCTCAAAACATGTTGAAGAAATAAGTTGGAAATACATATTACAAATTTCAACAAATTTTTTTCATGTTTCTTTTTGGAAAAAATTAATAAGTAGAAAGAAGTATACACTGATTTAAAATGATAAATTGTTAAGAATTTTGTTATAAAATTGAAAATTCAAATCTCCAATGGTTGTAATGTTGTAATAAACAATCTACATCCTATGATTTTATTTTCTTTCCAAAATATTGAAAATTGAGTTTGGTAAAGCACTTCAAAGTTTATTTCACAGTGTAGATTTCATAATTACATGCAAACTAGAACTCCTCATAACTTTCATCTCATTAATCAAAATGGAATGATTCATAGCTTTTCACATATATATATATAAATCTAAAAAATCAATTTCAAAATTTTATTTCTTAAGAAAATGTTTGTAAATCATTGTCTTAGATCATTTCTTACATGTCTGTAAATTACTATCTGTAATTCATTATCCTTTCAAGCACTAAAAATATAGGGTTCATATTCAAACACAATCTAATGGGCTACCTTCAGCTCATACATGATGTTTGACTAAATGGCAATGGAAGTCGTCTTGAAAGGGTTAAACGTTAAGCATCTTCTTTTTCAAACCTATGAATAGAACCACAAAGAAGAAATCTATCTTGGAGTTCAATAACTATACAAAACCTCCCTTAATTGCACAAAGTTCTAAAGAATTATATAACCACTTTGCCTTATGTAGAAGGATTCTCAGTCATCTGGTCCATAGTGTCCTTACAAAATTAATATTCTAGGTTTACTGGTCAAGTAGATTCAATTCCTAAACAATCGTGTGCGCTTTGAAAATCTATTGAATGAGCAAATTCACCTCATTTATAGCATCTCCACTTTTTCATTGAAAAATCAACATTTGGAATCTAATGTGGTTTGCTTACAAATTAGAAAAATGACTTCAAATGAATTCCTAGCCATACCCATAACATTGAGTGTTGCTTAAATCAATAACCTTCAAGTGTGTAGGGATGTTTTAGAAGCAAGCCTTCACAATGCACATATCACATAGTGTGGAAGGGTGAAGAAAATTTTAAAAAAAGAATATATAGATAAAAATAAAATTATGAGCCTCACTTTAACCAATAACCTTTGAACATGTGAGGACAACTTTGGAAACAATTCTTCACAATGCACACAATTAATATGTTAGAAAGGTGAAAAAAATCCCCTAAAACCAAATCTCATAAAACTTCAGTAATGAAGTTTATAAAAAATCCAATGAAACAAGAATTCAAAACAATGACTATACACCACATATTATTTTGATTTATAGAGGCAATAAATAAATAAATATATATATATATATATATATATATATATATATATATATATATATATATATATATATATATAATGTATTTCATTGTATCTAAATACATGCATATAAATATATGTAAGAAAAAAAAATTTACTTGAGATACATTATAAAAGATAAAAAAATTCTTTAAATTCTAACATATATACATTGATGTAGGGTCTATAATTGTTTCAAAATACTCAAATCCAAAGCAAGGCTATTCTATTTTTCTATATTTATTTCCTAATAAATTCAAGCACAAGAAATTGAGTTCATTATATTATTCCTTCTTGAATTCTCAACTCAATTGTTCAACATAAATTAGTTTGAATTCAAAACTTGTAATATAGATCATTTAAATTTAGGAGATTCAATTATATAATCAAGTCATACTTGTTCCAATAAAATTAAATTTGTTGTATTAACTTTCAAACTTCCTCATACTAGTCTAGTGCAAGGTCCTACAATTTGATATTTAAAAGAAGCAAATGTCATACATTATAGCTCTTTGCATTTGAAATGACAATTTTTGGATGGTTTTCATTGTAAAAGGGGCTCTTAGACTTAAAGGTTCAATGAAAACAACTCCTATATTCACCTTCATAAAATTACAAATTGGAAGGAAGTACTTTATGAAAAAGAGAACTAAATTGCTTAAAAGTTTGAATTTGAATGTGAAAATTGTTAATTGCAATGCTGACAGTGTTTTAATAAAAAATTATGTATCACATGGTGGTGTTATTTTCTAAAAAATCAAGAATTGTAAATGATAAACAATTTCATTTATTTTTAGGCATTCATTGCCCACAAAACAAGAATTCTTTTAAGTGTCATCTCATAAGCTTGTAAAAAATGGTTCAAAGGTTACTTTGTGTGTAAGTTTTAATATATCCATTAACATGAAATGAGAACATATATTTTGTAGAATATATTTTTAGTTATCCGCCTTTGGCATTGAAAAGAAAATGAATCTTATAACTTTGCAATACTTATTGGAATGAAGGTTGAAGAAGCTTTCCACATAAACATTGATGAGTAGAAGCTATTCTAAAAGTTCTATGCAAACTTATATCAACAAAGATTTTATACATTTACTTTTAAAAAATTTAAAGAACTATAATGAAGTTTGTTTTTACTTTTCAACAAAGTAAAAGAATTGTAAGGTAAAAGATTGCTTTTACTTTCAAACAAAAAGAGTTGGAAGAACCATTGAAAATGTTGTTTGCCTTTACCACCTTGAATTGTGGGTTTATATTAGTGAAAGTTTGGGAGGTACAATCTTGCATTCTCATAGAGAAAGGCCGTGCGGCTCCTATTGATGAAGGGACCCAATTTAATACATTAAAAAAATAATGCAATCAAAAGTAGGAGGAATGCTGGGAAGCGAGCGTGGAGCGAAGAGCGGCGAGCGGGAAGCGGGGATTGGTGAGCGGGGAGCTAAAATCTTGGAAGAAAAAATAAAAATGTGGGAAAAAATGGATGAAAAAGTGGATGAAAGTTGATGGAAAAATGGATGAAATTTCAAAAAAAATTCACAAAATTGGATGGAAGAAGTGGAAGAAAGTGGTTGGAGAAAATGAACGAAAAGAATTGGAAGAAATGGATGAAACTGGATGAAAAAAGGATGAAAGTTGGTGAAAGTTGGATGAAAAATTTAGATGAAACTAGATGAAAGTGGATGAAAAAAGGATGAAAGTTGGTGAAAGTTGGATGAAATATTTGGATGAAACTAGATGAAAGTGGATGAAAAAAGGATGAAAGTTGGTGAAAGTTGGATGAAATATTTGGATGAAACTAGATGAAAGTGGATGAAAAAAATGGATGAAAGTTGGTGAAAGTTGGATGAAAAAATTGGATGAAACTAGATGAAAGTGGATGAAAAAAATGGATGAAATTTGGTGAAATTTGGATGAAACTAGATGAAAGTGGATGAAAAGTGGATGAAAGTGGATGAAAAAATGGATGAAAGTTGGTGAAAAAATGGATGAAAATTTTGGATGAAACTAGATGAAAGTGGATGAAAAAGTGGATGAAAAAAGTGGATGAAAGTGGTTGGAAAAAATTGATGAAAAATTGTCGGAAATAGATGAAAGGTTAGAAAAGAAATGGAAGAGAAAGGATTAAGATCTAGAAAAAAATTCCATTCAATTGAAAATGGTTTTGTCCATTCAATAGAATCCATTCCCATGGAAGTAACTTGTTCTATGACCGTGGAGGTGTAGAGTTCCTACAATTGTGAATTTAGGAATTAGTGCACATTTTCAATTTTTCAATCAATTTTTCCACAACAACCTACATGGGGGCTATTTTGTGAGCCTTAGAGCGTGAGCCACAAAGTCCAGTATTTGAGTTTGTCGAATCTCATCTTCATCTTCCACACCATCTCCCGCCATAGGCCCATGATCGTCACCCATGTCATCGTTTACCTCTCCTTCTATGCCAATAAAAAGTTGGTTTTCAGCATTCAACTCATCAAGGGTCAAAGACTTTGAAAGAGAGATCATGTTCACCTTAGATACTAAGTTTTGAATGGAAAACCATATTACTATAAAGTGCACGAATGGAGTTCGATTGTAGTTCAAATAATGAGGAACAATGTAAACAAGATTGCTTGGTAGATGAACAAGAGTACAGTCTCATGTCACCAAACAAAATATAAGTTGGTACATTAAATTTCATTTGTACATTATAAAGGATGTACATTATTCAAGTCTACAACTGCATAGTAGAGACTTCCATAGTCTACAATAAACACACAAGATACAAACTAACAAAATTTGACAAGATATGGTAGCTGGACAACCCCTCCAAGTCATTGTACCTAACATGATTAAGTCCAGATGTCCTTGAAGAATAAAAAAGAACAAGAACTAGTTCATCTGACCCCAATCATGTGTAGCATGATTTTAGAGATGGCCAATTCCATTCTTTGTCCATTTCCTCCAATGGAGGATTTTGAGCATTTTGGCTTACCAACGGCCTTTCCATAACGTCTTGTACGTTCTCCAACAATCAATCAGCTTTGGATAAAATTCAAAAACCAAATGGATATTAGAGACAATATAAATGAACACAACAACCATATAACTATTGCAAGCACAAAACCCTATCTGTCTAGTACGGTGTAGAAACACCAACTTTTAATCCTCATGGTCGGACCAAAAGCAATATTTGTAGGGATTGACAGGTTCCACCATGCCCAACAACCAATCTGAATTAGAAGCCTCATAATTTGACACAAATCAAAATTCCAAAAAAGAATTCTTCCATACATTAGAGCCCCTGAAGCACCTCTCGCCACCAAAAGGCCTTGGTATAATGTATGAAGTCAGAAGTTTCAAAACAAAAAGTACTGCACGTGAAGATACATTAAGAGATTCAATTAAATTAAAGACATTATAAAATAAAAATCAACAAACTTTTGAAGGTAGAGCCTCAAAGGCCACTATTGCTAAAGAAAACTAGGGGCTCGTGCAGCTAGTCAGAACCTCCAAAATTAAAATAAAGAGTAAACAAAACTTGAAGAGATGAAAAATAATGACATCAATAATGAAAAAAAAAATTAAATTTTCCAAAGTAAGAGTCTTCAAAGAAATTCTCGCCACTGAGAAGCCTTAGTGGGTTCATGTGGTCAAAACAACTCAATTTAAATGCCCCAACTCTTGAAACATTTTGAGATTAAAAAAAAAGCCATCATAAATTTATTTTTTTAAATTCCATAAACTATCACCCTTGAAGCCTCTCTCAACACCGAGAGGCCTTTTATTGGTGAAGAGTCATGGAACTTTTACAAACACTACTCAACAACTAACGAATTTTGACAAGATTCATTTCACAACAATCAGGATTTTTAAAATAATAAGTTGCACGAGGTAGTGCCCTCCAAACCCCCTCTTGTTGCCGAGAGGGGGTTTGGAGGGCACTACCTCATGCATATTTTACAAACATTAATCAATAATTAATGATGTTCGAGAAGATTCACTTCACAACAAGTAAAATTAAAAATGAAAAGTTGCATGAGAATATGAGATAGTGCCCTCCAAAACCCTTGTTGGTGCCAAGAGGAGGTTTGGGGGGCACTACCATTAGAGAAATAATCAGGCCTCTAGAGGGCTGCTTTGCAGTCCTTAAAGGACCCCAAAGTTTATCTTTTTTTGGGCTTAGGGATTTATTTTTCTCCTACTCTCGCTCACCTTCCGTCAGGTGATTGTCAGTGGCTCCAAATCCAAGTTTAAGTGTTCAATAATCAAGGTTAAGGTACTTTAATGAACCTTAAATTTGATTACATGGGGGAGTCACTAGCTTAGAGGTTTAGTATATATGTGAGATCAGGGGATATTTTATGAGGGGCTATTTACCTAATATTTTGTAATTTAATATATTCTATTGTTAAAAATAGTTCTAAATTGCCATTTCTAATAGCACCCTATATTATTTATAATCCAATTTATAATCCTTTTTGAATCTAGTTTTAAATCCAATTTTTTGGCCATCATATTAGATTTAAAAATTGAAACTAATAGGTGTTGTATGATTTTTTTTCCTATTACTTTTTTTTATCCTTTTTTCTTTATTCTTTTATCCTTTCAAACCATTTTTTTATGGTTACTGAAAACTAAAATACAATATATTTGGACGAATGTACTATGGCCAAACAAATACATTTTCAAGTTATAAATGATACACTCTAGTTTTGTCAAACAACTTATTACTAATCATCAACAATATATTCTAATGAATACAATGATTGAGTGCAAGTATTTCAGCAAAGAAAAGATGACATTATATAATTACAATATAATTGGACTTTAAAGTCACCTAAAATTTATTATGAATTTGGCTTTAATATATTCATATTTGTTCACTCCAAATAGTAAAAAGGTATGAAAGAACTAGGTGGTCTATCATTATTAAGTATTAGGTGTGTAAGAGCTTGGTTGTCTTCAAACTTGGATGAAAAGTTTTTTAGCTCCTATAAAACTTTTATCCAAATTTGAAGACCACCAAGCGCTTATACACCTATTAATGATTGATCACCAAGCTCTTTCATACCTTTCATAACAAATAAGAGTATATTAAAGAAAAAATTAATGATAGATTTTTCAAATTTTAAATGACTTCAAAAGACTTTAAAGATATTTCTCGAGGCAACTAGAGCCCTTCATCCAAGGTTCAGGGATAATTTAGGACAAATCATGTGTCATTTTTTGTCCATCTCTTCTTTAAGGATATTAAATACCTACTCTACAAAATTATTTTCTCTCACATATTATTGCCACCCTATATTTTACCTACGTAAAATCTACTACATGGTATAAAACATAACCCTATATTAGTTATAATAGCCTACATGAAATTCTACACTCTTTATATTAGATATAATATTGTTTTCAATTTTAGGTACAATAAATATATAGTACCCTATCTTAGATCTCACGTGGTTTCTAACATGTGCACTAAGTGATCTCCCCAAGTTTGATTATTGAGCACCTTTAACTTGGATGCTAATTGAACTTTAACCAAGTTGTGGAAAATAAAGCAAATGTCCAAAATAGTCCATTGACCATCTACTATCAACCAAAACTTTTGATGGCAATGTGAAAGACTTACCTCATTGACATTAAGTGAGAAGGAGGGGGAAAAGAGGTTGTTATTATAAAGAAATCAATTGTCCATCATGAGTCCTCAAAGAGTATCACAAGTAACTTGAAGTAGAGACCTTGGCCGCTCATTGTCAAAACATACAAATTGTATTAAGAAGTCAAATTTCAAACCTCATTTAGGCATAGTAGAATATTTTTTTTCAAAAAACTTTGAACTAAAACAAGTTGGGTAATCAAGCAAAGTTTTATCGAAAAAAATCCGTTTCAGGTTTTGAGATTTCAATAAAAACATATGGACAAATTTCAGACAGGGTGTCTGAAAATATGCCAAAAAATGTCCTTTCTAGCCCTCCTTTGAAATTTGTCCACAACTTTTAGTTAGAGTATCAAAACCTGAAACGAATTTTTGGAAATAAAACTTTGCTTGATTACCCAACTTGTTTTAGTTCAAAGTTTTTTGAAAAACAATACTCTACTATGCCTAAACGAGGTCTGAAAATTGACTTTTAACACAATTCCTGCATTTGCCTACACTATGAGCGGTTGAGCTCCTATTGTTTCTAATTTACATATCCCACATGGATTGTCTCTCCAACTACTACCCCACTAGTACAAAGACCTCCACTTCTCATAATCATCCCAAAGAATTTAAGAAAGTGCCGTCTAAAGCTTGCTACCTTTAGTATCTAGCTTTAGAACCCACTACACATGACTTCCATTTACTTCATTTGTTGAATTTGACAATTCAACAAATGAAGTAAAATGAAGCCACTTAAGAAAAAAATGTGTATAAGGTAGTGCCCTGCAAACACTGTCTGGGTGCAGGGAGGAGGTTTGGAGGGCACTACTTCATGCACATTTAAAAAAAATATCTAAGTTACTAGAGCTTCCAAATTTTTAGAAAAACATTTAAAAAAAAATGTGCAAGAGGTAGTGCCCTCCAAACACCGTCTTGGTGCCGAGAGGGGGTTTGGAGGGCACTACTTCATGCACATTTTTAAAAAAAAATCTAAGTTTTTAGAACTTCCAACTTTTTAGAGAACATTTAAAAAAAATGTGCATGAGGTAGTGCCCTCCAAACACCATCTCGGTGCCGAGACGGTGTTTGGAGGGCACTACCTCATGCACATTTTTTTTAAATGTTCTCTAAAAAGTTGGAAGTTCTAAAAACTTAGATTTTTTTTTAAAAATGTGCATGAAGTAGTGCCCTCCAAACCCCCTCTCGGCACCAAGACGGTGTTTGGAGGGCACTACCTCTTGCACATTTTTTTAAAAATGTTTCTCTAAGAAATTGGAAGTTTTAAAAACTTAGATTTTTTTAAAAAATGTGCATGAAGTAGTGCCCTCCAAACACCGTCTTGGTGCCGAAAGGGGGCTTGGAGGGCACTACTTCATGCACATTTTTTTATAAATGTTTTTCTAAAAAGTTGGAAGTTCTAAGAAGTTAGATTTTTTTTTCAAAAATGTGCATGAAGTTGTGCCCTCCAAACACCGTCTTGGCAACGAGACGGTGTTTGGAGGGCACTACCTCATGCACATTTTTTTTAAATGTTTCTCTAAAGAATTGGAAGTTTTAAAAACTTAGATTCTTTTAAAAAAAATTGTACAAGAGTCAGTGCCCTCCAAACACAGTCTCGGCATCGAGACTGTGTTTGGAGGGCACTACTTCATGCACATTTTTTTTAAAATGTTTTTCTAAAAAGTTGGAAGTTCTAAGAATTTAGATTTTTTTTTTTAAAATGTGCATGAAGTAGTGGCCTCCAAACACCGTCTCAGCAACGAGACGGTGTTTGGAGGGCACTACCTCATGCACATTTTTTTTAAATGTTTCTCTAAAAAGTTGGAAGTTCTAATAACTTAGATTTTTTTTTAAAATTGTGCAAGAGTCAGTGCCCTCCAAACACAGTCTCGGCACCGAGACGGTGTTTGGAGGGCACTACCTCTTGCACATTTCTTTTAAATGTTTCTCTAAGAAATTAGAAGTTTTAAAAACTTAGATTTTTTTTAAAATGTGCATGAAGTAGTGCCCTCCAAACACCGTCTCGGTGCCAAGAAGGGGTTTGGAGGGCACTACTTCATGCATATTTTAAAGAAAAAATCTATGTTTTTAGAACTTCCAAATTTTTAGAGAAACATTTAAAAAAATGTGTATGAGGTAGTGCCCTCCAAACACCATCTCGGTGCCAAGACTATGTTTGGAGGGCACTGACTCTTGTACAATTTGAAAAAAAAAATCTAAGTTATTAGAACTTCCAACTTTTTAGAGAAACATTTAAAAAAAAATGTGCATGAGGTAGTGCCCTCCAAACACCATCTCGTTGCCGAGACAGTGTTTGGAGGGCACTACTTCATGCACATTTTAAAAAAAAGTCTAACTTCTTAGAACTTCCAACTTTTTAGAGAAACATTTTTAAAAATATGTGCATGAAGTAGTAGCCCAGTGTCTAATTTGGCCACGAATTCATCAAAGAGAAAGGAACTCCACACTCGTGATCACCTTTGTCCTTCGATGATATTTGAGTAATGGAAGTGAAATAACGAGATATTCAAACATAGTAGACAAAGTCTAAAGAATTTCATGAACAATAAAAAAAATTGGGAGTCGAATGTCGCGTGGTAGCCAAGACAGTTTTGAGAAGTGGCCAAGGTCTAGCTCCTCCTAGGGATGGTCTCGGTGCCGAGACTCTTTTGGAGAGGGACTTGATCATGTACACAAGTGCTTCTAATTGTAATTGAATTCGACCAATATTATTTTTGAAACAAGAATATTCAAACTAATATGGGCTTCAATGTATCCAATACAGTCGTAATTCATCAGAAAGAGAGGAATCTAGTCAAGTGCTCTCCTTTGACAAATTTGAATCAAGAATTTAAAGGTTGAATCAGGAGATATTCAACCACAGTAGACAAAGATAAAATGCATTTCACGGATGAACCAAAATAATTTGGAGTCGGGTCTCGCGTGGCACCCTAGGGAGTTTGAGAAGTTGCCAAGACCTAGCCCCTCCTAGAGATGGTCTCGGTGCCGAGACTCTTCTGGAGAGGGGCTCGGTCATGGACACACGTACATCTCAATTAAAATGAAATCGACCAATACTATTTATGAAACATGAAAATTCAAATTGATATAATCTTCAAAGTGTCCAATACGGCCACAAATTCATGAGAAAGATAAAAATCTAGTCTAGTGCTCTCCTTCGACAAGTTTGAATCAAGAAACTAAAGGTCGAATCAGGAGATATTCAACCAAAGTAGACAAGGATAGAAAGCAATTCACGAACAAAAAAATAATTGGATTCCAAAACCCGCGTATCACCCCAGGTAGTTTCCAGAATTGACCAAGACCAGATCCCTCCCAAGGACGGTCTCGGTGCTGAGACTCTCCCAAAGAGGGGCTTGGTCATGCATGCAAGTGCTTCTAAACTGATCAGAAATCGACCAATACTCTATTTGAAACAAGAAAATTAGAACTGATATGGTCTTCCAAGTGTGCTATTCGACCGCAAATTTTTTGCAGAGACAAGAATCCAGCCAAGTGCTCTCCTTCAATAAATTTGAATCAGAAACTAAAGGTCAAATTAGGTGATCTTCAACCACAGTAGAGAAAGATAGAAAGTAGTTCACGAACGAATCAAAATAATTTGGTTCCAAGTCTCGCGTGGTAACCCAGGCAGTTTCGAGAAGTGGCCAAGACCAGTCCCTTCCCAAGGACGGTCTCGGTGCCGAGACTCTCTCGGAGAGGGGTCCGGTCATGCACAAAAGTGCTTTCAAACCAAAAAAGAATCAACCGAGATTATATTATAAAAAGAGATGATTCAAATTGATATGGAAACAAAGTCTAAAGCAGTTCACGAACGATCAAAAAAATTAGGAGTTGAATGTTCCGTGGCACCCCAGGGAGTTTCGAGAAGTGGCCAAGACCAGTCCCTTCCAAAGGACGGTCTCGGTGCCGAGACTTTCCCGAAGAGAGGCTTGCTCATGCACATAAGTGCTTTCAAACCGAAAAGGAATCAAGATAAGTTTCTAACTGATATGGAGGATACTACTACACTGAAGCTTGAAAGCAGAAAAATATCTTCAAGTGAACATAGCTCAAACGTTCAAAACGACGAAAGTCAATGAAGCACACAATCCGTTTTTTACCCCCAGATCCTATTGTCACACATATTTCAATGCTAGATATCCAGATGCATAATAACATATCTGATACAAACCGTGAAAATGTAATATAGTCCACAATTGAACAAAAATGAGGACTCCGATGCCTCAAGTCTTCCACTCTAGATTTAATAAATGGCCAAGAGGCGACCCTACTCCAATACGGTCTCGGTGCCGAGACACTTCACTGGGGAGTCATGGTCATGCACAACATTGTTAGTGGACTATCGAGAAATCATCCGATTCATTTGTCACAAGTACAAATTTTATACCCTAGTATATGGCTCTGAGAAAATGACCTCTTCTGCTTCTATATATACCCTTCTCAATTATCCCTTGAGTCCTAACCACATGAATAAGTATATCCTCAGAAGAATTAAGAGATGCTAAATCAATCAAGTCAATGTTTGAAGCTGCCCACTATGGAACGAAAATGAATGGAATGGAAAGCGTATAAAATTGAGAAATGGTCAAGGGGTGACCAAGCCCGGGAATAGTCTCAGTACCGAGACACCTCGGTGGCGGTCTTTGTCTTGCACAAAATTCTTTTGGCCTTCATTCAGGGATGTCAAGAATTGCTCAAATATATTAAAATTTACCCCCTCTCCGAAGAATCTAGACATACAAAGAACAAGAATCCCACTCTAGTAGCTATTATATCTCAATTATGAATCATAACATCTGCTTACTTGTCAGGATAAAGGTTTGCCTAACGGCAACCTGTGTATGTTGGAAAAATTTAGGATCTTCTACCCTCAATGAAGAGTCTGGCGCTGAGACTGCAATTGGAGGCAGATTGGGCTTACACAGACTCACTTACACTTTAATGGATGAGAAACTAGCTTTTAGAAAATTGAGTCAAAACAAACCAGGATTGGTTTGCCTGTCTCGAACGTATGTTCGTTGAAAATGCTCATGATTTGCCACCCCCCTAGTAGAGTATCGGCACCGAGATTCTCGTAGTATTGGGCCCAGGCTTGCTCAGCTGAACGTCACGCAGACACAACAACCAACCAAGTTCGAGAATAAATGATTTGAATCACACTCCCCGCCATCTGAGACTCTAATGCAAACTGAAATAGCCTCATCTTGATGACACTAGAGAAACCAGAAATAACACACCCAAGTCAATAATTTGGTCACTGAGGAACCAAAAAACGGGGAATGGATCTAAAAACTAAAGAGCTGCCTCTCCTTAGAAGAGTCTTGGTGCCGAGACTCTTATATGGACTGGGCTCGGGGCTGCTCAGGCGAACGGTAAAGCACCAAATATTGCAAACCGAGTTCGAAAAATAATTTGGACTCATACCGACATACCCCCCCGCCAGCTTTGAGGGAATGCAAAACTCAAAAACTTGATCTCATCAACAGGAAATTAGATTTTAAGCATTGGAGTCAAGAATTTGACCAAGAAGGATCAAACAAACTGGGAGCGATTTGCCCGACAGCAACCTGTTTAAGTTGAAAAGACTCAAGAGCTGCCACCCTTGGAAAAGAGTCTCGGTGTTGAGACCGTAGTATGAGAGGGATTGAGCATACACAGACTAAGGATACGATTTCAGTCTCGCCCATTGATTGTAATACACCCGAGTTAATATTTGGTCCACTAAGGCTTACATAGCAATACTATTGTGCCATTATGTAGGTCAGGGTTCAAGAGTATAACAACAAAATTTCTCCCCCCCTCCCCCGCCATCTTAGTTGAATGAAAGCACAAGAGTGAATAGCAGAATTGGTTTGTTATCCGACCAATACAAAATCATTCGGAAAATTAAGAGCTCTCATTTCCAGGGAAAGATAATGCGAACCGGACTACCCAGATTTCACTCACAGTACCCTAAAAATCAAGCACCTCAAGTGGTATTTTGTCCACCTCCAGTCAAATGTTTTGAATTTCGGACACTATTCATTGTCGGAAATACTCAAGACCTCCCACCCCCGGCAAAGAGTCTCGGCGCCGAGACTGCTAGAGGAGGTGGGCTTGGCTTGCACAACCGCACAATCGCACTGCTATTCGCACAATCGCACTGCTTTTACTCTAAACTAAAATCCTACTTATTTCCATCTAGTCTACAGTGCAACCCAAAGTACCTTGATCTTATTAACGACATTACTAAATAGCCTGATCCCCAAGTAATTGTTGACTGAAATCGAAACTCGCACCGAACTAACTCCTTGAATTTCTAAAAGAAATGAGAAAGGATTTCTTTTAATCATACCTCTTTACTTAGAGGTGGAATCTTGTGTGGATGTGCGTCACCAATATCTCCAACCGGGAGTGCACTACACGACCTTAAAATCCTCTCCATAATGAACTTCTTCTTGATGCTAGCACTCAATTTAGAAATAGAAGTGAGAATAATGGAGAGCATGTAATGCAATTTTACCTTACAAAAGTGATTAAGCAATCTGACAATCTAGCATTCGGAAGTTCAGGAATCTAAACAATCAAACATTCAAAAATATCTAAGAAAGGGTTCGGGTGTAAGAGTTGTACGTTGCGCAAAAACAAATTGGCAAGTGTCTTAGGCGCTATCGCCGACTTTGAAGACTGGTTTTCAATTTTAGGGTTTGAGGAATGCGATCAAAGTCGACGGAACTGGGACTACTGGCTCGGCATCCGGTCGTGCCACCATCAAGTCCGATCGAATTTGCGATTAGGGGACAAGTTTGAGAGCTTTGTTGTGTCCACGGGTTTAGCACGGTCTTGGCTCAGGTAAATGGGTTGGGATCTTTGCGCGGATAATTTTGAAGGGTCCATTTTTGTATGCTTGCTTTAACTTTTAATGTTTTGACATCTTGGTTCTTACATGGAGGTAGCCTTGCTCAGTAGTGATGGATCACCGAACTAGTCCTGGCTTTCTTGGATTTTGTGTAATAGAAATGATATTGACTTATTCCCTGCCGAGACCTACATTTTGTTTGTGCAATTCGTTGCTTACTATTTATTTTTTCTAATTCTATGATTTCCTGGCGTCACTTTCTTTACTCCAAGGGTAATTGCATGAAAGACCGGTACTAAAACTTTGTCACAGAGGGAGTGCCAAAGCTTCCTTTTGTAATAACTTTTAAAGCATGAGTTGCATGAATTTGAAATTTTTATTGGAGATGCCTCTCTTGAAATTAATTGCATGTCATATTTTTCAGAAATTTTCAAAAATCATCTTATATTTAAAAATCATTTAAACTAATATGTCACGTTTTGAGTTTAGAGGGGTTTTAGTACTATGGAGTCCCCAAATTTAATGATTTGGAGCTGAAATTTCTATGGTCTATTTTCATAGTAGGAAGTCATGTTCCTATCCAGGGGCATTAAAAAATATTATATTTTATATCCTCTACGTCCATGCAAAGAAGGCTCCCTTATGCACGCAATTCTAAATGTTGAAGATGGTTTCAAGATCATTTTTCTGGTGAAATCTCTTCAATATAAAGTCTTCCCATTGCAAATGGCCAATTTTTAGTTTCTTTGAAAATTGTTTTCCTATTTTGTACAAATTAAAACGTCAAACTATGTATTTTCTTCAAATTAAATTTCAGCTCACACATTTTTGTGAATAAATTTTTACCTAGATTTTTTTTAGGTCTGAAATTTTGGTGATATGCTATTTTAAATGTCATACTAATTATGCTTATTTTATTTTATTTTAAAAAATTTGTTTGCAAAAGCTCATAGTACTGGGAGTACTGGCCAAAATGGAACAAAAACAGCCAATCATTCATGCAATCACCCCCAAATAATAGTGAAACAGATTGCCCCACACTAATTTATAAACATTTGGCACTATATGATTATTTTCAATTATTGTAGAAGAATACACTACTTTTGAATTTAGTATTGCTGTAATAAAGACACATGATTCTCTATGTGAAGGTCTATTATGATTCTGGAAATGAGTCGACGTGTACTCGTGCATTTGTACATCTAGGCACTCACACACATCTTGTGAAGGACGGGGAACTCTGCGATATGAAGGAGAGAACTCGGACGCTGATTAGAGAACAAATGGAGAGGATATCGAGTGGCACCAACTCCTCAATTATCTTGGAGGCTACAAAGGAACTCTTGGGCGATCTAATTCTACATCCGGATGGAGTGCAGACCAAGACTCTTGACTTCGACGAACTCGTCCCGGTGCTGGAGAAATGCAAGTATTTTAGCTTACCAAGTATTTGAAACGAGGTAACCTCTTTCAAATATTTGAGGAGATTTGGAATGATTGATAGCATTACCAAGTTGAGGGGGGTCAAGCATGTAGACATTTGTTCAAGAGAATAAATTCTTAGGTCAAGGGACAGATGTGGATAAGGTTTTTGTTTTCAAAATGTTAGAAGTGGGACCTGGAAGAGGAGTTGACCTGATGAACCAAATGCAAAGTGGAGGGGACCTTCAAGACGCGTGGCTAATGTTTGACCATGTCAAACGCGTGAAGGAGTGGACAACCATGACATATCATGTATATGACTCCATGTATTGTCGTGTAATGACTACCGCTGTTTGTGACATGCTATCCAAAGATTGTGCGGCCCAAATTCTATTTTGGAAAAACCTAAACTCCATTGTCGACTGACATGGGGTAGGCAACCCTCAGTTCAAGGAATTTATGGCAGATAGTGTACAAGCAAATTGGAATGCTGTGCGGACAGTCTATGGATCCAGAGACATTAGCATACCAATGGAACATCGTGAAAGAACGTGCCTCTTTCATTGGACTCAATTTTTGGAAAAAAATATCAAGGCGGACATTCGCGTGGACTTACAAGATCAACATCTTCTACTTTGTAAGCAATACAAGAATGCTACGACTTCTGAGAAGTCCGATACTCGTTACCTAGCCATAAAAGGGTGGTGGTTATTATCAGGGCCACCACGGATTTAGGACTGCATAGATTGGAGCTGTGGCTTTCTTTTTGGCATTTTTGGTATCGTCAATAGGGCGGATTCATACAACTTGTAAGTCCTTATCCTCTTGCTTTTCATTTCAAAATAATCTGGAGTTTTTGTATCTCAATGAATTTTCAGGTGTCCTTATTTTCCTTTAGATTCTATAACCAGAATTTGTAATGCTCTCCAACCCGATCCATGGCAGGTAGACGTTGTAGATCCCTTTGGACGCCAAGAAGGGTGATTGGATGAACATGCTCTTAGAACTTTTACCATTTTCTGGAAAAAGTTTGTCGGCTTGGTTAGGGAGAAATTTGTGAATGTTGTATGCCGTTTAAACCTTGGAGAGCCCTCTTGGTACTAAGAGGGGTGATAGGGCGGGCTTCCTCTTGCAATTGTTTCATTTATTGGGTGGACAATTTTTGTCTGCAATAGGCAGAAATTTGTGACTCATGCATGGTGTTAATACCTTGAAGACACCTCTCGGTACTGAGAGGGGTGTAGACGTGGGCTCCGTCTTGGAACTCTTATATTTCTTTGTAGTACAATTGTGGTGTGCAGTAGGAAAAATGTGCAATTGAGGCATGACAATACTACTTTAAAGGATCCTTTTAGTATTGATAGGGGTTCTACTATAGGCTCTATTCTGGAAATTGAATGTGGCGTATATACTATTTTCTTTCGGGATCTTAGCAAGTTTGAGCTAGCAAAAATGTCATCTTGCAACCTCGCTGAGATTGTACATAACAAGTGACTTCAACAATCTAGAAATCGGAGGAACGATCTTTACATCGCCACGGTAGATGATTTCGTGATTTCGTCAGAGCATTCATGCAGATGGTAAGGTATTACCAATACTTGAAGGGAAATGAAGCCGGTACGGGACCGGGGAAGGAAGAGCTAATGCTCCGCGTTGCCTAGCATTCAACCGAACGAACGGGCAATCCAAAATCGCTTACCGAAGATATTTCAAATATTTCAAGTATAGAAGAATTCTTCAATAGAGAGCCTCACCTTGAAGGCAAAGAAGTGTTTGGATCGCAGAAGAGGAAGGTAGATATGCCACTTGGGTGCGAATATGACTTGCATAGACCGGACAAAGTCAATTTCTCCCATCCACGCATTCTATATTTCCACGGTATTAGGTGTGTTTTAGATCTACTGTTATATATGTGCAAAATGACACGTATCCTAAACCGCGGTCATAGGACACCCTAAAATCGCAGTCATAGGTCCCATCATCTAAAACTATTCAGTTGTTCATGGCAATGGAATTTTGTCACTCATTTTCTAGTGTTGTCTCTTAGTTTTTCAAGGAATGGCTGAACTCCTATTGGAGATGATTTCATCCAATATTATTTGTACTTTCATCCACTTTTTCATCTACTTTCATCCAATATTTAATCTACTTTCATCCAATATTTCATCCACTTCCATTCAATATTTCATCTACTTTCATCCAAAATTTTCATCTACTTTCATCCACTTCCATTCAATATTTCATCTACTTTCATCCAAACTTTTCATCTACTTTCATCCACTTCTTTCATCCAAACCATTTCTTCCTTTGTATGCTTTAATCTAAAATTCAGTTCACAACCACAAAAAATTTTGAGACTCTCACCCAAAAAATTTCAAATTTTCTGTCACTTTCATCCAAAATGTCAACCACTTTCATCCACAAAATTTCCAAATTTTATTTCATTTTTCCATTTTCCATCCAAGATCTACGCTCCCCGCTCACTATTTCCCGCTCTACGCTCGCCGCTCCCCGCTCTCCGCTCGCTTCCTAGCAACGTTGTCAAAAGTAGTAGAAATCCAAAGGTTGTATGATTCTCATGTATGCTCTCAAGCTATGCAAGAGGTTCTACTACATATGATGTTCAATAGATTGAGGCATAATAAGGAGAATGTGCAACCTTGCCAGGAGCGCACATTTGGAGATATATTCAAAAACATGCCAAGTGCATGGAAAGGAGAATTGAGTGGGGGGGACAATTCCATCATCTTGGAAGAAATTGATGAGTATATACAAAAAAGAAGGCATGATCAAACCGCAACATTGGAAATTATGTGTAGGGACCAATGACTATAATTACGAGCCTTTCATCTTGCCACTTAGTGCCGATGACAGTTGCAATAGAATGAGTGATAAATTGCGCAATTGTAATCCTCCAAATCGAGTCATGAAACGTAATTGTCCCCAATGCTTTCACAAATGTACATGTGTACAAATAGGTTGAGGAAAGATATGATGACATTTGACTATTTACCAATGATTGCAATGTTTTGTCTTTTGATGAGTGCAAGGGAATTTTGTAAAAAAATGCTTATAATATGATGATGTGGGTGCTTTAGTCTAGTTTTTGAATCCAACTTGAGTTGTGTTGTCACATAATAAGCATTTTTTTACAAAGTTCCCTTGCACTCATCAAAAGACAAAACATTGCAATCATTGGTAAATAGTCATGTCATTATATCTTTCCTCAACCTATTTGTACGCATTGTACATTTGTCAGAGCATTGGGGACAATTACGTTTCATGACTCGATTTGGAGGATTACAATTGCGCAATTTATCACTCATTCTATTGCAACTGCCATCGGCACTAAGTGGCAAGATGAAAGGCTCGTAATTATAGTCATTGGTCCCTACACATAATTTCCAATGTTGCGGTTTGATCATGCCTTCTTTTTTGTATATACTCATCAATTTCTTCCAAGATGATGGAATTGTCCCCCCCACTCAATTCTCCTTTCCATGCACTTGGCATGTTTTTGAATATATCTCCAAATGTGCGCTCCTGGCAAGGTTGCACATTCTCCTTATTATGCCTCAATCTATTGAACATCATATGTAGTAGAACCTCTTGCATAGCTTGAGAGCATTCATGAGAGTCACACAACCTTTGGATTTCTACTACTTTTGATTGCATTATTTTTTAATGCATTAAATTGGGTCCCTTCATCAACTAGAGCCGCACCGCCTTCCTCTACTATAATGCAAGACTCTACTTCCAAAACTCTCACTAATATAAACCCACAATTCAAGGTGGTAAAGGCAAACAACAATTTCAATGGTTCTTCCGACTCTTTTTATATACGTCTATTTGAAAGTAAAAGCAACCTTTTACCTTACAATTCTTTTACTTTGTTGAAAAGTAAAAGCAAACTTCATTGTAGTTCTTTAAATTTTTTAAAAGTAAATGTATAAATTCTTTGTTGATATTTGCATAGAACTTTTAGAATAGCTTCTATTCATCAATGTTTATGTAGGAAGCTTCCTCAACCATCATTCCAATAAGTATTGCAAAAGTTATAAGATTCATTTTCTTTTCAATGCCAAAGGTGGATAACTAAAAATATCTTCTACAAAATATATGTGCTCATTTCATATGAATGGATATATTGAAACTTGCATACAAAGTAACCTCCAAACCATTTTTTACGGACGCTTACACTCCCCTTACGGGAAGAATTCGGCGCCGAGGAACGTTGACATCAGGAAACGAATGTCTTGCCGGTGCCTTCAAATCTTACACTTCTCTGCTGGTACAGTATCCAATCCATGTATTACTTCACTTTCTTCATCTTTGTCTTTGTCCCGGTCTTTGTTTGTCTTTATTCATCTTCTTCGTATCAATCAGCTTTGTGCATCCCTTGATTTGGCTTCCTCTCATTTTTGGTTTTTGATTTTGAGCTTTTCGGGACGAATGTTGTTCATGTGCTAGCATCCCCAGAAGTGATGATCTCTGGCACATTCTTCTATTGAAAGTACACTTGGTTTTCACGAGCAGCTCTCCGTCTAGCATGACGGGGGTAGCTGTAGCTGCACCCATCATGTGATCAATGAGTCAGATCGAGTAGCCCCATTGCAACATGCTGAAGCAACACTCTACAAGTTCTGCACCATTGATCTTCTATTAGTGAGAAATGTCTTCCATTGATTTGCTTCACAGTGTTGCTGTGGGGTTGCTCTTAGTCCATTTGAGTTGATTTTGGTTAGGTTAGTGCGGTGTCAGGATTTGCTTTAGGGGTTGGCTTGGTGTTGTATGGTTGTATGTGGGAGATGGAGATTTTCAAATTTTGAACGTTCGGCTCGTGGTGGCCAGAAGATCGAGCCTGCTGAATAGAAAATCTGGAAGGCTCGAACTCAAGAGCTTTCGTTGAATCGTGACATTCACAAATTGCAATTGGTCCTAGACACGGCAAGAGATGTTTTTTTGGGGGTCGGGAGGGCCGTTTCAGGCCCGTTCCCGACGCTGGTCCCCCCCGCAGTTTCAAGGAACGGCTGTTCTCGATAAAAAAATTTCAAAAAAAAAAAAAAAAATTTTTTTTAGTCTTGAAATGAAAAAAAAAACAGAAAAAAAAATTTCATTTTTTTTTTTTGAATTTTTTTTTTTTTTTTCCGACGTGGCAGTCGCTCGGCCACGTCAGCGAGCTGCCGCGACCCTGAATTCGGCAGTTCCCACAGCTGGAAACATGTAGCCCTCCAGGAGGCTGAAATCTCATCTAATGGATAAAAGTATGCCAATTACCAAGTCAATTTCAGTCCTGGACCGTGCACGAAGCATAGTTCACTTCCATTGCAAATTCTTGGAACAAATCAGTTAGTGCATGGTGAAGGGTTCGTGCTTGGTGAATGGGATGTCTACATCTACACTACACTAAAATTGGTAAATAGTGTTGGGTGATAATTAGTGTTGTTCCCTATTTTTTACCCCCAACACTATTTTCCACCTTATGTGTAAATAGTGTTGGGGTCCTTACCTCCCGCCGTCAATAACTGCCCCTTCCTTGAAAAACTGAAATTTTTGCCTTCCGCCGTCAATATCTGCCCCTTCCCTGGAAAACTGAAATTTTTGCCTTCCGCTGTCAATCTCTAACCCTTCCCTGGAAAACCATAATTTCCGCCTCCCATTGTTCGATTTTGGCCCTTCCCTAGAAACTCCGATTTTTGCCTCCCATCTTCCGATTTTGGCCCTTCCCTGAGAAACTCCAATTTCTGCCTCCGATCGTCCACTTGCTTCTCTAAAAAAAACTTGCTTGCTTGCTTCCCTCTTCCCTTGCCCGATTACTTTGGAGAGATTGTGGTGTGTGGTGGAGACCACCTTGGAGACATTGTGAAAAGAAGTGGAGACTTGATTTCAAATTTTGAACTTCTACGGCCTATAACTTTTTCTTGAGGTATGTGATTGAACATTGGATGACACCATTGGATTTGTCTTTCTCTCCTCTATTTCCTGTAAAAAATTGTTTTTTTTTTTTGGTCGCCACTTTTTTCTTACAGCCCCATTTTCCCTCATTTTTTTGGTAGCCGGACATGGAGCCTCCAATTCTTCCTCCCGATGCCACTTCCCGCCGTCTTCAACAAGTTTCCAGCCTTGCCACTCGCCGATCTGTGACTTCTTGGATGATTGAGGACGTTGGCGTTCACGGCTTGGCTGGCCTCAATTGTCGGGTAATTCAAGCATTTCCCGAACACTTTCGTGGCCAACGCCCTGCCAACCTCATCAAAGCCAGCCGATGAAGATCTCACTCCATTGTCTTGTGGCCGAAACCGTTTGGGCAAAAGGCGGCGCCATTCTCCGAAGGCTAGACCAGGTCGAGGCAAAAAGAAGAGTGAATGGGTGCAATATTTGTACCCATTATTACTTGAAGAATTCAACCGCCTTCACAAATCAGGTGTCAAATTTTCCTCTCACCTACTTCGTGAATTGACCCTTTCCATCCTTGTAGCTCCCGAATCCATTTTCACAGCCCATTCTGTCGATCCCAAAGACAATGTCTTATTGGTTAACAAAATCACTGCGAATTGGATCAATCAATTCATGGAGAACCACAATATAGTCCTTCTATCCCAACGTGGTCGTTTGACTTGTAGTCCTGAAAAGGAGCTTCAAATCGAAATGCAAACCGCCTACCATTTGGGGGTTTTGCAAAGGGGATTTTCATCCAGGGAATTTGATGAAAATCTTATGGAGAACCTGGATGAAACGCATTTCGTTGTCAATCTTGACAATGGCCGAACTTTAGGGTTTAGGGGAGATACAACTGTCAAATATGCTGAAGTTGTCTCGGGTGGGGACTCTATGACTATGGTGGTTCGAATTTCAGGAGGTCGTCGTGCCACAATAGAAGCTCCTATGCTCATTTTTTCAAATGACAATAGGAGCTATCCCATACGGGGTTTGATGGATGATATTTCGGGGGTCTCTTATAGAACGGGCCCTAAAGGTTGGATGGACCAAACCATCTTCCCCAAATACTTTTTGGAACCTCGTGCATATCAAGCCGATCTTCATCAACGCATGAAGATCATATGGCTTGATAATTGTAGCAGACATACTATCACCCCTAGATTGGCTGCTGTCCTAGCTGCCAAAAACACAGTTTTAAAGTTTTTGCCTCCATGTTCTACTCACCTTTGCCAACCAACAGATACATTCCTCATTTCAAAAATCAAAGATGCATGGACAAAACGCTGGGAAGCCAAGAAAATTGAGTTGATACAACAAAATGCTTGGCAAAATGCACCCCGGGCAGATGGACAATGGTCAAGGAAGTTGACAAATCCTGGAAAACGTTTTTTCTTACAATTGGCTGCTGATAGTGTAGAAGATGTTAATCAAGAGGTGGATTGTGACAACATATCCTATGCTAGAAAAGCAATGATTCGTTGTGGCTTGGCATTAGGACTTGATGGATCTTGGAGTGTAGAACAATTGTTTCCACATCTCCAAGAGATAATTGCAAAACATTTGCAATACTTCCAAGGGCAAGAACTGCCCAATTACAATAGGGCAGTTTAAAAATCCTTTTTGATATTTTACTATATTTATCCTAGAATTTTTGGCCTACAACTAGGATTATTATGTTGTGTTTAGGATTTAGGTTATATTTAGCAACTTATACATATACTATGAAAAATTTCAGCATTTCAACATTTCATTATCTATTTCAGCATTTCATTATTAATTTCAGCATTTCAGCATCTCATTGTCTATTTCAGCATTTCATTGCCTATTTCAGCATTTCATTATTTATTTCAGCATTTCAGCATTTCAGCATCTCATTGTCTATTTCAGCATTTCATTGCCTATTTCAGCATTTCATTATTTATTTCAGCATTTCAGCATTTCAGCATTTCAGCATCTCATTGTCTATTTCAGCATTTCATTGCCTATTTAAGCATTTCATTATTTATTTCAGCAATTCAGCATTTCATTATTTATTTCAACAATTCAACATTTCAGCGTTTCATTGTCTATTTCAGCATTTCAGCATTTCATTATCCATTTCAGCGTCTCATTGTGTATTTCAGCATTTCATTGTCCATTTCAGCGTTTCATTGTCTATTTCAGCATTTCATTGCTTATTTCAACCATTTCATACACCACTTTTTCCCCACCATTCCAACTTCCATATTTTGTTCCCATCTAACACTAAATGCAATCTCGTAAAAATGTTGAAATGACCAAATTTTACTATAGAGCTAAAATAGTGTTAGATTGGGTAAATAATGATCTAACACTAACCTTGCAAATCACAATTAGTGTTAGGTGGGACAATTAGTGTTGCCAACACTATTTACCAATTTTAGTGTAGTGAAGTTGCACTTTCTAGATATGTATCAAAGGATTCATAGTTGTATTCGATCTTTGCGGCTCTGCAAGGCAGCAGAGATTGAGATGGGATTTGCCATTGTCCAACTATGGATCTTCAATGCAACGTAAGAGCATCGTCACCCATTCCCCCAAAACACGGCTCGGGGAATTGGGTGGCCGGGCCCCTAGAGCTCCCGGGTTCCTTTTGGCCGGGTTGGCCCTCCAGCCATCCCTGCCCAGAGAACATGGGAAAAAAAGTCAATCACACGAGTTTAATGACTTGGTTGACAAGTTGAATAGTCAGGCTTGTTGGAATTCGAAAAAAACTAGGTACCGTGAGAAATGGCCGAGACGAAGAAGCTGTGGTGAGCTTCAGTTTGCTTGGAAGTTGTTTCTGCAGTGAGTTTTGGAAAAATGCAAGAATGAGTTGTTTCGGCCTGGAGTTTGAAGAATGCTTGGAGCAAGAAAGTGTTGTGGGGTAAAAAAAATGAAGAAAGGCTTTCGTAAAAAATCCTATTCCAAATTTTGAAAACAAGTCTCATTGCACTTAATTGAAAAAGAAGAAAAGAAAGCCTTTGATAAAAAATCCTATTTAAAACTTTCAAAAACAACAAAATGTCCTTGAGGTGTGCTTGAGGCAGACCTCAAGCACACTTTTACTACTCTCATTGAATTAGAATAAATATAAATAAAAATAAAAATCATTAAAAAATCCCACTCAGAATCTAAGGTCTACTCCAAGCACACCTAAAGCACACTTTCAATACTCTCATTGCATTGGAATGAAAAAAAATTAAAGATTAAAAAGGTAAAAAATACCATTCAAAAATGGAAAAAAGAACAAGGTGTGCTTGAGGTGTGCTTGAGGTCCACCTCAAGCACACTTCAAGCACACTTCATTGCATCTAAATTAAAAAATAATTTTATTAAAAATTCTATTCTAAATCTTTAAGAAAATCAAAGGATGCTTGAAGTGTGCTTGAGATGTGCTTGAGGTCCACCTCAAGCACACCTCAAGCACACTTCATTGCATTTGAATTAAAAAAAAACTACAAAAAAGTTTGAAGAAAAATTCTATTTCAAATCTTAAAATAAATTAAAGGGTGCTTGAGGTGTGCTTAAGGTGGACCTCAAGCACACCTCAAGCATCCTTTGATTTTCTTAAAGATTTAGAATAGAATTTTTTCCCAATTTTTTTTTCTAATTTGTTATTAATTTAAATGCAATGAAGTGTGCTTGAGGTGTGCTTGAGGTCCACCTCAAGCACACCTCAAGCATGCTTTGATTTTTTTAAGATTTAGAATAGAATTTTTTCCCAATTTTTTTTTCTACTTCTTTTTAATTCAAATGCAATGAAGTGTACTTGAGGTGTGCTTGAGGTGTGCTTGAGGTGGACCTCAAGCACACCTCAAGCATCATTTGATTTTCTTAAAGATTTTGAATAGAGTTTTTCATACAACTTTTTTTTTACTTTTTTTAAAATTCAAATGCCATGGAGTGTGCTTGAGGTGTGCTTGAGGTCCACCTCAAGCACACCTCAAGCACACTTCAAGCATCCTTTGATTTTTTTTAAGATTTAGAATAGAGTTTTTTACACAACTTTTTTTACTTTTAAAAAAATTCAAATGCCATGGAGTGTGCTTGAGGTCCACCTCAAGCACACCTCAAGCACACTTCAAGCATCCTTTGATTTTTTTAAAGATTTAGAATACAGTTTTTTACACAACTTTTTTTTAATTTTTTTAAAATTCAAATGCCATGGAGTGTGCTTGAGGTGTGCTTGAGGTCCACTTCAAGCACACCTCAAGCATCCTTTGATTTTTTTTAAGATTTAGAATAGAGTTTTTCAGACAACTTTTTTTTTAATTTTTTTAAAATCAAATGCCATGGAGTGTGCTTGAGGTGTGCTCGAGGTCCACTTCAAGCACACCTCAAGCATCCTTTGATTTTTTTAAAGATTTAGAATAGAGTTTTTCAGACAACTTTTTTTTTAATTTTTTTAAAATCAAATGCCATGGAGTGTGCTTGAGGTGTGCTTGAGATCCACCTCAAGCACACCTCAAGCATCCTTTGATTTTTTTAAAGATTTAGAATAGAGTTTTTCACACAACTTTTTTTTGCTTTTAAAAAAATTCAAATGCCATGGAGTGTGCTTGAGGTGTGCTTGAGGTCCACCTCAAGTACACCTCAAGCACACTTCAAGCATCCTTTGATTTTTTTAAAGATTTAGAATAGAATTTTTCACACAACTTTTTTTTACTTTTTTTAAAATTCAAATGCCATGGAGTGTGCTTGAGGTGTGCTTGAGGTCCACCTCAAGCACACCTCAAGCATCCTTTGATTTTTTTAAAGATTTAGAATAGAGTTTTTCACACAACTTTTTTTTTAATTTTTTTAAAATTCAAATGCCATGGAGTGTGCTTGAGGTCTACCTCAAGTACACCTCAAGCATCTTTTGATTTTTTTAAAGATTTAGAATAGAGCTTTTTATACAACTTTTTTTTACTTTTAAAAAAATTCAAATGCCATGGAGTGTGCTTGAGGTGTGCTTGAGGTCCACCTCAAGCACACCTCAAGGACACCTCAAGCATCCTTTGACTTTTTTTAAGATTTAGAATAGAATGTTTCACAATTTTTAAATTTAAAAAAAAAATCAAATGCATTGAGGATTTATGTTGTAATTTTTGTGCATAGGTGTCTATAGCATAGCCCAATGAAACTAAAGAATACACATGAGAGGTTGCAAAATAAAATGAGAATTCTTTTTATGACAATCCAAGTCTCACATTGTCTAATACAAATGTTGACTGCTAAGAGCCAAGCTAATGTTCACTTGCTCTTCTTGTGCATTGTCTAAACCCAAACCCTCCCCCGCATTGCTCACCACTCTCTTCTTTATAGTGTACTCTCTCGCCTCCTACCATTGCACCCGCAAGCCGACAAAATCTAGCAACAATGAATTATGACAAATCGTATCCGCAGAGAAAAATTTACGAAGTCAACAACCATGGCGGGGACGGGGTCCTGCCATTTCCAGAGCTTGTGCCGTGACCGGGCTCTTTTCTTCCGGGGCGGGGTCCACGGTGGACCTCTTTTTCCTCACCGGCCCCGCCCAAGCCCCAGCCGGGCAGCTCCTCCGTGAATGGGTGGAGAAGCTCTAAGCTAGACATAATCGTGGCAGCAACACCTACTGGAAATCTTGAGAACTACACTAAAAAGGGTATTTAGTGTTGGCAACACTATTTGCGAACCATGACACTAAATATCATTAAGCCTACTAAAGTAAATAACATTAAATGTAATTTCTAACATTAAATATATTCTATGGTAAATCTGAAATCTGAAAATGTTTACATTTAGTGTTAGAACTTATTAAAGGAAGGTAGAAGGGAATAGAAGGCGAAGGCGGCGCATTGAAGTTTAGCACTACACTAATCGTCCTAAAATTGACATTTAGTGTAGGGTCAAGTAGGGTGGTAATTACACTAAATGTAATCCAACACTAAATACCCTTTTTAGTGTAGCGAACTCGGCTGTTAGATTTAGCTATCGAGAAATCAAAGAATTTGAATTGGATGATACTTAGGAAGCCAGAGCCTTCACAACTTTGTAGCTGGGATGCACCAGGGAGATACCAATCAGTAGAGACATCAAAACCATAGACTTTTTCTTTTTTTCTTTTTTCTTTTTTTTCTAGATTCCTATTTTAAGTACTAAGGTAGGCACACCCATTCCCGTCCCTTTAAGAATTTCTGCCTCATGTACTAGTGGTGCACATTTTCTTTCTAGAATGAACACCATTGGTACATGAAGACGGAATTGGGTGATGGTTGGGAATGGGTGTGCCTACCTTAGTCACATGAAGCGTGACTTGATACTACTTCAAGGAACTAGCATATAAAATAGCTAAATGGTTGAAGTATGTTTTGGATTCTTACATCCCAAATATAATTATAATGGTAGAATTTTGCCATGATATTCAAAATAGTTGCACATTTTTCCTACTCTCTTTTGTTTATTAACCCCTAAAGGACCAGCCTGCTATTTTTAGCAACATAGCAATTTTGGGCAGGTGCGGGTGACTAGATATTTTCATATTTTAAGCTGAAATTTTAATAGAAGGTGGGGACGAGGAATATCTTTCATGTGCACTAAATTTCATGACATTTCGAAATTGGAGTCAAAAGTTATGGCCTAATATGTTACTTTTTTCACCAGGCGGGCAGGCGGGCAGATCTAAGAAAATCACTTTTTTCAAAAATAAAAATTTGAAATTGGTTTTCTAGAGTTATATATACGTGGAAAGCTTTAAATTATTCCATTTCGACCAATGAGTAAAAAGTTATGAGGTTTTTTAGTTTGCAGGCAGTTACGGATTCTCTACTTTGAAATAAGCTTTGAAGTTGTTTATTTAACACAATTTTTAATATTTTTTGAAAAAAAAAATCATAGGATTTAGGTTGTTTATTACAACATTACAACCATTGGGATTGACATTTTCAATTCCATAATTAAATTCTTAACAATTTAGTATTTTGGATCATTCTCTACTTCTTTCTACTTACTATTTTTTTGTATATGTTGTACAATTCCAAATGATTTGAAAATTTTTAAACATGTAGCCAACTTGTTTAGGAAAAAGAATTCAAAGAAGCACCACCATTTTAGACATTTTTTCATACAAATGTGACCTTGTGAAGTGCAGCTGCCCTGTTTTTTGTAGGGACAAAAAAAGGATTTTTGCCAATTCAAATGCTAATATCTTCCAATCCGCATGGTGGAAAATTCTGAAATTTTTTCCACATCTTCTAAAACTAGTTTACTATAAGATCCTATGGTTACATGTGTCAAAGAAGTTTTTTTTCAAAAATTTGGTACTTGTACTAAAAATGGCAGTTTTTGAGTGTTTTCGGTGAAAACATAGTCATGGAACTTTAGGGGTTAAAGAGAGACAAGCTTTTGGGAAATATAGTAGTTTCTATACAATTCTTTTGAATTCTATATGGTTCTTTAATGAATCATACATTACTATACTAAGTGACACATTAGGGATACATAAACAACCTAGCTACAGGAATGCTCTAATTCACACTCAGTGATTGATGCCAAATGATTCCCACATCAATATATTCATTGATATATTGAGAATATATTTTTGAACTACAGTAGTTATACTGCCTGAGATTGGCTGTATGGGAAACACTGATGCCTGGATACACTTGAGCTGGAGGGCTGAAATTTTACATTCATTAAATGAGAACTAATATAAGGTAACTACACCTAAAAGCAACCCTTTCCTAAAAGCGTCCCCTAGATATTCTTGCCTAAAATGTACTTCCACTATTCATGAGAGTCTAAGGTCGATTTTAGAACAACCTATTTTCAGCACTTCAAAAATTTGTAGTTTATTCACACGCTGTCCAAAAAATGCATTCTAAGGGAATCTAAAATCCCCTTGCAACTACCAAGAAGATCCCACAAAAAAAATTCAATATAATATTAGGAACCATGCTGAATTGCTTAACTGTGCGATTTTGGGTGTAGTTACCTTACCACCTCTAATTTTTGAGTTGGTTTTAGTTATCCAAATAATGGTTCCCTTGATGGGCTGTTTACAACCCTGAAGCTCAAAAGTGTGTGAATGATTGAAACTTGCTATTCAATAAGTATAAAGCAGTCAAAATTAATACCCACCAAGCAATACTGGAGATCTGATCCAACTAATGGATGAGCTGGATGGGTTGAAATTTGCTTTGAAAACAATTAAACAGGTAGTTCAACATGTTGGAATGGACATGTGATGGCGGCCATAATTTGCCTTAGCAGATTGATTAAGCCTAAACGGATGCTTTTCACACTGAACTACTAGTCTTGAACTTTGAAGCAAAGGTCTTTCCAATCACACATTGGTGCTGCCAGAGCTTTAGACAGCAACCAGGGATGGGTTTTTTTGGGGTTTTTTTTTAAAGGGAAATGGTGATCATTGCATTAAAAAAAATACGTAAGGTACAAATAAATTTACTTTCTTTCCCCCTCAAATTCCCAGCCCCCCAAAAGGAGACGGGGAGAAGAAGGTAGGGAGAAGAAAAGTTAGTCAGGTTCTCTGGGTCTGTTCAACCTCGGAGAGAGATTGGGCGACAAATGCCAGCGAGGCCGATGAAGGCTGCCCGAGCAAAAGATGTCTTCCTTACACCAAGAATCCAAGAATTCTTGGCAAAGCGCATGCTGTCTCTCCTTGCTACATTTACTGTAGAAGGAAAGGATATGATTCCTGATGGCCATGCCGGCGTGGATAGAGTCGCTCCAAGCAAGCTGGCAAATTTGGTGATGACTGCTGCGCTCGCCTTCGAAAATCCTCTTGTTGCGGCCGCACCATAATCGCCAGAGGGTTGCTGATTTGATTATGTTGTAGGTGACGTTGAATTGATTAGAGGCCGGGGAGTAGAGACCCTTTGCATTGTACGATCCCGGTTGGATTCCCGTGATGGTTTCCTTCCATGAAAGAATTCCTTAAAGGCCGAGTACATGCCGAATTGATTTGAATTGCCTCCAGACCATTTGAGCTGTTCTGCATGCATTAAGATCAAGTGTGACCGATTCGGGGTAGTTCGCAGCAGAATTGGCAAGGCATGGCAGAATCCGCCGCAGGTGCCAATTATGCACAAGAACGCCGCATAGAAGGATGGGAACCTGCTCTTAACGCTAGGGAACGCACCCTCCAAGGCGCATTCTGCCCTGCTCGCGGGCCAGGGCTCGCCCATGAGCCCGCTTGTAGGGCAGAATGCGCCCTGGAGGGCGCGTTCTCTAGTACGTAAAGGAGGTGCTCCACTGTTTCTCTGCTGTCCGTTTCGCAACTTTGGCAGATTGGAGAGTATCCCATAACTGAAGCCTAGCTGGCGGTGGGGAGTCCTCCGAAATTGGTCAACCAAAGAAAGAGCTAGTGTTTGGTGGGTCTACGTTTGTCCCAAATGATTTGGATTGCACGCTTCATCTCCTGGTCATCTAAGTTTAAGAGTCCGAGCTTGTTGACAAGTCGTGTCGTTGAAGCCTTCTCCTATAGCCCGATGTTGTAGCCTGTACAAGACAAATAGTTGAAAAAGGGTTGTGGTTGTCCCGACTTGAACTTGTAACCAGGGATGTTAGGAACTGTTTGAAACAGAACTTGGTGTTGCATTTTGTTCCCAGAGTTTTTGGAGCTTAGTCTTCAAGTACTTAGTTGTCACTGTGACCTTCTTTGAACTATTGTGCTACTTTCATGGCTATCTTCCAAACAAATTCGACTCAGGTTTTTGAATGATTGAAGCTTCTTATGTATCTTTTTACATGTTTTTGTCTATTTCTTCTCCTTGTGAAGGCTATAGCATGTGATTGTGGGCTTTAGACACCTGGTGTAACCTCACTAACCCTTCATTTTTGTTTGATTTTTGGGACGGGCATAGGTGAGGCCCCAATCCTCTTGGAGAATATTTGGACGCAAGATGGATTCTTTGTCCTTCAAAACTTATACTTTTGTTGCTCAAATATTATAGAGAACTTCCTTTGTAAATCAAATCTACTACATGGATATTTTCTATATTGTTGATTCTTGTCCATTCTTGTCTATAGTCACCATGACAATCCTTTGATTGAACATTTGACTTACTTAGTGGTATTGATATTGACTTGTTCATTGTGGTAAAGTATTGGTTTAAGAAAATCTTTTATGGGCATGCCATAGATAAGAAATCTTGACATGTTGAGAATAAAAATTATCTCTGTGATGAGGTAAACTTGCTCTAGTGAAGGTGTAGAGCTATGCAGGATACTAAATAAGTTCCTGAAAGAAAGTCTTTTTAGCTTGGAAAAAGATTAGATAAATGCCCAAGTTCTTGGGAAGTACCAGAAAAGCCATTTTTAAAAAGGCTCTGCTCTCAGTAAGATCAAGGAAGCTGAGATTGAGTGGCCAACTAATTCATGGATGCCAATCCCGACAAGCAATGTTAGCAAGAATTTATGCAAGAGCACGGAAGCTGAGACCAAGTGACCAACTAGTGCATGGATGTCAATCTTGACAAGCATTGTTAGCAGGAATTTATACACAGATACTTATTCTCATGGGCAATTGCACGAAACAATTGTCGCTACTAGTTTTGTATATAGTACAACTTCTATTTAATAAATATCACTCTCTAAAGTAACAAACCTCTCTACAGTTACTTGTCAAATTGGTCTTGGCTTGGGTCACATACAACCATCATGAATGCAAATGACCCTCCCTTAATGTAATAACCTCTTTGCAGTAATGTGTCAGACCGGTCCCGGCTTGATTCTTATTAGAAGTTCTACTATATATTATACATCAAAATTCTTTGACTTCACACATAAGAGCCCATTTTTTGTAAAGTAGCATGGCCCGGGCCAAGGTGTGACTAGCCTCCAAAACATTCCCCACCACAAAACAGGCCAGGGACAAAAGGAGCCTAGTCATGCCACATTTCTCTCTCCAAACAATAGATCACTATCCTTGCCATGCTTGTTGACTTAAGGAAGATCTTGTCAATTTCTTGGATTGTGGCCCACAACCTTATTTCTACATTTTTTTAGTGAGTTGGCATGTTGATTTTCTCATTTGTTTGTATGGTCATTGAAGTGCAAGAGGGTGATTGCAAGAAACACTTGTCCTATTTCTTGTCCCCTTGCCCTCAAAAATTGGCTTTTTGCTCATAACTTTTGCATTGTTTGTCCATTTGCCATGAAATTTGGAATGAAGGTAGATAATAAAGTTTTAGACCTTGATTAATTTTTTCAAATTTTTAAAAATTAGTTTACTATTTTTAACCTGCCCCCGATTGGGTGTCTACCTTGGCCATTTTGGGGTTTTTTAGTCCTATTTTTGATCCAAAAATGCGAATTTGAAGCCACAAATTGGACATGTTGGAGGTCTACTAACATTACAAGGGCTGACAATGAGTTTTTATGAAAATAGCAACATGTCAATTGCACACATAGGGTCAAAGTGACCTTCCTTTGCGCGAAAGCTACGAAGAGGGAAAAATTTTCTTTCATGAATTTTTTTGTGCAATGTGAGTACAATCTTGTCCAGCAAAATGGCTTTTTTTATGAAATTTTTTTGAATTACTAAAAATGAAAAACTCCATAGACCCCTTTTCTGCTATTTTTTGCTCCCAGTGGCTTCTGTAGTACTCCGTAGTAGTTAGTAGTACTGCATAGTACAACATAGTACTGAATCGACGGTCTAGATCTGCAGGCGCCTAAGATCGACGGTTCAGATCTGTCAAGGCGCTGCTAACACACAGTACTGGTAGTATTGCGTAGTACTGCCAGTCCTATGGCCAAAAAACGCAGTTTTGACGGAAAAACGTGAAGTGTTTCTTGCAACTACCCAAGAATAACTTTTGAGTTTGGCATGTTCTCTAGGCGGGGATGACTGGGGTGTCAACCTGGCTGAAAGGAACCTGGGAGCTCCAGGGAGTTTGCTACTCCGTTCCCCAAGCTATATTAGAGGGGAATGGATGGTAATGCTCTAAGATTGTTCTGCATTTTTGGGTGGTTTCCAAAGGCAACCAGAAGAGGCAAAATGTTTTGTCACTTCAAATATTCAAGGTGGTGAAAATTCGACCAACAAGGCGGAAAGGTTGTATGTAGGAAAAATTGGCATTGAGAAATTGACACAAATAGGAAGAATTAATAAGGGGACGTTTGACCATGGACTAGGGAAAGAGTTGGGCTGCAACCACACAGAAAAGAAGAAAATTAATGTGATAGTCTCATTGATTGTAGAACATACAAGTAAAAACTACCTTTTGTTGCATGGACACAAGGACACTTCAACCTTACTTCAAAATATGTTTGTACTTGAAATTTGTATCAATATAATTATAACTAAGCTTTGTACAAATGGGAATAATTCTTAGTTTCATTGATTCATTGATCAATATTATTGGAGACGTGGAGTATACTATTATAATAAGCATAAACGTCATTGAAAAGGGAAAATTTTCACAACATTGGTTCATTTTAAGTGGAAGCCATAAAACCTAAAATTTGGAGGTCAAACTATTGTGCAAGACCTTTTTACACAAATTAAATTTCAAAGACATCCTATCCTATCCTACATAGAAGGCCATTTTTTGTCATCCATTGGCATTCGCGATGTCCTTCTAAGGTTAATAAGATTATGCAAAGTCATAGGGAATGAGTTTGCAAATTGCAATGACACATGTGCAAACCTATTTTTTTTTAAAGAAATCCATTCAAAAAACACTCAAAACTAATTTCAAGAAGCACTCCCAAGCATATGCATTGAATTTGGAACCATCTCTTTTACCTGGTAACTAAAAATTTCACACCAATTAGTCAAATTTGGTACTTCGATAATCTAAACAACTCCAATCTTGTATTGATATACCTAATCTTGATTTTTACCTCTAATCTTTTCACCTTCTTCAAAGCATTTTTTCCTCGCAGTTGACCTCTTAATCCTTCAAGGACTAAGAGGATACAAGGGTGATTGCACGAAAGACTCTCGTGCTATTTTCTATCACATGTTGGGTGATGACTAGTTTTTTGCCATAATTTTTGCATTTGGCTCAAAATGACTCAAAATTCATGGGCAAAGTACTCATGGCCATTATATACCTTGTTTAATATTTTTTAATATTTTTTAAATGTTATATTATTTAAAAATAGCCCCCAATATTATGCCACACTTGTCAATTTAGGGTTTTTTTAGTACGAAGTACTATTTAGTATCCAAAAAAACAAATTTTGAGCTGAAATTTGGAGAGGATGGTCTTTTAGTATATTTAGAGCTACTATCCAAAGGAATTCTAAAAATAATTAATTGTATGTGGTATGAAAGACCACAACGTGAGCTTTTTTTTGCTTGCATTTTGAAACATATAAAATATTATTTTGGTGGGTTTTTTGGTGAATGACCATCTCCATAGAGTTGCTACAAATGGCCAGTTTTTATTTTTTTATTTAACTTTTTTCCTATTTTTTATTACTTAGAACATTAAAATATCTATTTTCTTGAGGTTTGGCACTTTTCTAGTTCTCCTACTTAGAGAATTTTTTTAATGAATTTCCTTCAGCGGTTACCTTCATCTTAAAGGTGCATACATTGGCCATATTTTTTAATTTAAAAAAAATCCTAATTTTAAAGAACTCCAAAAGAAATCATGAATAGTGTTGCAAAACACAACAAATAGTATAGGTGTTTTGTGCAATGTGTTTTCTTCAAATTTTGAATGGCAAATTCTTGGTAGGGTTAAACAAGTCTCAATATTTTGTAAACTAGGAACTTGTAGAGTAACAATTTGACATACTTGTTGCATTTTCCAATTTTCAAAATTTCAATGTGAGAAATATTTAAAATTTTATTTAGGAAATATAGTCTAATAGAAAAAGGGAACAAACATAATTTTTTACAATGAAAGGAATAGTAGGGATGGAAAAATACATTTTTATAGACATTTATAATCTTTACTTCGCACAAACAAATTGGATTGAAGAAAAAAAATTCAAATTTATATTTTTAACAATTTTAAAAATACAAATTCAATCTAGTGTAATTAAGAATATAAAATTAATTAGAATGATTCCAATACAATATGCTAATAATATCAATTGTTGAATTTCAAAAATTAACGCATATATATACATATATATATATATATATATATATATATATATATATATATATATATATATATATATATATATATATATATTTTTTTTTTTTTTTTTTTTTATTTTTTTTATTTTATTTTTATTTTTTTATTTATTTATTTTTTTAAATTTTTTTTTAAATTTTATTTTGTAGGATCCAATTTGGTTAATTTTGGCTTTTTACACCTTCTATTTGAAAATGTATACAAATTTGAGAGAGTTTTTTTATTTCTCATTTAAAAAAATAAAAAATACTAAATTTTGCCTTAGATTCCAATATAATATTTTTTGAGAGGGGTAAAAAAACATTATCCATATTCTTATAATTTTTCTTCCCCAAAAGTTGTTTTTATTGCCTAGTATTAAGTTGATCATCCAAAATTGTTTAAAAAAATTAATTCAATAGTCAATATTTTCCACAATAAATTCTGTGCATACTAGACAAAGTAGCCTTTACTTCTGTATAGTTAAAATAAAAAATTTCAAGTGCATCCATGTGCAAAAAAATACTTCATATCAAAGTGGGAAGATTAATTAAAAAACTCTATTGTCAAAAAGTTGTTGGGCCTTGAGGGATTAACAGGTCATAAGTGAAGTTGTCCACTTTCTTATAGATTAGAAGTACGAAACAGGGAGGATTGATACCCTTATTGCCCCATCCAAGCGTAAATGTAAAAATAGCCCTCTATTTTGTGCCGCATAAATTTTATATTTCTACACCTTTCCTAGCTAATACGGGCTTTTGAATGCAAATATGAATTCGGAATTTGCAAATTTTATCATATGTAGCAAATAAAAAAGTCCAATGTTTTTTCTAGGTATAAAATACAGGGCAATAAGGGACTCAATTCTCCCTGGCCGTGGAAAGTGGACACTCCATCCATTTTCAAGCCAAAAACTGGCCTTAACCCTTAAAAGTTGACACGGACGTTTAACGTCCGCTAAATGACAAGGCATTCTTCTGATACTTATAAATTAGAAGTGCAACTATTCATCGTCAAAATTTTATTATAAAAAGGGGAGGTCTTCTACAATAGTTTGACTTCCAATGAGTGCTTTTGCTATTTTTTAAGCTAATGATTTCCATGTTAATGAAAAGGGATGATTTCCAAGGGCACCCGTTCATCATTTAAACCATAAATGACGCCACGGCCATTTTTTTGGTCGATGAATGAGAGAGATTCTTTCTGTGTAGGACAAAATTGCAACTATTCATCCTTGGAATTTTGTGTGGAAAGGAGATCATGAATAGTAGTTTGACCTCCAATGAGCACTATTGGTTTTTTCAAAGTAGATGATGTCATACAGTGCCAAAGGGGATGATTTCTATGATCACCAGCCCAGCGTTCAAGGGTTAACCCATAAACAACACGGCAAACATTTGGCGTCCGATGAAGTGTATTGTGCAGTTGTCATTATCTCCAAATTATTTCTAATTTGAAATTTTTTTATTGTTGCCAATTTTGAATATTCAAAAATTATTCTTGGAAAAATTTAGAAAAAAGAAGTCAACACATTTACACAATAATAGAAAAAATCAATCCATTTCATCAAAGTAAAGAGGAGCAGTTGAAAAATTAGGAAGAGCGATGTGCCAAAAGCCAAGAAAATTTGATCAAGTTGTTGAATTGTCCAAATGACAAAATTAACCCCTAATGACTATTGAACGTATGCAGGTGATCTTGAGTAAGTGCTTATAAAGTCATTTTTTAATGGATGTCCTTAAAATTTTGACACAAGGTGTAATCATGTACCCCCTTGGCCTTGGATAGGTGGGTTTTTTCTCATAACTTTTGCATCGTATGTTAGTTTTACATTAAATTTGAAATGAAGGTACATGTGGTAGTTATGGTAAATGAAGTAAACTACATGTACATCAGGTAAATGAAAAAAATTACTTCATGGTTTTCATTTAAAAAAATTATTTTACTATTTTTAAATAGCCCCGAATTGAATGTCTACCTTAGCTAGTTTGGAGGTTTGTAGTACTACTTTTGATCCAAAAATGCAAATTTGAAGCTCAAAATTGGGATACAAGGACTTTTATTAAAGTTACACAAGTCCACGAGAGATTTAAAAAAAATAGTAAACGGTCCACTTTCCACATGTGCTCAAAGTGACCTACCTTTATGTGAGTGCAAAGAACACAATTTTTTTTTCCAAAGATGAAAATGGTTGAGAAGAAGCATCTTCAAAATAGAAAACAAGGATTTTTTAATCTTATTTTTTTGAATTTTTTTACTATTTTCTAGACATCAAACATCAAAATGTCCATTTTCTTGGTATTTTCCATCATGGTTTTTTTGTGCATAACTTTTAGAGATAAATTTTTCTAGGTCTGAATTTTTAGAGACATATTATTTTCAATGCTTTACAAATTATATATATTTTATTTCATTTTTAGAAAATTCCAAAAATCACAGTATTCACTTAAATAGGCCATTTTGAGCCCAATAGGACAAGTTTTTCTTGCAACAACCCAGGAACTAAAGTTTGTTGGCCCTGCTGGGCAAGATAAAAAAAAACTTTTTTTTTCTAACTTCAAACATTATAATCTTTCAATCTGTGCTGTCAAAGTTTTTGAATTTTTTTCCACACATTTCCATAGTAGTCTAGTACAAATTTGTACAATTGAATTTTGAAAAAAAAAAAATCATTTTTTTCTAACTACCTTCAAAAGTGGCAAATTTTCTCAATTTGTGTCCAAAATGTGCCTTGGTCCTTTAGGGGTTAAATTGTTTTGATACCCACGTGCCTAATTTGACTAGAACATACAGTAACAACGACAAAATGAAATTTCTATCATTGAAAGTGCATTCAAAAATACTTTGCATAGATACAAGAAATTCAAATTTAGACAAAAGACAATGAAAATTAACTACTTCAAAGTTAGCTAAAAGACAAAAATTACAGAGAAGTTGGCAAATTGCGGTTACCAACTTGGAATGAAATGTGCATTGGTAATTGTAATTTGCCAACTCCTCTATAATTTTTGTCTTTTAGCTAATTTTGAAGTGATTTATTTTCATTGTCCAATATCTAAATTTGAATTTCTTGTACCTATGCAAAGTACTTTTGAATGCACTTCCAATGGAAAAAAATTCAAGTTTTAATTATAAACCAATCAAAAGTTAGAAGTTCATTTGAAGGATCAAATTCTAGTTTCCATTGGAGAAGCTTTTAAGGTAGAAGCACCTAAAGTGGACATGAGTCGTTTAGAAAACAACCTAAATCCACACGCAAGTGGATCCAAAGAAGACAAGTGGGATGCTATTAAGTTGAGGGCAGGTCATGCGTTGGCCAATCACCCGCGCGTGATCCAAGCTTACATTGTGTCACTTTTGGGTGGTTCCATACCTACTTTGGTGTTGGTCTAGAGTTCAAAGTAGGTGCATCCTTGAAGTTGTTCTCATAAATAAAAAATTTATATTCAAATATGAAACCAATTTTTTTGGATTCCTAACCTAGTTCCTAATAAGCACACATAATTTTTTTTCTCTATGCACCTTCTAGATCAAGAGAACTGAAACAAGTGTCCTATTTAGGTGCTTCTACCTTAAATGCAATAACTCTCACATTTTAATCATGCAAAAATGAGCAATAACTGCATTTAGCTAAATGAAATATAATTGAAGATTTTTTTGAATTCAACTTAACAAAATTGCACTAGATTGCTACAGGAATGTGTACAAATATTTTTGGAAACTTTGCAATATGGAATGTTAGGTTTTAGCATTTGAAGGTAGAAGATTTTATTTTATTTTTTAGTGTTTAAAGTTACCGAAATTTTTTGTTTTCAATTGTACCCTGTGAGATCAATAAACTCTTGCATACCTTAGAGTGAGATTTTGCTACACTACACATAATTTTTTAATTTGACAATTACATACTATATCATACAGAGTATTATAATTATATACTTGTCAAATTTGAGAAATATTGCACAAGCTATCCCACATAGCCTACCTCGCTTGAGAAACTTCGAGAAACGACTTTCAATCTCTACACTTGAACGGAGAAAAACTTGAAGTTACAAAAAGAGGGTACATTTCCACACCTTGAAGCCAAATTAATAAAAGATCCATTCAAACTTGACTTCATAGAAACCTATCCTAGTTCCTAATTCTCCTTACAACTAACAAATAAAAATTGTAATTTGAAGCATTGAAGTGTTCTTCAATCTATAACTAAGTAGTATCGGAAAGACTAGAATTGAAAACAAGGTCAATGCAAGCTTGGTATAGATCTTGATGAAGTGTCATTGAATTCAATGATTTTGTTCAAAAATTCTATCTCGTTTCTCTTCACGCAAGGAAGCAACATAGGGGGAAAACGTCCACTTTGGTATAGCAACCAACAACCATGATCAACATCAATTGTAAAGATATTGAATCAATTGTTAACCAATCTATTAAAACATCAAATCATGTAAAGAAACTATAGCTAATTATGACAATTTCTACAAATTCTAACCTAAAGTGTAAAGCTTTTAAAGCTTCTACAATAGACATTGGATAGACTTCTGATTGACACCTTGAGAATTCGTAGTTTATTCATATATGGTCCAATAATTATATGCTCTAGAACTTAGAAGCCACATGCCAACAAGACCCAACCAAATTAAGGCATTTTAGTACTCCGTAATAGGATCCATGGTCAAATACTTTGAATCATTTGGATAAGTTTTGAAGGTTCTACATTAATAGGACATTCTACCAACAATTGAGTTTGAACGACAATTTTGAAGCCACATGCATTGACGTAGTCCATGAAGCAAAATGTTGACCCAAGTTTTGTCATTCTTTGAGATTCCCTCTATGAATGTGACTACCTTAATTGCCATTCTCTAGGACTCCCTCTATGTTCTTTGAGATTCCCTCTATGAATATGACTACTTTAATTGCCATTCTCTAGAACTCCCTACATGACTATGACTACCTCCATGATTTCCATCTACTTAAAAGTACCCAAGGCCAAGCATTAACCCTAGACCGCCCATGGCCGTTTTGGGTAAAAAACATCCTAGCTTTTGAAGTGCTATAAATCTAAATGTGACTAAGTAATAAAGATCTTAACCGTACAATCATGTAGTACACATGTTGTAGATGTCATGGATCAAATTTGAAGTCATTTGACCGTGTAGATTGCAAGATTATAATGTTTTAGTGTTGAAAAAGAATGCTGAAATTTTCCTAAAAACACATTTAGAGGCCAAATTTGATTTCTAAACCTAATCAAATGAAAAAACTTTAAACTATAAAGTGATTCAAAACCAGGATACAAACACATTGGTGAAAAAAAATATCATTCAATTGACTCAATGTGTTTGCAAAATGGCTTGCAAATGTCAAAAATAGGCAAGAAAAGTTGCAAAAAACACATCTAGGGCTGAACCTCCTTCTACTAAAATGCTTCTCAGTCATTCATAAATTCTTGGATTGATATGAAAATTTAGCCACACAAACTAGACTAGTATGCGCAACTTTTACAAAAAAATTTATTGAAAATGGACATTTTATAAAGAAGATACAAGCCGCCGAAGTTCACTATAGTTCATAAATGGCGGGATTTTGAATTTTGAATTGCTCCCAAACATTCAAAACAACTTGGATTGACATGAAAATTTCACCACAATAACTAGAATTCAAGGGAAACACAACCCAACAAATTTTATTGAAATCGAACATTGGATGAAGGAGATACAAGCCCCCGAAGTTGCAGCCATGAAGTGCACTTTGGTGAATCAAATTGAGCCTGTGAACTTTGATTGGCTTCCAGAAAATCATTACCTCTTGGATTGATCTGAAAATTTTACCACACAAACTAGAAGAAAAGGCGCAACTTTCCCAACAAGTTTGATTGAATTTGGACATTGGATGCAAAAGTTGCAGTACTTTGAATTTAACTTAAAACTATGTGTGGCTTTTTGTCCTCTTGGGCGGTCTAGGGTTAAAGCCACAAGCTTTAAATTTGAACCAACATCATGTGCAACAAACTCAAATAATCCGTTTTAGTAATGACACCCCTCACAGTTTTTGAGCTATTGAGCAATTGAGGTAATAAGTATCTACTACTCCACCTCAAAGAAGTTGCTTGAAACCTTGTTATCTCAAATATGCCGCACATGCCATTTAGGACACATAAGCACCAGCTATTCATGCTCATTGTTGTTACTTAGACTCTTATAAAGTCGACATTGAACAAAACAAGGTAAAAATAAATAAATAATAAAATTATCCACTAACCAAGGTGCAGGATTTCTTGATGCTTGACCTAAGCAATGTAAGGTAGTCTACTATAAAAGCAATCGTCCTCTTCAAATGGACCCTATATTTAGGCCTTAAATGGACCTCTTTAGTCCATTGAGAGAATTGAGAGAAAAATATTATTTATTGCAAGAGCCAATCATTGGCCTTAATTTACTCAAATCACTTTAAAAAGCAAGTGGACAGATTTTGGGAGACCTAGGGTCACAAATAGGTGCCTACAATAGAAATTTTTGAAAATTCATAATTAACCCTAAAATGCTTCAAAAAATGTGAAACCACTTGTGTTACATTCCACATCCATTTTTCTTTCTCTGAAAAATGATCTACAAACATTTCTGTTCATGGAAACCTATGGAAAAGGCAGAACAGCCCTTACATGGCCACTTTTAGAGCATACTACCTTAAAGTGGCACTCAGTGATAGAACTTGACTGCATTGTAGGATGTTTAGCCCTGAATTCTGTGTATCTTATTGTATTTCTGTCCATTTCTCAGATCAGAGGGGATATGGCAATCGAACAATACCTGGACACCTGAGCAGAAAGGTTGTTTAACTGGACCCGGATGTTGTTTCCTCGACAGTGAGCTCTGCTTAGAGAAATCACGGAAAGCCTTAGAAATCTACTGCGAAGTTTCGATTCATGCCAGTAATTGTATGTAAAGATTGACTTCTGGTGCCATGGAATTTGGAAATTCGGTCTACCAGGAATTGCCTGCGACATTCTATTCCCTTGAATTTGGGAGTTCTATGTAGCCAAGAATTGCCTGCGACAATCATTGAGTAAGCATAGGCTCATCTTGGCGGACTACAGTGACCGCTGCCAAATCATACGCAGCCATTACTGATTGCTTTCCAAATGTGCGTTTAGCTGCACATACTAAATCTGCAATTGTCCCCTTTTCCTGCACAATTAAAAAGCGCATTATTCAGTCTCCTGCAGTCGCATAGCAGTTCCAGTGACCACATACATGCCAGGGCCACACAGGATTTGGAGACGGACTGTGAGACAGTCTAACGTAAAATCTGATTTTCATAATTAGAGAGACAATAACACCGTCTGCAAGAATTTAGTTTGTCATATTAGGAACTGTTTGCGTTGACTGGTGTTCCAAGGGTTGGCATTTGAGAAACTGATTGCCAGTTTGAAAGACTCAAGGAAAAATCCAAAATTCATGCTATTCTCGGTGCAAATAGATCTTACATTTACCCACTATTACAGAAATGGCCAGTCAGTCAGTTTTCAGATTGTTTGCACCTGCCTACAAGCTGTTTTCTACAAACAGGCATCGAGATGGAAGGGCGGAACATACCGAGGAACCGTAAAAGGAGCCTTCCAGCTTGCCGCTGAAATGAGTAAGCACAAGCGATTTCGCATCAATCATTCGAGCAAATTGTCCAGCCGTTGCTGCACAAGACAATACAAAAACTGTTAAGTGGGTAATGACATTCATCCATATGATAAAGATCAATCAATCGAATAGTCACTAAACTGAATATTGTAGGGTTAGTGCAGAAAGACGACATACATGCAGTAGAATGGCCACGTTGGGCAGCCAGGTCTGCCTCTTGCTCAATGACTGTTGCCTCATGTACAAGCAAATCAGCACCCCTCGCAGCAACCAGCAGCGATCGGGAGTCACTAGTGTCCCCAAGAATTACTGTAAGAAAAATCGAAGAATGAGATACGAGAGCAGAATGTTCTCCATTGTATAATTCATCCCAAATATTGAAACGGTATGTTAGGACTCCTGGACTCCTGGA
The DNA here is from genome assembly GCA_951799445.1 of Pseudisothecium myosuroides. NCBI lineage: Eukaryota > Viridiplantae > Streptophyta > Bryopsida > Hypnales > Lembophyllaceae > Pseudisothecium > Pseudisothecium myosuroides. The sequence continues at coordinate 19,337,691 of OX637290.1, read as the reverse complement.
ACAGAAAGCAAAAGCTGATTCTGAACAGTTGTAGTTTCTTTCCGCACTGAAATAACATAACATGCCTGAATGCAAGACTTGAAAGGTTTAGAGGAATAAAATCTGTACCTGCTTTGCGGCCTTTCCTTGGTGGACCAAGCACGTCAGAGGAATTGACCTGACACAGAATTTGAAGCAACGTGAGCATAATAAACTCTGGGTGAACATATAAGAAACCTCTATATGCATAGCTGGCGAACCTATATGCATAACAATAGAGATAACAATAGACTCAAGTAGTGAAAGGAGAATATAGTCTAGGAAGATATTGAAGAAATGGATTAACAGGAATCAACTCCATTGCCACATAAATTCACAGGAAAACTACTACATGTTCAAGGAACCAGTAAGATGAAATTCATATCTATGAAATCAAGCATACCTGTCTGCCATCTTGAAGCACAACTGACTGCCCTTTTTGTAATTTTGCATACATAGGGCCTGGAGAAACACCAAGCTCCTTTGCTCGGTCCACATTGAACCTAATCCAATAGAAACAAAAATCAACATTGCACGCATGATACATTGAAAAAATATAGAAGGAACAAAGCATGAGCAATCAAACGAAAATTAAGCAAACAAATAATGAATCAGCAGCCTACAACTTACCCATAATGCTTGATGACTATTTGAAAAGAGTCTTACAGTGGAGTTGTACACGGAGTGAGAAAGGAAGAAAGGACGAGTTTCAAAGGCCTTAGATTAGTGCACCTGCCAGTAAGAGGCTGTTCCTCTACAACGTAACCCCAGCATGGGATGGAGTGCTGCAACAAGCCTGCAACGACCACATACTTTTTGTCTTCGCGCCTACACATCCACAAAAAATACATTGGATGATCCGGGGGATGATCATTACATATACGTATGATTTGACAAGACCCTAGATACAATAAATGTCGTAACTTGTATAAAGAAAAATATACTGCAATATTTCAATGCCAGCCAACTACTTACACATGCCACAAGCCATCGTCCTGAGAGCACAGAATGTCTTTGCCAGGTAGCTCATCCTCGTGATTTTCATCAGCTGCGTTCCACTTACTATTTCCTCTCTTCCGCTTTTCCTGAAGAGAAGGAAAATCAATAGTAAAAATAATGATCATCAAAAGATAAGCGTAAATAGACTTCCGCCTGACGTAAGTAGAACTAACAGAATAGACAAATAGAACACCTCATTAAACTCACACGCAATCAATGAAGCAAAATCCTTCAACTGAAATAAGGAAGTTCAAACACTACCTCGTGTAAAACAAGCTCGTGCACAACATATTTAATCGGCACACGGGCATGAGATAGTTTCAAAGTAGTTCGAATCCAATTTCTTAGACCCTGAGGACCATAAATCTCAATGGGCTGCCGTGTAGATGGCGCTGTCATTCCTATCATGCACAGGAGGCCTTCCTACAAAATAAGCACTAAATGAGTCAATAAATCCTTGAATGAGGCTCCTAAATTGTTGAAAGAAGAGATAGTCAAGTTATCCATAGCACAGTACAAATCCTCAATAATGCAATCAGAGTTTTAAATTAAATGCCAGCTACCATTTTGTCTACAGATTAAGAATTGAGATAAATGAAGTTTCAAGGGGGGCAATGCACACCTGGAAGTCCAAATATCTGAATAGGTAGGAGAATTCCTTTAATTAAGGAGCGACTCAGAATGCGAAAACCGTTATTTGACCGCTGTTTAACAGTCAAAACACCACTGAAGAATATTATTTGCATTTCAAATACACACATTTTCACAAACTTGGAATCGATTCAAGGATACATGATCTCCATGCATGTGAGTGATGAAAATGTTGTCAATGGTTCGCTGCCGAAACGGGGTCCTATGCAATTGCCTCTGCACACCTTCGCCGCAATCAAACATGTAGATCGAGCCATCTGTACAACCATCAAACAACCACAAACTTAGATAGGCATTCTTCGATACATATTTCAGATTCATTAGGAATTGCACCTACCTCACTAGTCACTAACAATATATTCACCAATGAGACTTCTATTTACACTCCAAAATAGCGGGCTTGCCCTCTAATCAGGTCATTTACTGGAGCGGGTGCTGAACACATCAAATTGAAGATCGATGCAATGGAGTTGGAAAAAGTACCATCATAATACAGACATTGGCTGCTAATTATGCTCATAATCTAGAACGAAGTTAAACCCCTACACCATAAACCCGTGAAATCACAGCCTGACCTAGGCGCAGCGCAATGCAGGATGTGTTGCGCCTTAAGGTGGGCATGGACGATGAGGTCCCTAAGAACACAACTTGCATGCCTCGGTGATCACAAAAGTCGGAAGTCATAAAGGGAATCCGCTCCAGTTCACCTGCACAAAAACCCATTCATTCCCTCTTATATATAGCCAGATACGAGGGATTTCAATGTCCAAATTGAATCCATTATCAAAGTTCACGGCCATCGCGCAACAATGACTGCTTTAAGATTTACTCGATGCTTACTTTCACTAGAATTGGATGGACTATTTTGGTTCTCGTCATCAATTGCCGGTGATGGAGGTTTCCTTCTCTGAGGCGCCCCACGCAGTCCCAAACGACTTGGATTTGAAGTTGCCCGAACGAGAGAGTCCTGAATTCAATGAAAATACCGAAAGAGAATTAGAAGATACCACCATCCTAAACCCTAAACCCTAAACCCAGGTTGGAGGAAAACAATATCTGTCCTTTTACTCCAAATATTAATTGCGTTTGCGACTGTCTTAGATTGCGGTCATTTAAATTCTGTTTCCAAAGGCTCTATACTTAAGCTACAGGTACACATAAAAAATTTGAAAAACACACGTCAAATTACTTCTGGGAATCAGAAAAGGACTTTATGCCATTTCCACGTAACACTGCCTCAACTTCACCATTCGTGAGAATTGCATTCCGAGCCCCAGTCGACAACAGTAGCAAAGTAATTGAATCAAATCAATTACTGGAGAGGAAATCCAGACATCAGAATAAGGGCAAACCCCACTACAAAATGCTGCTCCGATCAATCGCTATGAGTGTGAGGACATTTACCTTCTCACTGGCTGCAACCCGCCCCGAATGACTTGGATTTGAATCTGCCCAATCTGGAGCGTCCTGAATTCATTAAAAATGGAGAAAGAGAATTACTAATCACCACCACCCTAAACCCTCAACCATACCATGTGTGAGAAGTAACAACATTCCGACTCTGAATGGCCAGAATTGAATAACAAAAGCAAGGGGATTGAACCAAAAAAGAGGTCAGAATGAGGCCAGAACTAACTACAAAATGCGGTTGTTACACACGTGAGGACATTAAATTACCTTCACAGTGGCTGCAAACTTCCCCAAACGACTTGGATTTGAAACTTCCCGATCTGGAGCGTCCTGAATTCATTGAAAATGGAGAAAGAAAATTATGAAACACCAACACCTTAAACCCTAAACCCTGAACCCTAAAACATGTGAGAAGTAACTGCATCCCGAATGTGAATGGCCGGAAGAAACAGCAGCAGCCAAGGGATTAAATCAAACCAGCGGTCACAACGAGGCCAGAACCAACTACAAAATGCGGCCATGATCGATCGCTACGCATGTGAGGACATCAATTCACGTTCTCACTGACTGCAAACCTCCCGGAACGACTTGAATTCAAATCTGCCCGATCTGGAGCATCCTGAATTCGTTAAATATGTCGAAAGAAAATTACGAATCAATCAACACCCTAAAACCTTAAACCCTAAACCCCACCAATGGCGAGAAGTACCTGCATTCCGAGTCTGCACTGAATGGCCAGAAGTGAACGACAGCAGCCAAGGGATTGAGCCAAAACAGCGTTCTCAACGAAGCTAGAACCAACTACAAAATGCGGCTGCGATCCATTGCAACAAATGTGAGGACATCAATTTACCTTCACAGTCACAGTGTCCTTAATCCTCCCCACTGCTGCAGGCGAAGGTCTTTGCGCAGTTGCGAAGCGCGCCAGGCGCTGCACCGCTCTGCGACTCATGTCCCTGGTGCTTGTCCTCCACTCCCAATCTCATCAGCTGCTCACAATTGATGCGATGGTAAAGTAGAAGACAGCTTCGCAAACAATTTCGACAGCATGATGGTAAGGAAACAGGAGGAGACCGAAGGAGAGCTTGAGACCAGTGACGGAGGCAGATGGATGAATGAAAGACTTCGGGATGGATGATCAGAAACAGGATTTGAACCATCTGTAGTAAGTACACTGAATAGGGGTACTGTATAAAGAAGACCAAAAAATTAAAGGGACTTATCTTGAAAAATTGTAGATGTTTGAAACATGATGTACAACCCCCAGACACTTCAATAACTATTGATGTACAAAAAAGGTAGATATTTATATAGTGTGAAATGTCAATTAATTAATATGGATCCCCTTAATACCTCTATTCAGTGTAGATACCAAAAGGTAAGTTAACTGCACTTAATTGTCACCCCTTTCTAGAACGGAACCATATAAGGTAGAACCACCCATAACCGACCGAATAAGCAATTCCAACATGATCAAGAGTACTGCGAGGCAAAAACCCATGGCCAATGTATGGACTCTTCCAATTCCGATCATTCAAGAACTTTTTTTCTACTCATTATTTCCTACTTTCTTTCTCACAACTTGGGACATGTGCCATGAACTTATTAGTTCCAACCTTGAAAAGGAAAAAAACAAAACATTCTAAGCTTCAAAAAATGTGGTGCAACCTTATTCAGAAAATACTGCACCTTTAGATTGGGTATGGATCATTGGTTGGGAATAGGTAGTTCAACCTTAGGGTAGGTACCCTCCAAACCGTCACTTTTTGCTATTGAGCCTAGTTATTAGATTGGTCAAATTTTCATATGCTCTTGTTGTGAAGTCAAAAGAGGTTCCAACACACCAATGAACTCAACATTTGGATACTATATGCAAAAGTTATTAAGGAACAAAGTTTGGTTCTAAAATGTTTTCTTCCACATATAATTACATATAATTGATCTTGAAGATGTACACGAAGTAAAGATGGCGGTTTAGAGGTAGTGGCACATTTTGGAGTACCTACCTTAGATTTTTGTCTAAAATGTACTTCATGCATTCAGGAGAATCTAGGGTCCTTTTTAGGTACACCTTTGAGTACTTTGAAAAATCATTGGCTATAGACTAAAAGGGAGGAGGCTTTGCAGTGACAAAAGCTATCTCGAAGAAGTTTGAGTAGCTACCTTATTTTAAAAAGTGTCATTGCTATAAAGACGAAGCCTTTGGTATTGCAGTTGCTTGTTGTTTATTCATAGAATGTCCAAAAAATGTATAAAAAGAGAATCTATAATATTCTTTTGACTTCCAAAAAGATTCAACAAAAATTAGGCAATTTAATAATAGGAACAATACTCAATTGCTTATTCTAAAGCAAATAGGTGTAGCTACTTTATGTGAAAATTATTCTTGTTTCATCAAATTTTTCAATATGACATAAATTAGTGCTCAAAGTAATGAATACAATCTTTTCTAATTCCATTGCCTTTTAAAATGTAATGCAAATTAACCCCTAATGAGGACTAGAGCATAGTCTAAATTTCTAATATTGTAAAGATACACTATAAAATGCAACTTAGAAGAAGAATTTAATGATGATTTTCAAATAATAGTTGTAAAATATAATCTACATACCATATCTATATGGCTAGATGAACTAATACACAAACCAATATTTTTCAATAATATTTGAAGTCAAAAACTAAAAATTCCTTCTTAAATAAATTGTAGATGAAATATTTGTGATTTTTACTTGAATTTTTTTTCTTAATTCAAAATGTTAAATTTTCATCATAGAGATTTTTTTATATTTTTTTATATTTTTTTATTCAAACCATTTTAGAAGGGTCATTTTAGGAACTAAAAAAATAACTTTCGAGGCTAGACCTACCTCTATCCTTTGAATAATAGAATATTTGCAAAGCAAAATCTTTAGAAATGTTAACCCCTAAAGGACCATTGTTCCTTCGGGGGACAAATGCGTTTTCGGGCAGGTACCTACGGGCTGAACTTTTGTCGTGATTTTTTGAAACTTTTTTCAAAGATAGAAAAATTGATAAGCTTTGTGGGAATTTAATTTTTTCACAATCAGTGCCCGGGAACAAAAGTTATGACCAAATAACCTCAAAATAGAGGACGGGGGGCAGCCCGGGCAGCAAAAAAAAATGGACAAAAATTTGAATTTTTTTTTTGAATTTTTTTTTTCATAGATTATATTTTTGTCTATCTGGAAAGCTTTGATTCTTTTCATTTGGATTTGCTATGAGAAAGTTATGGACATTCTTGTTTTTTGGGTAGTTAGAGCATCTTCTTGAAAAAAATAATTTGTAGGATGCATTTTTGAATGCAATTTTTTCAATTTTTCAATTTTGTTTTCTTTGCATGGTCTAATTTACTTGATAGAACAATCTCACCATTCGGATTAGTGCATTTTAATTCCATCTAAAATATATTAATATTTTAGATTTTCCTTCTATCTCGTACCTATTTCTATTTAACAATTTTTTTAAGAATGATAATTAATTTTTTTTGGATTTTTTTTTCCTAGACTCTCAACTCAATTCTCCACTATAAAGATTTAAAGCTCAAAACTCTGTAGTGTAAAATTTTTTAATTAAAAATGTTCAAAGTCAAAAAATCTAGTTCCACAATGTGCTGAAAAACTTGTTTTTTTCACTTTAAATGCAGATATCTTGCAATCTATGCAGTCAAAAATTCTGAAATTTTTTCCACACACTCTTATACTAGTTAGGTGAAAGATCCTATGGTTGGATATGAAAAAAAAAATTCAATTTTTTTTACTCTTTGCTATAGATATGGAAGTTTTGAGTGTTTTTTGGCAGAAAAAAGGCCTTGGTCCTTTAGGGGTTAAAGAACTAATACAAAAATCTTAAGAAAAAAATGATTGATGAAAAAAATGCGTTTTTGCATGCTTGGAATTTAGCCTCCAAAGTGACCATATTACAAGACTTTCTAGTAATTTACTCATTTAAGCAATTGAATAATGCATTTTTGCAAGCTTGAATGAATAAATGGGTTTTCATGCACATCTTTTCAATTTTTGTCCATGTCTATAGATGTTATTAGCTTCATCAATCCAATGAAGATGGATTTTGTTGCCCCAAATAAATGAAGTTAAAAGAAAATTGAATACGCCACATTGGATACAAAGTCCAATGGTGCTTCTAGAAACACACCCGCCATGCTTTAGTTCATGAGATCCATTGAAAAACAATCATGTCCACGACTTTTTCTTCATGCACCTTCTTTGTCACATTCATCCGGGTTTTTTAGAAAGTGCCAAGATGGCAATCACTTAAAATTTGGTGAAGCATTGTATTTCTATCTTTTGGACCAAAAAACACTATTCAATCACATTCATGCACTATTTCATCCAAATTTGGTGACTTCATCCTCATTTTTAATATGAAATGCCCATGAATAACTTAGGCCTGACAAGACGGATTCTACAGTTTTCAATGCAAAAAATTGCACGGAATTGTCAGAGAATTCCAATGAATTTGTAAGAAAATTCAAGGAATCGGAAGAGAATTGCAAAGATCGGAATCGTAAGTGCATTGCAAGCCATCGTCATAGAATTGCAAGGAATCAGAAGAGAATTGCGAAACAATCGTCAGTGAATTGCAAGGAATCGTAACCGTAAAAGCATTGCAAACAATCTTCAGATCGAGAATTGCAAGAGAATTGCGAGCTATCGTCAGAATTGCAAGGATCGTAATCGTAAGAGCATTAATTGCACGGAAGCGTAAGAGAATCGCAAGCAATCGTCAGAGAGTTTCAAGGAAGCGGAAAGAGAATTGTCAGGGATTGTTAGGAAACTCAAGAAATTGCAAGGAAATTGCAAGCAATCGGAAGACAATTGCACGTATCAGAATCGGAAGAAAATTGCAAACAATCGTCAGAGAAATTGCAAGGATCGGAATCGGAAGAGCAATATATAATTGCAAGGAAATTTCAGAGAATTGGAAGCAGTCGTCCGAGGATTGCGCTGCAGAACTCGCGAACTCTGACAAGCCCCAATCAAGGGAAGGCCAATTCGGTCACTCAATTTGGTCCAAAATTCTGTCAACCAGCATGTACGAGCCCCTGTAAGCTTCAGTCCAAGAGATCCCAGGACACAAAGGACAAGCGCAGCTGCTTCTTGGACTCGAGCTCCATCAGCTCAGAGGCCTCCTCTTCCGTCTCGCACTTCTGCGTCAGGTGCAAACGCGTCTGACACTCACGGGAATGTGGCAGAATATCGCAGTAAATATCCCACTCGCTCTCCGTCGTGTCCTCCGGCTTCGTTGCCGCCGCCTTCACAGCCCTGGGACGATACTGGTGGGTATCTTCACTTCCCTGCGACGACAGCTGCTGTTCTCGTTTTGCTGAGCTTTCACGATTTCTCACTTCAGCAGCATTTTCTACGCCTGTCGATGCCCGGTTGCTGCAGCTTATTCTGAGTGAAGCTCTGCTGGTTCCCCTGCGGTGTTGGTTCCCCTGCGAAATCAAGCGACCGCCTCTGAGTTGCAGCGTCGTCGTGAAGGGCATGAGAGTGCCCATGGTGGCAGCAGCAACTAAACCTGCATTGTTTTGCATTTGGATGCGCAACAAGATGATTGAAAAGTATGCAGAAGAGATTTGCAAGCGCGCGCGTGAGTGATAACCCTCGTTAGTACGTTTTTTCGTCAGCTCGATCCTCCATCAGCTCCTTCGTCTGCTGGATACAAAAAATGCGCACGACGCGACGAGCCGATTAAATAATTCTGTAACTGATGACTGTCAAGACGAGCCGGGGAAAAGAACAATCCGGAGATCAATGTCTACGCGCCTGAGTGTATTTCTTTTTGTAAGCAAGGTCATCGCAAGACTCCTAATTCGTCCTCAATCGACCTTCCAACTACGGTACAAATTCAAGCAAATTATAGGCGTGACTTTTCGAAAAAAACCACGGCACCGTGACAACCCTCTCTCGGATCGAAAGTGCAAAACTCAATGTAAAAAAGCAAACCAAAATGCTCACGACTAAAACAGAAGGCGACTCTGCGATATTTATAGCTAATGCTGCAGCCTCAGCTGACTGCCGAGACGCACCAGAGAATAACAAAATCTGCTACAAATCAGCGTGTTTTCTGTCTATAAGCAAAGTCATATATAATCCCAAGACTCCCATCAATTGATCCTTCAATTAATCAACCTCGATCTCTGACTGCACTCTTCCAACGACGATACAAATTCAAGCACAAGGGTTGGCACTCGAAAAACGGCTGCAATCAAGAACTCCAGCCAGAAAAAAACACGATTGACGATTCCAACTTTACTTGCGTCAGCTCGAGGCAGGTCGATCCAAGAAACGTGCACCGCAGAAAATGCGGGTTAGGAAGCTGAAATTGCGCAAAGAAAGAAACGATGTAAATCCTCCGATCCCCCAAACCCCTACGAACCATGAATGAATTCTCGTGATGCGAATTGAATCGAAAGTACCTTGCCGAGTGAGAAAACCTAAAATTTTGCAATCACGAAGCTCGCTCGGTACGATCGCTTCCTGTGAGGTCGTTCTAAAACCTGAATGCACACACCCGGGATGCAATTGTACGTGTTTGTTGCTCTTGCAATTGGAGGTAAACTTCACAGATTGCTTCCAATAACGCTTGCACTTAATCGCAAGATGGACACACAGCAGCTACTTAACTTCAATTCCTCCATTAACGAAACGAATGCAGTCAATGACGGAAATTCAAATGCTATCAAGAATCCCGCGAAGTTACGGGAAATGCGCGATGCGCCGGCGGCGACGTACGACGACGACTCTCACTCGCAAGTCGCAACTTGCACACAAGGGCCTGTTTACATTTAACTTTGCGTTGGAGCCCAAAGAAATGAAGTGTTTTGATTGGAAGATAGCTATGGTACCTCGTTTTTGGGTTTACACCAAAGAAAACTTGGATTGTGGCCCCAATTTTTTTCCGTGGATGAAAATCCTTGTTGGAATCCTACATGGCCGAAGTGGATAGTGACTTCCTGGACCTAAAGGGAGTATTTCTTAGGAAGCTCTTGGAGGTACCCAACCCCCAAGTCCAGGAGGAAATTCGAGGAGACATTTTTTGGCCAATTGTTTAAAATTATTTGCTACTCGTTTTTTTGGGCTGTTTGGCCGCTTCTGGACTGTTTTGGACTATTTTTGGTTTGTTTTAGGTCATTTTTGGGTTGTTTTGGCCTTTTCTGCCCCAATTTCTAGCCTGCGTGATTATGGTCTGTTTTCAGCTTGTTTTTAGCCTACTTCATTGGATAACTTTGCATTAACCCCTAAAAGCCCGTTGTCCCTTCGGGGGACAAATGCGTTTTCGGGCAGGTACCTACGGGCTGAAATTGTGTTCTGATTTTTGGAATTTTTTTTTGGAGATAGAAAAACTGATAAGCTTTGTGGGAATATAATTTTTTTCTCAATCGGTGCCCGGGAAAAAAAGTTATGACCAAATAAGCTCAAAAGAAGGGACGGGGGGCAGCCCGGGCAGCAAAAAAAAAATGGACAAAAATTTGAATTTTTTTTTTTTAATATTTTTTTTCTCATAGATTATATTTTTGTCTATCTAGAAAGCTTTTATTCATTTCATTTGGATATGTTATGAGAAAGTTATGGACATTCTTGTTTTTCGGGCAGTTTGAGCATCTTCTTGAAAAAAATAACTTGTAGGACTCAATTCTGAATGCAATTTTTCAAATTTTTCAATTTTTTTTTTGTCATGGTTTAGTTTACTTTCTAGAACAATCTCACCATTGGGATTACTGCATTTTAATTCCATCTAAGAGATATTAATATTTTAGATTTTCCTTCTATCTCATACCTACTTCTACTTAACAATTTTTTTAAGGATGAAAATTAAGTTTTTTTGAGTTATTTTTTTTCCCTAGACTCTCAACTCATTCTCCACTATAAAGATTTAAAGCTCAAAATGCTGTAGTGCAAAAATTTTAAGTTAAAAATGTTTAAAGACAAAAAATCTGGTCCCGCAATGTGCTGAAAAACTTGTTTTTTCCACTTTAAACGCAGATATCTTGCAATCTGTGCGGTCAAAAATTCTGAAATTTTTTCCACACATTCTCATACCAATTAGGTGTAAGATCCTACGGTTAGATGTGAAAAAAAAACAATTTTAATTTTTTTTAAATTTTTGCTACAGAAATGGCAGTTTTCAGTGTTTTTTTGGCAGAAAAAAGACCTTGGGTCTTTAGGGGTTAAAAATTCAGCCCAAGTGTACATTGGGCCATGACTCAATTTTTTTGGTTTACACCAAATGTTTGGGCCACTACCTACTTATAAGTTCTTTGTTTCAAGCATGGTACCCCACTTACAATGGTCTCATCCCTAGAATAAGGTACCACATGTGTTCATGGGATGGAGCCCAAAATTTTGAGTGTAAACAGGCCCTACGCCCTTTGACGGCAAACAGACTTTTTCATTGGCAATTGTTTACTTTTGGGGAGCAAAGGGAAGAAAATTCAATAAAAGGTAGGAAATCAATTTTTTGTAAAATACAAGATCATGATTCAAAACACCTTTGAAAATGCTTTAAAAATTTGAGGGTTAACGAGATATTTAAAAGAATATGCATAAAGTAATTAAAATGTCAAATACACATTCATATATTCCGTAAATTACAAATGCATTATCTCACAAAATGTAAAAAAAAATCCTTATTATTATACTAGTATAAATTCACATAGATCCTTTGTCTAACATTAAATTGACATATTGCTACCAAATGCTTGAGTATCTGTTAATTTGAAAACCTTAGGTTCAGTGTTATGGATGTCAATTAGTACATCTTTGATGCACCATCTTAAACTACTTCATCTACAAATTTCTTCTTCTTTCCCTAAAACAAGCATAGACAATAAGGATACAAAGAGATCCAAAGTATAAGTAGGAAAAAAAAAGTAAGAGAAAGAATCCTAAATTATTTCAAAATATCCCTTTCATACCTACTTTATGATTTAATGTCACGTTTTTTTCTCTTATTATTAATTAAAAAATATATCACTAACAAAAGCAATAGAAATTCTATTGATGATACTAATTTATGTCAGAGACAATTTACCTAAATTGAAATATGAAACTTTGAGCAACAATGATGACGGTGTTGTTTGATATATAAGAATGATAATAATATTTTTTTGTGTGTGTTTGCAATGTCTCATCCTTCATCAATGCAACCATAATCTTTTTTAAAGATAAATTTTAAAAATTCAATATTTTTTTCTTACAACATAATCATTGATAGCTGTGCATAGCACATGAAGTACTAGTATTAATAGAATTCATTTTACACTAGAGATATTTGTTTTTAAATTATTGGTGACATATACATTCACTTTAGATGGTTTCAAAATAAACAAACTCCTACTCTACTACATTGGAATAAACTACTTCTACAATCTACTCCATCACCCACTCTACACTAATGATTCATTTGCTCTTGTACTTGTCCTAATGTCCTAGTCATGTTATACATATTCATCATCCATATCCTAAATTAAGTCTTGATATATTCAATTGTCCTAAGTAAAAGTTTTAGATATGTGGTCTTTAGTAGTCTAATGTCTATGGTCAATAGTTTTCAATGTCTTTGGGGGGCTATTTGCATGTACATCACCTTTTAAGCCGTCTAAGTATCACCTTTCAAGTCTCCTTTTGTGCAACGTTTTTTTTTGGCAATTTGGCCGCCATTTGTACCAAAAGTAATAGGCCCTGCACCACGCCTTCAGAACAAAATAATACTAAAAGGATGGCAAATCGCCAGAAAACTTCAAATTAAAAAGAAATCTTGGATGAAATCATCAAATTGTGGATGAAAATAGAATTATAAATATGTAATATGTGCTAATTTGATATTTTCTATACAATATGTGGATGTGTTGAAATTTGGATCACCAAAATAACATTTAATATAGACACTCTGGCACTCTGTAAAAAATTTAAAAAAAACCCTACTTCTCTGTCATTTTGTATGCTAAGTAGCGCATTCAAACCCAATGCCATTATTTTCCCTTTGGAGGCCATTTTGGTATTGAAAGCAATGTTTTCTCAAAGGGCAGTAGATGTCCACTCAACCTTGGTTTAAAGTTGGCAACCTCTTTTGACTATAGTTAGGATAAAAACTAAAAAAACATCCCACCTTGTAATCTACATAAAGGATTTGCAAGATAGGTGGTATCAATTTATCTTATTGATTTTTTTTAGCTGAATTAATTTTCTATTTTACAATAATATTTTTTTTATTTCCTTTTTCTTTTTAGTAGGAATAGAGGACCTCTACTTCTTCCCTTGAAATAGAAACTCCAAAGAATACTCATGTGGATTTTTTTCCTAAAATATTTCTAGACTGTACGTAAACATTAAAGCCTTTTATTAGATTTAGGGAATGCCTTCAATTTGTTGTCATACAATAGAGATAATTGTATAGTTGTTCTGTGTTTTTGAACTTGTGTCAGAGGAAGGTTAACCTTTAGTTAAACGTTTAACTAAGAATAGAACAAAACAAACATGGCACTAAACTCAATTAGACTTGAGTTTGGGTGCTCCAAGGAGTTTGGTCTTGTGTTTTTCCTAAACTCCAACTACTGGTCCTGCGTTGCATACACTTTACGATTAACTTTAATTAAAAAATAAAATTTGAGAAAATTTCTTGAGAATATTTGGAAATTTTGGCTTCAAAGTACAATGAGGTAACATTCAAAATAACGTTTTTGCATTTGTAGGGAAGGAAATTTCAAATCTGCTAACTTTGACAGCCTCCCAACATCACAAAGTTCCTCTGCCACGAAATGTCAACAATAATCGCACGATTATCATCAAGCATTGCTTTTGTGTTACATTCATTCATTTAGAAACATTGTTACAACACGATAATGACATTCATTAATACCATGCACTTAAGGCATGTCATTCATATTTGAGTTTGAAGTACTAAAGTTGCACGATAACTATGCATGACGAAATATGTACGACTTCAGTGGTTTAATGATGGGTGACTAACTTTGAGCAGCATTAGTGCTTTTCTAAGACATATTAAGTTAGTGCAATAATCACACAACATCATGTCCATGCATAGTTGTTGTACTAACATTGCATTTTTTTATTTTTCACAATTTCAATACTAAGTCAATTGAAAAGCGGCAGGAATTGTATTCAAAGTAGAAGTTTAGACTTCATTTAGGCATAGAAGAATAACTTTTCTCAAAAAACTTTGAACTGAGAAAAGTTAGTAAATTAAGATAGCTTTCATCTCCAAAAATCCTTTTGAGATTTAGAGTCTCCAGTCAAAAGTTATAGACAAAGTTCAGAGGCGGGTTGGAAGAGACATTTTTTTGACATTTTCAAACATTGCCTTTGAATTTTGTCCATAACTTTTTATTGGAGGCTCTAAATCTCAAACGGATTTTTGGAGATGAAAGCTAGATTCATTTACTAACTTTCATTAGTTCAAAGTTTTAAAAAAAAAGGTACTTTACTATGCCAAACTGAGTTCTGAATTTCTACTTTGAACACGATTTATACATTTTCAAAACAACTTGACTATGAGAAGTCAAGCTCTCAACTTCAAGTTGTCCCATATCTTTTGAGTGTTCATAGACTGAATTTTAGTATAAGGAAGGCCTCTCCACCCTCATCTCTCACCAACTATCAATGAAGAGATTCCATCACTACGTTACCAAGTTTCTTGGTGGCCTAGTCATTGAATCAATTCAAGCTACAATGAAGTAAATCTTTTGCTACGCTATCAAGTTTCTTGGTAGCCTATTGATGGATTTAGTTCAAGTATAATCTTGATGGCCTACAGTGTTGATGGATTCAGTTCGAAATGCCAGAGATTTAGTTAAGAATTTTTTTAAATTAGAATGTGATCAACAATTGAACATTAAAAATACTTTTTGGAACATTAATTGATACTAGATAATAAGCATTATTGCAATGATGACTCCAATGACATTGTTGTCATGGATTTTTTGTGTCCTTCAATGCACAGAAAATACACGACAAAGAATGTAAATTTTCGTGCATAATTTGTGTCTTTTGCGCACTTGTGATTAACGTATAGAAGTTATATAGTTAATATGAATTTCAAAGTAGTGCCATTTCTTTGTAGTAATCGTGTGCATTGTAACGATGCGATAATTTGCAAATTAACGTACGCACCCATGAAACAATAGTAACTACATGATAATTGCTAACAATTCGTTGGTCCTAAACTTTGAAATGAAGGGTTGAAAAATTGTTTTTTTACCATGAAATTTTTGGTACAAGAACATCTTTACGTTAATAAAATGTGTAACAAATTTAATGTTCAAAAGATTCACCAAAAAAAGATACTCAAAGTCTACCAACAAGTGTAGCGGTGAGAAAATTCTCACTGCTACCAACTTTGACACCTTCCTGACTACACATGTGTAGTTCTCACAACTACATATGTTGGTAGAATTCACATATCTTTTTTGTGTCAATATTTTGACCTTGAAATTTGGAGCACATGTTATTAACATAGAGATGATTTATTTAAAAAAATTCATGGTAAATAAACAATTTTTCAACCTTTGGGATAGTGTCAAAGTTGGTAGTAGTAAAATTGTTTCTCACAACTACACATGTTGGTAGATTTCAAATTTTTTTTTTAATGTGAATCTTTTGACCTTAAAACTTGGCTCATATATTATCAACATAGAGATGAGCTCATGAAAAAAATTCCATGGTAAAAATATTTCAGCCTTCGGGAGGGTGTCAAAGTTGGCAGCAGTGAAAATTTTCTCACCACTACACTTGTTGGTAGACTTTGAATATCTTTTTTTGGTGAATCTTTTGACCTTTAAATTTGGTACATATGTTATTAACACAAAGGTGTTCTTGTACCAAAAAAATTATGGTAAGAAAACAATTTTTCAGCCCTTGAGAGGCTGTCAAAGTTGGCAGATGTGAAATTTCCTTCCCTGCAAATGCAAAAACGCCATTTTGATTGGTACCTCACTGTACATTAATTGTAGTGTGCAACATACTACATGTTACCATGGAAGTTTGAAGAAAAAACTGCCAATTTCATAAAGGTCAGTGTAATTTTTGGAAATTGGCAATTTTTTGATGAAATTGGGAATGATAATTTTTTGGGTGGGTGGGTGGGTGGGGCCTATTATATGCATCATAAACTCTACTCTTCAAACATAAAATCTGATCCTAAAAACGCATTATACAATTGTAAAATATAAATTGAATTGTATTGCCCTATTCAACAAATATTTCAAATGCAAGGGCATTAAGATATAAGAATGGTTCATATTGCAACCTATACTCTTTCTAAAATGACTAATGCAATTCCATGCTCTCAATTCAAAAAAAAAATCAATCATTGTGAAAACCAACATCATTTGCATGTTTGTCAAATTGTTTATATTTTAATTTCTATAAATGTCAATTTCCTTCAATTTTTATGTACAACAATCTCAAATGATTGTTACCAACATGCCAAGGCACAAAAAAAGTTTTCAAAGTTCTAAGAAAAAATTGACAAAAGATAAAGGAATTCCAAATCATGGTGAACAAAACCGAGTTTTAGACATGGCTAACTTTGAAATTAGTTTTCTTTCAAATCACAACTAATTTTTTCTTCAAACTTCCATAATAAGTTGGTAATTTATAGTATGTCGCACACTACAACTTTTGTATATCTATTTTTGGAATTTTTCCATTGATGCTTATGGTATAGTTGTTTGAATGAAAACATTTCAGATTTGTACTCAGTTTTATTAGTGGCTGTAGATGTTGTGGATATGACAAACAATTGTTTTATAAATATTATTGATATTAACCCCCAAAGGCCCACTGTCTCCTTGGGAGACAAAATAGATTTTGGGCAAGTTCCTATGACCTCAATTTTTGGTAAAACTTTTTGAAACTCTCTCATAAGATAGAAAAACTTATTAGCTTCGTGTAAATATAATTTTTATTTCAATTGGTGCCTAGGAGCAAATGTTATACTACAAAAGTCCACATTTTCATTCAACAGGCAAAAAAAGAAATCCACAAAACTTAAAATTAAATCTTTGATTTTTTTTCTTATAGATCATATTTTTGTCTACATGTGTAGCTTTGATTCATTCCATTTGGATTAGTGATGTGAAAGTTATGAACAATCTTGTTTTTCTGGCAATCTACGCATCTTCATGAAAAAATAACTTATAGGATTCATTTCTGAATGCAATTTTAAAAAAGATTCAAAAAAACGTGTTTGACAAGGTTAAGTTTGCTTGCTAGAACAATCTCACTGTTGGGATTATCACAAGGCATACCAACTCTTCAAAAACATTAAAAGTAAATTTGTCAACCCATTTTGATTTTTTTTGCATGTAGATGTGTGAAATTTTTTAATTATAATTGTTTGAAAGTAAAGTTTAGTCTATCTACTATGCATGCCATCAAATGTAGAAAATATTGACTATTGCATTTATAGATTATAAAAACTTTGCATGTTTAAGATCTTAAATAGGAAAAACACAAAGGCTTCAATGCTCTCCGCGTTGCTAGTGATGCTCAATTGAAGGTTATGGGGTCCCATTTTGGAGTCAAGAGACCTTGGTGATGGGAATTCTTACACGGATATTGTAGCCCCCAAAACATTGGATTTCTTTTGGTAATTAATTTTTCATTGATATTCTTTGGCTTTTTATTTATAATTCTACTTAAAATATAGAATAAATATTATAACTATTTCTTTAACTATATACTATATTTGGTAGGACTTGCGTTTCACTTTTTTTTTGTGAATTCTCGTTAGCCTAAATTACTATTTTATCACTATTTTAATTATTATTTTAATATTTTTTTAGTATTTTTTATTGTGGCCACTATTCATCATTGATGATGAATAGTTACCATTGTCCCTTTAAAGGCTTTGAATTGCACTCACAGTCCCTTTGTCCAAGGAAAGGAGCCCTCCCAAGGACTAAATTTTTTTCTAATGCAAACTCAAATATGAATGACATGCCTCAACTGCATGGTATCAATGAATGTCATTATTATGTTGTAACAATGTTTCCAAATGAATGAATATAATACGAAAGTAGTGCTCGACCATAATCGTACAATTACTGTTGACAATTCGTGACAAAGGAACTTCGTGATGTAGTATTGCATAACACTACCAATCCAGTGGCCAAAAACGTGAAGTGTTTCTTGCAATCACCCAAAACATAGGATCAAACTCCTTGGAGCGTCCAAACTAAAGTCTCATTGAGTTTGGTGCCGTGTTTATTTTGTTCTATTTTTAGTTAAACCTTCCTCAAACACAAGTTCACAAACACATGACAGCTTTATGATTAACTCTACTACCTACTTACAAGTCCTTTCTTTCAAGTACAGTACTCCACTTATAATGGTCTCATCCCTTGGACGAGGTATCATTTGTGTTTATAGATTGGAGACCAAGTTTTTGTTGTACTGGTATACATGCCCTCAGTTTTCCTTCAAAAATAGGGGTCAATTTTGAGGAGTAGTCAATTTTTAGATGTAGTTAGAGCATCTCCTGCAACCCTCTAGATATCCCCTCCCCTCTAAAAGTTGGATGAAAGGCAATCAATTCTAGCGTTTGTCAGGCTCCAACCTTTTCTTTCCCCTTTCAAAAAGCCATTTCTAGAGGGGCCACTAATCCCTCTTCCACTACAAATTCTCTTGGGATTAGCAAGTCGTCATAATAAATGCAAATTGTGTGACTTGTGATTGGTTGGAAGTATGTTTTATGGAGTTGCACTATTGGGATACAAGTGGCCGACTCCTCTTCATTTGACAGATCTTGAATCAAAGAACGGGTATATCTGGAGGGCTGCAGGAGATGCTCTTACCTTAGAGCATCGCCACCGTGGGGGTGGCCAACCCCCCACGGCAGGCTGGCGTTGGCGTGCGGAATGCAATCCGCGAGCAGTGTAATTCAACTCTCCCTCACTGTGACACGCTCACATGACCCAATCCATGGCTTGCATTTCCTATAAAAAAAAGCAATGAAACACGAAATTGAACGGAAAGCAGTCAAATGCAGCAAGAATCAATTGAAAGCTGTCAAACCGGGGCATTGTGACAATCTCACCAAGTTCAAGAAGCTATGGGAAAAAACCTGGACTTTGGCTGCGCCCGGTTGCTAAAAATTGTTAGGGCGTGCCACGATAGGGGCAGGATTCGGCTCCCGAGCTCAGTGTATGGCACCTTGGCCAACCTCCTTGAGCCACAGTGGGGATGCTTTTAATACGGAGTAAGGTAGGATGCTCCAAAAGGGACCCGGCTCTGCGGAAACATAATACTGATACATCTCAAAGTTCACGATCAACGAATTGTTAGCAATTATCATGTAGTTATTATTGTTTCATGGGTACCGGTACGTTAATTTGCAAATTATCGCATCATTACGATGCACGCGATTACTGCAAAGAATTGGCACTATTTTGTAATCAATATTAACTATGTGACTTCTATACATTAATTACAAGTGCGCAAAAGACACAAATTATGCACAAAAATTTATATTCTTTATTGTGCATTTTTTGTGCATTGAAGTATACAAAAAATCCATGACAATAATGTCATTGTTGTCAATATTGCAATAATGTTTATTAAATGGTATCAATATTTAATAATTGATTATCATTCTAATTATCAATAATTTTTTTCTTAACTAAATTTCTTACATTTTTTTTGTCAACACTTGATTAGTATACATTCTAATAAATTATAGTTTATATTTTAGTAATTGCACCAAATGATTGAACACTATCATTATTGTACACTATCAAATTTAAGCTTGGACTAAATCCATCAATAAGCTACCAAGAAACTTGATAGCGAAGTGAAGGAATTACTTCATTGTAGCTTGAATAGATTCCATTAGTAGGCCACCAAGAAACTTGATAGCGTAGTGATGGAATCTAGCCATTGGTAGTTGGTGAGAGTTGAGGGTGGAAAGGTCCTCTTTATACTACAATTCACTATATGAATACTCAAAAGATATGGAATAACTTGAAGGTGAGAGCTTGATTTTTCATAGTCAACTTGTTTTAAAAATGTATAAATTGTGTTCAAAGTAGAAATTTAGACCTCAATTTGGCATAGTAGAGTACCTTTTTTATAAAAATTTGAACTATAAAAGTTGGTAAATGAATCTAGCTTTCATCTCCAAAAATCCGTTTGAGATTTAGAGCCTCCAATAAAAAATTATGGACAAAATTTAAAGGCAATGTTTGAAAATGTCAAAAAAATGTCCCTTCCAACCCGTCTCTGAACTTTGTCCATAACTTTTGATTGGAGACTCTAAATCTCAAACGGATTTTTGAGATGAAAGTTATTTTAATTTACCAACTTTTTTTAATTCAAATTTTTTTGAAAAAAATTATTCTACTATGCCTAAATGAGGTCTGAATTTCTACTTTGAATACAATTCCTGCTTTTCAATTGACTTAGTATTGAAATTGTGAAAAATAAAAAAATGCAATGTTAATACTATAACTATGCACGGACATGATGTTGTGTAATTAAATTGCACTACCTTTATATATCTTTGAAAAGCACTAATGTTGCACGAAGTTAGTCGCCCATTACTAAACCACTGAAGTCATACATATTTTGTCATGCATAGTTATTGTGCAACTTTAGCACTTCGTGAGAAGAAATATGAACCCTCGGGAAGGCTGTGAGTTCCCGGACAGCAAGGAACGCTGGTTGAAAAAAAAAAATTATTTTATTTTTTGGCCAGCGAGTTGGAGGGCCTGATCTACGCGGGTTAATTCTATATTATAATTTAGAAAATATTTAGAAAGTATTATTATTAAAATAAATACAAAATTTCAAAATTCTCGAATCTAATGTAGCCGAAATTATCCTTGTCAGCTTGAACTACTATTTTATTACTATTTTAATTATTATTATAATATTTTTTAAATATTTTTTATTGTGGCCACTATTCATCATTGATGATGAATAGTGACCATTGTCCCTCAAAAGGCTTTGAATTGCATTCACAGCCCCTTTGTCCAAGGGAAGGAGCCTTCCCAAGGGCTAAAAACTGATATATATATTTTTTCTAATACAAACTCAAATATGAATGACGTGCCTCAACTGCATGGTATTAATGAATGTCATTATTATGTTGTAACAATGTTTCCAAATGAATGAATGTAATATGAAAGTAGTGCTTGACGATAATCGTACGATTACTGTTGACAATTCGTCACAGAGGAACTTTGTGATATAGTACTGCACAGTATTGCCAATCCAATGGCCTAAAACTGCATTTTTGAGCCAAAAACGTAAAGTGTTTCTTGCAATCACCCAAAAACATAGGATCGAACTCTTTGGAGCACCCAAACTAAAGTCTGATTGAATTTGGTGTCGTGTTTGTTTTATTCTATTCTTAATTTAACCTTCCTCACACACAAGTTCACAAACACATGACAGCTTTATGATTAACTCTACTACCTACTTACAAGTCCCTTCTTTCAAGCACAGTATCCCACTTATAATGGTCTCATCCCTTAGATAAGGTATCATTTGTGTTTATAGATTAGAGCCCAAGTTTTTGTTGTACTGGTATACAGGCCCTCAGTTTCAAAAATAGGGGTCAATTTTGAGGAGTGGTCAATTTTTAGGTGTAGTTAGAGCATCTCCTGCAATCCTCTAGATATCCCCTCCCTTCTAGAAGTTGGATGAAAAGCAATCAATTCTAGCGTTTGTCAAGCTCCGGTCTTTTCTTTCCCCTCTCAAAAAGTCATTTCTAGAGGGGCCACTAATCCCTCTTTTGCTACAAATTCTCTTGGGATTAGCAAGTCGTCATAATAAATGCAAATTGTGTGACTTGTGATTGATTAGAAGTATGTTTTATGGAATTGCATTGTTGGGGATACAAATGGCCATCTCTTTTTCATTGGACAAATCTTGAATCAAGGAGCACATAAATCTGGAGGACAACAAAAGATGCTCTTACCTTAGAGCATTGCCATCGTGGAGCGGCCAACCCCCCACGGTAGGCTGGCATTGGCGTGCGGAATGCAATCTGCGAGCAGTGTAACTCAGTTCTCCCTCACTGTGACACGCTCACATGACCCAGTCCATGTCTTGAATTTCCTAAAAAAAGAGCAATAAAACACGAAATTGAATGGAAAGCAGTCAAACGCAACAAGAATTGATTGAAAGTTGTCAGACCGTGGCATTGTGACAATCTCACTGGGCTCCAAAAGCTATGGAAAAATCTGGACTTTGGTCGCGTCCGGTTACTAAAAATTGTCAGGGTGTGCCATAGTAAGGTAGTGTGCTCTAAAAGCGAGTGGCCTCTTCAAATCGACCCTATATTTAGGTCTTAAATGAATATTGATTGGTTCTTAAATGGACCTCTCAAGCCATTGAGAGAATCGAGAGAAAAGCTTTATTTATTGCAAGAGCCAATCATTGACTTTCATTTACTCAAATCATTTTAGAAGTTGCAAGTGGTCAGATTTTGGAAGACCTAGGGTCACAAATAGGTGCCTACAACAGTTTTTTTTGAAAATTCATAAGTAATTCAAAAACGATTCAAAAAATATGAAACCACTTGTGTAACGTTCCGCATCCATTTTTCTTTCTCTGAAAAATGATCCAGAAATACTTCTGTTCAAGGAAACTTGTGAAAAAGGCAGATCAGTCCTTAAATGGTCGCTTTTAGGCCATACTACCTTAGGGCAGGATTTGGCTCTCGAGCTCAGTGTATGGTGCCTTGACCAGCCTCCTTGAGACACGGTGGGGATGCTGTTAAAGTAGGCATCCCAAATACGCCACTGAACTTGAAGCGCCATCTTCAGTGTGTGTACATCTCTAAAATCAGTTATGTACCTCTGTGAAAGAAACACTTTTAGAACCAAACTTTGTTCCTTCATAACTTTCACTATAGTATCCAAATGTCGCGTTCTTTGGTGCGTTGAAACCTCCTTTCCCTTGCCAATAAGAACATATAAAAATTTGAACAGTCTAAGGTAGGCGGTCCTTAAATGGAGCGGGCTCTAAAATGGAGCCCTAACTGAAATGTAAATTGTTTGTACATGTTATTTTTTCATAGCCTCCATCAATGTACAGACTGTGTACATTTTAGCTAGGGCACCATTTTAGAGCCCTATGCCATTTCAACTTCAAATTTTTTTAACTAATTCAAAAAAGCATGAAAAAATATGAAACGACTTGGGTTAGATGTCAGTTCAATTTGTTTTTCAAGGAAAATTGACTGAAAAAAATTTCAAGATATTTCACCTCCTCAGAATTCAATTTTAGCCCTTAAATGCTCCATTATAGGACCTCCTACCTTAACCCTGGAGCGCTCCGACGTCCATTTTTTGGACGATGAACAGATTCAAATCCTTGTTTCTGTCTCATTCCTGCTTGGATGAAAGTCATCCTAATTTTTGGTGATACTTTATCAAGTTGTTGTCCTATCCATCGGTTGGATTTGGTGTTACTAGAATATATACATTTCTAAAATTACAAATGTGGAAGTATGTCAAGTGGTCAATTTGCATTGACTTTAGTTCAAAACTAGATGTGCAAAAATGAGGTCAAAGATGTAAAGGTCACAAAAATTTCAAAAAATCACCATATGAAGAGAACCTTATTTCAAATCCATTCCAACAAGTTTTACTCAAAAAATGATAATAATTTACTTGTAATTGAATTTAGAAGGAATTCTGAAATTTTCTTTTCAAACTTTATAGAAAAAGATTGGTGATAGCACTAGTAGATCTAACCGTACGGATAGAATTTAAAAATCAAAATCTACAGCTTTCATTTGTATACCAATTCCAAAATATTCTTCCAAATTGTAGTTTATAATGTTTTTTCTCAAATCGTCAATTTTGGAGATGAATCCAGACGTTTAGGGGTTAATAGTAGTAATTAGGCACAGTAGCAATTAATGGTGGTTTGGGGATACCTACCTTAGTACGGAGTATTAGATAGATAGAAACTCCGGTCTTTTTATGTACGGAGTATTACAGTAACGCCCGCCACGCCCAAAGCATTTTGAGAGGTATATCCCGCCATTTTCCATATCCACGTGTCATCACCACGCGTCCCTTGTCGAGTTCCACCTTCCAAAGCTCTGTCAGGTCCACCTTCGAAAGCACTGCGGCGAGCTCTGTCGAGCAGGCTTCTGAACTACAAAGAGCTTCCTCAGCCAAATCGAGCACACGCGGTCTTTCAGCGATCACACACATCGATTCGAATCACCGTAATCACAGCAAATCGTGTGTTAATTTTCCTGGGTTTGGAAAAATTGCTGAGAATTGCTTGAGAATTGCGTGAGAATGGCGGAAGAGGTGACGGATCGAGGCTTGTTCGGCGGAAGGCACCACGGTCGTCGCGACGAGTACAGTGAAGAGCAGGCCTATGCGTCGCAGATTGGTGGTGGTGGCTATGGCGAACGCCCTCGACCAGAAGCCGTCTACGAGGGTGATGGTGGTAGCGAAGTGGATGCGTATGCTTCCGAAATCGGAGGTGGCATTGGCCGTCGTCCTCGACCAGAAGCCGTCTACGAGAGTGGTGGTCGTGGCGAGGCCGATGCGTATGCTTCCCAAATTGGAGGTGGTGGCTATGGCCGTCGTCCTCGACCAGAAGCCGTCTACGAGGGTGGTGGTAGCGAGGCCGATGCGTATGCTTCCGAAATTGGAGGTGGTGGCGGCTATGGCCGTCCTTCCCCACCTGTAGCGTATGAAGAAAGTGGCTATGGCGATGGGAATACTGGTCGTTACGCCGCAGAAGGTGGATATGACCGTCGTCGTCCTGCTGCAACGTACGATGCGCCCGTGTCGGATCTCGGAACTGGATTGGGCACTGAACAAGTTTACGGCGATGGCGCTGGCTATGGCGGCGGAGAGTACGAGGAGGGGAGACATCACGGCCGGCATCACAAGAGCGAGGAAGAGGAGTATGAGGAAGAGCGCAAGCACAAGCGTCGTGCGGAAGAGGCTGCGGCGGCTGCGGCTGGGTACGGGCTCTATGAGCGGCATGAGAGGAAAGACGATGAGGAGCGTCTGGAAGAGCTCGGCTATGACGAAGACGGGCGAAGGAAGCACGGCCATCACCACTTCCGTCGGGATGACGAGTAATTGCAAGTGTGCTTATATTTTTTTCAATTTTTTTTTTATGGTGATCATCGTCTATTGCTGTGGATTAATCTGGCAACAGACATGCTTGCAACGCGCGCAAGTTAGTCCCTGTAAGTGGAATTAGGTTTTATATAGTTTCGTTTTGGTACCGATCGGCGACTATATGTGGATTGATCTCGCAACAGACATGCTTGCAGTGCGCGCAGTTATTGCCTGGAAGTGGAATCAGTTTGTGTATAGTTTCTTTTTTGTACCGATCGTCCGTCAATTGCTGTGAATTAATCTCGCTACAGACATGCAATGCAATCTGTTAGTCCGTGCAAGTTAATTTGGAGAAGATCGTGATTCTTACAGCGTGCGTGCGGTGTAGTTGTCTTTGAGTTTGTTTGTATGGTTACTATGCTGGCCTGTCATTGAGTTTTATAAACCATGAACTGTACCTTGCTGAAATGGATCTAATTTTTTCAGCATTCACATGCTACCGGAAAATTGGGATTCGTTTCAGTGCCTGGTGAAGTTTTCGTTACTGTTTCGTAGGTCATGAAACAAGTTTTGGGATTAATGCAGCTGCATATATTGGATTTGGGCAGATAGATGAAATATGAATTTGCCGACACACAGCGTGGAGTAGGCTTGAGTATAACAGTTATTTTCCTTGCATTAAGTTGATTTGAGTGGGGGGGATTGTCGATTCTCCAACTGATTGTTCCTTAACAGTAGATATTTGATTTTTCAGATGGTATAAACTGTGCATTTGTAAAATTATTTTTTTAAATTCATTGTTTTCCTTTTTAAAAAACCGTTTTTTTGGAAGATAATTTTCCAATTTTTTTAATTTTTAGATACTTGTTCTTGGTCGGAGCTGCTATGTGACGAGGATAAAGCATGTGAAAATCTCGAAATGATTTCATTTTACTGAAAGCACTGTTTATATACGCTAGTTCACTAGCTCAGCTTTTGAATATCCTGTACATTTGAACCAAACGATACTAACACGGCCAAGATTTGATCGTAATCTATTGAGCCCACAAAGTTTTACGCAATCATAATTCTCAGCTGGCTATTCTCACTGTCCGGAAAGCTGAACATGTAAGAAACGATGCTCTCATGGACACTGAATGTTGGACATTTCAAGTTGATAAGTATCTTCTGAATGAGAAACAATTTGAAAAGATTTTTGTAAGAATTGTCATGTCTACAATGCAAAATTGTACAATGCAAAATTGTACAATTGCTTGCCTAATCATTGTTCAGAGTTTTTAGAAGGATCATATATAGTGTTCATGTAATAATCTACAATGTCCATTGTCACTATTGGTATCCGATGAACAGCATATGGTCCAATATCAATCTTCACAAAAGGCCATGCCAAGTCTTGAGCAGCTTCACACTCATCTATGCCATCTCCAATTACACAAAACCTCAGAGGCAAAGTTTGTACCCTTTCCTTGATCCAATGAAAGCACTGAAGTTTGCCAAACTCCCGAGAGCTATAAACTGGAATTTCAAAAACAGATAATCAATACTCCATTTGCCACCACATCAAAACAAAATATTCAGAGCTTGCAACATAAACAACAAACACTTAAGGATGACGGTTCTGACAAACACAGCAGCATGTGAACATGAAATTGACAACAACTAAAGAGTAGTAGTGGAGATGAATACTTACTGTTGAGAGGATGAAAGTATTTGTCAAGTCGGAACAACAAGCATTTGACGAGGCTTGGAATCAAAGTCCCTGACGTAACTAAGATGTTGTAATTGCTCACACAACTCTTCCCTTTGAAAATAGGATCACAATCTGTATTCAAAGATCCAGTACAATTCCCTGAAAGCTCTTGCTGATTTTCAATCTTCTTTTGATTCTCCCTTTGGCACGTTTCTAGTAGCTCTCTTCCTGAACCAGAAAATTAAGACCCATGCTCTCAAACTCTCGAAGATTCCATTTACTTGCAAGATGGGTGAAATAAATTTCCTTAGAGCTATAATAAAAACAGATAAATCACAATGCAAATATGGCCAATTAAATATGACAAAAAAGAGCCCAAAAGGGAGAAGACGCAGTTTCAGAGGAGACGGTCATTAATACCTGCCGTCAGCCAACCATCTGTAAAAGTATCTGTGGCCTCATAAAGAGTCTTCCATTCAGTCAACTGATCGTGATTTAGTAGCTTCTCCAGACCCTGTAGTACACGAAGTCCAGCTTCAGGTTTCAAGCAGCTCTAAATTGAAATCAATCAAATGCCCCTACTAAGTCAGAAATTAGCTGCTTTTCGGACCTTTGAGTAAAGCTCTCCAACAACACGATGACGATAGGCCAATTTCTTTTTGCTGGCAGCATCTACAGGTGCGCTCAAGTTGTCACTATCAAAATTGTAGTGACTCAAATCAGCTGCATCATCAAAATCTTGTAGGGATAACAAGCAGGGCTCATTGTAATCCTCCACCTGATTCAACACAAAACATTCTGATCAATACATCGAAAGAAAATGATAAGAAGAGTAGAATAGACTAAATAAAAGATAACAGCCTGAGAATTAAATATGAATTGAATGGTCCAATGTAAAAGAATTCAAGAAAAGGAATCATGAAAAATGAGGAAGAATAGAAACCTGTTTGTAGAAAAAGTAGTCATCACAGATATCAAGAATAAGAGACTCCCATCGTTTCCCGATTTCGCATGCCTCCGCGGGATCCTTGGAGCCTCCGAAGAGTTTAGCATATTGGCCATTCCGAAGAGTTTGAAAGATAATTAATGTCTCGTCCAGATCCCACACATACAAAGTAGGATCAGCAGCAGAAGTCACCCTCTTCGGCACCTCCCGAGAGCCACATGGGGAACGTGTCAACGGTCGATTCTCAGATCCCTCAGATCCTCCAGACCCTGTCAGTTCCACACGGAACATGTCAGGTCTTGTTTTTTGACTCTCAAAAATCATCAAATATGAGCAGTCTATACATATATCGAGACCGTACTTTGAGAGTGATACTTGGGAGCTGGAGAGGTCAGGCCACCAGCCCCATGCAAAGCTGAGGGCGCACAGTTGAGCCAGTTTGCTAGTCCAAGTAACGGTTCTGCTGCCAGTTCCTCTTCAGTATACCTAAAGACATCAAGTCCCACGAGGAATATTAGGAAGCAATGACACATTCTTGAGAAATGTGGTAGACTAAACTTATTTCTCACTAATAAATATACATTCCAGTTTGACTCTTCAACGATATCCAACAAGATATACGCCCTGGTAAACTTTAGCCACAACATGACAAACAGAAGGACAATTTTAAGTCCGCAATCTACCCCTGAATCCCTGATATAGTAAGTATGCCAATCATCACACCCAATCTCAAGGACCGCACACATTCTGCACATCTAATAATGACTGAAATATTCATAGATTCGCATTAAGAATACATTAAGAATGCTTGCCCAACAACCAAACACAAACCATGAAATCTCACTCCATTGCCAGTCAACGTACAATAACGTAATTTCGATACATATCAAATTCTACAATCCATTTCTATACAAGTCTACCCAACACGATCAAGTATCACGACATAAAATTTGACATTTTTTGTGGTTTAGTGGAATTTCTCAAAGTAAGTGCGCATGGTCGAAACGCATATCTACCATACCACAATCCCAAGAGAACAACTTGGCATCTCACCTGGATTGAATGATTTTGCTGTCGAGCAAGTGGCTACCACTATCATCGGATTTCTTGGTTTCCTGAGGGCCTATTGCAGTACTCATTCTAGACGGTTCTTCTGTGCCAAACGCTTCTACGGAACTGCCACAGTGTGTCTCTTCAACAGGTTCACCTCCCTTCACATCAATCTTTGAGGGAAAATAAACACAAAAAACTCAACAATCAGCCTCCACACAATTCTTGAAACGTCATCAATCTACCCTCTTATGCTTCAAATTTCATCAACCCTAATTCCAACTGAACACCAAACCCAGCTAAAACCTAATCGCACTGCGCACAAAGCAACCAACAGATACACAAATCCCGCTCCAAATCCAATTTCAAATTCAAAAACCCACAAAATTCGAAGACACTCCAATGGAAGTCACGATCAATGAGAATCTCGTCACACAACCGATTCAACAAAATACCCTCAAAGAAGCAAAATCAGTCTCCACAAGACGATATACGAAATTGAAACCGACCGCACACGAAACCGTCACTCCAACACCGTCACATTAAAAACAGCAAAAGCAGAGCACCAACAATGGAACAACCTGATCACTATTGGATGTTCTTCCAGAAAACGCCTGATCGCTACGAGGAGTCGTCAAACGAGCTCGTTTCGCCTGCAATCAACAAATAGAAAACATCCAAACCCATCTCAAATTAGCCCCCACCCAAATAAACACACACACACACACACACAAATTCCGTAAACCCACCTCCGAAACTCAAATCAACAGCCCCCTTCAGCTGACCGACTCCCAACAATCCTAATCTCAATCCTCCAAACTCATCTATTCGAAGCCACGGAAATTCAGGGTCAACCGACGTCTCGAATTGCAATAGCAATGCGTCCCAACCTTTTGGCAATGAGGGGAGCAATGAGAGGCAGCAGCAGCAGCAGAAGCAGATGGAGAAGTTGCAGCCGGCGATGCTAAAGTAGTTGAAGGAGGGCGGTTGGGAAGCTGCGATGACGAATCCATGGAATCCATGGTGCTGGGTTGGGTGCATGGCTGGGGCTGCTCTTCCTTACTTGGGATTGGGATGCATAACTTACAGTCGTAGCCCTGTGACTGGGATTGGGAGTAAGTTCAGTTCACTGAACTGGGGCTCCTATTGGGACGATTGATGCGGCCTGGTGTGACCTACCGCTATGCTTGTGCTACGACGAGGGCGAGCGACGGAGTGGGGGATTGAAGCTGATGAGATCTTTTGTTACGCAATAAAAAATCTCAAAGGGATGGATGGGACCCTCAAGGGAGCTCGCAGGTTGCGCCTCGTGCTGCGACGGGAGAAGTCGGGGAAGGCCGAGATGCAGAAGAGAGGCAGGGCAGTGGTAGTGGTGGCTTCTCACCACCAGCGCGAGGTGTCGAGTTTTGCCGCGTGCCGGGACCACAGGGCGGGTTCTCGAAACTGTAGAAGCACCCAAAACCGTCCTTGAAGCAATTCCATATACAGTAAGGTAGGTATCCCAAAACCGCCACTAATTGCTACTGTGACTAATTAGTACTATTAGACTGTTCAAATTCTTATATATTCTTATTGGCAAGGGAAAGGAGGTTCCAACGCACCAAAGAACGCAACATTTGGATACTGTATGCAAAAGTTATGAAGGAACAAAGTTTGGTTCTAAAAGCGTTTCTTTCACAGAGGTACATAACTGATTTTGGAGATGTACACACACTGAAGATGGTGCTTTAAGCTCAGTGGCGCATTTGGGATGCCTACCTTATACCTGATCAAATAAGCAATTTTAGAATAGATGAGGAGCAGCGTGAAGCAATGGAAATTTTTCTCATGTAGAGAGATAAGAAGTATTAGGACTGTGAATTTTTTGTAATTTTATAGTCAAAATTGAAATTACTATGAATTTTGAAGAGACAAAAAAGTGTTCCAAATCCATTGCCAATGTCTAGAGTCTTCCAATTCCAATCATAGTCAAACTACTTTCCCACTCACTACTTCCTACTATCTTGCTCACTACTTCCTGCACACTTTGAGACATGTGTCATAACCTTAATTGTCCCAACCTTGAAAAGGAGAAAAACACACATTCTAAGTTTGGGCTAAAATAATGCATTTCTAGAGTTTGGCCATGCCTCCTTGATTGGAATGGGTGGTTTCACCTTACACTACTGTAGTGTGCCCTATGCCGCTGCTAGAGTATAGTGTAATAAGATAAAAATAAAAATAATTTTCTAATTTTTAGCCCTTGAACGCCAGGCTAGTGACCATGCAAATCATCCTTTTTGGCATGAGATGACATCATCTTCTTTGAAAAAATCAAAAGTGCTCAATGGAGGTCAAACTACTATTCATAATCTTTCCTTTCCACACAAAATGTGGAAGATGAATAGTTGCACTTTTGTCCTACACAAAAGATTCTCTAGTCATCCAAGAACGCACCCAAAGAATACACAGTTCTGGAGATCTCACCTTAACAAACAAAACAAACAAGCAGCCTAAATTAAAGTGTAGATATTTTTATTTATTTATTGGTTATAGACCACAAGGGAGGAGGGTTTGCATTGACGGAAGCAAAGGTGACGACACCTAAAGCGACTTTTTTCTAGTCCAACTACTTCAAATTGAATGACCAATTTTTTTTTATGAGATTGTTAGCAAATTCAAGAAAAATGCAACTCAAGTGGTTTCATAATTTGGCAATGCTCTAGAAATATTTTACAAATTTTCAAAATTGAGAACATAAGATAGCCTATATATAACATTAAACTCAATCCCCTTGAAGCAAAAAATATCTCAACTTTCATTAGATGATTCAAAAAACTTCTCACCTCTTATTGGTTGCTTTTGAAAAGTTGTGGTGGTTTTGAGTCATATAAGCGTTTAAGGTCATTTTTTAGGTGTTGGAGAACAAAAAATGTAGCAATTACGTACCAGACATGTGAGGAAGTCTGAGGAGCTACTTTACTTGAAAAGTGTGCCAATGCTACAAGGACAAAGCCAATTATAGTATATTTGCTTGTTTATTTTGGTAGATACAACATTTGGTTGCAGAAAGAAGTAATAGATTGACCAAGCCTTGGCATTTACTGCAAGAGTGACACCTCCACTAATGGCGAGGGTTTTTGTTTCGCCACATATGTTTAGACTATAGATATTGGTAGGCATTAATCAAACCATAGACCTCATGTGCCGAATGAGTCCAAGGAACACAACCATTTCTAGCTATCCTTTGGGGGTCAATTCTGCATATTTTGAGGTGGAACCAAAGTATGAGATTATTTGTAATACATTGGCAATTCAAAAATCATGAATTTTCAAAAATAAAATGGATAATTTTCAAGATTGGTTTAGAGTACATGGTTAAGAATGGGCACCCAAAACCGTCATATTTTTTGCCCCAACTATAATGCATGGGGGTTCTGAATGGTGTTTTTCTTTGTAAGAATGCGAGCCTCTTCAAGAAAAATTGTTTCTTGATTTTCTCACACTCAAGCAATAGGCTATGAATTTTCAAAGGCTTTGCCCTGACTCTCTCTCTCTCTTGCCTCCAAATTTGAGTCGGTTCATTGCCAAAATTGATGAAGGGCAACTAAATTTTCTCATAAACCCAGATTTGTTTGAACTTTCAGCAATTTTCAGCAATTACTGACTTCGCCTAAGGTGCCTGTCACTCCGTCCAAGGAACCAAGACTCCACAAAATTCATACCACAAAACCCAATCTCGGGGTACACCATCTGATCATATTCTATTAAATTGTTGTTACTTTTGTCAAAATTTAATATTTGTCGAACACAACTTAAGGCCTGTGCAAACTTGGCGTTTGGCGAGGAGCGGTTGTAGGAATTGTGGCAGTCAAACGTCAACGACTGAACGTGCAATAATAGAGTTGGAAAGGTGACCGTTGCTGCGTCACGTACGAACTCAGGATACAGCCACGGGATGCGAGGGCTGTTCAGACTTGGCGGAATTAGGGGTTCTTACGGTAGGCCCACACCCTGCGAGGTCTTTCGCAGTTGCCGGGCATTCACACTCCAGAGCAGCTGTTACAGCCCAAGTCAGTGTCAGATTTCTTTCTGGTGCGGTTCGAGGTCGCCTTGGCTGACGGCTTCTTCGGAGGAGTCCTCGCACTTTCCAGTCCCCTGTTCGGTGTGTGCTTCGAAGGATAACCGGGTTTCTACTATCCGGAGTACGCGACGTTCTTCCTTCCGCACCGATGATCGAGTGAGGCGAGATATCGACTGTAGGTTGTTGGTCTCAGAATCACGCGCGGCTGAAGAGAGCGTTGTGTCAAAGTTCCGCTGCCGCTGACAAGGTCGACAATCCGAGTAGCGAGAAGAAGCGAGCCAGAGATCGACGTCATTGGACGAGGTAGTGTTCCATCGGCCTTCTCTACTGGGAACAATTGAATGCGCAATTTGGGCTGGGGTCAATTCGGTCGAATGAAGCGTGCGTCCTTCTCTTCTTAGGGTCGAGCTTAGGGTTTCTTTTCTTCACGAACACCTTCAACGTTTTTCCTCTCCTTTCGAGTCAATTCTGGGCGGCTAGTCTGCTCAGACGTGTTGCACACTGCCGAATCACCCCAGCCTCTTAACTTGGTGCACCGTTCTCTGGTTTTCCACAATTTTCCAACTGCAATGGATTTCTTGCTGACCCTGTCAGAAATACTGCCAATGGCTACTATGATCCTTGTGCTCCTCCTCAATGCCCACCATGCTCTGAACTTGACAAACTCCATGGAGACAGAGGAGGAGTCCTTCAAGGACGATGACAGTGACAGCCTCATGGCGGACTCACCGTCTCTAGATGTGGATGCCGTGTCCCAAGCTGCGTTGCACCATTGGCGTTTGTGGACCACACTTTCATTGGTGGAAGACGACCTCGACTTCTGGGTCAAACCAAGGTCGACAACTTGGTTTTCAAGATTCCTTATGTTGGAGTACAACGACGAGCGTTGGCTACAGATGTTTCGAATGACAAAACGGGCAGTTCTTTCACTGGCGAATTTGCTGCAGCCTTTCATTCGTCGCAAAGACACCAGATATCGTTTAGCTATCCCTGTTGTTGTGCGTGTGGCCTGTGCCCTCTTCAAGTTGAGTTACGGTGCCAGTCTTCTTGTGTGTAGCGAAATGTTTGTCGTGGGCAAAAGCACCGTCTCTCTCATTCTTCGAGACATCATGCACTCAGTGAACGTGGCCCTCCGCTCCGAAATCTCTTGGCCTTCTGGTGATGCTCTGGCTGCAGTGACTGCAGATTTTCGAGTCGTATGCGGACTTTCCGGTGTTGTGGGTGCCATTGACGGCACTCACATTTCCATCAGTAAACCACAATATTCTCTAGCCGACTATTACTACTTTAAATCTGGCGGTTATTCTATGCAGATCCAAGCGGTTGTGGACAGCTCAAAAAGGTTCTTGGATTTGTATGTAGGGATGCCGGGGTCGACGAATGATTAAAGAGTTTTGCGCAGATCGTCCTTGTTTCATAAGGCCCAGAGACATGTCCTTTGGGATGCAGGGGCAACCTTTGCCGAAGTCCGTATTTATTGGGTGATTCGGGGTACCCCTTGTTGCCGTGGCTCATGGTGCCCCATCGACGAAATACACGTATCGCTGTGGCCGATTCATTGTTCAATAAGAAGCTGTCCAGGGGAAGAGGAGTCGTGGAGAATTCATTCGCTTTGTTGAAGCAATCCTTTCGGGAGCTCCACGGGAAAACCGACCTAAATGTCACTTTCGTTCTTGACGTGGTGCTTTGCTGCGCACTCCTCCACAATTTGCTGCTGAAGCAGTCACGGTAGGATGTTGAACGACTGCTTGACGTGCTCCGAGGTGAAAACAGGGAGGTTGATGTTCAACAGTCGGCTGTGAATGCAGACGGCATTGACGTCGACACTGACGACATTATAGATCTCTCTCAAGGTACACAGAAGCGAAGGGAGTTGGGATTATACCTGGTTGTGCAGCGAATAGTACCGACGTAGAAAGAACTTTTGGTAGGGGGCAATGTGCATGTGCATAGACGGCATGACTATAAAGAAAGGACTATAAAGGCCGTACTTGTTCATTACAGAACTTTGTACAAACAAAACTTGTATTAACGTTTTTTTGGTATATGTACATGATATTTTTGTACAGTCTTCTTCTTCTATGTACATAAACTGATAAACCTCTGCAAAATTGATTTCCTTCCAAATCTGATTCCGCTATATGATGCCGGTGTATGCTACTTTCGGTTATGTATGCATTCACTATGATCTGGTATCGCTCTATGTACTATGTGATTTGGTAACGATCTCATGCTACCATGCTGTCCTCTGCTGCCTCCTTGGTGGACGGAACTCTAAATGCAGTCACTGCGGACTCTGGGGCGTGTACACATTGTCGGCAGGGGGATTGACATCAGTGCCAAAACTTGTAGGGACGGGAACTGAAGTGTTGCTCAATTGAACCGGTGCATTCTCTCCGCCGTACCACTGATCTGCATGCTGGGAGACTTCTTGTTGTCGTCCAAGACCGAGCGTCAATGCGTTGGATAAATTCGCCAAGCACTGCACGACTTCCGCCTACTTCTCAATCGCCAGCCGGGCATTCTCATTCGCCACGCAAGCGTTATCATATAACTGTTGGTCACGTTCACGATGGTACGTCATTCTCTCCGAATATAAACGAAATTGCATGTTTATTTTGGACCTCTCGACGTTGCGGCTGGCATCGGACATCTATTTCATTTGGCTCGCCATAGCCTGCCCCGTAGATTTGGTGGCCTCCGCGATCAGGGAATGACCAGAGCTGCTCCTTCGACGGATCGCTGTGTTGCCCGGGCAATGTCTGAAAGGGGCGTCACCCATGTCACTTGAACTGAGGAGAGTTGGCGTGACTCCGGGAGGAAGGACAGAGTTCGAAGGACGTGATGGGCTACCGCCACGGCTGCTTTTACCGATTCCACCGACGACTTGGGCCTGTCGATTCGCAACACACGCTGGAGACCGAGTTGAAGCGCTGAAGTCTTCGCTGTCGTCGACGGAGGCGGCAGCTGCAAGAAGTTCGTCGAAGGCGTCTTCACTTCCGATGTCAACGTCGGCTCCGACGGTTCCCGTCCCGACCATGTGGTAGTTATTGTCATCGCCTGATTGCAAGTCTCGCGTATGTGGGGGAGTAATAGAAGGACGAGTACCGAACCATTCGTTTATGGCAAAGAAGATGTCGTGTGCGAAGGCTCGCGGCAGACCCTCGGCCTTTCGACGCTCACTGCTCAGGTTCCAATAATCAAATGAGTTAGTCCCGCTCCGTGCATGGTAATCGGAAATACGTTTGTAGTCTGGTATAATCTGGTTCCATTTGCTCTTACATGCGGCTGCATCTCGGTGACATGGTGAGCATCTCGCATTCATGACAGTCTCGCTGATCAATTTCCACTTCCTTGAGTCAGTGTGCATCGGGTCCCGGGCGTCGTCCACATCAATCTCGTCTAGGAAAACGGCTCGTTTTGTTTGTATAAGAGCATGAACCTCG
Source organism: Pseudisothecium myosuroides (assembly GCA_951799445.1). Taxonomy (NCBI): domain Eukaryota; kingdom Viridiplantae; phylum Streptophyta; class Bryopsida; order Hypnales; family Lembophyllaceae; genus Pseudisothecium; species Pseudisothecium myosuroides. Next base: position 19,301,310 of record OX637290.1, on the reverse strand, counting down.
GCTGCCTTCCAATTGGGCCCGCGCTCCTTCCGAAGCCTTTTGGACGTGTTGGCGTCATCAGCCGGGAAAGCTGCAGCTGCAGCTCGGGAATTCCACTGATCGATCCATCTCGTTCGCTTAACGTCTCTGCAGTTGGGATGACTGAGCAACAAAACGCAGATCAGAGACGCCGGTCAACTAGTACGTGTCAATGTGTCATGAAGTGTGGACATCGATGTGGACTTGCATTCATGTCAGAGGTATTCATGAGATAGGGGAGCAAAGCGACAAATTTCAACAGTGCAAGTACATGAAATTCATGAGCACCGACGTCGACACGAAATGGAATAGATCTCACCTGAGCCAAGCGGCGTGTTCGGATGTGGAGCCGGCGGTGCTGTGGCCGGCATCGAATGCACTGCGAGGGCGATAGACAACTTCGTCATGAGAAGTCCAGCATGAATGTCGAGTGAAAGCAGGACATCGAAAGTTTCAAAAAACAAAAGAAAAAGCAAGACATCAAACTCCTGACCGTGACAAGACTGCAAAACGGGGAACATGAGCAAGGCGGGCAAAGTTTCACGCACCTGGAATGCCGCCTCCTGCTGCTGCTGGGCGACGTACTGAATTCGTAGCTTGAGGATGGTTCTCCATTCTGCGCAACCTGCGATCAGAAGTGATATCACATTAGGCCAAACTCGATTGACATGAACTCAGTCTCTACAGTAGGCAGAGTCCATGCACAGCATGCAAATACTGTGGGCCGTGACAGACCTGACGGGCGTATCTCTTCACAGTATTCAGAGATGTGCACATGCAGCAATTCCACGTTGGCGAGGAGCATATTGTGGAGGTCCTCTCCGCATTTGTAGGCCAGTGCACGCCTGCCTCAGCCGTCGGCATTCAAAGCAGCCGTCCCTTCCAACAGTGCTAGCGTCCGGACAAAAACAGCTGTCCTTGACGGCAAGTATTAAAAGAGCCGCTAAATTTTCGGCTTAAGTTAATCGACCGCCCGCATGCCCATTAAGTGTAAGCTCGCACCCAACTCTGAAATCTACGTCCCACGAAGTTTGGAAAGGTACTTGACAACCACCGCTAGGCACTTCCAGTAAAATAATGTTAGCCCCACCGCTTCCGTGAGCAGCGTTCTTTCCACTCGCCACCTGCGCTTCCACATAGGCTCGATATTCCTGAATTTCCCTTGGTCTGCACGCCCACGAAGTTGCCATCCTCGATGCGCCAGCTAGCACCACCGCTAACGTCAAGTCTGCACGGGCCTTTAGCATATATTTTTTGGACACCACAAAAATAAGATATAAATTTCTCCACTGATACACAAGTTGACTCCATTACTGAACCCTGGAATGATAGCACTAAGTTGCACTAATTTGAGAATTAAGGTAACTACACCTAAATTGCATACTTAAGCAATTTAGCATGGTTCCCAATATTATATTGAAAAAGATTTTGTGGGGTCTTGTTGGTAGTTAACCGCCCTAAAGGCCCAAAGTCCCCTCGGGGGACACTTGGGATTTCGAGCAGGCTCGTGCGACCTGAAATTTCGACCCGATTTTTTGAAACTTTTTTTGAAGATAGGAAATCACATTAGCTTTCCAAAAATAGAATTTTTTTTTCAATCGGTGCCTGGGAAAAAGAGTTATGCCGCCCGAAGTCAGAAAAGCAGTTCGCCGGGCAGAAAAAAAAAAACTTTAAAAAATTGAATTTTTTTTTTTGATTTTTTCACTCAAAGATCATGCTTTTGTCTATATTTGAAGCTTTGATTCATTCTATTTGGACTTAGAATGAGAAAGTTGTGGACAATCTTGTTTTTTGGGCAATCTAAGCATCTTCTTCAAAAAACAACTTATAAAATTCATTTTTTAATGAAATTTTTCAAATTCTTCAATTTTTTTTTTGAAAAGGTTAAGTTTGTTTGCAAGAACAATCCCACCATTGGGATTATGGTTTTTTTAATTCCATCTAAGAGCTATTGAAGATTTAGTGTTTTGTTCAATTTTGGACCTACTTCTACTTAACAATTTTTTTATATGTGAAAATCAAGTTTTGACATTCTGAAATTTTTTTCCCCGACTCTCAACTCAAATTTTCAACATATTAAATTTTAACTTTATGGTGTGTAGTGCAAAAAAAATCCACAAATGGCCGTCAAAGTCATCTAAAATTGCAATCCAGAGTTCAAAAAAACTTCTTTTTCCAACTTCAAACGCTAATATCTTCCAATCCGTACGGTCAAACTTCATGAAATTTTTACCACATGATTTGAGACAAGTGAAGTATAAGATCCTATGGTTAGATTCTAAAAAAAAAGTTTTTTTTGGTTTAGGGAGTGATCGCAGTAGAAATGGCAGTTTTCAGTGGTTTCGGAGCCAGAAAATGCCTTGGGCCTTTAGGGGTTAAAAGGGGATTCTAGAATCTCTTAGAATTCATTTTTTGGACACCGTGTGAATAAACTACAAATTTTCAAAGTGTAGAAAATAGGATTTAAGGCAACCACCCATAGGCTCTCATGAGTAGTAAAAGTACATTTTAGGCAAGAATCTAGACTAAGCGGTTTTAGAAAGGGGTCAAAATTAGGTATAGTTATATTTTACAAATTTGCAAGACACAAGAAAATGATAAGTTCACAATTTATTAGATATAATCAATAGCACATGGTCCACAATATTTTTATATTATCTCAAAATATTGTGATTGCCATCCAACTTCATCCAAAACCTCTTCTACATTGATCCAACTTCCATCCAAAACCTCCTTTACATTCATCCAACATTTTTCACAGTAACTAGGCCACAACCATTCCACAATCATTCAAATTAGTGTATAGGCACCTCACACTATTCAAATTCTCTCACTAATTAAATTAACTTCTGTACAGTAGTTTTAGTTGTGCCCCAAAGCAACCCTAAGTGCTTCTTGTTCACGTTTTAGGCAAGAATATTTAGTCACTTTGCTTTTGGGGCAACCAGGTGTAGCTCCCATCGTAAACGCACGCAGCCCAATATAAGTTATGCTTTTCGAGTATCAGAAGTTCAGAACCGACTAGAGTTCCTGGCCTGAGTTTTGCAGCTGCAGTAACTTACAAACTTAAACTATTTCTCCAACCGACTTAAACAAATCTCACGGTAGCTTCTCTAAGACCGCAAGGTATGTCTGGAGCTCATGGTAGTATAGAACAGTGCCGCACAGCAGGCGATCCATACTGCAAACACTCTTTTGAAGACTTCCAATCAAATTGTACTTCAGTAAAAATGAAAGACACCTTTAATCAAATTCTATTTATTTAAAAAATGCAAGGTTGCACGATACTTTCAATCAAAATCTGTTTCAATAGAAAAAGAAAGGCACTTCCAATCAAATTCTACTGCTCTAAAACGGAAGAAAACCTTTCCGTCAAATCTGACAAAATAGTATGATGCTGCCGATCACAGCCCAACTAGGATACATCATGAGCCACCTGTTTCAGTGACGACGACTCATTCAACGAGAGCAGGTCGTTCTGTACAGTTGTAATATTTTACAGCTGGATTCTCGGAATAAAGTCCAGATGCACACGGAGCGGCAATTAAGGCTGGCACGCGAAAGATCTGGGACCAGAAATCCAAGTTTCTTACCACCCGAGCTGAGTTGTGATTCTCTCTAAGCAGCAACCGCACAGGATATCAATCTAGCCTACGGATTATGGTGCAACACTTTCCATCTCTGATGCCTGGCTTCCTATATCAACAAAGGATTGAAAGTAAATCACAGTGTATTGATCTCAGTGCTCACCAATGGAATATGGTCTGGCACTAAAAGAAAAAGCCGCATTTGGTATAAAACTACACGAGATAGGGACATGCCCCATGAACCTCAGAAATGGAGGGCAGCGACAGAAATGGATATGCTAACTCTAGAACTACAAGGTACAGATTCTACAATTATCTACCAGCTGCAAACTCTAGATGGTCCAGAAAAGAGCAGGGTTCTCTAACAACCGACTGAAAAGAAAGCAATTTACTGTTGTAAAGTCATTGCCGTTCCCCCAGTAGAAAGCAAATATCTTGGACATGGGACATACATGATCTGAACCTGATGCAAATGTAGGACACAGAGTTAGCAAGCCTGTACACAGACAACAGACAACAGCGCACTCACTCATAGTATGAAAGGATTAAGAAAGTGATCCTCTCCGGTGTAGCAGATGTACGAGGGTAGTCTAATTAGTAACTTCATGTTACTCGAATTCAAATGCAATCGTCTAAACGAACTGTGTAGCATTCAAATCAAAGATTTACAAGCCAACAAACGATTCCTGCTATCCGAAGCTTAGAGCGTATCTATTTCAGTAAGAGATCACTAGATCCATAGAGGATGCAACCAACGGACATAGAAACAAGCCATGGACAAAAAAAAATCTCGTGATGGAACCAACGGAATAATGAAATCTTGAACGAACCTGAAATGCGGTGCAGTGTCACACCAATGACTCTGTCAAGCTCTGATATTGAGGGGATTCGTGGGTTTGACCGCAAATGGCGGAATCTTTTTCTTTCTGAAAGCAGATGTCAGTCGTGATCCAAAATTTGGCTTCCTAGAAATCTCCTTCTCATCTTTAACTTGATGTTCTGCAAACTCCGCCATATACTGTAGCACGGCCTGCATTTCCAGTGCCTCAATTACTAGTCTGAAAATGGCAAGACAATGCCGTACAACTCACTTTGGCGTGTCCACACACAAAAAGAAAAACACGTGCATGATAGGTGAATAAAATTTACAAGGTCAACTTAAGAGTGTACCTCTTTTCCTCTTTCGGTAACATCCTTAGGCGGTAGTTTCCAATCATTTCCTGACAATTCAAGCTTCTCAAGGCCAGTCAATTTAGCAAATGATGCTGGTAGCGTTTCGAGAGCATTGTTGCTGATATTCAACTCCCGTATACTAGGCATGTTACCAATGGCTTTTGGAAGCTCTTTTAGCACAGCAAAGTTTGAGGAGACATCAAGTTTTGTCAAATTAGGGAGGTAACAAACGCTATCAGGGATCTTCTCCAAATGATTGAAGTGCACATCCAAGGTCACCAAATTCGTGAGACTTGAAAGAGTCGTTGGCAACCGCTGCACGTAATTCATATGTAAGCGCAACTCTTGAAGTGAGGTAAGCTTGCCCGTGGCTTCAGGCAGTACTTTCAAATTATTGAAATCCGCTTGCAATTCCACAAGTTGTGTACAAAGACCGATTGTGATTGGCAACTCCTCGATTTTATTCTGTCGTATATCCAGTATTCTCAAATTAGTGAGGCATCCGATAGTATCTGGCAGAGCCGTCAGCTGGTTCCCTTGGACATCCAAAAATGTTAGCTTGCTCAACTCGCCAATGGACTCGGGCAACGCCTGCAGTTGGTTCCCTGTACAGCATGACTCGGGTTAGTGATTATATACCAAAAAATCGTCATTAAATAATCGCTTGAAAAATTAACATGTGACTAATTTGATCATATGTCTATGTTTCGGAAAGGGCACAAAGAATGTGGTAGGCAATTGAATGACAAACTGAATAGAGGGCAGATTGTGAATTCCAATTTTAAAATTACATTAAAAAAATAAACCCTGGAAAGGAAAACACAAAATTATAATGATTGACCAAGTTCTTACACTCCTTGGGATGCACACTTTCACCCGATGTTCCTTCCTTATTCCCTGAAAAGGGCCTTGAGAGATTAAGCTAATTACAGAGAGAACGACTCATCACAGAGGAGGATCCACCAGGCATTGCAGCAGCAGAGAATTTTATCATCCAAGCTTTGAAGCTCACGCGATGACTAAAACTTGAGACCAGCTTTCATTTTATTGAAAATGGGGACCTTAAACAGAAAATTGAGGAATGTGGTAGATAATCGGACTCATGTTAGCACATCATTTGCAGGAACGAGGGTGCTGTCAAATTCGATAGTCACTAGATGTCTAAAACACAGAAGAATCTCCCACGAATGTTATTACAAGTCTTCCAGTCATTCAGCACAGTCTCAAAAAGAATTCAAAAGATGCCTTCAATTTTGGACTAGATCTGCAAGTCCAATGATTCTAATTGATTTGTGTACCTGATAGATCAAGCGACGTCAAGTTTGTCAGCTCCCCTATTAATTCAGGAATCCACTCTAGTGCCATGCCTGTAAGAGTTAACGCCGCCAGCCTTTGTTGCTTAGCTTTTTCGATAGCGCTCAACACCTTCGGGGAATACCGTCTTGCTTCGTCCTGGTTATCCTCATGGTCTGGCTGCGAACCTGTTATCACACAAATAAAGATTACGAAACCCTGAGAATTGGCCAACGAAAGGAAATTAAATCTGACAGAAAACTCGTCTAAGAGAATCTATTCTCGAGGCAATTCATAAGTTCATCAACAGTGGGCCTCCAATCACCACATACTGGTGGGTTTGACAGAATGTATCACACTCAAATCATTGGTTGAATCTGTTCAAGTTTAACAAAACTCACAGACAAAACACGTCTGTTACGCACGACAGCAACAAATTCAGGAACATTTGATGTGATTAACTGATCCGGGAAGTATCTAGTAACAGGAAACTCTGCAACCCTCTTCATCGCAGAGCACTTCCTCATCAATGCTGGAGTAGAGATCTTCTAGAGTTTCAGCATGGTGCAATCTGAGGAATGTGTGGCTACGTAGAACTCTGCAATCTATAGGATGTCTACGCTGATTGCTTGATTTAATGGTATAACTCCTGTTATCAAGGATCAAAATAAGAGAATGAAGAAAGGCAAATACCTGAAGTAGGCGCTTCTTGTGAAGTTGTTCTTCGACTAATGATATTTGCCGTGCTGTCTACCTTCGGAGCAGATGTTGACCCTTTAAACGAATGGGCCCCCAAATGACCACTAGACAGGGCGCTGGATAGTGGCGCAGAATAACTGGTGTCCTCAGAAACAGTAGGAAGACTGTTATGCTTTGATCCATCAGGTGTCGTTGCTACTGGCAGCTTGTAGTCATAGGCTGAACCTTCGTGCACAGCGCTGTTGGTTAAGGCATGCGACGCAGCACTTTGTGCTTTCTGGATCAATGCATCGAACAATTGGTGCATCTCATCTACCTCTTGAATAGTCACCCCCGTGCGCTTCTCATCCTGGGCCTGTGTAAATGGTCAAAACTAATATCAAAACTTCATGAATACATATCTACGGGCACAGTCTAAATATATGTGTAAACACTCTTACGTTCAGAAAAAACATGAGGAAGCAACAAATTGAATAAAAACCTAATCTAACGTGTCTCAAGAACAATTTGCAGAGCGAATACCTTTTTGCGCATCAACTCTTCACGCATCTGCTGATAAGCGCGAAAAACGTGGTAAGGGATTTGAGGTGGTGACGCCTGCTGAAAAAGCTGGTCCAGCCGCGTAGCCAAATTAGAGTCCACCATTTCAATCGTCTGCGTTGCGTATCTTACATCTTCCGGGCTAGGGCGGGGTGGCAGTTTTGATTTCAGCCTCTTCATCTCTTCCACGGCATCCTCTATCGATTCCATGCTCTTCCCCATATCGCTCTAGCATCCGCTGAACCAATCAGCAATGACAAGCAAGCAATCGTCCCTCTCAAGGTGAAAGAAATCTCCACTCAGGCAGAGAGTAAAGTGATATTGGGACTGACATCTTGAACGCTGTGAAAATAAGATTGCAGAAACAGTTCCCTAAGCACACAGCGCACATAAATCTTGACGGCAATTAAAGTCCCTCTTGATGTAAAGAGTTTCACACCTACAGCAAATTTTGAACACTCTTAAACTATCCAATCCTTGTGCGCGAAGAAGTACCAGGAAATTAGCTCGAAATTACGAAAGTCCCCAATGCACTGTAATTAAATCCCTGTCGCACCAGTCAATGTCATATGCGACCTAGCACCGGCTTCAAAATGCCGTGTCACATTCGGCAGGGAAATCGCGCAATGAAACTGCCAAGAGGTATTGTTCTCACAAAGAGGCCAGAAATTGAATTCAGACCTAAGAAAAAAATACAACATATTTTTGAAGAATAAAGTGCGCCTAAACAGTAACACAGTACATAAATGAGCTCCGCGCCCTTCGCAAGATCATGACAAGAAAACGAAGACACTAACTAAACGCATAACACGAAGATTCTCTAAGGAAAATACTAATTCGATTCAGTACCGCGACGCGCTTCAGATTCACAAAGTGCCACTACCTAATTATTTTCCTAACAAAAGAGGACCTCAAACTATCCGCCGACGGCCGAATCTAAAATTCCAAAGAAAACAGGTATGGTCTACGAATTCCACAACTGAAGATACTAAGAGTACACCCGAGCTGCTGCACCAAGGACGACCGCTCTCCACCCTAAACCGTTCCAAGAAATTCACTCTGACGACAACCGCACCAACTCTCTCGCTCGCTCATCAAAGAAGCGCATCGCCAAAGTCACACCATATTTTCCAACCTCGTTCCACACGGCTCCACACGGCTCCGTCTACACCTCGCCGAAGATTCACACAACGCTTCCGAACATCCCCGAAAATATCATATCACACAAGAAACCGCAACGTCCAAAACATTAATTAGTTCTCTTTTCCTCGCTCCCGTATATCCCCAGGCGCAGTCGTCGCAGAATTTCCAACCTCTTCCACAAACCTTGAAAGATCTCCACCGAAGATTCACTCACACACCACTTCCGGACGGAGCATCACCAGCAATGATCCTATCACAAGAAACGGGCCATCCAAGACAGAGAAACCTCTCTGGTTTTCGCTCCAGTATCCCCAGACACAGTTCCCGAGGCGCCAGGTGAAGCGCCTGGAAAGGAATCTACGCGACAGAGGAAGATAAGTTCCAAGACAGTGAGAAACTCAGCCCCAAAAAAATTGAAAAAATTGAAAAAAAATAGCTCCTCCGATGAAAGACGACGATGAAGATGCTTGGTTAGCTCCCGACACCGCACTGACTAAGTAAAATTACTGCAGCAGCCACTGGAAGTGAATGAAATGGCAACCACGCACCATAGCCCGACGATCTGTCTGCTGCAGGCAAACCTCCAAGAGTCTCTCATTCAGGCCGTCGTCTTCGTCGTCTCCCCCAGTGAGAGAGCCCTTTTCCCCACGGGTACAGGCCCTGGTCTGGTCCCACCCTATGACCGGGCGGGCGGGCGGTCACGGTCAGGCGTGGGTTTTCAAAGGGGATGATCTGGACCGTCGGATGGAAGAGGTGGGGCATATGGGCTGTCGGATGTGCGCGGCTGCAGGCGCACGGGGGTTCTGGATGGTTCCGAAGGGCGTGGAATGGATTGCGGAGGAACGAAGGAAGGAAGGGACTCGATGCCAGCGTGGCACTGACAAATGCCGCGTCGGCAGCGCGGAGGGCAGGCTCCTTATAGAAATTGGCCCGTTCAGCTTAGGGGTAATAATGGAAGCTGACACTTGGCAAAAGTTCTCGTTGGTGGGGTTGGATGCCACGTTTGGGGCTTTGGGAGGGGCTTCCACTCGCCACATTGTGAGGGAGCAAAATTTCAGTTGCCCTTGGCCTTCCGGGGAGAACTGTTAAGGTAAGAGGTTCAGAAATCGCCCACCTAAGAGCTGAAACTGAATTTTGGGGAGGTGAAATGTCTCGAAATATTTTTCGATACATTCTCCTTGAAAGACAATAGGAATTGGCATCTAACCCAAGTTGTTTCATATTTTTTGGAGCTTTCTAGAATTAGTTATGAAATTTTGAAGTTGAAGTGGCATAGGGCTCTAAAATCGCCCACCCCCTAAAATGTACACTATTTGTACATCTATGAAGGCTATGAAATAGTTACATGTACAAGCAGTGTATATTTGAATAGGGTGGGCGATTTTAGAGCCTATTACTTTACAGTAAAGAACATCCCCACCGAGGCTTCATAACATTGTTAACCAACGTTGGGGTCCCTTTTGCTCTCCTGAAATGTGGAGTCCCCCAGCATTGCAACACAATGCACTGACAGTCTAACACAACCAACTAACAAGTAGCAAGTTGCCACCTATCACAAGCACTGTTAACTTTATTTACCTAGCCACTGAGCTTGTTGATGAATACGAGCGACACTAACACAACCTAGCCACAATTGTAACTTGCTAGCCAATTGTTTGTTGGAAATTATAACTAAATTGCTTGCCAAGTATCTCGAGAGGCATGATACCTCCTCTGACAAGGAATGCAATAGTGTTGTTGACAATGTTATGTTAGCCTACACAATTGGGACGTCATAGGCGCGGCCCGAGAGCCCATCGGCCCCCACCACGGCTCTGAGAGTTCTTTCCAAAGCAATAGGCGCACCATATTTTTGCTCAAGTACCTCAACTCGGCGTGAGTAGGGGAGTTTTGGGCCGGGCTCGAAGTTGATCGATCTTCATATTATTCCTTGTTTTTTTTAGTTTTTTATTCTTGTTTTTCATGGAGCACCTTCAATGCACATGCAACACTTTAATGTTTTCCTTCGGCTTTCCAGGTTGGGATGGCTTGCCACAATGGGGGAGCCGGGAGTCATTGTGCTCAAGGGTTCAACTAGCCACGCTAATGCCAACTTGCCGCGGGGATTTGGTTGCCCCACAATGGCGATGGTACATTTTGCTTTCTCATTGCACTAATAATGTACCAATAGAGTACATTTCAAGAGGTGGAGGCTTTCAGTGAACACTACGTTTTAATTTCTAAACTTCATAATTGATTCCACAGAGCTTCAAAAAAATATGAAACGAATTGGATTATAGTAGGTGTTGATTTTATTTGTCTTTGAAGGAAAACTTACTAAAAAAGATTTCAAGGAATCTAACCTCCATAAATTAATTTTTGGTGAGGCAAGCCTTGTAGAGTCAAAAAAAATGTTTTAAGAAAAATATTTTTAAGGGACATGTGTGGAATTTTTACTAGCTTTTTAGAGGACTAATTTGTGACTAATTTGACTAAACATTTGTAGAAATATGACATGAAATGTGTTTTCGGTCTCAATCCAACAGCTAAAAAAATATTTTGTCTTAAATAATTTTTTTAGTTTAACCATTAGATCTAAACATATAGTTAACATATTGAAGTATAATTATTGTGTAATATTTTCAAAGTGATAAACTTCACTAATTGTAAAATATTTACCTTGAAACTTTGAAGAAAGGTTATTTTTTTGACTTTGCACCTTTATATAGTTCATCTTTCAAAAACTCTAGCACAAGGAATATATATCATAAGTTGTTCATGACTTGCTTTAAAATTTAATTGAGAATCCATAGACAAAAATGCAAAACAAGAGAAATTCAAATACAAAAAGGTTTCTTTGTTATCTAACCTGCATGTGTTGAAAACAATATGATTAAATTAGAAAAAAAAATTGTACAATGAATACAAAATCTCTTAATAATTGTGGTTTGCATTCAAGCCAATCGTTGTATGAATCAATTTGCAAAATACCAACCATAAGATCAAAAATTGGAATTGCATTCATCTACCTAAAATTGATTAAAGTCCATAAAAGATCCCTTAGTTAAGATCCCTTAGGAGTATGTAGAATTATTCAAACATCTTCAATTAAAAAGCAAAGGTTAAAAAATACAAATTAGCCAATTATAGAATAGGAGATAAAATTTTACATTTATCATTGTAAAAATGTGGCTAGGCATGTGAAGAGTCAATTTCCTAACCCATATCATAAGTTTAAAGCATCTCCACAAATTTACCTTAAATTTAGCACAAAAAAATTGGTGATGGATTTACAAGGTTTTTCACATGTATCTTCCACTTGTACACTATTAACAAGGGGTAGTTAGAGTTACATAGTAGTTGGATTGGACAATTTTAGATGCTTGTGGGTTGAATATCCTTTCAATCAACTATAGCACACATCGTTTTAATCTCCAAAGGACGGAATGTATTTTTGTGCATTGACCACAATTTAAATTTAAAACTTGTTTAAATTTGATTCCAACCTTATAAAAGAGGAATAGACCATTATGACAATGTGTGGGACAATCCTAGTCCATTTGATTGCATGGATTGCAAAATTGTAACATTTGAAGTTTGAAAGAAACAACTATTGGGGATCCTGCCAATCAAAGACAACATCCTTTGAGTCCTCTTAGATTAATTTTTTTTCTCTACATAAAATGAGGATTTACAACATTCATTGATTAGTATATCTTATTAGGTAAACTTTGGCAAATTTTCAAAAGTAAATAAGGTATCTACCTCACTCTAAATCACCCTTTAGTATGAGGAGGTCAACTAATCCGGCAATTCATTTGCCATTTGTTGATGATTTCTTGTGTATTGGAGAATTGTTTTGGTTTGAAATCCAAATAGTGAAACATAAAGTCAAGCTTTGAAAATATGTGGGAAACAATTCAGAAGCAGTGACTATACAAATTGCAAGATTATAACATTTAAAGTTAGAAGAAAATTGCACAAATTTGGAGTGCAATGTGCTTTGGTAACTATGATTTGCCAACACCTTTATAATTTGTGTCTTCTAACTAGAATTTGAAGCGGTTTATTTTCATTGTCAAATGTCTAAATTTGAGTTCTCTTATACCTACTCAAAGTACTTTGGGATGCATTTCCAATGATAAAAACTTCAAGTCCTAATTATAACAAGGTAAAAAATTAGAAGTTTATTTGGAGGGGCAAATTTTGGAGTGCATTGAGGATGACCTAAGTGGAAAAAAACCCTTCAAGAAGATCATTTGCAACTACATTAGTGTTAGATGCTCCTATACTATAGATATTTGTGTAACCATAGTGATAGACACCATCTTATCACTGAAATATTTAGCCAAAAATTAACAAATTCTTACGTGAATAGGTACATTCTTCATTTCAATAGTTCCTTGAAAGTCATCCATCCAACACTTTTAATCTTCAACATCCTTCCTAGGAGAATATGCTCCTTGATAGCATGATGGGGGGTATCTTCTCCAATGCATCTCACAATGATGAATTTTTGAATGAATTTTTCATTGTGTAATAATTTGAGACAACTACAAATTATGCTACTTCCTAGTCCCATTTTTATTATCTCTACCCATATGAAGAGATTTATATAGCAATGGTGCGCAATGGTTCAAAGGTTATGTGGACAAATGAAAGTAAAACAAGTGTTAAAAGTAATAGTGGCATGCTAGGGCCTATCATTCTTAGGAATTCATTTTTTATATCTAGTAGAATTATGACATGTGGATATTTAGGAGGAGGAGTATTTTAATTAAGATTGTCACATAGGGATTTTTGTACAATAATCAAGTAGAGGATTTTACTAAAGGTGTTATAAAAAGACAATTACAAACTAATACATATTTATTTGGAAAATGATACATACAACTTGCTACTAGTTTATTTATTGACCTTAGAACAATGGGCTGGTCAACCATAAAAATCATCTTTTGGGGTATTGTACGAATTTTTTGCTTAAACAAACCCAAGAGCACTTATTAGAGATCAAACTACTATGATGGCCTCTCCTTTTCACACAAAATTTCAAAGATGAACATCTGCATTTCTGTCTTACAAAGAAGAATTATTCTTTGTCATTTATCAAACATTTAGTGATTGCGATGACATTACACAATTAACTCTAAAAAGAAAAGTTGGTCACTATAGAAATCATCATTTTTGGTATTGTGTGAATCATTTGTTTAACCCTATAAAGATGTGGCCTCCCATGACCATTGTAGTCACCAAAATTCTCCAGTTATTGGACCAATAAATACATTATCTTTTTCTACAATTAACAATGAAGTCATCCATCAAACCAATCTAGTCAATAGTGTCCTTGATGGGTTAACCCTTATAGGACGTTGCGAACCTAAAGTGTCCCATGGATGACTTCATTCTTCACCATAGAAACAAAAAAAAATGCACGTATTGGTCTAATAATTGGAGCATTTTATTGACTATTATTATTGGAAATCTAGACCCCGTAAGGGCCGTCAGGATTTTGACGAATGTGCAAATATAGCAAAAATAATAATAATAATAAATTATTTTTTACTCGGAATCCCGACAAGGCACACCAGTTGACTGCTCATCTTACAAATTCCCTGTGACAGCCCTTTTGGGTTGATATTTTCCCTTAATGCACATTTTTCATGCATCCATTCAACCCAAAACAAGGCCTATATTATTTTTTCTAATGCTTGGTCACGAATCGCCCCCGTCCTTTCAACGGTGAAACAAACCCAAGAGTGTTCCTTGGAGGGTCAAACTAACTGAGTGTGCAGGACCTTCCCTTTTCACACAACACTCCAAGGAGGAACACCTGCACTTCTTGTCTTATATAGAAGGATTTTCTGTCATCCATTGCACACTTTTGTCTGTGTCCGCAACAATTGATGTCACAAAGTTAAAGATAACTTTTGCCTTGCCGATGGACTACCGTATAAAAGGGCAAGCTTACATGTGAGCCCTAATTTTATGACGAAAAGGTCTGGCGAGCTTGGTGATCTAATATCATCATTTTGGGGAAGCGGGAAGTACTGAACAGTAGTGCCAATGTGCCATGCCATGAGTGGTCCCCGCCATTGGGATGAGCTGACTGCATTAAGTTGTGAGTGGCATTCACTGAACTGCTTTCTAGGAACCTGGCTGTCCATACAAGGAGTCATGAGCCATGAGTCATGAGCCATGAGTCATGAGCCATATGAGTCTTGCACTTATTAGCATGCATATCTTTGTATGCCATGGGATGGAATCTACCAAATGGATCTACATAATGATGTTGATATGCTGATTGATATCTACACTATTTGAAGGACTCATGATCATATGCCAAGGGACATTCCAAAAAATGATTCTTATATAGGCCTCACTTTGAATTGGTTTATACTTGGGGCTAGATTGATAGATGGCCTGAATTCTCCAAGTTTGAACCTTACAATTGGGCCTCAATATTTTTAATTGGGCCTTAGAATTGGGCCTCAACACTTTACATTAACTGGGACCGGAGTGTTGAACAAAGGCCGGATTGATTGTCCGGACTCATGCAAATTGGGTTGGCCTTCCATCCAGCCCTAAGGCTTGTATTAACCCCTAAAGGCCCAAGGTCTTTTTTCTGCCAAAAAACACTGAAAACTGCCATTTTTATAGCAAAAAGTAAAAAATAAATAAAATTGTTTTTTTTTTCACATCTAACCGTAGGATCTTACACCTATTTGGTTTGAAAATGTGTGGAAAAAATTTCAGAATTTTTAACCACACAGATTGCAAGATATCTGCATTTAAAGTGGAAAAAACAAGTTTTTCAGCACATTGCGGGACCAGATTTTTTGACTTTAAACATTTTTAACTTAAAATCTGCACTACAACGTTTTGCACTACAACATTTTGAGCTTTAAATCTTTATAGTGGAGAATTGAGTTGAGAGTCTAGGAAAAAGAAAAATTCAAAAAAACTTAATTATCAATCTTAAAAAAATTGTTAAGTAGAAGTAGGTACAAGATAGAAGGAAAATCTAAAATATTCATATATTTTAGATGGAATTAAAATACACTAATCCCAATGGTGAGATTGTTCTAGCAAGTAAACTAAACCATTAAAAAAAAAAAAAATTGAAAAATTACAAAAAAGGCATTCCGAAATGAATCCTACAAGTTATTTTTTTCAAGAAGATGCTCGAACTGCCCGAAAAACAAGAATGTCCATAACTTCCTCATAACAAATCTAAATGAAATGAATCAAGCTTTCCAGATAGACAAAAATATAAGCTATGAGAAAAAAAATATTAAAAAAACAAATTCAAATTTTTGTCCCTTTTTTTTTGCTGCCCAGGCTACCCCCCGTCCCCTGTTTTCAGCTTATTTGGTCATAAATTTTTTTCCCGGGCACCGATTGAGAAAAAAATTATATTCCCACAAAGCTTATCAGTCTTTCTATCTCCAAAAAAAATTCAAAAAATCAGAACACAATTTCAACCCGTTGGTACCTACCCGAAAACACATTTGTCCCCTGAAGGGACAATGGGCTTTTAGGGGTTAACTGGGCCTAGGTTACATATTAGATCATTAGTGGTTGAAAACACAACAAGGTCCAAACTGGTTTACCATATGTAAATGTCACATTGGATAGAAAGTTGCCAAAGTAGAATTTTTGCGTCAGATTTTGACAAGTTCATATTACTTTGCACCAATTACTAGATGCCATGTGGTACTTTTTCTCTTTAGAACTTAGTTAATTTGTTTCAAATTTGACCTTTACATAGGATATTATGTTCAAGTTAGAAAGTCTCAGACTTGGCAATGAACTACACTTGTTGAAAAGACAAACCCGCATGAAAAGCTCATTCAACCTTTCTTAATCATGTAACGTCGTTGTAGACACAAAGTATTTGATGGATGACAAAGAATCTTTCTATGTAAGACATGAGTGTAGATGTTCATCCTTGGAATTTTTTGCAAATAGGAGAAGGTCTAGCATAGTAGTTTGACCTTCAATGAATTTTTTTAGTGGGATTTTTTATGATTCACACTATACTTAAAAGGATGATTTCTATGGTGACCAGACCGTCTTTACAAAGATAATAAGCATTTAACTGTATACAATGACCATTTCTATTAAAATAATAGTAGAGTTAATTCTAAAGCACGTGAGAGTATGTTCAATGTCTTTTAGAAGATTTCAGAGAGGCCTATTGGGTACATTAAAAAAATTCATTTTTTTGTGTGGGAGTTGTTTCAATGCATTTTTAGTGAATGGAATAGAATATTCCTTCATAATGATATAGTTTGAATTTTCTATGTAAGAAGATGCTCAATCCATGGATTACTATGTAGTGTACTTTGGTAACATCAAGCTCTTCATTGTTGATGTGAATTTGAACTACAAGAATGACCATTCTTGAATTTAGGCCCAACTAATGAAATGCAATTAATGATCTATAGTGCCTACTCCAATTTGATATTTGACTTTTGTACTTCTAATATTATTAAGTACTCAATGAAATAAATTGTCGAAAAAAGTTCCATTCTTAAGCATAAAGTTCAAGATGAGTAGAAAAACAAAAAAGACAATATAATCTACAAGGTTTTATAGACTTCAATATTTTTGTGGTCATCAATTAAAAAGCCTACCAATCCCAATTCAATTGATTTTCTTACATTTATTTTTGGTTGATCTAAATAATAGATATTGCATTATCTACTCAAAACCTCAATGTTTGTATCACATAACATGTAGCAATGGTAAGTCTCCCTTTTGGAACAATGTTTTTTCATCATTGGATACTCTTTATAGCAAGTAGATTGTTAACACAAATCATCATTTGATTGCACCCGTTGTACAAGAGTCCTTCAACTACTTATGCTATGAAGTATAAAAAAAAGGGCACTCTTCTTGTCCAAAACTTTTAGACTATACCAAAGGTACCCCCATTGGTCCATTGGTCGTGGAATCTCAATTGCCATCACAAGCATACAAAGCTAACAAAAAATAAATAAAAATAAAAATAAAAATAATAGTTAAATTAAAAGATAAAAGTAAAAATAAAAATAATCATACAATGTTATAAAATCCAAAGAGTTCTCACAATCAATTTTTTTCAACAATTTTCTAATTATACAAGCTGATAAATACTTTGAATTTCTATATCTTTTATCCAATCAGTCGAGAAGTGCCTCAAAATTGACTTTGTGGACACTCCAGTCCGAAGGATTTACTAACGGTAGAAAGGTTGCCCCCATCGCCCGAGTGGTCGCCAAGATCCCAACATCAATCACAAACAAAACAAACATTTGTCCTGCATGGTACAGATTAAAAACAATTTGACTCTATATCAAAATCACTATTGTTGATCCATCTGTTAGTGGATGCTCATATCTTAGAATGACATTGTTCATAACTTCCGGTAGTTGGACAAATTAAAGAGGATTGTACTAGTTCGATCAAAAGATGATTGGAGGCTGGGGCGCATGGGTTGATGTCACTCGTGAGAATCATACATTAAGGTAGGTACACCCAAAACCGCCACTTTTTGATACTGAGCCTATTTACTATTATTAGACTGGTCAAATTTTCACATGTTCTTGTTGGCAAGTGAAAGGAGGTTCCAACACACCAGAGAACGTGGCATTTGGATATTGTATGCAAAAGTTATTATGGAATAAAGTTTGATTCTAAAAGCGTTTCTTCCACATAGGTAAAGAACTGATTTTGGAGATGTAAACATAGTAAAGATGGCGCTTTAAGGTCAGTGGCACATTTGGGTGTACCTACCTTATGCATTTCTTTTCACATTCAACTTCGCCTTCCATTGACCAGGATTGAAAGCCTGTTCGAATTGCATAAAAAAAGCTTCCATAAATATCCTCCTTCTGAAAGTCAAAGCAAGAAAGACTAGCCAAGAGCAGCCGGCTGCAGCAGTACACACTCCCTCGGAGACGCACCAAGACTTGCAAATAAAAGCTCTCATTCATTTGTTTCAAAAAACAAAAACAAAAACACCTCTCAGTCATATGGAATTGCCAAGTGTCCCAAGTCATGAATTCAAAGAATATCATCATGGGCTGGATTTTGTGAATGAAAAGAAAAAAGTTGCTACAATGAATGGGTACCTGTGTGGAGTAGTAAGGTTGGTACCCCCAAACCGCCACTAATTGCTACTGTGCCTAATTAGTACTATTATTAGACTATTTCAAATTTTTATATTTTCTTATTGGCAAGTGAAAGGAGGTTCTAACACACCAAAGAACATGATGTTTGTACCATGTATGCAAAAGTTACGAAGGAACAAAATTTGGTTCTTAAAGTGTTTCTTCCACATAGGTACATAACTGATTTTTTTGGAGATGTATACAAAATGAAGATGGCGGTTTAGGATCAACGGCACATTTGGAGATACCCACCTTAGTATTTGTTGGGCCATTATCTAAGGTGGGCCGGGTACCCCTAAAATCGCCACTTTTGCTCATGTGCCTAGTTACTATTATTAGACTGGTCAAATTTTCAATGATTTTCTTATTGACAATTGAAAGAAGGTTCCAATACACCAAAGAATGCAACATTCAGATACCTTATGCAAAAGTTATGAAGCATGGGTTAAAGTTTTGTTTGGTAGAGGTTCTAATGCACCAGAGAATGCGACATTTGGCTGTCATATGCAGAAGTTATGAAGCCCAAGTCAAAGTTTTTTTTTGTAGTGGTTCTGAAATCGTTTCTTCCACATAGATACATATTGATTTTGGAGATATACACCAACAGTAGTTTTGGGTCAGTTGCACAGCATTTTCGGGTATCCACCTTAACTGTACACTATGGATCAGGCAATGAGTTCAAGAATAATAAAGGCATGAAAGTCCCCATGCAATGTGGATAGCAAGCCTTTGGTGTCCTAAAATCAATAGTGTGCACAGCTTTTGATCATTGATGTTGGTCTTGAGCCCAAACAAGCTTTTTTAATTTTATTTATTTTTACACAAATGAAACGGATTTTCATTTGATTTTGAAGATGTACACCGGATGATGATGGTAGTTTTGGGTCAGTAGTGCAGCATTTTGGGGTATCCACCTTAACTGTACACAATGGAATTTCAGTGTTTTTTGGGGGGCCTTATAAGGCCTAAATGCCTCCCCCCAAAATGGGCTGCATCAAGCCTAAAGAGAAAAATTTGACGAAAAATTGGATGATAATGCCAAATTGCTCCAATTTTTTTTTTAAAATTTGGATGAAATTGCCAATTTTAAATGAAACTCATCCAAATATGTGGATGAAAAGATAGTTCTATCCTAAATGTAGATGAATACTGAAATATTTGGCTACATCATTTTCTTGTATGTTGCCACTTCAGCACTTCTCCAAAAACCAAAAAAAACATCCTGCTATGGATCAAGCAATGAGTTCAAGAACAAAGGCATGAAAGTCCCCGTGCACTGTGGATAGCAAGCCTTTCTGGTGTCCTAAAATCAATTGTGCATCACTTTTGATCATTGGTGTTGGTTTTGAGCCCAAGGAAGGAAGCTTTCTTCTCAACTAACATGATGCTCTGAGAAATTCCTCCTGGTGGCTTGGGAACCGACCACGAAGTTTGGGAGACGTGAGGGATAAAGTCTCAAAGGTTTAAAAGCGACCATTTAAGGGCTGGTCTGCCTTTTTCATAGGTTTGCATGAACATGAATATTTTTAACTCATTTTTCAGAGAAAGAAAAATAGATGCTGAACGTAACACAAGTGGTTTCATATTTTTTGAAGAATGTTTGAATTAGTTATGAATTTTCAAAGATTTATGTTGTAGGTACCTACTTGTGACCTTAGGTCTTGCAAAATGCGTTTACTTGCAACTTCTAAAGTGATTTGAGGAAATCAAGGTCAATGAATGGCTTTTGCAATAGATAATATATTTTTTTGAATCAATCAATAGCAAAAATGGTCCACTTAACCCCTAAAGGACCGAGGCCTTTTTTCTGCCAAAAAACACTGAAAACTGTCATTTCTGTAGCAAAGAGTTAAAAAAAATTTAAATTGTTTTTTTTTCACATCTAACCGTAGGATCTTACACCTAACTAGTATAAAAAAGTGTGGAAAAAATTTCAGAATTTTTGACCGAATAGATTGCAAGATATCTGTGTTTAAAGTGGAAAAAACAAGTTTTTCAGCACATTGCGGGACTGGATTTTTTGACTTTGAACATTTTTAACTTAAAATTTTTGCACTACAGAGTTTTGAGCTTTTAATGCTTGTAGTGGAGAATTGAGTTGAGAGTCTAGGAAAAAAGAAAAATTCAAAAAAAACTTAATTATCATTCTTAAAAAAATTGTTAAGTAGATGTAGGTACGAGATAGAAGGAAAATCTAAAATATTCATATATTTTAGATGGAATTAAAATGCACTAATCCCAATGGTGGGATTGTTCTAACAAGTAAATCAGACCATGCTAAAAAAAGAAAATTGAAAAATTTGAAAAATTGCATTCAGAAATGAATCCTAAAGTTATTTTTTTCAAGAAGATGCTCTAACTGCCCGAAAAACAAGAATGTCCATAACTTCCTCATAACAAAGTCAAATGAAATGAATCAAAGCTTTCCAGATAGCCAAAAATATAACCTATGAGAAAAAAAATATTAAAAAAAAAAATTCAAATTTTTGTCCATTTTTTTTTTGCTGCCCGAGCTGCCCCCCGTAGCCTGTTTTGAGCTTATATGGTCATAACTTTTTTTCCCGGGCACCGATTGTAAAAAAAATTATATTCCCTTGAAGCTAATCAATTTTTCTACCTCCAAAAAAAGTTTCAAAAAATCAGGAGAAAATTTCAGCCCGTAGGTACCTGCCCGAAAACGCATTTGTCCCCTGTAGGGACAATGGTCCTTTAGGGGTTAAGGGTCATCTAATATCCATTTACTAGTAGTTTTTTATAAGGTCGATTTCAAGAAGATGGTCGGTTTTAGAGCAGACTACCTTATTCATTAGAGTTAATCATAAAGTTTGTCATGTGTTTGTGAAACAGTGTCAGAGGAAGGTTTAACTAAGAATAGTACAAAACAAACATGGCACCTAACTCCATTAGCCCCGAGTTTTGGTGCTCCAGCGAGTTTTGTCTTGTGTTTTTCCCAAACTTTGACTTTTGGTCCCACCTTGTACACACTTTACGATTAACTCGAATGTGTTGATCAACTCGTAAATTAGTGCAATGTTTTGAGGCTCAAGCTACTTCAAAATACTTGTATCTAAAGTAAGGTGAAAATCTTCATCTACATTTATTCTCTAACAAATTCAATCATAGGATCCTTCAATTAATTTGTTCCTTCCAAATTAAGTTGGTATCCTTCCAAATTTTTAGGATAAAAATCCCCACCGATTGCAAGTTTGATGTATCCAAACTTCAAAAAGTAGTTTTCATCTAGCCCTTCCTAAAGGTAAAGTTTTGTGTTTCAACATTTTTAGAAAAAAACTCGCATGTCCAAAACCAATTTCTCTACGTGTCTCTATTAATAGGTACTTAATGGACCAATCATCAATCATCAGGTAATCATACAAGTGTCAATAGTATTTGTTTTTATGACCTCAACTTTGAAAATTTATACTCTGCAGTGTATTCACACAAATTCTCAAAATTCTCAAACCACTTGCATATACTTTTGCTTTCATTTGCTAACATTGTGATATGATATTTTTCCCAAATTGTTTTCAAATTGCTTGTTTGAAAAAAAGTGTTTGTTTTAGGTGCAGATACTTTACATACAGATTCAATCTTTCTAAAAATGAATTCATTTGTTATGTACATATATAATACATATTTTTCATTCATAATAAGCCTTAAACAATCATAGCTCTAAATTCTTTTATTTTTTATTTACAAAATCTGAATTTCACATTCATCACAAGGTCCTAAAGTATTTTCACAATTTTGAAACTAACATCAAATCAAATGTGATATATTCATACAAACCTTGAGATAAAAAACTATTCTTAAATATTCACATTATGTATGCTATATGCACAAATATACACCTTCTATCCACCTACAATAGAACCTCTCTAAAGTAATAGGGTCGGGATTGGATGATTATATTACATTAGAGAAGTTATTGCATTATGGAGGACCATTGCATTAATAATGTTCACAATCTTTGCATTAGTGATTGTTGAAGTTCTGTAGCTGGCACATCTTCAACAAATGAAGGACATCATTAGGACCAAGAAGCTTGATTAGAAGACAATTTTAGCTTACTTTGGCCAAGTTTAGGTAAATATGTTCTCTTTTTTAATAGTTTTTTTTGTAGCTGAGTGATTATCACTTATTAGATTTTGTATGTAGCCCAAGCCAAGACCAGACAATCAATATTAGCTTAAAGAAGTTATTACTTTAGAGAGTATTACTTTAGAAAGGTTCTATTGTATGTGATTCTATACAAAAGAAATTAAGTGCACCCTGAGAATCATGTGTGCAATGAAATGAGTTTCCTAAAATATTGGGGTTATTGTTAGGATCAGTTTTCTTTTGAGCAATACACCCACAAGTCATTCCTTCCAAAATAAAGGAATATGAATAGTCTTCTACATCATTGTATGACATACAATATGAAAACTGTGATTTTTGCAATTGGATAAATGTACAAACTAGACAACGGTAATTAGGTGAAGTGAATAGACTACTTGTATCCCATAATCAAGACGCATCGTCTGATAAATTGGAAGTGCAATCCCATATGAAAAGTGACCCTCAAAGTTCAAGAGACACATTTCAACTCAACTACCTAATACTCCCTTTGTCCCAAAATGATCTTCAAGTGCAATCCCATCTAAAAGTGACCCTCAAAGTTCAAAAAACACATTTCAACTTAACTACCTACTACTCCCTTTGTCCCAAAATGATCTTCCAGTTCCAGTCAATCTTTTTGTTCCAAAACGATCTTCCCGTTGAAGATTCAATGAATGGATAACAACTTCCAAGAATTACTTAGAAACAGGTTGAAATAACAATATTTTCAGCCCTTAATCCCAAACATTTTGTCCAACTTGGAAGATCATTTTGGGAGAGAGGGAGTACTATTTTTCATGGTCAAACAGGAGCTTCTCCAGCCACTGTCTGTCTTAAGGCTTTCACATCAATCCGCCTGTCAAGGAGGTTTATTGGACCCCACGTCTGTAGTACATGTCTACTTTACGCATCAACAGAGAAGAAAACATGCTCCGTAGAAGAGAAATTTGAATAAGTCTACCAATGCGACAAAATGTCTCCTTCATTTCACATACAAAAGGCATTTCAAAAATAAGGCACAATTCTAATGATACGAATCACTCATGAGTTCAGATACACGTTCAAGACCTAGAGGATCTAAAAGGTTTGAACTCTTTGTTCGAACTTGTTGCCATTAATCTTCTACAGCTGTTGTTCCAGCGCTGTGAAATGAGCTAAAGACTATTTGTGTAGTTGGCTGTCCAATATATTGAGAAGCAAGGATACCTACAGCTTCTCCACGACATATCTGGGCCAGAGAATGTCGTTCGATAAACTCATCTGTTTTAGTACCATTCAGTAGTTCTAATCTACCGTAACTTAGTCCCCTTCCCAATAAATCTTTACCATCAATCAATTAATATAAGAACATCATGAGCAGGCACAGTCATCACCAACACCATCTACGTACCTGGCCATGTCTTACAGCAACAACTGGTCTGCCCTCCACAATTTCCACTCTTAAAGATAATTAGGAAGAAGCCCGCAACAAGTAAGTGATTCAGACGTCTCCCGTCATGTTCTAGTTGAAGGTTGATGGATGCAGATGAGCTTACAAGTAATTCCCTGCAGATGAATTTACAAGTAAACAAAGTCTCACATTGTCAATAATAGTCTCATTCATGCATGAACAGCTGGAATAACAAACAAGACCCCATACGTTACACTGCTTTCCAACTACTAGAGGGATTTTGGATTTGTTAAGGCAATGAAACCAGCTGTCGGATGTTGACGCAAATCTTGAATATGACAGTCAAACCCTGAGCTCTGACCCTGAGGTTTCTACCCTGAGCTATGACCGTCAAATTCAAGAAATTCAAATCAATTTGAGAAAGATTACATTCAAAACAAGCGCACAGAGAAGTTAAGGAAGCTACGATTGGCCAAATTGGTGCCCAGGAGACGCACTCGCCATAATCCAGTCTATTCCGGAGTGGCGAGAGGTGAAGGAGAGCCAGAGCGAGAGTGAGAAGGATCAAGTGATTTGACGATGGTCGGAAGCTGACGCTCAGTTTGGGAGAATCCAGTCCTCGATCCAGCTGGTCCGAGACCAAGCTACGATTCTCTTTTATCATGGGCTGCACATTTCAATCAACAAAAATTAGTTCCAATTAACACCTGCTAGCTTGCACTGGTTAGCACCTAGCTAGCTCAACAGTGACATTCGAAAGCTAGCAGACACCGGTTGCATGAAGCGAGTTTTCATACATTTGTTGATCAGGCTAAAAACAAAAATAATAACTACTTATTGGGATCTGCGGAGCAAAAGTCTGCCTTCCACAAAGAAGGTTGACAAGCACTGTGAACCTTTGTTGAAGTGGAAGAAAGTCGGAAGATAATCGAAGATAATTGAAGAGCATATGAAAGAGTCCTTTGATTCAAGAAACCTACCTCGCTAAGATTTCCCGAATTAAAGAAAAATTCTTAGCTCCTTCCAGGTGGGGCGTTCTCGCTAGTATTGTCCCAAACCCTAAACCCTTCCAAAACCAAATTCCAGCAATTCCGAAGCAGCACCAATTGTGAACAGAGAACAAAAGAGAGCACATCCATAGCCCAATCACAATGTATCACTGCAAACACCAAAGACTTGGTGCTCGGAACAGTGGCAGCGTCTGAACCCTAACCACGAGCAGTGCAAAAGAAAAAGTCCAAGAGATGGCAGGGAATACTTAGAAACGATACTGCCGACGCTTCGGAGGAAAGAGAGAAAAACCAAGCGTCGTACCTCAAGAGCGAGCGAGGCTCACGTTAATACTCTTGCTCCCCACGTTTGATTGCCAGGTCGTCTGATGGGCCAACCCTTATATAGTAGGGCTCCTCTTTCCGCATTAACCGGATTTTAGTCGGTACCGATACCAGTTTTGATGCTTCGTAGATTCCCGCATTGAAGAGCTTCGTCGAAAACTCACCAAGTTAGCTGACAAAGAGAGAGCTGCGGTGATATGTACCATGAAGATCCAAGATTTGCCAACCGATGCTTCATCTTCGAGGTTTCAAGTCCTCGCGGTCGGAGGTTTAGGGTTTAGGTTGAAGGCTTAAGATTGTCGGTAGATACAGACTTATTTGCCAAACACGGCAGCCCACTCATCTAGCAGTACCTCGTCGAATCCAAGCTTGATTCTAGCAATTCAAGCGAGTCAAAGGGGAGAGCTACCTTGGTTTTTTCGCAGAGAGGAACAGCAATGCTTTCAGTGGTGAAATTGCCACCCAAATCGAGGCATACGATGGAAGGCGATTGGAAATGGAGGTGTTTTCTCGAAATTGAGACTCTCGACTGCCCCATCTGCACAGAGCCTCTCTCTATGCCCGTCTACCAGGTACTCTGCCCACTTTCCTCCTGTCGTGACATTTTAGAATTCTAACCTAAACTTCGGAGAATTGCTAGAATTCGACCTTTCGAACCTATCGAGATTTGCCTTAATTGTTGGGTTTCACGCTTTCCAGTTCCAGTAGGCTGAAACTTCTAATTCTTGAGTATTGAGTTGGAATTCATCGAACATAGAAGTGTGAAACCCTAACTTGGGATGTTCGGGTGCAGTGCGAGAACGGTCACCCCATCTGTTCTGCCTGCTCTACGAAGGTGAGCAGCAAGGGCTGCCCCTCCTGCTTCCGGCCCACGGGCCGTATCCGATGCTTAGCGGTGGAGAAGATCTTGGAGTCCTTGCTGGTCCCCTGCAAGCACGGTCCCCACGGCTGCAAAGAGATGCTCCGATACAACAAGAGAGCCGAGCGAGACGACCACGAGAAGCAAGTCTGCAAGTTTCAGCCCTTCCCATGTCCCTTCCTATTGTGCTCCCACGAAGGTCCTCTCGCGACCTTCTCCTCGCACTTAGCCGACGCTCATGGCGTGAGACGAACCCAATTTGATTTCGAAAATGAGCTGGCTTGCGTGACATTCCGGATGTCAACTGAAGAGAGCTGCATGATGATTGAAGTGGAGAAATCCGCGGAGTCCGATTGCGAGTCCGACTCGGATTCCGAGGCCCAGGTCGTGGACGTGTTGATAGTGGCGCATCGGGAGAACGAAAACGAGCTGGGAGATTGGTTCTTCTGCACCGTTTATGGAGTAGAGTACGTGGAGTACAAACTCAAAGTGAAGCGCGCAGACGGGAAGTCCGAATCCGCGATGCACACGATGAAAGCGATTGTGCACGACTCCTCTCGGGAAAGTGTGCGGGCGGCTTGTGGGTTTGTGGACCGGCTGCTGGTTCCCATTGTTCCGAGTGCTCATGATAAGCTGCCGCGGCTGTTTGATGTGAAAGTAATCGTTTGTTCATCGTGACTGCCTTTGTTAGCGTTTCATCCCATTTTTGGATCGCATCCATGGAGGATTAGGTCTTAAGCAGTGTGCTCAGTACTATAGTCAGGGCTTCGTCCTTGAGAGTTAGTTTTTTTCACTTCTACAATTGCCACTCTGCCAAAGAGCACATTGAACACATTTGAACAGAGGATTAGAGCGAGACCTGTCGCCCAAATGAACTTCGCAAGCACTGTAGAACAGATCAGTAAGAAAGCGGCATAACCCTCGTCATCATCTTAGATCAGCCCCAAAGACTAGCGGCTTCTTTCGATAATTATACTACGTAGTAAAGATCCAGCAACGGACCCTTCTGTGAAAGATGTTCTTGAATCCATGAAACTAACAATTTGGGTTTACAACCTGTCCAGATGAACCTCGTGCATAGTGCAGGAGGACCTCTGAAAATATTTTGAACCACTATGTAGTATGTACTGGCGCTATCGACGGTGGATCCAGTGCAAGGTTCAGAGTCACAAACAATACCGACGACACTTCAGAAAGTAGAGCCGTGGCACTAGCATCAGCTGCTAGAGCAGGCGTTTCATTTAACCCTGAAGCGCTCCAACGTCCATTTTCTGGACGATGAACGGAGGGCTTCAAGGCACTTTGTAGTCCAACAAACTTCTCATTCATTCAATGTGATACTTAAATCTAGAAAAGACAACCTTCCTTTACAACCAAATTCATGAAAATCCAGTGAAAGATATTTCTGTGCAAAGATATAAGCAAAAAAGTGCAAAAATTCAAAAAAGAATTGAGGTGTTTAGGGGTTAATTGTCGAAGGAAGCACAATAGCGCTTCCAAGTTGGTTGCGTGATAAATCTCAACGGTATGAGATTCCATCATTCCTAGTGTTATTCATCTCACCGACCCTGCCACTATTTGGTAGAGCTAGGCTCAAAAGCATGTGTGATTTTAAGTGTTCTTCTAAACGCATGTCTCTGAAAGAATGGTTCTACTTCCTTAGCTTTCCTATTGATTGGTTCACCAAACCTCAAGGAATCCATTTGGACTAATGATCTCGCTCTCATACATTATTCAAATGTGAACATGTGCTCTTTGGCACTTGGAGGAGTGAAAATGGTAATTTACAAGGAACAAGATCAAAAATACAACGATTTCTTTAAACTTTTTTGGAGTAAGATAGAAGCACCCAAATCATTCTTTGACACCTAAAAATCGACCTAAATCCAAGCACAACTAGACCCAAAGTAGACAGGTAGGTTTCCAAAAAGTTGTCACTATCATAGGGGCAGGTCTTGCATTGGCCAATCACCCACGTGTGATCCAAGTTTACAGTGTCACTTTTGGGTGTTTATGTACCTACTTTGGTGTTAGTCTAGAGTCCACAGTAGGTGCATCTGCGTAGTTCTTTTCAAAAATTTATATTATACAAGCTTGGAAAAATACAAAACCAACTTTGTTAGTTTTCTACACCATTTCCTAACAAGTGCACATCATTTTATTCTGTAGCTACCCTCAAGATTTGCAAATCTTGAATAAGTGTCACATTTAGGTGCTTCTACCTTAATTTAAGGACATCTTGGTCCAATCAAACGGTTTAGGTAGGAAGTCCTAAAACAATTCAAAAAGTTCTCTAATGCAGAGTGACATATCTAATTCCATGAAGATCCAAAAAATATGAAACAACTTGAATTAGATACCAATTCTATTCACTTTTCAAGGAAAGTTTACTAAAAAATAGTTCAAGAAGTTCAACCTTTTTAAAGTGCAAGTCAGTTGGTAAAAGGTCGTTGTATATATGATGGACCTCCTCCCTTACTTTCACAACAAACAACTGGGGCTAGCTTCCATCAGCAATAAAAACCAGTCCTTTTTTTAATACTTTTTGAGAAAGTGCCAAGATGACGATCACTTAAAACTTGGTGAAGCATTGTATTTCTACATTCATCCATCTTTTGGAACAAAAAACACTTTTCAATCGTAATTGTGCACTTTTTAATCCAAATTTGGCGACTTCATCCATATTTGTAATAAAAATGAAAAAAAATTGACAAAAAAAGATTACTTTTATCTTGGCGAATAGTAGACGTTATACCTTAAGACAGGTTGTTTGTTTTGTTTTGTTTGTCACGTTGAGATCTCCTGGACCATGCGTCCTCCGGTGGCAGTGCACGGGTTTTGTTTCGTGGTGTTGGGACACACGGTGGGAAAGTTATTGAATTTCGAAGTTTTTATTGAATCAAAAAATTAGAAAATTACTTTTTGATTGTGACAACGGCACAAGGCACACTAGGTCGTCACTTTCTTGGTATCGTTGGAAAGCCCTCAGCGAGGAGGGGTGCACAAGCTTTGTTTTGTGACGTTTGGACCGACGGTGGGAAAGTTATAGTTTTTTGAGTTCTTTTTGGTTTTAAAAATGACATTTACTTTTGTTTTGGCTGTGGCAATGGCAAGGGACACACTAGTTTATTTTGAAATGGTGCAACTCTGGCCCCATGCCCATATGGTGCCAAAAAAAAAGGCTGATGGAAACAATTATGGGAAGCAGCAGACGGTCCACAAATGCAAAAGCCCTCTCGCACACTTCCCCGTGAGGAGTTGTGCACGGTAGCTCTCATCTTGTGCACCGCGGAGTCGGACAGGCCGTCTGCGCGCTTCACATCGAGCTTGTACTTCACGGAGGCTCCAAAAACGGAGCAGAAGAAACAATCTCCCAGCCCGTCTCCGTTCTCCCAATGCACAAGCACCAACACGTCAACGGCATTTAGCATCGGAATTGGAACCGGCGGATTCCGACTCTCCCAAGATCATGCAGCTCTCTGCAGTTGACATCATTAATGCCACCCATGAAAGTCGATAGTCGAAATCAAATTGGATTCGACTCACGCCATGGGCATCGGTGAAGTGCGAGGAGAATATAGCAAGAGGACATTCGTCGGAGCCCATGCGAGGGGACATGCATGGGAAGGGCTTTTCTTCTCGTGGTCGTCTCGCGGGCCTGTCTTGTTGTATTGGAGCATCCGTGGATTCACCGAATAAGCAGAAAAAAAACGACCTGCGGTGATATATGCCATGAAGTTCCGAGATTTGCCAATCGATGTTTCATCTTCGAGGTTTGAAGTCGTGAGTTCGGAGGTTTACGGTTTAGGTTGAGGGCTTGAGATTGTCCGATAGACACAGACTTGTTTGCCAAACACAACAGTCCACTCGTCTAGCTGTACCTCGTCGAATCCAAGCTTGATTCTAGCAATTCAATCAAGTCAAAGGGGAGATCTACCTTGGGTTTTTCTCAGAGAGGAACAGCAGAACGGATATTTCGTTAAAATGGCAATATTCCACAAACTTGGCACTTTCAAGTTTAGACCATGTGGTCTGAAATCTATATCAGTCCTAGAAAATGAATGGAAAAATGGCGGAAGAATATTGCCATTTTAACGAAATATCAGTTAGCAATGCTTTTCAGTGGTGAAATTGCCACCCAAATCAAGGCATACGATTGAAGGGAATTGGAAATGGAGGTGTTTTCTCGAAGTAGAGACTGCAGACTGCCCCATCTGCGCAGAGCCACTCTCTATGCCCGTCTACTCTGCCCACTCCTGTCGTGGCATTTTCGAAATCTGTTCAAGCTAAACTTCGAAGAACTGGAATATTTCGACCTCGTGACCCTTATCGAGATTTGCCCCAATTGCTGGGTTTCATGCTTTCCAGTTCCACGAGACTGAAACTTCTAATTCTTGAGTTTTGAGTTGAGTTCATCGAACTTAGAAGTGTGAATCTCTAATTTGGGATGTTCGGATGCAGTACGTGCGAGAACGACCAACCCATCTGTTCTGCCTGCTCTACGAAGGTGAGCAGCAAGGGCTGTCCCTCCTGCTTTCAGCCCACGGGCCGTATCCGATGCTTGGCGGTGGAGAAGATCTCCGACTCCTTGCTGATCCCTTTGAGGATGGTCCAGGGGCTTTCTTGACCACAAAACTTCTCATTTATCAAAACCAATGCTTGACTTTCAAAAAACCACACTCTATGTATGATGACTTTGATGAAATTGAGGTAAATACTATATATTTATGAAGATAACCAATATTTAGTTAAAATGGTGGTATTCCACAAACTTGGTGGTTTTTAGTTTAGACAGTGCGGTTTGAAATCTATAAGCATCCTAGACTTTAGGGCTAAAGAAGGAATTGAATGGAAAAATGAGGGATTTCATATGCCATTTTAATGAAATTTTCCATAGATATAAGCAAAAACATGCAAAAATTCACGAAAGGATTCAGGCGCTAACCTGGAGTTGGTAAAGTCTTTCAAATCAAGCCACCTATCGAGGAGGTTCGTTAAGGTTCATTAGACTTTACGTTTGTAGGAGATGCATACTTTACGCATGTAAGGAAGAAGGAAATATACTCTGCAGAGGTGAAATTTTCAGAAGTTTGCCGATGTGACTAAATGTCTCCTTCATTCACATATGGAAGGCATTTCAAAATAAGGTAAGCTAAAGAAATACTATTCAAATAGTAGGAATCAATCAAAACAGCTGATGAGTTCCCCTCCCCGCCTAATCTTTACAATCAGTCAATTGATAACATCATACGCGGGCACAGTAATCACCACCACCACCTATGTACCTGGTCACGTCCTAATCATCCTCCACAATTTCCATTCCTGAAGACACTTGGGAAGACGTCCACAACATATGTGATTCAGACGTCTACCCTGAAGTTCAAACTTAAAGTTGATGGATGCTATTATTTTTGCCAGAAATTCCCTAGCAGACGAGTTACAAGTAAACAAAGTCTCACACTGTCAATAACAGTCTCATTTATGCATGAACAGCTGGCACAACAACCAAATGCCAGGCATTACACTACTTAACAACTCTTGAAGGGATTCTGAAATTTGTCAGGGCAATGATTCGAGCAGTCGGATGTTGACGCAACGAGCTCTGAACGTCAAATTCAAGAAACTCAAATCAGTTTTGACAAAGAACACATTCAAAACAAGCGCACTGAGTACTTAAGGTAGCTACAATCACATTGATTAGCACCTAGCTAGCTCAACAGTGACAGTCGAAAGCTAGCAGAGACCAGTTGCATGAAGCGGGTTTTAACAAATTACTTGAACAGGCAAAATAAACAAAAATCATGACTACTTATTGTGGCGCAATCGGTGGAGCCTTCCACAAAGAAGGCTGAAAAAAAGTGTACAACCTTTGTTGAAATGGACGAAAGTCTCTAGGCATGAATTGCAGCATTCCTCGGTGCCATGAGGAATGCAACTGCAACGACGACACCACCATTAGCCTTCCAAAACCAAATTCCAGCAATCCCGAAGCAGCACCGATTGTGAACAGAATACAAGAGAGAGCACATCCATAGCTCAATCTCATGGTATCACCGCAAACACCAAAGACTTGATGTTCGGAACAGTAGGGGTAGTCACACCTTCTTCACTGCCCAAAACTTCTTCTGCGAATTGGGACGTGGTGGCTCCCCATTAGGTTTGCGTTGCCTGTTTCACGAAGAAGATTCTTATTCTGCGAAAGCCTTGCGCCGTTCAATATTCTCCTGTGGAGGTGGATTTTGGGCGTGGTGAGGCCTTCGTGAGTGAACGTTTTCTTCTCCCGCTCCTTGTTTTAGCCTATACTCCTCGCTTCTCTTGCGCTTCTCTTGCGCTCCTCGTGACACCTGCAGTTTTGCAACCTAGCTTGTGTATTTTTAGCTCACATGAATCCTTTCTTCTGCGAAATCCTCGAGATGACACAAAAGGGGTGTCACACTTTCTTCAGATTTTTCTGGATCCTGATTGGGTCCGAGTTTCTCTGCGCATCTGCTCCTTCAGCAAAATCTTATTTTCGGAGAAGGTGTGACTACCCCTAGTGTCAACATCTGAAATCCTAACCACGAGCAATTGCAGAAGAAAAAGTCCGAGTGATGGAAGGGAATCCTTAACAAATGATTTTGATGACATGAGGGATAGTTACACCTTCTTCACCAGGCAAAGAAATCTAGAGAATGAGAACTTTGGGAGACAAGACAGGAGCCAATGAGGAGTGCCAGTGGGTGAAGAAGGTGTGACCACTCCTTTGTGTGTCCGACATGGAGAATGAATAAATGAATAATCGGCTTACTATGGGGGTAATTGTGCAGAAACTGGGGATCCAGTCACATGATTGGACATCATACACCCAGCTTTGTTGAAGTTGGCAACTACACTGAAATCGATAGTGGCGGTGAAATTGTGTCGACGAAGTGAAATGAAGGAGCGCCAGGTTACCAAAATTAGCTTGCGAAGCCCTTGCAAAGCCCAAAATTCACTTCCAGAGGAGAATAATGGACATCTCAAAGGCTTTGCAAAAATAGTATATTCTTCATGCGCCAAACCAACAAAAACCTAACATGTCTTCATTCTTCAGATTTTGAGCGGTGAGGAAAGAAGGTATGACTACCCCTATTTTGGAGGAAGAGAAATAAAACAAGTGTTGTACCTCAAGGAGTAAGGCTCATGTAAATACACTCTCTCTGCATTAACTGGATCTTTAGTTGGTACCAACATTAGTTTTGATGCTTTGTAGATTTCGGCAATGGAGTGCTTTGTCAACTTCCTTTATTGCATGGGAATGGTGGGGAGTAGTTATTAGTTGTATGCTTATAGAGAAGCTCAAGTGTCAAAGGCTAATTAATGAATCATGCTCATGTTACATAATATTGTGTTTGATTGGTTGCTAAGCTAAGAAAATCAATAATGTCTGATATAATCAGCTCCATTGATGGTTTGTGCGCGCATTAGTCTTTATGCACATAAGGAGTATGCAAATAAAAAATGTTGATTTTGTCTTCATTTGGACCGCATTCTTCTAGTAGTGGTAGTAGTCTTTATGCACATAAGGAGTATGCAATTAAAGAACTACAGTTAGTTATACAAGTAGGGAATTTGCATTATAAGAGGTTTGATTGTATATCTATACATGTATAATCGAGTGTATAATATAAATGATACAGATTTAAATCATATTTATACCTATATATCATGTATAGAAGTTGTATAAGTCATCCATAGTGTTGTATATTTGTATAGGAGTCATATAAGTTGTATACAAATTGTGTAAAATCTTTAAAAGTGTAGTTAGCATTCAAATGAATGTTACAACCTTTCCAAAACTCCAATTCAAGAGTGTGATAGCTTTTTGAAAATCTAACACAAAATTTTTGTAAGCTATTCAAATTTCAAAGTCAAATCTCTTATGCTAGACTATCTTCTCCGTTCCAAAATGATCTTCCTGTTGTACTTTGTCACGTTGCAAATTGGTCAAATTTGACTTTCAATTGCTATTTGGGACCAACAAAACAACTCCAAGTAGTAGCTCTCCTTCCATCCATGCAATCATCAACCGAAAAACAAATGAAATGACTAAAGGGGTCACTCAACACTGTTCGTTTTTATTTTTTTCATCTCTTTGAGTATTGCCCAATTGAAGAAGAAGAAGAAGAAGAAGAAGAAGAAGCTCTAGGAGGCGGAACAAAGGTTCACATATGGTCTTGGGCCCATACTAAATGCCCACAAAATGATGACCTTACGCTCAACAATCAAATGTCCGCCGTATTCTTTAAAAATGCCCCCAAAATCCACTTTTTAATATTCCAAAATTGTACTTTGAAAAGGACTCCGAAACTCAAAGTTTCTAAGACGCTAGGAATACACCAAAATCTACTTATAGTGCAAAAAGTTTTTTTTTAATGTTATTTATAGCCTTAATCCAAAATATTTTGTCCAATAGGAAGATCATTTTGGAACAAAGAGAGTCTCTTTTATAGCTATTGAAGATCTCTTCTCAAATATGTCAGTAGCTCGAGACCTCTTTATTTTTAAGCCTATATCTTTTATTATTTAGCTTTAAACTAAGAGTTTTATAGCTTTATAGAAAGCTAACAACTCAACACACACTCAAAACAAATTTTTGAACTATATAATCTCTAAATAAAAATTTTATAAGCAATGAAAAATTTTGCCCTTAAATTTGGCAATACTTGATTCTCCCTTTTTTTTATCAAGCTTAATTTATATATACAAACTTCAAACTAAAAGTTCTATAACTTTTTTTAAAGTCAACAATTCAATACGTAACAATGCCAAATTTCAAAACTAAATACTTCCTAAGACAAATTTAAAGGCGTTCAAAAATTTTGCCTTTAAATTTTATAGCAATTGACCCTCTTTCATCTCTATCAAATATACTTTTTACACACAATCTTCAAATAAACTTTTTAGAATCAAAATTAAAAAGAAAAGTTAACATCCTTTCAAACTTTCATTACAAAAGTTGTACTCCCTCTGTCCCACTAAAATCCTCCAAAAAAATTCCAACAAGGGATTAATTGTATTTTTAGTTTTTGTGCCAATGGTACATACATTCAAACACCCATAATCCATCCTCTAAATGTATGCAAAATCTTTAGCTTAGGCGCATTTTCAAAATCGTTTTGGTATCCAAAATCCACGTGGAAAGTATCATTTTTGATAATAGTTTGCGAATGCTGCCAACCAAAATACGAATGTTTTCAACTTAAGTCTCTTTAATAGTATCTTATTGCTGCATTGTCAAATTGAGCAAAGGGTAATAGATGATCTCATTGTTGCGACATTCACGGCGTTTCAACGCCTTGAGGTGGAGAAGTTGAATAACTTTTTTCTCACCTTGCAACAATGTATGGTTGAGACGATCAAGAGAAAATTAAGCAACAACTATAAGCTTGCTAGGAGAAGAATGCTCTATGATCGCTTAATTTGCCCCAACGAGGTCATTTAACACGACCAAGACTTGCTGAACGATCAAAATTGATCAATAAACGAAGCTTTTTAGTGGGACACGAACTGTATCTGATTTAAAGGTTTTGAGTGGGATAGATGGAGTAATACACAACTCACTATGACTCCTCAAACACTCAACAAACAAAAAAATCTATGCTCTAGAAGGAGAAGGCATCCTATTCTTTTACCTTATCTACCTAAACAAGTGGATTTTAGCTTATACCATGCCACATGAACCACATTTTGTCCATTGACCATCCACTTCACCTCCATAATTCTTCTACGCAAAGCTAAAATCCTGCAAAATCTCAAAGAAAGACAAAATAATTTTTATTTTTCATTTCAACAATTTGACCAAGCCTACATAAAACATGAAATTTTCTCGAAAAAAGAAATAGAATGGGACTCCACAATCAACAAATAAAAGTAATAAAAAAAACTTGTGAAAGCAAAATCAATCTCCAAGTTGTGAATTTGGTTGGATGGTTAAGTTTTTATATCTTGCCCTATTTGGTTTGGATTCAAGCCCTACTAGATTCATTGAACAACACGGGAAGCTTGTAGCTTGGCATTTTTAGCAATGTATTGTTAAAAAATTGTATAGCCAATAGATCCGCTACCTATCTCCTTGAGCTATGACAAAATGTATAATACCTATCATTGGACTGATTCGTAGTTCTTGCTAAAACACCTCTCTTTTATCCCTGTTCTTTTTCTTCAAGTGAGCTCAATCAAAACCAATCACAATACACAATAAAGCATTTTAACATAATCATTAGGAAAAAAATGAGCCCTCAAAGAGGTTGCTTCCCTTTGAGGAATTCCCTTCGATGGAACTCACAGCTCCTTTGAGGGACAGTGGCTACTAGTCATCATCAATGATGAATAGTGGCCACAATAAAAAACTATATTAAAAAATTAAAAAACTATATTAAAAATATTTTCAATAATAATAAAAAAATAATTCAAAAATAATAATACTAATTCAAAATAGAAATCTGACATGGCACCACTCATGCCACATCAAATTTGTAAATTTTGTAATTATTTTAATATTTTAATATTTTTTATTTAATATTTTTCAATTATTTAATTGAATTGTCCTGCGCTGATCAGGCCCTACAATTTGTTGGCTGAAAAAATAGAATATTTTTTATTTTTTTATTTTTTTTCTAGCTAGCATTCCCTACTCTTCCCTGTTATCCGGAATTCACAGCCCCTTTGAGTGCTCATTTTTTTCCTAATAGGAACAATTTGCATTGCAACAACGGTTCTATTGTATTTTCTCTACTATTTTGGATTGACTTATAGTGCATTTAAATTGCTTAATATCTCTTAGTCTATTTAAATACAAATCCTTTAGACATTCAAAGTTTCTAAGAATCAAATCTAAAATAGATAGGGACATTCAATTTTTTGCAAAATATTATTATTATTATTATTATTATTATTATTATTTGTACTATAAATCTTATACTTTTTGGTTTCAATATTTAAAAAAACTGAGTCAACATAAAGACTCATAGTCTCTTACTTGTTGTGAACAACAGTTTAGTTTGATGACGGAGTTTGTTAACTTATTTTGTATGTCCTACATGTTGCCATAGCTATAAGTGAGTAGGTAGATGGTTGGATATACAATTTTTATGCATAATATTGTTAGCAATGCCAAGCCTGAAGGTACTCCTCCTTTACCATTTACATCTTTTGAAAAAAAATTATATTCTCTATTTTTGTATAAAGGTAGTGCACTTTGAACACATGTAGAAGGTGGATACTTTATTATTTTAAAAAAAATTCTTCATAGGCTTGTGTAACACATGTGGAAGGTGGACACTTTATTATTTTTTTAAATTTCTTCATAGGCTTGTGTAACACTAGTAGAAGTCTTTGTATTCCAATTTTGATCTTCAAATTCACAATTTGGGATTGAAAATAGTACTAAAATCCAAGCTAAAACCTCCAAAAATGGAAAAAATAGACATCTAATTGATTAAAAATAAGAAAATAATTTTTAAAAAGTGAAAAAAAAATCATTCAATGTCTATAACTAACACATATATTTTTATTTTAAATTTCATATAAAACTAACATACAAAGCAAAAGTTATGAGCATAACCCCACCCTATTGAGGCCAAGGGACAAAAAAAAGGACAAATTAGTGTTTCTTGCAATGACCCTTATCTATTTTTTTAAGTCTTGAATATAATGTGGAAGATGAAATGGAGCTAAAATACGTCTAGCACAAATTGCAAGTTCATATTATTTAGGTCTAATCTAATGAGCAAGTTGAATTGTACAAGTTGTTAACTCCTATAGTCCCATTGGTCCTACGGGGTCCAAAATGCAACTTTGGGTAAGCTCATATGGTCTCAATATTCATCATAATTTTCTAAAACCTTGTGTCAAGCTAGAAAAATACGTAAGCTTTTTGAAAATATAATTTTTTTTTCAATCGATGCCCGAAAGCAAAAGTTCTGGCACAAGAAGCCAAAAATAGAGGTCGGCAAGAAGCCCAAAAAAATCACAAAAAGTCAAAATAATATGAAATAATAATAATACTAAAATACTACATTTTGTTCTACAAGTAAAATTTTTGATTCATTCTATGTGGACTAGTAATGAGAAAGTTATGGACAATCTTGTTTTTTGGATAATCTAAGGATGTTCTAGAATAAAAACTTTTTGTCCAACTTTGAATGCTAATATCTTCCAATTTGTATGACCAAATTTGATGAAATTTTTACTATATGATCTCCGATAAATGAAGTACAAGAATCTTGTGGTTAGACTCTAAAACAAATGTATGTTTTGTTTTCTTGGGTGAATGCAACAAAAACGACAATTTTAAATGATTTTTGGAAGAAAAATGGCCTTTAGACTTTAGGGATTAAGGAGGTGCTAAGGAAAACTCACTTGGTGGAATATTTCCTAAATTGTACTAATTATTTTATTCTAGATCTAATTTGTAAATGTTGGTTTCTTTTCAATAGGCCTAAATATCATGTATTCAAGCCCCATGCATACTCGATGCTCGGTGGGAGTCTATTATATATATGAGATACTTCAAAGCAAATCTAGTTTGGCAATTTTGTTGGACTATAAAATGTTCTTTCCTCACCCAAAACCTTGCAAATCAATGAAGTACATAGTAGTGCAAATTTGTGACAATATTGGCAATTGATTGTGGATTTTGATAACGTATCCAAGATTTTCCTCTAATATTGTATTTAATATATATGGGTTGTTCTTTTGAGTTATAGAATTTAGAAGACTAACTTGATTTTTGTTATTCCTTAGTGGGTACCTTAGTTCTCTTGTCTACCTTTGATGCTTTGGATGGTGCTCAGTCCAGTTCTAATATCTCTCTTTTCTACAATTTTAATTTGATTTATGTTTAGGATCAACTTGGATAAAATCTTCAAATCTAAAAAGTAATATGTATCCCTACCTATGATCTCTAAATTTCTTTGCCCCAATATCTAAGGTTTTGATCTCAAAGAATTTTAGTATAGCAAATACATGTCATTCCATTTCTAGCCTTAAAATTCTATAATGGAAATTACATATTCAATATCCCAACTATTTTTCTAAGTTTTTTTCTATAAATGGAAAAAATAGTTTTTTTCTACTTTACATTTTAGCCATCATGTGATTCTTAAGGGATTAATGACAATTTTTAAACAAAAATTGTAAAATGGGATTTGTAGACCATATCCATATATAGTAGAACCTCTCTTAGTGCATAGTGTTGGGACTATGCACTAAAAGAAGTTTTATGCAATTGTACAATTGTAACAATGGCACTTGACTAACAAGGCTTTTAACTACATTATTCTCAAGATTAAATATTTGAAATCGGCCCCACCCACAAACCTCTCTTATTGCATATTATGCACTAAGAGAGCATATAGTAAGAAAGGTTCTAGTGTAGTTATATCTTTTGCTACAGTGGCAGACTAATTGATATTTTCAAAAGAATTTGAAATCAATAATTTTTTCTGAAATTGATTATAAAATGAATGCTTGTAATTTTCACAAGAATTTTTTTGTGAAGTTCAAAATATTAGGTTCTAATTATGGTGTTTTAAAAAGAGTTTTTTATAATTTCTTTTTATCTATTCCTATTGTTTTTTAAGGTCATTTTTTAATGTGGAAATAAATTTTGTTGTTGTGAGAGATACTTGTACCAGGCTCTGAAATATAGAGTATCCGCAATGAAAAGTTCTAAAGATCTATGTTGTAAGACTCCACATCTTTGGAACATGCTTGCGTTCGTCTATTGTTCAAAATTTGAAGGGGTTCAGGGAGAGGGATCTAATTATGTTCTCAAGCTTTAACCCAATTCCATTTCCTTAAAACACACCTAAAACGTTTGTTTTAAGCTTCCTTCCTTAACCCAAATCAGAATGCTTTCACCA
This sequence comes from Pseudisothecium myosuroides, assembly GCA_951799445.1. Classification (NCBI taxonomy): domain Eukaryota; kingdom Viridiplantae; phylum Streptophyta; class Bryopsida; order Hypnales; family Lembophyllaceae; genus Pseudisothecium; species Pseudisothecium myosuroides. Next base: position 19,261,154 of record OX637290.1, on the reverse strand, counting down.
ATGACATTAGTGTTTTTAGGTCATGTTCATGCCTCTACAAGGTCAATTGCTAAAGTCAATTGTAGGTGTCAATTTAAGCTTGTAGCTTATATACTTTATGGTATAATTGTAAATTTTTTGAGTTTTTTAAAATTCAATTGCAATCATTTTCAGCTTCTTTTTTTAATTTAAATTTTCAGATTTATTTCATCAGTTTTCATGGCCAAAAATCCTAGAAGGTGTCAGAATAAGGTTCCTCAATTTTGCAGTAAAATAGAAGGTAGTAAAAGCAACCCTATTCATAAAGCATCCCCCAAGCCAAATCTTCACTATGGTCAAGTTTGAATTTTCCAATTTACACCATTTGTACATTTAAAGGTGGGATCCGTTTCAAAACCTTATGTCAGTTCAATTTTAAAAATTCATAGTTTATTAACAGATGCTCCAAAAAATGCGAAATCAATTGGCATCTTCATCATTCAAATGCGTCCATGTTTTCTGTACTTATAAGGTAGAAATACCCAAAAGCGTCCATGTTTTCATTCTTGTACCCTAGATTGCCACTAAATGTGTCCCTAGACTTTCATCAATGTAATCTACAAATGTTCAACTCTGATTTGCTAACGCATTTGAAGAACACATACTTAACTTTGATTTGCTAACTACTATACTAATTTTTGCAGATTTCAGTTTAGGGTCCACCTATTAAAACAATTTCAATGGTCTAGGGAGCTGGCACTTTGAAAAATCATAGAAATTACATACCACATCCGAAAAATCTATTTTTTTTTTTCTAAATATTCATGATTTTCACTTGCTAATACTACAAACATATCATTTTAAGGAAAAGGTGTCTCCAACTATGCTGAATTGCTTAATATTGACGGTTTCCACCTTAAATTGTTTTTTTTCTCCATGTTTGTCCTCATATGCTGAAAGCGTTTCAAAGGTCAGTTTTTTGTTTTTTTCCCCAAAGAGACGGTGACCTTCAAAGGTCAGTTTTAGCACCCTCTACCTTCCCTACAAACTTTGAACTGACGCCTGTGCCTCTTTTATTTCCTGAAGAATGGTTTGCTGCCATGTGAGCACATCACCAATTTAATCAGTGTACTGATATCATCACTGAACTAGACAGGGGAGTATTGACACAACTAAGGTAGTGTGCTCTAAAAGCAAGCGGCCTCTTCAAATTGACCCTATATTTAGGTCTGAAATGGACATTAGGTGGTCTTTAAATGGACCTCTCAAACCATTGAGATAATCGAGAGAAAAGCTTTATTTATTGCCAGAGCTAATCATTGACCTTCATTTACTCAAATCACTTTAGAAGTTGCAAGTGGTCGGATTTCGGAAGACCTAGGGTCACAAATAGGTGCCTACAATACTTTTAAAAAAAAATTCATAAGTAATTAAAAAACAATTCAAAAAATATGAAACCACTTGTGTTACGTTCTGCATCCATTTTTCTTTCTCTGAAAAATGATCCAAAAATATTTTTGTTCTAGGAAACCTGTGAAAAAGGCAGACCAGCCCTTAAATGGTCGCTTTTAGAGCATATTACCTTACTGCAGAATCTAAGTTATTGCAAGCAACAACTGAAGACATGAGTCAGGGACCCTTCTTAACTTAAGGTAGTATGGCCTAAAAGCGACCATTTAAGGGCTAATCTGCCTTTTTCACAGGTTTCCGTAAATAGAAATATTTTTGGATCATTTTTCTGAGAAAGAAAAATGGATGCGGAACGTAACGCAAGTGGTTTCAAATTTTTTGGATCATTTTTGAATTACTCATGAATTTTCAAAAAAGAATGTTGTAGGCACCTATTTGTAACCCTAGGTCTTCCAAAATCTGACCACTTGCAACTTCTAAAGTGATTTGAGTTAATGAAGGTCAATGATTGGCTCTTACAATCGATAATGCTTTTCTCTCGAGTCTCTCAATGGCTTGAGAGGTCCATTTAAAGACCACCTAATATCCATTTCATACTTAAATATAGGGTCGATTTGAAGAGGCCGCTCGCTTTTAGAGCACACTACCTTACTGCAGCCATCAACTCAGATTTCAGAAACATCAGGAACTTCCGGAATCTGCGCCAGACTGTTCGGCAATTGGGACAGAGTTCGTGACAGTGGCGAGGGTGGAATTTTTGGGCCGCTCTGGCAGCCAAAACAAGTGGAAGTGGATTCAAATTAATGAGACACACTCACTGGCAGGTGACTTGTATAGAAAACAGTCCCATCAAAATGTAAGCTCTGTGAAAATGAGAGCTCAGGGTTGATTTGGGGAACTAGTATTTTTTAGCACTTTGAAAATTCATCATTTATTCATATATTGTTCAAAACAATGCATGGAAATAGAGTCTTGAATCTCCTTTTGACCTCCAACACAATCCAACAAAAATTTAAAAATGGAATTTCTACCCAAATGCTTATTTGGTAGATTTAAAAGTGTTATTACCTAAACCCCTGATGTCCATAACATTTTGTAGCCTGTGCTGCTACTGCCTCCAGTCTTGATGTAGAATATTCCACATCATATTAGTAACTAGAAACAATTGTCAGAAATTTGGGTAGCCAAGTTGCACTAGGTGCTTAATGGATCATGGCAAATGGTTTGGGTGTAAGTAAACATGCTCTGACTGCCAGCCCATCTACCATTACTTAATTGTAAACATGTAAGCAAGCATGTAAGTAAAGTAGTCTTCAATTAACTTATTTCAGTAACTTAATTGAGTAACGTCAAAGCATTCCATTAAGAAATATGCCATTACTTGGAGACAGTAAACATTAATTCATTTGTGCAAGACCATGAGTGTCATAACATTCAGATTTGGATGCGTTTAGATGGATGATGCCTGAAGAGAGGCAAAGGCATCCTCTCTTCAGGCTACTAAATCTTATGTTCCAAGGCCTTTTTTATTATGAAAAGACACTTGAAACTGCAATTTCTATTGTAAAGAGCAAAAAAAATTGAAAATTATTGTTTTTCTAACATCTACTATAGGATCTTGCACTAGACTAATATAAGAATGTGTGGAGGAAATTTTAGAAAGCTTGACTCCGTAAATTGCAAGATACTTGCATTTGAAGTGAAGAAACAGTCTTATTGTACCTAGCATAACTAGATTATAAGAGTTAGAATCCTTTGAATTAAAGAATTTTGTACTACAAATTTTAAATATATAATTTTAAATTTATATTGAAGAATTTGGGGGAAAATATTACAAAGAACACACATGATTTTCATTCTTTAAAAAATGATTAGATAGAATTAGGTACTAGATGTAAATAAAGAATAAATTATTGATTGTTCTAAGATAGAATTGAAACATACTAATTCCAATAGTGAGATGGTTTTAGAAAGCAAATTGAACCTTGTGGAATTTTTTTTTGAACATTGTGAATATCAAGTTCAAAGACACATCCTATATGTTATTTATTTAAGAAGATGCAATGATTTCCCACATAACAAGATCAAAGCTCTACAACTTTACATCATTAATCCAAATGGAATGAATCAAAGCTTTCCACGTAGCCCGGGGAGATCACTCCTTGTAATGGAGTGATAATGGAGTAATACACCTGAGTTAAGAGGGTATTTGATGTGGGGATATTTACCTTAATTATTGCATTTAAGATGACCTTATTTTTACATAAAAAGCTACGATGGGCATATTTCCAATACCCTATGGTTTTTATAAATTCATTCATGCATATTTTTAACTGGGGCTATCTTACAAAGAAATTTAAGTGTCTAATTTTTTTCTTGCCTCCACCCTTCTTTACAAATTTTCCCTTCCCTCTCCTACATATGTGTATAGTGTATACACCATGAAATTAACAACAATCAATTGAATTCAAATGCCATTAACCAAGTGATGGCAAATTTCATTAAAATGGTGGTATTCCATGTGCCATTATCACATTGTGACATCTAGAACAAGTATACATTTATACCATCTAGGTCAGTTTTAGATTTCAGAAATCTAGGACAGGCATAAATATCAGACCGCACACTCTGAAAAATCTAGGATTAAGATTTCAAATAGCTAGGACAATTGTAGATTTCAAAAATCTAGGACTAATATAGATTCTGGTATAGAAAAAACAATTCAAACTGTGCGGTCTGAACTGCTAAAAGTGCCAAATTAACGTAATACCGCCATTTTAATGAAATTGGCCATAATAGCAATTTTTAACCTTTGAAGGTCAATTGTCCATTGAACAAACAATTGAAAATCCGGATTGGTTCCTATGAAGTCAATTGGTGATGTTCATAAAATTTTGATATAAATTGTGAACATGTATTTCCTTAGAGGGAATATAATTTTTTTCCCACCCTAAACTTTCGTAGCAATCCAAGCAATTTGGGCATCTTTGCAATAACTCTCATCAATTATTGAAATTTGGCATTTATGTAACTAATAAAATATGGCATACAATTGTCCAAAAAAAATTTAGTTCTCAAGTCACATTCTAAGAGGAGTCAAATTTTGTAAGCTATATCGGGGTGGTTTCAAGAAAAATATTTTCTTGTAACTTCAAGCCCTATTATCTTGCAATTTGTGAAATTAAAGTTCTTGAATCTGAGAAGATAACGACTTGTTCGATAGCCGTTAAATTCCGTCCTTGAGATCGATAATGTACCACTTTGGACCGGAGGATCGAGACTGAGCTGGAGCCCAACTGACTCGATCAGTCAGAATTTTGATCGAGCTTTCCAGCTAGCATACGCATTCGGTCCTCGCGTCCTAGTTTAATTTGAATAGTCTTTGTGAGTGACAGGAAAGAAAAAGAAAAAGAAAACAAAGAAAGAAAAGAAAGGAGGGGAAAAGAAAAGAAAAGAAAAGAAAAAGAAAAAGAAAAAGAAAAAGAAAAAGAAAAAAAGAGTATAAATTTTTTATTTTTTTTTACTACTATTTATTTTCATTATACCTACTACGTCTAGATCAGCGTAGTGGGATTCCGGTTTACTCATATTTTTAGTGCAATTACCTCTAGCTAGATTAGGTTTAGTAGCTTCAGTCAGTTCGGTATATGATTGCGGGCTTCATGGTTCTATGAACCTTAGTGCTAGTTCCAAGTTCTATTAATTCTCCTTCTCTCTTGGGCTCTCGGTGGTATGATTTAGTTTTAGTATCGTGTAGCTCTCCAAACAACCATTTGTCAATCCTATAGATTAAATTAGCTGATTGTTAGGTTAATTTGTCATCATTGGTTGATTTCATTACAGCCACTACTGTTAATCAGTCCGTAGTGCCTTAGCTATGACGTCATACAGAGACATTGTCAGGGAAGGGCGCCCCATCTCTGGTGATGAGTTCTTTGACCTGCACAACCAACACGCACGCAAGATTCAATTAGAGCAAGACAAGGAGCGAAGAGGTTTTCAGAGTTCTGCTCACCTTGTCAGGAGTCAATATCCAGGCCAACAACTTGGCGCAGATCGACATGACATCCCTCCTATGGAACAAGCTCGGTGGCAGCATGATCAATGTCAGTTCCCAGACCGAAGAGATCAGAATGTTGGTCTTCATGGACGATACCAAAGGGAGCTAGCTCCAGCACCGCCCCGTATCAATCTCCATCAAGATCGGCCACCTCCAGCATTGCCGCATTTCAATCTCCATCAAGATCGGCAACCTCCAACTCTACAGCGTACCGATCTCCATCAAGATCAGCCACCTCCAGCGCCACAGCGTACCGATCTCCATCAAGATTGGCCACCTCCAGTACCGCAGCGTACCAATCTCTATCAAGATCGGCCACCTCCTGCACCACAACGTACCAGTCTCCATCAAGATCAGCCACCTCCAGCACCACAACGTTCTGCTCTGCAACACGATCGGCTACCTCCAGCTCCTCATCTTAATCCATTTGTGGCTTCTTCGGGGGAAGTGCTGCCGCCTGCCTTGCATCGCAACTGGGCTGGGTTGCTCATCCAGTCTCACAAGGTACTCCTACGTTTTGCTATCGATTCGTCAGCTTTAAAACAAGAAGTCCAGTCCTTGCAGAACCATGTGGTGATAGCCAGCTTCGTAGGAGGGAAGCTGGATGAATCGTCCATACATTCGTGGCTATCTCATCTTGATTATTTATTACGCCCATACCGCATCATTTATTACAAACCAGCCGGGAATGGGTTTTTCTATGTCAAACTAGATTGCAAAGAGGCGGTGGAAAAAGCTATCAATTTCCAGTTGCATAGGTTCCCCATGGGTGAGGCATCATACCAACAATGGCAGCCTTCTTTCAACCCTAACTCCTCTACAAGTATTAGTCACCCTTGCTGGCTTATTCTTGAGGGACTACCCCTTGAATACATCCCATTTTTTGGCATGATCTCTAGTCTCCTTGGGAGGGTCCTTGCAACTGACATCCTTGATCCAGCCTTCAGCCCTCATAGATATTGCGTAGCTCTAAATCTAGCTCAAGGGTGGACGTCAAAAATCCTCATCCAAGACAGTCAGGGTGGAGATATTGAGATACGGGTGATCTATGAAGATCCAAGGATTAATTGCAAATCTTGTCTAGCATCCTCACATCCTACGCTTGAGTGCCCTGCTCTATTACATAGCAACAATCAAGACATACGCGAAGTTAACCATGATCCAGTTCATCAAGATACCAATTCAACTGCCCGTCCCTCAACTCCTATATACTCCAGACCCCAACCAGTCGGCAGTTCGAATTCCAATTCTAATTGCAACAGGCGGTACAATCGCCACAGGTCAAATCGCAATCAAGAAACCCGTCCCTCTCCTCCCATCCCAGACGTCGAAGGCTTCATCCCAGTACGTGCTCGCAAACATAGCAGCGGCCCTCGCAATCCTGCAATACCGGCCACTTCGACTCAGCTCTGGGCCAGGAAGGTGTCGGTCGAGCGTCGCAGCGAAGTACGTGAAGAACAAGTTGGCATTCCCTCCACCGGGGCATCCTCAAAGTTAGCCTCTCCTCCAATTGTTCCACCTGAGGTGCAACCCCCAGTTAACTCTCCTAAATCCCAGTCAACCCCAACCCCAATCTTTAGAACCAATTCCTACTACAAGTACAACCCTGAGTACCATAACCCCAATTATCGTCCCACTACCTGTTTAGAGTACGAGTACCACCCTGAGTTGTTACCTTTTCCCCCTATCTTCCCTAGTAACATCATTCCCCAGCATATATCTGACCTAGAAAACCCTACAATTTCCCATGAAAACAACCTATCCATTTCACAAGACATTAGTACCACCAGCCCTAAGTTAGCTCACCCCCTAGCCTCTTGCAACATTATCCCACCTCTCTCCGTCACCCCATCCTCTTCTCCCAACATCAATCTCTAGGCCCAGTTATCCCATCGACCCAATTTTGATCATGCCGATCGACAACCCAGTAGCTCTCACACGGGCCTCCTTCCAATAGATGCGTTAAGCTTTCCCCCAGTCTCTTCTAACCTTTCAGTCCCATTAATTAGCAAAACCATTGTACTGCAAACTCCTCTTATTGTCCACTCTATCAATTCACCATTAGATAGCAGTCCACTTGTTATTCAGATTGTGAGCCCTACACAACTTGATCACCCTAGTTTTCCCCCACCCTTAGAATCAAACCTTGACAAAGAGCTATTTGAAGATGCACAGCTTAACCTCCCGGCTATTCAAGGGCTGTCGCAGCCTTCCTCTCCTTTAGCAGAAAACGGCACATCATTAGCTATGCATGTGTTCCATCACATCTCGGGTTCCTTACCACAATGGCTTGCAGATGATCCATCCCCCTTGGAGGCTCTCCCTGCTGAAGACTTCTCCTTAGGAAGTGTCAAATCACTTGCGAGGAATCAAGGTGATGGTCACTCTCAACCACCGCAAGCTAATGTTACCTTAGTTACAGCCGATCCTACTTTGGATACTTGGGGAATTAAAAGTAGGTTAAGAAGCCACACATCTGACCGCGCAGGGGGTGCTAGGTATACCCCCGATCCGACTATCTTATGAGTTTAAAAATCCTATCTCAAAACGTCAGAGGCTTGAATGACTCCTCTGCAGTAGGCAATCTAGGTCAATATATCCAGAAGAATCCTGTGGACTTGTTGTTTATACAGGAGCACAAGCTTTGTGGCGCTAGCATCTCCAATCTTGGGAGACAACTATGGAAACGTGCTACTACGTTCTATACTGACGCTGAGCCAGGCTACACACATGATGGTACATATGCAGGAAAGGGAGGTGTAGCCTCTTTCATTTCACCAAGGTGGGCTAAGCTGATTTCTCAATCATTTTCTCTCTTTGGGGGAAGAGTTCATTGGTTTATCTTATCTAAGATCCCAGGAGGTGATATAGGGTTTGCCAATGTATATGCTCCTAATGAACCTCTAGCCCGTAAAGTCCTTTGGGAAACCATGTCCAGAGAACTTCCAACATCATGCCGTTGGATTATGTTAGGTGACTTTAATATGGTTGAAAGGCGTTCAGATAAAACCAATGCTTCTGGAAGCTCCTTGACAACACATGAGAGGCTCCTATTCAACGGGCTCAAGGATACACTTGAAGTGGCCGAATACCCTTTGACCTCCCCTTCTCTTACTTTTTCTTGGGACAATGCCCGTACTGATAGCGCTTGTACAATGGCACGTCTTGACCGTTACTACGTCTTCCCGGATTCCTCCACTAGCAAAAGACAGATATTAGAATATAGAATCCGAAGTGACCATACTCAATCCGATCATTGCCCCGTCTCTCTTGTCATTGAGCTAGCTAAGGCTTCAAAGCGCCCCAGTAGGTGGGCAATGTCTGCACTTTATTTTGATGATGCTAACATGGAGATTCGGGCTGCTTGGGAGTCTTCACCAAGTAATGCCTCTTTCTTCTCTAAACTCAAGAGGGTTACCTGCACATATCAACGCTATTGCATTAGTCGTGCCAAAAGCTATCGGGAGCAAGAAGTCAATTTATGTGCCCATTTGGATCGTGTGAGCATTCAGTTACAACTCAACCCTCTTTCGACTCAACTTCAACAGGAGGTAAATAGTCTTCGTTCTAAGCTTGCAGACTTTGAAAACAGGAAGCTAGAAGGGCGCAAGATAAGAACTAGGGCCAGATGGAAACTCTTTGGGGACCGACTTTCTGCAGATTTCTTTCATGCGGTTCGGGAAACTCCCAACACATCAGCTATTACAAAGTTACGAAATGATCAAAGCTAGTTATGCCACGACAGCAGCGAGCTTGAGGACATCTGCACTCAATTCTATACTAGGTTATACTCAGAGGAAACGATGAGTCAGCAGGTCCGGGTTGATCGAGATGCAATATTATCTTCTGTTACCCGTAAGTTCACACCATCTATGGCCCAATTGCTGGACCTTCCTTTATCCAAAGAAGAACTACACCAAGCTTTATTGCAAATGGCGAAAGCTAGAAGTCCTGGTCCTGACGGGCTTACCACGGAGTTCTATTGTCGCTTCTGGGATCTTATAGGTGACGAATTTACTGAGATGGTATTGACTTCAGTTCTCCATGGCCACCTCCCAGTAGGCATGACATCTGGTGCCATTGCACTTTTATTTAAAGCAGGTGACCGAGCCGACCTAGCTAATTGGCGACCTATTACATTATTAAATGTTTCCTAAAAAATTGTCGCCAAAGCTCTCCAGATTAGACTTCAACATCTTCTCAAAGATGTCATCAGCTCCGAGCAGTCAGCTTTCCTTCTTTTTAGATATATTCTAGGTAATATACTTCTACAATATGAGACTGTAGAATGGGCTAAAGACTCTGACCAGGACCTTATCTTTTTAAAATTAGACTTTACTAAAGCATATGACGTAGTCTCTTGGGACTTCCTCTTTCTAGTAATGTGGAAATTGGGTATCCCAGAATCATTCATTAGGCTAGTTTTGATGTTGTTGCAAGACGCCTCAGCCTCGGTTTTGCTCAATGGGAAGTCTACCACCCCATTCCCCATTAAGCGTGGAGTCAGGCAAGGTTGCCCTCTGGCACCATACCTTTTTCTACTTGTTGGGGAAGCCCTTCACATGGCAGCATTTGTGGAACAACGTCTAGGAAGAATTCAAGGAATTCAACTTCCAGAAAGCGATCTTCAACAATTAGTACTTCAGTATGCTGACGATACCGGACTATCTATTAGGGGTCAAGAAGAATATCTTCGCAATACTATTTCTCTTCTCCAACGTTTTGGTTCAGCCACGGGCCTAATCATCAACTGGACCAAAAGTGTTGCTTATTGGTTTTCTAAGAATGTAAAACCACTATGGCTCGACAGCTTTGGCCTCACTTGGGCTCCCCCGGGTTCGTTATCTAAGTTACTAGGTGCCCCATTTGGCATTACATTAGAGACCTCCGACATTGACGGCTTTCTCCAATAGAAAATCTCAAAGAAGCTGTCATATTGGACTACTTAGTGTCTTTCCCTAGCTGGACGAGTGACAGTTGTCAACGCCATCCTTTTATCTACATTGTATTACTTTATTGCTATATGGAGCGGCTCTCTACAGGTTATCCGATCTATTCGAGGCAATATGAGGAACTTCCTCTGGAGCGGCACGGAACATTCATCACGTTCCAGGGTAGCCTGGGATGATTGTTGCCTCCCCAAAAGCATTGGGGGCCTAAAGCTACTTGACCCAGAGGTTTCTCTTACTGCGCTTTTAGCTAAATGGATACTCTTTGCAATCGAGCCGAGCATATCCAACTTGAAGATTTTACTTAGATACAGAATCCATCGCATGAAACCACATCCAAAATGTGGGTACTGGTTTCCCTCTAAAATGTGGCTCATGGTCCATATACCCTCAGTCACACGAGGCTCTCGAGTTTGGAACAGAATTACCAGCGCATGGAGACTTATAGTGAAACACATAGAATCTATCCCACCATCTAACACAGACGAGGTCCTCTCCACCAGCCTCTGGTGGTCCACCAGCTATATTGGAGCCAACTTTAACTTTTCAACTAACAGAGCAAGGGTGCTAGCCCATCGTGGCTTACGCACAATAGGTGATCTCTGGGACTCCCACATGCATGACTTCAAATCATGGGATGAAGTGTCTTCTAGCTTTTCCCTTACGGAAATGGAAAGGCATAGTTGGTTCTATCTCATATCTAGGATCCCTCCAGACTGGCTATTCATGCTAACTCATCGGTTTGACACTGTACAAGAAGGAGAATGGCTAGGACTTTTTTCTCAACTAGATGACCCTCTTCCTATGCTCACATGGAAAAACCATATTCCTGATAATCGTATCTTGCTTCCCCAACCTCAAACTTTGGTTTTGCCTAACGATGTCCCATTAGCAACAGTCGGACTCACTTCAAGGCAATTGTCCATTATTCCAACCTCAAACGAGGTTGTAACTCATACTGGCCATGTCCGCAGGGTTCGCATTTTAGAAGTTAAGAAAGGAAGCAACAACACTTTACATTTGCTCTTCTCCGGTGCTATCCAATCTATGCAATTTGATCCTGCTCGTTGGCAATGGAATGATGGCAACAGTTTGGTGGCTTATACTACATCTTTGGGCCGTAACCTCATCACCAGACATCGCCAGTTAAAGAGATCCATACCCTCAAAATGGTTTGGCCATCTCCCTTCAGCATTTCTACCTGATTGGAAAGAAGTTTGGCACAAGTCACGTTCACAGAAAGAGGCGGCTTTCATGTGGTCTGTATGGCACAATGCGGTAGCGGTACACTCATGGCGTGCAAGAATTGCCCCGGACATTGATACCAACTGTAATTGTTGCTCCTTAGCTTGCGAAGAAACACCTATACATCGATTCTTTTCTTGTCCAAGGGCCCAAGAGGTTTGGGACTATGCTCAGTCTATTCTCTATCACATCCAAGGGGACTCAACCGGACCCCATACCCGTTTTGACTTCTCCCAATGTATTTTTGGGTCTTCGCTTCCAAGACGTTTTCATGTTCTCCGAACCATTTGGACCCTTCTACGTGGCTCATCGCTTTGGCTTATCTGGATTTCCCGTAATAGTACGGTTTTTTCTAACAACCGGTGGCCTCTGGAGGTTACTCACGACAATATGTGGAATGCGCTACTTGATTCTGGGCGCGCGGCACAATTAAAGGCACGAATAGGGGCTCAACAGCGCCCCCAACAAGCTTCTACCATTTGGGATAGATTTGATAACATTTGGATCCACTCTCCTGTTCTTGCTAGTAGGCTAGACTCTTGCATTATTTGGAACAAGAAGGGCCCTCCCCTTTGTTTGTTTCAGTAGTTTTCTTGGTTTCTTTTTGGCTCTTGCTCTTATCTCTTCATTGTCTAGCTCTTGAGCTTGGTTGTTGTTCTTGTTTTTTTTTAATGCAATGGTTTGTTCCATTTGTTCAAAAAAAAAAAAAAAAAAAGTTCTTGAATTTTTTTCCATATATTACAATTTGCCTCTAATTTTTTACCATTTGGATTTTTAATTAAAAAATTTCCTTAATGCACAAGAAATCATCAAAAAATGATTTGTGTATTGCCAATGTACTTAATCTCGTTGCATTGTTGGTTGATTTAGAGTAAGCTAGACTGGCCATATTTTGCTTCTGAATTTTTTTGTGAGTGGACCGAACAATATATACTTATGAATAGTCAAAATCCTCATTTTGGTGTAGACTAAAAATTTTACTTTGAGAGGGCTCAAAGTTTGCTGACCCTAAATCATAGGAATGAAAAAAAGTTTTTTTTCATACTTCAAACGTTATAATCTTTCAATACCATTTGACCACACATTGCTTTAACTATTTAATAAATAAAAAAATTTAGAATTCAAAAATAAATTATCTTTTAAAATTTTGGACAATGCATCAAAAATTGGTAGTTTTGGATTTTTCCTCTTCCAAAACATCCTTTGGCCTTTAGGGATTAATAACATTGAACACTTTAGAATCCCTATTGAAACTACTCCATAATCATCTCATTCAATATGAGTGTGATTAACACATATGGCTTCAAAGATTAGTAGTGAATGGACTATAAATTCTATCCTTGTATTGTGTAATTTTCAATTTGTTGAACCCACTAATGTAAACCTCCTTATTCATGCAATGTGATAATTATTGCCATTTTTAATTGATGTTACATTTACACTTAATTTTTTTTATATATACACTACTAGAACCAAGGCACAATTTCAGTCAACCACCTTTCATTGTTGATTTTTTTGACTACGTCCATTTTATCATCCATAAGAAATTATATGTCCGCATCTATACTCATCTTCATATGAAAAATTCGCACGCCCCCTAATATGTCAAGGCTAACTTATTAATAAAAAAATCCTACTACATGATGTTTTGACATAGCCTAATTTATATAAAATAGAGTATGTAGCATTTCATAAACCCCATAGTAGCCCTACATATTATTCCGCTTCAAATTAAATGGCCCCTATCTTTAACTCATGTAGTTTTTCAAATATTAATGGTGATCTCCCCGGGCCATGTAGACAAAAAAATAATCTATAAGAAACTAATTTAAAAAAAAATTATTTTGAATTTTTTATTTTTTTTATTTGCCTGACAAACTCCATATTTTGTTTATAAGGGCATAATTTTTGCTTCTAGGCACCAATTGAAATAAATATTATATTCCCTAAAAGCTAACGTGTTTTTTTATCTTAAGAAAAAATTCCAAAAATTCCCTTCAAAAAATATAAGAACCTATCCAACCTTCAAGTGCCCCTATATTTAGGACTTTAGGGATTTTATTATTTTTTATTTTTTAATAATTTGAAATATGTATTAAAAAATTTAAATAGTTTTAAAATTAAAAAACAAACTCTTTTATTTTTTATTTTTTAAATGGTAATAATTTATAATATTCAAAAAATTTACTCCCTCCATCCCAAAATGATTTTTTTGTTGGCTATAATTTTTTGTTCCAAAAATTTCATTTTGTTGTGGAAGGAAGGTGATTGGTGGGTAGTTTTCCATCCACTGGAGCAACTATTGTATGTCAAATCCATTAAAATAGGGAGTATTTCCATTTTAATTGTAACTGATTCCTTTGTTTGCAATTTTTTAGTAAAGAATCCCGACTATATGGGCTCCAATGGAAGAGCTGAATGACAAAAAGAAGTCAACATTAGGTCTTGGTGGCCCCTCCTCTACAATCATGAATTAGTGACTCATGTACCAATGAGATGCCAAGTCAGTGAATAGTGATTTTATTTTCATTTGAGTAGGCCTCTCCAATATCTTCTTGTTGCATCAATCCAGTGGCCACTAGTGCTCCTGAGAATTAGTTCAAAAATTTGATTTTCAAACACTCCAAAACGACCCTTTTAAAAGGGTTTTGTGACTCACAATTCTAGAATGATAGGAGTGCATTGAACTTTACTTATAGCTCATTTTTTTTGAAAAATGTTATTTTCAACCTTAATCCGGAACATTTTGTCTAACATGAAGATCATTTTGGGACAGAGGGAATAATAAATTTGCATATCAATTTAAACTCTTCAACTTTTATTGTTTGTCCTTGAAAACTTGTGATGATATCTCAAAATTGGCAAATATGTCCAGAATAGCATATGGCCTTCACTATAGAAAAGCTTTGTGTATAATCTCTTTATTTCCTTAATCGTTCTAAATAATACTAAACCTACTCATAAATTCCTTGTTTCAAAATTCCTAAATATTCTATAATTCCCATGATAACTTAGAAACTCCCATAGTTAGATTTGACCTAGCATAAATGAAAGATAATCACTTCAAATGTCTTAAAACTTTGTCACAATGTAGATCAACTTGTCAAATACTCAAATACCAATTTTAATCCTAATTAAGATACTTTCCAACTTTAGTGAACACTTAGACTCTATTATTGACTTTCTAACCTTTTCCAAGATAACCTGAAAACTGCCATAGCAAGCTTCAACCTAGCATAAATGATGTACAATCACTCCAAATGTCTTGAAATTTTGTGACAATGTATATTAACTATTCAAATACATATATATCAAATTTTATATTGATTTAAGATTTTTTTCAACTTTGACTGACATTTTCCCACTACTAATTTTTTGCCAAGTTACAACCCTTTACCCCCTCATTGCATAGGTCCCATATTCATTGTAGCCAAGTTTTTAATACAAATTAGTAGATAAGTTATGAAAGTACTCTCCAAGTTTTATAGCCATATTACAAAAAAACAATTGATAAGATTGAAGCTTCCAAATATCCACTTTTAGATTGCTTTAGTTTCATTGCAAATCTCTTAGGAAAATCTCTCTTAGCACCTCATAGTTAGTTCTTTTGTCATTTAAAATGGCTATTTAGAAAATATGTAATTCCAATTTTTTATTGAAATGTTTTACAAAGCCTAATAAAAAAACTCTATTAAAGGTCAACATTTTTTTATTTATAACTTATGCAATGTCAAAGTAATGCATGTTAAAATGCATTGAATCTTCTTTCACTTGCCAAAGATATCCAATTAAATTATTTTATGTTTAAGAATACACTTAATATATACAATATATTGTACGTGTAGGTCAGTTTTGGAAATAAGTAGGAAAAATTTGGGTCGAGTCTAAAATTAAAAAATTGTAAAACTATTTCTAAAAATTTGAAAATTTTTCATTGTTGCTAATTCTGAACATCCAAAAATTATTCTTGAGAAAATTTAGAAAAAGGAACACATTTACACATGAATAGAAAAAATCAATTTAAAATTAGGAGTCTCTAAAAACTAGAAAAAACAAAGTGCCAAAAGTCAAGAAATAAGAAAAAAAGAAAACTATTTCGGCAAAAAGGTGGCAAAATTGACATGGCGAATTTCCATAAATTAGTAGTATTCCATGTGTTAAATTTCAGACTCCACGGTCTGAACCATGAAAGTGACATCTAGGACAAGTTTACGTTATAGACATCAAGGACAATTTTAGATTTTAGAAATCTAATACTAATATAGATTTAAGACCACACAATCTAATAAATCTAGGAATGACATAGATTTTAGATATCTAGGATTAATGTAGATTTCAAGAATCAGGACAGGTCTACATTTTAGGCATAGATTTAACAATTCAGACCTCACAGTCTGAACTCTTACAAGTGCCAAAAGTAACGGAATGGCGCCATTTCAATGAAATTGGCCATTAACCCGTACCCTATGCTCAGTTGTTGTTGGGATAAGGCCAATTTCATTAAAATGGCGGTATTTCCGTTAATTTGGCACTTTTAGCAGTTCAGACCGCCCAGTCTGTATTGTTTTTTCTGTACCAAAATCTATACCTATATTAGATTTTTGAAATCTATATTTGTCCTAGATATTTAAAATCTATACCAATCCTAGATTTTTCAGACTGCACAATCTGAAATCTACGTCAGTCCTACATTTCTGAAATCTAAAAACAACCTAGATGTTAGCAATGTACACTAGTCCTAGATGTCACGGTGTAAAAATGGCACATGGAATACCGCCATTTTAATGAAATTTGCCATAGATGCAGATCCACCTTACATAGAACACACTCACTCGTCCTCTCTAACGCATCCTAGATGCTAAATGGCATCCCAAATCTCAATGGCGTCATATCCTTGCCCCTAGAGGCCTCTAAAGCCTGAACCTGGGTTTCGGACGTAGTCAAGAAGACTCCCCTCCTCGAACGCGCGAAGACTAGAATTCCAGGCTTTTGCATGGTCTCACACGATGACACGATACAATTCATCGACGTATAAAGGATCTGCAAGCACCGAGTGTGTCACTACGGTAGACAGAATGGAGTCAGTGTAGCAAACTAGCAATGACACACGCTCTAGACAAAAAAAATCCTCCTCAATAAAAAAACAGTAATGACCTCATCATGTG
This sequence comes from Pseudisothecium myosuroides, assembly GCA_951799445.1. Taxonomy (NCBI): domain Eukaryota; kingdom Viridiplantae; phylum Streptophyta; class Bryopsida; order Hypnales; family Lembophyllaceae; genus Pseudisothecium; species Pseudisothecium myosuroides. Next base: position 19,244,367 of record OX637290.1, on the reverse strand, counting down.
TCATCAACACTAGACAGGTTGAGTACCAACCCATTGGCTGGCCGTGATCCTGCGTCTGTGATTCACAACGTGGTGGCTTTCAGGAAGGCATTAAAGGCCATTAAATCGTGCTCAGCAACCCCCTAACGCACCCCGAATTCAGCTTCACATATAAAAAAAGTACGGGAGTTCTGGGAATCGATCAGAGCTTGTGTCCAGTCTCCAGACAGGTCGATCGAGCTTGTACGTGCATGTAAGCATATTCCTAGGCGAGTCAGGAGAGTCTAGCTGAGTATACTTGGGGGACGACTGGGACGTCGGAGCTTGCGTTGTTTTTGTGGATACATTGGGACTATGAAGAGGCCGACTCCTGAGGGAGCCTTGCAAGTGCCTCCCACATCTGAGATGTCGCAGCAGGTTGCTGCCGTTGTGGATATTGATAACAAAATGACTAGTGACAGCGATTCTAGACTAGTAGAAGAAGCGCACATTGTGTGGACGGATCTGTGTGTGCACGCTGTCAGTGTCAAACGGCAGAAAGTAGCACGCCCCATCCTCATAGGTGCCACAGGTACCGCCATGTGAGTACATTGAGTAAATGTATATGATTTCATCTGGGACTGGTGATATTCACCGTGGTTGCTTGGTTCGTGTTGCAAAAATTGCACTACAGAGCTCAAGGGATACATCGATATGCACCGCGTTTTCTATGTTCAAACTGCAGTAAAGAGTTCGAAAAATATGTTTTCTATGTTGTAGTGGTAAAAATGCACCTCAATACTCGGAAGTCAGAAGTCAGGTTCATGAAGGGCTATATAACTTCAGGCATGACCTCGGTTGAATATGTTACGAGTATATAGAAAAAAATGCTCTAGCTGCTCTCTGGTGTCGTGCATGCGTTACAAAGTCCGGCTTGAAGTGGTCACTGATAGTGCAAAGATCAGTAGGTATTGAGTTGCAGTATATATGCAGGATTTGAGTTACGTTCTTGTATCAATGGTGTGCAGGGTACGCGGCGCCCGGGTCGCTTACGGCCATTATGGGACCCAGCGGGTCGGGGAAGACGACATTGCTGGATGCTTTGGCTGGTACATACATACATAGCTACTCGTTCGCATTGCAGCTCATCATCAATATAATTGCGCTCCAAGTGCATGTCTGATTCAAAAAAGATTAGCAGTGGTGTATTTGATCGAAGTTTGCTCAGTCCCAATGCAAACCTCAACGGTCGAATATTCCACATTCGGTTATTAACTATATATGCATGATACAGATTTTGCTGTGTGTTACAGTAAGTTACTCAGTTGCTCTGTATTCGTTCACGTTGCTGGTGCTGCAGGGCGGCTGGCTTATAATACGGTGCAGACCGGCAACATATCTCTCAATGGAGAGAAGAAGTCCTCGCTCTGCTACGGCACCGCGGTACTTATTAAACCAGTGAACCATGTTAACTTTTTTAATTTAAAATCATTAGTTTTGTGGAGACTTTAATACCAGCTATAAATCACCCTTGTTGCACTGAACCGAGTAGTTGTCGGGTTGGTTATTGCCACGAGCGAGAGGTTAATCACCTGATTGGATGATCCCTGGTACATGTGTCTCCAGGCCTACGTGACGCAACAGGATTTTTTGATCGGCACTCTGACTGTGCGTGAGAGCATCATGTACTCGGCGAGCTTGCGGTTCCCCAACACGACCACGTTCGAGGAGAAAACTGCCATTGTGGACAGCACTATCCTGGAAATGGGACTGGTGGGCTGCCAGAACACTTACGTGGGGAACTACTTTGTACGTGGGCTCAGTAGCGGCGAGAAGCGGCGCCTCAGCATTGCTTTGGGCATTCTCACTCGCCCTAGCTTGATCTTCCTGGATGAACCAACCAGTGGCCTTGACAGGTGCACGCAACAACCTACACAGATTAATAAATTATAATGAACTTACCCGAGTCTAAGTACATGCTCCGGAGAAACATTGGTGAATTTCAGGAGTTTCAAGTGCTCTGATCTTTGGGCGTGTAGTTACCCCAAAATGCAGGAATAATATAGATTTCAATTTCAGATGAGTGTCTCAATCTGCTCGGGAATGCTCCACCAAGTTTGTAAACTAGTTACACGTACCAATGTGACGGACATGAGATTTTTCTGTTACAGAAGGCAATTTAAGGACTCCGAGACCTATCCTACTAGTTAGTGTAGGATTCTATTCTACAACTTTGAACTAAATGGTACTACTGAGAGCGTCCCCTGCCATCATTCCTAGCTCCAGAGACAGGGTCTCATTTGTCATCATGTGTGCCGGTTGTAAGGTTGAGGGATTTTCATCAATGTCTCTAGTAAATGACACAAGCAAGGTTTCTCATAGTTTCTCATGCATGCTGGGTACTGCCAAGTGGATAAATAGATATTCTCTCTCCACGATTTGGTACAGGTTGATATGGTCAGTACTTATGGCTAATTTCATTAAAATTCCACGTATTCCATGTATTCCACGTGTTCCACGTGCCACTTTCCATTTCAAATTTCATTTCATTAGAATAGCGGCATTCAAAAGTGACATCTACAACTATTACAGAGTACACACATCTAGACTAAATATAGATTTCAGAAATCTAGGATTTCTATAGATTTCAAACCGCGTGATCTACGTAAATATAGGATTGTTCTAGACTTTAGATTTCTGAGAGAAATATAGATTTCAGAAATCTAGGAACCACATAGATTTCAGACCTCGCAGTCTAAACTGAAATACGTGCCAAAGTAACGAAATAACGCCATTTTAATGAAATTGGCCATACTTTCATTGAAATTATGTGTTTTCAGAGTGTCCGTATCGGCATTTAAGACTGGAATAATTAACATCATAGATCGATCTGAGATTCCTGATGGCAGTACTTACGGGAAAGTGCCAGTTTTCGTGTGAAACTACTCCATTGTCTATTTGAAATGAGTATGGCTTTGATACCATGGCAATTGTGGGTGTAGTGCTGCAGCTTATTTTGTGGCGAGGACGTTGAAGAATCTAGCCATGGATGGACGCACTGTGATTTCGGCCATCCACCAGCCCAGCAGCGAAGTGTTTGCGCTCTTCGACCACCTCACTCTCCTCTCCGGTGGGCAAACCATTTTCTTTGGAGAGGCTGCCAGGGCCCAACAGGTAATTGACGATCTGCAGTTGTGACTTCTGCACCTCTTAGGCCGAGCTACTGTCGATGAGGTTATAAACTCCATGCCAGCCATTTCTGTGCATTCCTCTGTGGGCAGACTGGGCTGAACTTGCCTGCAAGGTTGTAAGTTGTAACTGTCCTAAAATTACTGTATGTGAACAGTAATTTATGCATGCAGGCAGGCTACGTCAAGTCTCTGCTAGACCTGGCAGCATTAAGGGAGGACTTGGTCACAAGAAAATCTTGGTATTATTTTTCAGTAAGAGTGGCTTTGGCCATAATTTTTCTGTTTGCAAGATAAAAACAACCCTGCTCAGAGGTATATTTTGCTTTCTTGAATGTACATATGGTGTACATTTCAAGGTGGGCACTTTTAGTGGCCACTGCATTTGAACTTCACAAATTCGTAACTAATTTGACAAAAGGTCCCAAAAATATGAAACTACTTGGGTTAGATGCCAATTCCATTTTTTCTTCGTATAAAAATTTACTGAAAATTGTTTCAACAAGTTTCACTTCCTCCCAAATGCAATTAGCTCTTAAAAGGTTGCTTTAAGATCAAAGTACTTTACCAGGTACCCTTGATGGACTTGATATTTATAATAAGACTATTCTAAATCTTAAGTAGTATTAGTCTTACAATTGTTGCAAAAGTTTGCAAGAGCACTTTTGTCACATATTTTTGTTTGCAAAAGATAGGAGAAATGTGTGCATGCACAGGGAGAACGGGGAGGCCTTACCCCTCTGGGTATTTTTTGGGGGGCTGTCACTATACCCCCCCCAAATTTTCCAAAAACAGAAATTTGGGGGGATATAGTGACAGCCCCCCCCCCCCCCCCAAAATAAACGGGGGGTATCGACCTCCCGATCTCCCTGTGATGATGAATCATAGGAATGCTCTTCACGCTAGTTTTCATTGTGAATGTTGGATGATTTTTCTCGGATGAAAACGAGACGGATTTTGTGATAGGAGTAGTGAGTAGTGACAGAGGTTGTAACACTGAGTATTTAATGTAATAGATTTTCATATTCATAAAGAATTTTTTTTTGCAGTTTATAAGTATTCCTAAATTTTTTTTGTGACTTTGGGAGATTTTAGTATTATTTTAAACTCAAAAATTAGGAACTTGAAACATAAATTTTGGAAGGGGAAATTTCCTGTTGTAACCTAATTGATAATCAGTTGATAGGACCACACATGCTGATTGATCAACTCTTGGGGTCTGTGGCGTAGTTCTTTGCAGCCTCCAACCATCCTTGCCCTCCGATGCGAAATCCTTCCGACCATTACTTGCAAATCATCAATGCCGACTTTGACTCAGTCCGGTCCAGCCTCAAGGGCCTCCAAGTTGATGTAAGACTCGACTGCACAGTTCTTTTCGATCTTTTCATCTGAATAATCTGTGTACACAACTTCAGTTGCAACTCTGACTCTCAACTCCTATGCAATTACATAAACAAGTTCAACATATTGCTGGTTTGGACCTTTGGGGGATGTGCAGCTGGACAATGAAGAATATGTAGATCCGTTGCTGTTGAATTCAAGGATGAGTACCGAGCAAGTGGTGAAAACCCTGACAATTGCTTATCATCGGAGTGAGTATTTTGCAGCGGCACAAGCCAAAATAACTCAAATCCAGTCATACACTGTAAGTAGCCTTTCCATTCTCAAACACACAGCAAATCAAACTCCACCGCTGCAGCTGACTCTGTCCATCTGCTTCCCAAGTGCACTATATATGCTGGCTACTCAAGTTATATAATTCAATGAGTTTGAATATGGTAGTGCAATGACCCGCGCAATGAATTTTGTATGAATGTGGTGTAATTGGTGTGAACAATTGGATAAAATTCAGTTGAAAGTGGGATGTGAATCACACTATTTGAGATAAGCTTACTCTAACAGTGTAACTCACAGTATCTTCAAATTACACATAATTCTAACACAGATACCGGTATATGTACATATGCATTGAACATGTCACTCTGGATTGCAACTTCTTTGTAAATATCAGTGCCCACAGTAATTACAAGTTTTGTTGTACTCATGTGACTGGTGACTTTAATTGAATCCTCCGATGAGAACATGTAACTTACGTGCTGAATTAATTAAAGCCTTCTTCGCTGCTGCTACTGCAGAGCACCAGTGAATTCCTACAGAAGAGTCTTCTAGCGAGGAGCAGGCGCCATGGTGGCGCCAGTTTTTTAGGGCAATGCAAGACCCTCATCAAGCGTTCCTTTGTGAACATGACACGAGATTTAGGGTACTACTGGCTTCGAGTGGTGATGTACGTCATGGTGGGAATGTGTCTGGGAACAGTCTTCTGGAAAATTGGCCAGTTATACGCCTCCATCCTGGTTAGCAAACCCATTCATTTGTGCCTATTGACTTCCTACTTTCTCAATTTCATGCAAGTTGTAAAGATCGAATTCGTGATGAAGGCTTAAGTCGGATATTGTGGATTTTCATATAACTACCCCCAAAAAATTCTCTTATCTCCTCTTTACTTCCACTCTCTACAATCACATATAACATCAACTCTGTTAGATTGGCACAATTTTTTTAAATGCTATGGAGGACGATGAAGAAAATGAGATGATTTACGGAGCTAGCTAGGAGGTGGACATCTTACCTAAGGGTTGTTCAATGTTGTGGTTGAGATGCAATTTGCATATTAATTTTGTATATCTGTTGACCGAACAAGCTAATGTAAATGTCAAATCACTGCCAAATTAATGGAATTGACATTAGATTTTCAATATATCCTGAGAATCTCTCATGTTGAGATTGGATAGCTTCCTCATATCATGTTGCGATGAACGCACGGAATGGGAGCCAAATCATTCTAAGTAACCAAGTCATGTACTCCTCTATATTTTGCAGGCACGAGCGGCAGTTGTGTTCTTTGTTTCCGGGTTCTTGACATTCATGGCGATTGGCGGATTCCCCGCTTTTGTGGAAGACATGAAGGTGCTCTATCACGACCGTCTGAGCGGATACTATGGCGTGGGAGCTTTTGTGGTTGGCAACACATTGTCTTCCATTCCATTCCTGTTTCTCATTGCCTTGTCTTCAGGGACCCTGGTGTACTCCATGTCGAAATTGCATCCAGGGTTCGAGCACTACTCCTATTTCATCCTCATGCTCTTTGCAGCTTTAACGGGTGTGGAGAGCCTCATGATGGCCGTTGCAAGCGTTGTGGGACACAACTTCCTCTCTGGCCTTATCATTGGTGCTGGGCTCCAGGTTTGTGAAAGCCTTCATATCCATGAAATGCCGTTCATATCTTTATTTGAGTTTCTTTTAGTGGCGATGAGTTGTGTGGCCAGAATTTGAAGTTGTCAATGGCCAGTTGTCAAAATTAGTAAAATGGTCATATTTGTTAAAATGGTGCATTCCATTGTGTGCCCTGATTGTGTGTAGTTCAAGTACTGCCAGCCCTGGGAAAAACTAAAACTTTCAAGTGCCAAAAGCTCTAAAAAGAAGGATTGGAATAGATATGAGCAGTCAGTTGGTGTAAAGTCTAAACCAATTTCACAGAAAACTGCCATTTTACGAAATCCCAAATATGAAGTTATGTCTAGTGAGTGTTAGTATTACATGGAAGAATTTGGGTTGGATTATAATCCTTCTGTTCTGTTTTGTTGTTTTGTTTTGTTTTTATTTTTTTATTTTTTATTTTTAACAAATGGGAATCCATTGCAAATCCTTCTATTTTTTGAAATGTAGGTATTCTACCAATCCAACAAAATGTACGCTAGTATTCAAAGTGAAACTTTTGTGGAGGCTTTGAAGGTTATGCATTGATGACACTGCCCTAGATCAATGGCATTCTTCATGGTTTATTATGTTTTAATGGTTGTATGTATTGCCAACAGGGAGTCTCCATAATGTTGGCAGGTTATTTCCGATTGGCCAAGGACTTACCCAAGCCTGTCTGGAGGTACCCAGGATCATATATCTCTTTACATGCTTACGTAATTCAGGTGAGTCAACAACTCAACAACTCAACATACATCCTAGGTTTCATACTTGGGTTTTAGGGTTTAAGCATTGGGGTTATACATAATCTTATGCATATTTGAGATTCACGGAGATCAAGGAGAAATTGATACTAACACTCACGAACTATTGGGTATTTCTTTGCAGGGGCTGTTCAAGAATGACCTTCCCGGTCTCCAGTTTCAGAACATGTTGGGACCAGAGAACAAACCAATTGGTTCGGATCTCTCTGGTGCATATATCCTGAATCATTTGTATGGGGTCACTAACAAGCGATCCAAATGGGGCGATTTGGGGATCGTCTTTTCAATGATAGTTGCCTACCGAATTCTCTTCCTTGTTTTCATCAAACTGAGTGAGAAACAGGGACCGCGTCTCAAAGCGTTGGCAAGGGAGTACCTTTGTTGTGCGGCAGTACATCAAGATTGATGAGTATCTTATGGTCACATTTGTTAAAATGGCATATTTCAGAGAAATACCCCAATTTATTGCAGCACTCTAAAAACTAGTGGAGTGATATAGATTTGCTTTAGTTGGGCCACTGGTTAGAACCATTTCCTTGGAAATCTGCCATTTTAACGAATATGAGGTCCAAGTTGTTCTTAAGATTTGCGAAATACAAATTTGACTCATGGTAGTTTTTTGTTTTTTTTGAAAGATTCATGGTAGTTTTGGAGCTGAATCATGTAGTGGTATTAGATTTGTAGATAGTGGCATCTTGTAAAATTGTATGATTTGTGAAGGTCAGATTTCTCAGCAATGTATTTTCATATTTTCTGAGGTTTGACTCTCCACAATACCCCCCCATATAGGAGCAACTTTCAAAGTTTGCACCCCAAAGGAACGGGAGGTCCAAGGGAAACTGACATTTTTTAGTCCATTGCCCAAAATTGAAAATAAATGCTTTTTTTTAACATCAACCATATAAAAGTGTAGTAGACTATTCTAACAATGCGTGGAAATTTTTGCAGACCATTTGATTGCATAAATTTAAAGTTTATGACATTTGAAGTGAGAAAAAAATTCATTCCTGCAAAATAGGGTCCATAGACTTTGAGTCCTCTTGGAGTAAAATATTTGCTCTCATTGAATTTGCAACGCTCCACCATTCAGTTGTAAATCTTGAAGGGTACACTCATGCAAAATATCAGAAGCAAATATGGAGTTTAACTTACTCTAAATCACCCCTAAAATGCGAGGAGGCTAACTAAAATGACAACACACTACTCATTTTTTATGATTTCTAGTGTACTGAGGAAATTTTTAATTTTTAATCCAAATTGTGAAAACTTAGAGACAAACATTTGGAATATATGGGAAAAGTTTCAAGAACTGTAAGGTTGCAAATTTCAAGATAATAGCGTCTAAACTCTAAAGTGAGAAGAAAATTATTTTTCTCAAACCAGGCAAACACATCTCACGCGGCAGGAACAATTTTTTCATCAAGCCTTGAAGCACACGATCGACAACTCCCAATTTGAGTGCACATTCTGTGTCAAAACTTCTGCTTTATTAATTACCCAAACGGAAGTCATTTCAAAACCATGTCGGCAATTTCTTACCGAGTTCTGTGATCTTACTTCTAGCTATCTCCTGAGCTCCCAACAACAGAAACCATACTCGATCTCTACAAAACTTGGGGTAATAGGCATACAATTACTACCGTCCCGAGGTATTACGTTCATTTCCAGTTCTAATTCCGGGGTTTGTATCACTCTCCTCACTCAACGCCGCGCGCTTGCAGTGTTTAGCATCCAGCACCGGTCTCAGCAAGCTCATGGAATTTGTCTTGGTCTACGGACTCTACGTCATCAATGAAAGCTGCATCCTGAGTAACCTGCACATCCAGCAACACCACCAGATCGAACCACCATCAGATCGATCGGCAAGTTTCCAGAACTAATAAAGTTTCTCATCAAGATCAGAGGGTTTGATAATGCTTTTCAATAACATTTTTCAAACTTGCAATATTATTGGAAAATGCTTGAGCAAAGATTTAGATCATGCTTGAGCAACGTTTTCAGGAAACACTCAGATTCTGGAACATGCTTCAGCAAACATGTTCCAAAACGTTGTTCCCGTTAGACAGTTTTTAGTTGCAACGTTGAGTGTCAAAATTTGGAAGCACGAGTTAGTCTTATCAGCAAAGTTTTTGCTGTTGCAGTAGGGGGTGATTTCTAGTAGTACACGGCAACGAGATTGCAGGCATGCATGCATTGAATTTGACGTGAGGAGACTCAGACAGATGGGAATTTATACGTACTTGGATCCGTGATGGTGATGACGCTAGTCCCGCCAAAGTAGCAGTTCCAGTAATTCCGTCCCATCTTCTGATAATAGACGTTGAACGCGAACGACGCATGAGACGTAATCGTATTTGGGTTAAAGCACGCGCCGCCCGCTTGAATGGCCCCGCAATCCGCCCCCCCTTCCCCGCATGCGAAGTTCAGCGCGTTCGTCACGTCATGATCTGGTGATCCAGGTTTCGCCACGCACCACGTCTTGCCCGGGTTGCCAGACTGCACGGGCGCCGGCACAAACGTGGGCGGCGGATTCACCACAACAGGAGGCGGATTCAAAACAGCGGGTGGCGGATTCACGACAACTGGCGGCGGATACGCAACCATGGGAGGCGGATACGCAACCGCGGGTGGCGGATACGAAACCACAGGAGGCGGGTACACGGGCGTGACGGGCGCCGGGAACGGGGAAGTAGCTGGAAGTGTTGTAGTGACGATCCCGAGGTCGTAGACTAGAGACTTGTCTGGATTGAACAAGCCGAAGAAGCGTTCGCTTCCGGGGCCAGGCTTCATATTCTCATTGAAGAGCGCGAAGATGTATGCATCCACCGATTTCCCAGGTCGCAGGGGGGTGCCTTTGTTCGCGGCCACGTACTTGAGCAAGTTCTGGTTATAGATCTGGGCGTTCACGGCGCTGACGGCGATCTCATTGGTGTCGCCACCGGAGGGCCATCCGGTTTCGGAGATCAGGATGGGGATGTCGTGGTAGCCCATGCGCTCCATGGCGGAGTAGACCGCGTCCAGCTGCGCGTCCATCATGTTGCTGTAGCGCAAGCCTGTGTTGACATCCGTGACGCCCTTGTCGGGTTGGAAAAGCGCGTAGTTGAGGGAGACATTCTTCGGGTCGTCGCGGTAGGCGAAGTAAGGGTAGAAGTTTACCATGATGGGGCTGCCTGTAGAAGACAGGAAGGCTAGGAGTGCCTTCATTTCGTTCGTGATGTTCGTACGGAAGGCGCCCGACGAGGGAGGGTATGATTTTCCCAACACCTGCAACACAAGTTTCAAACTTTCAATCGCCCCACGTCTAATACCCTCAAATGGAAGTCAAAAATCAGTAGATCGAAAACATGACATAAAAATCATCACGAGTACGAAAGGCTGATATTGCAATAGTTTTTGCAATGGTTTTGCAATGACCGTCAGAGTTCTTTGAACAATTTTGTAATCTTTTAGTACAACACTTTCCCATGTATTGGCTACTATTTGAGATTACAATTACAGTTTTAGCAACAGTTTTGGCATAGATATGCATTTGGTTCCAACGAGTTCAATTCTCTTGCAACAATTTTGCAACACTATTGTTAAGGTTTGCAACAGACCATCTGGAAATTCTCAGCGAAATATGGAAACGCTACAACACAATTGCACACTACATGTTGATGTGTTGCAACTGCTAGCACTTCCGCATGGAGGGGTATGTGAAAATTCGCTGGCACTGGTCACGTACCTGGAGGTTGTGCGGAGTGCCAACTTTCACTTGGCCGTCGAGTTTAAGGTTGACGAGCGCGGTGTGGATGTTGAGCATGGCGGGGACAAGCTGCGGCGCCATCTGCGGCGCCGTGGTGAGCACCTCGTTACCCACCGCGAGGACGATGACTTGCGTAGCGGGCATGTACGCGGCGATGTTGGACTGCACCCACGACTGCGCGGCCGCGGAGCTGCTGGCCAGCAGCGGGATGGATTCCGTCCCGATGCCCACCACCAACTTGATGTTCGAATTGGCGAACGCCTGCATGATGGCTTGGTCGGCGTTGTAGATCTTCACATAGCGGAAGGAGGTCGAGAGAAGCAGCTGTGCCGTTTGAGTGGCGGACGGCAAATTGTTGCCGAGCGTGCCGTAGTTCACCCCCATGGAGCCACCCTCTGGACCATAACGGAATGCCACATGGTTAGCATAACAATCAGACATATTTCCCACATGAAAGCTTACATTTTAAGAATCCAACTGATGCTCTGTGCACCGTGATTTTGCGCTAACTAGGTTGTCCTGATGAGGAGTAGCTAGCGCACGGCTGCGCTTTCGTAAAATCATGTCACCGAGACGCCATGTTCTTCAGGTGACACCGAAAGGTTGTTCCATGGCGAGAATGGACATATTGTCTACATTTCACGGGGTTGTGTCACCTCAGCAGGATAATTCTCGGACAGGGAAGCCTGGAGTTTAAGAATCAAACTGAAGCACTGAGGTTGAGAACTTCAGATTGTTATGACGTACTTTAGTTATGCGTTATTTTTATGTTGCAAAGTTCAGGTGACGCCCAAGCTATGTGCAATGGAGGGTATGTGATGTGACCTCAGCCATGGTTCAAGAGGTAATGACAGATGGTGGGTGTGTCAATTTCTCGCACATGAAACCTACATTGTGAGAGTCAATGTGGTGCACTGTGTGCTGAGGTTTCAACTTAACTTCCTCGATCTCGCACATGAGCTTTGCTTTAATGTCACCAGGAGGCCATGTATTCTAGGTGATACCAGTGCATGTTCTACGGAGAGAATGTACTTGTCGTGAACATTTCAGAGGGGGTGTCACCTGAGCAGCACTCGTGCCCATTGGACAAGACCTAGGGTTTAGCATTATCAATGAAGCTTGGCAAGAGCGCCAGTCCGGACGCACTGACCACAGATGGCAACATGAAACTCAGACATCAACCTTCAGCACATCGGCGGTGGAGTGACCAGTACAGACAGGTTTGCGACTTGGAAATTGCAAAACCACATAAAACGGCTGGATACAGATACAACAAGCTAGTAAGCAGCAAAATTCCTACTCAGCACTATAGAAACGACCTACTCCAGTCTTGACGTGTAGAATACACAAGACACAAGGCAGTGTGGTTCACCCTCCACATTGCGCCATTAACAAGCAAATCTAGACCTGGTCCATGAAGAAACTTCAAGCCCCATATCAATGCTACAACTTACGACACTGCAATTCTCGCATGGTGGTCGAAAAAAACAGAGCACAGCCATGTCCATTGCAATCACCTCACTGTTTCAAGTCCACACGCAGTCACAACCAGAATAAAAAACTGAGAGTGAAGGAGGAAAAATGTTGAACCTGCGAGACGGAAGCAAGCCAGGAGAACGAGGACAAGCCGAAGGCAGCGGCTGACACCCTGCATTGCCGCCATCGTCACGTTTTCTCCAGCTAATTCGCACAAAAACACTCACCCCAGCCCAACCCACAGCAAACTAAAATGACATTGTCTAGACAATCTGATACTCCAAAACCTCCTCACGAGCTGTAGTCGTCCTGGCGAGCGCTCAACTGCAGCTAGCTAAGGTTAACTTAGTTGTCTATCTATCATGCCCCAGCTGCTACCCGTTGCAATACCACCAAAAAACAGCTCACGAACGTTGAAGGACACATGTAGCAGCAGCCAAGTTAGTGCAGGTGCTGTCGCTGCAGCAGAGCCTGGGAACGAAGGTAGAAAATATAACCAGTTAAGAGTTATTCGTGTGCAGAGATTTGAATCAGCTACTGTGGAAGAAGATTTGTATGCGGGGCGTGATTTGTAGACTGTGGTGGCGGCAGCTGCAGCTGCTGCAGCTGAGAGGGCTTCTGGGCCATGATATCAACGGGTACGTCCGGCCTGAGACCTGGGTCTCCGTTCCTGCTGTCAGGCCCCGTCTTCGTCTCACTCTGTCACTCTCGCGCTATGTAAGTTATCATGCTCTTCTGCCATGGATTCAAAATAGCTCTGAGTACACAGAAGTTGACGAACGGTGAAGTGGAGGAGTGGATGATAGGTTGGTTCACTCATTATCAAGCTTATGTCCGGCTAAAGAATGTCTTAATAAATAAAGATAATGAATAAGCTTACATACTCATTGTGTGGAATGTTTAAGGGACTGTAGTGTAGGACATAGGAAATAGGGTGCAAATTTCAAAAAAAAATTCCATAGAACTTTGACCTATCATATCTTTCGTATATAAATATCCATGACTTTTTTTATTTACTTATGTGTAATTGAATGTAAATATTCAAATTTCATTTTTTATTTACTTATGTGTGATTTGTCTTCTACATGTGTGTACTGCGAAGGTGCAACCATGTATTCTATAGGGTTTGGAATTTGCAAAGGCCTTCACAAACCCAAGATAGGAACACCTGCAGCACTACACACCCATAAGTGCATCCCCTTTATAACATGAACCTCATAGGTAGACAATTGTGACTATTAAAGAAATGTGTTTTATAATAGGTGATTCAACCTTACATCGTATCCACTTGCGATTACAAAATGCACTACTAGAAAATTCAGTTTTTTGGTTGATTTGGTTCACTTTTTTGTTGATTTGAACACTAATCTGTTGATTTGAACAAAAATGATCAAAAAAGTGAACCAAGTCAACACGACCAAATCAACCAAAAAATTGAATTTTCTAGTAGTGATGTTAGATTTGCAGCTTCAGCAAAGTATTTATTCAAGATTAAAGGCACCTATAAAAAGGGCTTTAGGTTTGTTCCAACTTGTGGGTGCTTCTTTCTATGCTAGATTACACTATTGTACACAGTGGTTATACGTGCCAACAAAACATTTCTATTAATAGATGATAGAATTTTAAAGATACTATTTTTTTTAAATGTATGGAAAATAACAATTTTTTAATTTTTAGGCATCTCCTTAATCACATTCACCAACTTTAATTAATTATTTGAAAAATAATGTTGAACCTAACCAGTGGATATAATGTACTCCAATGGCTTACCTTAAATTGAGAAGGTTGGAAAAATTATAATTTATATAGCATGTAGTACGTTTTATTATGGACAAATTTCAAAGAATGGCTTTGGAAAAAAAAACTTTCTATATGTTTGAAATTTTTCTATAATTTTTAATTGGAAGATTCAATGAAATCATAATCAAATTTTGGAGGGTGAAAATTAACTTGAAATCTCACATTTCCTTATTAGATTTTAAGTTCTTGAGTTAATGTATGATGCATAAATGTGGTCTAAAATTCTTCTAACAATGCAATTTATTCCACTTTGATTGAGTTGCCTCCTTTACGTAAATAATAAAATTCTATTGATCATATTTGTACCAACTTGTCTCCTCAATAAGTAGTGAAGTACATCTCTGAAACCTTGAAAGTTACGGAATGATAGAACAACTTGACAATGTCCGCAATCACTCCAAACAATCTAAAAGCTAAATATCTTACTTCACTTGAGTAAGTAGTGAAGTACATCACTGAAACCCTGTAAGTTATGGAATGACAGAACAACTTCACAATGTCTATCTTACTTCACTTGAGTAAGTAGTGAAGTACATCTCTAAAACCCTGAAAGTTACGGAATGATAGAACAACTTCACAATGTCTATCTTACTTCACTTGAGTAAGTAGTGAAGTACATCTCTAAAACCCTAAAAGTTACGGAATGACAGAACAACTTCACAATGTCTATCTTACTTCACTTGAGTAAGTAGTGAAGTACATCTCTAAAACCCTGAAAGTTACGGAATGACAGAACAACTTCACAATGTCTATCTTACTTCACTTGAGTAAGTAGTGAAGTACATCTCTAAAACCCTGAAAGTTACGGAATTACAGAACAACTTCACAATGTCTACCATCACTCCAAACAGTCCAAAGGCTAAATATCTCACTTCACTTGAGTAAGTTAGTAAGAAGTCAAAATATCACTTCTAGTAATGGGTACCGGTAGATAACTTAACTTAATAAGCTTAATGTGGTCGAGTTGTGATAACAAAATGTTAGATTTGCAACTTGGACAAAGTAATTATTCAAGATTAAAGGCCTCTATGAAGTGGTTGGTAGGTTAGTTTCAATTTGTGAGTGCTTCTTTCTATGCTAGGTTATACTACTATACCAAGTGGTCATGGCCGCCAAAAAATATTTCTATTAATAGATGAAAGAATTTTGAAGATATTATTTTTCTT
Source organism: Pseudisothecium myosuroides (assembly GCA_951799445.1). Taxonomy (NCBI): domain Eukaryota; kingdom Viridiplantae; phylum Streptophyta; class Bryopsida; order Hypnales; family Lembophyllaceae; genus Pseudisothecium; species Pseudisothecium myosuroides. Next base: position 19,229,012 of record OX637290.1, on the reverse strand, counting down.
TTAAATTGTAAAGAAAAAAAGAAAAAAATTCTTTTTAGGCATCTCCCAAATCACATTTGCCAACTTTAACCCCTAAAAGCCCGTTGTCCCTTCGGGGAACAAATGCGTTTTTGGGCAGGTACCTACGGGCTGAAATTGTGTTCTGATTTTTTGAATTTTTTTTTTGGAGATAGAAAAATTGATAAGCTTTGTGGGAATATAATTTTTTTCTCAATCGGTGCCCGGAAAAAAAAGTTATGACCAAATAAGCTGAAAACAAGGGACGGGGGGCAGCTCGGGCAGCAAAAAAAAATGGACAAAAATTTGAATTTGTTTTTTTAATATTTTTTTTCTCATAGATTATATTTTTGTCTATCTCAAAAGCTTTGATTCATTTCATTTGGATTTGTTAGGAGGAAGTTATGGACATTCTTGTTTTTTGGGCAGTTAGAGCATCTTCTTGAAAAAAATAACTTGTAAGATTCATTTCAGAATGCATATTTTGTAATTTTTCAATTTTTTTTTTGAATGATTTAGTTTACTTGCTAGAACAATCTCACCATTGGGATTAGTGCATTTTAATTCCATCTAAAATATATGAATATTTTAGATTTTCCTTCTATCTTGTACCTACTTCTACTTTAAAAAAATTTTAAGAATGATAATTAAGTTTTTTTGAATTTTTGTTTTCCCTAGACTCTCAACTCAATTCTCCACTATAAAGATTTAAAGCTCAAAACGTTGTAGTGCAAAAAATTTAAGTTAAAAATGTTTAAAGTCGAAAAATCTGGTACCGCAATGTGCTGAAAAACTTGTTTTTTCCACTTTAAACGCAGATATCTTGCAATCTGTGTAGTCAAAAATTCTGAAATTTTTTCTACACATTCTCATGCCAATTAGGTGTAAGATCCTACGGTTAGATGTGAAAAAAAATAATTTTAATTTTTTTTTACTTTTTGTTATAGAAATGGCAGTTTTCAATGTTTTTTGGCAGAAAAAAGACCTTCGGCCTTTAGGGGTTAACCCCTAAAGGTCCAAACACTGTTTTTTGACAACATAGTGATTTTGGGCAGCTCACTACGAGTGGAGTTTTTATTTTTTTTCTTTGAAATTTTCACACAAGATGTGCCCGAGGAGTATCTTTAAGGCCCAACAATTTTCATAACTTTTGACTACATGGTTAAAAAGTTATTGTATGATATGTAATTTTTGGTGTATGGCGGGCAGCCCGGGCAGCTCAAAAAATTCTTTAAAAATCATTTTTTTTTAAAATAAAAATTTGAAATTGGTTCTTTAGACTTATATGTACGTGGAAAGCTTTAAATCATTCCATTTGGATTAATGAGTCAAAAGTTATGAGGATTCTTAGTTTGAGGGTAGTTATGGAATCTCTACTCTAAAATAAAATTTGAAGTCCTTTATTTCACTCAATTTCCAATATTTTTGAAAAAAAATAAAAACATTGGATGTAGATTATTTATTACAACATTACAACCGTTGGGATTGGCATTTTTCAATTCCATAAATAAATTCTTAACAATTTAGTGTTTTGAATCATTCTCTACTTCTTTCTACTTACTATTTTTTTCCTATATGTTGTGCAATTTCAAATGATCTGAAAATTTTAAAGAATGGCTTTAAAGAAAATACCTTCCTATCTCTTTGAAGTTGTTCCATAACTTTTGATTGGAGGCTTCAACAAAATCATAATCAAATTTGGGAGGGTGAAAGTAAACTTTAAATCTCACATTTCCTTACTAGATTTTAGATTTTTTGAGTTGATGTATGATGCATAAATGTGGCCTAAAATTCTTCTAGCAATGCAATTTATTCCAACTTGATTTGAGTTACTTCTTTTAAGTAAATAATCAAATTCTATTCATCATATTTTTACCAACTTGTCTCCTCAGCAAGTAGTGAAGTACACCTCTAAACCCGTGAAAGTTATTGAATGACAAAACAACTTGACAATGCCCACCATCACTCCAAACAGTGCAAAGGCTAAATATCTTACTTCACTTGAGTAGTAAGAGGTCAAAACAGCACTTCTAGTGTTGAGTATTACTATACCAATACATAACTTAAGTTACTAAGTTTAATGTAGTTGAATTGAGTCCCCAGCCATTTTCACCATATTGTTGCAAGTTTATCACTAACAACATCTCCACTCTTTCACTTGGAAGGGGCTTCCCTTGGTCTATGGCAAGCCCACGCTTTAATTTGTACCTTTACTGCAAACTCGCCATTGCCCAATCCTAGAGCAAATTCATCAAAAACCATGCAGCACACAAAATTGTGTAGTACCTCGGCATTTGCACTTGGAGTGCGGATTTTGGGAAGCATCGTCTTGTCATCACTCTATTTTATTGTCAAGAAGTCCAAACTTAGAATAGTGGTTAGAACATTGCCACCGTAGGGCGATTAAATCCCTACAATTAAGCGACGGTGGCAAGGCTTAATGATTGCAGAGTGCTTGGTGAGTTGGGTCCCCCCAGCATGGTCTGGGACTTGAGTATTTTAGTAGTGTGATTTCTTCCAACTCATAATGATTGCACTAAAGTCAAATTCAAATTTGAGTTGGCTCTTGACTCCAATTGATCTTTGTACTCTCCAACCGCTCCCCGCCCATACCGCTGTGCAAAAATTGGCCAACTTTGGGCTTGATCAATAAATCTCCCCGCCCATGCTAAGTTGAGGTACTCAAACAAAAATGTGGCGCCCGATACATTAAAAAAGTGCCTAGCACCACGGTGGAGGTTGATTTGGCTTAGAGTCCTAGAGTATGGAGCCCTGACCCATTATGTTGAGCAGGGGTAGCGATGCTCTTAGTGAATATTGTCTCTTTTAAATCAAACAATAGACTGAAAAAAATTGAATCCAATACTCTCTTGCCGAGCCATTACATCGAGTGCATGTTTGGCCCAACCCGTTCCATATTCTCAAATTATGAGTTGCACTGGCATGGCATTTTGACCATGCAGTGATGGAGATGTTCTAAACCAACAATGTTTTAAGCTTAGAGAATTTGCAATTGTGTCTCGGTAAACAATCCATGTATCAACAAACGTGGGGCATTTTACAAGGCCCGCATAGTGTCGGGTTGTTTTTAGAACAAATTGATCCAATGGTAAGTCGGCAATCCAAATGTCGAATGGACATTTCCGTATTATAAAAAGAAGGAAAGAAAAGAATCTTCATTAAAGAAAAGACTTTTCATGGAAACAAGGGAAGATTGAATTATTTGGCACACTTAACAATTTGGAAAAGGGTTGACAATAATGATTATTTATACCGGGAGCCAACTTGCAAGCCCTTCACATTTTGCCGATTCCGGGGGATTGCATACTGAGGCTGTAGAAGTGACAAACTCTATAACGGTTGCATTGGGGCGCATATTTTATTCCAAATCACTCAACACTTGGCAAATAATCCCTATATCGGCAAAGGGAGGGGCATTCCACGAGGCCCGTATAGTGTCGAGCTTTTTTTAGAACAAATTGGTCCAATGCAAAGCTGACAATCCAAACGTCAAATGGACTTTTTCACATTATGAAAAAAAAGAAAAAAAGAAAAAAAGAAAAAAAGAAAAAAAAGAATTTACATTAAAAAAAGACTTTTCATAGAAACAAGGGAAGGTTGAATTGATTGGCACACCTAACAATGCGGAAAAGGCGGTTGACAATGATGATTAATTCTACTGGGAGCCAACTTGTGGGCCCTACACATTTTGCAAATTTGCCAATTCCAAGAGGTTGCATATTGAGGCTGTGATGGACCCCGTAACAGTTGCATTGGGGAGCATATTTTATTCCAAATCACTCGGCATTTGGCATAGTGCCGATACTGTCACATTTGTTGAGACCACTACAAATGCTCTTACATGCAATAACTTAACCCTTTACTGCTCAAGGGGACCAAAAGTATCCTCATACAGTTTCAAGTCCAATTCAAAGTGCTGTAACTTTTGCATCCAATGTCCAAATTCAATAAAACATGTTGTGAAATTTGTGTTTCAAGACTTCTCTCTTGATGGTTGCAGCTTTGGGGCTTGTATCTCCTTCATCCAATGTTTGTTTTCAATTAAAATTTGTTGGATTATGTTCCCTTTGAAGTCTAGTTATTGTGGTAAAAAATTTATGTCAATCCAAGTTTTTTTGGAATGTTTGAGAGCTATTTGAAGTTCAAAATCCCGACATTTTTGGATTACAATGAACTTCGGTGGCTTGTTTCTTCTTTGTACAATGTCCGTTTCCAATATAATTTTTTTTGGAAAAGTAGAATATAGTAGTATAGTTTGTATGGCTAAAATTTCATATCAATCCAAGAATTTATGAGTGACTAAGAAGCATTCTAGTAGAAAAAGGTTCAGCCTTGGATGTGTTTTTTGCAACTTTTTTTGCAATTTTTTGACATTTCAAAGCCATTGTGCAAACACAACGAGTCAATTGAATGATATTTTCTTTCACCAATGTGTTTCTATGTTGGTTTTGAATCACTTTATAGTTTAAAGTTTTTTCATTTGAATAGGTTTAAAAATCAAATTTCACCTTCAAACGTGTTGCTAGGAAAATTTCAGCATCCTTTTTCAACATTGAAACATTATAATCTTGCAATCTATATGGCCAAATGACTCCAAATTTGATTCACGTCATCTATACAAAATAGTGAAATTAGGTTGCTTTAGCAATTTGGTTGCCTTATCCTGCAAAAGTTACTTTACAAGTCATCAAAATCAACAAATACTTCTACAAATATTTCCATTTGTACACATGGAGGTTCATAAGTCCCAATTACAGCAATACTTTTATTCAAAAGTAGTGCGTTCTTGTACAATGACTGGTAAATGTTAGTAAAAGTAGTGTCAAATATTGAGAAATTAGTATGGGGCAACCTAATTTCACTATTTTGTGTACAGCACGTGCACTACAAGATTGGACGGTTGAGATCTTTGTAACTTAGTTCGTGACATTTAGATCTAAGGTACCCCTCCCCCCCAATTCCCAACCAGTGACCCATTCCCAACCTATAGATGCACGTATTTTTGACCATGCTTAGAATGCGATTTCTGTTTTGTTTTCAAGGTTGGAACTAATAAATACATGACACATGTCCCAAGTTGTGAAAAAAATTAGGAAATAATGATTAGATAAAAAGTTATTGAATGATCGGAATTGGAAGAGTTTAGACATTGGCCATGGGTCCGGTGCACTTTTTGCCTCCCAAAATTCATAGTAATTTCAATTCAAGCGATAAAATTACCAATTTTTTTGCAATCCACGTCATTTCTATTGATGTACCTCTGAAAAATATTTGTTTTCCCAACACTACTCCAGATCATGTCAGAATTCCTTATTCGGTCGGTTATGGGGGTTACCTTATAACAATTCAAAAGCAATGATGTTTTTCAACCCAAAAAGACCTTGGGCTTTGAGGGGTCAACTTTTGTATTACTGCCACAGTGTGATCCAGTGAGTGACCAATTCAATGGGACACCTGAATGCAGCTTAACTTAGTTATGAATTAGGAAGAAAACATCAACCCTAATTAAGTACAGTACAGCAGTGCTGCCAGTGACCCTGTAAGTTTACATCACATCAACCGCAAGCACGTTGCATGTGGCCACCCAGCCAGTGACGACCCACAGGGATCCTGTGGCCTTCAGCCCTCGCCATGCTCGTGAGACATACCACGTGATTGCAAACATTCGACCACTGGTGTTTAATTACATGCTTTGTTATAAAAAAAGTATTGGAAATTCATACACCTCACAAACTTAACTTACGGTAACTACACCTTAACCCCAAAATGACAAAGAGGACAGGAAGTGTCCTCACAGAGTTTCAAGTCCAGTTCAAAGTGCTGTAACTTTTGCATTCAAGGTCCAAATTTAATAGGACTTGTTGGGAAAGTTGCGTTCTCCCTTCTAGTTTGTGTGGTAAAATTTTCAGATCAATCCAAGATGTATTGATTTTTTGGAAGCCAATCGAAGTTCACAACTTCAATTTGAGTTCACCAAACTGCATTTTAAGGCTGCAACTTCGGGGCCTTGTATCTCCTTCATCCATTGCTCATTTTCAATAAAATTTGTTGGGTTTTGTTCCCCTTGAAGTATACTTGTTGTGGTAAAGTTTTCATGTCAATCCAAGTTGTTTTGAATGTTTGGGAGCAATTCGAAGTTCAAAATCCTGCCATTTTTGGAGTGTAGTGAACTTTGGCGGCTTGTTTCTTCTTCATACAGAGTCCATTTTCAATAATTCTTTTTGGAAACGTTGCGCATACTAGTCTTGTTTTTGTGGCTAAAATTTCATGTTAATCCAAGAATGAATGAGTGACTGAGAAGCATTCTAGTAGAAGGAGGTTCAGCTTTAGATGTGTTTTTTGCAATTTTTCTTGATGATTTTTGACATTTCAAAGTCGTTTTGTAGACACAATGATTCAATTAAATGAATTTTTTTTTCACCAATGTGTTTGTATATTAGTTTTGAATCTTTTTGTAGTGTAAAGTTTTTTCATTTGAGTAGGTTTAGAAATCAAACTTCACCTCCAAATGTGTTTTTGGGAAAATTTCAGCATCCATTTTCAACACTAAAACATTATGATCTTGCAATCTATGTGGCCAAATGACTTCAAATTTTGTACATGTCATCTAAAACATGTACACTACAAGATTGTACGGTTGAGATTTGTATAACTTGAAGACATTTAGATCCATAAAGCTTCGAAGCAATGATGTTTTTGAACCCCAAAAATTGAATGTCACTTTGGGGTTAAATCGACCGTTTAAGCTATTCAGCTGATTTCAGCATGATTCTCATTATTATATTGGAATTTTTTTGTGGGGTCTCGTTGGTAGTCCAAAGGGGATTCTAAATTCTCTGAGAATGCATTTTGAGTAAACACTGTATGAATAAACTATGAATATTCAAAGTGCTGAAAATAGGGGTGTCTAAAACCGACCCTAGACTCTTATGAACAGTGGGAATTTATTTTAAGCAAGAATTTGTAGGGGTTGGTTTTAGAAAGGGATTAAAATTAGGTGTAGTTACCTTAACCCTTGAAGGACGCTATGGCTGAAGAGTGGTCCATGGATGACTTCATTGTTCACTGCAGAAAACCAAAAAAATACACCTATTGATCCAATGATCAAAGCAGTTTTGGTGACTAAGGTAGTCTGCTCTAAAAGCAACCACTAGCACAGAGATACATTTGGCTTTCTTCAATGTACCATCAATGTACATTTTAGGAGGTGGAAGCTTTTGATGACTACTATATTTCAACTTCAAAAATTTATAACAAATTTTCCAAAAGGTCCAAAAAATATGAAACAACTTGGGTTGGATGCCAATTCTGTTTGCTTCCTACAAAAATTTGTTGAAGTTTTTTTGGAAAAGTTTAGCTTCCCCCCAAAGGCAATCAACTCTTAAAAAGTCGCTTCAAGAAAATACTGTCTTACCTTAGCCATAGGGGGTTGTGTCCTTGAAGAGTTAATGTTTGTGTAGTAGATCAAAATTTTATTATTTATGAATGTTTTTATATGTTTTTTTTAAAGGACGACACAACACATTTTTGTTTTATGTTGAAATTTATTTTAGTTTGATCTCCTCCTTGATTACCTATCTGATACTATGACTATAAATTAATATGCATTTGATGGCTTATTTTTTGCTTTTACAAATTAAAAGACTTGCAATTGGGTGGAAGTTATCATAGTGAGTAAGTTGGGTAGTTAGAATAAACAAGTGACTCCCCATCTAAGTTCAACATCTAAAAAATTGATAAAAGGTTTTTAGTAGTATAAATGAAAATTTGTCCTTATTTTGTGGTTGGTTAATTTGTATTTTTTATGAGGCCACAATTCACTTAACATTGTATGCCATGTAGTATGGGTCACTAAATCATTGTTGAAGACTCAATAATATAGGGAGAATTATCCTTGTATGAGTTAGGGAAATTAAGCCACCTCATCCCTTGGAAGAACATTCTTTCTTTGATAATTGGACTATTTTAAAGTTAAAAGAGATCCTTCTACAATTCATCAAATTTTTCATGAATTTAGGGTCAATACTACTCTTGATACTTTATTAGTTGCATAGAGAAATCTTTGGAAGTCATTTTTTGCCACTAATGATAAAATTTAGAAAATTTGAATTCATATTTCGAATGAGTGATTCCAAACCACTTCGGAGAGGCCAAAAAATACAAAATTTGCCAACTACAAAATACTAGGGACCAAATTTTTACATTTTATTCTTTGAGGAACTTGCCTATACTAAGGGAGAGGTACTCAATGGCATCCCTGCATCCAATGGCGTCCCTTTCTAGGTAGGGGCGTCATTTCATAGCCTAAATAGAAACAGACCAAACATGGCTTATTATTTTTTGACTAAAATAATAAGACATGTATGGGCCACCTAGAATTGAGTTTCAGAATGACACACCTTCCTAGAACGGGACGCCATTGGGTGCCTCTCCCTTATTAGGGGATCAACTTTCTTTTCTCCCATCCTCAAAGTGTGACGAGTAATATCTTAAGTTGTTCCCTTAAGTATAATTACTATACTAAAAAACTATATTTTGTGTTTTTGATACTAAATGTCAACTATTGTAATTATTAGTTTAATGTTTTTTTATCGCTATTATAAGTATTGCCTTCACTTGTAAAGCTAGTTATGTATGTAACACATGATACTATATATATTTTTAGTATAAGGTAGGAGGCTTAGAAATGGAGCATCTAAGGGCTGGTCCACCTTTTTCATGTATTTCCTTGGACGGGAATATTTTTAGCTCATTTTTTAGACATAGAGAAATTGATGAGGAATGTAGCCCAAGTGGTTTTGTATTTTTCCAAGCATTTTTGAATTACTTATGAATTTTCAAATGAGTTGGATTGTAGGACTCTATTTGTAATCCTAGGTCTTTCATAAACGATTCACTTGCAATTCTAAATAAAATTGGGGAAAGCAAAGAGAATGATTGGCTCTTGCAATTAATAATGCTTTTTTCCTTGATTCATTCAATGACTATACTAGTCAATTTCAGAACCAACTCATGTCCATTTCACACCCTTTTTATAGGGTCCATTCTTAATGCCCGCTCCGTTTTACAGCCTCCTACCTTAGTTACCTCACAACTCTAATACCATATTTGGTGGTCAGTGGTCACCATTGACCGCAATGCTTTTGAACAGAGTGTTCATTTCACCAGTCACAAAATGTATCCCCCTGATCTTGAAATCTAGGAAATGGAATTGATTTAGCGAACTGTGTATGGAGTGGAACTGAATGCAAGCAGCGACACAATTGACTGCAACGGCTACCCTTCCTCCGTCCAGTCCCTGTGACATATTGACAGCATTTCAAAATTCCCCTGGACGGCTGCTTCATAAAAATCCATTCACTATATTCCACACTGAATAGGGGTTTAAAGGCCGGGGTGAACTGACCCCCACTCGGCCCTGCGGTCTGACCCTGTTTTCCGCACAAATTTTTTTTTGCAAATTTTGAATTCATATTTGGGATCAGAGACCCCTAATTAGTTTAATGAGATCAATTATATTTCCTGGATTGGCCCAAAATAGGGGGCTTTTTTTTACATGCACCCCGGTAAGGTCGAGCGAGGGGTTCAATCCACCCCGATCGGTTTAAGGGGGTCATACTAAGAAATTGACATTTCACACTATATAAACATTTACACATGTTCACTGGTTACGTTCTATATGTAATTACAGTGAGGCAAGTCCCTTTAACCCCTAAAGGACCAAGCTGCGTTTTTTGGCAACATAGCGATTTTGGGCAGCTCACTACGAATAGAGTTTTTATTTTTTTTCTTTGAAAATTTTACACAACATGTGCCCGAGGAGTAGCTTTAAGGCCCAACAATTTTCATACCTTTTGACTTCATGGTTAAAAAGTTATTGCATGATATGTGATTTTCATTGTTCGGCGGGCAGCTCGGGCAGCTCAGAAAACTTCTTTAAATAATTTCAAAAAAAAGAAAAAAAAAATTGAAATTGGTTCATTAGATTTATATAGAAGTGTGAAGCTTTGAATCATTCAATTTGGATCAATGAGTCAAAAGTTATGAGGAGTTGAAGTTTGTGGGTAGGTATGGTTTTGAGAGACTCCATACCTACCCACAAACTTCAACTCTTCATAACTTTTGACTCATTGATCCAAATTGAATGATTCAAAGCTTCACACTTCTATATAAATCTAAAGAACCAATTTCAATTTTTTTTTTTTTTTTTTTTGAAATTATTTAAAGAAGTTTTCTGAGCAGCCCGAGCTGCCCGCCGAACAATGAAAATCACATATCATGCAATAACTTTTTAACCATGAAGTCAAAAGGTATGAAAATTGTTGGGCCTTAAAGCTACTCCTCGGGCACATGTTGTGTAAAATTTTCAAAGAAAAAAAATAAAAACTCTATTCGTAGTGAGCTGCCAAAAAACGCTATGTTGCCAAAAAACGCAGCTTGGTCCTTTAGGGGTTAATTTTTTGGTCCCCTTAATACCCCTATTCAGTACAGAACCACTTGGAAGCAACCTTTTGGGGGGGGCACCATGGGGCCAGAATGCACCATTTTGAATTTTGAATTTATAATAGTAGTCTTTTTTTTCTAGAATTTTTCCATTTCTATTTAAAATGTGGATGAAGTCACCTAATTTGGATGAAATTAATTGTGGCCAATTGGTAACACTACTGTTATTCAACAAAATTAATTTCTAATTTTCATCGAATCTCTACTTTTCGATGAATAACAAGAATTAACACTTAACAAAAAACACTTAATAAAAAATACTTTAATCAGGCGGCACTTTTTGGTCCAACAAATGGATGAATGTAGAAATATAGTGCTTCACTAAATTTAATCCCGAAAGGACCATCATGTTTAGAGGCCCAATACCACTTTAAAATACTCATCCCCAAAGCAAGGCCAAAATCTTCATCAATAATTATTTCTTAACAAATCCAACCTTAGGACCTTTTAGTTGGTTTGTTCAAGTACATTGTCCTAAAATTTTGGAGCAAATATCCCTATCAATTGCAAGCTCACTGTGCCTAAACTTCAAAATGTAGGCTTTTCTAGCCCTTCCAAATAGTGAAGTTTTGTCTTTTAATTTTTTAGAAAATAACTCATATGTCTTATAACTTGTGCACTTTGTGAATATGTTGGAAAATGGGTTGAAAACATGCGAAAAAAATTTTAACACAAAAAACTTTTATATTCATCTTTAAAAGAATTGTAAAATGGAAGGTTGTAATAAATGAGGAAAAACTAATATGCTTATAACTTTTACAAGAAATTGAAAATTGTTAATTACAATGGTACAAATTCTCTAGTAAACAATTAATATCCTTTTTTATTATTTTTATTTGAAAAATGTCAAAATTCAAAGCAAAAGACGACTTTGTATGATTTTTCTACCTTCATTGCCCACAAAATAAAACTCCTCATAACTTTTATCTCATTATTCAAAATTGAATGGTTCAAATATTTTTGTGTAGTTATCAATCTACACAATCTCCAAAAAATAATTGATATTTTTTTTAAATGTATTTTTTGCTGCCCAGTTTGACATTGAATTTTTTTTTAAACTTCTCAATTTTGCAATATTTATCAAAATGATGTGAAACAAAACTTCAATGTACAGATTATGATGAGTAGCATTCATTCTAAAATTTTCATGCAGAGCTTGCTCAAATTCTCAAAAAGCCAAAAGTGGGCTCCTTGGTCCTCTGGGGATTAAGTGATTGCCATTCTAGCACTTTTTCAAAAAGAAAAAAAGGAAACTCCTCCTTGGAAGTGACAAATGGAAAGCATCAACCTCAAAATTTGTCAACAAATTTGTTGAAGGATTACTCGCCCCAATGATGTTAAGGTAAACATGCCTATTACGAAGCAAATCTCTATATTTTATTCTAAGTAGGCACTTCAAAGAAGTTATTTGTCAACTCTTAGATTTCTCAAAGATTGAAAAATTTGAGAGAAGACATTTGCAAGTAGAATCAAGACATTCCGACAAGAAATGAATTTTTGGTGATTTTCAAAGTTTGTTGGAACAAAATTGGTAAAGCATGGGTAGACCCATGCTAAACCACACAATGACATGTCCTTTTTTCAAGTGCATTGTCATGATGCTAAATATGCATTGTAGGCCATCTAAGGCCTCAATGGCAAGAAGTGGCCCATCAAGGCTCAAAGGTTTAATTACAATCCTCCTACTTCATGTATGTATGTGCATGTTAAATATTTGCTATTTCAATAGGAAGCCTGGTTAAGCTACCTCCCAGGTTAAGACGTCTGCGTGAGCCCAATCTACCTTGGTTTTTCTTTAATGGCCACCATTCCTTTAAAAAAGATAAAAAATAGGAAGCCTAGTATTCAATTATTAGAGTAACTTGATTACATGACTAATGACATAAATATTTATACTTTTTGTTGAATAACTTCAGTTAAGCCATTTATTGATTTGTTATTATTTATTAGTTTTCATTTGCATATTTCCATATTATTCTATTGAATTGATCGTGTTATATCTTTACAAAAATTTCAAATAATATTAGTAGTAGTTTATTTTTCCAAACCCAAAGTTAAGGTATATGAAAAGTCAATTTTGATACTCGATTGGGTTTGGAACTGCTACTATATGTTTTTTATATTGTTGCTATGAACTACTATCTTAGTTGGACTTGCCAAAAACAAAAAAACATAGATACAATTTATTGAAATGATTGCAAAGACCCCAAATAAGGTATTTGTTTATTAAAACAACTCAAAGAGTCCAAATACATGTTGATTGTAAATTGAATTGACTACAATCAAAGTTGTATTCTTAATGCCTACTCTTTACAAACAAGCATTTGACAAGTATAGAACTAGAGACAAAGAATTTAAATGACTTCGATGAAGCTCTTCAATGACCCAACATAAGCTCTTCACATAGATTTTCCAACGATTTTGGAGAGTCCCCATTCCTATTATGATTTCCTCAACTCATGGAGATTACATTGTAGTTAAGAACATGAAAAAGAATCAAATGGAAGATATCTTGAAATAGCCCAAAAAGTCTTATAAGGATGAGTACTCCATTGAAGAATGTTAGGCTTGCTATCAATGATTTTTCTTAAATTTTTTAATGAATAACAATTTAAAATCTTTATTAGAATGATCAATTCATCTATATTCAATTATGAATCAATAGATTATGAATGATTTGTTATTTATTCATCTATGTGTATGTATATTCATCAAAATCTAGCAATATTGTCCAAAAATTGGGTCAAAGTGAGGTATTAGGAACCACTCAAGACAGAGAAGAGGTTCCTTTTGGAGTTCCTTTTGAAATTTTGATGGAATGTTCTACTCAAAATTTCATCAATTTCATCAAAATTAGTTCTAAAAATAATTCAAAGTTGTCAACAATGACATATTCTAATCAAAACTATCATTTCTTTCAATAAAAAAGTTTCAATATAGTCTAATTTCAAATTCAACAAAGGAGTAAAAAGCACTAGTTACAGCCCTATTTTTGTACTTAATTAAGATGAAATGATGACATCATAGACTATGTAATAGTCAAACATGTCACTATAACAATTATGAAACATGAGGCATGTTTATTTTGGAGAAATCAAATAAACTTTGAGCTACACAATCAATAATGGTCCAAAAAAAGGAGTAGTTACGGAGAAATTGGCTCCTATTACTCCATTTAGACCCAATTAGTTTTTTTTTGTTTGAATTCATTAATCCTATGAATATTTGTCAAATATTCTACTTTTGTTTTTAAAAACATTATTAGAGATACAAAGCCTAAAATATTCGGTGCCAAAATTGCCAACTATGAAATATATTTCTTCAATTATTTGAAGAATAAAAAATCCATATTATCCGAGCCTTGATTATGTTGTTTGAGGGCATCTTTACAAACAATAAGTTTTGTGTGCTTCCATAACAAAGTAGATGACAAAATAGAGACATTCTGAGTTAAAGCATCCTCAATACAAGGTAACAATCTAATTGTAACCCTTTTCTAGCTAAAACCAACCTCTATATATTCTTGCCTAATAATTGTATAACTTCTATTCATAATATTAAAAACTTAATCCTAAAACATTAGCTTCGCAACTCACTAAACTTTGTTGTTTGCCTTATATGTTAAATTGTGACATCTTTAGTCAAGTTCATCATTGATATTGAAAATGAGCCCTTTCTATAAGTTTGCAAGCCAAAGTGTTCTCACCAAGAATAGCTTGTATAGTGAATTTGTAATGTTATAAAACAACCACCACATTGTTGCATTTAACCTTTGAGGTGATGCACATTTGTTGTAGTCTTTAGATCTTCTACCTAAAATCACCCTTGTGGCAACAATCTTGTGTAGCAACCATAATATGAGAACTTAGAATATGTATCAAAAATCCTCTTCATCATGACAATGTTCAAAAAGTATCAAAGCATTTTTGTACCTCCAAGATTCACCTTTCCTAGCCCGCAAGTAATTTCAACAATTTCATTATGTTTACTACCTCGGCAAGCCTCTTTTTTCTCCCAAATAATATCTATTCGAGAGTGTATCACTAGGATAAAATTTGTAGGAGTTCTTATTGGTTTGTTTTACTGCATTCATCCTATGACCTTTACAAATGCATTGACAAATCCTAACATGTAGTGCACTCATCTTGTTGTGGTTTGCTATTCAAAAATGCCCATACCTAAAAGACAATGGATTTCTTGCACATAAGATTGGAACAAAAAAAAATGCTTATCAAGTTGATTGTGCTAAATTCATTAACTATTAGGCAAAATCTGACATACATCAATATTGATTTTGGATTGTCCACAAGGAAAATTCCATAAGACCTCATGCAACTTTGGTCTTCTCCTTTCCTTAACAACCATTCCAAATTTTGTCAAGGTCTTCTATTAGTACATGCAACAATCTGTAGTGATAAACACAAATGCAAATCATGATCATTGGCAACGGGCTTTAATAACCTCTTCAAGGCTCAAGATATAGATCTCATGATTCTAGGTTGGACAAAAACTCTATAAGATTCCCTCATTCTAGGACCTTGCTACTTTTTGCAGTGACCTCCAACAATTAGCTAGGAGGACAACTTATCATAGCTTAAGATGTGTTGTGCAATCCTTCTTTGAAATAACACCTCTTTTGTAAGAAACTCAAATCTATTACAATCTAATACACTATAAATCACCAAATTTTTTTGAAACTAAAACAAAATCCTACAACAAATTACTTACTACAACCATTAGAAGACATTTGAGGCCAAAAAAAGACTACGAATTATCAGCTCGTTCCCAGCCTAGGAAATTTTGCCACATGGGCAGTCTGACGTGGTTGAGAGAGTGTCATGTTGGACTTATTGAAAAAATAAATATATATATATATATATATGTATATATATATATATTTTTTCACTTTTCACTTTTTATTTTATTTTATTTTATTTTATTTGAAAAAAATAAATTTGATAGCATTATTGCATAACCGGGGAATAGGCCTAAAGTGGCCCTCCCTTGCCCTCAAATCTCCCCTAATGAATGGTTGAGGATTTTGATCAAGAATGTCTCCCGCATGATAGGAAGTTGACTACCACCGATAATAACTAAGACATGTGTCCTATAACTTAATGTCATAAACAATGGAAAATAACATGACAATAGGATGTAGGGTTTATACCTATGAGAATGGAGTGTTAGGACTTTGTAAGTTCTAAAGAGAGGGTTCAAATGCACTTGAATAAGTAGGGAATGCTTAGCATTAATAGCACTGCAAATAAGTTGGGCTCTCAACAATCTGTACTTGCAATGAGAGGTACCTAGATTTGAGACACCTTGTAACAAGAACTTTTTCAAATTCAATCAAGTATATGTCGGTAGACTGGGAGTATGTGGCTCCAATATCATTCCTAATAAACAAGCAGAATTTCATTTGCATGTTGCAAGTATTATAGCACTAGAAGGAACCTGTGTCTAAGTTGATGGACATAAAAACACAAATTGTTACATTGAATGTCTAACAACATTAGAAGAGATTTGAGGGGGGTAGAAGACTATGAGTTCCCAAGCCGTTATTAGCCTGGGAACTATGTCACACGTGTAGTCTGACGTGGTCGAGAGAGTGCCACGTCATATTTTTGATTTTTTTTTTTGGTAATTAGGATTCTAACAGGAGCTCGACGTTCCTTTGCTACAGCAAGAACAGAATGGGGAACGGGCCTAAAATGGCCCTCCAATGCCTCCAAATTTCTTCTAATGAATCCGTCAGTTTAGACATGAGAAAACACAAAAAACATGAGCTCCTTCTAATGTAGGCTCATGGAAATGGCAACCGCTTCTTGTCTTACTTTTGAATCTCATGGACATGTTGTGCAGATTATCAACTCTAAATGCTAGCAATTCACAAACATTAAAGATTGAAGATAGACCACTAAATGTTGTGTATCGACTTCGGACTATATTAGAAGCAATGTCTACAATGTCAAAAGTATCTAAAATCAAACATCTACTAGTGCAAAGCTACCCCTTGTTAGGAAGTTTCCATTTAAATCTTCAAAAACATTGTTAAAAACAATTCAGGGAAATATAAATAGGGGGTGGCTTTATAATAATTGTCTAGGCAGTTTGCAAATTCAAACAACAAAAGTAAGGTAGGAAGTCCTTAAATGTAGCATTTAAGTCCAGCTATCTCATCAATGACAGTAGTAGATTTTTCAGAGAATATGTCACCCTTTCCTAGATAGGGGACACATTTAGAACCCGCTCCATTTAAGGACCTCCTGCCTTATCAGGGTTATTGTAATAAAGCGAGTTGTACTCAAAAAATTAAATTTTTAGTAGTCAACGTGATGTAGCATGTCAAGTAAATCAACAAACAAATAAAAAGTCTTGTGGTAAGTACGACTCAATGCTTTCTAAATTAAAATAACAAACAAACAAAACATTACCTTCCTGGAAATATTATTATATTTCAATCAATGCCTAGGAACAAAAGCTATGCCTTCCTAAGCTCAAAAAGGTCAAGCCTAGGCAACAAATAATATCAACAAAACCTTGAAATAAAATTTTCAAAAATTTGTTTTGGATAGACTATATTTTTGTCGATCTATATGAAAAGCTTTAGTTCATTCTATTTAGATAAATGATGAAAAACTTATTGATCATCTTGTTTTGTGGGTAAGTAAAGCATCTTTTTGAAAGAATAACACATTCTATTTGTTTTTTTAGTAGAATCTTCATAGTTTAAAAAAAAAAGATTAACTTTTATTTTCTGAATAATCTTGCAATTGAGATTAGTGCGTTCAATTCCATCTCAAAACTATTAACAATTTAGTTTTTCACTCTATCTCATACCTACCTTGAATTTAATTTTTTTTACTAAATAAAAAATATGTTATTTTTTATTGACTTTTTTCCTCTAAACCCTCGATTCAATTCTTCAACAGTTTCTTTTTGAAATTCAAAATCTGAAAAGCAATTTTTTTGAAGATACAAGGATTTAAAGTCTACTAAACTAGTTTATTATAATTCTCCAAAACACGTTTTCTTCACTTTAAACACAAATATCTTGCAAAGTTTCAAAGTCTTGTGGTCAAAGTTTTTGAAAAAATTTCCACACATTTTCATACTAATCTATTTCAAGATCCTATGGTTATTATTATTATTATTATTATTATTATTATTATTATTATTATTATTATTATTATTATTATTATTATTATTATTATTAATAATAATAATAATAAATCATTTTTTTGCTCTTTGCACTAGATTTGAGTGGTTTTTGACGAAGGAAATGCCTTTGGACTTGAGAGGTAAAATGGTAACTTCTCTTGTCTACTAGAAAAATAGAAGATGATTGTACATTGCTTAGTCATTGCTTTGTTAGGTACGTAGGAGGTTCTCAAAGCACTCAGGCTCTAAAATCGCCCACCTTCTCAAATATACACTATTTGCACATGTTGTTTTTTCATTGTACCAACAATGTACCTATAGTTTACATTTCAAGGTATGAGTGATTTCAAAGCCCATTGCATTTCAACTTCAAAAATTCATAACCGACTCCACAAAGCTCCAAAAAATATGAAACGACTTGGGTTAGATGCCAATTCCATTTGTCTTTCAAGGAAAATTCACTGAAAAATGTTTCAAGAAGTTTCACCTCCTCAAATTCAATTTCAGCTCTTAAATGGGCGCTTCATGAACCTCCTACACCTATTGGTACACCTTGGGAACATTGTGAACCCTGCCTGTGCTTGTTGAGGATGCTCACATGTGTAACCGACCATCCAGAATCCAAAGGAAGATTTCTGAGCACAGTGGGTTAACTAACTTCAGTTAACCCATGTATGAGGTTAACATAAGTTAACTTACTGTAGTACCGAACATCCACGTACCCTTGGATCCCTGCCCTGTTGTTATTAGCCTCAGGATTGCCAGAGCGTTTGTTGCTAAACTCACATCAGGTCAACTGAGAGCGTTGGATCTTGGGATCGGGAACTAATAATTCTGTTTAGCGTAGCTTACAGAGCATTAACGTAAGTTAAGGAAAATTACAATTACTGGGCAGTCCCTCACTGTGCGTTGGGATATGGGTTTCAGCTTTTACTGATTCGGATGAAGGCAGTCAATGCACAGGCAGGGTACCGTAACATTGGTTATGGTCCTTTCCATGCTGGGAAGGTATTAACCCTTTAGAGCATCGCCACGGCTGCACTCCAAAGCGGCTTAACATGTCCTGTGTGTCTGTCGCTTTTCTCCCCCCCTCCCTTTGTCTTTGCTCCACCAGGCCACTTGTGGCTGGTGTTGTTGTATTCTACTTTTATGGCAATGAAATTCCATTTCATTTGTTTCCAAAATAAATAAAAAGTTGCTTGACATGTCACAGCCTCTTCCCGTGCTTCGCCCATCCCGGCCCTCGTCGGTCTGTCAGGTCTTGTCTTTGTCCAGTAGTGACTTGTGTCCTTGTTTCCCCGTCAGGCTACCTGTGGTTGATGGGTCTTGTATTTTACCTCTTTGCAGTGAAACTTGCTTTCATTTGTTTAAAAAAAGAAAAAGAAAGCTTAACATGTTGACCTGAAGTGTTAAGCTAATTTTTTTCCACACTGCAAGCACGTGGATTCGCCCGAAATGCCCGTCCATTTCAAGTTTTGAAGAAGGGACGAGCAAATGGGGAGTCCTCATCGCGGCTTGCTATAGGGTTTGACTCACTTTTTATCCTGAATTTGAGGTACCGACCTCCCTATTGGGCACTCAAATGTAATTAAAATAATTTAGTTACTATGAAATTCTCTTCATTTGTGTGAGAAAGAAAGGGAAGATAATACTTTTGACTTCAAGAAAGTTTCATTCACTTGTGTCTATCAAAATTGGATTGAAAGTATTTCTAACTTTTGTTGGATTTGCGGCGAGAAGAATACATCATTATATACACATAGGGTGGTAGGAGGTAGAACTAACAATGTGGGATAAGTAAATTAGATGGAATAGGAACTCAACCACTTAGTTTATTCAAATGTAGGAATTGTGTTAAAAGTAGAATTTTAGACCTCATTTAGGCATAGTAGAATAACTTTTTCCAAAAAAATTTGATCTAAGAAAAGTTGGTAAATCAATCTAACTTTCATTTCCAAAAACCTGTTTGAGATTTCAAGCCTCTAATCAAAAGTCATGGACAAATTTTAGAGATTAATGTTTGAAAATGTAAAAAGAAATTCCCTTCAAATATTATCTCTAAAATTTGTCCATAACTTTTGATTAGAGGCTTGAAATCTCAAACGGTTTTTTGGAAATGAAAGTTAGATTGATTTACCAACTTTTCTTAGTTCAAAGTTTTTGGAAAAAGTTATTCTACTATGCCTAAATGAGGTCTAAAATTCTACTTTTAACACAATTTCTACTTTTGAATAAACTAGGAGTGGTTGAGTTCCTACTCCAATTCTAATTTACTTATTCCACATTGTTTGTTCTACTTCCTACCACCCCATGTGTATATAGTGAGCTTCACTTCTAACCTAAAAACTCAAAAACAAGATGGGAGTGCTCTAGAAGCAATGAAAGGTTCCTCGTAAAGCACTGAAAATTGATTTTTTTTAAAGTTTAATTTCAAAACTAGGAAATTCTTTTTATCGGATATCCCATTTGGTGCTCCTGCCTGTTGCATCAACCGTGGGGTAGAGGGGGAGCGATGAAGCCCCACTCTTCAAGTCCACTCACCAAAGCTACACTTGGCGCCCCTCTTTGGCGAGCCTACGGTGGCGATGCCCTTACGGACTAGATAATTGGCATGCAACCCCTAGTTATGGAAAATAACCTTAGGCTGGTATTTGTCGAGCCGCGGGAGAGGCGAGGGAGGTATCGGCCCAAGGTTATTTCCTATAACCAGGGGTTGCATGCCAATTACCAAACATAATCATTATGTAAATCATTATTTAATTATAAAGAAACAAAATTTTGCCAAATAATTAATTCAAAACCAAAATGAACTTAGGCATTTAAATCAACAATATTGATATATTCGGAAACCACTTTACATAGATTTGATAGTGACTTATGTTGTGGGTCAATGACAATGTATGGACATTCTCTTTATAGAAGTGGGGTGGTAGAAAGTAATGCAACTTGTATGGGATATGGAAATTAGGAATAGTAGAAGCTCAACTACTCATACCTAGTTGAGTCAAAAGTAGGAATTGTGTTAAATGTAGAATTTCAAACCTCATTTTGGCATAATAGAATAAATTTTTCCAAAAATTTTTTAACTAAGAAAGGTTAGTAAATCAATCTAGATTTCAACTCTAAAAATACGTTTGAGATTTCAAGCCTCTAATCAAAAGTTATGGACAAAATTGAGAGAAGGGTTGGAAGGGACATTTCTTTGACATTTTCAAACACCCTCTTTGAATTTATCCATAACTTGTTTTTGGAGGCTCAAAATCACAAACGGTTTTTTTGAGGAAAAATTTAGATTGATTTAACAACTTTTCTTAGTTCAATTTTTTTTGAAAAAAGTTATTTTACCATGCCAAGATGAGGTATGAAGTTCTACATTTAACACAATTCCTGCGTTTTGACTATGAGCGGTCAAGCTCTCATCTTCAAATTGTCCCATATTCCTTGAGGATTCATAATGGACAATGGATTTCATTATAAAAGACCTCTGCACCCATTTCTTAGTAAATTTGTGATGGCAGCAAAATGTATTGTTTTTTTTCCAACATTTTGATTTGTATTACAAATAATTTTCCTTGGATTTGGCAAGGTGACTTGCGAATTTCAAAAATCATTTAGCTTTGAATTTTTAATTATTTTCACCAAAGGTAACCTCTAGCTATGGTCTAAGTGTAAATGTTTTGGTCTAAGTCTAGTTCAAGATTATAAATGATTTAAGAATCACTTTAGAGTAAAATCCATTGGCCAACACAAATTCCAAGATTTGCTACTTGGTGGATATCTATAATGCTAAAGCAACCCCCGATTATGGCTCATAACCTGCCCCTCCATTTCCAATGACTGGCTGCCATATGTACAGGAATGGGCTGCAACATGATTATGTACTAAGAAGCCCAAATTGGGCCTCATGTTTGTTTAAGCAATTTTGAAGAGTTTATATGGAGATTTTTATTTATCGTAATTATTATTTATTTAAAATAGTGCATGCAATGTTCTTCATTCAAGCTAAAGATATAATAAATTTTTTAATTCAGATTATACTTTCTACAATATGATCAATCAAAGTCTACAATTTAAAATCATAAATTCTTAGTACGTAAAGGATTAAGGTAAACAAGCCTATTACCATGTAAACTAACAATTTGAATATCTTGGGGCCAATTCCAAGAAGGGCACAAATTTTTCACAGGTGCCCTTATTTCACAAATCAAACCCAAGTGGAATTATAATTTTTCAATCAAAATTGTAATTTCTTGTGAATTTTTGAAGCGGTGTGATTTGAAATTACAAAACCATTCATAGAATGGAGTCATGAACATCCTATGAACATTGACCTATAATCGGTCTCCCATATATCCAATGGCACTTATGGAGGTTCAAGATGCCATGTGCTTTTCCCAAGCTAAAAGGAAGCTAAAATGATCCAATCTCCAACATACACCCCCCTCCATCTCTATTACCACCCTTTTGCAAGTATATAACTGTTTTGCCGTTGTCCTATTTAAGCTCTGTAGTCACTATAGTGATTTTTTTAAAATTTTCTGGATTTTGGATGATGTGCTGGAGAGTATTGGGGCCAAAAGTAGGATGATGGAATTAGGCAACGAACAGAAATGCATTGTCTACCTTTAATTTTATCTCTTTAGATGCTTGTCAATGACTTATCAATTAATGCAAAGATCGCGGTTGGCTGAGGAACCTAGCATATAAAATAATTGTATTCATTATAGGGGTCTCTTTTTCAAGGATGCAAAAGGGACCATACCTCATTGGTAAATAATGTTATGACAACTAACGTACTTTTTTTTTTTGTCAAGATTAGACATATTTCCATCAAAATGTGAACTTAATAAACCTACTTGCATAATATTATTATCCAATAGTGGGAGGGTCCCCTTTTTCTCTTCTAAAAAGAAGAGAAATCTCTGTTGTTGTAACTTCCTAGCTAGCCAGTGATTCTTTGCAACTTTCCAATCGGCCAATAACACTAGTGTTGCAACGTCCTAAACAACTAATGACTCTATATAGATTAAATTAAATTTACCTTTGAGGGATCTAAAGGAAGATATTCCAATCGCCAAAGGAAAATGGTTTAGGTTGGTTAACAATGGTATGTGCCTTTCATAAATTACAAACATTCTTTATTGGGATAAATATGCTATAAATCTACAAGAAATCTAGAAAATTGTCAAATTAAGAAAAAAATGTTGTAAACCGATTGCCAAAAATCATATCACAGTACCAAAATAGCAATAACATTGTGCAAAATTATCCTTAACTCCAAAAGTTCCAAAGTCCCCTCATGGGACTCTTGGGATTTTGGGTAGTGTGACATCAATTTTTGACATGATTTTCTGAAACTTTTTGCAGGTATGTAGAAATGTATTAAGCTTGTGGGATGAAAGAAAAACATAACTCCATTGCAAAGTGCACAAGTTACAGGCTTTTTTCTTGCAAAAAAAATTAAAAGGAGCAGCTTGGAAAAGGGGAAATTCATTGATTTTCGTGGGGCAGACAAGCGATTGCGATGATGTCTGTACAAGAGGGCAATAGTTGCAGGTAGGGAGCCCGTGGTTTGTAAGCAACTTTTGGATGAAAACAATACAATCGGTTGAAGCAACGGGCAATTGGTAGAAGGGTAAGAGGAGTGCAAACTAACTAAGAGCATCCCCACCCGACTGCCATATTGGATGACTTGTTCATCGTGGATGGCAAAACTGCCCCATGTGCCTGACAAATTGGATGGCCAGTTAAGCGGGAGAGCCTTTCAAGCGCCTCCGGCTTGCAAATGAGGGTCATTTTGCCAACCACGACTTGGCCTGCAAAACAAGAAGCGACAAACTTTGTGTATTGCCGATGATTGTTTTGCGCCAAGTGCTTTCACCTCATTGTACCTGTTTTATAGCCGCCTTGGAGCAATTCATTACCTTCATGTTTACATTGAAGTTGGCATGTTAACAAGCCATGCCTCCAGACGGGTGGGTCTCCTCCCCCCACCCGGCTTATAAAGTGGATGGCCGAGCATTATGCCAGCCAAATCCCACCTGCATTTTGCAAGCCAAGTGGGGATGCTCTAAGTATCATCTTCTTTTCTCACTACACCTAAGGTAGTAGGCTTATAAACCGACCATCTAAGAGCTATTTGGCATTTCACGAAAGCTAAACTCCTTGAAACAATTTTTAGTAAATTTTAGTAGGAGGAAAAATGGAATTCACATCTAATCAAGTTGTTTCATATTTTTTGGACTTTTGTGGAATTAGTTATGAATTTTTGAAGTTGAAACGCAGTGGTCACTAAAAGCGACTACCTCCTGAAATGTACATTGTTGGTACATGGAAGAAAACAAAATGTACCTTTGTGCCATGATTGGTCTTACAACCCGGTTGCTTTATGAGCCTACTACCTTATGCCATCTGCCCCTCTTCAAATTCTTTGCAATACAAATGCCTTGTCTTGAAATTCCGCAAGCCCTCTTCAATTCCTTGTCATGCAGTTCCTAATTACATCAAATTATAGTTGAATTTGACACTACAAATTTTCCAAACTGCAGATAAGGTAGGAGGTCCAGAAATCACTCATTTAAAAGTTGAAACTGAATTTTGGGGAGGTGAAACGTTTCAAAATCACTATAAGAAATTTGCGTTTTAGGTGACAAGCCCTGTTTTTTCTTGACAGATTTTAGTAGACGTCTAATGCAACAAAACCATGTTTTAATGTCAACATTGATGTTACATTGGACATTTTTGTTGACAAAAAACATGGGTTTGTTGCATTGGATGTCACTAAAATCGTTCAAGAAAAAACAGAGCTCGTCACCTAAAACGCAGGTTTCTTATAGTGAATATTTTCAGTAAGTTTTCCTTGAAAGACAAGAGGAATTGGCATCTAAACCAAGTTGTCTCATATTTTTTGGAGCTTTCTGGAATTAGTTATGAAAATTTGAAGTTGAAGTGGCATAGGGCTCTAAAATTGCCCACCTCCTAAAATGTACATTGTTTGTACATTACTGAAGGCTATGAAAAAGCAACATGTACAAGCACTGTACATTTGAGTAGGGTGGGCGATTTTAGAACCTCCTACTTTGTTGCAATTGCAATTTCAACATTAAATTAAAGTTTGATCATCATTGTAGAGGAAAATCTTAGCATTACTAGAGGTTAATCTTGCAATTTGCAACACACAATTCAAATAACAACAATGAATTCAACCTCCATGTTTAATTTTAGATTAGCGCAAATCCAAAAATTAGTCCAAATTGTCACCTACTAATTCATTCATGGCACCTAAACAAGTGCAATTAATACTAAGCTCATCAAAATTGGTGATCTACAAATCTAGTCTCATCCACCAATTCACCATGCACTAAAGTGGGAAAGTAAAGAAATTGTCCAATTCACATTGCACTTCTTGTTCCTAAGTGCATCCAAAATAAACCATAAGAGTTTCAAGAAGCAATGTGCAGACATTGCTGTAAAGGCGAATTGAATTGTAAAGGAGGAAGGTCACAATAAAGAGCAAAGAGATAATGCATTATTTCTCTAAACTATTTTTTGAACTCTCTTTCACTTAAACTAAGCATAATTGCTTCCTTATGTGACATTGCTCTGTTTCTTGCAAGTTGCTTGGAATGGCCTTCTAATTCAAATAAATTGTTGATTGCTAGCTATGTCAACAACAACATGGAAGAATTCCCGATTTCCCTTATGAAGTTCAATACATCCTCCATTAGAAACTCATACTCATAATTATTCTACACCTTTGACTATGCCACTTCTATCGTAGTTGCAAAATTTGAAGACTATTGGGATACAAGGCATTGCAGAATTTGTCAAAGAGTTTTCTGATAGTCAAGAGGAAGACATTAAAGGGCAATATTTAAGTTGTGAAGAATTTAAAGAAGATGAATTTGACTATGATTTATATGGTTTTGATGAAGTGAGATCTCTAGAGGAATTCAAGACTTGCATCTATAGTGAGAGAAAATTCTGTTCATATATTTTGAGTATCTCGTGATCTAGCTTTGATTTAAGCTCCTCCCCTCCGTCATACTTTATGATTACAATAAATAGTCAAATCTTCAGAAGATGTTGAGGCGCATGAATATACTGGGGCTTCAGAGGGACATGGTATTAGGGATATTGAGGTGCATGGAAATGGGCGGAGGGCTCAAATTAGGTTGGGACATCAAATGCAAATGTTTCAGAGGATGAAGTCCAACATGGAGCTAGTTAAGAAAATATAATGGGTTAGAACTTGGGTATACCTTTTACCCTTCAATATGATAGTATAAAAGACATGAAAATAGAATATGCATAAATGAAAATGAGTGAAGAAAAGGAAGTTAATGATTACGACTTTGTTGGAGATGTGACATGTGTCAAATACATATATTGAGACTTAGCGTGAAATAGTGTTTTTTTTAATGTATCAATTGGAGCCTCAAGAATTCATTGGATATTTTCCTTCCAAAATTTGAAGGAACATTTTCCAACATTCATTTATTATTTTGGCCTTTCTAGATTGTAGGGGATATCCTTACCGAGGCAAATTGCTATGCCATAACGATAAATATAAATGGGAAGACATGTGGAGATGCCAAGTAGAAACAATTCACTATGGTGGAACTCAAGGTGTTTATAGCTATTACTTTGTATATGGGCATGAAGTGGCAACCAAATGTCAAAACATATTAGCACAAAAAAAATAAATTGCTACCCAATTGTCTCTACACTCATGTGGAAGAACCAATTTTAACTATTGATCAAGTGTTTGCCCAATTGTCTCTACACTCATGTAGAAGAACCAATTTCAACTATTGAAAAAATTGTTTGCATATCACGAATCCCTCAAGGTTTCTGAGGGATAAGACTACGCTCAAGCATAACAAAATGAGGCAAACTTAGATGGTTGCTCAAGCTAATTAAGACAATTGCAAAAACGCATGGCATTTAAAGAAATTTACTACTATCAACAAATTGATGATTAGTACGTAGTGCCCGGTAGTTTGCTATAAAACTAAACGTCTTCTTGAAATCGGCCCTACAAAAAGCTATTGAATGGATACGAGGTGGTCTTGTAGTGCCCGGTAGTTTGCTATAAACCTAGACGTCTTCTTGAAATCGACCCTACAGAAAGCTATTGAATGGATATGAGGTGGTCCTCAAATGGACTACCGTACTTTAGCCATTGATTGAATTGAGAAAAAAATATTCTTTGTTGTAAGAGCCAATCATTGGCCTTGATTTCCTCAAATCACTTTAGAAGTTGCAAGTAGACGCATTTTGGGAGACCTAGGGTCACAAATAGGTACCTACAACAAAAATCTTTGAAAATTCATAACTAATTCAAAAATACTTCAAAAAATATGAAACCACTTGTGTTAGTTCGACATCTATTTTTCTTTCTCAGAAAAATGAGTTAAAAGTATTTTTGTTCAATGCCACCTATGAAAAAGGCGGACCAGCCCTTAAATGGCCACTTTTAGAGCAGACTACCTTAGTATGATGTCCATAATCTTGGACATGTAAAAGAGATCCAGTACGCTGATTGCACCAAGGCCAAAGATATCTCCCCAACTTCAACGTCTGCACCAGAAGGGAGATACAGATTGACAAATAATTTCAATTGAATAATATCCGTACCTCAGCGCCATGACCATACAGTTCGAATCTGAAAAGTCTGAGCAACTTAGAAAACTTGTAAGGAAAAGATCAGACCATGTCGCTAATTCAGTCCGTCATTGATTCTTTTTCATTCCCTGTCAATGCTTTGCAATACATAATGGTTTGAAATCGTTCTTCACTTACTAAAGTTTAAACAAGAGCTGCATCATGAATAAATTACAGAGCCGTTGGTTGCATCAGTCTCGAAGGGAACGTCATGAGCTTAACCTGCCGCTCTAAAGCGAATTGATATGAATGACCTCGTGACAGAACTACCCCAGTGATTCTAGGCTTATGTACCTTGTCTACAGTGAGATGTATGCCCTTTAGAAGGTAAAGAAAATGAATTGTATGACGAGGATACTTGACAACCTTGCTAATTTAGCTTCAGATGATACAGGTCACACTGCACCAGGCCAAACCATCTGCTCCCCTATACACATTTTCCGGACGGCCCTGAGGTCTTGGTAATGGCTTGTTTGATCGACCAATTCGATTTCATAAACCTTTGGCCAGAGTTTCCCAGTAACTGCACTCAATCGCATCCAAACTCTAGTCAGGAGTTGCACTCAAAACTACACAAGTGGTTTATGATGCGTGTCCTAAAACATCAATCACTGAAGGAGCCCGTGAACAAGATAATTAACGCAGCATTTCTACTCACATCGGAAACACAAGAATCTCGAGTACTCACCAAAGAGCCTATCTCGCTCGCTATCCCAAGCAATTCCATTCAGGACATCCATTCCCTGGTGACAAAGTGAACCACGTGTAAGGAAATAAAAATATCATTTGACAAATGAATGCAAACAGTAAGAAGACTTAGGAGCGAATAAATTATGAGTCTTGGTAACAAAGATTTTTAATCATGTTCGTGAATCGTGCATGTCGAAAGGAAGCACTTGCATCTCGTTCCAACATTGAGTCACTAGTGATAATGAGTCAAATGGAGGCCATGGGAAGTGGAAGTAGTTGACTTTATGAAAACACAATGGCATTTCGCGGTTCTCAAAGTGTCCAAATGCCTAATCCCTACATAAGCAATGACATTCATGTAGATGTAAAGGACAGAGAAGTTCGTGGATAATGACAAGCTCGGACGAATAATTACTTACCCTTACTCCTTGGGCTAATAGAGCATTCCTGCAGTTTGTGGACAAGAGAATGAGTTGTTTTTCAAAATAAAGGAGGCGCACAAAACTTACTTACGGGATGAACTTCTTCCATAGCAAATGAACACTCAAAGAGTCTCTAGCAAAGAACAGAGCCCTGCCAAAGTAATGTCAAAAACAAAAAACGAACGAATATATTTCACGTCGGATGAATTGCGACACAAAATTACCTCAAGCCATGCATGAGAAGCCAGCCAGTTACTTTCCCATCTTGCGGTGCAATTCTCGCAATGCACTCTGTCTGTGGATTCAAAGACAAAATTAAGGATACACCAGAGGGCATTCACTGCATCCAAAAAGTAACCACCTCATTGCACCCAGCACAACAATCCCGCAAGGTATGACATCTTTCACGAGCGAAAATTTCAGGACGGTACCTGATAGACGTTCGCCCAAATCTCACCCTTGATATATTCTAACTCGTTTAAGTTAGGAACTAGCTGGCCATTATCTTTGACTACTACCTTCCTCATCTCTGAACATCCATCACAAGCACATTCAGCACAATGCATGTCGCCGGGCACATCGATCAAGAACGCACCTCAAAGATTCAATGACTAGATCGTCAGTTCCAAACGGGTTTACCTCTGAAGGTCGAGGGATCCATGAAGTAAACGTTAGCAGTACCGTCACTTCCGACTATATGATCCTTCCCTGACGTGAGACCCCACCCGTCTTGCATGGGATGTTTGAAGCTGCCTACCTGATAGGTAAACGAACATGCGCTCAGAGTATGCACCAATACACGGCATGCATACTACCCAATTGAAACATAATATTCGTCTGAACAAAGTGGAATGTGTCACAAAATCGTCTTGCCAAGGACCGGTGAAAAACACCATAAAATCTGAACATTATAGGAGATTGAAGGAAAAGTCACCAGTCTTAGAGAGCTCTTGTCATAGATGTATCCCTTTTTCGATAACCATGTCACCTGCAACAACCTGCACAACTGAATGTAATTTTTTCAAAAGACATTAACTAGACTTTGAACACTGATGTATCCAACTGACAAGACATTGCTGCAGGTAGTTGATGTACGGCAAGGAAATATTTCGAGCTAGTTAAAGATTATCATGTGATTCAGAAGCTCAGATCGTCACCCGGTAGTATCTTCTTACCACGACAGAAATCAATGTGTCAGGCCAATTCAGACATGGGCAAAAGAAAAGCATAGTTAGTTGTCGACCATTTGGACATAACACTACCCACGTAGGAGCATAAACAAAAGCCTTGATATAGATACGTACAAAATCCTCTTCTACATACATTTGATATAGAAAAAGAGATTCGGGACAATTTTGAACCAATTGGTACCAGAACTTCAAAACTGCACAAAATTTGCAGCTTAAGATCATCTCATTGATACACAGCAAAACTGCACAATATATCGCAGCAGCGCGATATGCACAATAAAAAGTCGACAGTAGACTTTGGAATTCAAAAAACAGTAAGGGAGGAAAGAGGCGAAATCCCCACACCTTGAACCCCAGAGGGTCAAACCCTCCCCGAAGAGAGAGTGGTCCAATCTTCTGTTTTGCAGCACCTGCTTTCAAATCCACAATCAAGTTACTAGTGCTGGAATTCACCATTCAACGAACTTTCATTCAACAGTGAAAATGCTGCATTGTGAACTTAAGCATGCGCAAGGAAACAGTACTGCACAAAGCAAAGCAAAGCAAAGCAAAGCAAAGTCTTGTTACCTTGCCCGTCTTGACGTCAACTTTGCGTACAGAGGACTGCCATCACAGAAACATCCATGTCCGTGATTCAGGAAACGAAACTTGGCATACACGGAGGAATCTATCAAACGGCAAAAGAAAATGCATCTAAGACACTAGAGATCAAAGTCTAAAGCTCCCATACTTTTTACTTCCTAATACTCTCCTCCAACGAAGCAATCTCTTTGCTTACGGCAATGTTGCCAATAACTTTACTACTACAGTATATGGATGCGCAAGGAGACACAGATACTCGTAGTTGAAGTAAATTAAGAAGACAACCGTACCTTGCCATTGAGACCGGTTGACTCATAAAATGTGTCATTCCCATCGTAAAATAGCCCCTGCCACACAACCGTTACAGTCTTCGTGAGGTGAGCATTCACGGCTTGTCAATAGTAGCAGTTTCTGTTTTGAATACAAGGAACATACCAAGTGCCAGGCTGTTTAGCTTCTCCTTTTCCTACACCGACAGATGTGTTCATCGGACAAAAAATACTACATTGTCAACGAATTTTACATCCTAGTACACTATAGGCGGAGGCACTCTGAACGGAATAAAAGATGTAGAAGAATCTTCTTCTCCCGGCGTCTGAATGCCCTATCTACTCGACGAAGCGCTTCACCTACTTCGTATGAGTCGATCGCGTAAAGATAATTAAGACGTTTCACCGCATTGTCGGCATACGATTTCAAGAAGGAAATGCTCACGAACCTGAGTGAATGCGTCCGGATCATGAGGATACTCTTCGACGATCTTGTAACCAAACACGCGAAACTTCTTGTCGAGAGCGTCTTGCGGAAGCGCACTGCTACTATTCCAATTGTAGCCAAGCAGAACAAGAACGGCAACGAACAGAATGAACGAAAATAAGACGGAAAGACGCCACACCGAGGCATTCCGACCGTCGGCACGCAAAGGACGCTTGGGCTTCACCATCACTTCGGTTTGACGAGCTAAATTCCTCTTCCTATTATTCCGATGTTCCACTCCCATAGAAAAACAGCGGACAAACAATCCAATATCAGATTCTTCACTCTCGCTTGCTCGCCATAGGCAACCTCCTAACGCTCAATCGTAGGTCGCGGCTCTTTCAAACCAAAATACCCGCACGAGATCAAAGACAATATTCTTCTTGGATAACCTCCGCCTCCTTCAGTCGAATTGATCTCGAATTCCGCAATGCGCTCTCCCAAGTCAAACCACAAGGTCTAGAGCGGATCGCTTCGTCGATCGTGCCGTGTATCATGCTTTCCATTTACTTGAATTAGGAGACCAGCAGAAAGATTGACGACCTAAATTCTCTCGCAAACCCTAAGCATTTACTGTCTGCAGTAAGGCCGTCGCAGCTCCAACTCAGAACAGAGTGACGCACCAGGTCAGAACAAAACCTCACAACGTGCTTGCTAAGTGCTCTTGCAACGATCTGCACTGGATCTGAAGTGAATGCAAGTGCAGCACGTCTAACATTCGGAGAGCCGCATCGGCAACTTGGTAGTGTCTCAAGCACTCGATCTCAACATTTTTGAGTTTGAAATATTTGCATTCAAAAAGCTATGCGTATGAAGCAGAAAAGTGCAAACAGAAAAGTTGCAGCTGCGCAATTATGTCAAATTTTGAAATAAAAATGGAATTACAATGTGAGAAAAGATCGATATCAAAGTTTGTTATTGGAAGTGCAATATTTGAAAAGTCATGGTGTGTTTCATGGTTTTTTGTTTTTGTTTTTAATTCAATTTTGAAGAATTTTGAAGTCATATAGTCCACTTGTTTGATTTTTGACAAAAACAACAACTAATGGTAATAATGGCTACAAGCCAAATATATTTTAGCAACCTTTGAGTTGTAGTACCTTTTATCCTATATTTGGACTGGAATTGCAAGGATGAAATTAAATTTCAATGAGAAGGTGAATCCGATTAGCTTGTTATCAACCATGAGTTGTTGGCATTCCAAAATATCACAAAAGTTGAACAAGATTTCAAATGCAATCTAGAAAGAGAATTGGCATGTGTAGTGTGGATCAAAGAGGGGTTACAAACCAAGCACATAATGACCTTTGAAAATTTTCTATTGTCCCAACCTCAATTTGACAATGATACTCTAAAAATATTTTAAATATTTAAAAGTACTTATTCAAATTGGAAGGTTATTGATCATTGTAGGTGATAAGAGCATTTCCACTCTTTCCCTCGAAGGGGGGCCCGGCCCGGTGAATATTGAGCTTGGGCAGTTTTTGGTCCCCCATTGCAAAGGCCTTGTTTGGCCTTGTCACCCTGGCCACAAAAAAATGAGTAGTGCCACCATCTTCTAGAGCCACTCACTTCTCACACTACCTAATCATCATCAAAGAATTCGTGTCACGACTTGTTTTGCATGCTTGATTTGGTTCAGGAAACAATGAATAGTGTCCAAGAATTAATTAAAAGGCTAGAAATCAAGAACAATCACAATTTGGATGGGGCTTCAGGGTAGGTTTGGCTTGGAGAGTACTCCAACAAGGGCCACCACAAATAGTTCATAATGCTAAAAATCAAGGGAAAGAGTGGAGATGCTCTGAGAATAATCCCAATTCCATTCAAAGTTCAAGGACCACAAACCTTTAGATATGTCATGCTTACACCCCGTGCAAACAAGTCCACAAGAGAAGTGCACAAGAGTAAGAACTTTGTACTCCGTACTACCGTAGTAAAGTTCAATCACATGCACGAATTGGGTGAGTTGCTGTAATAGAGATTAGCATCAGTTCCCTGACGGCTGCATCTGCAACCAGATGCAATCGTGCCCCACTCAAGGCCAATAGGTTACAATTTCCAATTCTGGATCCTACCCTTCCTTCACCTCTAAAACGTTTACGAAGCTTAGCAGCATGAATATCAGCGAACGCATTAGTTTCTAATCAAATTAGCAGCGTCTTGTAGAGTGCAACAAATACAAGGTACACAATAAGCACATTTGAAATATACCAATGACACCCTCAGCAGCTTGAATCATTACAAGATTCTTACTAAGAACCAATAAGTGGAACAAAAGGCAACACACGTTATTGATCAAAATTCCAGAATTTATTGATGTGAATGAAAAGTATGCGTTGTACATACACATTGACTTTCAAGGCCACAGGGTCCCCCAAAGTCTGAGCATCCTCTGTCGCCACTGAAGGGGTAATGTCACTAGAAGAATGACACCAGCGCACGCTAGAAGCTGCTAGTAGTGTACAACTGTAAAGCGAATGGAAGTCGTCCCCACGCCCCACCGTGTAATGCCAGTAGTTCATTCCTACTGCCGTATTAATTTTAGAAGTCAGTTGTCCCCGAAATCGTCACTCACTTCCAACATTTGGAAAATTAATGTCCTCGTCTTGAATCTTCCGGCATCCTTCATTATTAGCAAAAACCATCAAAAGATAGCTCGCTCGCTGCATCGCCGCTGACTCAGCCATGCAGAGGCTTGCAAATTCTACTGAATGTCACTGAACCTTGAATAAACTCAGATCAAGCTATGCTAGAACTTTCTACTTCTGGGAGATTCAGAAGAGTTGTATGGAGTAGTCGATCGCACACCTTGCTCCTTGTCACAACTTCTAGAGTAAATGTCTGACGAAGTGGTGTTCCCGGCAATCGTAAGAGGATTGGAGACCTCTGTAAGTGGGTAATCAGCTTTAGAATGAACCATTCAACCGTCTTCTTGAACCAGCCCCCGACTTCACACTCCCGTCCCATCCTCAAAGCCAGTTTCGAATTCCAAATTGTTCTCAAGGTGAGACTAAGCAGAATAAAACCCTCCATACCCTGCAACTCAAACGAGACAACAATCGTGCGCTGTTCCAAGTCCAGTCCAATTCAAACCGGCTAACCTAATCAGAACAACTTTGCATAGAGATCTTAAACAGGTACTAGTTCTGTGCAAGTCCTCGAAGTTGTATAGTGGAACTCGATCTGCAGCCGCTGGTGCAGAGGGACCTTTCCCAGTAAACCTTTCTTGATGTCACTCTGAAGCTCCCGTAGAGGCAGAGCAGCGAAAAACTCTTTGATAAACTGGCAACATGAAGCTCTACCCCCATTGAGTGCCTCCTCAGCGGAAAGGACAAGCTCCATGGGAGTTTCACTAGCGGAGGCGACAGCATCGGAAGCTAGAGGAACAGGGTCGCTATCAGTTCCAACATTCACCAGTGCCAATGAATCTGACACTTCCGCCGCTGCTGCTTCCGGCTGACTTGCGATCTTCGAATCTTCGGGCTTTGAAGTTGGCGCAGGACCAAGGCTGGTCTGTGCATCAAACTGGAGAATATATGCCTGCTCACCACCTTCTTGTAGTCTCTCTCCGAGTGTGTCAATTATGTAGCATCTATCCTCTTCCAATTTGAGTACAAAAAAGTGGTCATTCCAGCTTACAATGTAGACAGCTGGTCCAGCCCTCTCGACCTCCTCCCAGATGCTATCAAATGACATCGCATCTTGCAGGAAGTCCAAAGACTCGCTCACACCTTCGGGAACGAAGAAACCAACGAAGGATTTCTCAGGCACAACACTAAGTGGTCGCACTGCTGCTTCGAGGACAGTGTCCAAGTCAAAGTGCTTGTCTGCAAACCGATCCTTGAATGCCTCCACAGTGCATAAATTTCTCCACTCAGCAGAACCTTCCCGAATCAGCATGTCGAATTCCGCTTTGCTAGGCACAAGGGTAGGGTGCTTATGCAACCAGTCGGCTATAACCGCCACAAGAGCAGTACAAGCACTCTCACCTGCTGCGCTTTCACTACGCTGATCAAAGGATGCGAAGAACACATTGGTCGAGAGCTGTGTCCGTCCATCCCTGCTAACGAGATCCTTTTGCTCCCAAGTTCCAACAGCAAAAAGCGTCTCCCCAAAGTCCAGTGCTCCAGCAGCAATAGCAATGCTCTCCTCACTTTTCCGACGCTGGAAAGAGTAAACAGATAGTAAGCAACAGTACGAGAATTCATATCTTCACACAGAAGAGTTTGCAAAGAAATCATTTGGCCACATCAGAAAGTTCACGAGCAATAGACTACGATATAATAAACTGAAGCAAGCATAGTGCGTTCATTGTGTTAGAATTCAAATTGCTAATTGAAGGACCAATATGAAGCATGTCCAACGATAGAACTTTCCAAGTTCACCATTATAAAATCCTCAACCAGAAGGAATTGAGACTCACTGTCAGATCTGGAAACTCTGTGGAAGACTCTGCCTGCCTTCGATGCCAGTCAATTTCATCACCACCTTCCTCCCCATAGGCTTTATTCAGTAATGGCTCCCCGCGAGATCGAGGTGACCTGAAACTCAACTTCCTCTTCCGCCAAGAGAGCATACTCATCAAAGAGCCCTGCGAAACCAGCTCCCCGTTCTCAGATGTCGAAACCTCCTCCGGGGCCACATCCACCTTAGGAATTGCCATGTCCAAAGCCCGACTGTGGATATTATCACGAACTTCAACTTCATCAGGGGCAGCACCAGCTGCTTCGTCCGCATGGTGAGGCAGCGCACCCTCCACTACAAGGTTCACGCCGGTTAAAGTTCCGTAACTCACGAACTGCCCAATATTGGTTTCTTCAACTTCTTCGCCGTACTCATAATCAGAATCGTCAACCCAGTCTGAGTCAAAGAGGTCCAGAGCATCCTGTACGCTTCCATCACTGCGAGGGGAGAATTTTCCACCGTCGTTTGGATCAACATCCTCGAGCTGCAGGGTTTTCTTGCCCTTGAGGCCTAAAACTTGCTCCCTAGACAACTCTTTGGAGGACTTTTTCTTCTTCTCGACATCTGGATGAACCTTCACCACGTCATCGTCCTCAGGATCCCAGATGTAAGGATCCCCACCAATACATGCCATCGCAGGTGCCATCAGCCTGTGCACACTCTCAAAGCCAGCCTCGTACACTGTTCGTAGCTCTGAAAAGCTGAAGGTAATCTGCAGTTCAGAAGCAAAATATCCTTGTAACTATCAATAAATCTAAGGCACCCTCGTCCCAAACATCAAGTAAAAACGAATACAAATAAATGTGAAAGCAGAAAGCACGACACTCGATAAATGCATGTAACAAATTCGCAATTGTAATAAAATAAAACCTCATTAACGAAGAAAAAAGCAGTCTAAAAAGTTGGAAACAATACCGCAAACACGGCTGGAACATCAGAATCTCCACTTTTGCAGATCACAGGTAAAGTTGTGGAGTAATTAGAAGAGTTTCCAGATGAAGCCAGGAGACCGATATCCAGAATTGCAGTGCCCAACACAGAGACCTTGCTTTTAGAGCTTTCTGGCAACGCCTGCACAATCAATGCCCGTAAACAGGTCAATTAATGAACGCTTCATCAAAATCAAATAAAAGCTAGCCTGTGCACCACATGTAAGAATTTAAAGAAGCTTAATGAGTAAGATTCAATTGACCACGACTGTTTGAAATGAAAGACCGTCCAAATTTCCTACACTCGAGCCCAAGCCATATGTGGCCATACGAATGATTACCTTGCAGAGGACGAAATACACGTGCCATGGCTGAAAGACACCAACTTTGTCGTTTGTGAGAACACACACATGTTCGAACTCTTTATCCCATGTAATACACCCACTATTTTCCACCGGCAGAGCATTTGTCTTTTCCCTCTTCATACTACGAAATCGGGATCCAAGAGCACTCTTTGGCCCCTTCCATTTCAAGTCGACATACAATTTAGACTCGTCAGGGTCAGCAGTCGACAGCCCTTCAAGTCTGTTCAAGACCAGATTGACTTGGTATTTCTTGGATAAGAGCTGGCGGAGCGGCCACTTCATCACCTTGATGACCATCGTGACGGTCTCTGGGAGATAATTACTGTCTGTTTATATCCGAATTGAAATCTACCAGAGCCACAATCAATACCTTGAATTGCCTGTGAACCGCCTGCATTAAAACGAAACACTTATTACAAAACTGAAAAGCATTGTCCTATCAAATCTACTACCACTCGCGCAAGAACAAAATGCAAGCCCTCTCTTCTTTAGAGAAGAAACCGCGTAGCTGATTATCGTTTCCTCCTTACCAAAAGTTACTGCAAACTATACTCTATTCACCTAACGTCGCGGTTCCACTTCCTAAAGATACTCGACATATCCCCTCACTCACACGAGAAACCTTCACTTCTCCAAAAATATAATAAAACCACTCATTCCCTAACCCTGTAATGAAGCGCATGCTCCATGCAAGCTTAGGCTCGAACATGCATCCAAACCTTACCGCTGGTTCGTCTATAATAGTAATCCAGGAGGCAAAACAGTGTTCTTTTTTAGTTAGTCAACACTTGCATGCTACGTCTAACATAAAAAACTCGGAAAGGGACATAGCTTTAACCTCTACCCCTCCCCTGCTTCCACCGAAATTTTATAAACATCTCCTTCTACCCGTCCCATCGAAAAAAGAAAACTCCATTGCGCAATTGAAGCCCCTCACACAGTCCCGGGCACCCTCCTACCACCTAAAAAGAGCACTATCACTCGATACCCTCATCCTCTGCCTCTCTTATAACCCGCTATTCCCCTGCATGTTCAATTGCAAACTTACTTGATCTGAAGTGCAACCAGAGAACCTCCTCCGACGCAATGCGGAATTAAACCCCTGGTCCACGGCTGCCAAAACGTCCCCGAAACTCCTATCCTTGAATCCTGCAGCTTCCCTTCTTCCTCCACCGAATAGCTACTAATCGTAAAAACACCTCTCACTACAAAATCCTCAAACAACCAATGCTCCGACGACTGCTCTTCTCGCTCACAACAACCAGCCGAAACACGGCCATAATACTCCAACCCCGGACGTCCAACCCCAACGCCGATCGCCTACCCTCACACGGAGCTTCCACAGCACCAATACAGTAAACACAACCCCCCCTGGTACTTCTAATTCTCAAATCCGCTCCTACCTAACGCTCGTCCCCGCCACGACAACAAACCAAACCCCCGCCTCGTGTCGTACGACACAACCACCACCACAAACGCCTCAAAAAAGAGCCGTTCACAACGTCGCGGCCTCACCACCGGACCAAAAGCCGCAAGAAGCACCCGGCCGCGCAGCGGAGACTCAACCCCCTCCCATTGACACCTCCGCCCGTCCCCGCTCAAGTCCAAACAGCGTGAACGCGCGAGCAGTCTGCCCGAAAACACGTTTTCGCCAACGTTGTTGATGAACCTCACCAACCAAGAGCACGTCGAAGAAGAAGACGAGCTGTAGTAGAAAAAGAAGCGGCCGCTCTTTTCTTCTTCTTCTTGTCCTTGTCCCTTCACTTGCACTCACAACGATCGCGTCGTCGTCGTCATCGCTCACCCACCACTATCTGCGAAGGCGATGTCAAAGCGCTGCCTGCAGCACGGCTTGCTTGCTATGTCACCGACTGGAGCTCGGCTTGGCCCGCCCGCGCTATGATACGGACCTGGACGCTCGCTGCTGCCCACCGGAAACAGGGGAAGTCTGGCGCCTGTTGAAAAATCTGCGGGAAGGGTGAAATGGGATTTTCTACCAGTGCACTGTCTGTGCGAGGAAGTGACAGTAAAAAGAGTAACAATAACTTTAGCTTTTTCGTGAG
This sequence comes from Pseudisothecium myosuroides, assembly GCA_951799445.1. Classification (NCBI taxonomy): domain Eukaryota; kingdom Viridiplantae; phylum Streptophyta; class Bryopsida; order Hypnales; family Lembophyllaceae; genus Pseudisothecium; species Pseudisothecium myosuroides. Next base: position 19,190,200 of record OX637290.1, on the reverse strand, counting down.
GGATGGATGACGCCCTGGATGGATGAATGGATGAGGAGTGGGAAGGTAGATACTTTGGTTGTTTGACTTCTTGTGGCGTTATCCTTTTTAACTTGACGTGCAACTTTGAGGTTGGAGCCTTTGGAGGTATGTTTGGGTGGGTGAAACGTCTTTTGAATATCGGAATCAAAGTATATTGGGGAAAGGGCTTTCTTCTAGAAGCTTTCTTGTAGAAGTATGTTTGTATGGCTTTTATATCATTTAAATTAATCCTTGAAAGATGTGCCTCCAATGACTCTAAGGTAGTCACCAAAATGCTTTAAATATTGAACTAGTAGATGCATTCTTTGCTTCTACAATGAACAATGAAATCATCCATTGAACACTTTCGGTCCTTAGCGTCCCTCAAGGATTAAATTAATAATTTAAGGATATTTTTTTTGCTTTCAATGACATATTTTTAAGAAAGCAATCAATACAAAATCAATATTTTTTTTTAAATTTAAAAAAAAATCATTTCTTAATTTTATATTATTTTAAAACAGAAATGTTTATTTTTCATTTTTTATTATGAAACATATCTTGAATGAATTTTACAAAAGGACTTAGGTTATGTGAATGGTCACATGTGAAAGGTTAAACCCCTTGAATATTTCAAGAGTATTTTAAAATCAAATTATAATTTTTTTTCTATTCATGTAAAAATTTAAAATATATATAATTTCATTTTACTTGTATAAATTATTTTTAAAAAGATTTTTTTTCAATTAAATAACTAAATGAATGTCTAAACCTTAAAATCACCACTATTATTTCAATGATGAAGACAATATTTAGTAATAGAATTAAGAGCATCTCCTGCCTACTCTCAAAGGATTGTGCCAACTATTTGAATCAAATCTAAAGATCTTTCTACATCATAAAGGCTTTACAAGAGATGAAAGAACTGCAAGACAATTTTAAGAGTTGGCCCAAGTTGGTGGCATACCTCTGATTCACCTAAACATCAATTGACATTAGAAGATGGTAGGTGGAAGATAACAACATATCTGACCTTGCATTAAAACAAGTAGATGGGAGATAATAACGAATCTGACTATGGTCATTAAACATAAACATCAACCGGCATTAGGGGACAATAGCTAGGTAAAAGATGACAACAAGTTTGACCATTGTGATAGTGAAAAGTGCCCAATTTGGCCCATTTTTCAGCAACTTGTCTTCTTCATTATCGTGGATGTAAAAAATACCAATGCACATCCCTTTTTTCTTTTGGCAATATGTGGTTTGGGCAATATGTCACTAGTAGAAATTTGATCTATTACGATTGTGTTATCCAAAATAACTTGTCCTTAACCATTCATAATTTGTTCATAACAACTAAGAAAGAATTCATTAGGAATAGTGTCCAGAATAACTCATCTTAAAAGACTTGTTTTCAAAAAGCAAGTCGTTTTGGGACAAAATGAGTTGTTTTTGACCAATTGCAAAAAACGAGATTTTTACTAGTGTGTAATTGTAAGTAACAACAAAGTATTCATTTGATGATATTTGACCTTTTGGAAGTGTGGGAATAAACAAAAAGAGGGAAAACACATCATTAGTTCATACAAAAAAGTATCTTATATATAATTTTTTCAAATATATATTATTAATAGCTATAACATCCTCTATAAGAAAAAAAATTATTTCTTCCAAATGCCTTAAACATTTTAAAATTAAATTTACCATATTAAAAAAATATGATAAACTGATGAAAAATGTGTATCATATCAATTTCACAACAATGATTTGGTTGTAGGTCTTTTTTCACATCCCTTCAACCTATAGTTGCTTTAATTATTCTAAATTGTGAAAAAAATTGTTTTCTTTTTACATAACATAAGATAGTATAATTATTCTAGAATTTAAACTATATTATATGTAAATGTTAAAAATCCAATGAAATATTGTTGCCAACTAGTTGATGGCAAATTCTATGTATACTAGCCATTTATCTTATGTTAATTTCATCAATTTTTGGCATTATAGGCATATTTTTCCATCTACATGGTTTGAAATATAGTTTGAAATATTTCATTGATAATAGGTCAACAAAAAAAAGTCATAGATCCTATATAATGAAGAAAACCAATAATACTATAATATTCAATCCAACCAATGATTCTAAACATGTCACCTTTATGTATAATAGTATAGTATAGTTTCAAATACATTAATTTATTTTTTAGATTTTATTAATATTATTACATCCATTTGATGTATAATTTTTTAATATAAGAATTATTATTTTTTTGAAAAAATATCAAGAAGCTATGTAAAATTATTCCTTAAACTTTAAATATTTATGTAAATTGAATGTGGTATAATAAATGACATCCATTGTTTTTGAATATTTTTTTTTTAAGATATAAGCTTAATTTGAAAATAAATATAAAAGCTCAATATGGATTTTCTAAAAATCATTTTGTAAATAAAAACTTCAAAAACCACCAATAATAAGGGATGTTATCTTAGAACATTATAAACAAGATTTGGAGTAGTAAATGTTGGAATTAGAATTTATAATATTTGCACTTTTGTATGCCATCAATGTGGGTATTTAAAAAAAAAATTATAGGTTGATTATTTTTAGCTATAGTTTATGATGAGGTGTAAATATTGGCTCTCTCAATAATGGATGAAGTGTTACAATATCTAAATGAAAAGTAATGATTTCATCTAATAATTCCATCTTGTTTACATTTATTCTTGTTGTCTACATATTTTGGGTACTAAATGGTTCTGTCGACAACAAATTGTAGTAGAAAGTGGTCAACTCCCACGCCCGCTCTTTTCTTCTTGTCTTTGTCCCTTAACTTGCACTTACAACAATTGTGTCGTCATTGCTCACTCACCACTACTATCTACAAAGGGAAGGCTAGAGGTGATGTCAAAGTGTTGCTTGAAGCATGGCTTGCTATGCCACCGACTAGAGCTCAACTTGGCCCGCGGTACTGACTTTGACGCTTGTTTCCCACCAGAAATAGGGGGAGTCTGGCGCCTATTGAAAAATCTGCGGGAAGGGTAAAATGGGATTTTCTACCAATGCACTATGCGAGGAAGTGACAGTAAAAAGCCTCATATAACTTTAGCTTTTTCATAAAGGATGGATGATGCCCTAGATGGATAAATGACTTCCAAGATGGATGACGAGTGGAAGGGAGATACTTTGGTTGTTTGACTTCTTGTTGTCTTGTCCTTTTTATCTTTTCAATAACTTGATGTGCAACTTTGAGGTTGGAGACTTGGAGGTATATTTGGGTGGGTGAAACATCTATCGAATATGGAAGCAAAGTGTATTGTATTGAGGAAAGGGCTTTCTTCTAGAACTCTCAAGCCTTTCTTTCACATGGAGATATATTTGCATGGCTTTTATATCATTTAAACATAAACATCAATTGGCATTAGGAGTGGATAGATGAGAAATGATGGTGAAATTTATCCGATTTGGCCCACTTTTTAACAACTTATCCTCTTCATTATGGTAGATATAAAAAAGACTGTTGCACCTTTCTTTTATTTCCTTTTAGCAGTGCGTGATTTGGACAATAAGTCACTAATAGAAACTCTTATTTTTCTTCTGGCAAGGTGTAGTGTGTTTTTTTTCCGAAAATAACTCATCCATAACCATTCATAATTTGTCCATAACAACTGAAAATGAATTGTTTAGGAAAGATGTCTGGAATAACTCATCCAAAACAACTTGTTTTGGAAAAAATGAGTTGTTTGTGACCGGTTGCAAAAAACTAGATTTCTACTAGTATGTGTTTGTGACAACAAAGTATTCACTTTATAATATTTTACTTTTGGAAGCGGGGACAAACAAAAAAAGGGAAAATGCATCATTTGGTCAATCCAAAAAAATACCATATATATAATTCTTTCAAATATATATTATTAATAGATATCACATCCATTGTGAGAAAACAAGATTTTTTTTTCTTGCAAATGCTTTTAACATTTTAAAATAAAATTTATCATATTAAAAAATGATATAAATTGATGATTAAGTATGTATTATATCAATTGCACAACAATGATTTGGTAGTAGATTTTATTTCACATCCCTCTATAGTTGCTTAAATTATTCTAAATGAGGAATAATTTTGCTTTCTTTTTAAATAACATATGAGTGTGTATAATAATTACTCTAAAATTTTAAACTATATTATGTGTATATGTAAAAATCCCAATAAAACATTGTTGCCAACTAATAAATGACAAATTCTATGTGTAGTAGCCATTTATCCATATGTTGTTAGTAACATTAATTTTTTGCATTATACATATATCTTTCTATCTACATAGTTTGAAATATAGTTTGAAATATTCCATTGATAATAGTTTAGTAAACAAAAATCATAGATTCCATATGATGATGAAAATTAATCTAGTCATAAGAAAAATCTTCACAATCTAGTTTTTGAACCACTAATATCAATTCAACCAATCATTCTAAGTATGTCACTTTTTGTCATATATAATAGTATAATATAGTTTCAAATACATTAATTTATTTTTTGAGTTTATTAATATTATCACATTCATTTGATGCATAAAATTTTGATACAAAAAATATTTATTTGAAAAAATATTGAAAAGTTATCCAAAATTATCCCCTAAATTTTGAGTATTTTTGTAAATCAATGAATGTTGTATAATAAATGACATCTATTATTTTTGAATTTTTATCTTTAAAGATATAGGTGTAATTTAAAAATAAATATAAAAATTCAACATGGATATTCTAAAAATCAATTTGCAAATAAAAACTTTCAAAAATCACTAATAATAAGTGATGTTATTTTTAAAACATTCTAAACAAGATTTAGAGTAGTAAATTTTGGAATCAGAATTTATACTATTTCCACTTTTGTATGCCATCAATGTAAGTATAAAAAAAACATTTATAAATTGATTACTTTTAAATATAGTTTATGAATGAGGTGTACTATTAGTTTTCAATAATGGATGAATTGTTACAATATCCAAATGAAAAGTAATTATCTCATCTAATGATTCTACCTTGTTTACATTTATTCTTGTTGTATGCGTATTTTGAGGTTATAGAATTGGTACTAAATGGTTTTATCTATAGCCGCTTTTTCTTCAAGGTTGTGTGTTTTAATTATGTTTCATTTTATCAAGTATTTTGATTATCAGTATTGAAGAAAAAATACAAAAAACAAAAACAAAAACAAAAACAAAAACTCATATTCATTATTATTGTAACATGGTAGATTTAATTCCTTGTAAAAAAAATTCTTGGTTGTTTATAATTCAAGAAATTCAATTTTACAATTTATTTGAAAAAAAATTAGAAAAAAAAATCTAAAAAGTGACTAAACTTGAGAACATAACATTGTCGAACGCCTTAGGATCTTCCCCTCCAACTAGAGGTATAATTCCCTCCTATATGCCGGGGGGAATTTTGTTTAAGTCTCACGAATTAGATTGGATGCGTAAGTGGCTACTGCCGGTTGTCAAAGCTAGAGGGACAAGTGCAGTGTCTTGGTCCTTCCCTGAGCATATACCAAACTGAAGTTGAACACATGGTGAACTCAAGTCAACAAAGCAATATTTTTTTCTTCATTAAAGAGTTTAAATGCTGGGGAGCTCCGAATTTCAGAGGGAGCAAAAGGAACCCCCACAACAATGGTTAACAATGTTATGAATGTTTTTATTGGTCTTATAACTAATTAAGTTATACATATTTTAAGTGCTTGAAATAGACAGAGGATAATGCAAGATAAACTCCATTGACAATCTATAGGACAAAATTGGTTTAAGCTTTAACGTATATGGTGTCTTTTGTTGCTAAAGCTTGCAATATTTTTTGAACCAAACAAGTGTTGTCAATCTTATTGGGTGATTGCAATAAGTACTTGTACTGTTTGTTGTGTTTAAAATGTTGTATTGGAGGAAAATCTTTGAATTTTTTCAAATCAAGAAAAATACGAAAAATTAGTATGGCACTAAAAATAATGCCCTTCCAAAAATTTAGGCTCCTCCAAAATATTCTCAAAAAAATTATGCATAAAATAGAGAAATTAAATTTTTTAAGATAATAGATATTTTCATGTTTTTATTTATTATTAAATTAACAAAATCAATTAAAGAAAATATAAATTTTATTCAACCTAAAGGGGCTTTTAATCAAGTTTTTAAAACTCCATGAAATAGAACTTTACAATCCTTACATTGACATTGATATAAAGATAGTATGCTTTGAACACATGTGCAAGATGGAGATATTCTATTTTTAGAAAATTGCTTGGCCAATGTATGTAATCTTTGTCAGTGACCTCATATCCCAATTTTTAGCTTCAAAATTTCTTTTTGGGCCCAAAATATTACTAGTCCCATCCCCCGTTCCAAGGATTAAGGACTTAAGGTGACATCCAATTGGGGACACATTTAAAATATTAATATATTTTGTTAAATATGAAATAAATTCCAATGTTTATAATAGACTTATGCACCTTAGTTACAAATTTTAGTCCTTAGGAGGTTTAAAGAAAAATTTATGGCCCCAAAAGGTATTGCCCTATAATCAATGACAAAAAATAGTACAAGTTTTTCTTGCAATTACCCTATTATTGATATACAAACTTTAGACAAGCAACATTTGAAGACCCTTGTGGAAAGTAATTGAAGATTTCTTTGAAAACCTTCAACAACTATCAGTGGTCATAGACACTAATAGAATGACTCCACATAGATTGACTTCGGTGATCAAAATCATACACCAACCAAGCAAGACCCAAAAAGTACCAAGCTCAAGTATATAATAGATCCTAATTTTTAGCCCAATAATGTTTTTCTGTTTTTCTTTGTTTTTTGAGATTTGGACTAACAATATGCCTGTGTTTGACAAATCACCACATTTATTCACAAACTAAACCAGTTGATTACAATAAACCATTGTTCTCCTTGTATATTGCACTTGTATATAGCATTGAAACTTGCTATTTTAACAAACATGATTGTCTAGAATACAAAGTTCGTTAACCCCTAGATACTCAACCATCCACCTTGTGGATGATGAATGTTTTGAAACATGCACTTGGCATCCACCTAACATTTGTTGAGGAATCTTCAAGTAAAGTCATGTAATATATAAATGAAAAGTAGAATGAATGCTCTACATGAATCAGCAATATAGGTATTTTGGACGAGTTACTACAAAGTATGGAGCATGTTTTTAAAACTTTGGTCGTAGTCTCTTTAGATAGAGCCATAGAGGTAAAAAAAATTGTTTTGTCAAAGTCAGTCTTACATTTTGAGATATTCCGGCTCGATCTGGAAGTCTCGAACCATGACAGGCAATGCGCCTAGGACATCGCAAATTCACTCTACTGTATTGCTGGCACTGGCACCAGTTACTTATCAAGAACAGTTACCGAGGTTGCAAATTTGTCAAGCTCTGATATTCCGTCAAGCTGACTGTCGAGTGGGAGAATGCAGCAGTGAGCGGTGGAGGATTTCCCTCCTCGGGAAACTTCACACACTTTCAATACCACTCACTTGAAAGGGCGAGGTTCTGGTGGAATATTCTCTCCTGGATGATCAGATCTGATCCACTCAGGCCAGTTCATGCCACGGCCCACGGCCACAGTCGGGCTTCTAGAGACGAGTAAGAAGAATCTGATTTTGGGGAAATGGACAGAGAAAAACACAGGTCGAGATTCTCTCTTTGTTTTTTAATGAGCGCGGTCGTTTTTCAAAGAAGGAAACATAACAAGACACAGGTCTAGTTTGTCTGTGGCATAATTCTTTGGCTGATTGCCATTAGCATTGGAGAAACATCTCGTTATTTCCACTGGTGCAATCCAGAGTGGCATAGGGAGATTATCTCTGGTTCCCGGATTGAGATTCCCGGTTAAGTTAACAGTGTTTGCCAACAGGGGAAACTCGTGACACTAATTTCCCTGATTTCTCCTTGATTTCCTCCTTGAGCTAAGTCATCTGAGAAACATCTGAAATTCTCGGAAAGGAAATCTCCCGCTAAGTTGACCTGATGACTGTGGTCTGAACTGCAATCTGGGTCGGTTACTGTACTCCGCTTGAAGATTTTTTTTCACAATTCCAGTTAAATTCCCAACTTCAGAGAAATTTCAAAATTCAAGTTATTTTTCGACGCGAATGGGTATACATGAGCATTTTTTACATTCACCCACTTTTGGGGCCAGGCACTGATGAGTTTTTCCGGCCAAGCCATGTGTGGCCCGTCCTCAGAAGCCGCGGCCCACATGAGCTTCATGAAGGATGATTCCACCAGCATCTCAGGGCACAGATTGGCCCCAAGTGGGGCTTGAAAGCTGCCTGTGGCCCACAGCCTGGCCTGGAGTGCTGGACAGAAGAGCATATCGATACCATTGGGATTCGATCGAAATACTAAATGTGGACCACGTTGAAATTTCGGGGAACGGTCCTGCAATTGCAATGCGTACGTCTTGGACAAGACGATACCGATAATAATTAGAAGATGCCAGCTTCTCGGAGGAGCCAGGCGGCCAGCCTCATCCCTCAGGCCAGGGGTAAGTTAAGCTTACCGACTTTCATGCAGACTCTTCACACCTCTCGAAGGCCTTGACCTTTGATCGATGAAGCTGGACCGCTGGAGCCGCTTGAGAGGTTTCATTTGGCTTCAATCTTTTGGTTCATATCAATTATCATCAGACCTGAATGGAGACTGCAGAGGGCCAGCGTGCTCCAAGCAGATGCAACAAATAGTGTGCGAGGCTTCTCTGTTTTGGGGATGAATGTTGTGCAGTCTGGAGCGGCACATCTCGTGGAGGTCCAGCCTTGTCCCAGCCTAGCTGCTGTCTACATTAGTTTATTTATAAACAAATTTTTCTATTTCTGTATGCGTCGATATCTTAGTAGTCACGAAGTGTCATGTATATGTACGCAATACATATTGAACGCGGAATGAAACGAATACATCCTCTGTCAGTGGTCACTTTTCAAAAATAAAAAATCAAACAAAAAAAAGGAGGGTAAAGAGAAAAGAAAAGTGAAAGAAAAGAGTACGGTGTGCTCAAAGCAAGTCACGACATTGACATGGAAAAGTGCAGCTTCATGTGTGTTTTGAACTTGGGAGCACCAATCTGAACAATTTAAGGTAGGTACCTCCAAAATCATCACTTTTTTGCTACTGCGCCTAGTAACTAGTTACTGTTAGACTGATTAAATTTTCATATTTTCTTGTTGGCAAGTGAAAGGAGGTTTCAATGCACCAAAGAATGTGACATTTGAAAATAGTATGCAAAAGTTATGAAGGAATAAAGTTTGGTTCTAAAATTATTTTTTCCTCATTATAGGTACATGATGGATTTTAGAGATGTACACAAAGTGAAGCTGGCGGTTTAGGGTCAGTGGCGCATTTGGAGGGTGCCCACCTTATGTTTAGAGGTAGAAAGAGAAATAACTCCAACCATATTAGGTTGGTATAATTAAAGAGTCAATTCACCTTGGATGCCACATTAGTTCTTGAAATAAAAGATGAATGACACCAAGACCTTCACTAGAAGGAGGGGACTCTATTCTACCTAGAAATAGAATTTGGAAAAAAGTGGTGAAGATGAAAATTAATAGTAAGAAGTGGATGGAAAGATTTAATGAGGAGGGATATTGTTAGGTAAAATTTGATTATTTTCAAGTCTTCTATTGTGGAGAAGAATATGTGTTGAGTATTTGATGGCAATCTTATTGATGTTATTTTAAGTGTTTTTTATAGCATATTGTAGTAGAGTGAGTTCATTTTTTAGTTTAAAGATAGATGGAATTCTTGTGGTGCCTTGGGCTCTAATTGTGAGAACTATGAGGACTTATGCTATCCAACCAAGGTTTGTAATGTTTTGAATGAGTGATTGGTAATTATCAAGTTGAAAAGTTATGGAATTTGAAGGGAAGTAGTCGTTACAGTATGTAAATTCAATGAATTGTATTTTATAGTCTTTTGATGGGTGAGATGGAGGTGTTTTCAGATATGATAGAGTACGTACACACACTATGTCTATAGTCATAGTTTTGCAGGACAACTGCAGTTTGTAATGTTAGGACATGTGCACAAGTGTAATCAATTGGGTAGAAAGTGTTCTTATGGGCTGTCATCAAAGACACTAGCATTTGTAAGAGTAAAACATCTTGATTTAGTGTGAGAAAGTGAAGTTTAAAAAAAATTTATACTACTTTATTATGTCTCTGAATGTGTCATGTTTTAATGTGTAGTTTTGTACACTATAATAGAATGCATAGCTAAGTATCAATTTGTTTTAAATTACATAGTGGACAAATCATAAAAGGGTATTGTGTTGGCCCCAAGTTTGACAAGAAAATTTGGCCCCTATGCAAGTTTATAGCTAGGTTGTTTGGTAGATAATGTTTGTCTTTGAATGGCTTACCAATCTTAGAATCACATTTAAAGGAGATGGTTACTTTCTTGCTATTTGTATGTCATAATTGTAGCTTTAGGAGGGATGGAGGGGTGGTTGCAAAAAACACTTGAACTATTTTCTATCATACATTCACACATTGTGTGATGGTTTGTTTATTGGCCACAACTTTTATATTATGACTCCTAAAGACTCAAGATTTATTGATAAGGTACTCATGACTATAATACACCTTGGTTAGTTTTTTCATTTTTCAAAAATGTTTTATTATCCAAAAATAGCTCCCAATTTTATGTCACGAAAGCCAATTAGGGGGGTAGTACTATTTTGTATGCAAAAAACGAATTTGAAGTAGAAATTTGAAGGGAATGGTCTTCTAGTAGATTTGCAGCTATTGTTCAAAGAAATTCTAAAAATAATAATTGTATGTCATATAAAAGTCCACAAAGTAAGCTATTGTGCAATTGCATTTTGAAACATGTAAAATATTATTTTGGTGGTTCTTATAGTGAATGACCATCTCCATAGAATAGTTACAAACTACCATTTTTTATTTATTTATTTATTTATTTATTTTTTATACAAATTAAAAAATCAAAATATTTGTTTTCTCGAGATTTAGCACTTTTTTGGTTCTTCTACTTAGAGAATTTTTCTGTATCTTATCTTCCCAGTATAAAATCTTTTTAAAGGTATATACATTGGCCTTGTTTTTTATTAAAAAAATATATTTTTAAAGTACTTTAGAAAAATAAGCATAAGTATTGTTGAAACGCAACAAAATCAACAAGAGTGTTTCTTGCCATTAGCCGAGGCTAAAGCTAATGGCAAATTTCTTGAAGAGGAGGGTTAGTCATTCCTTTATTACTGAAGAACTTGTAATCACATGCATACTGGTCATTAGAGAAAATCTGGACCCTCCGGAGGGCTGTTCTACAGCCTTCCGGAGGACCCTGAAATTTAATTTTTTTTGGCAAAAAAATTAGTTTTTCCCCTATTTCCGCGCAGCAGTTTCTACTGCGACAATGGCGCAGGAAACGAAATATACGAGTAAAAAAATAAAAAATATTTTATTTTTTATTTTTTATTATTTTAGTCTTAAAAAAATATTTAAAAATTTATTAAAAAAAAAAAAAAAAAATCCGATTTCTGACCGTTTCGGCTAGCAGACTGCTCACCGAGGGACAGTTTTGCAGTGACAGGCCAAGCATTTTAATAGCTTGGCATGTCACTGCGGAGCAGCCCTCCAGAGGGTTGGTTTTTTCTCTAATGTTCAATTGGTTTCCTAGGGTGTGATTGCAAAGATTGTAAATGGATCCAACTTCAAACTTAAATTCATTTTTTAAAATTTTTAATGATAAAACCAATATTAAATTATTGTTTATAATAGTTATTGCCTAATAAAATGATGCCATCTGAAACATTTCAAACAAAATATAAGTTGTTTTATCAAACATACAACAAAAGTTCAACAAGTTTAAATCTTGAAAAAACTCAACAATATACTTTTCATATCTAATGCATTCTAGAAACAAAGAAAACATAATTGCTATAATTGTGTATGGAGATTTAGGATACAATTTTGATAAACCAATACAACCATGTGCCTTATGGTTAGAAGCTTTCAATTATCATTGATTTTAATTTTTCGTCTTTAATTGCTTAGGAGTACTGAACAAAAGTGAGTGTACAATTTTGGTCCATATTTTGAATTGTGAAGAGAGTGCTTGTGGGCAAATGGTTTGCCCTAATAATTTGTCATCAATCCAATGCAATGCTTGAATCTTTACCCCTGATTCCCTGAAGGACTAAAGCATTTTGTGGCACTAGAACCACTGAAAATTGTCATTTCTATTGCGTTCATTGACAAAGCTTTGAAAATAGTTTCCTTCAAAATGTTACTGTAGGATATTGAATTTAACTTGTATGAGAGGATGTGGTAAAAATTTCGTGAGGTTTCACTATATAGATTAAAAGATATTTGCATTCAAAGTCAACTTTTTTTCCCCACTGTGCCCTAGAATTTCAGATGCCTTTGACCGCCTTGTGCTGAAATTTTTTGCACTACTCACCATAAAGTTAATTTTTTTTCTTATAGTTAATCAAGTTAAGCATATGCATATCAATTTTTAGGGCAATCCAACATACCTAACATATGCAAAAAAATCTTATAATGCCACAATGTCTTAAGAATTGGCAATACACTAGGCCATCTTTGAACTAATATTTCCACCACATACTTAGAGATATTGAAAATCCGAACAATGGATATAAAAATATATTCATATTTGACAAGTAAGAATTAAAATAAAAAATAAAAAATCTCAGATTTCTATGAGAATATGAAGTTTGTAGCGGCCTCCAAATAAGCTCACAAAGTGGGCAGCCCTTGTAGAAAGGAACCCTATATATTCTTAGTAACTTTTCTTCCCCACCTAAGTTGCCCCTGCACAATCAAACACAGATTCCCTTGCCCTAGCTGCCCTACGAACTGCTTTTGAGGAAAATAACATTGTAACTGAGGGCTGTCTTTTGAGTGGATAGTGAGGAATGTTGTTGTTTTAAATTTAAATTTTAAAATTTTTCATATACCTTCCCCCTTTAAAAAATTTAAACTTTTTTCATTACCCCTCCCCCTCCCCCCCTATAATTTCAAAAACCAACATACTTGACAAACAATATGGGACAAACCTGTATCCAGTATCCGTACCAATATTCATATCCCATACTTGTATTTGAATCCGTATGTGTATCTAATACTGTATTCATATCCATATTCACTACATATCCATATACAATATAGTATCCATATCCAATATTCATTTTTTATTCGTATCCGTATTCATATTTGGATGGCTCAGATTAAATCTCACAAGATTAACGGCTTGTGTTTTTTTGAGAAATCGACGGTGATTTTGAAGGGAAGCATTTAAAAAAAAAATCAACGGTGTAGGATTTTTCTCGCTCCAGAGGGGGCCACAAATCATCATGTCCTGTCTACATAGGAGATAGTAACTTCTACAAAATAATTTGAATTTTTGTGAAATTTCTATGTACGTGAAGCTTGTGACAAACTACACGCACACAAAAAGTTTCAAAAAATTAGGTCCAAAATCTAGATTCAACAAGCTTGCCCAAAATCCCAAGTGTCCCTGGGGGGACTTTGGTCCTATAGGGGGGTAAAAAATGACCTTTTTCTTTGACTAATTTGATGAATTAGCGAAAAATAACATAAATTGTACAAAGTTTTATGTAAAAATGTGAATTTTTAAACAAAAAGAAAAATTAAAGGGTTAAATTCAATGTGCATAACATTGAATAAGAGCATGGCCACCCTTACATGCTAAGGGTGCTATAGGCCCTTTACAATATTCTCTTGAAACACGGTCCTAGCATGTCAAGAAATGGCCCTTGAAATCACCGTTCATCCTAGGTTTAGTTGTTTTATCCTTTATTCTACTTGATGAGCAGTCACTTGACTATTTATGGGTTGTATTTGGTGAGCAAGGATGAGGGACAAGAAAATTGAGGACCATTCAAAACTAGATGGAAAATTTGAGCGTGCCAACTTTGGTGAATAAAGGTGTGCATACTCTTGAACCAAGCAATGGTCCTGCCCATGCTGGGAAGGTATTATATTTCCTTAGAAGCCTTGGAGGAAATTATCAATTAATGCAAGGATTGGGGTTGGCTAAGGAGCCATCAATAAGACAATTTTGTTCACTGTGGGAGACCCTTTTCCAAGGATGCAAAAGGACCCTTCCCTCATGCAGGACACTAAATCCTCCATTCAAAGTGGGACCAGCAGGGTGATTTTTGTGTTTTTCGAGGATAAAAGTAAAAAAAGCCCTCTAGTTTGAGTCGTGTCTAGGGTATGTTGTAGACCTCTCCTAGCTAATTTGGGACCTCTGATTGCAAATATGAATTCAGAATTTGCAAAAAAAATTGTATGTGACAAATAAAAAATTCCTACGTTTTCCCCATGGGTAAATTCAGCCCGCAGGGCCCACTTCGAGTGGAGGATTTAGTGTCCTCCCTCCCTCATTGGGAAACAATGGTATGGGCAACATGGGCCAACCTTGCCAGCAAATCTCCAAAGTCACACAGCCAATCGGATCGGATGCTGCTGCATCAACAAAGGGAGCCAATGAAGCAAGAATGTAAGGGAACGCTTTGACAAGCTGTCTTCTGGTGCAGAACATTCTTTGAACAAGTTCGGAGAATATTCACATTTCACGAGATAAGTTATACGTACTATAAAGGCTCTTGTATGTACTATAAAGACTCTTGTGTGGAAGAGTGTGGGAGAGAAAGAAAGCTATAAGTTAGTCTATAAGTTAGACTTAAGTTAAAAGCTTATCTTCAGGATATGTTTGAATGGTGCTCATGGCTTACTGCTTGCACTTGAAGTTAGACTTTGGTCAGTTATATGTAATGTAACTAGATAGGGTAGTTTACAATATTGCTGAAGGTCAAGAGGTTGTCGATTTCCACCAATTAAAAATTCAGCAATCTTGATTGCTGGAAATTGATGTTTTCTTGACCTTTGGCCATAATGTGAAGTGCCTCTTAGAGTGTGGTACCAAACAAACTATAACATGCAAATACATATAAAACATTAACTTACTGTGTGTTCAAAATATCTTGGTCATGCTGACATTCTTTGGGTTGTAGAATCGTAGAACATACAAAAGATTTCTTCATATATTCTCAGATCCGAAGATAAGTTATAAGGCTCTTGTATGTGACAGTGTGGGAGAGAAAGAAAGCTATAGACTTAAATTAAAGCTTATCTTGAGGATATGCTTGAGTGGTGCTGATGGATGACTGCTTGCACTTCAAGTTAGACTTTGGGCAGTTACATGCAATCTAAACTCACACTTCAAGTTAGTAGGGGCATTTGCATTTTAGAGTATGGCCAAAGGTTGAGAAGCAAGTCGATTTCCACCCATTGAGAATTCAACAATTTTGATTGGTGGAAATTGGTGGTTCCTTGACCTTTGGCCATAGTGTACAGTACCCCTTGGTGTATGGTATCCAAGCAGGCTATAACATGCTAGACACATGCAAAACATTAACTTACTAATTATAAACACCCATTCCCATCTATGTACCCAATTCCGTCACCATGTACCAACAGAGTACATTCTTACTAGGAAAATGTGCACCATTGATACATCAGGACGGAATTGGGTACAAGGATACGAATGGGTGTTTTTACCTTATGTGTTCAAAATGACTTAGTCATGCATGCATTCTTTGGGTTGTAGAACCGTAGAATATACAAAAGTTTTCTTCATATATTCTTAGAGTAGTAAAAGACTCTTGCGTGTGATAGTGTGAGAGAGAAAGAAAGCTATAGCTTATCTTCAGGATATGCTTGATGGTGCTCATGGCCATATGCTGACACTTCAAGTTAGACTTTGGTCGGTCAATTGTAATGTAACCTAACACTTCAAGTTAAGGGCATATCATAGTACTGCCAAAGGTTGAGAAGCCGTCAATCTCCACCAATCAGATTGTAAGAACGTAAGAATTGATTGGTGGAAATTGGTGACCTCTTGACCTTTGGCCATACTATGAAGTGCCTCTAACAAAGTGTATGGTGTCCAATAAGATTATAACATACAAAATATATAATATGTGTTCAAAATGATTTGGTCATGCAATTGATGCAAGTTTTTTGGATTGTAGAACCATAGAATATATAAAAGACTTCTTCTACATATGTAGATATTTAAAAAATACTTTGTCATTAAGATTTTGGATGTAAGGTGAACCAACCTTCTACCATCCAATTTCCAATTCCACCCTCATTTACGTATGGAGTACATTTTCAATCTGAAATGTATCCATTAGGTAGATAAAAATCATTTTAAAGTGAATGGTAATAGATTGGTTTACCTAAGTGGATGTTAGAGTAATAGCTCTTGAGAGACTCAACTTCAAATGCATAGATGATGAACACTTATTAAGATATTTTGCAATTGGCTTAGCTTTGATAGTTGAACTCTAAAGAACTATTATTTGTGATATGGACAATTGAATAACAAGTGGTGTGGCATTGTTTTATCTTTAAATCATTTTTTAGATATCATCATGAATTGATTATATTTTAGATGGGTAGAAAGCTTAGAGACCAATATTCTACTTTGCCTTGACCATTATAAAGTAGTTAATTGAATAAGAACAAGATGTTTCTTTCTTTCTTGATAAAGCCCATTTTTGAAAAGGTGGCAATTAAGCATTACATGCAGAAATCGTAATTGTATCTAATATTGGCATATTCAATATTACTTAATTGAGACATTCTTAAGCTTAATGTATATTATTGACTTTGATTCTAGTGCATGCACTTGCAACTAAGATGATTGACATAAGCATTCAATTGTATGTTAGGATCCTTTAATGTTGTCGTGAAAATAATAATTGAGAACATTGAAGCAACTAAAAGTAAGCTTTAAAAAACAAAAGTTAATTCTTAAACGCATTGATTCATTTTTCATTTTTCATTTTGTATAGAATTTATGTACTATATACAACAATTTGGAGAAATAATTTGGTATTAGGGGCATTTGCATATTACAATACACTAGTTTTCATACTGCGATGCAAAACCTTTAATAGTTTTCAAGATTTTCAAGATTTCAAATTATCACCCACTAAATTGTTACCTACTCCATACAATTTTGCACCAAAATATAGACAAGTGTGCGCATAAAGCACACAAAAAGTTTGTCCAAGAATTAGCTAGTGAACCATAGCTTGCAACCACCTTTGGTTTATGAATAATAAATTGTACAAGATTTTGAATTTTGCATAAAAGTTGTATAGTTTGATTTATAATTGCTATCAGATAATTATAATTAAAATTTGGAACCTAAAATTGAAAAAAAATTCTATAATTATTTACATACTTAAATATTGTCAATTTCAAAGCATTTTTTTGTAATACATTTGTATTTGTAAAATTCTAAGCACAATTATCATTATTATTATTAAAGTATTAAAAAATTAAAAATAAAGCTTTGATGCTCTTTGCGCTACTTGTGAGGACTGAGTGAAGGTTTTAGACTTTGGATACTTTGGAAAAATCCTTTATAAATTTATGAATTTAATTTTTAATATTTCAAGTAATTTTTGAAATATAATTATAGCTCTATTATTTGGTAGGTTTTATGAAAATAAAAAATTCCTTTAAATCTATTTTTTGGAACCAATTCTTTAGAATTTAATAGAATCAATTTTTCATGTAAATGCTTATATTATTTTTACGTTATTTAATTCAAATAGATTCAAATTCTATAAATTGAATTGATATTGATTGAGAGTATAATATTATGAAAAGGGTGATTTAATTCTAATATAATTTGATTTATCCTTTTTTCACTATAAGGTAACTTCTTTAGGTGGTTTTTTTATGTTTTATAAAGTGATGTCTAGGATTGTAAGTACATTGAAGTTGCTTGTTATATTAATTTATTCTTTTAATAAGTATGGAGAGTATATAAAATTAAATGAGTTATATATAATCGAGTATTCATTCATGAACCTCAAAGAGTTTGATTCAAATGATTGTTGCATTGAACATTATTTTAGATACATAAAGACTAAAAGACATATTGATTGTTCTTTAAATGAAGAAGAATTGAAGGTTACTTCTTTGTCAATTCAAGCTTCAAAATTGATTGAAACATACAAATTTGAATTCCCATGTTGAACATTTCATTTTGTCATTGTAAGTTTATAAATACTAAAGTCTTTATAGACCTATTTTTTGGTCACTTTGACTGTTTGACAAACATCACTTCCAAGCCCTTTTTGAAATTTAAAATGATATATCATGTACTCTTTTAATATGCTAAAAGTCCAAGTATCCTCAAGTTTTTAATTTTTTAATTTATAATCATTTTTGATATTTTTAATTTTAAAAATATTATAAATAAATTGCAACAAATAAATTTTCATTTTCATTGGTTGTTGTTGAAAAACTGTGGCCGTTCTTGGTGATGTTGGTGACTATTCAAAGCTAAAATGAAGATGGAAGGATATTCAAATACCCTGGAGCGTCTATTTTTCCTTCTCGTCTCTCATAATCTTGGGAGCAACAGACTACAACGTGGTTAATTTAAGACCATATAAATTTATCTCAATTTGATGATTGGATTTAATTAATAGTTATATGCTTTCTAGAATAAGCTCGTAGGATTGGCAACTTTAGAAAATATGTGCTACACCCCCTATTTATTTTTGAAGTTTGGATGTATGTATTAATTAGATAGTCTGAATAATAGGTGGTAAAAAAATTTACTCTTAGTAAAGTCAAAAATTGTCAACCTTATTTGGGTGATTGCAAGAAAGACTAGTACTATTTTCCGTCACATTCAGAGTGACGAAGTTGTTTTCTGCCATAATTTTTGAAAGTTGAACCCGATGAGCTTGAAATTTTGATTGGAGATGGCTAACTTGATTGTAATCATATCCCTTATTTTTTAGAAATTTAAAAAAATTATTTTATATTTAAAAGTCAATTTTGCTAATTTGTCACACTTTGCGGTTTAGGGGTTTTTAGTACTGGGGAGTACCCAAAATTAATTATTTAGAGCTGAAATTTCTATGGTCTATTCCCATAGTAGAAAGTCATCTTTCTACCAAAGGAAATTTAAGAATATTTTATTTTATGTCCTCTACCTGTGTGCAAACAGGGCTCCTTTGCGCGCACATTTCTGAACATTGAAGATGGTTTTTAGATAACTCTTTTGGTGAAATACCTTCATCATAAAGTTCTCTCAAATTGCCAATTTTTAGTTTTTTTTAATTCATGATTTTCTATTTATTATTAATTTATACCTCATTGTATGTATTTTCTGTGACAAACTGCGTTTTTTTCCAAATAGTATTGTTTCAGTACTTACTAGTAGTCATAGTACTCGCAACAGTACTTTCAGCCGTCGATTTTTCAAATCAACGGCTGAGATTGTTTTCTTTCACTGTACTCACAGTACTGAGCGCAAAAACTGCAGTTTTGGCAAAATGCTACAAAAACTGAACGGTCTTTCTTGCAATCACCCATTTGGGAGAACCCAAAAAACTTTTTCCCAACTTCAAATGCTTTAACCTTGCAATATACGAGTCCAATTTTTTATTTTTATACATTCCTATTGTTGTCCAATATAATTTTGTATCCCTAATTTTCAAAAAGATAAAAATTTAAATTTTTTTAAATTTTTTAAATTTTTTTTGTTGCTCAATGCACTAAAAATGGTAGTTTCAAACACTTCTTGGTAAAATAGAATCACTACACCATTGGATACAATATTTTTACAAATTGCCTATTGTACATGTTCTATGGCCTATGCAAAACTCAATATTAGTAGTGTCGAAGCGGCACTATAGTCTTTATATGAGTTATTAGAGTGGTGCTATTGTATGGTAACATGTTGTAGCTAGATAACCTTGTAGTTAGGCTTGTATGGTAACCATGAGTTGAGACTTGTGATGTATGCCT
Organism: Pseudisothecium myosuroides; assembly: GCA_951799445.1. Lineage (NCBI taxonomy): Eukaryota > Viridiplantae > Streptophyta > Bryopsida > Hypnales > Lembophyllaceae > Pseudisothecium > Pseudisothecium myosuroides. The sequence goes on along the minus strand of OX637290.1, from coordinate 19,170,271 downwards.
GGTGTGAACAATGAAACTATAGACATGCCTTCTTTTGATATCTTGTTTCTTTATATTGAATCGTATGGTTATGTACAAGCAAAGATACAATTGGAACATTGTAAACAAAATGTTGTGAACAAACTATCATTAAACTCACTTCATGAATTGTGACATACATGCATATATGTGCCAAAATAAGCCATAAGAATTCAGAATACCATCTAATAGTGCCATTCCAAGAATTTTTTGTATGTGAAATTCAATTGGTATTTTTTATAATACACAATTAACGTTGCGTTCTTACACAATCTCGATCAAGCATACCAAAATTCAATTTCAAAGAATCTAAAACTTTATTTTTGGTGAATTTTTTTAAGAACATTTCATGGGAATTGATTGAGAACCACTAGTGATGAATTTCAAGATTTAATTGCAAGGATATGTAGAAAACATGTAAAAGTACATCTTTTCATTCAAAATAAATCTAAAAAAATATTCAAATTCATTAGATGTGAGTTCAATGTTAGGGTTCACACATGTATCCAGAGTTTGTCGACTATAGGTATTTTTGTACTACAACTACATATTATGATTTGGCCCTTACATTATAACTAGTCTTATACCTTGGACTATAATAGTATAATTAGTTAGCCGAAATCTTGTTATAATACATAAATATATCTATTTTTATAAAATTTGACACTATACAATATCCTAACATTGAACTCACATCTTATAAATTTGAGTATTTTTTTAGATTTATTTTGATAGAAAAGATATTTCTTTAGATGTTTTCTACTTGTTTTGTAATTAAATCTTGAAAATTCATCACCAATGGTTCTCAACCAATTACCATGTAAACTCATGAAATGTACCCTAAAAAAAATTCACCTAAAATAGTATTTCCGATTCTTTGAGATTGAAATTTGGTATGCTTAATGAAGATTGTATAAGAATGTAGTGTTAATTTTGCATTACAAAAATTACTACGGAATAATTGAATTTCATTACCAAAAATTATTTGAATGGCACAGTATGCAATTTGTGAGAATATTGTACCCCACTGTACTTTTGTGGGATAAGAGTAAAGCACCGTTTCGGGAGAATCACCAGTTAGTTCACAATTGTTAGCCAATGGAATTGGGAACCCCTGTTGACAACATAAAACATAAAATGAGATAATCTATAAAATTTCTATTTCTATTTAGAGTATAAAGTAGAGAAAAAACCAAACACAAATACTTGAAAAACCGGTTCAATATAGGAATTGGACAAAAATAGCTGGTGAAACTCAAAAAATATCCCTAAAACTCAAAAATATCCTTAACGCAGGAGTAAAGACCCCTTGCACAAAATATCGTGTTGCCACTTGTGGTCATTTCTGACTCCAAGCAATAATAAACAAACTGCGATTGTACACACGTGTTCATTTGACTCCTCCCTGTCAACCTGAAATGAAAAAGATGGAAAACGCTTTGGCTTTGTAGTTTGTACCTTCACCAGCCGATGTTCTAGAGTTTCAGCTCAGTAATAAACTAAGATTTTTGCAAGAACTTTTTAAAACTGTAACTGAAGCCAGAGGTGAGCATTCAATCTGGACTACTGACCCCAGCAGATACCAACCAATCCCGTTCACTTTCTCACGTATTTCACGGAGAAAAATCAAAGGAACATGCGCGCAAGTTGAAATCCTGTCAACTTGATAAAGCGGTCCTTGCAATTCCAGGAAATGCGTGTTCGCGATGCAAAAAAAGGATTGAATATGATACAGCTCGATCCGTCTGGGCAGCAGCAGCATCCTTCAAAGATTCCAACAATTCAGTTGCCCGCAAAAGGTTACATCTACAGTAAAAAGCATCCTCGATACAATCACACATTGAAATTTCGCGGGTGTCATAACTTATGTGCCCACGCCAACTTGATCGACGATCACCCCACAGGATGCAAAAGGATTGAATATGATATTACAGCTCAATCTGGGCAGCAATGCAGCATCCTTCAAATATTCCATCAATCGTCCGCAAAAAGGTTACATCTACAGTAAAAAGCATCCTCGACACAATCACACACTGAAATTTCGCGGGTGTCATGTAACTTAGTATGTGCCACGCCAACTTGATCGACGATCACCCCACAGGATGCAAAAGGATTGAATATGATACAGCTCGATCTGGGCAGCAGCATCCTTCAAAGATTCCATCAATTGCCCGCAAAAGGTTACATCACTTAACATCTACAGTAAAAAGCATCCTCGAAACAATCACACAATGAAATTCCGCGGGTGTCATATGTGGTCACGCCAACTTGATCGACGATCACCCCACCGGATTGAATATGATACAGCTCAATCTGGGCAGCAGCATCCTTCAAAGATTCCATCACAGATTGCCCGCAAAAGGTTACATCTACAGTTAGTAAAAAGCATCCTCGACACAATCACACAATGAAATTTCGCGCGTGTCATACTGTATGTGGCCACGCCAACTTGCCTGATCGATCGATATCCCTGCAGTCACTGTAGACCTGAATATCTGTAATGTCACTGATCTAGAGATGCTCCCTGTTGCAGATTGTTTCCCCAGGCCGGCCTGTCAATTGGCATCAACCTTTGCGTACAACTGGACGGGTTTCCTCGATCTCTCCCGGTTGAAGAATATCCTTCCCGGGTCACGAATCGCCGAGTTTCGAAAGACTTGATTCCTCCAACTGGTTCACACCACCGGTGGTGCGGAAGGGGATTGGTTCGGGACATGTGGAGAGGACGCTTTGCATTGACCAAAGGGACACCTTGTGAATCAGTGTGTGTAAAGGTTTGAAAGGTTTGAGTGTGGAAGTTTGCTCAAAAAGCAAGCTTGCGGTCAATGTTGTAATGTGATGTATATATTGGGCAATATTTGTGAACTCCTGCATGATCGTGGTCATTGACTATGCAATTATCCTATGAATGGATGAATATGTGCATTCTTCATTTCTACATAAACCAAAAGAGTCATTCAAAATACACCTTTTGTAACGCCAGGTTGCCTTGGATGTTGTGTTGAGTCAATCCAGTTGTGGCCGTTGAAGGTTGTATGTTTTAAAAAAGAAGAAAGAAAAAACGCCTTTTGGTCTAGCGTTCTTTTAAAATTATCCTTCCACTCTCAACCTTATCTTCAATCCAATTTGCATAGTAAATCAAAGTATTTGTATTTTTTGGATCAATAAATTCTACGCCTATAGTAAATTTGTGAAAAGTTGAGCAAGGTAGGAACACCTCTCATAGTCACATTTTTTCAAGCTTCTTGCATTCTTTCCAAACGTTGGAATAGGTTGCGCCAAAAAAAGGCAATAAGAGTATGTCTCCCCAAACCATCATACTCTCTTAAGAGCAATCAATTGGAATTTAAGAGGCAACTAATGGGAGTTGCAACATTTTGTGCTTCAAAGTATCCCGTTGAAGGGCAGCCTAGTGGCATGTATAGTTATCCTATGCTTTTAACTTTGAAAATTCACAAAATATTATAAGAGTGTAAAAAAATTACAAAACAATTTGGGTTAGAATTAGAAAGTTATAGAATAAGAAAATAATGGATTTTGAGAGAGTTCCTATTGCACTTTGTTCCTATTCAAAAAGTGAGTCATTACAACAATAATTGAGCCTTTCATAGTAATGCTGCTTATTTATAGGTGTATCTCTGAATTGGACCTAAGTTTTTAATCTTTATGCACTTGAATTTTTTATCAAATTTTTTTCTTATTTTTTAAAAATGCGTGATTGGGTAGTTGCAAGAAACACTTCACGTTTTTCCATCAAAACTATGTTTTTTGGCCACAAGACTGGCAATACTATGCAATACTACCAATATTATGTTTTAGCAGAGCTCCGGCAAATCTAAACCGTCGATTCAAGGCGCTTGCAGGTATTAACCGTTGATTTAGTACTATACTATACTATGGAGTACTACAGGCTACTACAAAGTATTGCAAAAGTCATTAGGAGCAAAAAATAACAGAAAAGAGGTCTATGGAGATTTTCATTTTTAGTAATTTGAAAAAAATTCAAAAGAAATTTATAAAAAAATCCATTTTGCTAGAGAAGATTGAGTTCGCATTGCACCCAAAAATTCATGAAAGAAATTTTTTCCCTCTTTGTAGTTTTCGCGCAAAGGAAGGTCACTTCGACCCCATGTGTGCAACCGACATGTTGCTATTTTCATAAAAACTCAACTTCAGCCTTTGTAATGTTAGCGAACCTCCAACATGTCCAATTTGTGGCTTCAAATTTTCATTTTCGGATCAAAAATAGGCCCCCCCCCCAAATGGCCAAGGTAGACACCCAATGAGTGTAGATTAAAAATAGTAAACTAATTTTTAATTTTTTTTAAAAAAGTACTCAATGTCTGCAACTATTGCATCTACCTTCATTTCAAATTTCGTACCAAATGGACAAACAATTGCAAAAGTTATGAGCAAAAATACAATTTCCGAGGACAAGGGACAAGAAATAGGACAAGTGTTTCTTGCAATCACTTGATTGCAAGAAAAAGTGGTCCTTTTTCTAAATCACATTTAGAGTGACGGACTTGTCACTTGCTATGACTTTTGAAGCATGAGCCCGATGAACTTGAAATTTTTATTGGAGATGGCTATCTTGATTGTAGTCATATCTTCTTTTTTTAAAATTAAAAATCATTTTATATTTAAAAATCAATTTTGCGAATTTATCACACTTTGAGTTTAGAGATTTTTTGTATAGGGGAGTACCGAAAATTAATGATCTAGAGTTAAAATTTGTATGGTCTATTTCTACAGTAGGTGGGTATGTTTCTACCTAGGGGCATCTAAAAATATATTATTTTATATCCTCTATGGTCAGCAAATAGGGCTCTCTAGTATGCACATTTCTAAACATTGAAGATGGTTTCAAGATTATTCTTTTGTTTAAATCTCATTACCATCGAGTCCTCACAAATTTCCAATTTTTAGTTTATTTGTATTTAATTTTTTCAACATTCTACAAATTAAAACTTCAGAATGTCTATTCTCTTTAAAAAATTTGTTACTCTATTTTGTGAATAACTTTTGACCTACATTTTTTTAGGTCTTAAATTTTGGTGATATGTTATTTTTAATATTATACTAATATTATCTTCATTTTATTCTATTTTTAAATATTTTGTCCAAAAGATCATAGTACAACCAATACAAACATAAACGCTACAATAAAAAATCATTTTTTCTTGCAACCACCTATATCTATATAGCTACATCTATCTCTCTCTTTCTCTTGCTATATGTTATTTATTTCAATTTTATCATATTCATCATTGTCGGAAAGTTTTTTTTAAAAGAAGCATCAGTTTGGATGAATGAGAAGTTCTGTAGTTAATCCCCTAAAGGACCGAGGGTATTTGAGCCAGCTAGTTAAGAAAAGGACCGGGGGTGTTTGAATCCCTAATGGACCGGGAGTATTTTCTTGACTAGCTAGCTCTAGTAACAAGCATAATTCCTCATTTGTGTGGAACAATTTTGATGATCGCCACTGTTGAAATGAAAAAAGGCTTATGTAGCTTTTCTTCAAAAAACAAATATCGACGAAATTGAACAATTTTCAAGAAAATGCCACCATTGACAAGATCGATGAAAGATGTTCGATTAGGTAATACTTTGTACATACGTTGAAATTGGAATGTTGAAATTGAAATGCTCAAAAGTGCTCCAAAAACTCTAATTTTTTTTCTATGGTTATGTATCATTATGATATTGATGACTAATTTTTTTCAAATAATTTTGAGATGTAGAAAAAAAGATATGAGGATGTGAATTGACAGCCTAGAGTGTCTTCTCCAATCTCAAAAAATTCACCAAAAATTGCACACTCAATCATTTCTCAGTCGGATTGCAGTATTGCACCAACAGATATAGCAAAAAAATCATCTAGGGTCTTTTTGTTGTTCACAAGTTGTTAGTGAGGTTAACATATCAAATTTTCTACAAATGTAGTTGCAAAAGCCACGTGGTGGACGTACAGTCCTTTAGGGGTTAAAAAAGCCTCTGGAACTTCTACTCACTGTCCATAATTGGAACATCAGAGTGCTAAGGGGTTAACTCCCAAAGTTCTCTAATGTTTTGAAGCTCGAAATTTCTTCAAAATACTCTTATTCAAAGCAAAGTTGAAAGCTTTATCTTAAACTTATGTTTTATAAAAACAACTATAGAATCTTTTATTAAAAAATTGCCTTCACCATCTACAAAACAATATTCTTTTATAACTTTCATTTCATTAGGGGAAACATAATGATTCAAACGTTTTTTGTAGATATCAATATATTCAATAAAAAAAATTTAATATAAAAATTTAATAATATTTTTTAGTTTTCTACTTTCATATTGAAATTTTTTTAAATTAAATAATGCAATACTAATCGGAACAACGTGAAAAAAGCTTTACATGTATAATACGATGATTAAAAACCATCCAACAAATTTCATGAAAAAATTTCCAAATATGAATTCAATGGAGCATCTCCAAACTCTCCTAAAAAAGGCTCTTTAATCTTTTAAGAGTTACTACTAGATGACATATATTTTTATAATATACACCTAAATTCAAGATATAATTTAATCATTTACAATTCAATCTCTATGATAGATATTGCTAAATAAGTTAAATTCTGTATACTGAATATATTATTACAATATAAACTCTTCAAAAATAAAAAAGATACAGTACTCAAATTTAAGATTTAGCATTCAAATGCCAAAATATTAAAATTTAGATACCTAAGAGATTGCAACACTTCTATTTACATAGTTAATATTCTATAATTAGATAAATTGGTTGTATGGTGTTTATAGACTCTCAAATATAGCCAAAAAATATTGTAATTCTTTTTAATATTTCAAATTTTAATCTATGTCAAATTTGATTTTAAAATTAGGTAGTTATGTGCTAATAGTTAAACAATTTTATATTTAAGATATATTTTTTGTTATTAGTATTTAACCCCTAAAGGACCGACATGCGTTTTTTGGCCATATAGAAATTTTAGGCAGGTCCGTGTGACTAGAGATTTCCATAGTTTAAGCTGAAATTTTAATAGAAGGTGGGCGCGAGGAATATCTTTCATATGCACTAAATTTCAGGACATTTGGAAATAGGAGTCAAAAGTTATGGCCAAATATGTTACTTTTTTTCGTAATTGGGCAGTCCGGGCAGCAAGAAAAATTTGGCAAAAATTTGATTTTTTTTTAAATATTTTTTTTCTTGTAGATTATATTTTTGTGTATCTGGAAAGCTTTGATTCATTTCATTTAGATTTGTTATGAGAAAGTTATGGACATTCTTGTTTTTCAGGCAATTAGAGCATCTTCTTGAAAAAAATAACTTGTAGGATTCATTTCTAAATGCTATTTTTGCAATTTAAAAAAAAATAAAAATTCTCATCGTTTAGTTTACTTGCTAGAACAATCTCACCATTGGGATTAGTGTATTTTAATTCCTTCTAAAATATATTAATGTTTTAGATTTTCCTTGTATCTCTTACCTACTTCTACTTAATTAGGAATGATAAATTAAGTTTTTTTGAATATTTTTTTCCCCCCAAGACTCTCAACTCAATTCTCCACTATAAAGATTTGAAGCACAAAATTTTGTAGTGCAAAAATTTTAAGTGAAAAATGTTTAAAGTCAAAAAATCTAGTCCCGCAATGTGCTGAAATACTTGTTTTTTCCACTTTAAACGCAGATATCTTGCAATTTGAGCGGTCAAAAATCCTGAAATTTTTTCCACACATTCTCATACTAGTTAGGTGTAAGATACTATGGTTAGATGTGGAAAAAAAAACATTTTTCATTTTTTTTTTACTCCTTGCTATAGAAATGGCAGTTTTGAGTGTTTTTTGGCAGAAAAAAGGCCTTGGGCCTTTAGGGGTTAAAACAACACTAATTGTTTTCTATTTTCTATTTTTAATAGAATTATTTCATTTTCATTACTGAATATTTGAAGAAGAAGGGAGTGCATTTCCTATAAGATATTATTGAAAAATAGAATTAAAAGCTTCCTCCTAACAAAGGCATGGAATATAACCCGTAAAATACCTCTGTTTTGATACATGTAAGAGATAATTAATTTTCCAAAGAGTATGTAAACTAGAAATAGTAACAACAAGATCTTGTTGTTACTCCCTCCGTCTCGAAATAAATTCGAGGTTTCCTAGAAATGGCTAGATTAATGCATGAGTTGTTCCTATTTTCAAGGGATTGCGAAGATATTGTAGCTTCTACTAAACCCCACTAGGTGTGAAAAAATGGAAGTTAAAAGTGAAGCGGCGCATGTTGAAAACAAGCGGCAAAAGTGACAAATTTTTGTCCTTTTTGAAATTGCTCCAGTGGTATTAATTTTAATCATTCTTCAAGCAATGTTGGTGTAGTGACGTTCATTGATGTCTATTGTATTCAATTCCAACAATATTTTGTGATTCAACTCCAAGAAATTTTCAACAAGAGATTTGTTAGTAGCTATTTTTGTACAATTTTGGATTGAATTTTTTGCCTTTGATTGGTTAGAAGCTGCGATTTGATTCCTTTTGCAACGATTGAATTACTATAAAGTCTTTGGAGTGTAACATCTATAGATTCTTTTGCTTCAAGATGTTTGAATTAGCTTCAATTGTTGTCCATCAAGTTGTGAAGAGCCAATTCCGAATTTAATTTGAGACAAGTATATTTGGAAAACCCTGGATTTATTTCGAGACAGAGGGAGTACTTTCGAAGAAATCAAATTCAAAATTCATAGCCCCTAATCTGTAGAATTTAAAAAGTTATAAAAGATAAACATAAAAGTTTTTTGTATTTTAATTTTTATATTAATTTTTAATTTTTAGTTTATTAATGAAGGTCTAATTCAAGTTTTTATAATATTAAGTCAAATGGTCTAGCGAAACCTTCAGAATCTACTTGTATTAGTTTCTAAAAAAAATCATAAATCCTATTTATTCCTTTAATCACTCCAATGAAACTGCATATGAGTGGATTATGTGGAATTAAAATATGCTTGAATAACAAGAAATCATATCACTTTCTCTTTGTTTCTAAATGGAATCATCGTATGTTTGTCTTAATTTTGTAAAATGACCTTTTTTTTCCATAGATTGTAATTCATATACTTCATATAATGTTGTATAGAGATAAGAGGGATTATAATTGATTCTTGTAATTTTTATATTTAAAAAAAGAACATTATGAATGAATGAAAAATCAAAATACAGTTTGAGTGAGAAAAATTCAAAGAAAATTGCATATATAATCCATATTTTGAAATTCTCATTGTTTATACTCTAATCAAATTTCAAAATTATTTCCATATAGTGTAACTACTACTATACAACTTATTCTTTCATGCAAAAAATTGCACACAAGAATATAGGAAAATTTATATAAGCAACTTATTCCTTTAGAATACTTGCAGATGGGTATTGCAAGGGCAACAAGGAATTATTGTGGTATACTCTTTGGCATGAACTAGAAATACACCAAAATTAAAGATATCAATTACTTGTTAAAGGCTCTCTTTGCTCAGTTTTGAATAAATGGAATAAAACATGTGTCTTGCCCTTGCAAAATTGTTGGACGACAAGTTTTTGGCCTACCATTTCACTGGTTGGTAAAGCTTGGTTTTGAATAAGCTCTCAGTTGCACAATTTTTATAAGGCATAACTTATGTGAACACACTCTTTTTTTGGGGGTGATTATACAACTAGCATTTTAGAGGGGTCTTCATGTAATAACTGTGCCTATATTAGTATTGTATCCACAACAATAGTAGATTATATTTATTGCAGTTTTTATATAATATGAACTAAAATTTTCAATATTTTTTGAAAACATTAGAGGAGATTCGGGCTTCTAAGAGACTGCGAGTTCTCGGACTATGGGAACTCTGCAGGAATGCTGGAATGCTACCAAATGGCCAGTCTGACGTGGCCAAGCGACTGCCATGTCAGATTATTTTCTTTTCTTTTTTGAATTTTTTTTAGTATTCTTTTAACATTTTAATAATAGTAATAATAATAATTTTATTTTTTTCTGATAGCAGGGGCTGGTTCCCAGCATTGGAAACAACCCTAAAACGGTCTTCTAGAGGCTTAGATCTCCTCTAATGAATTAATCAATGTGTGCAATTATTTTGCCTTTGTTTATATAATTGCAACTGTAGAACAATGCAGTGTGCAACTTTTACAATATGACATTATGCTACTTTGTAAGGATAAATTTTGGCTATGGGTCCACTAAGAGGTTAAGTCCCAACCTTAATAAAATGAGGATTCCTTAGTTTTAAATAAGTTAAACCAACAAAGTCTATCAAATAGATAGTAGTAGAAAAATGACAACAATGTCGAGTTGGTGATCATTTTAGATAATGAATTGGTTGATATGCAATGTAGTAGGGATGATGACTTTGAAGAGGGATGACTTTTGGTAAAATAAACTTTTAATTTAATATCTTGTTTGAACCACGTTTTACTCTACAAAATCTTTTCTTAGTCTACATCACATATATTTTAAATTCACCAAGGTTACATTCATAGCCTCCAACAACCTTCACCTTAAAAATTTATAATTAATTCTTCAACTTCTAAGATTTATCTGACCAATTTACTTCTTAACGATTTATCAACATGTAGAATTTGTTATCATGTTTTCCTACATCTCCTTTGTACTCCTACATAGCTTTTTTAGATGATTTTAGATGCAAGTACTTTTACAAGTTGGTCAATAGAAAGTTTCCTACAATACATTGCATAGTTTTGGGTTTAGGGTTTAGGAGTCCAATGACATATGGTTTTGCCAATTTGGATCATTATTGCACCTTCTATATGTCTTATAAGCTTCAAAATGACCACATATTCTACAAGTGTGTGGTGTTGTATTTGGAGATGTAAGGTTTAGATGTTATTTGATATCCAAATGAAAGATTTTAATTGATAATTATCAATCCAATGGTATATGTCTTGCCATATTTTAGTACATAATTTATATTTTAAAAGCCCAATATGATATACTTTTTAAAGCTCAATCTTCAATCACTTGTGCAAATCCATCATGGGCTGAAATGGCATTGTATTGAATCTAAATTAGTAACACAAATTGTGTTGAAATTACACAAAAACATTTTTATTAGCCCATGGTGGATTTGTACTAGTGAATGCAAAATACCTAATAAATAAGCTCTTAGCAACCCATGACTACTAGCTATGACCTACGAACAAAGAGTGGAGATCTAAAATAACTGCACCTAATTGTGATCCCTTTCTAAAACTGACCCCTAAAGATTTTTAAATTGTATTGCCTCTATTCATGATAGCCTAGAATTGTTCTTAGAAAACTTTATAGTTTATTAATATGGTGTCCAAAAAATGCATAAAAAGAGAATCTTGGATATTTCAACAAGATCTAGCAAAATATATTGCAATTTTATAATTATAGGAACAATCATCAATTGCTTATTGGGACAACAATCTTTAGATGTAGTTACTATAGGTTCTGTGTTGGTAGTGGATCTTTCTTGGTGTTGTCCTCATTAGATGAAGAAGGAAGTGATTGTAGTATGCAATCTTCAAAGTAAAATATAAATCCTCGATGTCTTAATTGTGTAAGGACGGGCTAATGATTGTGGACATCATCCTTTTGGGTATAGTGTGAATCATTTACTTAAAAAGCACTCATTGGAGGTCAAACTACTATGCAAGACCTTCCCTTTTTGCACAAAATTCCAAGGATGAACATACGCACTCCTCTCTTGTATAACATGATTCTTTGTCATCCATCAAACTAGTATGGTCCGCAGCATCCTTATAGGGTTATTTTATAACACTAGTTTGCCTCCCAAACAGTAACAGTAGTGGGATCAAATTGAAATTCTCCATGAGTGGTCCGTGATGACCTTAAACTATGAGTGGTCCGAGTGATGGTTGTGAGGTACCCAAACCAAATGGCGTGGTTGCGGTTTTGAAACTTGGTGGCAAACAAGTTCTTTACCTTGTGTGAAATCAGCCTCTCATCCTGATGGAATCCTTTGCAGTGTGTTTCCTTAATACCCTTGTACAAAAAATCAAAAAAAATCTCCATTGGCTGCTGTCTTGAAATTAGAAGTTACAAGCACGGCATACCAGTCTTCACTTCCGCCGGATACCAACAATATCCTTCGATTAAGTTACACCGGCAGATGCATTGTCACGGTCTTCCCTGCTCCGATCCATCCAGCACTGTGCGTTCAAATAATTTTCTGCTTCCAGTGCTTTATAAGCAGAAGTACGATTGTGCTCTCCAAGTTCACTCTCATCAGTCATAACGATCCACTACCCCAAGCAAAAAAGTTGCAGAATAACATTTGCTGTATTCTCAGAGAATAAATGCTGACCGTGGCATGAACTATCTCCTTCCAGGCAATCCTTCCAATGCCAAGTGATCTACGGATTATAAAGCAATGACTCCATGATGTCACGTTACGGTGTGCCAGGAATGATAGTCTGCATCTCACAATTTCAAACGCTGGCTTGACTTCTCCATCCAAAATATAAAATGCCAATCTACGAATATGCAATTATTCGTAAGAAACTACCGCCATATTATTGCTGGGTGTGAAGAAATCGTCCATGACTGATCGTGAAGCAGTTATTCAGAACTTCATGATTAAAACGTATCTGCGAACAACCCTCCGGAAGAAACTGCGAAAAGCATGACGAACCTCTCACTAACCTAAACCACGAGCAAGCACCCACAGCAAGCAAGCAACCACTCTTTTGAAGCCTCTGTAATCAATGATAGCCAGTGGAAAAATGACACCTCCGCAAGTCTGCATTATGGTGAGCTTTCAACACCAGCAGCTAGAAAAAGTCACATCCCCGTTCACAGATGCATCTCTAACTCTAGATTCTAACTCCAGATTCAGCTAGCTAACATATCGTATGCATGCCAACAACCTCACTACAATGTCAAAACTTAACAATCATTAACCATATTGGCACCAAGCTGGTCCCCGTATGGTCCAGGAGCACCAAACTCTGACACTGCAGACAGCTACTCCAGGGTCAGCCGGAATTGGACTTCTGTTATTCCCAAGCAATTTTGAGGTCATGTACCAACTATATCATTCATCAACACATGCAATGCCCTTCGCTGATGCTGGTGGTGAATATTTTAACCATCCACATTGTCCTTCCATCTCACAAAATGATCAATCAAAACTACCCATACTAAACCATAAATTCTCTCAAATCACTTGAATTTTCAAACGCAAGCAATTGCGGATAAGACACTTCTCTACCTCTGTATGCGGATTGAAAGGGACCAACTCCCCCTCCCATGCATTGATAATTCAGTCAATCGCTGCCTACGCTTCGACTCCTAGAAGGCACGAGAGGAAGCAAAATTGACAATCATCTCCTAAAACAATCACAAGGCCCTCTGCCAGTTTGGAACAATGGACCATATCCACTCAGAATTCCTGAAGTACTCCACTCTACTGCTAGAGATATCCAATACGAAAAATACAAGCCCCCGCAACAATTGCCAGAGTACGACCAAAGAGAAATAGGAGCAAAGCCACAAAGAAGGAACACATACCACACCAAACGGAAATCCGATTGCTAAAATGCAACAAGCAAGCCTATCAGACGTTAATTGACGTGGGATCAAGAACAAATGATCCTCAACTGGACCAACTGGTAACAAGAAACAACACACCTCCAATAAAAGAGATCAAGGCATACAAAATTGAAATAACTCTCGAGAAACATTCAGATAACCAAGATGACCGATACCGCTCCAAAACACATTTACTCTACGACAACCCACAACGGACACTATGTGGGCAGCAGACGAAACGTATAACTCCCGAGAAAAACAAAAGGACCACAAGATGCCATGGTGAACAGGAAAAATAACCATATCCATCAAAAAGCTAAGACGTCGTCACTGCAGAAAAACTAAAGCAAGAATAGAAAATCCCTTCAAAAATCGGTTCAATCACTCCACATAACAAAACAGATTCAAAAGGAATCAAGGAACCGAAAAACGGAGCAAAAATTTCTAACAGAATAACCACGACGATAGAAAAACAATAAAAACAAATATCAGCTATCAACCAAATCAAATCAATTCGAGTCCACCGACTCATTTGGGGAAATGCCTCCCATTTGGTATACGATAGGTATTGAAAAAAAATGTCATCCTTGCAGATCCAAACCCAAAACATCCATCGGGGCCAGGCACCGCAAGTAAGATGCTCTCAGAAAAAAAACAGGAAAAAAATGTACCGCTCTAAATGAAAACAAACTACCCACAAAGATCTCCGCATCCAAGCCAAGCGACTCCATCAGTAACGGTAGTGCGCAGGCTTGTAAGGACCGCCCACGGGAACGTTGATGTACGATGCCTGCTCGTCCGTCAACTTCGTCAGCTTCGCACCCAGCTTCTCCAAATGAAGCAAAGCCACCTTCTCGTCCAAGTGCTTCGGAAGAACGTACACCTTCTTCTCGTACTTGCCGCTCTTGCGCTCGTTCCAAAGCTCAAGCTGCGCGATCACCTGGTTCGTGAAAGAGCAAGACATCACGAAGCTGGGGTGACCCGTCGCGCAACCCAAGTTCATCAGACGACCCTCCGCCAAAACGATGATGCCACGGCCCGTGTCCGGAAAAACCCAACGGTCCGTCTGCGGCTTGATCGTGATGCGCTTCACGCCCTTGAAAGTCTCCAGACCCTCCATGTCGATCTCGTTGTCGAAGTGACCGATGTTGCACACGATCGCGTTGTTCTTCATCTTGCGCATGTCGGAAACCATGATGATGTCCTTGTTGCCCGTCGTCGTGCAAAAGATGTCCGCGTACTCCACGCAGTCGCCCAGAGGAAGGATCTGGTAACCCTCCATCAGAGCCTGCAACGCGCAGATCGGGTCGATCTCCGTCACGATCACGCGCGCGCCGGCGGCCTTCATCGCAGAAGCGCAACCCTTGCCCACGTCACCGTACCCGAAGATCACAGCCACCTTACCCGCGATCATCACGTCCGTCGCCCTCATCAGACCGTCGGGGAGAGAGTGACGGCAACCGTACAGGTTGTCGAACTGAAAACAAAAACACCACCACACCAATCAAAATTCACATACCAACCTAATGTGGAAAATGTGTACGGAAACACGCACTCGAACTCGGACTGCAACAAAGGAAAACAGATCACATTTCCGTCCACAACCGGACAACGACCAAACGCGACACCCAAGCAATGAATGGAAGCCCATTACCTTGCTCTTCGTCACGGAGTCGTTCACGTTGATGGCGGGGAACAGAAGAGAACCGTTGTCCATCATCTGGTACAGACGCTTCACGCCCGTCGTCGTCTCCTCCGAAACGCCCACCAAACGCTCAGCCATCTTGTGGTACTTCTTCGGGGACTCCTTCATGCCGTCCCTACGCAAACAAAAAAAACAAGAACATTCCATCAGACCCCACGCCCAAAACACAATGCGACCATTCAACCCACAGGCCCCCACCATGCGAGATCCCACATTCAAATCCAACAAAATAAGACACTCACCCACAAGAAAAACCGACACCCCAAACCGACAATGCATGCCCAATCAGGCCTCACACAAAACCCTCCATCCTAACATGCAAATATGCCAATCGGCGAAACGCAAACCACAAGAAACATCACCCGATCTGCACATTCCCCAGGGATGATTGTACCTGAGGATGGTGAGCACCAGCTTGAACTCCGCATTCGTCGTGGACTCGGGGTTCGGCAGCGTCCCGTCCTTCGCGAACGCGATCTCCGCCTTCACGCCCTCGTGGATCAGCAATGTGGCGTCGCCGCCGTCGTCCACGATCAGATCCGGGCCGCCGCCGGGACCCCAGTCCAACGCGCGCTCCGTGCACCACCAGTACTCCTGCAGCGTCTCGCCCTTCCACGCGAACACCGCCGCGCTGTCGCGCGCGATGGCCGCGGCCGCGTGGTCCTGCGTCGAAAAAATGTTGCACGAGCACCAACGCACCTCCGCGCCCAGCGCCGTCAGCGTCTCGATCAGCACCGCCGTCTGGATGGTCATGTGCAGCGAACCCGTGATCTTGGCGCCCTTGAACGGCTGCGACGGACCGAACTCCGTGCGGCACGACATGAGCCCCGGCATCTCCACCTCCGCCAGGTCCAGCTCCAGGCGCCCGAAGTCCGCCTGCGACATGTCGCGCACCTTGTACTCGCGCCCGGAAGCCGTCTTCTCCACGGACAACTCCATCGCGGCAAGCAGCCTTCTCTTCCTGCCGAGGGCGAGAGCGGAGAAAGAGAAAGAGCGAGCCGCAGATGCAGACGACGCGGATCGGAAGCAGAAAAACAGAGTGCACACGACAACCCCTGCGCAGCGAGGCTTCTTTATGGGGGTAAGCTAAGCCCTACAGTGATCTTTTCACACTGTCAGTCTCGCTCGCGGATGTGAGATGGGCTTTTTAGTCGCGCGGCATCTACGCCACTGCAGCTTCCCTTGTTTGCCGGATTCTCAGATCTGGTCCTTTGGCTGGCGAACTCAGCGAGCTCTCCGTCCCTCAGTGTACCCGAGTGTCCCTCGCAGCGTCGCCTCGCCCAACTGAATTATTTGCCATTTGCGCCTGACAGCCATTTCTCTCCTGGCTCCCCCAGGAAGCTTTTCAGGTTGGATTGGATTGGCATTGTCCGGGGAAAGTTTACCAGGACGAATTCACGTGGCCCATTGTGCGCGGCAGAGACGGGGAGCAACTCCAACCATTTTGAGGTCGGCGTGGATGTAAGCTTACTATAGAGAGAGAGCTTGGTGGCCTAAGAGCATCCGCACCAGGGCTCAGCACATAGGGCCGGCATGGTGGTTAGTGAGCCCGGAAGTGATTTCACCTCCCACTTGGACTTAGGGACGGTGAATCACAAACCGACCCACTCCAAAACATGGTTTAGTCGGCATGCCATATTCCTGTGTCATGTTCTTCTTGTACTAAGTTGCAATTTTGGAGGCTCCGGAGGAATAATTGTTAGCTTTTTGTCGGCCCAACGACGTGGCCCAACAATTAGTCCTATCAATGAACAATAGCTAAAAAACGGAACATGTTGGGGTGCCATGTCGTGGAAGAATAGGGGAGCAAGATAGCACCGGGTCTACATGGACACAATCAACACTCCACGGCTCTATTGACAAGTCACATTTCTTGCAAATCGGTGGCAATGCTCTAAGAGCATTCCCACCATATCTCAGCCTACACGACCAGGACACCATAGGCTGAACCCACCTAAACCACTTAAATAGTTCCTATTTGCACATTTCTTCTTTTCTAGTGTGGATTTGTCACATTGGTGGTTTCATTTTGTTAGTTTTTCAACATTGGTATGTCCTCTTCACAATTTGCTAATTTTTTTGTGGTCCATTTTCAAATCATCTTCTAAAAATAAACTATTTATTTTAGAAATAAACTATTTATTTTAGAAATAAACTATTTATTTTAGAAATAAACTATTTATTTTAGAAATAAACTATTTTATTTTAGAAATAAACTATTTATTTTAGAAATAAACTATTTATTTTAGAAATAAAAATATTCTCGCTATTTAGTATTCTATGATGTTTTTCATGTCAAGCTAACTCTCATGACCACGTGCTAGGCTCATGTAGGAGAATGTGGATTGCTAATGATGATAAAAAAAAACTAAGCAGTTTATATACCAAAAGCAACACAATCATGTATGCATTAGTTAAAGTGAAATCCAATTACATGAATAGAGGTTGTACAAATATGTCTAGTACAAATTCAACTTGATAAAATACAAGGTAATTTTTTTAGATTGTAGATCACAAGCTTGTCTCACCCTTGCAACTTACTACTGGTATATTAACTTTGACTCAACTGCAAAGCTCCTACAATGCAAACCAAAAAAGAATCTCCATCATTGCATATCCAATGCACTATTTGTGGAAGAAGAAGTGACTAGGCCTTAATTTTGCCATTGAATGTAGGGGCCCTGAGGGGTTGAGTATTAAATGTTTTTTTGGGGCATTCGAAGGTCATTCCAGACCCATTTCCCATGCTGTAAACCAGCCAGTGCAGCTAAAATAAAGAAAAAAGAAAAAAGAAAAAAGAATTTAAAAAATATATATATATATATTTCAAAAGAATATTAAAAAGCTAATTAAATATTATTATCTGACGTGGCAGTCGCTCGGCCACGTTAGACTGCTGTTGTGGCAAAGTCACTACAGTGCGAGAATTCAGGGCATTAGAGGATTTTGGGGCCTTTGGAAGACTGCAAGTTCTCGGACTGTGGGAACGTTGCCAAATCATCAATCTGACGTGGATGAGGTGGCAAAGTCACTACATTGCGACAATTCAGGGCATTAGAGGATTTTGGGGCCTTTGGAAGACTGCAAGTTCCCGGACTGTGGGAACGCTGCCAAATCATCAATCTGACGTGGCTGAGAGATTGCCACGTCAGATAATAATATTTAATTATTTTTCTAATAATTTGAATAAATTTGAATAAATTTTTATTTTTTAAATTATTTTTAAATTTTGACAATAGGGGATTGGTTCCCAACAACGTGAACAACCCTGAAACAATCTTCCGGAGGCTCGAATCTCCTCTAATGAAACTTGTAGCCTTGTTTAGCACCTGAATCTCATCGAATATGATTCTTGTAGTCTTTGCTTTGAAAACTTATGAAAAATTCAAAGTTTCTCCCACAAATATAATTTGTTATAAAAAAAATTTGTGATTTTCATTTGTCTACAATTAGAAAAAACAACTTCTATTGTAGTTGCAATTTTGACTTTAGTAATGAACGGTTTAGAGCATCGCCACCGTTCAATGCCCATGGGAAAGCAATGGCCTAGAGCCCAGTGAATGGGGCCCTCTACTGTAGACCGAGATGCAAGCACGTTTGTTTGTGCATTTTTGGCAGCTCTTAATGATTGTAGATGGTTTGCATTTAATTTGCATTCAAATTTGAAGCTCTAAGCAAAGTCACGCTGAAGCAAAGCGCTCTTCCCTCTTTACTTATTGCCCTACCATTACAATAAATGGCATCTCACCCAAAAAACAATAAGAGAAACATAATAATCGGCCCAAAACTTCCCTGCTCATGTCAAGCTGAGGTACTTGAGCAAAAATAGGCTGCACTTGGTGCCCCGTAAAAGCACCTAGAACCACAGTGGAGGGTGAATAGAGCCCAACCTATGGTGTCCTGGTCGTGTAGGCTGAGATATGGTGGGAATGCTCTTAGAGCATTGCCACCGATTTGCAAGAAATGTGACTTGTCAATAGAGCCGTGGAGTGTTGATTGTGTCCATGTAGACCCGGTGCTATCTTGCTCCCCTATTCTTCCACGACATGGCACCCCAACATGTTCCGTTTTTTAGCTATTGTTCATTGATAGGACTAATTGTTGGGCCACGTCGTTGGGCCGACAAAAAGCTAACAATTATTCCTCCGGAGCCTCCAAAATTGCAACTTAGTACAAGAAGAACATGACACAGGAATATGGCATGCCGACTAAACCATGTTTTGGAGTGGGTCGGTTTGTGATTCACCGTCCCTAAGTCCAAGTGGGAGGTGAAATCACTTCCGGGCTCACTAACCACCATGCCGGCCCTATGTGCTGAGCCCTGGTGCGGATGCTCTTAGGCCACCAAGCTCTCTCTCTATAGTAAGCTTACATCCACGCCGACCTCAAAATGGTTGGAGTTGCTCCCCGTCTCTGCCGCGCACAATGGGCCACGTGAATTCGTCCTGGTAAACTTTCCCCGGACAATGCCAATCCAATCCAACCTGAAAAGCTTCCTGGGGGAGCCAGGAGAGAAATGGCTGTCAGGCGCAAATGGCAAATAATTCAGTTGGGCGAGGCGACGCTGCGAGGGACACTCGGGTACACTGAGGGACGGAGAGCTCGCTGAGTTCGCCAGCCAAAGGACCAGATCTGAGAATCCGGCAAACAAGGGAAGCTGCAGTGGCGTAGATGCCGCGCGACTAAAAAGCCCATCTCACATCCGCGAGCGAGACTGACAGTGTGAAAAGATCACTGTAGGGCTTAGCTTACCCCCATAAAGAAGCCTCGCTGCGCAGGGGTTGTCGTGTGCACTCTGTTTTTCTGCTTCCGATCCGCGTCGTCTGCATCTGCGGCTCGCTCTTTCTCTTTCTCCGCTCTCGCCCTCGGCAGGAAGAGAAGGCTGCTTGCCGCGATGGAGTTGTCCGTGGAGAAGACGGCTTCCGGGCGCGAGTACAAGGTGCGCGACATGTCGCAGGCGGACTTCGGGCGCCTGGAGCTGGACCTGGCGGAGGTGGAGATGCCGGGGCTCATGTCGTGCCGCACGGAGTTCGGTCCGTCGCAGCCGTTCAAGGGCGCCAAGATCACGGGTTCGCTGCACATGACCATCCAGACGGCGGTGCTGATCGAGACGCTGACGGCGCTGGGCGCGGAGGTGCGTTGGTGCTCGTGCAACATTTTTTCGACGCAGGACCACGCGGCCGCGGCCATCGCGCGCGACAGCGCGGCGGTGTTCGCGTGGAAGGGCGAGACGCTGCAGGAGTACTGGTGGTGCACGGAGCGCGCGTTGGACTGGGGTCCCGGCGGCGGCCCGGATCTGATCGTGGACGACGGCGGCGACGCCACATTGCTGATCCACGAGGGCGTGAAGGCGGAGATCGCGTTCGCGAAGGACGGGACGCTGCCGAACCCCGAGTCCACGACGAATGCGGAGTTCAAGCTGGTGCTCACCATCCTCAGGTACAATCATCCCTGGGGAATGTGCAGATCGGGTGATGTTTCTTGTGGTTTGCGTTTCGCCGATTGGCATATTTGCATGTTAGGATGGAGGGTTTTGTGTGAGGCCTGATTGGGCATGCATTGTCGGTTTGGGGTGTCGGTTTTTCTTGTGGGTGAGTGTCTTATTTTGTTGGATTTGAATGTGGGATCTCGCATGGTGGGGGCCTGTGGGTTGAATGGTCGCATTGTGTTTTGGGCGTGGGGTCTGATGGAATGTTCTTGTTTTTTTTGTTTGCGTAGGGACGGCATGAAGGAGTCCCCGAAGAAGTACCACAAGATGGCTGAGCGTTTGGTGGGCGTTTCGGAGGAGACGACGACGGGCGTGAAGCGTCTGTACCAGATGATGGACAACGGTTCTCTTCTGTTCCCCGCCATCAACGTGAACGACTCCGTGACGAAGAGCAAGGTAATGGGCTTCCATTCATTGCTTGGGTGTCGCGTTTGGTCGTTGTCCGGTTGTGGACGGAAATGTGATCTGTTTTCCTTTGTTGCAGTCCGAGTTCGAGTGCGTGTTTCCGTACACATTTTCCACATTAGGTTGGTATGTGAATTTTGATTGGTGTGGTGGTGTTTTTGTTTTCAGTTCGACAACCTGTACGGTTGCCGTCACTCTCTCCCCGACGGTCTGATGAGGGCGACGGACGTGATGATCGCGGGTAAGGTGGCTGTGATCTTCGGGTACGGTGACGTGGGCAAGGGTTGCGCTTCTGCGATGAAGGCCGCCGGCGCGCGCGTGATCGTGACGGAGATCGACCCGATCTGCGCGTTGCAGGCTCTGATGGAGGGTTACCAGATCCTTCCTCTGGGCGACTGCGTGGAGTACGCGGACATCTTTTGCACGACGACGGGCAACAAGGACATCATCATGGTTTCCGACATGCGCAAGATGAAGAACAACGCGATCGTGTGCAACATCGGTCACTTCGACAACGAGATCGACATGGAGGGTCTGGAGACTTTCAAGGGCGTGAAGCGCATCACGATCAAGCCGCAGACGGACCGTTGGGTTTTTCCGGACACGGGCCGTGGCATCATCGTTTTGGCGGAGGGTCGTCTGATGAACTTGGGTTGCGCGACGGGTCACCCCAGCTTCGTGATGTCTTGCTCTTTCACGAACCAGGTGATCGCGCAGCTTGAGCTTTGGAACGAGCGCAAGAGCGGCAAGTACGAGAAGAAGGTGTACGTTCTTCCGAAGCACTTGGACGAGAAGGTGGCTTTGCTTCATTTGGAGAAGCTGGGTGCGAAGCTGACGAAGTTGACGGACGAGCAGGCATCGTACATCAACGTTCCCGTGGGCGGTCCTTACAAGCCTGCGCACTACCGTTACTGATGGAGTCGCTTGGCTTGGATGCGGAGATCTTTGTGGGTAGTTTGTTTTCATTTAGAGCGGTACATTTTTTTCCTGTTTTTTTTCTGAGAGCATCTTACTTGCGGTGCCTGGCCCCGATGGATGTTTTGGGTTTGGATCTGCAAGGATGACATTTTTTTTCAATACCTATCGTATACCAAATGGGAGGCATTTCCCCAAATGAGTCGGTGGACTCGAATTGCTTTTAATTGGGTGATTGGCGATATTTGTTGTAAAGTTCGTCGTTCTGTTTCAGTTTTCGAATTTTGTTTAGTCGTATGGAAATTGTTTTGACTCTTGTCGTGGGTTTTTGTGTGTGTTGTCATCGTGGAGTTCGTTTGGGAACGAACTTTGTTTACGTTTGCAGGAATTTCTAATAGTGCTCTCTTCGAGTTTTGAATTGTTTTTTCTGTTTTTTGTTTTTCTGTTTTTGTTTTCTGTGTATTGAAACGGTGTTGGTGTGCCATTCACCTTCGTCATCAGTCGTTCGGGTGTGTTGATTTTTCCTCCGAATTTGATTTTTCCTCTTACTTGTGGCCACTGAGTTTTCGTTTATTTTGGACGACTCTCGGTTTTATTTAGGTGTACTCTGCTTTTGGCTAGTCTCTCTCATGAGTGCTTGTTCTGGATTTGATATTCTTTTTCCTCTTGGGAGTTCTTTGATCATGTTATGTTTTAGTGTCAATGTTATTGTTTCAGTGGCGAATTGAAGTCGGATTGTTGAATCTAACATGTGATACTGATTATTACCAGCAATGACCTTTCGCTTGAATCATATTAGCGTGAAATTGCATGCTAATCCTGCTTCGCTCTTACTTGACACTGTTTGGTTTTATGAACGGGCAGGCATTTGTTGTAGTTGTCGGTGTGCTTGTGGATTGTGTCTGGAATGGATAGAGTCGCTTCCTTGCTGTGCCGGCAGCCGGCCTGCCGGGTTGGCGGAAGTTGATTGTTGAGTCTCGGAGTGCAGTCATGGGGCACGTTCTGCATTGAATTCTGTCAGTCCCGTGGGAAATTTTGAATGTTTCTTGAGTTCCATGAGTGAGGAGCATTTTCTGGAGTCTCTCGTACGGCTATTGGATTATGAGTTGATGGAGGCTTGTGCTTCTTGTTGCTCGAGCCTGAGTTTCTTGTCTGTCCCTAGCAAGGGTGCCAGCTTTATATTGTCCCCACCAGGTTGTTGTTTTTGGTTTTTGGAGAAGTGCTGAAGTGGCAACATATATGAGAAAATGATGTAGCCAAATATTTTAGTATTCATCTATATTTTGGATAGAATATATTTTCATCTACATATTTGGATGAGTTTCATTTAAAATTATCAATTTCATCCAAAATTTTACAAAAAATTGGAGCAATTTGGCATTATCATCCAATTTTTCTTCAAATTTTTCCTGTAGGCTTGATGTAGCCCATTTTTTTTAGGCTTTTGGGCCTTATAAGGCCCGCCCAAAAAAATTGGTCCCTACTAAATCTTGGAATGCTTGAGAGCATCGCCATCGTAGGGGCGGTCAAATCCCCACGGGAAACCTCTCAAATTAGGCTCCAAATAGGATGGTGCACCTAGCGACTCACAACCTTACACCATAGGCTGGCGAAATCGGCTCCCGAGTCTATGCCTCGACCTTTGTTGTAGTTATTACTATGTCGTTACTGCAATTTTTTAATTAAGTTTTTTTAATATCAAGGACCAAGGTTGTTATTGGTTGGAGCTCAACTACATTGAATGTAAAGTGATTAGATGTCAGTCAACGCCGGGCTCTTTTGATATTCCCCGTCCATGCTCTATTGCAGTATCCCTTCCAAAATTGGCCGCGCCTGGTGGCAAAAATCTCTCTCCTAGTACCACAATGGGGAGCATTTTGGAGACCGGACCCGGAGTTTGGAGTCCCGTGAGGCTTCACTAAGTCATGGTGGTGATGCTCTAAGCAACCAGTTTGCAGTTGATGGATGGCCAAACAGTGTTGTAAACAGCTCTAACTGTGAGTGTCCATCTGCTCGGCGGTGTTTCATCCACAAGCAGGATAGTTCATTTGTAACCACATGGTATTCATCCACGAAGGTGACAATTACATGGGTTTTCATCTGCATACAGAGCTAGTTACGGCGCCTTGTAATCCACTTGCCACCTCCCGGCGGCTCAAAGGTTACCTAGTCCGTAACTTACTCTAAACAAAGGATTGTCATCCAATGTCGGAGGAGTGTTTCTTGAGTGTAGAATTCTTTGTGGTGGAAACAAGCCTTTTTTATTTGGCACCATATGGACTAGTTTGCACCATTTTAAAATATATACCTACTTTTTGTGAGATGAAAGTAATCTTTTTTTGCCTAAAATTTTCCATTTGTATTAAAAATGTTGATGAAGACCCCAAATTTATATGAAAAAGTGCATGAATATGATTGAAAAGTGATTTTTGGTCAAATAGATGGATGAATGTAGAAAAACAATGATTCACCAATTTTTAAGTGATTGCCATTCTGGCACTTTCTCATAAAGTTTAAAAAAATGGTTGGTAGAAGTCCTCTATTTGAGGAGGTAGAGAATATTTTAGAGGAGAAGATGGAAATTCATGGATCATAAAAGATATCTTTCTAGTGTTGTAGGTAACTTTTACTATCTAGTTTTTCATTTGCATTATAGCCATTAAAATTGATGTCTTTTGAATTTAAGTCCACTACACTAAAAAGGGTATTTAGTGTTGCCAACACTATTTGCGAACCATGACACTAAATATCATTAAGCCTACTAAAGTAAGTAACATTAAATGTAATTTCTAACATTAAATATACTCTATGGTAAATCTGAAATCTGAAAATGTTTACATTTAGTGTTAAAACTTATTAAAGGAAGGTAGAAGGGAAGAGAAGGCGAAGGCGGTGCATTGAAGTTTAGCACTACACTAATCGTCCTAAAATTGACATTTAGTGTAGGGTCAAGTAGGGTGGTAATTACACTAAATGTAATCCAACACTAAATACCCTTTTTAGTGTAGTGTAATGAGGCTCATAACACTTAGTAGTGTAATGTCAGGTTGCATTTTCCTCTCTAAAGTCCTCATCCATGAAATTCATCCACACATCATGGAGAATTAAAGTAAACTTCACTACCGGGATAGTGGCAATACATTTATGGTGTATTCCAATTTTTTTTGCTAATTCTGGGACCAAGCAAACAAATAAATGTATAGACGGTTTATCAAAGATCCAAGAATCCATTAAGTCAAATACCAATGTCATTTGACTATTAGCCATAAAAAAAACTTTTGATGGCAACATGAAGGAATTGCTTCATTGATATTTGTGAAAATAAAAGGTGGAGATGTTACTTTTATAATGAAATTCATTATTTATTATGAATCTTGAAAGGGTATGGGATACTATTTGAAGATGAGAGCTTGACAGCTCATTGTCATTGTCAAAATGTACAAATTATGTCTAAAGTATAATTTCAGACCTCATTTAGGCATAGTAGAATTTTTTTTCAAAAAACTTTGAACTAAAAAAGTTGGTAAATCAAAGTAACTTTCATCTCCAAAAATGTGTTTGTAATTTTGAGCCTCCAATCAAAAGTTTTGGACAAAATTCAGAGAGGATGTTTAAAAATGTCAAAGGAAGTATCCCTTCCAACTCCTCTCTGAAATTTGTCCATAACTTTTGATTAGAGGCTCAAAGTTTTAAACGGATTTTTGATATGAAATTTAACTTGATTTCCCAACTATTCTTACTTGAAAGTTGTAAAAATGAAGTTATTCTACACTGGCTAAATGAGGCCTAAAATTTTTACTTCAAACACAATTTTTGTTTTTGACTTAACTATGAGCAATTGAGCTCCTACTAATTCTAATTTATATATCCCACATGGATTGTTTTACTTCCTACTGACTCAAATGTATATAAAGAGCTTTTCTTCTCAATTCTAAACACCATTAATGAATGACTTTCAAAGCAAAGTGAGATAGCTTAGTTGTTGAATTCATTATTTTCAATGAATTGAATGTTTTGTTTTTTTAAGTTTTATTTAAAAGCACCAAAATTTATTTTGCTATTGCCATACTCAATGTGCAGTTACAACCCAATTGAATTTTGTTCAGTTTTCTAATACTTTGTAATGCATGCCGTTTTAGTTACTGATGGATGTTTAATGTTCTACATCATATCATTTGAGGGATGAAATGGTGTAGAATATTCCACATCATTTCGTTAGGAAGAGGGCAGTACTGATGAATGCTTTTAAATGTTATGTTATGAAGTCTAGTTTCTACTCCTATTTGAATTTTTTTTTTAAATTTGAATACTTTATGATCATTTGAACTTTGGTCCTATTATTGTGCTCTACTGATTTTCTAAATAAGAAACGAGAATTTGGTTTACATCATGATGTTTTAGACCATAATGTACATCTATGAAGGAATTTTGAAATACTTTAAGCTTATTTTCTATTAGATATGAGTTTATTTCACTTTTTTTCAAAAAATTATAATTATATCAAATCTCCACTAATAAATTTTGAAATTTTTATGACTTATAGAAGACATGTAATTAAATCTCTTAAAAAGAAATTCATTTAAATTAAATCACAAAATAAACCATACACGTTTAAGGATTTTAGAGTTTGACCACATGGTCATAGGATTCATCCTTTTCAAGATTAAATTCACATTTTAATTACTAGCTTTGCTGACAATCATACAAAAAATTATGTTATTTAGAAAAAAATTTGATGAGACTGCTAGTAAATTTGTACAAATGGTATGTTGTACCCTCAGTTACATCTGGATGCATTTTTCCCTAACAAAGGCAATGACATCAGTAGTCAAAGTCAAAGTAACTATCACTCAATTCCTAACTTGTATAATAGCCCTACTAAACTTGTTGATTTGCAAGGATTTATTTTCTTGAAAAAAATTTGAATTTTTTTTCTACACTGAGTTCCATTCAAACTCTATGTGCTAATGACATTTTCACAGTTCTATCTTCAGTGTAAGATTTTGAAATTTCAAATGAATAACTACAAAATACCTATGAAATCCTATATTATGCCTATTGTTTTAGCAACTTAAATTGCTGAAATCAAATTATCTATTGGATCAAATGAATTCAATTTTCTTAGGATAAGTCCAAATGTAACAATATTCAAAATCTTACAATTTTCATATCCAGTAGTCAGATTCAGCATTCTTTGACAAATATTTAATTAAAGTTGGAAAATGAAAAATGATAGATGCTTTAAAATAAAATTATTTGGTTTTTCCTCATACAATTCTTTTCAAAATATTCATATCCCATAAATTCAAGCATTTGTTTTTTATACTTATTTTTTGCCGACCCTACATTTACGTACGTTGTTTAATCAGTAATTTTAGTGTAGAAATGCTCATTCCTACTTACATGTGTCTCCCTTTGAAGTCAAGTTTGGGGGTCCAAAGAAATACAAATTTTAAAAATCTATACTATTCTATTATGGTTTAGGTTCAAATGATAATGCTATCAATGGTTGCAGGTCTACTTTCTGAAGGCAAAGATATGCAAGGCTACAAAAGTAAGCCTTCAAAAATGTCTTATAAAAATGTCTTTCTAAAGAATATTCTATTGTCTATCAACTTGAGTGGCCATGTGTATGTGGAAACAAAAATCTAATGCCAAAGGTTATGCATTAAGAAACTCCACAATTACAACCTTCTACCAACCAAAGCTAGTTTCTAAATTAAGTAGGATATTTAAGGCATTTTCTTGTGGTTAATAAATAGTGGATTTGGAATCTTAACCCAGGCTTGCTATTTTATGAGCGTGTGAGCGTGAGCTTGTGAGCATATAATTTTAAAAAAATTCCATCTAAAAGTTTGGATCAAAATTTATTATTTTTGGTAAATTTTAGTATCTATTATTATGAACCTACCATGGTACCTTGAACAACCTTGAAATCACTTGAGGTTGTTCCATTAAGATTTTGATTTTTATGATCACTCCCCTCTTGTTGTTGGTTACCTCTCAGCACCAATTGGAGCTCCCTAGCCGCAGAGAAGGGGGAAAAAAAAAAACTTTTTTTTCCTCCCGCAGCTTGGGGGCTCCCCTCGGCGCCAAGGGGAGATCAGCAACAAGAGGGGAGTGATCATAATCTCAATGAAACAACCTTAGTCTGTTAGTCAATTTCAAATGAATCCTATTAATAATCAATTTCTTTACTTCTTAAAATCTTGTGATCTAAGCTCTTGCCACACATAATGAATTCCTATCAACAAATTTTCTTTTTTTAAATCTAAACAAGTCCACTGACCTGCAAATCAAGAACAAAGTGTTGGTATCCTCCTATTGCCCATGAAAAGATCCATAATGCTACAAGACAATGATGAACTAAAATAAAATTCACTATGACAAAGATCATTAGATATAAAAGTAATTCTTATCAACAATTTTTTTTTCTAACAATAGTGCATCAAGAAAAAATTATTGGTACCCTCTTATCAGCCTTGAAATGACCCACGTTGCTATAGGACAGTGATCAACCAATATTATGTACAAACTTATTTCTATTTCTATTCATCTTTCACATCAATTGAGTTCATCATTTTCATAATGTATACTTCTAATATTTTAGACAACACTAAAAATTATAATTTTCATCTGAATTCTACAAAACCACAGTAAAAGATACTAAAATTTACTAAAAATTAACCAAAAATTTTAGATGGAATCTATTTTTAGAAATATTATTAAATTTCTAGTACTTCTTCAAATTTCTGAGCTCAATGCTCACATAATCTCCATTCAATGCTCATAGGCTCATGCTCGCAAGCTCACAAAATAGCACCGCTGATCTTTAACCCCTAAAGTTCCATGACTATGTTTTCACCGAAAACACTCAAAAACTGTCATTTTTAGTACAAGTACCAAATTTTGGAAAAAAAAATTTGACACATGTAACCTAAGGATCTTGTAGTATGATGACTTGAAAACATAGGTAAAAATTTTAGAAATTTCCACCGTGTGGATTGCAAGATATAAACATTCAAATTCACTGAAATCATTTTTTTGGCACTGCAAAAAACAGGGCAGCTGCACTTCACAAGCTCTCTTTTCTAAGAAAAAATGTTCAAAATTGTGGTGCTTCTTTGTATTCCTTTTCCTAGACAAATTGGCTACATGCTTAAAAAATTTCAAATCATTTGGAATTGCACAACATATACAAAAAAAATAGTAAGTAGAAAGAAGTAGAGAATGATTCAAAATACTAAATTGTTAAGAATTTTATTATGGAATTGAAAAGTGTCAATATCAATGGTTGTAATGTTGTTATAAAATAACCTACATCCTATGATTTTATTTTTTTCAAAAAAATTAAAAATTGAATTAAATAAATGACTTCAAAGTTTATTTCAAAGTAGAGAATCCATAATTGCTTGCAAACTAAAATTCCTCATAACTTTTGGCTCATTGGTCAAAATGGAATGATTCAAAGCTTTCTATATACATATAATTCTAGAAAGCCAATTTCAAATTTTTATTTTTGAAAAAAGTGATTTTTCTGATCTACTTAGGCTACCCAGTTACAAAAAATAATAATATATTTGGCCATAATTTTTACTCCTATTTCCAAATGTCATGAAATTTAGTGCATATGAAAGATAATCCTTGTCCCCACGTTCTATTAAAATTTCAGCCTAAAATATGCAAATCTCTAGTCACACGTACCTGCCCAAAATTGCTATTTTGCCAAAAAAACGCATGGTGGTCCTTTAGGGGTTAAGAGATATTCACACATAATCAACTACACTAAACTATTAACCAACAGTCATTTGGTGTCTAAATCTATGCTTAGTTCTAGTAGTTATTTGACAAAGATTTTTTCATAAAATCTTCTTAAATTTCTTTGAGACAAAATATGTTATGACACTAAGTCATGAAGACCCTTTCTCCATTCCTTGAAGATGTAGCTTTTTGTGATCTTTTCCTTGTCTAAAAACTAAATCTAAGGTGTGGAATCTGAAAAACAAAACAAAACAGCCTTACTTGTCGTTGACGTTGCCGTGTGAAAGTTATTGAATTTCAAAGTTTTTATGAATTAAAAAATTGAATTAAATTATTTTTTATTTTGAAAAAAACTACTTTCACATTGCATGTCCAAACACCATGAAACAAAGCCCTTGCCTTCTTTTGTCCATGAAGCTTTCTATTTGCATCAAGAATGCAACCTCTCATACCACAACAAAGCCCTTGCACTCGTTCATGTATAAAAAATATTGAATTTCGAAGTTTTTAAGAATTAAAACATTAAATTTTTTTTAAACTTTTATTTTGGATGTGGCATTTGCATAGGACACACTAGTGATAATAAAGAATAAAATAAAAAATCCTTTACAAAACCAAACCAAACAATCTTACCAACAATTGTTACACTAGGGAGTCATTAGCTTAGAGGTTTAGTATATACGTGAGATCAAGAGGTATTTTTTTGGAGGCTCTATTCTAATATTTTTTTAATTTAATATACCCTATTGTTAAAAATAATTCTAAATTTCCATTTACTGTAGCACCCTATATTATTTCTAATACACATTTGAGTCCAACTTTTTGGCCCCTATATTAGATTTAAAAATTAGAACTAATTGGTATTGCATGATTTTTTTTCTATTATTGTTTTTTTATCTTTTTATTCTTTATTATTTTGTTAATTCTTTTTCAAACCATTTTTTTATGGTTACTGAAAACTAAAGTACAATATATTTATGACGATGTACTATGGCCAAACAAATACATTCACAGACTGTAAACAATGCATTCTAGTTGTGTCAAACCACTTACTGCTAATCAACTACGATATATTCTAATGAATACAATGAGTACAAGTACTCAGTAACATTTGAAAAGATGACACTGCATTACAATATAACAAATAAGCATAGACCACTAAGCTCTTACACACCTAATAATGATAGACTACCAAGATCTTTTATACCTTTTTACTATTTAGAATGAACAAATAAGAGTATATTAAAGCAAATTTTTTGATAGATTCTTCAAATTCTAAGTGACTTCAAAAGACTTTACAAATAACTCTTGAGGCAACTAGAGCCCCTCATCCAAGGCTCATGGATAATTTGGGACAAATAAATGTGTCATGTTTTGTGCATCTCTTCTTTAACCCCTAAAGTTCCTTGACTATGTTCTCACCAAAAATGCTCCAAAACTGCCATTTCTAGTACAAGTACCAAATTTTTGAAAAATATCATTTTTGGACAAATGTAACCGTAGGATCTTGTGCTACTTTGGTTTGAAAATATGTGGAAAAAATTTCAGAAATTTCCATCATGTAGATTGCAAGATATTAGCGTTTGAAGTGGCAAAAGTCCTTTTTTGGCCCTGCAAAAAACTGGGCAGTTGCACTTCACAAGGTCAGATTATTACGAAAAAATTTCCAAAATGGTTGTGCTTCTTTGAATTCATTCTTTAGGGCAAGTTGGCTACATGCTTGAAAATTTTCAGATCATTTGGAATTGTACAACATATAGGAAAAAAATAGTAAGTCGAAAGAAATAGAGAATGGTTGAAAACACTAAATTGTTAAGAAGTTAATTATGGAATTGAAAAATGCCAATCCCAATGGTTGCAATGTTGTAATACACAATCTACGTCCTACAATTTTATTTTTTTTGAAAAATATTGAAAATTGAATGAAATAAACGACTTCAAAGTTTATTTTAGAGTAGACAATCCATAACTGCCCGCAAACTAAAAATCCTCATAACGTTTGACTCATTGATCAAAATTGACTAATTCAAAGCTTTCCACGTATATATAAATCTAATAAACCAATTTCAAATTTTTATTTTTGAAAAAAGTGATTTTTTTTATCTGCCCGGACTGCCCAAGTTGAGAAACAAACAACATTTTTGGCCATAACTTTTGACTCGTATTTCCAAATATCATGAAATTCTGTGCATATGAAAGATATTCCTTGTCCCCACCTTCTGTAAAAATTTCAGCCCAAAATATTCAAATCTCCAATCACACGTATCTTCCCAAAATTTCTATGTTGCCAAAAGACGCATGTTGGTCCTTTAGGGGTTAAGGACATTAAATACCCACTCTACAAAGTTATTTTCCACCACATATTATTGCCTCCCTATAATTTTTCTACATAAAATCTAATACATGGTATTAAACATAATCTTATATTAGTTATAATATCCTACATGTAATTTTACACACTCTGTATTAGATATAATATTTTTTAAACTTTAGATGTAATAAAAATATATAGTACCCTATCTTAGATCTCACATGGTTTCTAATATGGGCACTAAGTAACCTCCCCAGGAGTTGATGGAGCCGTTGGTCTTTTTGTCTACATGCCTGCTGCATCTTCCGCCCCCCGGTCCAATGACGCCCATGACTGTTGCACCAGCTCTACTCCTCTACATCGACTTGACCTCCTACGCCTGTTCTGCTAGCCTTCCCTCCCGTATCAATATGCAAATTAAAATTGTGCCTACCTTTCACATCTTGCTTGTCACTAGCTCGCGCTACTGCACTACTTTTCCAACGTTAGTCTTGCCCTTGTCCGTGTCCTCTAATGCTCTCCCTCCCGCAGTTGCTGCCTTTGTCCCTCCTGCAGTTAGTACCTTCATTCTATTTTGACGTGTTTTGTCTTTATTCCTTCTCCCCATAGATTTCTCTCTAGTTTTTTTTTTGCAAATGTTTCCTTTGATGTAGCAAGTCGACTTTGTTCCCAAGCTTTCCATTTCGCGGCTTGATTTTAATCTACGGGCTAGCTGTTGTCACCGTCTCTATTGCCCTTTTCATCCTCTTATTCATTTTCACTTGAAATGTTCCACAATGGATCATTGCATTGTGCTGGTTATAATGTATTGTTTTCATACCTCAGTATTTGCTCTGTAAATCCACTTGGAATACATTTTTAGCTCCATTAGTAAATAAAAGTTGATACATTCTAATTAATATTTGACTGCTCTTCTATATAACTCTTTTGCACTACGCCTAGAATCCAGTCTATACTTTCTTGTTCCTCTCTTTCTTCTTCTACTAATTGCTTTATTTCATGTTCTTGCATTATAATTTCTGTGAATCTAAGCTCATTGGAACCACTTGGAATGGAAATGTCCTCTTGCCCCTCTAGACTTGCTTGTGGTTCCAAAATTATTGCCTTCCTCTTCTGTTTTTGACCATTTGTTGTTGCAGTTTCCTATCTCACTGTTGCAGTTACCTCTCCCACTATTGTAGTTGCTTCTTCTATTGTTGCAAGTTTCAATATTTCCCCTGCTTGTTCCTTCCTTCTAACCACCCTTTGGTGTAAGCTAGTTGTCTCCTTGTTGTCTTTGATGTGCACCTCTTGATTGCCAACTTGGATGTCTTGTTTTTCAAATCTCTTGTTTTTGGCCACTGTAGATCACTCCATTAAAGTGTGAGTGTAGTTGCTTCCCTTCTCTCCAATGCCTTCATTGCCTTGAAGATTGTGTAGATCCTTCCATGTCTAAATGTTCCTCTCTATGATCTAGCTACACAAGCGTCCTCCAAGTGTTTCTCACAAATTCAAGAAAACTCATCTACATGCTTCTTCTTCCACCTCAAAATGTGAGCTACTTGTTGACAGTACCTAGATTTAAAAGCCTTATTATTTGGCGTAGTGTCAATTTTTCTTCACTTCTTTCACTTAGGCAACTTGGCAAGATAGTTTGAATCTAAAATTGCTAGAATAACTCTCTTGTTGTGCACTTGCACCTTGTTGCCTTGCCCAACTTTGAACTATGTCTATTGGTCCTCCAATGTAGCACAAAAAGATTGAAAGGTTTGAAATTTTGTTCATTGACTCATTGTGACAAATTTCTATGCAGATGGAGATTTGTGAATTCAAATTCAAATAACTATACCTTATAAATGTGTTTTTTGCAATGTTTGGTAATAGCTGTTTTTTTTAACAATGTTTGTATATTTTATTGCATCTTTCATTGATTTTTAGTTGGTATGCTTTGTAACGTTTTTTTGGTGTAAATTTTTTGGAGGGAAAATTGTTAGCTGAACTTTTGTGACCATTGTCGTTGTCATGTCATCATGTTGTGAAAGGTGTAGAAGTGGTTGTAAGTTATGAGTTGGTTGTTATCAACTACTACAATGATGGCTACAATGTACTTTTTTTTGGTCATTTTGGAGATTGCACAAATGGAACGTTTTCATTGGTTTCAATTTCTTGTTTTTCTAGCGCCAAACTAAGAACCATTTGTGCTAATATTAGGCCCATTCTATCAAAGATCGAATCCATTGCCCCCACAAATTTTTTTCTCTTTGACCACTTCATGTATGGCACTTTCTTATTGGTTCTCCAATGTTGATGCCCTCTTCTACTAGTGATACATGTATGCATTTGAAGACCACCCAAAAATCAAATATTTACCTTTTTTTAGTGAAAAACAAAAGTTTCCAATAGTTAACCTTCAACGTTGCTTGTAAAAAAATTTAACCAATCAAAAGAATTTAACAGTCCACACCAAATCAAGCTTGAAAATTTGCATCGATCATACATGGTCAATTGAATAGTTAAGGGTTAAAATCCTAATAATTAGATTAGGATAAATTTGGATATTTAGGTTTTGAAATTTAGATGAAATGCAATTAAAATTTAGAAGTACTTCAAAAATTTTAAAGATTAATTTTAAAAATCTTTAAAACTTTAGATGGGTAAAAAACTGTAGAAGTTATAGATGGATGAAGTTTTGGATGGAAAATCTAACAGTTCATCTAATTAGTGAGGACATGAAATTTCAAAATCCAAATATCAATTGAAACCGATAACCAAAAGTATAAGTTGATTTGGACATACCAAATGTTAGAAAATGATGAATAAAGTTAGATAGGATGAAAAACGTACAAATTTATCCAAACATAACTTTTGTTAGGAAGGTCTAGCAATTAGAGTGATTTTTATCATTTTGGTGAATGAGATAGAGGGTCTCTAGGACCTTAAATAATTAGAATGAGGTTTAGAAAATTTAAAACTTGAGGTTTAGAACCTATTGCAATAAGATTTAGAAGAGCTAAAAAGTGATAAATTGGATGAAAAATATGGAATGAACCTAAAAATTATAATGTTTTAGTAACATGTTAGAATTTGATTAGTTAAATAGTAGTTTCTAGATTGATATTAAATTTAGATTTGGATCAAGATTCTAAGAGATATTTGTGGATGAAGTTTTTTGGCACTAAAATTCATCCAAGTTTTGAAAATCCCTTACCTTTTGCTAGGAAGATCCAATTAGAATTCTCTTTTATCATTCTAGAATGCAAAAGAGAACCTCTAGGACCTTGGATGATTAGAATTAGGTTCCAAACAACTCAAAACTAGACGAGAATCTATTGCTAAAAATAGTTAGAATTGATTAAAATTACTCACAATATTTCAATAAAGACTTAAAATCTAAATGACAAATCATCACAAAAACACAAAACACAAAACACGTTTTACTCATTGCTTGAAAGGTCAATTGGACAAACAGACATATATTCATTCAAATTATTATCATCTAATTTAACTAAAATCATACAAGAATCTGGTTGTACCCATTTTATCACAACGGTGGGGATAAACCACTCACCCCCTTCAACTTGTCGTTATGTTTACTCGATATTACATTTTTATATGACTATTGTTTATTGATAATAGTCCATTTTATATTTCAAATTATTTAACTCTTCAATTTTATATTAAAACAAGTTAATTTAACATATTTGTATTGAAAAAGAAAGTTGTTAAAGAATGAAAAATATATGACTACAATTATAAAGATTTTTAAATTAGAAAGACTAATTTTCAATCACAAATTCCACCTAATGTGGTTCAAAACTAGATTCTTATTAAAATTTGTAACATAACTTATAGCACAATTCATAGCACCATTTGAAGCACCATTCAAAGCAAAATTTAATTTATACCAAAAAGAATACTATATTCAAAGTAATGTTCACAAAAAAGTTCAAACTCTACGTTAACTTTAAGGTTTAAATCAAGATTCAAATCAAAGTTCAAAGTAAAAGAGATAAAATAAAATTATAAATTCAAAACAAAATTCAAAGCAATGCTCAAACCAAAGTTTATAGGAATGTTCAAATCTACATAAGAATATAAATCTAGAAATATAAATATATATAAAATAAAAAATATCATTAATAAAAAATATCATTTTGATGTCATAAAATATATAAAATGTAAAATTCAGAGATAATTATAAGTATTTTAAAAGTGCATTACAAAATTTAAGAGCAAAAAGTTTAATATTCAATCAAAATTTTGATTAATATATAGTCCAATGAGACAGTTTTAATTAGAAATTGAAAATGGTATTCTTTGATGGAATTTAGTACTAATTGAAATTTTTAATTGAAATTTTTTGTGACTCTTTTGTGTTGATTGAATTTAGAAAGGTCCATACAAACAAAGCTTGAATAACAAAAAATTTATCAAAACTCGTAGCACCAAGCATAGAAAAAAATAAATAATAAAATCCAAGTTTAAATCAATATTCAAATCCAAGTTTAAACTTGGGTTTGGATATCTTTAAACTTGGATTAGTAATATACATGTAAAATTTGGATTTGGATATTGATTTAAACTTGGATTTTATTAGATATATATTTAAACTTGGATTTGGGTCATTGATATATCATAGATTGAGGTGTCTATGCCATATGTTATTAGTAATATACATTTCAAATTTCAAAAGTCGATGAGGTTTTAGCAAAAGATGCCCAAATTGCTTAGGCAAGAAAAAAATCAAGGTACCATCACTACAAAAGAAAGGGGTGTTTTAAGTGAGTTTTTAAGTATAGTTCTAGATACATGATTTTAAGTAATGACCTTTAAGGAGATTTTCAGCAAAATTTTACTTAAAACAAGGTGATTTAGAATAAGTTAGACACCTCACTTGTGAAGTCCAAAATTCTTGAAATTTTTCCTAAATATTCCAAAGGTTTGTCTCTAATTTTTTACCCTTTGGATTTTAAATTAAAAAAATTCTCATCGCACAAGAAATCATCAACAAAGTAACTAGTGTATTGCTAGTTCATTTAACCTTCTTGAATTGCAAGGTGATTTAGAGTAAGTTAGACACCTCAATTGCATTTGAAATTTTACATTCATGAATGAACCTAACATCTTATTTTTATGAATGGTGAAAGTCTCCATTTTTAATCCAAAATAACCTTAAACTACTCTAGACTTGTGATGGTATCCATTCATAGGTTTCCGATTCAACTCCCCATGCTAACATCGCTTGCATGGGGACTCCTTGTGCTGGTGCATGAGGAGGGGATTTGTCTCTCAACTTGTTCTTGACAGGGATACCCAAGGTGTATAATTGTCAAGCTTTCTCATGCCAAGTTGCGTTGGATGCTGTGTCATGTGAGTCTAGTTGCAGCCCTTGAAGGCCTTATGTTTTTTTTTTAAATCTCCATTTTTGTGGAGAGCAAAAATATTCAACCAATGGGGCTCGAAGTCTGTTGACCATGTTTTGCAAGAATGAAAACAAGTTTTTTTCTCACTTCAAACGTTATAAACTTTCAATCAAATAGTCAAATGGTCTGAAAAAATTTCCACACATTGCCTTGTTTAATAAAATTTTATATTGTTGGAATTCAAAAATATGTTTTAATTTTACATTTTGAACCATGAATCAAAAATTGGCAATTTTGGACATTTCCTCTTCCAAAACATTTTCCAGACTTTAAAAGTTAAAAGAACAACCTTGGACTTAGAATGACTTATGGAGTTATGGTAGAACAACCTATGACCACTTAAATTTGCAATTTGGATACCTTGTGCAATGTGCTTATTGTTGTCTTTATTTTTCAAAGAAATAATTAATTGAATTGACTAAAATACAAGTGGAATCATATTAATTTAATAAAAACTAAAATTGATATGAATTTTTGAACATGTTTAGTACAAAATTGTAAAATTTTAGTAGGCGGGGATCATGACCATCTTAAAAAGGTTCAAAATCAGTGCCCCACCACCTTAATCCCGTTTGATGAGCGTTTTTAAAATACAAGTTCAGCATTCTTAAAGCGCCTCTTTTAATGGTTGAAGTTACAACTTGTTCTGACAAACACTTATGCACAACTAAGCCCATCTAAACCAACATTTGTTGAAACACATCTTTATTTACCTTAAATTGTCCATAAAGAAATGTGAACTTGATGTCATTCTCTGACAATAGTGCCTATTTTAGAAATTGCTTGTCCAATGAACATGACTTACTCACTCTACAAAAATGGGTGGGAGCCTAGCGCAAATAGGAAGGTCTTGTAGATGTTGGAATTGAGTAATTAATGGCATTTGGGTGTTCTACCTTAGATGGATGAAAAGTTTTAAAGATCCAATCTTGTACTCTATATTTTTTGGATCTTATAGTTCATGTTATGGCATTTGTCAATTTCTTCTTATGATTTTCTATGGCGGAGCCGCGGAGTTCCTAGGAGTATAGAATATATTGTATTAATATGAAATTACATCAAACCATTTTTTTGAAGCTTAAATAGAGCTTAAATTTGAAAGAAGTTAGAATTGTAAGTTGGATTATTTTGCAATTGAAGAGAATTTCGTACCTTCACACTATCATTATCTATAGAATAATATTTGAAAATTGTCCTTTTGTTGAAGAATTTGAAAATGTAGAATAGTACTTTAAAAATAAATAAATTCATAGGCCATTCATTATTGATATAATATATTGAATTCTACGCTTAAAAATTTGATTAGAGCTTTGGTGTTGAATTCACTAATTTGTGAGCAAAAATTTTGAACTCGTATTTTTATATTAGATGTCATTTTTTTATACTTAAAAAAAACACTTGTGCAAATTCATCAATAAGATTATCAAATTTTTTATTTTCAAACAAGATGTTGAATATGCTATAATTCATCATCAAAAAAAAGATTTTTATTTTCATGTTTAACCTTTTAGCGGGTTTGCATCCATTGTTTGATTATATTAAGGATACAAAACTATATAGGTCACTTAATGTTGGTATAAAATTCTGAATTGTGAGTTTTATAATTTGAATAAAATTACTTTATTGATTTTCATAATTGTTATATCAATAACTTTTAAACCTATATTTCTAACAACTAATTTCATTGCTTTAAAATTTGACAAAAGAGGAAGTAGATGAGTCAATTACTATTAGGTCTCTTACATTTAAAAACCAAAGTAATAGTTGAAATTGCAATGAATGATATTTGACTAAAAAAATGGATACATCAAGTTCTAAATTGATTTGTAAAAAATTGTTTAGAAAGAGGTGACTTATTATGAGTGTTTTATCTCCACCTGGAGATAAAGTGTGCACAACCGGGTTCTTTATGTTTTGACTTCCGGATCTTAAACGTTTTGACCTTCTAAAAAATGAACAAGTCTATTCTTTCTAATTGCTTTAAGTGTTTTAAATGTAAAAAAAAAAAGGTCTAGAATATAGAAATTGGTGATTTTGGTTGTTTTGGGCCAATTTAGGCCTAAACTCTAAACTTAAGAAATGAAGATGCATAAAATCAAGTTTTAACTAACTCAAGTTGTAAAATATATTCTACACATATTAAAATGGTGAAAATGTTAAAATCAAACACTCTTAGCAAAAGTCATGGGTAGCAAAATGTTGGATGAAGTATTGAAGTATTAGGAGAAAAGGACTCCACGTCGTTGAAAGTGCCCCACAATTGACTCGCCTCCACGCTTGTTCAAAACGCCTCTCAGTCCAGTACAATCCGGCACACCATAGCAGCCACCAAATCCCAAGTATGCGAAAAATCACCCTCCTCTAACTCTAACCACCTTCCACCCCGAAATCAACCTCTCCATAAACACTCCACACATAATTCACACAACATCCAAATATACACAAAATTGTTCAGAGCATTACCAGAAAACATATGGAGCAAGCCCTGGTCGACAATGATGTCCACCGTTCCTCCCTCCGGCAAATTGAGTCTTCGTCGCTCACTCCACCAATCGCCTCGCCACCACACTCAACGCACTTTAACGCCTCGCCTCTACGCTTATTCATTCGCTCACAAGTTTGGATGCCTCACTCACTCAGAAGGTCAGATGGCTCACACACTGACAGACAAGTTCGGAAGAGCTCCGGTTCAGATTACATTTGATGCACCAAACTTGCACACACAAATCAAACGTTGAAATTGCCTAGAATCACACACAAATCACTCGCGATGAAAAATTAGCAGTGATCACTTACAAATCAGTCGCACTCACAAGTTGTCTGAAATTGTTGGACAACACTCAACCACACAAATCACACGCAAGGCAGACGCAGAAATCTCCAGAAAACACAAATCAATTACAAAGGAAATGCAAAAGGGGAGAACGCAGATGCCCTAGCCAATGGTTTCAGGCGACTTGCAGATAGTCGGCGAGGTTCCAATAGATATCCGCTACACTCGAAACCTGACGAGTTTCCAGTTGACATCCGCCAATATCGAGACCCGGCAAGCTTTCAACTGATATCCGCCTATATCTATCCAAATCTGTGCTGATATACAGATACTCGGATCTATGCGGATAGCTTGGATCTATGTTGATATCTGGATCTATATCAATACCCGGATTTGTGGTGATGCCTGGCTCTGCTTTCATACTTAGATTGGTGCTGATATTTGCCCTCATATCCGCCAACATTTGTCCAATATCCGTTTCTATACCGACACATGGCAGAAGAAGATGAAAATTATATAACCCTAGAGCGCTTTGACGTCCATTTTTTTGAACAAGGTACAAATTGAAACTCAGATTACTTCAGTTTCTCATTACATCTTGGATGAAAGTCATTTAATTTGTGGTGATACTTCATCTAGTTTTTGTCCTATCTAATGGTTGAATATGGTGTTACTAAAGTTCATATTTTTCTAAAATTATAAATGTGGAAGTTTGTCAAGCCAAAAATTACATTGATTTTAGTTCAAAATTAAATTTGCAAAAATGAAGTCATAGATTTAAAGAATGCATTTTTGCAACTTTTGGAATATATGTAACCACTTGAGGCAATAAGTCCCCTTGTAGCAAATCATCATTTTGTCAATTGCAACGAGATTATCAACATTTCATGCAACTCAAAAATTATTTTTCATTGCATTGAGTAACTATTTAATCTATTTTATTTTATCATATCCCGTTTTTTTTATATTTCTCCTATATTTTGATGGATTTGTGACATATTTACATTTCGTAAATATTTAGAATCGATTCCGCGACATCAACTCACAGATAGTTTTACAATAAAAAATTGAATCTTTCTTATACTAAAAAGACTTCTCATTGGGTTGGCCATTGGCGCCTCATGTTTATGTATAATATGATAGGTATAACAAATTTCAATTTCAACATAGTACATTTTTACCAATATGGCTCCTCATATGTCTCTTCATCCATATTCACTACCATTGCATATTGAATTCTCATCAACAAAGGATCTGTCTAAAATTTTATCATTAAAGAAAAACAACTACTTAGATGGAACGTTTTTGTCCTAAGCCTAAAATCAATTTTAAGTAATAAATATAAGAACAATATCTTTTAATAATACATTAAGATATATTATAATGAGAATCGGCATTGTACTAAAAAAGTGTTATGTTTGTTAGAATCTAAATGGGATTAAATTAAGTATAATATTGAGAAATTTGTTTCGGTTCATCTAATAATCAAAAGATTGAAAAAAATGGCACTAGTCCA
Source organism: Pseudisothecium myosuroides (assembly GCA_951799445.1). Taxonomy (NCBI): domain Eukaryota; kingdom Viridiplantae; phylum Streptophyta; class Bryopsida; order Hypnales; family Lembophyllaceae; genus Pseudisothecium; species Pseudisothecium myosuroides. The sequence goes on along the minus strand of OX637290.1, from coordinate 19,128,386 downwards.
ACTGAAATTGTACTTTTAGCAAAGGATCTATTTTCAATATAAATTCAAATATCCGTAAAATTTAGACTTTTTAAAGCACCATTAGGTTTTGGTGAGTGAATTTTCATATTGAACTTGTAGTTGAGTAGTACAAAGTAAGGCAACTCTTCTCGAAGAAATTTACATTTTTTATTAAAACTCTCATAAGTACATTCATGAATTTGTTGATATTATAAAAGAATTCAAGGCCATCATTAGAATTTGCCTACAAAGAACGAAGATTGTCGAGTTATTGCAGAAAAATGAGAAAATCCGGGAGAGAGTTATATATGCTCAGGTAGAAAATACAAAAGTCCTAGCGGATGCGTTTCTTTGAAAAACAACCCTACTTTAAAAGTAAAATTTGCTAATCATTATAACACTCTTAGGTTTGCAAATCATGAATCCAATCATACGAGAATTCATGCGTATTACGTAAAAAAAGAGTTAATAAATTTATTGAAGTGGAAGATAGAAGAGAAGCTGTAGAAGGCCAAGAAAATGGCGGAAGATGAATCTATCAAAATTACAAAAATGAGTGTATAAAAAGATATACAAGCAACTAAAGAAAGGATTGAAATGAAATTACTAGTTAAATGGGAGAAAAACGAGTCGTCATGAGCAATGACAAGGAGGAAGAATACTAACACAATTCAAACTAATAAAAAGACAAATTTAATGAAGACTGTAACATAATGACAAGGTAATAAATTGTAAAAGAAGGTGGGAGAAGAAATGCAATTGATTGTAAATATAAATGGTTCAGATAATTGTACTAGTTGGGAAAAAACGAATCGTGTCAATTTGAAATGTCTATTTTGTAACGTATATTAGGAACTGATAGTAATGGTAGTAATAATGAAGTTTTATAAGTAGAGCTCAGGTGTAAATGATGCAAAAGAAAATGCTAGTATAGACCATGTTAACATTAAGTTGACTCTTAGTAGCCAAAACTTGTATTAGATAATGTGACATTTGTTATACAATTTAAATTATGTCATATTAACTCTCTTTAAAGTTCACAAGTATTATATCAAATTATTTTTCAAGTTAAAATGATCATTTTCATTTTGTAATTTTATAGTATTATTAATCAAATCTTTAATTAACAAGTTTGTTTGAAGGACAAATAATTATAAAGTAACTCTATAATTATATCCTTTAGTTCTAGTTCATCTTAATCAATCCTTATAAATGATGAAAAATGAAATAAGTGAATATAATGTCACATATAATATCCATACTCTAATGGCAGTAGAAATGGCATAATGATTGATGACAAATCAAACTTAGAATATTCTAAAGCAATGCTTTACATCTTTGCAAACCGCCTCCTAATATTGTAAAAAATAGTACTATTTTTCATCAAGGGCCACATGGATAGTTTGCATACAATATGAACACTTTAGATAAATGTTGTCACTCAACAAATAATACATATTGTACTTAGTTCCGTTCACTTCAAAGGTTAAGGCTCTAATTTTGTTTGTCAATATATTATAAACAAGTGGAAAATGGTTCAACACATTTAGGTCATTCTTAGATCTTGTCAAGTTAAAAAAAACATGTTCAATGTGCAAGTCTTCACTAGCTATGATCTCAAGTATAATAGATTTTTTGTCAATCCGAACTTCAAAGTCCCCTTGTTAAGCAACATGACAAATCTTCCATTCATAGTATATGCAATCTAATATAGCAAACATATTGAAAAACTAAGAGTTTTATTCATTGTAAGTTGTTTCTGGAAGTCCTATTGAATCAGTTGTCGGTAATGATAATCTTTAAACTTTGCCTATACTGAAATATAAAAGTATTTCAATGAATTCATAGTTGAACCCTCATTTCTCTTGTAATGTTTGTCGATTACATTCGCATACAACATACAAAGTTTCGCAATGATTTTCTATGAGAGAAAAAATCATCTAAACCTAAGCATTCACTTTGACCTATTAGAAGTACAATCCCTAACCATAATATATAAAAACAAAGTACAATGCATGCGGTACTTCTTACAAAATAAATGAGGTTCATATACAAGGGAATTTGAAAAGTAATCTTTCGTCATCTTTACATACATTTTTTTTGTCTATTTCTAGCAATATTTAGAGCTCTACTATATCAAAAACCTCAATTACGTGTAGACATGTCTATATCATCTTTGTTGACCATTTGCACCTCTAAGATTCACTGCAAAGTGAAATCGTCTTCTTGTTCATCCTTCCTCATAGTCTCTTTAGTAGATAACAACCTAGCTCTCCAAAGGTGCGTTTTTTTAATATTTGTATAACAAATGAACACTAAAACAACTTCATAGGAATTAAAAAATGCAACAACACAAGACTTTGTTGCAACTCTTTTATAGCTTATAGTTTTATGGTTTTCAATTTTTTAAATCCTCATAACAAAACTATAGATTATTGATCCATTAGATCATCAATAGTATTAATAATATGTTAACAATTTCCAAATTCATAATGTCCAACGACTTTTTTGACAAGGTTTTTTAGTAGATATAATTGGAAGGTGTTGTTTTCTACAATTGAAAGGGACTAAATAAGAAGTTCAGTCCAAGTCAATTTGACAAGTCTTGTTGAGCATAAATGTCTGATAATGTTCTAAATGAGGTTCATGCTCACATAAAAAAATTTATAATCTAATGTAATTTCTCATAATTAATGAAGATTGGATTGGCAACCACTTCCTCTACAACTTCCATCTTTTCATTGTATTTGTTTTTAAATCACTCCAAACATCATCATTATCTAAATTATTTTTGGAAGAGATAAATTTGGAGATATTATTGATTGAAAGAGAACTAAGAAGATTAATGTGTTAACTTAGAGGCATCATAAGACTTGGACTTGCCTAACTTTTCTTCCATATTTACAGCAACATTAGCTTGAAATATCTCATCTCAAATGTATCAATCAATTGTCACCTCGGCTATCTCAATTTATGTATTTATTTATTGTACTATTGAAGAATTTGTTGTTTCTAATAGTGCAATTTGTGCATTATAACGTCATCAGATGAACTTGTTCAACTTGTCATCAAATTCATCTAAATCAAAATTCTAAATCCAATACCATAAAATATCCTAAAAATAAGATAAAAAATAAAATAATTAAGTATTAAATATTGATTCATAAAAATACCATTCAACATGAATCCATCTGGTATATAACTTGAAGAATATAATGAATCTTCAATCCAAATTTATTATAGTAAATCAACAATATTTAATGTATTAATAGTTAGCTTCTTAAGGATAATACAAGTGGTACATTTTTAAAGAGGTGGTTGAATGAATTTTATAGACAGCCAATTATTTACATATATTGATTCTAGTGACTTCTTCTTTTATTTGTATTTTCTATATACATAGAAAGCTTTGAGAGCCTCCAAAAGTCATATGTTCAAATTCTTTACATTTTTGAATGATCAAGATTACAAAAATACGTTTTCATGAGTGCTTTCAAGTCATAGCATCAAATGAACAAGGATTCTTACAATGTTTCCTAGCGGGTCATTTTCACATTCTTTGTAGCACAGTCAAAAACAATTTAGCACAATTCAAAGAAGATGGATAGGTGCACGACCGTCTACGATTAGCAAGACTACGTCTTCTGAGCATATGTGATGAAAGATTTGTTGTGAAAATGTTGAATGAGCCGAAATTAGGAACTGTAGCAGCTGTAGGTCATAGATTGCGAGCTTAGAATTCTCGTTTAAGTGACAAGACCATCTGTCAAAGTTTCCGATGACAAGGGCTTGGGCCTAGTGTAAAGAGGAAGAAACCCTTACTGAAAAAGAAGAATAGACTGAAGGAGTTTACAATGGGCTTTACAAAATTGTAATATAGAAGATTGGAACCATGTAATTTGGTCAGATGAGTCAAAGTTCAATATTTTGGTTTAGATGGTTGCCAATGGTGTTGAAAAAATCCTACAAAGCCTCTTTATGATTGTCATGTGCAGCCTACGGTTAAATATAGTGGTGGTAGCATTATGATGTGAGGATGTATAAATTGGATAGGTGTTAGAACCTCTACCACATTGATGGCATTATGAATTCACAAGTTTATCTTGACATTTTGGATTTGAGTTATTAGATACTATTGAGAGACAAGGCCTTGATGAAGCAAAAATAATCTTATAGCATGATATTGATCCAAATTACACATCTAGTCTTGTGCAACAATATTTGAGGCGGTAGGATTTTCTGTGATGGAGTGGCCACCACAATCTCTTGATTTAAATCCTAGCGAGCACTTGTAGAATGAAGAAGATATACACTTAAGGTTGTCTAGTAATTTTTCAACAAACTCAAATGATTTGTAGAAAAAGATAAAAATTGTTTGGCAAAGCATTGAAGTAGAATATGTACAGAAGATCATCTGCACAATGCCAACAAGGATGGTTGATCTTTTTGCAAAGCTATGGGTAAATATACATGTTGGTAGACTAATAATAGTTGTAGATGATGTATCATTTGCTACTTACTAGCTTTCCGTTTCAAATTTAGTTTGTATTATCATAATTTCATATTTAATCCATAAAGGACTTTTTGTACCCTTGAGAGACAATTTGGATCTGATAGGTTCCTATTGTCTCAATTTGTAATGAATGTTTTTGAAAGTTTTTGAGGATGTGTGGTTCTGCAAGAGCTTTGTGGATATATAATTTTTATTTCAATCGGTGCTCAAGAGCAAAAGTTATGGCACAATAAGCTAAAAATGAAGGTTGGCGGGCTGTACAAAAAATTCACAAAAAATCAAAATAAATTTTTAAATTTTTTTCTAAAATGTTACTCCTTCTGTCCCAAAATGATCTTCTTGTTAAGTAAAATATTCTAGATTAAGCTTGAAAATAATATTTTTTTAAATTTGATTTGATCTATAAGGTAGAACTACCTATCACCACCTTGATTTGTAATTTGATTATGTTGGGGCCAACTCCAAGAGGGGCATATATTTTTCAGAGGTGTGCGCATGTTTCACAAATCAAATCCAAGTGGAATTATAATTTTTCGATTAAAATTGTAATTTCTATTAATTTTTGAAGTATTCAGCCCTGAAATTACAAAACCGCCCATAGACTAGAGTCATAAACGTCTCATCAACCACCCATAACCACCAAGTCAAATACTAAACATTCACCATTAATGGAGTGACACATTACCCCTTGTTGTCATAAAATTTCTAATTTTGTCATAAGATTCTCTGATTTTGTCATAAAAGGAATGGATTTAGATGTTTGTTAGATGGAGTTGGACTCAAAGTATGGTGGAATTAGGCCCAAAGTGGGGCTGACGAAATTGGGATGGTCTACTGATGTAATTGGGAAACTAACGGTAATGGGCAGTTCTACCTTAAGTAGAGTTCAATACTATCTTTTTGTCCTAGAAATTTCAGTTCTCCATTAGTTTGTAACATGAAATTTGAGATACTAAAAAATGAAATTTGGAGGGCCTTCTCAGGGAGCACCAGTGACCATTGATTTGACCAAAACAGTGAACTTCCCGCCTATCATTTTAGCAATGTCTCTGCGCAGTCATCCTTCCCACGATTATTAATTCACTAGTCAATCAGAATGCTTGGGGCTAATCAATCAGTGCATGCCTCAATTAGCTAGGTGACTAAAAATCACAACAAGTTTGGGACAATAGTTGGGTTTTGATTAGAAGGGGATGAGGCCAATTTGGACTTGGGTATAAAAATAACTTGCCAATCTATAATAAAGTAATTTGCAATTTTCATTTAAGGGCCCTTCCTTCCATGTCACTTCATGAAGATCTTTTTGGGACAAGAAATTCATGCCAACAGGAAGATCATTTTGAGACAAAGGGAGTATATTTTTGTCTACATGTGAAGTTTTGATTCATTCTATTTGGACAATCTTAGTTTTTTTGACAATCTAAGCATCTTCTTGAAAAAATAACTTATAGGATTTATTTTTTAATGCAATTTTTATAATTATAAAAAAAATTGTTAGACAAGGTTAGGTTTGCTTGCCAAAACAATCGGATTGTTGGAATTATTGTATTTCAATTCCATCTTAGAGCTATTAACTATTTAGTTTTCCCTTCAATCTTGAACCTACTTCTACAATTCTACGTAACATGAGTGAAATTTTTTTAATGAGTGAGATTTTCTATTTTTTTAATGTTGAATAGTTGAATTGAGAATCTTGAAAAAAATTTAAGAAAAAAACACTAAAATTAAAATCACTAGTACAAAAATTTTATGTTAATAAGATTTAAAGCCAAAAAATCTATTTGAGCAAGTCCCCAAAAAACTTGTTTTCTTCACTTTGGATGCAAATATCTTGCAATCTGTACAGTCAAAGTTTATGAAATTTCTTCTACACATTCTTAAACTAGTCTAGCATTAGATGGGATTCGAGGGTCTTGGAGGGCTGCAAGTTCCCCTGCGTTCCCAGACTGCGAGAACGAGCTGTAGCAGCTACTTGATGTGGCATAGCGACTGCCACGTCATTTTTGGAAAAAAATTTTTTTTTTTTTTTTTTGCTCAAAATGATATTTGAAAATAAATAAATAAATAAATAAAATTTTAATAAATATTTTCTGACAGCTTACTGCTATTCACAGAATCGGGCCAGATTAGGGAACACCCCCGAAACGGCCCTCCAAAGACCCCAAAAATCATCTAATGTATAGGATCCTATGGTTAGATATGCAAAATAAAACAATTTTTAAAGTTTTTTGCTCTTTGCGATAGAAATGGCAGTTTTGAGTGTTTTTAGATGGAAAAAGGCCTTGGTCTTTTAGGGATTAATCAACATAAGTTCTTGCCCATGGTTGCTGCACACTTCTTTTAATTTCTTTTTACAATGTAATTTTCTTTTCATGAAATTTTGACCACATATTCTTGACAACAAATGTAGTATCTATGAGTAATCAAACCTATTAATTGTCACTAGTCCAAAAGATATTGTCTAATTTACACGTTCATAGAAAGCGGCTAGGTACTTTTGTGAGTTATTGTAGGCATTATAGAAGATAGGATGACATTATAAAATCCTAATATAGTTAGGTAAGGAAGATAATTTATTCTCTACTTTTATAGGTGCAAAATATGCATTATTCAAAATACAATTTATTAAATCTTCTTTTTATGTCGGTCTCAAATTCTATATATTATTGATGAATTTCATATAATTCTTTGCATAGTTTTTCCCATAAATTCTTTGTCATCTAAAAAAAATCATGCCGTAACTTACAATATGAATTTAAAAAATGCTAGCTAGAGATTGAAAATTCAATGTTTAATTCTTATAAATCCAAGACAAAATATGAAAGTGCACTAGATCAAAAGGTATAGATTGTGCATTTTGAACATTGAACAAACACCTTAGAAACACTTTACTCTATAGAAACCTAGTAATGTAAATAGTATAAATATAAAAAAATTTAGTATTTTGAATATATGAAACTATGAATTTTGTGCTCATGTTATATCATATCAATCGATCATTTTGCAATCTTAGCCTATTTTATGCAAATGAAAGTGTTAGAAATAAAAATTATATTTCAATGAGTTTTCAAAGTTAATTGCTTCTAAATCAATTTGACAAAGGTCTATAAACAAATTTTCAAGCTTCATCGTATGAATAATTTGGAAAAATCATATCCAACAACTATTCTCTAGTACAAATATTCAAAAAAGTTGAAAAAGTTTTATATTGTAACACATTTGGATTTTGTTCAAAATCCTTTACATTAAGTCGTTAAATTTTTTATAGAAAGTCCCAAGATATATCATTGAAAAAGAGAAATCATCTTTTACTCTTTCAAATCAAATGCTATAAAAAAGAGGCAATATAATTGTGAGTAATATAAGATGCACAACACAAGAGGTGCCCTTATTTTGAGATTATATAGGCCTTGAAATGCCGTGACCAATACAAATTCCTCAAAATACCTAGACCCACCTCCCATATACATACTCACAAAGGACAACCTCAAAAAGAACTTTTCAAGTAACAATAAGGTAACTACACTTAATTTTGACTACATTCTAAAAACTGACAATCTAGATTCTTGCCTAAAATGTAATTCCACCATTCATGAGAGTCTTCTTTTGGTTATTCTAAATCCTATTTGCAATACTTTGAAAATTCGTAGTTTATTTATACAATGTCCAAAAAATGCATTTCAAGAGAATCTAAAATCCCCTTTTGACTACCACCAAGACCCTCCAAAATAAATTTCAATATAATAATAAGAACCATCTTGAATTACTTATTTGTGCGATTTTAGGTGTAGTTACCTTAATTCTTCAACGTCCAATGAATTGGCCTACTATTTCTAATACAATAAAGTATGGCCCGTACATCCCAATATTGTCAACATTAATGTAAAGGATTTTGTCTTCCCAATTACTACAAGACAAAATTGTGGATACAAATAGTAAAAAATTGGTGGAAATTTGTTGCAACCCAATAGTGTCAACATTAATGAAAAAGATTTAGAGCCTCCACAGGCTACAAATGAGTGAGTGAGCAAGCGAGCGAGACAGCCATTCAAAGTTCTCCAACTTAGACCATAGTTATTGCAAAAACAACAGTAAGCTTATGGTACAATTAATGAAAAGCAGAAAAGCTAAACAATGGATCCCATTAAAGCCCAACCACACTACATGATATCAAAAATCGTAGGCCATTTCTAGCCTTCGCTAGGCGTTAAAAGGGTTAATTGAGGAAGCTTCCAAAGTGAAAATCTATACCTTAAGACAGGCTGTTTGTTTTTGTTTTGTTTATCACAGTGCAATCTCCCGGACCGTGCGTCCCCCGGTGGCATGCTTGGTATAGTCGGAAAGCCCTCGGCGGGGAGGGGTGCACGGGCTTGGTTTTGTGGCGTTCGGACCTACGGTGGAAAAGTTCTTGAATTTCAAAGTTTTTTATGAGTCAAAAAATTAGAAAATCACTTTTATTTTTTCCTCTGGGTGTTCCATCATAAATTCAGCCTCCCTCCCAAAAGGGGATAACATATTTCTGGTACACTCTCTAGTACGTCAGTACGTGTTCACATACTATCCAACATTTCCAAATGGACCTTGAGAATGTCGTCATGGCTCCGCCCCCTGAAGAATTCCTGATGTGGAAAATCATGGAGACTTGCAAGACGTCAGATCTGAAAATCCGGGTCACCCCCTACGAAACGGCTGTTGCACATCTCTAGGGCTCGCAGGAAAGGCAACCCGCACCCTAAAGAAGCCTCGCTGCGCAGGGGTTGTCGTGTGCACTCTGTTTTTCTGCTTCCGCTCCGTGTCGTCTGCATCTGCGGCTCGCTCTTTCTCTTTCTCCGCTCTCGCCCTCGGCAGGAAGAGAAGGCTGCTTGCCGCGATGGAGTTGTCCGTGGAGAAGACGGCTTCCGGGCGCGAGTACAAGGTGCGCGACATGTCGCAGGCGGACTTCGGGCGCCTGGAGCTGGACCTGGCGGAGGTGGAGATGCCGGGGCTCATGTCCTGCCGCATGGAGTTCGGTCCGTCGCAGCCGTTCAAGGGCGCCAAGATCACGGGGTCGCTGCACATGACCATCCAGACGGCGGTGCTGATCGAGACGCTGACGGCGCTGGGCGCGGAGGTGCGTTGGTGCTCGTGCAACATTTTTTCGACGCAGGACCACGCGGCCGCGGCCATCGCGCGCGACAGCGCGGCGGTGTTCGCGTGGAAGGGCGAGACGCTGCAGGAGTACTGGTGGTGCACGGAGCGCGCTTTGGACTGGGGTCCGGGTGGCGGCCCGGATCTGATCGTGGACGACGGCGGCGACGCCACATTGCTGATCCACGAGGGCGTGAAGGCGGAGATCGCGTTCGCGAAGGACGGGACGCTGCCGGACCCCGCGTCCACCACCAATGCGGAGTTCAAGCTGGTGCTCACCATCCTGAGGTACAATCATCCCGGGCGGACGATGTGCAGATCGGGTGATGTTTCTTGTGTCGTTTCCTTGGGTTCGCCGAATGTGCATGTTTCGTTTGGAGGGTTTTGTGTGGGGCCTGATTGGGCATGCATTGTCGGTTTGGGGTGTGGGTTTTTCTTGTGGGTGAGTGTGTCTTATTTTGTTGGATTTGAATGTGGGATCTCGCATGGTGGGGGCCTGTGGGTTGAATGGGCACATTGTGTTGTTGGTTTGGGGTCTGATGGAATGTGCTTGTTATTTTGTCTTCGTAGGGACGGGATGAAGGAGTCCCCGAAGAAGTACCACAAGATGGCTGAGCGTTTGGTGGGCGTTTCTGAGGAGACGACGACGGGCGTGAAGCGTCTGTACCAGATGATGGACAACGGTTCTCTTCTGTTCCCCGCCATCAACGTGAACGACTCCGTGACGAAGAGCAAGGTAATGGCGCTTCCATTCATTCATTGGTGTCGCGTTTTGGGGGGACGTAGTTTGTCGGGTGTCGCGTTTTGGTGGTGGTTTGGTTGTGGCCGGGAATGAGTAATGTGATCTGTTTCTCTTCGTTGTAGTCCATTTTGAGTGCGTGTCTCCGTACGCTCTTTCCACATTAGGTTGGGATGTGAATTTTGATTTGTGTCTGGTGGTGTTTTTGTTTCAGTTCGACAACCTGTACGGTTGCCGTCACTCTCTTCCCGACGGTCTGATGAGGGCGACGGACGTGATGATCGCGGGCAAGGTGGCTGTGATCTTCGGTTACGGTGACGTGGGCAAGGGTTGCGCTTCTGCGATGAAGGCCGCCGGCGCGCGCGTGATCGTGACGGAGATCGACCCGATCTGCGCGTTGCAGGCTCTGATGGAGGGTTACCAGATCCTTCCTCTGGGCGACTGCGTGGAGTACGCGGACATCTTTTGCACGACGACGGGCAACAAGGACATCATCATGGTTTCCGACATGCGCAAGATGAAGAACAACGCGATCGTGTGCAACATCGGTCACTTCGACAACGAGATCGACATGGAGGGTCTGGAGACTTTCAAGGGCGTGAAGCGCATCACGATCAAGCCGCAGACGGACCGTTGGGTTTTTCCGGACACGGGCCGTGGCATCATCGTTTTGGCGGAGGGTCGTCTGATGAACTTGGGTTGCGCGACGGGTCACCCCAGCTTCGTGATGTCTTGCTCTTTCACGAACCAGGTGATCGCGCAGCTTGAGCTTTGGAACGAGCGCAAGAGCGGCAAGTACGAGAAGAAGGTGTACGTTCTTCCGAAGCACTTGGACGAGAAGGTGGCTTCGCTTCATTTGGAGAAGCTGGGTGCGAAGCTGACGAAGTTGACGGACGAGCAGGCATCGTACATCAACGTTCCCGTGGGCGGTCCTTACAAGCCTGCGCACTACCGTTACTGATCGTGTCGCTTGGCTGGTGCCTTGGCAGTGGGGATCTTTGTTGGTAGCTTGGTTTATTTCAGAGCGGTACATTTTTTTCTTGTTTTTTTTCTGAGAGCATCTTACTTGCTTTGATGACTCCCGACTGATTATTGTTTGTGTTGGGATCTGCAAGGATAACATTTTTTTACATATCATTTACCTGGAGGAAATTGCTTCATCTGAAATATTGCAATTTGTCTATCAGACTGGACATTGCATTGTAGTTTTGAAGATGGACTGGTTAACTTCTCATTGGCGCACTCTGCATATTGACCGCAACCTGTAATTTAAAAATCTATCACTGTTTTCAATGCTTGGGGTAAACAGTCTGAAGTAAAGAATACGCGCAAAACCGATCTGCAACCAAGCTGTGATTAGAGAATGCGGAAGGATAATTTGAGCAGCAAGGGAATGATGTCTGACAATGGATTTGCCCTGTGCACGACCTTCTACAACTGGCAATCAAAAACCCGACAAAGTGATCATATGCTTCTCTGTTCAGTTTGGTGGCTCTGCCCATTTGTTCAAAAAAAATGACCATAGGGTGGCTGACCGCATTTGCCCCGTGCACGACCTTCTACAACTGGCGGTTTTCTCGAGGAAAGTGTGCACACTTCTAAGCTTCCACATATGTAGACAAATAAGGTGGGTACACTCAAAACCGTGGGGACTTTGAAGGCTAAATAGTTAATAAAAACAAGCCAGCAAAGAAATGTGTCCGGTGGAAACACCCAAAACCATAGAAAAAATCAATTCAACATAGTTGGACGCATCATTTCTTTAAAATAACATTTTTGTAGTATTAACAATTGAAAACCATGAATTTAAAAAATTAAAAATAAACTAGATTCTCTGGATATGGTATGTAATCTCTATGAATTTATGAAGTGACAACTCTCTAGACCACTAAAACTATCATATAGGTAGACCTGAAAAAGAAATCTGAAAACACGAATGGTAAATGAATTGTACTTAAAAATGCGGATAGTTCTATAACACTTTTTAGAACATTTTAATGGAAGTCTAGGGACACTTCAAGGGAAATCTATAATGCGTGAATGGATATAGGGATGCTTCTGGGTGTTTCTACCTTAGAAGAAGAAGAAATGTACAATCAATTTTCTAATTTTGATAAGTATGAGGCCATATTAGGGATACAAAGTTTTGAATGTAAAGTGATTAGAACTCATAGGCAACCTTCAAAATGAGCGGCTACATTCAAAAGCTCCCCCTCCTTAGGTGTCAGAAGTAAGATATAGAGCTAAAATCATGTCATTAATATTCAAAAAAATATACAAGCTTGTAAAACAACAACCAAGCTATTGAGCTCTCAACAACTCAATGCAACAAGCGGATGAGCAACAATCTACTCAAAATGCGGTTTAAGGGAGACGACCCATTTCCAATAATTTAAGCAATTCAGCATGTCTGGTGTATGGGTATGATGAAGGGAAAAGTTTTCCATTTAGAGAAATAGATTTAAGAAGGATTCCATATTTATGTACATTTTTTTCCTCAAAAATAAAATTACCTTGAATTTTTTTCATGAAGATTCCGTTCAACCTGTTCTTGTTATGTAGGCCATCATATTTCCAACCATAGTCTGGTTACAAAATCGACAATGCTTCAATGCAGGTGATAATTGTAGCCTCCAATGTACATCTTGTAGTCATTCTATGCTTTCAATGTATACCTCCCCGAAATTTGTGCTTCTCCTTCTCACAAATATCTGCATAAATTGTCACCTAAACCACCAATTGATCAGAAACAAAGCAGTCTAACTAACGGGAATGGATGGCTGATCGGAAATGGGTTGGCTCCCTTACATTAAGAGTTGGCAGAGACTTAAATCCTCTTCTTATATGAGCATTGAAGCCTTTGTATGACATTGATGTAATCAAAAGCTGTCATATCATACTCATTGACAATTTCCAATAGGTCCTTATTTTAGGATATAGTTTAAGGCACAACACAATTTTGGAGGTACCCATTGCATAAAGTCCAATAATAATAAAGAAGAAATATACTTGAAACTCTCATAAATATTTTACACTATTCTAATAACCAATGTCTAGTTTTGTGCAGCGCTAATGCTGTTAGATTAGAAAACAAAATGTAAAGTGGACACCTCCAAATATGCCACTGATCCTAAACCACCAACTTCACTTTGTGTGCATCTCCAAAATCAATTCTCTACCTATGTAGAAGAAACAATTTTAAAACCAAACTTTATTCCTTCATAACTTTTGCATACAATATCCAAATGCCATGTTCTTTGGTACATTGGAACCTCCTTTCACTTGCCAATAAGAAAATATAAAATTTTGAACAATCTAGTAATAGTAATTAGGTTGCCTATTTTGGGATGCCCACCTTAATTATGCTACAATAAGATCTTAGGAACCTTGTGTCTCCTAGTCATATTTTTGGTACCATTGGAGGGGTGCATGGGCATTATTTCTTGGCGTTTGGACCTACAATGTGAAAGTTATTGAATTTTGCAGTTACAAGTTAAAAAATCAAAAAAATTACTTTAACCCTTAAACGTCGACACAACCATTATATGGCCAATGGATGAGAGGGAATCAAACTATGTAGGACGAAAATGCAACTATTCACCCTCCAAATTTGTTGTGAAAAGGAAAGATCTTCTACAATAGATTGACTTCCAATGAGCACTTTTGCAATTTTTTAAGCCATTGATTCATACGATAATGCAAAAAGATGATTTTGAGGGTCACCCCTTCATCCATAAAGGGTTCTTTAACCCTTGAACGACACGGAGGACATTTGACATCCAATGAATGACAAAGCATCTTTGCATGTGGACAAAAGTGCAACTATTCATCTTCGAAATTTTGTTGTGAAAAGGGAAGGTCTTCTACAGTAGGTCAATTTCCAATGAGTGCTTTTCCATTTTGTTAAGGCAATGATTCACACGAAAGGGAGGATTTCGAGGGTCACCCCTTCGTCCTTTAAGGGTTAAGGGTTAACTTTGGCTGTGGCGGGCACACTAGTGCAGATTATAGGAGGTTCGCTTTATCTACTACAACGACTATGAGAATCCTAATAGAACTCTGCAAATATGCTACAATACCAAACTCCACATTCTCTGTACAAGTATTATGAAATCGAAACACTGTAGATTGTATTACAAACTATAATATAGCAGCATACTGCACACCCATGGGCTCCACAGTGGCTCCACAGTGCTGGTTTCTTACATCAAAATATACCTAGTTCACCCAGCAACAGTGGGAAAGCTGCTGCATTTCAATACAGGTGGTTATGTACATTGTACAATGCCAGAGTGCATGGTTCATTCGTACATTCCTAAAGAATGTAAGAAAATATAATGAAAACCACTTCACAAGTACAAGAGTCTACCAAGTCAACATCGTAATACAGTAGTAACAAATGTATTACCAACTGTGCACACTGCATTATCTTCCCAAATTCTCAGTTATTCTGAGCGAATTCACGACTGAAATACTTCGAGTTAAAGACTGCTTTTACCCGAATACGTTTCTCCTTTAGATGGTTTGGATATCTATCCTTTGGAGGTCGCTACGTCAGATTCATCGCTGAACACACTGGTGCCATCTTGCTCCTTCGCGCTCCATATCTCACGCGCAACATCAGCGTGAGGCTTCTCTCTACCAAGCTCTTTGACTTCAAATTCTTCCTCCTCAGAAGCATCAATATCAACTATGCAAAAAGTCCAGAATAAAATAAGATACAAAACAATAACAGCGTAATACAGTACAATATTCGAGCAAACAGACAAAATCAGACAAAGCATCCACTAGAGCATTGAAGACAATCATCCAATTAGCCAATAAGAAAATTATAGGGCCAATTAATAACTTCAGCGAAGGTATTAATGTGATCTGCAGCATCTCAGTGTAAAATATAGACAAAACAAACGGCTCATGCGGAGGGAGGTCAAGCATCTGAAGCTTACCAACTGAATTGGACTGCCTGAAAAGTTCGTGACTAGCTTTCTCAA
The DNA here is from genome assembly GCA_951799445.1 of Pseudisothecium myosuroides. Classification (NCBI taxonomy): domain Eukaryota; kingdom Viridiplantae; phylum Streptophyta; class Bryopsida; order Hypnales; family Lembophyllaceae; genus Pseudisothecium; species Pseudisothecium myosuroides. The sequence goes on along the minus strand of OX637290.1, from coordinate 19,113,016 downwards.
TAGCCACCACTGGATGCTCGTCATCATCCACCTCATCCTACATTCTTCAAAATGAGTAGTTACAAACCTGGACCATAAATGCAATCTGCCGCAAACTTGTCAAAATAGTGATAGCAAGAGAAGCATGCTGAAGCTTCCCCTTCAATCACTCTTGAGGATGGTATGTAAGGTAGCTCTCTAAACTCCTACTCAAACTAGAGCATCACCCTGCCATGTCACCCGTGTAGAGGGAAACGAAAAGATAAAAAAACAATCACAAAATTATAAAAACGTCATAATTCCTCTATTCCTCGGTAGAGAACCAACCAATTTGAGCAGAATCCATCAGAACATGAGCCCCGTTCAACACCATACACTAGAAAATACAGCAGTCCATCAATTCATTGGTCCAAAAGTGGTGGCATGCGGACATAGGAACGAAAGGTTGACCATCACTGATAACAATCCTAGCAATAGGCAAGCTCATCAAGAGGAATACAACCATTACTCACACATCTCCCTTAATTCGGCTTAGACACCACAAAAAAGGACACAACCAGTGAGAATCGTTCCAAAAAAGAAAAGAAAAGAAATCATGTTCACCTCGCAAATACTGCCACCCCTACTGGAACCCTAAAAGATCAAGGACTCGTGGTTTTAAAATGAACAATTCAATTCATTATACTGTTAACAATAATTCAGATGGGGCCAGATAACATGCCACCATGATCGGCAGATTGCAAATAAAAAACCCACCATACGACCTACTTAAAAGCGCCGATTTGGGCTTCTTGGTTCTCTAGGGTTTACCGACGCCACAAGACCATGAATCCATGACCGGAACAAGCTTTACATACGTTGCTGCTAGAGAAGGCGTCGGTAAAGAAAGACATTCAAAGAAAGAAATCATGCATACCTCCTCAGGCACAACAGCATTCTTATGCTCTTCATTGAAAGTCCCGAATCCCATGAACCTCAAAGCCCCAGCACGTGCAGGGGCAATCGATTGAACAAGCGCACCACCAGCTCCTCTGGATTCCACACACCAAACTGGAGATGAGAGCAGCTTCGAAGAAGCATCCACCTTTCCAGCCAGGGGCCCTGCCACAGTGGACAATCGCCTCACATTTCTACAAAGCAGCGCAGCCTTCCTCATAGCTCCAGCCATGTCAAACCGTCACCCTAAGGCTTGCCTCTTCAACACCTCTCTGCGGGTCTCGCCTCCACACACACACTCCTGCACCGTTCACCAGATTTTCACAATGAGAACGCTACCCTTACTCGTCGACTCCCAATCTCTCTTCGCGCCACAACAAACGCATAAATCAACAAATCCTCACTGCAAAAAGCGAACCCAGAAAGAAATTGCTGCAGTAGGCACATCTACAGCACCCGCGGCCACCCACACTCACAAACCTCACCACAAAGATCTCAAAGCCGTTCAGACGACCGCCGCCCAACCCTAAGTTACCCCAAAACAAAAATAAAGATCCCCATCTTGAAACCACCATTCACCGTCGCGCAACAACACACAAGCTAACAAACCGCAAACAAAACCGAGAAAATCCGTGAAAAATCCGTGAGAATCCGTGAAAATCCGCAAGGGAAAGAGACCGTCACCTGACTGAGAGCGCGCCCGAGATCTGTCAGCTCGCAATCACATCAACGAAGGTGAAATCGGCAGGAGACTGAGGTTGCATCCCAGGAAAGAGAGCAGAAGAGACTAGAGTAGCAGAGGGACCACGCCTGCCTGCCTGCCTGCGCCGGTCCCCTTCAAGGTGCTTCTCCTCGGTGGTTTTTCGACGTCCGTCGGACGAGAAGTGAAATCGTCCGACGTAGACATAGGATATCGTCCGGGGTGGGAACGAAGCGGCGGGAACCAGTTGGCAGCAACTGGTGGCTGACATGTGCAGCCCGCCGCTGCTGTGAACGTATACTTCTAATTTATTTGTATTTTATTAATTCGGTAAGTTAGTTCGTTGGGGAACATGCCATGACTCACTGAGGGGGGTCAGGGCGGCTCAGTGCACTTGCGTACGGACCGAGGCAAATGGGTCAGTGAATGATGCCAGGAGGACCGTCCATAAATCGCCCATTTAAGAGCTGAAACTGCCATAACATTCAGTAGCTCTACAGTGATGGTGTGGTATATTCCACACCCCAATGGTGTTTCTTTAGTAGCTAGTGATAAATTAGACAGGTGGAAGATGTAGAGGCACACCATCACTGTAGAACCAAGGCAACATCAACACCTGCTACTGAATGTTATGTAAATTTTGGAGAGGTGAAACGTCTTGAAATCAATTTTTCAGTAGATTTTCCTTGAAAGACAAGTGGAATTGGCACCTAAGGTAAGAGGTTCAGATATCACCCACCTAAGAGCTGAAACTGAATTTTGGGGAGGTGAAACGTCTCGAAATAGTTTATAGTAAATTTTCCTTGAAAGACAAGAGGAATTGGCATCTAACCCAAGTTGTTTCATATTTTTCGGAGCTTTCTGGAATTAGTTATGAAATTTTGAAGTTGAAGTGGCATAGGGCTCTAAAATCGCCCACTCTCTAAAAGGTACATTGTTTGTACATCGGTGAAGGCTATGAAATAGTTAAATGTACAAGTAGTGTACATTTGAATAGGGTGGGCGATTTTAGAGCATGTGCGATTTCAGAGCCTGTTACCTTAAATTAAGTCATTTCATTTTTTTGGAGCTTCATGCTTTTAGAACCTCCTACCTTAACTCAAAAAGGACGCAGCCTTTGTGACTAAGGTATTCCCCAAAACACTCCATTTATTGAACCAATAGGTGCATTTTAATGTTTGAGGAAAATTGTCAATTAGTTCAATGTTAGCTGGTGGAATTGGGAAAAAACTCGATGAAAAAATGTTTAAAATTTCTATTTGGCCTTAAGGGTGTACATACCTTAGTTAAAAATAGAAAAAAATTGGTTCAACATGAGAATGAAGGAAAATAGTTGGTAAAACTAAAAAAATATCTTGAATGTTGATGCATTCTTTGTTTCTACACACACTAGAACGTCGGGTTGGCTACTATGATAATCAGCTTTTTCGGTATTAAATGAATCAATTGCTTAAAAAAAAACAAGAGCACTAATGAGAGGTGAAACTAATATGTAAGACCTTTCTTTTTCACACAAAATTCAAAGGATGAACATATGCACTTTTGTCTTACATAGAAGGATTCTTTGTCATCCATCAGACACTTTTAGACCGCCGCATTGTTATAGGGTTAATAATGAAGTAATCTATTAGACCTTTTAGGTCTACATCGTCCTTCTTCAGTTAAAGTAAACACACCTACAATTGGTCCTATTTACAACTAAGCATAGTGACTATTATTAAATACAAAATATTTTTATTAGACCTTATTGGCAATTATAAGAGGATTCCAATATACTCTAGCATACATTATTAATGGATATTGTTTGAATAAGTTATGAATTTTCAAAATATTGTGTACTAAAAACCAACACTAAACTCTCATGGACTTTTATTTTCAAATTATATAGTTCTAGTATAATCAATATTTAGGAGAAAATTACTCTTTTGGGTCCAAATGTAGGTGTTGTTTTTAGAATAGTGTTGATTGTGAACTTCTTGGTGTACATACTTTAGTTGAAAAGAATGGGAAGTGTAATATTTGAGAGACAAGTTGATAAGAGTGATTGCACAAAATACCTATACTATTTGCTACGTTTTGCAACAGTACTCATGATTTTTTCTGGAGTACTTCAAAATTAAAAAATCAATTTTTAGAAAAAATAAAAAATATAGCCAATGTATGCATCTGCTTTTAGATGAAGGTAACCACCGAAGGAAATTCATTAAAAAAATTCTAAGTAGGTGAACTAGTAGAAAATAAGAAAAAACTTAAATAAAAAACATAAAAAATGGCCATTTGTAGCAACTCTATGGAGATGGTCATTTACCAAATAACCACCAAAATCCTTTTTTACATGTTTCGAAATACAAGTAGAAAGAGGCTCACTTTGGGGACTTCTACACCACATAAAATTAAGTATTTTTAGAATTCTTTTGGACAGTAGCTACAAATCTATTGGAAGACCATTTCTACCAAATTTCAGCTCTAAATTCGTTTTTATGGGTACTAAATAGTATTAAACCCTCCCAAATTGGTATTTGTGACAAAATATTGGAGGCTTTATTAAATAGTAAAACATTTTTTTTTAAATTCCAAAAAATTAAACAAGGTGTATAATAGTCATAAGTACCTTGTCTATAAATTTTGAGTCATTTGGAGTTAAAATGCAAAAATTATGGCCAAAAAACTAATCAGTATGCAACGTGTGACAAAAAATAGTACAAGTGTTTCATGCAATCACGTAAAACACTAAACCTCTTATTTTGAAACAACAGAATGAAATGAAAACCATTTATTTTCTAAAATAAAAGAAGTATTAATTTTCTTAAAGAAAAAATTGTGAATTTAAAACACGTGGCCTTAGCAGTGGATACTATGGCACAATATAGCTCATATGAGGGTGTTTGTTTTGCACTAAATTGGGCAAATACAAATTGAACAATTGGTAGCTATATGCACAATGTATAATCAAGTGCAAACATTATTTAACGCTCCAATGCCTCAATTACAACCGTTGCCAATCATGAGATTATGCTAGAAGTGAAGTTTAGACTTTGCAGGGCCATTCTAGTGACATTAAGCTGCAACAAATATGTGCTGGTGATGATCAAGCACTTCTTGAAGTGAATTGAGCTTGGAGCCTTGCCAAACAAATTTAATGAAAGAGTAACTTATTGATTCGTAGATTGAGTGTTGAATTGCTTTGGAAGCCCAGCTAAGGTGTTGACAAACCAAGGACATGATTTTTTTGGTGAGTTTCAAGAGTTGTGTGAGCAAGTAGTGATTAATCACTACACTACATCACAAGATCATTTTAAAGCAAATAGTTTGACGGAGCACATGCTGCAAGTATAGTTTCAAAACAGCAAGCATCATAGAGATTGAAATTTACAATTGCCATAGATAGCCGTAGGTTATCAATTCAATAAGCAAGCTTCTGTAACTTCTTTTTCACCTTATTATCTCTTGTATGGAAGGCATTTGATTTTATGGATGGCCTTCAAGCATAATGCTGACACCATGGTAGTTAATATGGATGATTTGGACATGTGAGCACCAATCATTTTTTTTGAATAGTACCTGCCAGAAGCCATCATAGCTCTGGCACAATTTTGAAGAGACTTAGTTTGACAGGCTCAAATCTGTCAGCGCTGTTGAAATTTCACCAGAATAAAAATGGCTATTAGAAGATGTCTATTAGAAGAAATCAGATTCATATTGGAGGGTGATGTCAATGGCGTTGGAGAACCTTTCTATTGTGGAGCATAGAGACACTTTACATTATGCCACTATAATTTATAGACGACACTAATAGACTTCAGGTATATTATTTTTTACCTGGAGATTTTGTCTACTTTCAGATGACAATGCCTATGACGCTCGATGTGACAATGGGGCCTATGATTTTATGAGTGCATAAGGTACTTTAGTTAGGAGTATTATTCTTAGAAGGTCTAGAAGGACCACATACACAATTGTATATTATGTCATTTGTCACACTTGATAATTGAATTGATGCTAGTTGATTTTGTATTATAGTTAAGTTAGATTGAAATGTGTGTTGTATGGAAGTACCAAGTTAGGGCAATGCCAGTATAATATTGTGTGATGTTTGTTCCACTAAGTGGCATTTAAAGTATTTGAGTCTGCCACTACATGAAGTCCCTGTTTGTCAATGGTTATGTCCATGTTGTATCTTGAAAGGTGGTTAGTCATTATAATTTTATATCATATTTTTACACTTGGTGTTTTCCGGGTCCCATAGAAGAGGTATTAATTTGCCACCGTAAAAAGAACTTCGACATTGGTGAAATGGGAGAATAAAGAAATATTGTTATGTTGCTTGCTACATTTGTGTATGTGTCATATGTAAGCATTTATTCTTTTCATTTCTATAGACGTTGTTAGTGTCAAGTGACTCAAGTGTTAGCAGTGTGTGAGCTCCCAATTTGTCACTTGGGACTTGTAGAATTATTTTTTTGGAAATTTGCAATTTAAAGTTGATAAAAATATAGAAAAACCCATAAAAAGAGTGTAGAACCGAAATAGGGTTGTGTCATACCCATTATAGTATTTGGTCTAGATTTGTGTTTTTACTTAGAATCCCCCAAACCTTGCCTAAAAATAGTATAGAAATAACGAAAAGGTTAGATTTGGAGGATTCGAGTCACACAACCCCAAAAGGACTAAATCCCACCATGAATGTGGCGATTCATGGCTAGGTCGGTCCGAGGGATCCATAGCAAGGCCACTAGGTCGGGTCCTAGAGTTAGATTTAGAATTCCCCATTAGATCGACGAATTCCCAAAATCTCGATTGTTAGCATGCAGAAGCCACTCACGCAAGACCGGGCCCGTGGAAGAATCTACAGCCCAGGGATGGTGTTCTAGGGTGAATCCCATGCCAGGAGTCCAACGGCGAAATCGGTTCGCCAAGATTCCTCCACCTGCAGAAGATTCCCGCACCGTCGCTAATTCGAGGAGATGGCCAGTTTTAAATCTCCATTGACCAATCGTGCCAGGTACGGAAACACACCCACACGTCTTTCATGCGACTCCCTGAGAGGTCACGTGAAAAATCCCGGCATCTTCCGACTTGTAGAAGAACCTTTTCCGGGTGGTCAACCCTCCTAACCTCCAACGGGAATTTCATGGAAAATACCCAGGTTACAATAAAATCTCACTAAAAATTAGACTAGCTTATTTTATGTTAATAATGCGCTCCGTGAAGTTTCACAACATTCTGATAGCGGCAAGTACCCGAACCGGCGAGATTCCTCGGAAATTAACCACGTGGCGGGGTCCCCGCCACGTTGACCGGCATCCCGGGCCCATACGATGGCGAAACGAAGTCAACCAAAAGTCCTTCCCGACTCTCTTGCACCTACCGGAAACCCTAGGCTATTCACATTTCTCAAAATAGGAGACCCCCAAGATCTAGGATTTTACTACGATTTGGTTTTTAAACTAAATTAGCCTACGATGGGTTTTTGGCCTCGGTATGGAGGATAAGGGGGTCTAGGTCTAAACACGGCGATCTGGATTCAACGGCGCAATCCGTTTGGCGATTGGAGCTAATCTCCAAAAGTTAGGATGTTGGTCCAGCATAGATGGTAGAAGTAGAAATTTAGGATGTAGGATGAAAATCTTTGAGGATGAGGATGAAAATCCCCGTTGATAAGGTTACCTTAGAGCTTTAGAGAGAGGGGTGAGCCTTTGGGAAACCTATATAAGGGCCCCATTTCTCTCTCTAGAACACCCCCAATTCTTGTTTTGGGTCCGTGGGTCCAAGTTATTTTGGATATTTTGGCGTTTGAAGCTAAAAACCTCTACGGTGTTTTTGGAGCACTTTTTGCTCCATTGTTGCTAGATTTCAAGCTTTGAAGGTCCTTAGGGGGTCCTTCTATCTTGCCTTGTGTACTTCTCATATGTTGTTGTACCTTTGTTACGAGTTAAGAGTCCTCGTTTCTCTCTTGTAGTTCCTTTGTGATCTAACTTGTGAGTTTAGGAGTCTTTTGGTGTCTTGTCCTAATCCTAAAGTCACCCCCCACTGTACCTTGGCGATGCTGCTTTGGAGGGCCTTTAGCTTGTGAAGTTGTGTGTCTTTACGTGTCCTAACCGTGTTGTTTTTCCTCACTTGTGTATTCTCATCCTCTTCTAATCTTCCCTTTGTTGTGTGGATCCCCCCTCGGGACGGCGAAGCTTTGGCTTTGTCACGTGTGTTTCTCAAGTCTGTCTTTTCTACCTTCTTCTAATATTCTCGTTGTTGTGTGGACCCCCCCTCGGGACGGCGAAGCTTTGGCTTTGTCACGTGTATTCCTTAAGTTTGTCTTTTCTACCTTCTTCTAATATTCCCCTTGTTGTGTGAAACCCCCCCACGGCGGCGAAGCTTTGAACTAGTGACCACGTCAAGTCCTATAGTGTGTGTTAAAATAGTCTTAGACGGCGGAGCTTTGAACCCGTGGAGTGTTACAAGTCTTAAAGTTGGTGTTAAAACCAATTTTACGGCGGAGCCTTGAACCTCCATAGCTTTAGATTCCAAAGTCTAGTTTCCAAGACCTTCTTGGAAAAATCCAGAGTTTAGCTTTCAAGATTGGTCACGAGTTTCTAGGAAGAGAGTGACCATCCCGTAACACTTAGCTTAGGTGACCGTTCTAAAAATTTGGGGCCTAACTCCCCGGACGGCGAAGCTTCAATCCTGGCCTTAACCCCCTACTAAAAATCCAATTTAAGTTTGTGTTAGTGGGTTCCCCTAAGGGAACCCGGTTGTGTGGATTTTTTGGGAAGGGCGGCTAGTACCCCGGACCAGCATACAGCCAGCCATACCGGACCGGCATACCAGACCGCCGGTAGCCAGCCATACAGCCAGCATACATCGGGCAGTCAGCTTGACTGAGCTGAACATCAGCATCGGGCTAGTCTGTTTGACTGAACTGAACATCAGCCATCGGGCTAGTCAGCTTGGCTAACTGAACTAAATTTCTGGATTTCCAGAACTAAACGGGACGATGCCCTGCGGGGCCCCAACTACCCTTTTTTTTTTTTAATTTTTTGATCTTTTAAAGTCTGAAATTTTGAAATCCAGTTGGGGAGAGGAAAAAACTCAACTTGGAACTTCAAAAACACAAGAGAAAGGGGGGGAGAAATAGAAGCTGCCACTCCACGCGCCACCTGCACAAAAACATCCGATCCTACCTGCATCACCACTCACACCTACACACAATGGAAGGAAATTAGGGAGAAGGATGTGTTATAGGAGTGGAAAGGAGAGAGACGATGAATAGTGCCTAGCTAGGAGATTAGGTAGGAAATCTAGAAGAACTCCTTGCAACCGTTGGGAGGAGGATTAAGATGACACAAAGCAAGGTTGCGTAAGAGGGTAGGAAGAACATTTAAACCCTTCTCGTAGTTTGAAACCATAGTGTAAGACTCATAAAAGCTTAGGTGGAATAGTGCTAGTGTAGAAGAGAGGGGAAGAAAGAAAGAAAGGAGGAAGGGAAAGAGGGAGTTTAGATCATCAAAAATTGTAATATTTTCTCAATAAGCGGTGAGCTCGGAAAAAATTCAAAACAAAGCCAAAGACTACCATGGAGCGTGAGGATGTACACGTGGACGTGGACGAAGTTATTTCCGACACCGGTAGTGAAGAGGTGAGTTTTTTATTTAATCTTTGATGTTTCTCCCTAATTAGCATTTATTTTTCTAATCAGCCCTTAGAGCGTGATTAGCACCCGAGATTAGTGCAAATTAGAAGTTTAGATTCAAAAAGTTGTAGATTAGTGATAGAGGTTTCCAAAAACATCTTATAATTAAGATTTGACCGTAAACTGACCGCGTTAGGCTAAGTTAAGCAATAGGGGGTAGAACGGAGGAATTTTAATTAAATTTGATCCACAAGGAACAATGGATGGAAATTAGGATTAGATTAGAAGGAGGATTTAGGATTAAAATTAAAGATCAAATAACGGTTTAAAAACCTAGAGTTAAATTAAGATTTTAATTAGGGAAGTTAAAATTCAAAAGTCGAAATTTGGAGTTAACTTTGGGAGGTAAAAAGTAGAGTAGGAAATAGAAGTCAAAAGTAGAATCCACTTAGGAAGTAGATTGTTGAGTTAGAAATAGAGTTAAAATTAGAAGTCAAAACCCTAGAGTTAAAAGTTGGAATTAAATTTAGGAGGGTAACATTTAGAGTTAATCTAGGATTAAAACGATAGGATTAAATTTGGAAGTAGGAGTCAAAAGTCAAAAGTCAAAAATTTAGATTGAATTTAAAGGTTAAATTTTAAAGTCAATAGGGGAGTAAAAGGTTAGAGTGAAAAGCTAAAAGTAGAAGTTAAAACTTAGAGGTAGAAATAAAATTTTAGAGTTAGTTGGAAGTAGAAAAATCTAGAGTCAAAGTGAGAATGTAGAGTTAAATTCGGAGGTTAAGATTGGGGATTAATTTTAGAAGTAAAAATTTAGAGTTAAAAGTCAAAAACCTAGAGTTAAATTAGGAGTAAAAATCTACAGTAAAAAAAATGAAAAGTTAGAGTTAACTTAGAGGGTAAATCCTAGAGTAGTTTAGAAATGAGAATATAGAATTAAAAGTGAAACTTAGAATTACCCTAAAAGGTTAAAACTTGGAAGTTAGGAGTTGAAGTTGATTTAGAAGTAAAAACCTAGAGTCAAAAGTCAAAACATAGAATAAAAGTCGGTAATTAATACCTAGAACCAAGCTGAAGAAGTAAAATCTAGAGTTACATTAAGAAGTTGGAACTTTAGGGGTAGCTTTAAAAGTAGAACTTCTAGGTGGAGTCTTAGAAACCTAAGATAGTCTTAAGGGTTCATAGAAGGAACATAGGGGTTCCCCTTTTTAAGTAGTTAGGGACGTTAGAAATGACGCCAACTACCTAGTCGACCTTCGACATAGGATAGATAGTTGGGGAGTTAGGATTTCACCATCACTCTGAACATCGCAGTTAACTTGTGAGTTACTACATGCATTACTAATTATTCGCTGCCATCCACGACCTTTAGGAAACGTTAGCAAAAAAGATCCATTGCTTGGAAGGCACAGTGAACCGCACTCACAACACCCCCATATATTAAAAAAGTGGATAAAGGCATAGAACCTGGTCGGTGTTCGCTCTATTACCAAGGGTGGGTAATCTAGCGCCCACAAGTTGGTTCATCACTTCCAGGTTATAAATGGCCTATTGTCGTGGTGTTAAAGGCCATAGCGGACCCTGTACAGTGAGCTCGTGCCCATTAAGTATTGGCTGTCGTCTGATGGTAGTGAAGTTGCCCAAGTTGGCGAATTGGCCTTCGACCATTGTCTGCTCGCCGGTTTTTTCGTTTATTTGGTTCTCCACCAGAAACATGATGGACCTGACCCGAGGAGGCCAAGGTTCATTATCATCTATCTCGGAAGGAATTCGCTCCAACGGTGTTTCATGTCCGGGCTGCTCCTCTTCGTCACGTGGTCGTCGTCGTACATTTGTTAACTGAGATAATTGTACCCGATCGTCGGGCATTTGTGACATGGCTTCAAAGTATGGGTCTTCAGTGGGCTCTCGCGCTTGCTCCTCTGAAGGCGCCGGTGTTTGTAACATAAGTAAGTGTGGACCTTGGAAGAACGCTCGCGCTCGCTCCTCTAAGGATGCCGTCATGGGTACCTCCGGTGGCTCATTTGTTGGCTCTTCCGGGGGCGGAAAGATAAAATCGTCGCTTGATGGTTGTGTAAATGGCTCCTCCAGTGGCTCTTGCTCATCTGGGGGCTGAATTGACTCGGATTCAACCAGGGGTGCTGAACTTGACCTCGGCGGATCTTCGCGCTTCGTCGATGGTGCTGGACTTGACCTGTCTGGGTTCACTGTCGAAATATCATGAACCAGTGGTAATGCTTCTTGAGCATTACTATCCTGACTCATGGCTCCTAAACTAATTGATTGTTGATGATGATTCCGGCCCACGAAACTCCCGCTATGCAAGTGTAAGGCTAAGAATATAAATACGACATGGATTCAGCCGGAGCTACCGGGATCTCGCCGTTTGAAAATAAATCTGGGTGCTAAGCACAAAACCAGATATTAAACTAACTAATTGAAATGATAAACAAAAATGAAAATGAAAAACAAGAAAACAAGAAGCAAGATGACTACTAGTGTCAAATACAGAGGTTCCACTCTGGCTTTATACTAGTGTCGACGTGACAAAGTAGCGTGATTCAAGCTTAGTAATGGGTCACATTGCTGCCTTAATGCTTCTTCTTTACGCTAGTCCAGATGTCACATGCAACTATCTTTAGCAGCTCCACGTGTAAGGCTGACACCCAAGAAACAACCTCAGGGACCAAGACCACTTAACTTTGAAGGACTACATCTTAAAGTAAAGCCCAAGGGGACTGGGTAGCTTGTTCGTGAAGACTGATACTAAATTTAGGCACATCTTTCATTCTGTGTTCACAACCACTACTAAACCAAAGTTAACTGAAAATAGACAAAGCAAATAAAACAAATAAAAAATAAGAAAGGAAATAAAGAAACTTAGTAGCTGTTGGATTAACACCGCTGCCCCGACGTCTTTTTTTTTACGCTAATTTAGAACATTACTGCCCTAATCTCCTAAACTTCACAACCAACTACAAGGATTAAATAGAACTTTGAAAACAAATAAGAAAATAAAAGCAAATAGAACTTGAATGGTAGGTGAGGAATAAACATTGCTCGCGCTTCAATGTCTAATTTTACACTCCTTTAGGAAATTGTTGCCCCAACTCCTAACTTTGCAACCAAGCTACCAATAATGTGAGTATCTGGGATAATTCCCAACATGGTCGCCAATTAACATGAAAAATTAAAAGAAAAAGGAAAAAAGAGAAAGAAAAAAAGATAGAATGAGAACTTACCTAAGTTGGTGATGATGAGTGCTTCAGCAGACACACCAAAAACTTTGTATTTGTAGCCCGTCCACCAAGTCGCACCAAATTGTGAATCGTTGAAAGATAGAATCTAATAGACACAATTGTTAGAAAATCCCTTGGAGTGTTCAAGGATGAACATTCCATGGGAGCAAGATTTAGATTGGGGTTATAATAAAAACTTGAAATAAAACTTAAATAAAAACTGGAAAAATAAACAATAAAATAAAATCAAAAAAGAAAACATAAATGAAAAGAATTAAGTGATAAGTTATTACTTGGTTGTCTTACCTGGAGAATCATAGCCCATCGGCCGTCCATTACTGGAGGACCGATAGAATAAGCTTAGTTTAGGGCATGGTGGGCACTGAGACGCCTTTATTTTTACATGATTTCTGGTCATAGTGGCTTTTGATGGACTTTGAAGACTTCTTCGAAAAGCCGAGTCGTTTCAAAACAATTGTTTGCCTACTACTTCCCTTTTTAGGATTCCACAACCATGAAATCCCAAGTAAAAGATTAGATCTTAAAAGATCTAATCCGGAAATCAAAACCATGAATTCTATAATTAAAATTCAAGGTCTCAAACTTCCAGCCTGACTCTAGAAATCACAACCATGAATTCCGTAAAGAATTCACAGTTGCCAGAAATCAAAACCATGAATTTTATAATTAAAATTCAAGGTTTTAGGAGTCCATTTTGACTCCAGAAATCAAAACCATAGTGCCTATTCCAAATACTAGGATTCTAAAACATAGCAATTAAAAGCAAATAAAAAACAAAACAAAACAAAATAAAACAAAATAAAATAAAAGCAAAAGAAAACAAAAGAAAACAAAAGAAAAAGAAGAAAAACAAAAACAAAACAAAATTCAAAAAGCAAATTGTAAAAGAGAAGTTAAGAAGGTGAAAGGAGCGCTTAATCTCCATTGGGCGCGCAATTTTTCTCTGGTTCGGTGTCCCCGGGTTTTCTTTGGTCGTTTGAGGCCTTCAAATGTCCCTTCACTTGGTGAGGTCGTTAAAAGTTGTTGCTGTAAGTCCTCGGGTGCATTTGTTATTCCATATACATTACCTTGGAATGTCAGGTTTCCGAGGTTGGGCGAGCAAGGAGGCGGGACTTCTTCCTGGATCTTACCGAAGAATTGTTCGATTAGCAAGAGGAGGGCTCCATCATCCGCTTCTATAGGTAGTTCTTCCTTGCCAATTTTTTGTTCAGGCACTTCCTCCTCAACTTGATCTTGGAATCTTGTAGGTTTTAATACTGATGTATGAGACGTGCTGGATGTTCCCGCATATGGATGTGGTCGCCTCGTACTTCTCTTCCCTTTTACTGGTGCTGAATATGGTGGCTTTGCCGCAAATGATACGGCCAAGTGTTGACCTTGTTCCCGAATGTCAGGAGATGGATTCGGACATTGTAAAGGAACTAAATGATGGTCTTGTCGTTTATGAGGGCATACTTGACTTGGATAAGGTTCATAGCAGAACATGCATGAACCAACCTGGGTTGAATATTTAAACTGACATTGTTGTGAAGGAATTAGTGTGGCGGTTAATACCAATGGTGTAATCTGTGGTTGTAATGGCAGTTCGATGACTGTAGGTTCTTCTAATTCACCGCCCCCTTCAACACTCACTTCTTCACTAACTATAGCTGGGTCTGTCTGTTGTAGTTCTTCGTCAGTTAATTCATTCTTGGACTCATCTTTCTCTGTAGACGGAGAAAGGGCATTTAAGTCCAAAGTAATAAGTTCTTCAATGACATCAACTTCATCAATTGGCACGGCTATCTCTTTTTTGTTAATGTTGATTTTTTCAGAAAGCAGTATGATTTCTTCCGGAAAAAATATGATTTTTTCTTCAATTGGTGCGAATAGTATTTCCATGGCAGTTGGAAGGTTCGTTATTTTTTCCTCAATGAGGACAAATACTTCGTCTTCTGATTGAGGATGGTCTTGAAGCCATTTGGCAAAAGTACCATCATCTTGATAATCATATAACCCTGGCCCAATACATTTAATGGTTCCAAGATCTACTGTCGCCTCTGCTCTGCTAGATTGGACAGTTGGTAGTTCATGTTTCCCGTCAAGTCCTAGAAAGGGACCTCGGGAAACTATAGCCACCATGGTTCTGGCTTCGGTGGGTCCATAAATAAACGTGGGTCGCTTTTCAGCCCAGTTTACCATTCCCCCGCATTGACGGAGAAAGCCACGGCCTAATAAAAGTGGATAGCCTTCATTGGCTTCTTCTTTAAGCTTTATCACTTCAAAAGTGACCGTGTAGTCCACTCCTCCTGTTTGGATGCGAAGATCCTTGATTCGGCCTAAAGTTTTGACTAAACTTTGATCAATGCATTTCAAAGTAACATAAGATGGGTGGGTTACGTGTAACCCAAGCTTGTCCATCGTGAAAGCTGGCATGATGTTGACACTGCTCCCGTCATCGACCAACACGCGTGATATGGTTTTGTCGATAATTTCCACCTCAATTTCTACAGCATCAAACGATTCTTTGGAATTTCTCAAATCAGGTACTAATTCCACTTTGTTGACTTGGTTCAGCTTCTTAACACGAGGCATTGTAGCTCCCTCCTTCATTTGTCTACGTAATGTGGGAGCTAACTGTATCAACTGCCCAAATGAGATGTTGGCCTTGGCTTGAGCCAAATCTTTCCATAAGTTATATGGAACAGAGGGATTTGTAGATTTTGGCTTTGCAGTCTGAGTTTTAGGGGCTAGGTCATCATCAATATCATTTGTTGGGACAAATTGATATTCGTCTTCATCAAATTCCATTGGAATCGGAAATGGATCAAATCTGACTTCTTTAGCAGTTTTTTGCACAGTGTCTTGCAAGTTGGTTAAGCGTGGTGAGTCATCAGATGACATGGAACTGCTATCAGAGTCAAATTTCTCTGGTTCAATGTTATTTGGCATTGCCAACGGAGGGGGGTCAGTTTTAGATCCTCCCCGTGTCACTACTAATGTTGGCAGTGAAGGTTGTACTTGTTGATCGTCGGTTAGTTCAATTTCAACGCGTAATGCCTGACCACTGTCAAGTCTTGAGTCTATGAATCGTACATCTTGAACTCTAGGCTCAGCATTCAAAGGTATAATCCCTTGAGCAGTTTGCACCGCTTCCGGTGCACTTTGAGTCTGCCTGTTGTTTGTATGATCATAGTATAAGTTGGGTGGCACATTCTCCTTCCTTGGTTCTGGAAATCTAGCCCCCTTCATGTTGTTTTGAGCTTGTTTTGGGTAGTCAGCTCGTGGAAAATCCAAGAGGAATAACTTTGTCTAGTGTCCTGCATCTAGATGTGGGATGATGTTCTCCACATCGTTCACATGTAATGTTATTTTCTACCCAGCAGTGCCCAATTGCGTGATTAGTTTTGCAAGTGGGGCATTGAGGGTAAGAACCATTGTTGGGTCTAACCTGGTTTGAATTGGGATGGCGATATGGTTGCGGTTCTTGCGGTGCTCGTGGTCGTTGTTGTGGTTGTTGTTCCTTCAACAATGGACAAAATGGAGGCGTGTGATTGGGCTGACCGCAATTGTTGCACCAGACCCCGATTGTATGTGATCCCGATTCGTGGTAGATGGGTGCTTGTTTTCCCCGTCCTTGGACTAGATTGGTCATATGCTCCGTCAGTTCTCGTATTGATTTAGCCATGTCGGTAGTGGCCTGTCGCATTTCGGAGCGTAACTGATCCAGGCCGTCTGGTGGAGCTGGTAACATCAATACAGTATTAGGATCTCTCGTAGCCAATGGCACCGGATGAGCACCGTTCATACCATTAAATCCATTCCTAGATGCCATATTTTGATATGTTACTAGATTAGTGATTTGGTAATTATGTACTAGAATGAATGCCGGTATTGTTTCTTCTACCCTTCTTACCATCCGGTCATTTTCTTTGTCAATCTTTTCCACCTCCAAGGCTGCATCAATCGCATCTTCTAATGTCCTGGGCATTCTGGAAAGAATGTCTTGAATGGTCGATTGTGAGTCAATTCCTTGAATGAAGTAATGTCGGATGGTTTCGTTGTAGAGAAGATCTCCTACAAATCGGGTTCGTACTATTTGGAATCGGCGTACATATGTGGTGATGTCCTCCGTCGATCCCCTTCGTAAATTGTTTAAGGCTGTCAACGCTTGTTGTTGACTAGTTTCGAGTCGAAAATATCGTAAAAAGGCAAAGTATATTTGGCGCCAAGTCTTAAAAAATTCTCCTTCGTGGGATCTATACCACACATAAGCAGTTCCGGTTAAAGTGTTTGGAAACCAAATCAAGTAGTAACTTGGATCTGTAACCAGGCTTGAAGTAAAGATTTCCACAAATTTCTCCACGTAGGCTGATGGGTCTTCATCTTTTGAGCCTGAGAACTGTGGTAATCGATGTGGAATCGGGATTTCTCTCAATCCTAAGGGAACCTGTATAGGTAAAACCCTTGGCAGTATCATCGGGTCTATGGCCGGAATGTCAGGTCCTGGCCCTCTTGCCCGTCCATCTTCTGGGTCTGGAGGCATTTGTGACCCCCTAGGATCCATTGGATTAGTATCCATAGGTTGCGGCGAGTCAACCTCTTCTTCAATTTCAGGTGTTTGTCTTGGTATTGATGTTTCTGCTGTGGCGTATGATCTTAAAGTTCGATGAGATTTGGGTGTGTTTGTCTTTGGCGGCATCTAAGACCTAGTGAAGTCCAGATTCACACAAATCCAATTCAATCATATATATATATGAAAATCCACTCAAATACTGTACATAGGTATGGTAGGAGCTACTGCTCAACACTACGATACTAATGCTGGGGCTATCTCCTGATCTACACAGATCAGGGTACTGACTATCTCTGCAATAGTCGGTCGAATCTCAAAGAAATAGGGCTCTGACTCCTTCTCGATCCGCTCAATATCTACCAGATGACGCTCCCAGGTGGAGGCGTTGTTGAAGTAGGTGGCGTTCTCGATGCGGTCGGGGCGGGTCCTCTTACCCCTACTAGGATAAGAATAGAACAATGGGTGAAACTTGGGCCGGTGCAAGTACTCACCCCTTGGAGCAGTGTAGAATGAAACTCGGAGATCCTTTCTATCCTGACACGACTCACAAGCGGCGCTGTACTCCGCAATGTACTTGAGCTGATGCTCATGACCAAGCGCTGGCGGTACTAGGCAAGATGAAATGCCTCTACAGTAGTCCAACATAATGTGACTATCGGTAAGATGACCAGAGCGGAAATCCTCTGGCTGGATGTACGGATTGTAAGGAACCCGTTCAACCTCAAGATTCGGTCCGTCGAATTGGAAGAGGTTACGTAGTGGATACGGCTTAGGTGCGGCCCACCTAACTCCAAACTGCGGTATGTCAAGCAAAGGTTCGCAGCCCTAGTAAGTTGGATAGCCCGCTTCGAAGCAAGCTCGGGTAAAAGCTGCTTCAAACCTCCACGTAGCTACCGCCACCTTCCAGTAAAAGAGCATGCACTGGGAGAACTCCTCCTCCTCTACTCCAAATAGCCCCTCTTCGGTTGCACGCGCAATTGAAAGTGTGTGACTGTTTGGATCAGCCAAGTACTGTCAAGCTAGATGATACCAAAACTCGAAGGACAGTCCCAGCTGATCTGGTCCGATGAGTAGGCCCTCCAATGGAAAGACCTTCTTCCCTTCGCTAGTACGGCTGTCCTCCTCACTGAGCTCGTAGGTCTTGTCTGGCTTGTCTCGCCTGGTCGCCAACCACCGCAAATATGGGGGAAGAGATGGCTTGTAACGGGGAAGTATCGGTGATGGAAGATATCCCTATAAAAATCAAACAAGTTAGTAAAATAAATGCAATAAAATGCCTGAGCAAGTCTAAACCCATAGAAGAGATAACTCTAGACTCCCGGCAGACGCACCAAAAATGTGAGTGTTTCTAACTCCACCCTTGAGTCAGAAAGTTGCACACGGGCTCTAGCGGCAGTTTCGTTGGAGATTTTACTCCTAATTGGGTGGTTCCTAAGTAAGTGTTCGCCTTCCAAGCAATGGACACTTTTTGTGACTGGTAATCTGTAAAATTCTACTAATTCTAAGAAAAGCTATGGATTAATTAATTAAACGTTATGGTTAGGTAAAAAAAAGAAAACAAAATCTAATCTAACTAAATTGTATTTAAGTAGCCTTTTAGAATATAATTTTTTTTTCCCAGAATGGTGAAGAAAACTAGATTCCAAGATTCCTAGCAAAAGTTATCACGAGGTACGTTCGGCCCCTTAGTTGTGCTAACTTTCATCCACTAATCTAAAATAGCAAATCAATCCAAAATAAGGCTAAATTCTAAAATTAAGTTATTAGTTCCTTTAAGTTACGGATTTTTAAGACTAATCGGAATTTTAATCTAATTGGATGTTTTTCATCCAAATTTGGTCTCAAACTTCATCCAACCTTTTATCCTTCAAAAATAAAATATTTTCAAAAGTAAAAAGGGATTTTGGAATCTTTATAGATTCCTTGTCTGATTCCTACCTAAAAAGATTTTTTAAAGGTTCCTTTGGATGAAAATCTTAAATTATCATCTAGCGGGGGTTTATGGTTAATTATTGGTAATTTTTGTTATTGGGTTAAATTTAAAGTATGATTTGGTTTTATAACCTCTAACTTTCTAAATTTAATCTAAAATTCTAAATTCTAATCTAAAAACTAACTTCTAACAGTAAAGATTCTAACTTTAATTTGAAAACAAAAACAAAGCAAAAGAAAAGGGTAAAATTAACATACCTCTGGGTTCATAGTCCCGTCATCACAAAGCACTAGCATAATGGTCTCAAGATAACCCTCGTCCTCCATCATGGGTACTCCGTCTGTCGATGAAAGTTTTAGTGTCAAAATGTATGAAAAATCCTTTTCCTACATTCTTCTAACTGTTTTCCTACAAATAAAAGGGTTAGTCTAAGTATTTAACTTACTTCCTATGATTTTAGGAATTTACGTTAAACTTCTAATGGTTTTTAGTTGATTTTAAAATATCCTTTTGAATTAAAGTAACTTCAAGGCCCTATTTCCAACCACCTTGAATATTTGTTTTAATTTAAGAATTAATTTTAAAAAATTAATATCTTCCAAATTAATAATATTCCAATGAATAAACAATTTTATTTGTTATTTATTAGTCTATTATTTTTGTTGGATTAGTCTATTGTTTTTGTTGACTTTTTGTCTTTTCCTATTTGGCTTATTAGGCCAATAAAACAAAAACCCAAGTCAACAAGACCAACTAATTTCTTCCAAAAATACTAATTGATAGAAAAAACCAAATTCTTCAATAGTAAAAGGAATAAAACCAAAGAACTATTCTAAATGAATAGTAGATGAATAGTAGAAAAAACAAAAACAATTTGTCTCGAATGAATAGTAGATGAATAGTAACGGAATAAAAACCAAAACAAATCTAAAATGAATAGGAAAAGCACAAGAAAACAAAACAAATGAATAGAAAAAGAATAAAAAACCGTGCCAAATCCAAAAGGAATAGTGAAAAACAAAACATCAAGCCAACATAAATAGTAAGATTCTTTAGGAAAACTAGTTTTTTAATCTAATTATCCCCAAGCCGCCACTTTGTCTTCTTTAAGTATGTTTTGTGTCAAGTTTTGTGGTCATTCGGAGTGTGGCTATGGCGTTTGTGAGAGTTGTGAGTTCTAGATTATACGCAACCTCAAGCAATTTTAATCTTATTTGGAGTGTTTCCAAATTTTTGATCAAAGGTCGTGTTTGAGATCAAGCTAATTAAATCTTAGATTGTGAGTTATCAATTTTTAGACTAGAATTTGAGTGCATCAATTTTTAGACTAGAATTGAGTGCATCAATTTTCAGATCGGAGTGAGTACCGAGACTCTGTCCAGCTGCTCTCTGTCTGCTCACAACCCGCTCAGTCGCTTACTGCTCCGGCTTGGTCTCCCGGACGCAGCCACGTGGCGGCACCTGGTTGGCTCGTCCCCAACCCCGTTCCAATTGCCCACGACCCCTGCCTCGTCCTTGCTGCTCCCAGCCCCTTCTCGATCTGGTCTTTTAATGAATTGGTCTGGTATTTCCAAACTAACGCTGGTCTGGTATTTCCAAACTAAAGGCTGGCCTGGTATTTTCTAAACTAAACGTTGGTCTGATATTTCCAACTAAACGTTGGTCTGGTATTTCCTACACTAAGCAAACAAACA
Source organism: Pseudisothecium myosuroides (assembly GCA_951799445.1). Lineage (NCBI taxonomy): Eukaryota > Viridiplantae > Streptophyta > Bryopsida > Hypnales > Lembophyllaceae > Pseudisothecium > Pseudisothecium myosuroides. The sequence goes on along the minus strand of OX637290.1, from coordinate 19,092,335 downwards.
ACTAACAAAAGAAAGTGAGCAGAATACTAAATAATAATCTAAGGGGTTTTTTGGGGAATTTTTGGGATATTCTAAACAAAGATAAACTAGACTAAGGATTTTCTGGTATAAACTAAAACAAAGTGATTCAAACTAACAATGGCAAGGATAAACTAAACTAAGCAAAACTAAACTATCAACTAACTAAAAACTAGCAAAACAACTAAACTAAACAATATTTTTGGGCTTTTCCGAAATAACTGGCAAAACAACTTAAAGTGGGCAAAGTCCAGCGGAAGAAAAGGAACCACTTGGCGTGGTGTTTGGACTGAAGTAGCCCAACGACCAAGGTTTTTTCCCTAGTTTTCCCCCTTCAAGGTAAAAGGTCTTTAAGTCAAAGCTTCGTCGTGCAGGAGCAATCCTAGGCTAAACTTGTGGAAATTAGTTCCAAGTGGTTGCAGGGAGGTTTTAATTCTTAAAGGAGGTACACATGAAAGTGTTTAAACCGAACATTAAGGATTAAAGTGATTCCCAAGGTATCAAATAGTTTTAATTCTTAAAGGAAGTACACATGAAAGTGTTAAACCGAACATTAAGAATTAAGTCACACCAAACTGTATTATACAACGAAGTTTGGTCAAAGGTTTGAGTGTTAGAATCTTTTGGTAAAGACTAGCTTCACCGCTTTAACCCCTAAAGGACCAAGGCCTTTTTTCTGCCAAAAAACACTGAAAACTGCCATTTCTATATTAAAGAATAAAAAAAATTGAAAAATACTTTTTTTCACATCCAACCGTAGGATCTTACACCTAACTAGTATAAGAATGTGTGGAATTTTTTTTAGAATTTTTGACCGCACAGATTGCAAGATATTTGCATTTAAAGTGAAAAAAACAAGTTTTTCAACACATTGCGGGACTAGATTTTTTGACTTTAAACATTTTTAACTTAAAATTTTTGCACTACAGAGTTTTGAGCTTTTATTTTTTATAGTGGAGAATTGAGTTGAGAGTCTAGAAAAAAAACAATATTAAAAAAAAACTTAATTATCATTCTTAAAAAAATTGTTAAGTAGATGTAGGTACAAGATAGAAGGAAAATCTAAAACATTCATATATTTTAGATGGAATTAAAATGCACTAATCCCAATGGTGAGATTGTTCTAACAAGTAAATCAGACCATCCAAAAAAAAAAAATTTGAAAAATTTGAAAAATTGCATTCAGAAATGAATCCCAAAGTTATTTTTTTCAAGAAGATGCTTTAATTGCCCGAAAAACAAGAATGTCCATAACTTTCTCATAACATATCCAAATGAAATGAATCAAAGCTTTCCGGAAAGCCAAAAATATAATCTATGAGAAAAAAAAATATTAAAAAAAAAAATTCAAATTTTTGTCCCTTTTTTTTTTGCTGCCCGAGCTGCCCCCCGTAGCCTGTTTTGAGCTTATATGGTCATAACTTTTTTTCCCGGGCACCGATTGTGAAAAAAATTATATTTTCTTGAAGCTAATCAGTTTTTCTACCTCCAAAAAAAGTTTCAAAAGATCAGGAGAAAATTTCAGCCCGTAGGTACCTGCCCAAAAACGCATTTGTCCCCCGTAGGGACAATGGTCCTTTAGGGGTTAAGAATTCTAGCTCAAAAGCTGTTACAAAACACAAAATTAGTACGCAAAGGTATGCAAGTTTTGGGGGATGAAACCTCCCAAAAGTGTGAACTTAGTGTGGTTGTGAAGGTTGAAAGGAAACCCCGAGTCCTTAACCAAATCCTCCACTAAAGAAAGCAACGAGAACAAAAATGAACAAAAATGACCAAAATTTGGTCTAGCTTAATTGCTTCCGACAAAGCCGGTAAGCAAATGGAACAAAGAAAGAGTGTCTGTACTCCGACAGAGTGTCGGTAGGCAGATAATGAACAAAATAGGGTACGACAAACTTCGCGGGGAGGCCTTATATACTCGCTAGAAGGCTCTACCACTTAGTTTACCATGAGATATTTGGTCTTCTTACTCAAAAACTAACCTAAACTAAATTCTAAACTACCCTAAGATATTTCCAAAATAATCTTTGTTTAATCTTTAGAATTTTCTAGAACAAGCCTTAATTAGAAAGGAAATTGAAATTCGATTGCGCCATCGCGTTCAGAAGACCCCGTTTAGTCAAGCAAACCCCCTACCGTCCACTTTCAGGCTGTAAATATGTATAAAAACCACTCACGGTAACTTCAAAGAAAAGTCAAAATCCCAGTTTATGGAATTTGCGTCTCCCGAGAAAACTGGCTGGCCAGAGTTGCCTGGAAGGTTTGTGAGAGTAAGAAAACATTCCTTGTTTGCGACATTCGGACACCGTTAGCTCCTGGTTCGTCGGTCAACCCGCCGCCATGTTGTAAATTCTTGTTAAATTTGATGTCGTCGTCGATTCTGGTACTTCTGACTATCGGAAAGTCTTCAAACTTGACTGGTCGCTTATTTAATATATAAAACTCTAATCTAATTTTTAGTGAGATTTTACCGCACTCTGGGTAATTTCTATGAAATTACCATCAGTTTCAAAGACGGTTGACTTCCTATGGAGTCATCGTGGAGTTTTGTAAAATCCCGAAACTTTTGGACAATCTTCTAGGAAGTGTTCAAAAGCTAAGGGCAAAACCAAACCTCCAATAAGGATGCTAAATTTAGCAGTTCCTTAATAATTTCCGCCCTAGGGGGAAATTAGTCTGGTATCGGGGTTTGTCGTGGATGATTAGTTCCGTTGTTGACCTCTTGGCATGCTTTTATCCTAAAAGCACCTTTCTGTAAGCTCCAATCATCTCGCCTTTCTTCTACTTTGCATTCTGGTTCGTATTCTTCAACATTTGCAGGTTTTCACATAACTAGCCCAAATTCCACATGAATTGGATCTAGACACTTCTAAACCTAAACATAGACTCTTATGATTCAGCCAGGCTGTCACATGTGCTCACATGTCGAGTTTACATGGACAAGACACTAGAACTGGCTAACTCTCACATCCTCACATATCTCGTAAATGCTAATTTGGACTATAAGATACTAAACTAAGACCTAAACATGGAAAAGCATTATATTTTGTGCTTTCCGTGATTTTAGGACAACTCCTCGCTAATCTGGCAGGGACTTCTACCAAACTCCTCTCAACTACTAATTCATACTATTTTGCATGAATTTATACTAAAAACTAACAATAAATCGTGAAAAATAAACCCAGAGCTCCAAGTGCTAACTTGAGGGCTCACAGAGACTGGGAGTCTTTTCATCTGAATCTTCTTGCATATTTTATTTGTTTCTTGTTGTGCATCTTTCCCGAGTGTGGCAGAGTTGTATGGTAAGGAGTTAGAAGGGCGCAAGTTGTTTTGGGAGTAACTTCTCCCCTTGGTGTTACTATTTTGCTCTTATGTGCAAGTGAGTGGGTATTGAAAGAGTTGGGAGTAGATTTCAGTTCCTCAGTACTTCTAATGTTCAAGATTCCGGGTGAGAAAGCCGTTGTTAGGCTAGGCGGATAGGGAGGGATTCCTTAGTCGCGCTAGAGCTCCTGTGTGGGAAATCCGGTTGAGTGTCCGATCTCTTGTGAGGTCTCGCTGTCCTAGTTGGTAAACGGAAGAACTTTAGTTGATGTTGGAACGGACGGATGTACTTGTAACCGCCTAACTTCGTACGGAGGGAACTTGGCGTCAAGGTCGTTGTAGTATGAGAGGATTGTATGGGGGGTCTTTGTGTGACCTGCAATCCGGATTGCTATCCGGATGGGGGTCGTTGCAAGAATGACTGGCTAATTTTGTTCCACTTTGGCTGTTTTCGGCTAGTACTCCTAGTACTATGAGCTTTTTGCATATGAATTTTTTAAAATAAAATAAAATAAGGATGATTAGTATAACATTAGAAATAGCATATCACCAAAATTTCAGAACTAAAAAAAATCAAGGTAAAAAGTTATTCACAAAAACGTGTGAGCTGAAATTTTGAAGAAAATACATAGTTTGATGTTTTAATTTGTACAAAATAGGAAATTTTTTTTTCAAAGAAACTAAAAATTGTCCATTTGGAAAGACTTTATTTTGAAGAGATTTCACCCAAAAAATGATCTTGAAACCATCTTCAACATTCAGAATTGCGCGCACAAGGGAGCCTTCTTTGCATGGATGTAGAGGACATAAAATATAATATTTTTTAATGCCCCTTGGTAGGAACATGAATTCCTACTATAGAAATAGACCATAGAAATTTCAGCTCCAAATCATTAAATTTGGGGACTCCATAGTACTAAAAACCCTTAAAACTCAAAATGTGACATATTAGGGTAAATGATTTTTAAATATAAAATGATTTTTGAAATTTTTTGAAAAATATGAGATATGATTAAACTCAAGAGAGGCATCTCCAATAAAAATTTCAAGTTCATGCAAGTCATGTTGCAAATGTTATAGCAAAAGGAAGCTTCCACACTCGCTTTGTGACAATGTTTCAGTACCGGTCTTTCTTGCAATGACCTGTGGCTGTGAGAGATCAAACTGGATCCAGAGTAGCTTAGGAGATTAGGCGTAAGACAGTGGGTCTTCAGCCACTATAAGTTATAGAAGGAGTGGTGGGCCTACCACTTTCAAATGCAAGAGGCAAACCCTCTGATGGTGAAACAGAGGCTAAATTAAACCGGATTGGAGTAAGAGTACGTGTGAGAGGACCGGAACGGATTGGTTCAGAGAAGTACCGAGATTGGAAGTTAGAAGATCCTGGATTGGGGTAGTTTTAAAGGACCGAATAGCTGGACAAACCGGAAGAGATAAAGAGAGGTCTGGTCGTAGTTTTCGATGTTTTGGTGTTTCCGGTTTTAGAAGTAGAACCGGAAAGTGGAATTTGGATACTGACAGAGCTTAAGTTAGAAATAGAGCTAGACACTTCACAAAATCTCGTGAGTTCGATCTTTAGAGTCATTTTGTTATGCTTTAGAGTGATTTTGGGAGTATAACAGGGAATTTACTTACTCTGTGCTGCGACATAATGACAGCTCATTTTGCGACACCTACTTCCGCGTGTCAGAAGCAGGCAAATAAATTGGACTGGGAAAAGTCGCTTTTTGCATATTTTTTTGTGGTATGGTGTAAGTTGCAACATGTGGGATACTATTGTACAAGACAGAAAATTATTTTTGATTTCGTTTGTGGCTGCCATTGCTAAGTACTCAAACAACATGTTGCATACATGCAATTTTTTGTGCAAGGCTACACCATGATAGACTTACAAATTTATATGAATGCAAGCTCTTTTCAAGTTTCCAACAATTTACAGCACTGTTTTCTAAAAATGAAAGGTAGAAATGAGTCAAATTCAAAGATAGAATTCAGAAATGAATCCAAGTGACAATCACAAATAAACACAAAACATTTTATTGACAATTAGCTAGATAACATTTCATTGACAAGGGAATTGAACCCTCTATGACTGCCCAATTTGCAGTAACAATGTTCTGCACAACACAGAACACACAACACATTAGAATGATTAGTAGGAAACCACAAATCTACAGAAATGACCCATGCCAAATTGAAGATGCTCTCCCGCAGCTCCAGAACTCCCGTAGCAACGTCCAAAAGCAAGTCACAAGTTGCAGCAGAGTCGCAGGCAGGAAGGTGCACCATTGGAACTTGAAGTCAAGGTGAACATAAGTAGGAGAGCCAGCTTAACCTCATGAAAACTAATGGAATCAAATGTTGTAGTGTGGATACTGCTCTTCATCTCCTACTACGCCTACATTACACATCCCCTTGCCGGCCCACTTTAACGGCACTTTTCCATGATTCAACTACTTCCTTGTAAGGGAAATTGTCAAGTGAAAAGTACTTCTGGCCAAACATACGTACAACAAGGGGCAGATGTTTCCCTAACATGTTTCTCTGGCAAGATTTGAGAAATTTAAGAGTAGAGAAGCATCTCTCATCCTCTACCGAACCAAGAACCAAGCAGCAACCAATCTCAACAAATTTCATGTACTCAGAAATTAGCTTACACAGATGCCAAGACTGGGACAGCTTCTGCCAAAGATTAATGACGGGATTAGTGTGGAAAGGCGCTCCACAAGCTTCTTTAGTATTTGCTTTCATTGTCACTTTGAAAACGCCGGCCTGGTTGTCCAGATTGGAGGCTGAGAGAAGTTCTGGTATCGTATAGGGCTTTTCCCCGTCAATCAAAGGCTGCCCTTTGTTTAATTGCCTTGCTGTGCAATAAAACAACTTTAGCACCACCAAATGCTTGACGAAGGTCTCTTCCGCCCCACCCTGCTGCCAGTATTGAGGATATATGATTCCAAACGCGTCCAAGAGGTCTTGCTGTAGAAATCGATGCTCAAGCTCATCACACAAACATTGTGCAATTTCTATACAGCCAGGTCACATGTTCACATAAACCAGGTGAGCAAGCCAGAAGCATTTGAAGCACAACTGCAATGGAAGGACGTTCAAGCTCAATTGCAAGTCACATGTGAACCAAAGGCCTACACCAAAGCTATGTACATATGCAACATCAAAAGCAATGAAAAAAATTTGGGAAGCTGAAGCGCAATTGATTCAATTGAGGCTAGCTCGCACCTCTTGCCAAGCCAACAGCAACTGGCCAAGAAAAAATGAAATATAAAAGAAAAGCCTCCACAACATCAAGCAAAAAAATTTGAAGTAGAATGTCCACTCATAGTCCTGCAGCCTGCCAAACATATACACAAAAGGAAACCACCAACCAAGCAAAAAAACCAAAAAAAAGGATCTCATTCGCAGCTGCACCTCGCAGCTCCTGCACAACCACCCTAAAAGCAACAAAAAGAAAATGGATTTACAACTTCAAAACCAAAGATGTCCCAAACCGATCAAGATACGGAAGGAGCAGATACATTAGAGACAAGGAAGCAAAAAAAGATTGGAAACCAAGAGCAAGACCAAAAAAAATTGGAAACCAAAAAGCAGAGATAAAAAAAAATTGGAAGCTGAAGCTTACCTGAAAACTGCCGCTCTATATTGTCTTGGATACGATTGAATTCTTCGTGGGTCACAAAGAGGTGGTTTCTAGTCTACTTGTTATGACAACGGAGGAGAACATGGGTGTACCTAAAACCAAGGTACAAGTGCGAGAGACTGGTGTCTCCAGGAAGTGATTTCTACTTCAAAGGGTATCTGATTGCAAGAAAATGACACTAGTTCACTGTACCGCTAAAAATTAGCCTTGCTGTACGTCGTGTTGCTGTCAAAAAATATACGAGCCAATTCGGCCTGGCACAACTTCACGGTACTCATGAAATCGCAAATGAAAATATTACGAGCCTGTGATAGCTTAATGAAGCAGTGGACAGAGTTAACAAGGGGAATGAAAATGGCCAGTGACAGCAACAACTCAATATCGGCCAAGAGATCAAAGTTATCAGCAGCAGCATGAACTGGTTTGTGACTAGCGGCGGCCGTCATATCCGTCCCCATCTTCATCACAAGAGTTTGGTACTCAGACATGATTCGTGTAGCAGGACTTCTCATAGAAATCCAACGTGTTTCCACGTTTCTTACCATCTTGTTTCCCTTACTTTCCATGAGGTCAGCAAGCCTTTGCAACTCAGCGTGTCGTTTGTTGCTTCGGCAGAAGTAGGAGTACACGGACTGGAAGAGGCCCTCCAGTCTAGACACCATCGAAAATTTAGACATTGTCTCCATAGCCAAGTTTAGACCATGATTTACACAAGAGGCTCCGAAAAGAAATGGAGCCCATTTCTCCCGGATTTGTGTCATGACTCTCCGAGGTCCTTGGAAGGTGCTGACTCCGTCAGCACTGAAACAAACTAGTTTTGAAGCGATCGCCTCAAGAGACAACCCTCCCTCACCCATGAGAGCGTGCATGATCACATCGATCAATCGGTCTACAGTGCTGCTCTTAGAAACACAAGACAAATGTAGGAGATGGGGTACTCTTTCCCAGCAGTTCATTGCATACACATGGACGCCGACCCAAGAAGTGTTATCTACCGCAGTTACTTTATCGGCACTAATGGAAACAATGCTAGCACCATGAACAACATTCTTAAGTGTAGCAAAAATGCATTCATATTAGTGTTCACCCATTCCCATCCGGTACTCTCCAACCAATGCTTTTTCGGGAGATTTCTTACCTTCAGCTGTCGGAGCAAATGCTAATGTCGCTCATAATCACACATCGGATGACCATGAGACAAAATGTGGAAGAAGGTACAAAATTGAACTCCCTTTTTCTTTGTATCACTCTCCAAGCCGCCAAGCAGCTACTCAACCACGGTGCCCGCTTACTTCCGCCCTGCCCAGAGCTTGCATAATTGCAAGTGCCTGCAATCACGTTTTATGAAGACGTCGCCCTTCAAATGCGGATGCTGGTCATCGTCCTCTTTGCAGGTACGTTTCCCCTCGTGCTTCTCCAAGTTATCAAATTTCGGAACCATAACTTTGCGCCTCCCAGTGATCGACATGCAGCTACGGTAGAAGACCCCAACAACGTTACCGTCTGAGTTAAATTCGCCCTCGGCCCACACAAATTTGCAGGCCCAAACCTCTTGCCAGCGATGGGTGATGGTACTTGGGGCGGTCTTAGTCTTCTTCCGACCCAACGGTGCCCTCAATTAGTTCTCTTCCCCCCCAGTTGACCCTCGCATTCGCTCACGATCGGTGCACTCGGAGACACCACAGTCACCTCAGAAGGTGGGCAAGCAGGAAGTGCGGGACTTGTTAGCAAATCCTCCAGGCGCGTCTTTGGAACATGGGTAAGACTTGGCATGATGTATTTGCCCAAACCGCTCAAGTTGCGGCTAGACTCGAATGTTTTCACCCGAAAGTTGTCCGGGAGTTTCATTCTGGGCGCCATCTAAGAAGTGAACACCGCGTGCATCTACAGACCTGCACCCCAGCAGCACCGCAAGCAACCAATTGGACAAGCAAACAAAACAACAACGATAAAAATGCAAGAAAGATCAGTGATAGTAGAACCTCAGACGCTCAGGTTGATCGACGGCAGCAACCGAGAAGGCGAGAACCCCAAGAAGGCGAGAAAACATTGACAAACATCCAAGGTGCAAGACGAAGGAAGAGCGCAGCAATGCAGATCAGAAATGCATGACTCCAGGAGCGAATGGACCAGTTAAATTTCCGTCACAAAGTTTGACTGCCTCAGAGGAATCGTTGCATCGCCGCCTCGCCACTACCATTCCCAATTGCAGTGAATGCAGAAGACCCTCCAAATCTCTCAAAAATCCAAAAGCAGCAAGGAAGTGGCGCAGCAAATTGAACTCCGGCATTCAAAGCCAACAAGGATTCCAAGGAGGGAAACCAATTTTGAAAAAAAAATTTGAACGTGAATGCATGGCACCCATCTCAAGAGCGTCCACAAGCACAAAGGGCGCCGATGAAAGACACGAAGCTAATCACAGTTAATGCTAACAAGGACATCATTCAGGAGCGTTAATGTGAAAAGAACGGATCAAACTGAAGAAGCACATGCTAATTGGGCCACTTTGGGAGAGAAAGCCCAAATCCTAACCCTCCCTTCGATGCAGCCGCCACGCGACATCATCAACGGCCAGGGAGCCTTATCGCTCCCGATGAAAAAAAATTCAAAATTGGATGCTACTCGCAGGTTGGATGAATAGTCTGAACTGCGACATTCTCTGGCGCGCTCATGAAGATTTGGCTCAAAATCTAATTTCTCACATATTTTCCACAATGTAGATTTCGCACATATCTCTTGCAGGTAGAAATCTGGCGCAAATTAGCCAGTTTTGGGATCACTGGTTGGAATAGGATTAAAAAATCATAATCTTATAACTACCTTGAATAATATTATGCAATTTTCACACATGGCAAAAGATTCATTCAATATTTCATAATTTTGAGGGATGCTTTTGGATTATGATTGCAACAACATAGGAAGCCACATTTAGAATGCAAATAGTCAAAGATAGAAACAAGGATTGGAAATTAAATATTTTTGCTTTGACTATCTATAATGTGACTTTTTTCCTCAAAAATGATTTGACCAAAATGTATGTGAAAAATTATTTGTTTTACATTTCTTTTGCAAAGTAAATTTAAAAATCCAACCAATTTTCTTCGCTCTTGAAAAAATCATACTCCCTCTGTTTCTCCACAAGGCTGGTGTTTCCTTTGTATTTTGCAAAGGAAACACCAGTCTTTTTGAGAAACAGTGGTAGTACTAATTTCATTTTTCCCAATATAATTGAAAATTTTAGGACATATAAAAAACAGATGATTTCATCTCTGGAATATTAAAAACATATGATTTCATCTCTGGAAAATAAAATAAAATAATTTCCACTTATAGTTAGTGGCAAAATAGAACATGCATAGATATTGAGTCTGTTCACACAGTTATAGACTCTGTCGTTTAAGGTCACGATCCACTATAAAAAAAAAGCACTATTTTCAATTTGACCAGAATGAGAATCCTGCAGCTGGGAACATTCCCATTACTGGTGAAATAAAATTTATTGAAAACTTTGTAATGTGTTCAAGAGAGAATAGATTTTTTATGAGCTGCGAACCTGAATCAATAAACCAGCGTTGAATTACTCTTGCTCTGCATCCACTATCTAAACGTATTGCAGATTCTCAAGAGCTCATTTACTGCTTAAAAGAGAACTGAAAATTCCATTCCATTCCATTCGAAGGTTGCAACCAAGGAAGAAACGTAGGAAAAGTAATAAGCATCTCTTCAAGTGTTCATTTTCCATTCTCTACTCAAAAAACTTTGAAAATTCAGAGCTTCTGCATACGACAGCTAGATATCAATTTCCTTTGTGTGCAGAAATTTTCTTCATTTGCTAACAAGAATATGACTAACTTAGTCTCATTGCCTTCAGAGTATCTCCTACAGCCCTCCACATATCCCCTCCCCACTAGAATTTGGATGAATAGCAATTAATTTCAGCGTTTGTCAGGCTCAGCCTTCTCTTTCCCTTCCAAAAAAGCCATTTCTACAGGGACTACTAGAGGGACCACTAGTCTTGGGATTAGCAAGTCGTCATAATAAATGCAAATTCTGTACCTTGTGATTGGTTGGGAGTATATTTTGGGGAGTTGTGTGCTTTGTGATTGGTTGGAAGTATGTTTTATGGAGTTGCACCGTTGAGGATACAAGTGGCCATCTCTTCTTCATGGATAGATCTTGAATCAAGGAACGGGGATAGCTAGAGGGCTGCAGGAGATACTCTCATACCTCAATTGAACCTTCCCTTAAGGTAGCAACACCCATATCTGTCAAAATAAGGGTTTTGAACATGATTATTTTTAATAAAGATTATGGAAATTATAGGATCCTATTAGCAAGAGAAAAATAACACATGTGCACTTTTGAATGTATTATTTGGATAATGTGAGAATAAGTTATGAATTTTTAAAGAGCCAACTGCAATTGCACCTAATACCAACAGTACAGTTCGAACTAGGGTTTGATGTTCAAATATAGTACATCTTTGTAATAACATCTATTTATTTCCACAGATTTTTCAAGATTTTAGAGGTGATGGTTTTGGGTACAGTAAGATTTTAGAGGTTATGGATGTTGCAGCCTTATGTAAATTTGTAGGAAGAGCCAAGTCTTCAGGGTTTGGCATTTGGGATGAAACACAGTGCATGATCAACACGCAGAATAATCCGTACACAATCTACGCAACTCAATCTTCAAGAACAATCCTCTGTTTTCCAATCACTGAGTATCATTCCTCGACAGTCGCGCTCTTCCCCGATCATCTGCCTGCACACTCTTCTCCGGAGGCACATCTCACTCATGCAAACGTACGATTTCTGAAACATATTTATCCATCTGCCAATGTCCGACAAAATATACTTGCACGGAAAAAGCCAGTTCAAATCGGGAAACCAATATTTATAAAGATGTATGGAAAGAATTTAAGGTTCTCAACACTACGAAATTCACGACTAAGTCAACATTGATCCAAAAACAATTCTTCCGAAATTATTTACATCTCTGTTGTAGTCTTGGACAGCATAAAAACGGTCTCGACTGCACAGATCGCATTGGGAAATGAAAAAAGCTTCCCAGGATCTCAACGAGCTGGTAAGAACTCTCTTCAGGTAGCACGTTTATGCTCTTGAGCTGACTCGGTACCAGGACTCTCAGGTACCTTCGGCATTCTCGCTACAATCAGAGGGCATGGGCTGTTGTGGGCAAGGTAGTCGGTAATGCTGCTGAGAAGTGTCCTGAAAAGTAAATGCACAGAATCAACTACGGCATCAGAACTTACTTCCCAGATCGAATAACAGTATCTTGAAGAGAATCGACTATATGGAAAACATTTATCCGAGGTATGCGCAGTACAAGGATGGTGTAATTCAACAGCCAGTGTGAGAGAATGTCTAAGCCATACCTAGAAAGAGCACTCCGGTCATGAGTACCAATAATGACTGCATCAGCTTGAAGATTTATCAGTCCTTCGACAACCTTAAATTCAGGCTGACCAGTTACCACGACACCCTCGCATTTGATCTGAAGAAATAAGACGACACCATTCAGATATCACACAAGGTATCACAAGGTTTTGAAATTTCCGCAAATTTCATATCTACTGTTACGCGATGTTTGTGCTCACCTTCGTTTCTTTAGCAGCATACTGCATGTACTTCTCCACTAGTTTTTCGCTGTCATCTAAGGCTTCCACCTCCGTTTTCCCAGGGGAGTCACTGGGTACGTACACCTCCTCGATACCAAATTCCCCTAATTTTATTACAAGAACATCCCACGAGATCAAACACTAAAATTCAACTTCCAAGAGTTAATTGTAAGACCAAAACGTCTGACGAACACCCATCAAATGACTGCAGGAACTCCAAAGCTGCAAGGACTTAGCACCACAATCTGAATTGGCACATTCAAGAAGTACTCACCAGTCCCTGCGGTGGTCACGGGTGGAATAGACTGATTCACGTGGTAGAGGGTCACCTTATCCTCTTCATTGGCGAAGTTCTCGAGTGCCCATTTGAACGCATACACAGCCTGCGAAAAATACAATAATGATCATTAGTTCGGAGAATGTACAATCACTAGGTTGAAATGTCAACAACCATTGTCACTTGTACTAGGAAAATAAGTCTGGAGTGTTTCTGCGTTTCAAGGAGGAAGCTGCCGCAACTCTCCAGAGAAACATTTCGCTGGAGAATCTCCTTTAGTTTCTCAGAACTGATCGTTACATTGAATAACTCACAGTAACTAGCATTGTAGACAAAATTTAAAAGGCTGTAGAGATAGTTGAAGCACCTCTCGTGACTGGTCAACAGCAATGACAATCTTCCTGCTACCTCCAAAAGAATTTAATGGGTCATGGATGTTCAGATCCTCTTCGCTGTGTCGAACGATAGCCACCGGGCACGTCGCATTGTGAAGCACATAATCACTGTTACTCCCCAAAATCGCCCTATAACATGCGATAGAGAGCGTGGTCAGAAGAAATGCGAAAGATTATCATATCACCAGGACTCCAATCGGGTGTTTGATAGGTACTCACCGTTTGATGACTCCACTCCCTTTGCTGCCAACCACAATTACATCAGCACCGAGACGATTTGCCTCGTCGACTATCCACGTTCCAGCATCACCCTTCACAACCTCACCTGTGCAGGGAATCTGTTGCACATTGCAAGCAAATTGGGCTTTGATTTCTGAAATTTCACATCATAGTGCCATCTTTTGATAATCTGAAAATGAAGAGGTCACCAACACCGCATTCCTCTGTCTAAACTAATACAAGATTCCGCATTACACAATAATATTGCTTCTTGTAGTACAAGAATAACTGTAAACATATGAATATAGGTCACAAACGAGCAGGAGAGAGGAGATCGGAGTGCTTAAGTCGTAACCACAAGAATCATATGCTTCCTCTACAGTTTTTCACACACATAGCTTTTCATCTTCGTCACTGTATCATCCTGGTCACAGCAAAAATGAAGACCACCTTCAGAAAGTAACGATGACTTACATCAGCCTGCTTGCATTGCGAAATACATTTGGCAATAAGTTCCTTGGCGTCTGTAGTTACATTTTTGTTATTCACTTCTGAATCAACCGCTGATGGAATTACCGTTGGTCCATACTCTGCACCGAACCGACAGGACAATGTTAAAAGAAACTTAGATGCGATTCAAAATTTTCGCAAAGTGCAAACAAAAGTCGGCTCAAGAGAAACAGACTTTCCATATCTTGTTAAAAAAGACAGAGACGGAGTTAAACCACAGACCATTGAAAGAGCGAAACGTGACAGTTAGTCATACACATGGCCTCATGAATAGGTGAACTTACCGGCCGCCAGATCTGTCGACGGATGGGTGATATCGACGAAAGGAGCAGCTGTAAGTGCCACCACATGATCCGTTTTGCGCACTAGATTGTGCAGCGCCCATGTGAAGGCATAGGCAGAAACCTCCGAGTCATCGACAGCTACCATTATCTTCCGACCGCTCGCCATGGCCACCGAAATGTCTGAGCTCACAAGAAACAACGCGCTCCAAGACTAAACGCGAACTCTGAAATCACACAATGCCATAACATTCATAAATTTTTTTTTTTAAATGCTCAAAAGAACCAGATCACACAATGTCACACGAGGTGTACAATGCACATAGCCGACGCCTTTTAAACTCAAATGCACACTAATCAGCAACAGCCAAACACGAAGCTCAATATCTGAAGCTAAGTATTTTGTAGATACATCAAAAAGCTTATAAAAAACAAAGCAGATAAGAAGCTCCAAAGCAAAGATCTCAATGAAGTTCCAAAAACTTGAAGAAGCTCACGGCTCAACCTGCAAAACCTTCGAAAACGGCACCAAAATGCTCGAAACAATGCGCCGTAAAGCTCAAAACAAAGCTCCGCTGAACTTCTACTTCGATCTGCGAGATATTGAAACCCTTGAAACCCTTGAATATATCGAGAGATGGTTGCAAATAATTTGAGGGACGAGAAGTGAGCACACGAGAACTAAATATGAAACACAACGAGCGCAGCACATGAGGGAGCAAAGAGGAAGCTCGACCACGTGGCCACGCGGTAGTGGTAATACTCGCTATAATCTCACGTGGACTAGCCATTATTATGTGACATGATTCAGCTCAGGAAGCTCCAAGTGTCGAGCTTGGACGGTGCCAGATGGTGGAGGCACCAACGAGATCTGAAGGACGGACGGACGAGGGTGTTGGCAGATATGGACGAGGGTTAAGGTATCGTTGTATTTTGGTGACGGAGTCACGGAGATGCGTCTCTCTGTCGTCCAATCTTGATGTGTTCTATAATTAATTTCTTATTATATGTGACATTGAGACTCATTGAGGTTGGTGTGAATTAAGACTTTTAACCTGTAAAATTCCTTGTAACCACATTGTGGTTGTTGAGGTTTTAAGGTAGGAGGTCCCGAAATCGCTCATTTAAGAGCTGAAACTGAATTTTGGGGAGGTGAAATGTCTCAAAATATTTTTCAGTAAATCTTCCTTGAAAGACAAGAGGAATTGGCATCTAATCCAAGTCGTTTCATATTTTTTGGAGCTTTCTAGAATTAGTTATGAAATTTTGAAGTTGAAGTGGCATAGGGCTCTAAAATCGCCCACCCCCTAAAATGTACACTATTTGTACATCACTATGAAAATGCAACATGTACAAGCAATGTACATTTGAGTAGGGTGGGTGATTTTAGAGCCTGTATGATTTCAGGACCTACTACCTTAGTCAGTTTTTGTGGTTTGATTTTTGACTTATTTGTGTATGAATTTATAATTTTGACTGCATGTTTTTGATACAGAATCCGAAAATGTAATTTGCAAACACATGCAAGTTTGATTGCATTTTTTATGAATTTTTGAGTGGTTAAGTCTCAAAAATTCAATTTTTGCAATTATTGAAGGACTTGTGAGGTCACTAGGAAGCTTTTTTAACATATGAGGATCTTGGTCCTTGAGGGCAATGGCATGAAAAATCACGTTTTAGGCTATACAATTTGTGCTCAAGAACTTTTTTTCAAAAAAAATCCTCAATTTTAATTGTTTCAATATAACATTCTATCATTTGGATTATAGAAAAAAGCATTTTTGAATTTTTGATGAATTTATTGATGTTTTTGGTTGTTTTGTTCTTTTCAAAGGGATCATAGTAATGCAAGGTTCATAAGTTTTTCACAAAATGGATTTATGTTTTGATTCTTAGTATGCTAGTTTCAAACCCTAGCATTTATTATCATATTAAAAATACAAACTAAATTCAACATTGTCTAATTTTTATTGAATTTTGAAGTTGAGATCCCCCCATAAGCATACGGTGAAAAAAAATTCGTTTTAAGCTAGTGGATCTCACAAATGGTAAGAAATTTAAATTTGAATTTTTTTGTATGTGTTCTTTACTAAATTGAAATTAAAATCTTATAGTTTAAATTGTCATAGTTTAAACTTATTTTCATTGAAAAATCTTGACACAAAAGTGACCATTTCCATTACAAAAATATGAGGCCACAATAAGGCCGCGAAAGGGATGTTCCCCAAGTTGTAAACAATGCACTGCTAATTTTAATTTTAAATAATATAAAATAGACATAAATACTAAAAAATTTAAAAACAATAACTTTAAAAAAAACCCAGAGCAAATATTATTTGATGTGACAATAGTAGTACCACATCAAGGTGCTGAAATGGCAAAGTTCCCAATTATTTCAATATAAAGTTTTTTTTCATTTTTTCATTTTTTTAAAAATTTAACATTTCTTTACACTATCCCTTGTATTCCATGCCTCGCAATTTGCTAAATTTTTATTTTATTTTATTTGTTCACCACTGTCTTCTAATGTCCGGGAATTATTGGCTTTCTGCAGGACTCATTCTTTTTGAAATGCAACATTCTTAAGGTATGTACTCACCTGATGTTAAAGGTGTTGTTACAGAGGGTCTTAGGAATGAATTTTGGCCTCCTTCTGGACTGGATTCACATTCCAAAGAACACCTATAACACCAAGTGGGAACATACCTTTAGGGCTCAAAATGCCAAAGGAATTTTAGAAGTTAACATTTTTAACCCACCTTAACCCCTCACCGCCCAAGGGGCCCAAAAGTGTCCTCACACAATTTCAAGTCCAATTCAAAGTATTGTAACTTTTGCATCCGATGTCCAAATTTGATAAAACTTGTTGAGAAATTTGCGCCTTCTCTTCTAGTTTGTGTGGTAAAATTTTCAGATCAATCCAAGAGGTAATGATATTTTCAGATCAATCCAACAGGTTCAATTTAATTCACCAATTGAAAGTGCAATTCATGGCTGCAACTTCGGGGGCCTGTATCTCCTTCATCCGTTGTTCGATTTCAATAAAATTTGTTGGGTTATATTTCCCTTGAAGTCTAGTTATTGTGGTAAAATTTTCATGTCAATCCAAGTTTTTTTGAATGTTTGGGAGCAATTCAAAATTCAAAATCCCGGCATTCTTGGACTACAATGAACTTCGGCGGCTTGTATCTTCTTCATACAGTGTCCGTTTCCAATAAAAAATTTTAAGAAAGTTGCGCATACTAGTCTAGTTTGTGTGGCTAAAATTTCATATCAATCCAAGAAGATATGAGTGACTGAGAAGCATTTTAGTAGAAGGAGGTTCAGCCTCGTCTGTGTTTTCTGCAACTTTTCTTGCTTATTTTTTGACATTTGCAAGCTATTTTGCAAGCACATTGAGTCAATTGAATGATATTTTTTTCATCAATGTGTTTGTATACTGGTTTTCGAATCACTTTAGAGTTTAAAGTTTTTTCATTTGATTAGGTTTAGAAATCAAATTTCGCCTCTAAATGTGTTTTTAGGAAAATTTCAGCATCCTTTTTCAACACTAAAACATTATAATCTCGCAATCTATCCGGTCAAATGACTTCAACTTTGATACACATCATTTACAACATGTACACTACAAGATTGTACGGTTAAGATCTCTATAGCTTAGTGACATTTAGATCTATATCACTTCAAAAGTAGTGATGTTTTTTAACCCAAAACGGCCTTGAGCGGTGAGGGGTTAAGGACTAGAGGGTAGTCAAATTTCCAAAATTATAAAGATGTATTATAAAATGCAACTTTGAAGAATAAATTAATGATGAATTTCAAGCAATAGTTGTAATTAAAGATTTGTAAATCATATCCATATGGTTAGATCAACTAGTACACAAACCATATTTTATCCAAAAAAATTTGAAGCTAGAAATTGAAAGTTCCTTTTAAAATCAATTGTAGGTTGAATATTTGTGATTTTCATAAGAATTTTTTTCCTTTTAGTTCAAAATGTTAGAACCTAATCATAATGTTTTTTTAATATTTTTATTTTTTATTTTTTATTCAAGTAATTTTTTAAGGATCATTTTTAAAATTGAAAAGGTTATTTTTTAAAGCCAGGCCTACCAATGCTTACTAATTAATAGAATATTTGCAAAGCAAAGTCTTCAAATTCTATACTATACAATATTAAAAAATATACAAATTTTCAAAAAAAATGATGGATGAAGAAACACATTTTTGTGTACTTAAAAAGTTTTTGTAGGGTGATTGCAAAAAACACCTGTACTAATTGTTAAATTTTACAATTTTTGGCCTTTTAGTACTTTTGTACTATAAGTCATCTTTAGTACTATTGGGGGTATGGAACATAAATATGAATGGTCAATTGAATTTCAAATTTATCATTCTGACAACGTGTGATGTTCATCATTGGATGACAAAAATGGATGAAAATACTTAATTTGCCATTAAAAAAAACAATTTACATTGGCAAATATGAAGTATTAGAAGCCTCTACCAATACTATTGAGTCTTTTTGTATACCTTGAAGTACCATTTTGAGCCACAGGCTACAATTTATTTTAGAAAATGAGACTTTCACATTACTATTTTAAAAAATTAGGAAATGAACTTGAAAAAATTATTTTAAAAATAAATATCATTGCCAACTAAGAGCAAAGTAGGAAGATGAAAGCTAGAAGTTAAAAAATATTTTTAATTCAATATAAATTCAACTTGAATATAGCACACTTTAGGCCAATGTAAAACACACTTGGAACATATTTTTGGAAATCCCTCACTTGAGAAGGTGTATTTCTATTAGAAGAGTTAACCTACCAATTCTGACGACGTAACTCTTCAAAAAAAGATACTCAATAGTACTAAAAAACACCAAAATTGCATGTGTGACATATATTCAAAATTCAATTTCGCCTATTGAATTAATTATAAAAAAATTTAAATAATTCAAGTGCATTTTCTATTCCTATAGAAAGCTTAATTTTGAATTTCATATTCATTTAATCATTTATGCAGTACTTATGGCAAAAAACAACTTCCACATTGAACGTGTGATGGAAAATAGGATAGGTGTTTCTTGCAATCACCCTGCGTTCATTCATTGTTCAAATTTGAAGGCCTAGCTGGCATGGTTTTTTAGGATTTAAATCAACTCTATGGTTATATTTTGAAGATCATTTCCAAATATAATTTGACCTTTCACACTAAAGGAAAATATTAGCACATGAGCATAGAATCTATGAGCCATGAGCCTTGGAGTCTACATTGTAGACATTTTCTATGGTCAACGATGCTAGTTTGCAAGTATGAAAATGCGAGCATGTGAGCCTTGAGCATATGTATAAATTGATATTCTACAACCATTGAAGGTGCTTATAATATAAATACCTATAATATTGATATCTATAACATAGTTACATTATAATCATGGAAGGTTTCTATAATATAGACACTTATAATATAGGTGTAGTCTTCTAAACTCTTGGACTGATTCTCCAAGGTTTACGTAATACCAAACCTCTTTCTATGGTTATTGGTGTCAATATTATAGGTACCTATATTATTAGATTCTTTCATATTATAGTGTCCGTATGTTATAGATACTTATGTTATAAATACCTTCAAATGATTGTAGATACATACCTACAAGTGGGTTCAAGGCTTATAGGCTCACGTCTTCATGCTCATGTCCTAGCATTGTTGCATACTAAGGCTATTAAGGACTACTTTCATCTTTTGTTAATTTTAAGCAAACAATAGTAGCTTCATAATTTCTTGTTTTTTTTGGAGGATTTTAATGTAACTTCTCTAATACATAATCTATAAAAAAAAATTATTTCTTAAAATTTTAATAAGTATTTCAAAAATTATGAAGGTTTAAATGTTTTTTCATAATCTTTTGACAATAAAAAGAAATTTTTAGAATTCTCTTGCATATAATAAGTAGCGATCACAAAATTGGCTAAATTTTGCTCGTTTGCTACTTAATTTTTTATGCCCTTAGAGTAAATTTTTTTTTAAATCTTCCCAAAATTAACATTTGGCTAAAAACCTGAACCAGTTCTGAGATCACTGATGATAAGTCTTCAAATATGGTTGAAGCTTTCAGTTATTCATTCCATAATTATCTCAATAATTATTGTAAATGAGGTAGAAGTTATGAAGGATTTATTTTTGCAAAAGTTAAGGGAAACAACTTAACATGTAAGGTTAAATTTGAGCTCAATTTTACAATTTTCAAAATAACAAAGGTTATCAAAGTTTATATGGTTTGTTAAAATATTTTTTAAATTGAAATTAAAATAATTCAATACTATGATATAGCCAATAACAAGTTAGTTTTTATGATATTAAATGCATCTATATACTTAATATTTTTAAAGAATGCTAATCAAGTTTTTTTCATGGATTTTTTCATATAAATTTTCAACTCAAATTATTCAAGCTATGGGATATATATATATATATATATATATATATATATATATATATATATTTTTTTTTTTTTTTTTTATAAATCTTAAAAGACAAAGTTAGGACTTAGGAAAGGACTATTAAAATTTGGTTTTGAAGTTTAACCCCTCAACGCCCATGGGGCGAAAAAAGCGCTGTTCAGAATTATTGAAGGCACTGTTGAGTTTCAGGATGAGCAGTAATTGGCATAATTCGGAAAGAGAATTTGTCTGACATGTCGTCATGAGGCGCGATACATCAATTCAGAACTCATTCAAACTCGTTCAATTGAAATTTATGCCGAGAATTGGCGCCCAGTGTATTTCGGGACATGGCGGTTTGGCCATGGTGACCGGGAGTAGCCGGTTGATGGCCGTTGGGTCCTCTTCGAGGGAGGATCCAATGCTGCAAGCTTGGCTGCACTGTACGCACCTTACGAGGGCCGCACAACTCACTCATGGATCGTTGCCGGAAGTGCTTGGTGCTGGGAGTGGAGCGGAAGATAGGGCGGTTGTGAACGCGAGATTGCACCTCCTGATTGAGACGGTTTCGATTGGCACACCGTGGTGGGGATGCAACAATGAGGGTTTCAACTACCTCCGCCGTGAGATGCCATCATCAAGCAGTGTTGCTGCTTGTGGGCAAGCCAATTCAGTTTCCAGGGTACAAAACTACAGATTGTGGTGACTCCACTTACAAGGCCGATTGTTCTGTGAGGCAAAGACGGTGCTCTAGAGTACACTTTTGTGGAGAGGGTGCCATGACGACAGCTCTAAATACGGGTCGAGCAACCATTGACGAAGTGCGATTGATTTAGGATACGCTTCATTCCTGGGCATTGGAGAAGGGAGTCGGTCTGGAAGTGGCACAACGTGTTGTCAATTGCCTTGACGAGACATTCTTACTGGCATTACGAACACCTCAAGAAAGGCACTACTGGCCGGAGAATCCCGGGACGCGAAATTGGAGGTATCTTTGCAAGAGGCAAATTAGGCGCTTGATCGGTTGGAAGGAGCGTGTCTGTGAGGGGCAGGAGGGTGGGATTCCACCGGTGGTCGACACATTCCTGAGGTTGAAGCAGTGGCCACAGATTCTCGATGAGCCAACTGAAGGGCGCCGCTCAATTGCAAGCCAGTGCCCGATTAGGGCAACGGGCCCCGATGGAGCGAGGGCGCATCAATTGCAGGCTGCAGGCTACTAGAGCCGGTCACCAGCGCAGGACAGAGCATCCCCTTCGGGAAGAGGGAGAGCGGCAGCTTCTGCTCGCAGAGGCAGCGGATCAAGGCCACATCCCTACAGTCGACATGGTCAATACCCCAATTCAGCCAATAGCGTAGGATCTTCCAATGGGACTGCAGGGGGGTCTACCACCAAGCGGACGCCAGCGAGTGATGCCTGATGGGGCCACGTCGAGGGGCAGAGGGCGCGGGAGGAGGGGCCAACAATTGTGGCAACAGATCGGGGAGCTTCATGACAACCAAGCGGCAGGTGCAGCGGATTCAGCGCCTTCGGACACTCCACTGCCAGCGCGTGGAAGGGGACGCGGTAGAGGCTGGGGGCGTCAGCCTTCACAGGCGGCAGTCCGTGAAGAATGGGTGGCGCCACCAATCGTGTCAAACAGGCGATCACCGCCTCGTCTGCGGAAGAGAGACACAATTCCTGTCCCAATTCGACCCTGACTTCGGCCCAACAATGCGGGAAACAGGACTTTGTCAGCTCAAGCATCCCCCAGCACCTTTGCCTAGCGTGCTTTACAGCGTCCGCGTTTGGGTCCGGGCCCAAGCTCGCCTGCTCTAATTTCGGACCGCGAAGTAGGTGCACCCTACCGAAATAGCGCACGGAGGGCTGGATTATCGCCGTTGCACTAGTAGAAAATAAGCTATAAATAACTAGTCCACAATGACTGCAGCAGTTACTTTGCAGTCATTTTGTAGTCATTGTGGACAAAAAATGACTATTGCAGTCATTGTGGACTAGTCATTTAGGACCCTATTTTCTACTAGTGTTGGGAGGCTCTTTTCCTTTGTGGGCACCACTAGCAGGAAGGGGCCGCTCACATCCGGGCTCCACCGTTGCTCGTCATCTTGCCGTCGAATTTGGCGCTGCCAGCAGAGTGGCCGATTGGATCTCTGAAATTCCGCAGGCGCCCCGAGCGCAAGTTCCCTCCAATGGTACAGGGGCATTGCCTGACCACGTCTGGGTCCCACTCCATGTGCTTGGATTTGATTCTAGTCAATGGGGAGGCCTTCAGACCTTCTTCGGTGACGTGCAGCAGGGGTGGTGGGAAGACGACGTCCACTGGTATGGAATCAAGTTCGGAGGAAGTATAGGTTGGCGGAAAGTAGCAGTTGCAGATTGCCAATCGATGGACTGGACAGAGCAGAGGCCCCCACCATTCACTAGAGCTGGGCCTTCGTCTCCTCCAGGAAGGGCCACAAGCCACCCGCATGACGGCAGCGTGGGAATCTGCCCACCACCTGCAACGTCGGAGGACTCTGTTTCGGCATGGTCGAACTCAGTGGAGTATCCGCCGGAGCTGCTGCATACGCCAGGTGGGAGCGAAGGTCACATGGGAGCGGAAGTGAACACGCCTCCTCCTAGCCGCTTTGATGCTTGGACAGACGACTCAACAGACCCGGATTGGATGGCAAACTTCAGGGATTTCTCAGGTACTCTCTCTGCCGATGAAAATTCAGATTGGGAGCTGATTGATGATTGCAGTATTAGATTGTCCAATGACGATGGGTTGGACACCAATCGTTACTAGGACTTTGTAGAAGGTGAGGGAATGAATCCCAAGCCAGTAGGGACTATCAGGGAACAGTACGATGATGCAATGTGGGGTCAACATGACTTTGCGTTGTTGGGCGACCGAGAGAGGTTCTCTGGCCCTACTGCAGGGCCGACCGAGTGTGGCCGCCGACGCAGACAAAATGAGAGGTATTTTTTCGAGCTTTTTTGGGATCAGACTTCTGTTGAGTGCATGGTTCATGAGACCAATAGGTATGCCCACTAGAATGTTACAGAGTATGAGTCGCAGTATACAAATGGTGGCCCACTTTGGACCGACCTCAGTCCTACTGAATTCAGAGCTTGGATGGGTGTAGTGATTTTGATGGGGTTGAAAGTAACCCCGACTATACGAGATTATTGGAAGAGGGATGCTTTCTGGCACTGTGGAGTAATCTCCCGTGTTATGAGCCGCGATCAATTTGAATGCATTTTACGATGCCTTCATTGTGTTGATAACACAACACTAGAAACAGATAAGAAAGAGCGGGGCTATGATAAGATTGGTAAAGTTAGGTGGCTAATTGAGAGCTTTGTTGCTCAGGCACGGGAATTGTAGAACCCAGAGAAGTATGTCACAGTAGATGAAATTATGATAGCTTATAGAGGTCACTTCAGTCCTATCCGTCAGTACATCAAGGCAAAACCCACACATTATGGGTTGAAGGTGTGGTGTCTTGTCTCCAACCCCAATAGATATATTTATAATCTGCAGGTCTATCTGGGAAATAATGGTGTACCAGAGCGGGGACAGGGTATACGAGTAGTCACCCAGCTTGTAACGGGTTTGTCACAGAAAGGCCATTGTGTTGTGGTCGATAATTACTTCACCTCCCCTGAGCTGTTTGAGCAATTGTTAGATAGGGGAATATGGGCCACTGAAACAGTCAATGGGGGTCAAATTGGTGTGCCCTCCATCTTGTTGGGATTCAAACGAGGGGAACATGAGAGAGGGACACTGTTTTGGCAAATGCATGCTACCCAACGCATGGCTGCGACAACGTGGTATGATGCCAAACCAGTGACCTTCTTGAGCACGTCCCAAGATCCAATCCGGGAGGGAGTGTATGCACAGAGGTGGGTGAGTGGCACCCGTGAAGCTATCCCAACTACGCCGCAGCAGGAAGAGTATCAGAAATACATGCATGAGAGGTGTGGATTTGATAGACCAAATGCGGAGAGATTACATTGTGCAATTCTGGTCAAGAAAGTGGTGGCACAAACTGTGGTTCTTCATCTTGGACTCCTCTCTGCAGAATTCATGGGTTCTTTACAACAGGCATATGAAGGCATAAGGAACACCAGCGCAGGGACGGAAGGCTTTTCATTATGCGGTGGCGCTTGCTTTGATCAAGCCCCGCATGTCGTTGCCTCGAACCTGCGGCCCAGTACACCGAAACCCCAATACGGTTCACTACAGTGTTCGTTACAGGGGACGTTGGCCACGCCAGTGCATGATCTGCAAAGCAAAGCAACGTAGAATTTGTCGGGAGTGTGGAGACGTGTTTATGTGTGACGAACCTTGTTTCCAAGTTGTGCATAAGTCAAGGAAGTGGGCACAGAAATTAGGTGGGTTCTAACTGTGCATTCGTGATGTTCGTAGCGTAGTTGACGAAGATCGACTGTAGTCGTTCTCTAGGGAGCGCCAGCCGATCAGTGCTGAAGCATCGTCCTCGTCGACGGGGTTGTAACAGAGTGGTGCACTCTGCTCGTTGCCCAACACTTGGACCTCGCTGACTCTGCGCAAGTTGGGTGGTTCATCTTGCAGTCGTTCACCACCGCCGTGTGTAGAGCTGCCCTTGACAAGAAGTTCAGGAGATTGCCGTTTTTGATGTGTGCATGGCAGGATTGACAACTAGTCAGCAGCGTGCATGGAGGATTTCAATACTTGAAATGTCTCACTTATCAGGCAGTTATAGACGTAGGATATTAGAAGCGTCGCCGTGGCCTCCAAGTTTTGAAGTTGGACGTAGTCGTTCTCTGCATGGCAGGATCGATACGGAGGACGGCTAGTAGCTGCATGGAGGATTTGAATACATCGGTTAGTTGCAGCGTTCAGAATTTGGAACCTAGGGTGTTAGTGGGGATGTGGGGAACTGCGGGTTTTCATAAACCCTTGCTTGTACCGAGTTTTGGAACATGAAATTTTTTTGAATAACTTCGACGTTTTGGACGAGTTGGCCACTTGTTGACTTGACGTGAGACGCATGCAATGTATTCAGTGTGTCCGGCCTGTGTGTATGTCTCCTTCGCAGTGTTCTTCAGAACCTCTTGCTGTGCCCAACCACCCGTATTCCCATGTCATGGGATTGTGAAGAAGAGGCGGTCCTGGAGCGGCACTGCCACGTGTCGGTCGCTTATTTCTAAGCAGACGCCTGCAGTCGGTCACCACTACCGGGTTTTCTATAACCACCGTGCACTTCACTCGATTGGAATCACTCGGTTCCTTACCAAATGCGTTGCAAATTGTCGTATGCGTATGTAAGGTGGTGGACCACCACACCCTAAATTTTGAAGGTGTACAGCACAATGGTCAATTCGGCAGCTTTCCCGAAAGTCCAGAAAGGGTCAAAAAGTGCCTCCGAAGCTCCGGAACATCATCCTCTCAATTGTTATAATCGGGCAATTGGCGCGGTGAAATTAGCCAAATTTTTTCTCAACTGGGGCGCCACTCCATTGGGAGTCTAAATCGACGGTGAATTGTACCCAAAATGTCTACATGTTCAATGGCAGGCCGGAATGTACGCTGGACCCCCACAGCACCTCGAAGACGCCATCCAGGACTGGGCGTTGAGGGGTTAAGCACTATGATTTGAATTGCCAATTTTTCCTCTAAGAATTAGTTGTCCTTAAAGAATTACTTCAAAGTTGGTTTATCTCAAACTTTACATAAAGTCCAATATTAAAATTTACTGTATCTATAGAATATGGTCTATACTTTATTGGAGTTATTTTTCATTTTTGAAATGTTTTTATTCTTGAAAGATTTTAAGTTTAAAAATATTCCTCAAGATTTATTTTATTCCAATATATAAATCTTTAAAAAAAAAAAAATTTAGTATTATTGCAATTTTGAAAGTATAGAACTGGTTAAAAAATTATTTTTTGTATCCATGGGACTACAAAATGATATAAGATTCCAAAATACTTTAATATTTGTTACATTGTAAGAATTCTACTTTTCAAATCTAGATTCTCAATAGGATTATTTTTGTCCTATTGGATTTTAACCTCTAAAGGACCATTGTCCCTTCGGGGGACAAATGCGTTTTCGGGCAAGTACCTACGGGCTGAAATTTTCTCCTGATTTTTTGAAACTTTTTGTGAACATGAAGAGTTGAGAGAGGTACGTGGTAGAAAAAACAAATTGAAATCGGACCAATGAGCGAGAAGTTATGCCATTTCTTGGAATGCGTGGGGACGGGGGGCAACAATTTTTTTTTTTTAAATTTTGAACTTAATTTAATTTTTTTTTCTCATAGATTATATTTTTGTCTATCTAGAAAGCTTTGATTCATTTCATTTGGATTTGTTATGAGGAAGTTATGGACATTCTTGTTTTTCGGGTAGTTAGAGCATCTTCTTGAAAAAAATAACTCGTAGAATTCATTTCGGAATGCAATTTTTGTAATTTTTCAATTTTTTTTTGGAATGGTTTAGTTTACTTGCTAGAACAATCTCACCATTGGGATTAGTGCATTTTAATTCCATCTAAAATATATGAATATTTTAGATTTTCCTTCTATCTTGTACCTACTTCTACTTAACAATTTTTTTAAGAATGATAATTAAGTTTTTTTGAATTTTTTTTTTCCCTAGACTCTCAACTCAATTCTCCACCATAAAGATTTAAAGCTCAAAACATTGTAGTGCAAAAATTTTAAGTTAAAAATGTTCAAAGTCAAAAAATCTGGTTCCGCAATGTGCTGAAAAACTTGTTTTTTCTACTTTAAACAGATATCTTGCAATCTGTGCGGTCAAAAATTCTGAAATTTTTTCCACACATTTGAGTTATTCATAAAGTACACTAAACCGGGGTTTAAACCCATGAGTTTTGTGAAAAAGCCGGTTGAGTTAAAAAAGTTGAAATAAAAGTGGGTATGAAACTTATTTTTCCATCAAAATGGTGCCTAAAAAAGTTTGGTCCCCACTTTTGAAGTCATGTGACATAAGCATCTTGCAAAATAGTTTGACGCTTCAACTACAGTTGCCTTCTCAACTTCAAAAAAAGTCATGCCCAAAGTGGGGAGGACTTTACAAATAACTCTATTCTCATACCAATTAGGTGTAAGATCCTACAGTTAAATGTGAAAAAAAACAATTTTAATTTTTTTTTACTTTTTGCTATAGAAATGGCAGTTTTGAGTGTTTTTTGGCAAAAAAAAAGGCCTCGGTCCTCTAGGGGTTAAGCCCGAGTACGCAACTCCCGTATTATATGGCCCTTATTATAATCACTAATAATGCATTTTAGTCCAATATCAAGGGATATAATTATTTTTAATATAGAAAATTCTTGTAGCCTTGTGACAAGAAAATAAAAAATGTAATGATATATATATGAAATGAATATTTTTTGAGGACAATAAGAGCATAAAGATCTAAATATATGGATTTTTTAATACATGTATCACTATAAATTTTTTATTTTTTTTATAAAAATAAAACATTGCAAAAGAATTTTAATTTTAATTAGAGGAAATTTTTTATATAGATTTTTAAAAACTATGCGTAGATAGATATATATATATATATATATATATATATATATATATATATATATATATATATATATATATATATATATATATATATATATATATATATATATATATTATATTGTGAATATTTTTAAATAAATATGCAACCTAACATTTTCTACACTTCATATAATTTAATTTGGTCTTAACCTAATTTTTGGATCTTTTTAATTTTTGATATAATTTTTACAAAAACCATCCTTTAAGCCATTTTAATGCCAATGCCCCACTACAAAAAAGGATTTTTTAAGTGAGTTTTTAAATATAGTCCTAGACATAAGATTATAAATAATGACCTTTTAGGCAATTTTCAATAAAATTTTACTAAAAACTCATGTAATTCTAGTAAATTTTTAGTGAAAATTTCTTCAAAGGTCATTACTTATACTCTTATGTCTAGGATTATACTTAAAAACTCACTTAAAGCACCTCTTTTTCTTGTAGCATAGCCCCCTGCTTACAATACAAGACTTGTATATTCGGGATTTTAAGTTCACAAAAACGTGCAAATGTTTGAACACCCTAGTTTAGAGGGGTGTTCACATAGTCTTCTTGGTCGCCTTTCAACTCATTCCGTTTGTTATTTGTAAGTTTTAAGATGTTGTATTTAGTTGTATTTAGGCAATAGCACTCCGTTTGTTAATTGTAAGTTTTAGACTTAGTATAGAATTGAGACGGCATTTCTATTGACGAATAGGCTCAATGGATACAATCTGCTCATGGTAAAGCTTTCCAATTCGGTCAGAATATTCAGATTTTTTAATTTTCCGCAGAGGATTAAATCCAGTTAGTGGAGGTTTATGGTTAACTCCGACGAATAGCTCGTAAAGCTGTATCTCGTCCCGGGCTAGGGTTTCTCAGGAAATTCGTGCAACGGAAGCGCTTGTATGGGCCCCCGTCAATTTCTTTGAGTTTCATTCTGGCAAACGTACTCCCACTGCGGGATCCACGTCAAAAACGAGTAAAGCGTTTGGAATGGGCCAAACCTCTTTTATATTGACTATTAATTTCATTCTAACTTTTTAATTGCTAGGCGGGCCAGGTGCACAGTTGGAAAATCTGTTGGCTTTATTGACCGTGAGCTAGTCGATACTACTTTTTCTTTATATTTTTTTTATGGGTTGATATTCTGGTGTCTTAGGCGTAGAGGAACCACACCAATTCATCCCGAACTTGGTAGTAAAACTCTACTGCGGTGACAATACTGTAAGTTTGTTTAATGGATTATTTTGTACAAATTTTTTCCACAAAATTTATTTTTGTATAAATCAATGGGTCTTGAACCTAGCATAGTATTTGTACCCTCGCTCCGCGGATCGAACACAAGTGTTTGTATTTAGAATCGCCCATTCAAGACCATGGAGCCATAGCCAACCGTAGGTTGCAGATATTTCCAACCAAGGCTCAAACCGATATTTTCAACCAGAGCTTGGAATTTTATTTTTCTCTTTTCATTCTGTTTGTTAATTGTGAGTTTTAATGATATTGTATTTAGGCAATGGCACTTGCAGTGGGGCGATTCTATCGCACATGCGCCGTCTTCCCGACAGAGCTGGCGCATCAGTTCCCACTGCTATCTTGTAGCGTTCTACTGAATGATTCCCCTATCAAAGGACAACCAGTTAGAATATTCGAGGATACAGGTGCTTGGTACGTCACAGGCAAATTTGGTGTGAAACTTGGCAAACCGAGAACATGCTACTTGGTCGAATATGATGCCAATATGATGGTGTCGTGTAGAAAGAATTTGCTTTGAGAAAAAGGGAGGATTCTGGCTGCGACTGGGAATAGTTTGTTATAGAGTTCAATCAAATCTTCTAGTCTTCAGTCTTCGATCTTCATTCTTCAATCTTCGGCCTTCAAACTCCTCTCTGTTGGTCTATCCTGTAGTGGCTCTATAAGGATCAGGGTAAGAGTAAATGATAAGAATCCACGATTTCGGACGGGTAAAACGGGACGGCCAAACCACGAGCTGACCGTCCGAAAGATTGGCTCCTAAATTTCAAACCCACGATGATCAGCAAACAAGCCTCACCAATGAAAACGACATAAAAGATCGACCATATGGGTGATCAATCCCATTTCGTCGCCACAAACACAGAACGGAAATAATACTAAATCACCACATAGTCCGCAACAAAGTTTACAATGCAGAAATGAAAAACAACGAGCCTCCAAAACCGGCTAGGAATAACAAGCCACAACACACGAGTCTTCAATCTTCTTGTCTTCAAGTCTTGAATGTCAACTCCAACTTCAATTCCAACGCCAACGCCAACGCCAATCCCAACTCCAACCCCAACCCCAATCCCAACGCCAACCCCAATCCCAATCCCAAATCCAACCCCAAATCCAACCCCAACCCCAATTCCAACTTCAACCCCAAATCCAAATCCAACCCCAATCCCAAATCCAACCCCAATCCCAACCCCAATCCCAACCCCAACTCCAACCCTAACTCTTTGGTTGAACTTTGATTTAGTGTCGTCGCTTCATCCAGAATCCAAATGAATTGAATGATATTTTTCTGAAAAGCTAACTCAAATTTCTACTTTTCCACCAAATTTCAACTCATTTTAACACTTTGTCCGTTTTTTATGATCCCTCATGAAACTCACAACATTCACTCCAACACTCATAACTCCCTCATAACAACTCCAAATGGAATGAATGATAGCTTCAAAGAAAGATAACACAAATCTCTACTTTTTTTCTAAATCTTAAATTATTCTAATATTCTGTCCAACTTTCATGACCACCCGAAATTTTGGCCTCTAAAATTGACGGCAGCAGATCCTTCTTTACTTCGTCACTCACAACTCACTCATACTAATTTCAAATGGAATGAATGATAGCTTCTTGAAAAGACAAAATAATTTCTCACACTCTCTCAAATTTTCATTGCGAACTAAAGACCTGTCCGTCTTTTATGGTCGGTCAAAGTCTCTGCTCCTTCACATAGGAGGCAGCAGACCTCCCTCCACTCAAACTAGCACAAATCTCAATTCGCAACTTCAAATCAAGCAAGAGAAGACTTTTTGAAAACTCAACAATATGATTCACAGCTCCTCCAATTTTCATTTCAAAATTCTCAAAATATAACAAACTATCGCTCCTCAAACATTCAGACCTTTTAAAATCAACAACGGGGAAGAAGATGAATAGTGTTTCTTATCTTTCACCTCATATTTTTCTTCAACCATACAAGTCAAGTAAATTTCAGCCCATACCTTGACCATGTGGCTAAACTAATATCCATTGGTCATTAAATTTGACCATACAACTAAATTCACCTCCTTACAAAGAAGATAAATCCTCCTAAAATCACTAGAAGGCAATTATTTCTATATTTTCCTTCTATGACTTTCAACATACAAAATAAAATACGTAAATCACTAGCATGTCTATTAGATGTACACTAGAGGTAAAAAACCAAAGTTCAAAAGAAGCTTCACTCCATCTGTAGAAACTTGAGAATGCGTTTAATGGTCGTTGCAACGTATTCTGCACAATCTGCCTTGGTCAAAAGATTAACCGGCCCCTCTAACCAACGTTGGTGGCCACGACTTTCCTTTATAGGCCGGACCATACAAAAATATTGATCGTTGTTTAGACCCTCAAAACACCCTTCGAATGTTACTTCTCGACTGCCGGACTCAACACATTCGACCTACAACAAGATCACCATCGCTTTAGCATCACGCTGAAGATTCCTATACCACCGCTGCTCCACGTGAGGTTGCTTTGGCGATCGAGAAGGCTCAGCTTCATCTTGAGGGCGCTCATGTGGCAGTACAAGACTCAGCGGCAGAAGAGGCTGATCCGGCAGTTGTGACAAAGAAAACTCGAATTTCAATTTTGGTTGAAGCTCCTCATCTTGAGACTCAGAAAAATCTTCCAGTTCGACATACTGAAATCTTAAGTGAAAAACAAAAAAACTATATCAAATTGATGACACTCTCAAGTAGATGCCTCTTCTTAAATAGATGGATTGCTTCATAAAGAGAAGGTGTCACCTTGAAGTTACTAAAATAATGTCATCCTTTTTATTTAAATTATTATAATTAATCTATCAAAATAACATATTAATATATGTTTTTACAACATGTACGCATTTACAATGCGACAATGGTAGGAGTTGTGTTTTGGGGGATAGGGGTGCCCCTTCGCGGCACAAGCCACAGGTACGTAGGAGTTGATGGATGGCAGCAACCCTTGGGAGGTGATTCTTTGAAGACTTTGCCTCGCGATGCATTTGAAAAGTGTTTCTTCCTGAATGTGTTCCATCCGCTTCGAGTGAAGATCACTCTTGTTCCACATGGTACAAGCTTTGGTGTTCTGAAAGGTAATGTTCTCTTTAATTGTCTTATACTCCCTCTGTCTCGAAATAAATCCGAGGTTTCTTGAAAAATGCTAAATTAGTGCGTAAGGTGTTCCTATTTGGATGAAAATGTGTTGTTTTTGTAGCTCTTAGTAAACCCTAGCAGGCCTCAAAGTTCTGAATTCAAATATCAAGGAGCCTATAATGAAAATCAAGTAGATCAATACTTAATTTTCTCCTAATTTGCTACTAGCTCCGATGGAACACTACAAGAAAACAGTGTCCGAATTGACACATCCTAGTTGACTAAAATGTCTTAAAATTATGTCAAAAAAATGTCCGAATTGACAAAAAATTGACAAATAAATGTCCAAATTGACATTGCTCCCTTGTAGTGGAATCAATGTCAATCATCCTACCACCTACTCCAATGCAGTTAGCTTCCATCGGGTCCTGTCCACTCAACTGAGATGAGTTATTGCAATTCAATTTCTAGAAGCTAGTGTCGTTCAGCTGCTAGCAGCTTCTATCACTCAACTTATAGGAGCTCATGTCAGATCCGATCCGTGCAGCTGGAGCCAAGGATTCCACATAATCAACATTTTTCAATGTTCTTTAGTTAGCTTGTGTGATTTTAGTGTAATTAGAGCCATGAATTATACATCAGCCCCTGTGAATGGTCATCGATAAGCTCTTGTGAGGAAACTACAATCAGACTTTAGGATTCAGTGTAATCAACTACTCATTCAATTGCATGATGTTCAGTGATTACAATTCTTTCAAATTTGACGATTGAAGTTCCATCTACTTCGCTGAATTAAGTTTGGTCATTGAAAGCCGCAAATGATGTTCAAATCTGTGAACAAATGAGACATCGAATTTAATTTGAGACAAGCAAATTTAGAAAATTCAGGATTTATTTGAAAACAAAGGAAGTACCTTTTATTCAAATTCCAAAAGTAATCTAAATTTTTTTCTTGTTTTTTATAATAACTCAATTTTATTTGCAGTTGATTATCAGAGATAGACAACTGGATTTAAAATCCATACTTTGAATAACGCTTTCTACAACCAACGAATAGCGAGACTTTAGAAATTTATCTATATTTATTAAAATTAATTTTGAGGCCAATTTTGGTTTTGTGTGGCATTAAAAGGGTTAATGGGGAGTTTTTTTTTTTGCAGGCCACCTTCCCCCAGGGCCTCCTCCTACAATAGGCGTTAGCCCTATCAAGTTGCTACAATCATCAATGCCATCACCAGTGCAACCACCACCACCACCATCTACGACAATCGTATTAGATCCAGAGTCAGAGTCCAAATTTTGGGATTTGCACAAGGCCTATCACCAGGCACGACTTGGTGGTGGAAATGGTAAGTCCCTTTGGATTCATATATTTGAATTAAATAGCTATTTTGTTTTATGTTTTTTTTCTAAGGTGCATTTAGTGACAGCTGGTGGAGGTGGCCCAGTCCCGGCAGCAGCCGGTGGAGGTCGAATCCCAGCACCTGATAGAGGTGAAATTATTTTGTCCAATTATTGTCATAATTTTTTTATTACTTTTTATTTTTGGAATTTTTAATCTGAATTCTTTTCTTTTTTTTTCTTTTTTTTGCAGCTACTCATGGTGGGCGAGCTTAGGCAGTCCAAGGTGGTGCCGGTGGTTATTCCTCGGTTGACATGGACACTAGTTATGACTCGGACACTTCCGATGAGACTCGTGTCTCAGATGACCTGTCTATCGTGTCTACTGTTTCTGAAAATATATATGAAGAAAACGAAACGAGTAGTCGAAGGTTGGAGGGGCAGTGTGCGCAAACACGATACTAGTGCTGATGGAGCACGGAGGGATAGAAGACTTGTCTGTCCAAGATTTAAATAGTGTCTTTAAAGGCATGTTACTGGTGGATGAGTGAGCTCTCCAGGACGCAGGGAGCAATGTGGCTAATTTTGAGATAGTTGTATACGGCATAGCATTCGGAACTACCAGCTGAGACATAACTTTTTGTAATTGTGGCACGTTTCACTAGCAAAATGTGCTGGAAATCTGAGCTTCAATTGCGCTGTACCAGTTGAAAATTTTGTCACCGGCTAGAAATGAGGGTGAGGCGTTACTAAGTTTTGGGAAAAAGTCAACTTGTCAAGGGCTTGCATAGCCAATTCTAGATCCAAGTGCAAGTTTCGATGTGTAGGATCACTTTGAATTCTAGTTCAAATTTTATGAAAAATAGCTAATTGAAAATGATAAATTTTTCTATTAATTTTAGAGAAAATTGAAAAGTTTCTAAATAGCTGTATTTTTCCTTAACCCTTGTTTCTAGGATTTTTGAGGGTTTTGAAAACCTATAAATTACCCCCTAAAGGACCGATGTGTTTAGAGGCCCAAAACTGCTTCAAAATACTCCTCCCAAAAGCAAGGTTAAAATCTTCATCAATATTTATTTTTTAACAAATTCAACCATTGAATCCTTTGGTTAAGTTACACAAGTACATTGTCCCAAAATTTTAGAATGAATATCTCCACCGATTGCAAGATCAATGTGCCTAAACTTCGAAATGTAGGCTTTTCTAGTCCTTCCAAAAGGTGAAGTTTTGTCTTTCAACATTTTTAGGAAAAAACATGTGTGTCCTATTACTTGTGCATTTTAGATATTATGCTGGAAAATAGGTTGAAAACATATGTACAAAATTTTAACCAAAAAAACTCTGTTCATTTTTAAAAAAATTGTAAAGTGAAAAGTATTACTGAATGAAAGATAAAACTAATATGCTAATAACTTTTGGAAGAATTTGAGAATTGTTGATTCCAATGGTGAGAGTATTCTAATAGAAAATTAGTATTCTTTATTTTCATTTAAAATTTTTCAAAATTGAGAGCAAAAGATGACTTTATTTGTTTTTTCTACCTTCAGTGTTCGCAAAATAAAACTCTTTATAACTTTTACCTCATTATTTGAAATTGAGTGGTTCAATTTTTTTGAATAGGTATCAAACTACACAATTCAAAAAAATAAAAATAAAAAAGTTTAGAATATTTTTTATGATGCCCGGTTTGACATTGAAATAAAAAAATACTTATAACTTTTGTACAACTTATCAGAATGACATGAAACAAAGCTTTACATATAGATTATAATGACTAACATCCATCCTAAACATTTCATGAAAAAATTCCAAATTATAAAGTCAAAATTCTCAAAAAGCCCAAAATGGTCTCCTTGGTCCTTTAGGGGTTGAGTAGGGTGTATGTTTTGTTTGTTTGCATTATTGATACCATTAGAAAGCTCTCTGTGAGTAGGGGGGCAAGGACTTCATTTCATGGCATTTGGACATACGGTGTGAAAGTTATTGATTTTTGAGGTATAGGTCAATTGCACATGGCTGCATTAGTGACCATTAATTTTGATTGATTTTTTTTTCAAAAGTATGATTGTTTTATATAAACAGATAGCTAACAAATATCTTTAAAGGAAGCTTGCCTACTTTTGTTAGCCACCTTCTAAATATTTCCATTCTTGTTCCTATTACCACAAGCTTAGCAACCCTTTGCATCAAGAAATTGCATTTAAACAATTTCTACTAAATTTAATTTATGTAAAATTGTCCTAAGCCTTATTACATTTAATTTATGTTATGGGAATTTGAAAGGTTGCAATTCTAGCCTAAGCATTCAAGTCTTAGGATTTAGGGTAACAAAATTGAAATGTTTTAAGTGTTTAGGAGGGCTTCTTTGGTTCACATGAGTGAACAAATAAAGTATGGAAATGTTTAAGTGTTTCAAGATTATTTTTAGGGTATTGAGCTTGTACCCCCAAAAAATAGATTGTGACAAAGTCTTTCTCATAGAAGTGATGAATCCCAAGTTATTTTTGTGTCAAAATTTTAGTGAAAGAAATGGGGTGTGTATTAAATTAAAAAATCCCTCTCTAAGTAGAAAAAATGAATTCAAATATATTTTAAATTTGCGACCTTTCAAATTCCCATACTATAAATTGAAGACTTGAAGGCTTAGGCCAACTACTCATAAATTAAATATAAATAATTTTCACCCAACTTTGAGACTTGAAGGCTTAGGCCAATCCCTCCATAAATTAAATTTACACAAAATCCATCCAACTGAGAGACTTCGGCCAATCCCTCCATAAATGAAATTTAAATAATATCCATTCAATTTAGAGACTTGGGACAATCCAAGCTACATAAATGAAATTTAATAATATCCATCCAATTTAAAGATTTGGGACAATCCGGGCTACATAAATCAAATTTAAATAGTATCCATCCAATTTACAGACTTGGGACAATCCAAACTGTATAAATGAAATTTTAATAATATCCATCCAATTTAGAGACTTGGGACAATCCAAGCTATATAAATGAAATTTAAACAAAAGGATGGGGGGGAGGTCTGGAAGACCAATTTGAACTTCCAATCACAATGATTTGTGAATGTAGGTTACCCTGGTCTTTCGGCTTTTTTGATCACTTCCCATGAATCCTCTTATAGGAGGTGATTTGGCTTAAGCCAAACATTATGGGACAATTAGGAAGTCCAAAGTGTATACGATTTAGGGATGGTCTTGTAAATTAGCTTCTACTGAACCACTTGTTATGGGAATTTGAAAGGTCACAATTCTATATTTTTAATTTCATTTTTGATAAACTAATGTTCATCCCTATTTGTCAATGTCAATTTTATTTTTATTGGTGCTCCTTGAATCTTTCAAATTGAATTCATCAAAAGTTTCTGAAAATAAAAATAAACCCATTTTGGACCTGGAATTTTTTTGATAATTACAAGGATTGATTTAGACTATGAGAGAGTTTTTTTTTATACAACCCATTTTTCACTTTATTTTTGTGTCAAAAATAAAGGATTGGTTACTTCTATGAGAGAGGGCTTTTTTTATACAACCCATTTTTTTCACTTTATTTTTATGTCAAAAATAAAGGATTGATCACTTAGACTAGTTTTTTATACAACCCTTTTTTAATTTAAAATCCTATGAACCTTTTCCCTATTTTTGGTCTCAAACATTTACAATTTTTTTTTGGTTCAACTATTCACTCTTTTTTTGACTACAAGTGAGTATCTTTTGGTTTAAATGTCATTATTATTTGAAATTGAAGAAGATCAAGATGAATTTGGCCAAAATCTATTGCATATGGTGAGCTCCGGGGGTGAGCTATTTAATCCCTAAAGCACCGAACATGCTTTTTTAAGAACATAGCTTTTTTGGGCAGCTCACTACAAGCAGAGTTTTTATTTTTTTTCTTTGAAATTTTCACACAAAATTTTCCCGAAGAGTAGCTTTAAGGCCCAACAATTTTCATAACTTTTGACTACATGGTTAAAAAGTTATTGTATGATATGTCATTTTCATTGCTCGGCGGGCAGCCCGGGCAGCAAAAAAAACTTCTTTTAAAAAAAAATAAAAACTTGAAATTGGTTCTTTAGATTTATAAATACGCGGGAAACTTTGAATTATTCCATTCTGATCAATGAGTCAAAAGTTATGAGGATTCTTAGTTTGAGGGTAATTATGGAATCTCAACTCTAAAATAAACTTTGTAATGTTGTAATAAACAATCTACATCCAATGTTTTTATTTTTTTTCAAAAACAATTGGGATTGGCATTTTTCAATTCCATAAATAAATTCTTAACAATTTATTGTTTTGAATCATTCTCTACCTCTTCCTACTTACTATTTTGTTCCTATATGTTGTACAATTCCAAATGATCTGAAATTTTTCAAGCATGTAGACAACTTGCCTTGAAGAATAAATCCAAAGGGTAACCACCATTTTGGACATTTTTTCATACAAATGTGACCTTGTGAAGAGCAGCTGCCCATTTTTTCGCAGGGACAAAAAAAGGATTTTTGTCAATTCAAACACTATTATCTAGCAATCCACATGGTGAAAAATTCTAAAAAAAATTTCCACATCTTCTTAAACAAGTTTAATACAAGATCCTACGGTTACATGTGTCCAAAAATGAAACATAAGATCTTTGAAATCCTCAATCCTATTAACTTAATTCTTAGGCTAATATAAATTTTTTTGCCCTCTATTTTTTTAATCTTGCTATTATTTTTGTACATGTCATGGTAGTTCTTTTAGTTTTTTCTTTTTCTCTTCATGTCTAAATTCAACAACATCTTAGCAACCACCTTCATTGAACTCCACACCTTCGTTGTGAAGGGCCTCTATTGCTTCAATATGCAAATTCAACCTTGAGTGATTTCATATTTAGTAATATATATTGCAACATGTTGAATACTTTTCATCCTTTAGAGTCTTAGTTTGAGCTTTAGGAATTGAAATGTAGGGTTCCTTCTAAAAAGTATCTACTACTTATTCTATTTTTCTTGTTAAAGACTTTGAGGTGCATATGCTCAAGCATTGAGAATCTTACATCTGCTAATCTATTTCAACTATAATTATTACAGAGTACCTCTAATTGCCATTCACATTTGGATTGTATTCATACAAAGACAATTCCTTCACTTCATATTTCAAGAACATATCTTCCCATGACTGCTTACTCGACGAGCTACAGTTTCACTTCATATTTCAAGAACAAATCTTCCCATGAATGCTTACTCGACGAGCTACAGTAAGCAACGCCGCCAGAGTTTCATCCTACAACCTTACAATTAAGAAGAAGAACAAGATTGAGAGAGTGACTGCCGACCCTGATAGCCGGGTATGCTACCAAGGCAATTCCATGTAGAAGGTACCCAGACGCAGCAGCGGAGGAAGGGGATATGAAGGAGATTTACATCACTAAACATCACTATGCTGGAGGTGATATAATTGAGAGAGCTTCACACCGCAGTCCTCAAAGAGACAACTGCACTGTACCGAACTTACATTCAAAATGTTTCATCAATCTCCTATATATCCTTCTTGGATTTGTTTCAAATCAATTCCCAGTGCCCTACAATGTCTCAAAGCCACATATGGCTGTACCTGTAGTATACAATATGGCTGTTCTGTACATTACTATACACGCCCATGGACTGCACAAATTCACACCTAAAAACTGCAGAACGCAGCAAATGAATTGAAACCAATGGAGTGGTTTCATATCCACCTAAATCCTGGACGACATTCAATTTCTTGCGGGAGCAAATTAGCCCCATCTGCATATATACACGATTAAATGCAATCATGCTGAACTAAAAGATTTTACAATCACCGTCTTCGGGTCTTCCAGAAGTTCGCGTTCAAGAATATCGTACACTGGATTGATCAAACAATTCGAAGTTGTTGTCCGTGAAAGATCGAACACGCCGATGCTTGAGTGCTGAATCTCCTGGACCACGCGCTGCCGGTGAATCGTCTACCTCCATATCGGAGCCGGAATCTGTGACATGCAATCGCTGAAATTGCAAGTGCATTAGGGAAACGTCGTCCTGAGAATCAAGCTGGTTCGACATGCCCTTGACGATGGGATGTTGAGCCTGAGATTGGTGGCGGCAGTCTCGATTCTGAGTGAAGGGGCAACAGATGAACATGCTGCCCACATTGGATCCATACTGATTGAAAGCCCCGGGAGCTTCCTCTTTTTCTCGCTGTTGGCTTTTCTGCCGAATGAGGACGCTCGTGCTGTTGAATGGCGCGGCGGTGGGTGATAAGCTGCTATGATCAGTCCACTTCATCCTCTTTTCGTCCATGTCTAACGGGAGTTTGGTGAGGCCGCTGCTACTGGGGCGGCCTCTTGCTGACAGGCGTCTTTTGAAGCGTGTCTTTTGCGGAATGCCACGTGTTTTGAAACCCATTTGGAACTACTTCACTGCACGATCACGCTTTAGGGTTAGAAGATGGAGTTGAGGTTGCCGTCTCTCTGTTGAGCATGAAAGAAATCAGGAAGCCCGAGTACATAATAGGGAATCCCGAATGTGTAATTGCTAAGTAAATGTGAACCTGAGGGCTAGGGTTTAAGCGATTAGAATACCCTGTCGACTTTGAGCGCGGCTAAATTTCCTTGCAAGTCGATTGTCTCTGTGATTCGTTCTCCAATTGCTTTGCTAATGCTGCAGCACCGAGATAGGTCAAGAGTTACAGCAATCAGCAATGAAACTCGTCTAATGATTCAAATTGACAGTAATCAAGACAAAAATTAGATGAACCAGCACAATCTCACTCACAATCGAATCTATGATAAGCTCAAATTAAACTGAAAGACATTGATATTAACGATGGCGTTCTTCGTGGTTACGCTTCCGTTGCTTGCTGAGCAATGAAGGCACTCAGCTTTTACTTTCCCACAGACACAAGCGAATCAATCAACTTCCATTCCGATGCAAACTGGCGAACGTCAATTTGCGCGAAAGCTATGAAACTAACCTCATGGAAATAGAAACTAAGTATCAACTAAATTTGATTGCACAAACAGAGTAATAAAAAAAAATTCGCAAATTACGAGGTGAGTTTCACAGCTTCAATATACGCCACAGACGCCATTTAAGTTACGCATCCGAAAACCTCGTGAATTTTGAGTAGATCGCAAATGCAATCAAACACCACATCAAATTCGTACAAGAATAATGCGATTGACTGACTTGTAATCACAATCACACACGTACAAGGACCTGTCATGACGCAATTCAGCTTGCTGACGAAGCAACTACAGTATTCGAACTCACCTTCAATTCTTTCAAAACAATTTGCCTAAGCGAGTGACGGTGTCAATGCAGCACAATCTCGAACGCAAAATACGAAAAACGGCGTTCATGTCTCACGAATCGCACTACCCTGTATGCTCGCCTCTGCAAAACAAGAGAACAGGAAGTCCACTGGCTCCTCTGTACTCACTGATGAGCCCCCTTCCCAAGACCGGCAGCAAGCGAGGCGGAGTGAGTGTGAACGCGACAGAGTGTGAAGGGAACTGTAGGCTTCCTTCTTTGAAAATCCGTCTGCCGAGCGCAACAGCTTCAAGTGCACCTCATTGTGGCCTGTTTGCAAATCAATGGCCGACCCATCCATCTACATTCTTTGTCTAAAATATGAGGCCAACGAACATGGGAGTTTAGGGTCAATTTTGGGTATACCTATTTTCAGCACTATGAAAATTCATGGATTATTCATATGGTGCCCAAAATTGAAATGCATGCCTAAAGAATGTATAATTTTCTTTTGATTTCCAATTAACAAGATTTGACAAAAAAATTAGACAATTTAATAATGAAAACCAATCTCAAATGCTTATTCAATCGATATTAGGTGCACTTACATTAGTTATATAGGTTTATTGTAAAAAAGGTGCTATGTCAAAAAGGGGTATTCTCCTATGTGAAGGTTAGATTTGGAAATAATTAGGTCATTTTTGTGAAAAGTGCCACATGTCATCTTGCAATTGGTGTGAGGTGATGTAAACCCTTGAGAATATGATGTGGAAATTCAATTTTGATACTTGAGTGCCGAATCAAACCTTTAAGTACAGAAGACCCAAATTTTCACATAATGTAGGTGTACATAATTGTGACTAGTTTCCAAAATAGTCCTTCTAAATTTGTGCCTAAAATGTAAGTCCTTTGAACATGAGTTGGTTGATTTTTGATATACATATCTTCAAAAGTTTGAAAATTTGTAGATTCTTAGTATGTTGTCCAAAAAATGCATGCAAAAAGAATATGAAGTCCCCTTTTAGCTCTCAACAAGATCCAACAAAAATTTATTCAACCTAATAATAAAAACAATGCAAAACTTCTTATTTGTACAATTTTAATTGCAATTCCTTTAGTTGCTTCTTTAACCCCTAAATGCCCAAGGCTTGTTTTGGGCTTCCTGGATTTTGCTCTAAATTGAACAAAATGCCAACATTTTAATAAGTTGTATCAATTTTTTTGGAATTGTAACCATACAAATTCAAACTAGACATGTTAGAGATCTCGTAGGAAAAGAAAACACAACAATATCACTTATGGAGTGAAAGATTATAATGTTTGACCATGAGGGTGCTAAAACTGCAAAAATCTTTCAATCTTCTTTACAAGAGTCAAATCTAAAAAGTTGGTGATCAAAAAAATATGAGGTTAAAGGGCCTAACTTGTATAACCCCGGTCAATTTATGGCTTCTTAAAATCTACTCCACAATTTTTTTAAATGAATTTTGAATGTGATTTTTTCTCCAAGATCTAGTGTATTTGAGGCAGAGCTCTCAACACTACGGGAAGTCAAGATTGCAATGGGTACCCTTGTACAGAAACTTGAATAGAAAAATCTCTATCATTTATTTTCAAGATCGGATTTTTGGTGCTAAAATTAGACTTCAAGAAGAACTTTAAAAAAATATAAACTACTAAAAATAGCAACTTGGTTAGGTTTATTTAACTTCAAAGTTTTGCAAACACCAGATTTGGGTGCCTTGGGCATTTAGCGTTTAATTACTTTTATTTTGACAATGGTTTTGATCATTCTTGAAATTTTGATCTACTTTTCATGGCTTTCAGGTTTTCATAAATCAATTGGTTCCCTCCTTCTTTTTTTCCTTCTTTTCAACTCTTGAAAAATTACAATTGCCATTGGTTCTCTTCAAATCCTTTAGAGATTTTTTTTTCTTCAAAATATTAAGAAAATTATAACATTTTGAAATGTACTACTTATAGGAATTATTTTTTGATAAAATAGAATAATTTGCTAAACCAAAAATAGAAAAAATAATATTTGAGAGTTTTAGGTGTAATAGCTCAAAATCAGATTTAGTATGCATTTGGTCAAGGTTTAAATTCCACTTTTCTGGCAAAATAGCTCTACTTATTTTAAAGATCCAACATTCAAATATCTCAATTGGTAATAAATGGGAGAAGTTATAGACATCTCATATTCAACATGATATATTTCAACATTATGTAATAGACTATAAGTATATTTGAATCTCTAAGACCTCCTTAGTTTTTTTAGTTTTTTTTTTTGAACAAATGGTAGAACCATTGCATTAAAAAAACCAAACCATTAGGAGGGATTTGGGGCCAAGAAAGGGCCGTTTCAAGCCCGTTCCCCAATTTGTCCCCATGCTGTGAATAGTGGTATGGGCTGTCCGAAAAATATATTTAAAAAAAAAAAAAAAAAAATTACCAAATTTCACTATTTTAAGAATTTTTTTAAAAAAAATTAAAAAATCTGATGTGGCTGAGTCCCAGCCATGTCACCCTGCTGCGGTGGCGCAGTTTCAGCAATCAGGAACTATTCAAAACTTGTGGAGAACTCATGGGAACTCGCAGCCCTTTAGAGGACTAATGCAAATTCTCTCTAATGCAAAGATAACCAAGCCGTGAGGCTGGACAATGAAGAAAACCAAGTAGAAACCAAAAATACAAGAAGCTATTGAAACAAGCAAAGAGGAGGACCCTTCTTGCTCCAAACAATGTTGGAGCCAGATCTATGAGCTAAAGATGGAGA
The DNA here is from genome assembly GCA_951799445.1 of Pseudisothecium myosuroides. Classification (NCBI taxonomy): domain Eukaryota; kingdom Viridiplantae; phylum Streptophyta; class Bryopsida; order Hypnales; family Lembophyllaceae; genus Pseudisothecium; species Pseudisothecium myosuroides. The sequence continues at coordinate 19,048,279 of OX637290.1, read as the reverse complement.
GTGGATTTAACTAAGGTCAAATTTAGCTCAAATTCTAACGGCATGACTTTAGGGTGTTGGCGAGCCCCAAGTTGGGCTTTAAGTTGTACTGCCCGCCCAGAATCTAATAGTACATTCCATAAGGCATTTTGGACAAAGTCCTGGGACCATTTAGACCGAGTACAAACTCTATTATTTTTAGAGATCCAAATCAACCATAGAGAGGATCCTCTAAAGAGTGTCCAGATAGTACAATTGCCTTGGAATCTCCTCGGGATCCGGGTGCCAAAGATACATTGAGTTAAGTTGAAGCGAGTGTAAGGACCGGCAGTAGGGGGGTCTTCTAAGATATGGTAAAGGATGGATTGAGCATAATCCCAAATCTCTTAAGCTTGTAGGGAGGAGAAAAATCTGTGAGAAAGAATTTCCTTACATCCTAAGGAGCAACAGTTATAACTAATGTCAATGCCTGGTGTGATCCGCGTTCTCCATGAGTGCACCACTTCAACCTCCTTAATTTCTATTTTTGCCTTTTACATATATATATATATATATATATATATATATATATATATATATATATATCAAATCTAATTTCTAAATCAATGTAAAAAGCATTTTGTTATTAATTAATGTAACAACTTTGCACTAATCCACTGGCACACAACACTGTAACACTATAAATTAGAATTCAAAATCCGGGAACCAAAGATAATCTCCCTGGGCTAGTTTGAATTATCAACTTGGCCATTAATATAATCTAGTCATGTTAAACTAGCAACTAGATGTTCTCGGGCAATGCCACCAAATTTTTGTTAAAATGGTGGTATTCTACAAACTTGGTACTTCTTTACATGTAGACTGTGTATTCTAAAATCTATGCTAGTCCTAGACTTTAGAGCTAAAGAAGGAAATGAACGGAGAAATGGCTTATAGAATACCATCATTTTAACGAAATTTCCCATATGGTTGGAAATCTTAGGAATGTCATGTGATTGACTAGGACTTCATCCATCCATTCTCCACTTCAATTCTCCAGATACTCAATTCTGAGTGGACTTATACCAGGAATAACATACCATCCAAGCAAAATCAGCCCTGTGCCAACATCAGTTGGCACCACCAAATGGATCAAACACGTGTGGAGAACATCCATTTCGTTAAAGTGGCGTGATTCCCATGCCAAATATTGTGACCTATATGTATATAAAGATCGAACATCTAGGACAGATATGGATTTATATTTCAGAATAGGGGTTTTGAAAGTTGACAAAGTAATGGGATACCGCCAATTTAAAGAAACTGACGTTGGAGGTATCACTTTTCATGGAATTGTAGCCTCGTCGGATCCCATTGTTGTTACACTAAAAGAAAACCAGGTTTTCTGTGATGTTAGCGCAGAACGTGAATGTTTAGGAAAACACCTCCAATCTAGGACGACTTTGGCTGGGGATTTATGAATTGGGGCAAATGTCAAAGGGAACAGGCCATGCCTCAGAGAAAACGACGTAATGCTACAGGGTCCGTCCATGCTCACGAAGACATGCAGACAAACGTAAACGAACGTTGTTCAGATCTCTGCAGTGCCACGTGGCGAAGTACATCGGGCACCAGTACGTTGACTTCCTGAAAGTCAGTGCGGGCAGGGAAAGCAAGCGGTTCCCGTGTAGAAGCACCCGGAAAAGGGCAGTTCGTAAGCTTCAACCCAGCCCCGGAAAAAACAGTTGCACGGAAAAAGAAACTCGGTTAGAAATAAATTGACATTTCTGTTTCAATGGCATTCAGATTCCTTGTGCGATGGAACTTCACGTAGCGAGTAACGGGTTTTTATTTATTTAAATATATTATATTGAAGGTGGAAAGCGTCCACAATACTGGTTTGCGGTCGCTTCAGCTTAGGTTTGGTTTAATAAAATAATGCTGCCGCAATTTGATATTTTAACCATCTGACCCCAGGATGCCCAAGGGCTACTTTCAAATGTGCGGTTTTCCTTCTGAAGCCCTAAAGTTCCATCACTCAGTTGTAAGCAGAAACACTAAAAATATTCCAGTCTTCATACATGAAAATAAATTTTCATCGAAGTATAATATTTTGGATATGTAAGCGTTGGATTTTATTCTAAAGTGTTTTGAAAATGTGTGATAAATCATTCCATAAAAATCCACGGTGTACATTGAAAGATATGAGCACTTGAATTCACTAACATCCATTTTCTAACTTGTGCCAAATGGTTAAATTTCATCTCACAAACATTTAATACAAACGGTAGTTGATTGTACAATTTGTTGCCCTCTGTAATATGTTGAAGGAATAAGTGAGGAATACATCCCAAAAATGGACATATTATATGAATGAGAGAAGTTCATATTTGGAAGAAATAGTAAGTGGAAAGAAGTGGTTTGATTTGAAATACTGCATTCTTGAAAATGTTGTAATAGAATTGAAAATTTCGAAAGACAATTCCCATAATGTTGTTATAAACAATATACATGCATTGCCTTCATCCCCCTCTACTTTCAAGAATTGAGTTAAATTACGGACTTCCGAGGGAAAGTAGAGATTGCATGAGTGTCTGCACACTCATGTCCGATTGAATGCTCACTTCTACTATTGAAAAGGAATGATACAAAGCTTCTCACATACATATTTGTCTCATCTACCAATTTCAACCTTTCTTGGAAAAAGAAAATTGATCATCTATGCGCTGCTTGAATTGCCCATTTCCCAAAAATGAAAACATTTTTTGGGATAACTTCTGACTACCATTTGCAAATGTCACAAAGCGTTCTGCATATGATAGATATTCCTTGCGCCTAGCTTCTATTAAAATTTGAACTTAAAATTCTGATTAAATACTCACACGTACCTGTCCAAAATTCCTATACATGTCTACAAACGCATGCCCGTCCTTCATAGGTCAATTGAACAAAATCTTAATATTCTTGTGGACAGCTAAAAGTAAGGTGCAACTTTACAGCGTACAAATTCATCACACACATGTCAGAGAATACTTTGTAGGAAAAGAAAACACAACGATATCACAGTGCGATAGAAAAATTATAATGTTTGATAATGAAGGCGTGCAATCACAATTTTTCTTAGCCTCTTCTTTTCACACGGTCTAATGTGCATACTGTCTCACCAAATATGTATGCGGTACAAGGGCATCAGCTGCAAAACCCCCAATTTCTCAACACATTGCAGAATTAGTGATAATGTTTTCTGCAATTCATTACTAATGGGACTTACAGTGGAAAAGTTCGTGTATTTGATGCTCCTTCTGAAAAGCCTTCTACACTATGGAAAGTCAGTATTACAACGGAGAGTGTTGCACTTAATTCTGAATAGAAATATTTATAACAAACATGACTGAAATCGGACTTGCACTGCTGGAAATCGACTTCAAGAAAAATTTGCATAATTTTTTCCTCCTAGACATATACAGCAATTGGATTATGATTCAGTGAAATTCGAAATATAGTTGACACCAGAATGACGTCCCGTGGTCATTGAGGGCTTTAAGGCTACATTATTGAGACGTGTCCAATGCCTTGGCACAGTGTCAACGTGTTAACTAAAGACAGGCAAAATACGGCAACTTCTCTACAAAGTATAGCATAGATTTGAACTTCCATTCCGAGCGTGGAAATGATGATATTTTTGTGGTACGTGCACAATATGGAATTCAGAAGAATGGGGCCTCACACATGGAAACTCAAATGGGACAGTTCTTTCATTACAATGTTAGAAGACCCTTCGTGGATCGGATTTCCGCTTACCCCGTTACACTTGCAGTGTACACTCACTTGTCAAGCATGACTTTGTAAGGTGCCAGTGACAAACATGCAGTAGCCCTTACTGTGAGAAGTTGTTATGTCCTAAGCAAGTCCTTGACTTCAATTCACAAATACTTGTGCACATTAAGAATTGGACAAACACAGGAATTCACGGAAGTCATTCAAATACGTCTTTTTATTGAAACCTTATTCTGTTGTCGTTCACCAATAAGTAATTTCTGGACTCTCTTTATACTTCCAACTGTTTCTCATCTTGTTTACTGCAATTCTATTACTGGTCATGTTTGCAGCAACGTCAGCGTTTGCAACGTCAGTGTTTCTTGCACCCCTCCTTCATTTCCCAAATTCTGCCGACATCCACTTTTCCAAATCCTTATTCTTTTCAACAGAAGATTTCACTGAGGAGGTTGCACGCCTTGGCTGATACATAAGGGGTTTTGCAGTCTCATTGAGGTATGAGGATGATGTTGAAAACCATTTTGGACCAGACCTTTGTCATGCTCGTGAAATGATCAATGGGTCACCGTGACAGCCATGTCACATCTCAGTCGATGGCAACGCAGCAAACGAAATCCGGTATCTGAGGAACTCGACTGCCATCATCATTACATTATTGCGCTTGTCCTTAAAATATCATGTCATCCCCTTCTGATTCAGGATGTGTAGTCCAATCAAAAATAGCAAAAATGAAATTATAGTATCCTCAACGAGGATTCATTAAATCTGTTCGCCTTCTTTTATAACTCAGAAATTCTGAGGTCATTGTTTTCCGTATTTTTCTATTAAAAGCGATAAACTATACTACTAACTCAGGAGATAATTGAATCAAAAGAACGAAAATAGGATTTCTTACCATGTGCAGTTGGACGGTGCAACGACCGCCACCAAGTGCTAGCCAATTTCCGAATTCTTACTTTTCAAAAAAATTTGTGATCATATCGCACTTCATCTTCTTGTCATGACAAAACTCCTTCGGGCCGATCAGAGTAACGCAGCATCGTCGTAGTCCGTGCCTTAAAATTTGCTGAAACCCATGTGGAGGAGTCTGTCATGGCTTGCAAGCTACCGCGCCTTCAAAGATTGAATCCGTTTTCTCGTTCAGACGTCAAATCCATGATAACCCCACTTGTCGAACGTCAATTCAGAAATCTCCTGCCTTCACTCATACAAGCAACTGCTACGTACGATTTGATTTCCATAATTTCGGCTTATCATATCAAATCCGTCTTCTTTAAAAACTTGAGGACATTGTTTCTTCAAATCATGACTGATTGCAAATCAACGTCATAGCACTGACGTCAATGTCGACCTCAACCTCCCTTCGCCGACTTGAACACTACTAAAACTCTGCGGCATTTCCCACTTACGCTCATTCACTCCTGCACACTTGCACATGCGCTCCACTTACCCCAGGGACCCGCACCTCCACTTTCTGTCTTCTGCTGTTCAAAACGTGCGGTGACATGGCGAATTTTCGAGGCACAGCCCCGACAGCGGAGGACGTCGCAAGGCAGCAGGCGCAACATAGATTGTTTGCGAAAACGATGGTCCGGTCCTCCCCCAAGTGCATGGTGCGCAACTCTGTCAACGTGCTACTGCGTTTCGCTTTCCTTGTGAAGTTCTTCTTTGTCAATGCATGAACACTGAATGTCTGCGGTCCTTGCTTACGCTTCAATTGATGCTGTGCATCCATTTGAATTGCTGAAATGTCGGCATGGTATGAAGCATTGATACGTGTTAGTCCATGGTATTGTGTTTCCGGATGGAATGCCCTCTTTCCTCCGACAGCGTGAGTAAGTAGATAGAACTTCAGAAAATTGGGCTTCTGGTATCTTCTCTGAGCATTGCCGCTTGTCATTGTTTTAAAATTTCTTTCACTCGTTGCACCAGACTGTTCCAGCGAGGTTCGTCCGCCGATACGGTGGACTCATGCATCCACGCGTGGGAGTGAAAATGCTGGGCGACTGTTATATGTGGTATGTGAAGGTGAACGTCAATTTCATGAAAAATCGACCTCACGTTTATTTTGGAGCTGGTTGGAAGGCATTCATGCGCTACTACAACTTACGTTAGGGATGCCGATTCAAGTTCACCCTCCTCCAGATCTCGCTTTTTGAAGTGACGCCGATTTGAAGAAACAATTGCACGGATCGCTCCCCAACACAGACTTCGACTGTCAACGGAAGCTGGATCGTGTGACACAAACTTCACCTGTTAGGAGTTCCGGAACTGCAAGGCTCTTATTGGGAAATGAATCAGTCAATGTTGGCATATCGCAAAATGATTGGCCAAGTCTTGAATTATGACTCCTCTCCAATGCCTCGTCGTGTCCATTAACAACTAGTAAGCCTTTTTTTGTGACTTACTGCGTATTCCGCCGTTTTCCCTTGTACACAACAGCGGACGTGGGAATAGTACCTCTAATTAGCACTGTGCACAGTAAGGTGACGAACATCTGACCGACAGGACGGTTTTCCGCTCAATATTGAATGTCATGCTCAGAGTTTGGACTCATGGCCCTTCCAGGCGGAACTTAACATGTATTCATTTTGAGCTCGCTGCAAATGCATAACATGTACACTTTTTCACGTGTTGTCAATTGCATTGCTCTTCTCCAGGACGGTCACATGAGTGTCCGCAAATTCTGTAGCACAGCAGTTTAGGTCTTTGCCTGAGCATCGAACTTCGTCTTCAGGAATTCCTTGGAACGCACTAGGTTTCCAACTAGCTTCTTCGAAGTTCAGAAATGAAGGTTCGGAGCACGGTCTGTCAAATCAGATGCACCGTTCCAGATGCAATTCTGATCATCTTCCGCTTTTGGTTTCCCCACTACTGGAATTGTGAAATAGAATCTCAGATGAAGCTCAAGTCTTTCTGTATGTGGCTGAATTTCCATTTGACAGTCTTTCTTCGTCACTCAAGTACGGAATTCTCTGTTCATCTTACACAACTTTCAACTCATTATTTCATTGCACCCCCACTGTGGACATTGATTTTCCCCAAACACAAAACCTCCTCAGACGTGTTCCATTTCATTTACAAGCAGTGCAACGCGAATTCTGATAAGAATGCACACGTTAATAGAAGTTGGCGATTATATACTTGTTACGGATATGTCGTTAAAATGGCAATATTCCACAAACTTGCCGTCGCTAGTTTAGACAAGGTGCTGTGAACTGCGTACCAGTCCTAGAAAATGAAAGGTGAACTGGCGGAAGAATATCACCATTTTGACAATTCAGCAATTTCCTTCTTAAAAACCTAGTTCTCTTACTGCCTTACAATTGCCCAGGCACTCTACTTAGTCTGCTTGCTTACAATTGCCAATTGAAATTCATTATACTTCCTCTTGTAGCGTACATTCTGCCTGCACTGGTAATTGCACTGAAAAAGGCCAAATATAGCCTTCAAATACAGAAAACTTGTGCAAATTCCTTCGTACATCTATTTCTCCTTCCGATATTAATTTATTATACGTTTCTTCACCTTTTCCCCATACGATCTTCAAACTCACTACTCTGCAAAACTGTGCAAGAAAATTAAATATTTTTCCTCCCACTCACTTCAAGATCTTTGCGTTGCAAGTGGGACAAAAAATACAGAAACCCATCATTACTGAAGTACTTTTTCTCATTTGTACCTCGACTTCTGAGCTCTACTAAGAAAGCACCTTCACATCTCTGTAATGCATTATTGAATTCCGTCTGTACGTGCCAAAAAAGTTTCAACCATTGAATGATGATGTCTTCCCCATGAAGGCCCAAGTCCTCTTCTTCACTTTTCTGAATTTCCACTCAATTGAAAAGAACCCCAATCCTTTCAGAAGTTGTCCATTAATTTTGAATTGTAACCGTCAAAATCCTCGCCTTCAGAATCGAGGCCTTCTTTCAGCCAAAAGAATCTGGAAAATGCCATTTCTATAGCAAAAACTCTAATTTCTTATGACCGGTTTGCTGCCACATTGAATAGTAGGATCTTTAACCTCAAAGGTATAAGAAAGTATTAAGAACATTGCAGAATGACTGACCGCCCACATGAATGACTGACTGCCATTTCTGCTAGGATCACTTCCTAAACCGAAGAAATAAATACTTTGAGAATCTAACCGTAGGATCTTGTACCTCACTTCTCTCTGATCATGTGGTTATAATTTAAGAATTTCGACCGTTCCGATTGGAAGATATTAGCATTCAAAGTTGGATTAAATAATGTTTTTAAACTGTTTACTACAATTGCACATGACTTTGACGGCCATTTGTGCAAATATTTGGCAGTACACAACATTAAGTTGCCATTTTCTATGTTGAACATTTCTGTTGAGAGTTGTTGACAATTTTTTTTGAATGTGAAGCCTTCATTTTCACATAGAATTGTAAATGTTATGTTCAAGTAGATCTACAATTAAGGCAGAACACGGATTTGTTCATAGCTCTTAGGTGGAATTAAAATAATATAATCCCAACAGTGATATTGTTCTTGCAAACGAACTTGACCTTTAAAAAAAAAGGATCCCTAAAAATTGGAAATTGCATTTGCACATTATTTCTATAAGTTGTTCAGCTTGGAAGATGCTTAACCCCTAAAATACCAAGCCATTTTCTGGCTCTGGAACCACTGAAAACTGTAATTTCTATTGCTATCACTTCCTAAATCCCAAAATACTTTTTTTGGAAAATCTAACCGTAGGATCTTGTACTTCACTGGTCTCAGATTATGTGGTAAAAATTTCAAGACATTTGACCATTCTGATTGGAAGAATTTAGCATTCAAAGTTGGAAAAACCATTATTTTTGAATTGTTTCATGCAATTTCAAATGACTTTGACGGCCATTTTTGGATTTTTTTGGCACTACACAACAAAAAATTGTTATTTTTTATCTTCAACATTTGAATTGAGAGTGAGGAAATTTTTTTTTCAGAATGTCAAACCTTCATTTTCACATATAAAAAAATTATTAAGTAGAAGTAGGTCCAAAATTGAACGTAATACAAAATTGTTAATAGCTCTTAGGTGGAATTAAAACAGCATAATCCCAATGGTGGGATTGTTCTTGCAAACAAATTTGACCTCGTCCAAAAAAAAAAAATGAAAAAATTTGAAAATTGCATTCAAAAATGAATTCTGATAGTTAGTTTCTTTGAAGATACTTACATTGCCTGACAAACAAGATCGTCCAAAACTTTCTCATTATTAGTCCAAATAGAATGAATCAAAACTTCAGATGTAGACAAAAACATGCTCTTCAAGGAAAAAATAAAATAAGAAAAATTGGCAATGTTATGTGTTCTTTTTTTTTAGCCCGTCAAACTGCTTTTTTGCTTTAGGATGGCATAACCTTTGTTCCCAGGCACGGTTTGAAAAAAAAATTATATTTTTAGAAAGGTAATGTGCTCCCTATCTTCCAAAAAATGTTGAAAACATCACATCTAAATTTTAGGCCACACGGGCCTGAAAAATCTCAGAAGTGTCCCACGAGGGGACTTTGCTACTTCTGGGGGGGTTCGTATAGAACTTTTTTCCCACATGTTTGCTAAATCGTGAATGTTCATCACTTTCTCATAACTAAGCAAAATGAAATGAAGAAAGCCTTTCCAAATAGACAATATATATACCTATAAAAAAATTTAAAAAAAAGAAATTGCTGAAACAAATTAGGAGGTGACAAGTCCCAATGTCGCAGCACAGAGCAAGCGAATTCCCTATTATACTCCCAAAAACCACTCTAAAGCATAACAAAATGACTCTAAAGATCGAACCCACGAGATTCTGTGAAGTGTCTAGCTCTATTCCCAACTTAAGCTCAGCCAGTATCCAATTTCTACTTTCCGGTTCTAGATCTAAAACCGGAAACAACAACACACCGAAAACAACGACCAGACCTCTCTCTATTTCTTCCGGTCTGTCAAGCTATTCGGTCCTGTAAAATTACCACAACCCAGGATCCTACAATTTCTGATCCTGGCACTCCTCTGGACCGATCCGATCCGGTCCTCTCACACGTACTCTCACTCCACTCCGGTTTAGTTTTGCCTCTGTTTCACCATCAGAGGGTTCGCCGCTTGCTTTTGAGAGTGGCAGGCCCGCCACTCCTTCCGTGACTTATAGTGGCTGAAGACCCACTTCTCTAATCCACTACTTCCTACACTAGCGCGGATCCGGTTTGATCTCTCACAACCACCCGGACAGCGATCCGGTTGGCAGGTCACACAAAGACCCCCCGTACGATCCTCTCATACTACAACGACCTTGATGCCAAGTTCCCTCCGTGCGAAGTTAGGTGGTTACAAGCAAACCCGTCCGTTCCAACATCAACTAAAGCTCTTCCGTTTACCAACTAGGGCAGCGAGACCTCACGGGAGATCGGGCACTCAACCGGATTTCCTATCCAGGAGTTCTAGCGCGACTAAGGACTCCTTCCCTATCCGCCTAGCCTAACAACGGCTTTCTCGCCCGGAATCGTGAACTGAAGAGGTGCTGAGGAACTGAAATCCGCTCCCAACACTTAGAATACCCACTCACGTGCACATAAGAGCAAAACAAACACACTAAGGGGAGAAATCTCTCTAGAATCTGCACACATTTTCCTAACTCCTCACCAAAACAGCCCTGCCACGCGCGGGAGAGACGTACAACAAGAGATCAATAGAAAATGCACAAAAACTCAAGGGAAAAGACTCGCAGTCTCCTTCGCAGAGACTGACTATATACATTTTAAAACTCAAAAAGTCAACACAAAGCGGCCCGGAAAGTCCGCGCGGAACTTTCGGTCCCCGCCGAGCCGGCCAGACCAGAAAACATCCGATCCAGACCAGACACATCCGGATCAAATCCGGTCCGATCCTAACTAACAAATATTTACAAAACTAATCCTACCTATCCTATCATAACCGGATCTACTCCTTGATCCGTTCTTTCGTCCATGACTTCGTCTTCGCCTTGGTGTACGCTCTGATCTTGATCCTCACCTTGATCTGGGGTCAGATCCATACTTTGATCTTTCCCCGGGTTCAGTGTGGGACTTCTAGGCGGGTCCGTTCCAAGCTGCTCGAAGACGTTCGTCAAGTTCCGGTTCCGCTCCCCGGTTTCACGTTCTGGGAGATCCGGTGACGAATCCAAGTTGATGGTGTGCGCGAGCTTCCTCCCACTCTTCTTTGACTGGGGAGTCCGATCCTTTCCTTCCGTTGGAATGCCCACGTTCGGAAAAGACCCGGGCATTGAAAGGTCGGACAGATGGAACGACCGTGACAGCGTCACTCCGTTCAGCTTCCTGCTGCTCTCCTCCATTCGGTTTGCAGCCTCTCGCGCTTCCATCATGACTAACTCCACCTTCTCGGAGTAGTCCGTCAAAATCCGGACCAACCTGGTCCCGGATATTTTCTTCTCCTTGAGGACTCCCTCGTCAAACAACTTTGACTTGGTGATTGCCTCTCCGGTTGCTCCGAATGTGGCCTTCACGTCCTCCGCTACTTTCCGGGTAGCCTCTGCCATCTCCCGGGTGGTAGCCATGTCCTCCTTGAGGAGCAACATTTCCGTCTTCAACGACCCGTTCTCCTCTTGGAGTCGTCGTATCTCCGCCTCTTGCTTCCGGATCTCATCCGGGTTGGAGATGAAATCTGCAACCACTCCCGCCAGGTTGCTGTCTGCTGGTGCTCCCACCAGCTCGCTGATCTGATTCAGAATCAGCTTCTTCACTGTCCAGTCTGCTCGCACATCGCTCAAGATGTTGATCAGCTGGTTGAACGGATCCGTCGGATCCGTTCCGGAAGGACCCGGTTCTCCACAAACCGGTTTCTTCCCTGGGTTGGAGGTCTCACCCGGAGGGGTTGGGGTTCCTCTCCGGTGAGGAGGCGTCGTCTTCTGCCGCTTGTGCTACGGCCGGTGTTGCTCCTCCTCTTCTTCTTCTTCCTCCTCGGAACCGGATACTTCTTCCTGTTCTTCTTCTTCCGATTCCGATTCCCCATATTTCAGGAGCGACTCCTGCATCTTCCACTCCTTCTCCTCCGTATCCGTGAGGAGTTGATTGTGCTTGTACAGATGGACGAGGTAGGGACTCAACGGAGTCGGTCTACTTCCTCCGATCTTCGGAATCAGACGGTTCACCAGGTCGAATAAAATCCTGGCCCAGTCTACTTTCCGTTCCCCGCTCAGGGCTCCGAAAATGAGGTTTCCGATGGCGATGGTCACCCTCGTCGGCTTCTCCGGGTGGATGATCGGAACTAGGAACTAGAGAAGGTTCCGATGCCGGTCGTCCAGACAATCCGCGACCGCATGCCCATCCTTGGAGTCCACGTTGCACCGGAACTTCCCCCGAGTGTAACCCTCCTTCGAGGAGGCCATCCCTCGACCTCCGGACCGGAATTCGTACACGGCCTTCCACATCTCCTCCGTCCAACTGCCCGGACTTCCGCGGATAGTTTTGTCGAACTGATTCGAGAGCCTTCCCAGCAACTCTCGAATCATTTGTTCCTCCCTAAACCCCCAGGGTTTATCGATCAGTCCTCCGCAGCCCATCTTGGCCAGATCCTCTATCAGGTTGTCCTTTTCCTTCTCGTCTGTTGGAATGACCGGACACACCTTCCGGAGTTTTACTTCTGCTGCGGAGGAACTGGACGGCCCTGCTCTACTCTTGCGGAGCTGAGGCATGGACACGAACTGTGCTAAACCGGATTCTGACTGAGGCTACCTTTCCCTCTCCTAGCCGCACATCCCGTTTCTCACCTTCGCTCTTCCGATCTCAACCGGAATACCTCTAAACCTGCAACGCACACTAAAGCGCTGCGCGCTCTAAAACACTAACACGCACACACACACAAACCCAAAACAAGAAAGCAAAGCGCTGGGGAGGGAAGCTAAGTACAAGCTGGAGCGAGATTTCCGCAAAAGAAATTTGAAAAAGAGTGGCAACTGGATTGGTCAGCCTATATATAGTCTGATCTGTCATCATGACCAAATCCGTTCTTGACCCAATCCGTTCCAACTCAGATCCGCTCCAACTCTAATCCGGTTTAGATTCAGATCCAATCCGGATTGTCACCTATTCCGTTCCGTAGTTAATTTCCGGTTACCAGTTATCTTCTACTTGATTCCGGATACCAGATCACGGTTTCCGTTCCAAGATTTAGATAACTTACCAAAAACCAAAAATTCACATTGCGACACCCAACATGCATGAACCCTACCATTCACTAGTTTGTAAAATTTACAATGCAATTTTGAAAGAAAAATCTTGTGCATTGCTACTATGTGCATTCTTCAAGTTCTTTGCATGTGCTTCATAAAAACATTTTCTCTTGTGTTTCACAAAAGATTTCTCTATGTGGATTAGAAAAGATTTATAATAGTCCATTTAGGTGCTGTTTCGTGCTTGGTGTGTCTTTCCTTCAACTGAAAAGATGATTCAATGAGCATCGCTATCATCTGACGTCATGCTACTCTTGTATGACTATCAAATGTAAAACTAGATGAGAACCTTGTATAGAACATACCTGAACTGTACATGGTTCACTATAAAACATCAAATAACTATTTTAACTAATATCGATTGAATTACGCGTCATCTTCAACGTCTTCAAATACTGCAGTGTTTTCTACTGCTCTAATGTTTGTGCCACCTTCTGCTGTTGCTTCTCTAACAGGTTCACTTTCAAGCACTTCCGGTTGCAAACCAGGAAAATCCGCATCATTTCCAACGTCAACGACAGCGGGTATGCTCAGCTGATGCTCTAATTCACCGCGACGCCCACGAACATCAGTCTTGCAAACAACCTTCCATCCGCATCGGCCTGGATCATCCGAAAAGAAAACTTGCTGATAGTGCAAAGGAAAAGCAAATGAATCAGCATGCACCTTTCCATCCATGTGATTGAAATTAGCAACACAGAAGCCATATTCGTTGCGTTTTATGTTGGGATATCGATGATCATGAGAGGCCTTCACCCAATCACAAAGAAGCACTGTTGTGCAATGATTCCGGTAATCCAGCTCCAGAACCTCTTCTATGTATCCCACATATTCATCTACGCTTTCGATGGGCCTTCCATTTGAAATTCCTCAATGAAGTTGGCGTGAAAACGAAGCAGCCACACATGAATCCCTTGTAACCAAACCAGCTTCAGCGCTTCGAACTCGGAAATGCATTCCATAGCTATACATTTGATGATGTGGTGTCGCATTCCGCTCCGGTGGCTGAGCATATTGTCTGACATCATTGTCGACATGTTGTCCGGCATCCTCAGCATTCTGCACTTGTGTTCGAAGCCAATCTGGAAACAAAGGCAGCTCATTTAATTGTACCGGATACTTCGGCACCATTGACGGACACCGATTGCGACATTTGAGACGGTACGCCTCACGCTCTTCCCATCTTTGGCCCTTTGCAAGTATGTATTTGCTGTCACGCAGAACAGGATAGGAACACCAAAATATTACATTACTCATATTAAAAATATGGATCTCTATGTTAGAAGCACTTCCGTCTATTCACCTTTGACATTACAAAGAGATCACTAAACATTACAAATTAATTGAAAATAAGTTCTATGGATTTCCAATTCATATATATTTTTTTTTTTTAATTTTTTGCAACATGACATAATTGAAAACATGGGAGCTCCAAAAAAATAGAAACTAGTCAAATTGAATGGAAATTGTATCTCACTCTCGCCAAATTTGTAAACACGCTGCGTTGTCTAGAATAAAGGCGTGCGCGTACTTGCGCACGTCATCTGACATTCGACGCTTCTGGTGTTGTTGGCAACTGAGAACCTCATCATTCATGTGAACATCCTCCACGGTATCCCAAACACGATGTGTTGTGCCCTGGAATTGTTGCATGTACTCTGTGCAAAACCCCAAGGCATCTTCCATTCGATATCCTTCAGCTATGCTCCATTCTGGATGTGCTCTGGCCCTCACGTAATCCTTAAGTGTTTTCATATACCTTTCAATGGGATACATCCAACGACAATGGACTGGACCGCAGATGAAAAGTTGTTGCACTAAATGTACTGGAAGATGTGTCATGATATTCAGAAACGTTGGTGGAAACTCCTTCTCCAACATGCATGTGGCCATGATGACGTCCTGCATGAGCTCATCGTGGTCTGCTTTTCGTATCTCTTTTGCACAAAGTTTTTGAAATACTCTGCAAATCTTCATGATTGCCAGGCGCACATTTTTGTGTAAAACGTTTCTGATCGCTAGGGGTAGAATCTACATAATTCAAGTAATAACATTAGAAAAACAAATTTGATTTTAGGAAGTCAGATGTTCATGCATGAAAAATTCAATTGTTCTACATTTAGTTATTCAACTAGGTCTGTGCACTAGAATAAGAACATGGTCCTCCAACATCTCAGCTACAATTTACTTTTGACTCATGGAAAAATTGAATTACAGCACATCGAAGATTTTATTCCTTGCTTGTGCTCTGTACCATCGAACCTGTGTCCAATTTGGCAACAAAAACTGTAAACTGTACCTGTTGCATAAGAACATGATAGTCGTGTGTCTTCATGTATTGGAGTTTGCCATCTTGTACACGCTTGTGAATGGAACCCACATAATTTGTTGGAGTGCGGACATTGGAAATGATTCCCACAAATTCTTTCCGCTCATTAGCGTTCAATATGAACGGCGCATGAGGCATGTAGTACGCATCTTCTTCACGTCTTGGAGCTTGCAACCAAATTTCTTCTCGGATGTGCAGGTCTTCGGCGTCTAGACAACTTCCAGGAGTATTGTTCATGCCAGTTATAGTTTTCAAAATGTTCTCAGCTAAATTCTTTTTGTAGTGCATGACGTCAAGAATATGTGGAGCTAGTAAATGCTGTTTCATATCGCAACTTCCACACATTAGCAATTACTTCATGTTGCACCATTACAAACCAGTGCATGTTATGTGTTTAACGTCTTATATGTAACGCTACATAAAAATTGATTCACTACAGCACAAAACGAGTGCTACTGTAGCAGAATGTTCCTACTATCACCTGAGACTGAACTGAACTCAATTGAACAGAAAGTTTAGCTTCCTCGAAGATGCACATAGACAACAACTGTAGCTGAAGCAGTTTAGTACATTCCTTTTGATGGAAACCTAAATCAAATACACATTTCAATTGATGGCAACTTGTGTTTGCAATTGCAACTGCATTGTTTCCTTCGTGGTTGAATTAATGGTACCTGCCAGTAGTCCAGTTCAAAAAACCCGTTGAGTCGTTTAACACCTGTTTGATACACATGATCACCCTCTGTATTCTCTTTGCCTCCCATATCAAAATACGATTGCCGCCATGCTGCATATCGATTAACGTCCAATCCAGACATCATAGTAGGCGCACAACGGTGTTCAATGCTGCCATTGAACCTCTTATTGCGCCGATAGGGATGATGGCGAGGTAAATATCGTTGTATTCCACCGTACACCAGTTTCCATCCTCGGGTACTTTGGTCAGATTGAATGTCACCAGTCTTTGCCATGCGTGCCTCTGTGTCAGGTCCACAAGGCGGGCAACCCTTGTAGCCTTTACAACATACGCCTGTGATGAGGCCATACACAGGAAAATCGAAAATCGTCCACAGCAGCAAACCATGTAAAGTGAAACGTCTTGTACCGACTGCTTGTGAAAAATCCTGGGCAACAACTCCTTTCCACAATTCTTGTAGTTTGCGTAGCAGTGGTCGTACGAAGACATCAACGTTATTCCCAGTAGATGAGTGCTTCCCTGATATGAGAATGCATAAGGAGATGAAAAACTTCTTGGTTACAAACCACAGTTCAAAATTGTAAATCAAAATAATCACTGGCCAAGTTGACCAATTAGTATTGCTTAGTTTGAATGGGTTCACTCCATCCAAAGCTAATGCAAATCGCATGTTTCTAGGCTCCTCACCAAAGTTCCCGAATGCCACATTTGTGTCCACGTGTTTCCACGCTGGGCTGTCCACCACTGATCTCATGATGTCGTCATCACTAACATGCTTAGTGTAACCTGTCATCATGGTAGCTATGTCCTTCAATCTCCACATTCGTTTCAACCGTGGAATAAGTGGAAAGTGCCTAATCACCTTTGCTGGGATTGAATTGCTGCCTTCCAACCAACGTGACTTTCGACACTTTGGGCACTTGACCAATGCCGCGTGCTCTTCCTCATATAAGATACATCCATTTGGGCATGCGTGCAAATTGTTGTAGTCCAAACCCAACCTCCTGATCATTTTTTGTGCTGCATAATGGGAAGTCCGCAATGTATTGGGTTGAGGTAGCAAATCCTCTAACAAATACTTCAACAATTCATCCGTGAATTTGTTGCTGACCCTAAAAACAACACACATGTTCATTAAGATAATTGTTGCAGAAGCAATACTTGACCGAGCTCCAGTATATAACGGCGTCGTAGCCTGTTCGTACAACTCCTCCAAGCCGTCCAAATTGTCGGTACCAATGTCCTCAATGTCTTCCCCCACCTCTTCTGCCATGGCCTGTCCATGCAATTCATCACCTTGATCAAGAGCCTCAATGACTTGTCTATGCACATCGTGGAACTCATCCAAAGGCGGACGAACATCATCAACATCATCCTGAGCAGGAACAGTGGGAACGGTGTCACTAAAATCAGCTCTTTCATCAGGAATTTCCTCTGCTAACGAAACCTCATCGTCGTCATAAGCTACATCTTCGACCCAAATGCCGCAAGGTGGAAATCCGTCTGGTGGATCTCCTCCTATCATAGACTTCGTGAGGAACGGGTCACGACCCACCAATGCATGTGTCGCAATGTGAATTTTTGGTTTTTTGTAAGTTATCTAAATCTTGGAACGGAAACCGTGATCTGGGATCCGGATTCAAGCAGGAGGTAACCGATAACCGGAAATTAACTACGGAACGGAATAGATGGCAATCCGGATTTGATCTGAATCTAAACCGGATTAGAGTTGGAGCAGATCTGAGTTGGAACGGATTGGGTCAGGAACGGATTTGGTCATGATGACAGATCAGACTATATATGGGCTGACCAATCCAGTGGCCACTCTTTTTCAATCTTCGTTTGCGGAAATCTCGCTCCAGCGCGTACTTAGCTTTCCTCCCAGGCGCTTTGCTTTCTTGTTTTGTGAGTTGGGTTGTGTGTGCGTGTTAGTGTGTTAGAGCGCACAGCGCTTTAGCGTGTGTTGCAGGTTTAGAGGTATTCCGGTTGAGATCGGAAGAGCGAAGGTGAGAAACGGGACGTGCGGCTAGGAGAGGGAAAGGTAGCCTCAGTCAGAATCCGGTTTAGCACAGTTCGTGTCCATGCCTCAGCTCCGCAAGAGTAGAGCAGGGCCGTCCAGTTCCTCCGCAGCAGAAGTAAAACTCCGGAAGGTGTGTCCGGTCATTCCAACAGACGAGAAGGAAAAGGACAACCTGATAGAGGATCTGGCCAAGATGGGCTGCGGAGGACTGATCGATAAACCCTAGGGGTTTAGGGAGGAACAGATGATTCGGGAGTTGTTGGGAAGACTCTCGAATCAGTTCGACAAAACCATCCGCGGAAGTCCGGGCAGTTGGACGGAGGAGATGTGGAAGGCCGTGTACGAATTCCGGTCCGGAGGTCGAGGGATGGCCTCCTCGAAGGAGGGTTATACTCGGAGGAAGTTCCGGTGCAACGTGGACTCTAAAGATGGGCATGCGGTCGCGGATTGTCTGGACGACCGGCATCGGAACCTTCTCCAGTTCCTGGTTCCGATCATCCACCCGGAGAAGCCGACGAGGGTGACCATCGCCATCGGAAACCTCATTTTCGGAGCCCTGAGCGGGGAACGGAAAGTAGACTGGGCCAGGATTTTATTCGACTTGGTGAACCGTCTGATTCTGAAGATCGGAGGAAGTAAACCGACTCCGTTGAGTCCCTACCTCGTCCATCTGTACAAGCACAATCAACTCCTCACAGATGTGGAGGAGAAGGAGTGGAAGACTCAGGAGTCGCTCCTGAAGTGTGGGGAATCGGAATTGGAAGAAGAAGAACAGGAAGAAGTATCCGGTTCCGAGGAGGAAGAAGAAGAAGAGGAGGAGCAACACCGGCCGCAGCACAAGCGGCAGAAGACGACGCCTCCTCACCGGAGAGGGACCTCAACCCCTCCGGGTGAGACCTCCAACCCAGGGAAGAAACCGGTTTTTGGAGAACCGGGTCCTTTCGGATCGGATCCGACGGATCCGTTCCACCAGCTGATCAACATCTTGAGCGATGTACGAGCAGACTAGACGGTAAAGAAGCTGATTCTGAACCAGATCAGCGAGCTGGTGGGAGCACCAGTAGACAGCAACCTTGCGGGAGTGGTTGCAGGTTTCATCTCCAGCCCGGATGAGATCCGGAAGCAAGAAGCGGAGATACAACGACTCCAAGAGGAGAACGAGTCGTTGAAGACAGAAATGTTGCTCCTCAAGGAGGACATGGCTACCACCCGGGAGATGGCAGAGGCTACTCGAAAAGTAGCGGAGGATGTGAAGGCCACATTCGGAGCAACCGGAGAGGCCGTCACCAAGTCAAAACTGTTTGACGAGGGAGTCCTCAAGGAGAAGAAAATATCCGGGACCAGGTTGGTCCGGATTTTGACGGACTACTCCGAGAAGGTGGAGTTAGTCATGATGGAAGCACGAGAGGCTGCAAACCGGATGGAGGAGAGCAGCAGGAAGCTGAACGGAGTGACGCTGTCACGGTCGTTCCATCTGTCCGACCTTTCAATGCCCGGGTCTTTTCCGAACGTGGGCATTCCAACGGAAGGAAAGGATCGGACTCCCCAGTCAAAGAAGAGTGGGAGGAAGCTCGCGCATACCATCAACTTGGATTCGTCACCGGATCTCCCAGAACGTGAAACCGGGGAGCGGAACCGGAACTTGATGGACGTCTTCGAGTAGCTTGGAACGGACCCGCCTAGAAGTCCCACACTGAACCCGAGGAAAGATCAAAGTATGGATCTGACCCCAGATTAGGGTGAAGATCAAGATCAGAGCGTGCACCAAGGCGAAGACGAAGTTATGGACGAAGGAACGGATCAAGGAGTAGATCCGGTTATGGTAGAATAGGTAGGATTTTAGTTGTAAATATTTGTTAGTTAGGACCGGACCGGATTTGATCCGGATGTGTCTGGTCTGGATCGGATGTTTTCTGGTCTGGCCGGCTCGGCGGGGACCGAAAGTTCCGCGCGGACTTTCCGGGCCGCTTTGTGTTGACTTTTTGAGTTTTAAAATGTATATAGTCAGTCTCTGCGAAGGAGACTGCGAGTCTTTTCCCTTGAGTTTTTGTGCGTTTTCTATTGATTTCTTGTTGTACGTCTCTCCCGCGCGTGGCAGGGCTGTTTTGGTGAGGAGTTAGGAAAATGTGTGCAGATTCTAGAGAGATTTCTCCCCTTGGTGTGTTTGTTTTGCTCTTATGTGCATGAGAGTGGGTATTCTAAGTGTTGGGAGTGGATTTCAGTTCCTCAGCACCTCTACAGTTCACGATTCCGGACGAGAAAACCGTTGTTAGGCTAGGCGGATAGGGAAGGAGTCCTTAGTCGCGCTAGAACTCCTGGATAGGAAATCCGGTTGAGTGCCCGATCTCCCGTGAGGTCTCGCTGTCCTAGTTGGTAAACGGAAGAACTTTAGTTGATGTTGGAACGGATGGGTTCGCTTGTAACCACCTAACTTCGCACGGAGGGAACTTGGCATCAAGGTCGTTGTAGTATGAGAGGATGGTACGGGGGGTCTTTATGTGACCTGCCAACCGGATCGCTGTCCGGGTGGTTGTGAGAGATCAAACCGGATCCGCGCTAGTGTAGGAAGTAGTGGATTAGAGAAGTGGGTCTTCAGCCACTATAAGTCACGGAAGGAGTGGCGGGCCTGCCACTCTCAAAAGCAAGCGGCGAACCCTCTGATGGTGAAACAGAGGCAAAACTAAACCGAAGTGGAGTGAGAGTACGTGTGAGAGGACCGGATGGAGCGGTCTAGAGGAGTTCCAGGATCAGAAGTGTTAGGATCCTGGGTTGTGGAAGTTTTACAGGACCGAATAGTTTGATAGGCCGGAAGAATAGAGAGAGGTCTGGTCGTTGTTTTCGGTGTGTTGTTGTTTCCGGTTTTAGATCTAGGACCGGAAAGTAGAAATTGGATACTGGCTGAGCTTAAGTTGGGAATAGAGCTAGACACTTCACAGAATCTCGTGGGTTCGATCTTTAGAGTCATTTTGTTATGCTTTAGAGTGGTTTTTGGGAGTATAACAGGGAATTCACTTACTCTGTGCTGCGACAGCATGATGTCTGCGTATTACGTCAATTCTTTTACGTCGGCCCCCATGGCAGTCCTTGCAAGGACATAGGAACACCAAGATTTTTTGCTCCATGGCCACTCGCAATTCAGTTTGCAGGATGAGGTCACTCGGTGGAATGTGTTGGAGCGTGCGTCCATCGCTGTTAATTCGAATGCGTGTAGCGCGTACACCTTGTTTGGAAGACATTTTCCAGCCTATGCTTCAATGGAAGTTCAGGCATCCACATTGCAACATCAGAGCGGAAGTGCACATGAGGAGTGTGAGGCCGCAAATTTGAATATCAGAAGTGAAATGGCAATGTGAAAGTACTTCATCAACTGACTGTGATCACCTAAAAAAAATGAAAGGCACATTATATGGAGTACAAGTTGAATGTAAGTAAAAAAGAGCTTCAATTTCCATCAGCAGCATAGTAGCGTTGCTCTGGCACAGTGAACTCCAGTAATTGACAGCTCATATGAACATAATTTTGTCCGAGTCGTCTTTCATATGACGATCAACCGAAAAATAGAATGGAATTAGCAGATACATTGGTGATCAAGCTAAAGAGTTTGACAGAGGTGACAGTTCTGTGACCTCCTCAATAGTGGAATAGAAGATGCGAAATGGCCATCAATTTTGCTAACACCTTACTCGTAAAACATTGAGGACCAAATTGGACTATTATAATGCCACGGGAACTAACGAGGTTCATGTCTTCTAAAAAACCAGTCACTTCTTTTTGTTGACTTCTGGAAAACCTGCGCTCGTCAGCTGGTAGTCAACTCTGGTGCTGGACATAATTCTAAACCCTGTTCAAATGACTAATGTAGCATGGAATGAATGAACGTCCACTGCTCTAAGCAGGTAGCCATTGAACGGGCTCTGACATTGCTTGCTCCATTGCTAAGCACGATTGCTCAAACAACCAATTGTCATAGCTTTCCTCCCAATCATCAAATGGAAAACAACCTCCGTAGAACTAGGACATGCAATACACGTTACTGTTATAATTTTCATCAACACTGTCCGGCATGAAATCCTTGCTGCCTACGAAACCAAGTTCATAATATTGCATGTGCTCGAGGTGAAGATACGTCATGCGCTGTAGGTATTCATGAAGCTGTTTGTTGTGCTCTTCCTCAGCATTGTCATCATTACAGTTTGGAAAGTCGTCCAAGTATATGTCTGTAGTCGAAGAATCTTGGAAAACGGAAGAGCATTGTCGTGGTGAGAGGGGTGCGCTTAGAGAACACGCGAAGTGTCTGGCTGCTAGTTGTAGAGTTTCGATGGTGATTCTTCTAACTTGTATCTTCTTTTGGTCTTCAAAGTTTTCAAAGTCTTCAAACTTGAATCTTCACTCGATCTTCACCTTTCCTATCCTGTGGTGGCTCTAAAGGGTCTGGATAAGGGTGTGTAATAAGAAACAAGTTTTCGGACGGGTAAAACGGGACAACAAAACACGAACTGTTGTCCGGATGATGGGCTCCTAAACTTCAAATTCACTGGTCAACTGGTCATTAATCCAGCCTCACCAATGAGAGCGACATAAGATTCGACCATGTGGGTGATCAATCCCACTTCGTCGCCCACAACACAAAAAGAGGCTAGTTGGATACCCAAATAGCCTGCAACAAGTTTACAATGCAGAATTGAATGCAACGATCCTCCAAAGTTGGATTGGAACAACAATTAAGGACAACGGGCCTCCAAAGCTGGCCAGGAATGACAAAGCCACAAGCCACAACACACGGATAGGTCCTCGGCATGTACGGTCCTTGAATCTTCAAACCTTCATATCTTGGACTCTTCAAGTCTTCAAGTCTCTCAAAGAAATATAGAAAGAAGTATGAAACTACAACCTAGTATGACTGCGTTCTTTGATCTACTCCCAAATATGACTCCAAGCTTCAAATGCTAAGTGCAATAGCAATTTGGAAAGCTAATAAGATAAACTACCACCTCTCAAAATCTCAATTTAAACTAAGTTACTGTCCAAAAGTTATGAACAAGAAAAGTCTCGGCCTTCTCATTTGAAGGCAGCAGACCTCTCTTACTTCAAGACCCTATAACTCCTTCACTTCTTATTCAAATTTCAAGTTTAATAACTTTTTGGAAAGCTAAACTTACAAACTAATTTCTCCTTAAATCTCAAAGAAAAATAAGGTACTGTCCAAGAGTTATGGCGAAGCAAAGTCTCAGCCTTCTCTTTAGAAAGGCAGCGGACCTCTTCTACTTCAAGAACCCACAATTTTCTCTAAACAACTTCAATTGCTTCGAATGATATGTCTCCAGAAAGCTAAAGAAAACTTCTTTAATGCTTGAAAATCTCAAGAAGAAAAACAAAACCTACAAACTTTGGTGGCTGCTCGAATCTCTGCTCCTCTTTGTCGGGTGGCAGCAGACCTTCTTCCACTCACTCGTTTGTAATTTTTTGCTCACAACTCCAAATCAAGCAAATGAAGTGTCTTTAGAAGTGCAAAATCATAAAGAATAAACTCTCAAATTTTCATTTCAAAAACATTCTTTTAACAAAAGATATGGCCGATCCAAATCTTCAGCTTTTCTCTCCACACTCTTCTCTTCTCTCTCTCTCTCAAAAACCACACACTAAGATTCCTTCTTCCCTTTTTCCTCCCCATCTAAGGTGAGAAGTGGGGGCACTTCAGCCCATGCCTCTACCAAGGCCCACCTAAGATTCTAACCACTTTCCCATTCACACTCACTCCAACTGTAGTCTTTCTTAACTAAAATTCTAATTTCAATTTACTTCTAATAAATACAATCATTCACTGTGATTTCAATAAACACTCAAAATATAATCAAAGAACTAAAACTTAACAAATATCAACTAGAGGTAAAAAACAAAGCTCCAATTAAAGCTTTATTCCATTTGAAGAAACTTGAGAATACGTTTGACGGTAGCAACAACATATTCTGCACGCTCAGCCTTTGTCAAAGGATTGACAGGCCCTTCCAACCATCGTTGGTGGCCACGACTACCTTCCACAGGCCGAACCATACAAAAATATTGGTCTTGGTTCTTGCCTTCATAACTCGCCTCGAACGTCACTTCACGAGTGCCTGGTTCAACATATCCCACTTGAAGTAAGATCACCAACGCTCGAGCATCAGCATCAAGATTACCATGCCATTGCCGCTCCACACGAGGTTGTTTTGGTGGTCTGGACGGTCCGGCTTCATCTTGAGGACGCCTAATATCTCGCTGCAAAAGAGGTTGATCTGGCAACTGTGATAGTGAAAGCTCAAATTCAGCATCCGGTTGTAGCTCTTCATCTTGAGACTCAGAAAAAACCCTCCAATTCAACATTTGAACTACAAAGTATAAAACAACTTACTAATAAGGTTGAATGAAGGTTTAAGGCAAACCCATCCACTTATATACTTCTATAGGATAACGTCACCTTTAAGCTTCTCAACCCATAGCGTCATTGTGAAGTTATTGAATAAAACATATAATAATATGTTTTTACAATATGTACTGATATACAACAGGACAGCGTTCTTCAGACATAGTTTCCGATCAGCTGTACTGCTACCCTGTCTACGCATGCTCCCATTAATCAAGCGCTATTCAGCATAGTCCATGAGCACATGTGACAATATAAACCACACATCGATCTAATGATCCAGTGAATGACTACTTATAGGACAACAGGCGAGGTACGTCGACCTCAACCTCTCAGACAGTCGTTGACATGTATGCATGAAATCCACTGAATCAGACGCAGCCATGAGACCGAATTCTAACGAAACTCTGTGGTGACTGAAAACAACTGAATGTGAGTGCAGAAAGCAATTTAACTTTCCTAATCGACGCATTTTTTTCCCGTAAAACAGGCGTAAATTGTTGCCCACTGACTAATTCCATCGCTCATTCTCAGAGACGCAAAGAATGTGAGCGTTGCTCCTTCAATAATTTCAGGGTATTCGGACTTCTGAAGTGTCTAGTCGTATAGAAATGCCTACTGAATTATAGACGGGCGCGATGTACATGCCTACCAATTAAAGGTTATGAAGATACCTTTATGCCCAGAGTGCGACTCACGGACTTGTGGTATCGGAGAAGGATTGATGTGTTTTCGTTAAGAGCGTCCCTGGAATCTGCGCAGTGTCCCAGAAATTCATTAAACTCAAACAGTGTGCACAAGGAAACATCATATGCTTGCCATGCCGTCCACTCTTTTTCCATATAGCACAGTACTAATTGAGTGCATGATGCTCATTCCTGAGTGGCCTACTGAGGACCAATGGTAAGCATGAAATGAACATCTCGTTCAAGCGTCTGAGGAGGCATTTTTTGCATCATCAAAGGATCGTCTAACAGAAATTTCACGTTCCGTCGCTAACATTCGATTTGATGCTGTCTGTAGATGTAGCGGAATCCATAGACAGTGCAATCTTAGGAACCGAGCAAAGGATGATGGAAATCGTTTTTCCAGAGTACTTATTTTTAGTATTTCAGTTCGTATTCAGTCGGGGATTTCGGCTTGCCCACAATGCCCATTCAGTATATAATGGAATTCATGAAATGACTCCGCATAAACTGTACTGTATATTTGCCAGCGATCTGTGCAGCACTGTAGAAGAATGTCTAATTATAAATGACTTTCATTTCAATTTTGTCCACCAAAAATTTGAGAAATTTAAAGAATTTGGAGAAATAGTCACGGACAACAGTGATAACCGCTTACCGAAAGCCGGAACATGCCGCAGTGTCAGCGAAGGACGCTGACACTTTCAAGAGCGCCAGGAAGGCCGACTCAGTAGTCACGGACACTTTCACGTTGTCGAGACGTCGTAGGCAACAAGGTAAGATGTTTTAAGACGTCGACTCTAACGACCGCAATCATTGTGTCCACGCTGTCGCCAACATGACCTTAGGGAGAACACAATGAAGTAGCAACTTTCATCCAGAAAAGAGGGTCATCGTGACGTGTCAATAAGGTGACGACAGATGAAGTTCACGTCAGAGAAACTTCTCCTCGTCGATTCCCAAACCCTAGCTTCACAGAAGGCAGCAGAGGAAAAGAACAGCCAAGAGTACGATATGGACGTGTTATCGAGAGTGCAGTTGAGGCAGAGTGTAGTGAGTGCGAAAGAAGTTTTACCTGAGGTTTAGTCGGTTGATTGCCATGTCTTTGAAACAGAGCTTCTTGATTTCCAATTCTTTCTCCAACAATTCGCTTCACGTAGTCATTGCACAGGAATGCGGTAGAAAGTAGGAGATGTCGGAGAGGTGGTCGCTCTGCGGCGGAGCAGTAGAGTCGCGGGAAGAGGAGTTGCCGCGCAGATTAGGGCGTCGCCGAAGCCAACATCAGTCCGCCAGAATCCAGTAAGATACTTTCCCCACTTGCCTCAGGTCAGTAGCCTCAGGTCCTCATGAATGCTGTTTTTTTCCTCTACTGAAAGCAACGCAACGCAAAGCGCTGCTACATTTAGCGTCACTCAATATTAGTGCCAGGTGTAGTGAATTCCGCCCACCAAGGGTTTTCCACGACACCTCCTAAGGATTCACGGCATAGAACGTAGTGGTCATAGGTTTAGTAGGGACGGTCGTGGGTCCATTTCTAGTCTTCTTAAGGACCAGTCCGTCGTAGAGTTCTCACGTCTTCTACAACGCAAACTTTTTACTCACACAGCTGCTAGGAGATCGAAGACGACGTCCTTGTAACGCACGCTTTGCATGCTACAGTTCACTGACTATCACATTTTGTGTTTTCGTTGGAACACATTCACTGATCTTCCGTCTGCTATTTTCCGACGTTTTTCTGTGAGTTGCTTGCGCCCTTCATTACGCTTACTTGCAACTGCAGACGTGTGATGAATTTGCCTTAGGAAGTGGTCTGTGCATCAGTCCTGTGTCTCTGTTGTAGTAGCTGATTTTGTTGGCCATTCTTTGGTACAGACAGTAGTCATCATGTCTACGTTCCACGTTGACCCAACGACAGTGTCGTCATTTCTGGTAGTCTCGAAGTCGAGGAAGTCTAATAACATGCAGGAGCTGTGAAAGTTATAATTCAATGCTGCAGACTTTGATAGTGTTCACAGCTTAGCTCGAACGGTGCACACACGGAAAGTCAAATTCCCGAGTTCCTAGTTCTGTTAGAATTTCTATTACCTGTTAAGTACTCATAGTTCTGGACGATCCGGTCTAGTCCGCGCCTTCTGCGTCTCTTTCACTGCCGTGTTCTTTCGCTTCGTTAGTCAATTTCTACAGTTTCTATACTATACAACGACGTCATGTCGTTGGACCTTGTTTTCATTGAGTCGTAATGAAAGTTATAGACGTTGAGAGCTCCTTTCATGAGACGCAAATACTGGGAACAGTTAAACCGCGCTGTGACAATGTAAATTGAAAGTGGAAATGGCTTTGCTGTCTGCTGCGTCCTAACAGTTCTTGCTTTCATGAAAAAATGGTTTCCTTGCATCCGCTGGCCTGTAGTTTTAAGAATCGGACATGGCCAAAGCAGGCACACTGGTGAAGTGAGTCTGTACCTCATGAAGTTCTTTGTTTCTTGTTTAATAAGTGCCTGCAGGCGAAGATTTCTGGCGTTGGCGTTTTCGGCACGTGAAGATGGGACCAAATCGAGGAAAATTGACGAAGCGACCAACGCCATCGGCTCGTATCCTTCCAAAGGACAACAGAGTGGGAGATGAGCGACGTCCAAGTGGCGTCAAGGAGCTTCAGGTGAGGGTTGACTTTGAACGACGGAGCAAGACCGGTGAAGACAAACGTCTGAGCGCTAGTGAGAAGGGGAAAATGAAGGCCAGATCGTGTTCACCAGCACCGAAGAAGCGGAAAACAGTTCGGGTTGTCAACACTTCTTCATCTGAGGATGTACCACCATCATCTCGCACAAAGGAGATCCAAGAAAGTGATGAGGACTTCACGTAAGTTTCTATCGATTCCTTTTATCGGGAAGTGTCTTTGCATTAATTGTATTCAGTATTTTCATTCTTGTCCACAGTCTGTGTCATGGACTGTTGGGAGTTTATTATCCAAAAGAACGTCCGAAGTGACATCGCATGGCCTTAAAGTACCCCGTACAAAGTCGAACAGTAACTACAATGTGGATGTGCAGACCTGGGTCAGCCACGGCCGAGGAAAGCGAAGAAGATGAAGACTACACTGACGACTTTGACGAACTGCCGGCGCCAGTCGAGCGTCTTGACGAAGGTGGTGCAGTAGTGTTCCTGAAACCTGTGATGGTGGATATCAACGGGAATCCATATGGTCCGATGAAGGCTACGTTAGCCGAGGACATCCGTAAAATGGCGAAGCAATTGGACCCCAGCAACAGCTGGGATTGTCAACCAAGTAGCGACAAGAGACGTTTTTTCACGCGCTTGTACACAGGTGAAACTGAAACTTATGTCGCTTGCCACCCTCTTCTGTTGAACGCAGTTCACATGTTACGACATAAGTTAAGCTTACGTTGTTCATGGTACTTAGCAACACTATCCTCACTAAGATGTCTCGTTTCACGGAAAGGGGACAGTGTCACTTGTTTGGTGGAATTGTATGCAATGAGTAGACATAGCTGAATCAGGGGTTGCCGTTCTATGATGTACGTTAAACTGTGGAAGTTTACAGTTGCTTTGTTTATGTTAAAATGGCAAATCGTAATTGTGGGTTGTCCTTTAATAATCTTGTAATTGCCATCTCTGGCAGCGAAGCTTTAGCGGGCAACTTCTGGTTTTCTCCAACTTCTGAGCTGACATCAATTCTGGCCGTGTAGAGTGGGATGTGCAGGGTCCAGACAAGAAGACCAACAAGATAAACAAGAAGTGGATGAAGTCTTTAATCACCAAGTCCTTGATTAATTATCGTTGGAGGCTGAACCAACTAATCGATGCAGGGAAACCCAGGCCGCCTGAAGTCGAACGTGAACAGTGGAACACCTTGGTGGCGAACCGGCAGACTGAACATGCTCATCGGAAATCAGATCAAATGCGGTCCATCTCAGCGGGCAAAGGAGCAAAGGTGTTGCAGCTGAAAGCTATAGAGAAGGATGCTCTCATGAAACTGGTTAGTTCCGTCCCACTCACTTAAACTGTTTTTTTATAAATGTGTGTGAGGAGTTGAGAAAAAGGTCTTAGTCGTTGCAGCCGAGGTCAAAGAGAAATAACTTGACAGGATTATGTGGCTGTCGGAAGAGGGAAAAACAAAGATGATCGAAGAAGGTCAATGAAGTTTGTTTGTTTTTGGTTTAATTTTTCTTTCCTTCAGTGTCACTGGAAATTGCAAGTATTAATGTTACACCATGTACACTGTGCAGAGTATAGCACTCCATAGAGCGCCATATGACATTGAACTGCAGGATGAAATAGCTCGAGAATTCAGTCGTCAGGAAAATTTGAAGCGACATTCGCTAGTTGACCACGGGAAGGAGATAGAGGAAGTACACAAGCGAGTTTGCCACTTTGAGGGCTCCATGTCGCTGTTGGATGGTAAAATGGAGGCCATGCAGCAACGAATGGAGGACCTATTTGGACAGCTTCTACTAAATAGTGCAGCGCATGCAAGCGGTTCTGTACCGGCGATTCCTACAGCACCGTCCACTCCCGAGGCTGACGGACCCACGGAGAAAGTGGCAGACATTTCCAGGGAGGCAGCGGTAGATGACACTGAAGGGAGTCCCCAGAACGAATTTGTTGAAGAAGATGTGGCCAAGCGTCTTACCATGGACGACGTCATTACTGGAGAACGAGCATCAGCTTCTTGTGTAGAGAAAATGTCAGCGGAGACAGTCGTGGACGACGTTGGGAAGACTGTGGACAATGCTGGAGGCCTCGGATCAAGAGAGGACGTGCATCAAACGGCTGATCCATACGACATGTCGCCAAAAACCGTAAGCAGTTTTTGTACTCGGGATTGTGCTCCAAATGATTTTATCGTTGTCGCTTTCAACGGAAGGAAGACTGCATATGAGAAATGTTTCACTCGATTCTTGTCTGTTTTTGTACATGTGCTGGAGTCGGGTCCCATCGCAAGGACGCTATACATGTCATAGCGTTTGTTTGCATTGTATGATGAAGTCGAGTTTGGACACAGAATTTGCTAAAAAAGTACGTGTGCATTGCATAGCCTGTTTGGTCCAACATGCACAACAAAATGAGGAAGACAGCGATGTTGAGTAGCAGGATGCATGAAGGAGGGATGTACAAAAGCTAATGAATAGAACGTTACATGAAATGCAGCAAACTGAGGAGGCAGGTGTGGACTCAAGCGCCCGCGCTAGCACCCGAGGAGTGAAAAGTCGTCCCCTGCAGAAGTCTGCGAAGTCTAACACGGTGAAGGGAGGAGCCTCTTTAGTATCTGCGACCACCAAGGTTGAAAATCTCAAACTTCTGAACTGTATGTTTTACTCCTCAGTAAGGCAGAAGTACGTAGCGTCGTCATTAGGTTGATAATCATTCATGCACTTCCAATGAATGATGGTACCCATGTCAAGTTTATCGACGCATAACCGTTTAAGTAACCGTGTCAGCAAGTTTCGCTGGTGACAAGATTTCCTGTCATATTTAGGTGGCAAACATGAAGAAAGTGGACTCCGGCAGGCGGAAATGACTTGTTGCTTCTCATGTTCGACAGTGTGTGTGAATAGCTCGAAACGCAGAGAGGCAACATCAATGTGTACAGCGAGTTAGCAATGCTTCTGTCGTGGAAGAGCAGCCAGAAACCAGGATATGTTTTGTTGAAGAATTTAAGGAGCAGGCAATAGCGGAATTGTTTGTGAAATTCAGAACAATTTTCCCGCTCTCACATAGTATGGGGCGCCCAAAAAAAAAAATTAGACGGACATGTACCACGTTGAAGTCTTCAGTGACTGTAGAGTGGTAGTAGCAGTTGGAAGTTGAAGTGGTCGGTGGTGCCAATTCCGTGTTTTGAACACTGCTAATCGGTGAGAAAAACTTCAGTGTCTGTACCGAAATGCAATATTTAATATACTTGGTTTCTGGTAAACGTTTGTATGACATGGAAGTCCTGGGCATGTATAGTGTTTTGAAATTAGAATTGCTTCAGGAATTTTATAAAAACAAGAAAGGACTCCTCAGTCGTGGAAGCTTTAAAACGTCCAAGCAAAAGTTATGAGCAAAGTCGAGGTAAAGAACGCTAATCCCCTTCAACGCCTTATCGGTCTAAGGCGCAGGTGCAATATCGTCAGGCTGCGGAAGAACGGATACGTCCAAAGAGAAGGAATCAATAATTGCATGCTTGACAGATAAAAGTGTTCACAGAAGATCATTGTGTCTTACTGAAGGCACCAAATTGCAAGTGTTGAGGAAGGAAATGTGCTAGTCAGGTCTGACGTTGTCCACATACATTGGATGACGTGCAATTTCTTAAGCGCACGAGGAAAACAATGAAGCCGAATGGGTACTTGTTTTGGGATACTTTTATCCCATTTCCAGCATTCTTAGCTCCTGAGACATGTGCAGTACGGAATGCAGAGTGTTAAGAACTGGAAAAGGAAAGCAAACCGTTCTTTGGAATCATGAAGAGCACCATTTTTCACTTTGAGGTACTAATTGTTTATTACGCCTCTTTTCCAGGAGTTCCGCCAATGCCGTTGCTAGCACATTCAAACGGAAGGCAACTACTTCGCAGGAACATGTTTGCGCCCGTAAAGTGCCACATTTGAGAAGGTACGTGGTTGAAGGGAATGCCTAACTCAATGTTGATAGTTCGGTTATTCCTATCATTTATTGTTACAGCATGGTGGCACCAAGCCAGCACTCGTGTTTGGCTGAGCTTCAATCGAGGGCCCCAGAGTACCGTGATCTTCAGAGTCTTCCAACAATTACAAATTGTAGCTATGCAAAGTTCTGCTGTGTACAATTCAATGGACAGTCCGCAAGTGAATAAGAGGCTATGCCGTCTTCCCTGACTAGGGTAATATGAAAAACATTTGTTATCCTAGTTATAATGTGCGAACTCTGTGAGAGAGAGAGGGTAATTCTGCAAATACCGTACGTAATCTACATGTCATGTGCAAGCGTACATTCAGTGGTAGAGGACATTGTTTGACGTCGACTGCTATGATGTCCCACACTGACCATTGTTAATGGTCAGGATCATTTCATAGCTGTGGTTGTATGAAATTGAAATGCTAGTGCTGTATGATCTATTCTGACCTTACAAGAGAGGTAGGAAGCGCGGCTTCGTGCTGGAAGAATTAGTTCGTGGCTTATGCTGAAGGTAGTGCATCCCATTGAAAACTGTGACACCAGTGTGCACGACCATAGCCAGAGTGAAGCATGCAGGAGCCGTGTACATGTTCATTTTGCTTAATGCAGTTGTGTTTAGAAACAGAAGTTTGTGTTGTGAAAAATATTTTATAGTCACATTGCCACCTCGTTTTCACGTTTTCTCGATTATCGTGCTAGCCGATTATGTGTCGTGGTCTAATCAGTTTAATGCGACTTCTGATCGAACGAAGCATGATGAAAGGCTACATTGTGTCAAGCCTGAAATTCTGCCTTCTGATTTCAGTGGCAGTGTATCCTACTAATGATGTGCAGTACCTTTTTGTTTTCCTTCAAACACATGGACAAAATGTCTTCATAAAGGTTTTGGCGCATTTATGAAACAAGGAGTAAGACGATGCAACGCAAGGCTTCAATTTTTTGAAGGTGCTCATCATAACATCCCAATATCTTATAACCTGAAAAGTCTCCTCACTTCTATTTTTTTATTTTATTGTTTTGCGTTCCTTTTTGGAGGTTTCGTTTCAGATTTCATATCCATTTGCTTAGACCTAAGGAAATCAATTCGTTGGTTGAGTTCTCGCGGATGTTAGTGGAGTTTTTAACTGTCGCTGTGTTCAGTCGATTCTGTCCCTGCAGATCGTGTTGAACCTCGGTTTGTTTAGATGATCGTAATAACATTCTTCGGACAATCAAATCCTCAAAGCTAAAGAATCGATTACTCGTCATTGAACTATTGTAATGAAATTAACATTTTCTGTCTTTTGTATTCAATTGTAGGCGCACATTTTTTCCAATCCTTCTTAATGGTTGTTGTTACAGCGAAAGAGCTGTGCTGTGCGCACAGCTGTTGAGGTTTTCCTGAATGCATTTTGGAAGGTCCGGAGAGAAAGAAGACTGTTGTTGCGTTCATTCTCGTCAACGTCACGCGGAATGGGGAATCTGGAGGTGATGTTCACCTATCCGGATGACATGATGTCAACGATGAATGAGGACCTCACAGGATCTTTAGTTGGTTGGAAGCGGACCTTTTGTAATGCTGCGATCCCTCTTCTGAGGTTATTAGTTGAATGACTTTGTAAATATCGCTTCTTTAAGGTTAATTTTCTGCTAAGATGAGACGGCTTCAAGATGCTTCATCAATGTTGGTAAACGTCTAGTCCCAGTAGCGCCTTGTTCTTTTCATATGGAAGGGTTAAAAATTGTCGCAAATGCTCTAGTCTTCTGAATGCTGTATTTTCCATGTAACATAGGTAATTTGTCTGAAGAATGTTCTTGCAGCTCCCGTCCGAATTTGGCCTTTCTTTTTGTCATGCGGTCTATGGCTTTGCGCTCTCTCAAATTGGATATGAAATTATATATTACTGCATTGTTGGAATGGACAAGCCGAGGTTATGCTGCTTGATACAGCTTTATAGCAGGTAAATCTTTTCAATGAAGGGGAAATAGAAGGCTTTCAAAAAACGATTTAAGATACAGCCATTTCATTTTCGAATGTCAATTCTCCATAGGTATTGAATGCTCTGAACTGTGATGGCTACATATTTTAGGGGCCATTATTCTCGACGTGTTTTGTTCTCATGTATGTGGACAGGAGGGAGAGACTCCTCGGAAGAAGGATGTGTCATTCGTGGCTCTGAACGGCGAAGAATTGAAGAACAGAAGTGAGTTGTACTAGTATCTGAAGTCTCATCTGGGAACGGCAATTGCAAGAGACTTCGAGTGGTGCATTCCAGTTTGGTTAGCTTCTTGTGTGTCAACAGTCCAATCGCTCTTCATATGACTACTTACTGATGCTTTACTAGAATAATGTGTTCTCCAGTCGCTCATTTTTCCCTCGTACTAGTCAATTGCTTTGAGTGCACTTCATTGAGAGAGACATTTTGCATGCTCTAGTCTGAATGGTTATTGTACGGTGTTTGTGTTGTTGCGTCATGAAGCAGCGACCTGAAATGGGAGACGAAGAAGGTCTTCAAGATTTAATCTAGAGCCCCAATCATTAAGTGAAGCCATTGACAACAAGATGCAGCCAGAAGAGCCTCCACTCAGACGGGCACGAAAATGTATTGACAATGGAACTTCGAACAAAGACGAGCATGAGTGTTTTATGGGAGTGTTGTCTGGTTTTCTTGTGAGGATCTCAGGTGAGCGGTCTTAGTTCCCCTTTGGAGCATGGTGGGATTGAATGATGAAGTTCTAGTGCATGCTACAGATGTAGCTTGCCTATTATTACTAAACTGAAGTAAAGTGTTTTGTAAATATGCAGTCTACCAGTTGAAGTGGACGACGACACTGCCAAGAAATCCATGCTGGAGGACCGCTCAGCAACCCGACCTCTGTACATGAATGGCGATGCTAGTAGGAATCACAAACCCGTTGATGTGGATTTAAACAAGGTAGACACATCGGCAGACAAAGAAACCAAAAGGGTCGTCAGCTAAAAAATTGACTACGAATGCTGAGGAAAAGAAGCTTAACGGATAAGACCTCTTGAAGATTCAAGAGGTATAACATCCAGAGCTAGGAGGACTTCATGCTCTCATTGAAGCAGTCCCAGAGCCTCAGGTGGACACAGTCTTAATGATTCCAGAGGCAATTCTGGGAATTGTGTTGCGCCCTCAGTTATTTGGCATTAGCTCTACCTCAACTGCTACTGTTTTGATTTCTATTTACTACCAACTTTTTTGTGAGAAGGATACAGCGAACCTGTGAGTTCTAGATGTCTGCAAAGAGAGTATTTTCTATGTGGATTGACTGAGGCTACAGTGTTTCAAGATGTATAATCAAAATAGTGCAGAAAGTACGGAGAGGGGGGGAGGAGGGAGAGAGTGAAGGATCTCCTTATTTTTTTTTGTGTGAAGGAAGAGGATGGAGAAGGCTCGTCGAAGGCAACTCCCTTGAGATCTGTTAGTGATGCTCAGAAATTGCTACTGACAAGTCCCTGCTCTTGGGACCCCAGTGCTAAAGTTGGCGTATTGCTGTGCATTTGATATTGTATGACAGATGGTCTTTGACTCGTACTGGGGCTGTTTCATTTTCGACCTTCTTCCATCCATTTTAACCTCCTGTTACTGTAAATTATTCCTTGTCTGTTTCATTCTTCTTGAAGCACTTACCCCTTCAACTGTTTCTGGAAGTTGCAATTCCGATCAGGAATAATTTGTTTCTTATCCATTTTAGATTTCAGGAACTGTGAAGCTCAAACCTTTTCATAATTACTCACTTAATGGATGTTACCTTTCGATGTCCTGGACTTTTCCTTCATAATTCTTCTGAGGCTACATTTTTTTTACTTGTTTCTTTCTCTTCCTAATCATCTGCAACTGTAGCTAAAACTTGTTTCTACGAGTTGTTTGCTGCATATATCTACGTATTTATCGATGTGATGAGTAACTTTATGTGCTACCTGAAACTGGTGCATGGTCATGGTTTGAGAACCATAGTTAGCGGGGATTTTAGTGACCATTACTGGCTAACAGTTGTTTCTACGCTTCGCAGGAGGTGCTCAGATTCAGGTTGTGAAGAAAGCTTTACATTTATCCGTATTGCCATCATCAGTTGTCTGCAGATATGTTGAACAAGAGAAAGTGATAGGCTTCTGTAAATCATCTATTCATCAACAAGTCCCAGGAAGCATGTATGTTTGTAAAAATCCCGGGAACAGGAAAATAGTTGACCATCGAACAAGTGAAGTTGCTATATGTATCGGGGGTTGCTGAACAATGGTTCCTCATGTGGTATTCTCTCAGAGTTGTTTTGATTTTCTTCTGAATCTGCCATCAGAACTATTAATGAGGGTCCAAAATAGTCCCTCACAACTCAATTGGCAAACAATATTTTGTGATATATCAAAACTAACTGAAATGCTGTTGTGTAGGCCAACTTGCCTTCTCTATATATCGTATAAATTAGTCGCACTACTTCGACGGCTCAGCGAAAAATCTATAATTTTCGGTAAGGATAACATGACACAGTATGTTGAGGACATAGTATGTTGAGATTTCGGCTCTGAAATGGCACTTTTTTTTCTCATATCAATACCTTTTCTGGACCTGTGGATTGGCCATAACCAGATTATATGGGAGCACTTGTTTCTCAACACTGTTTTTTCCAAGGTAATTTTATAAATTCTGTGTCTAGATAGATCACCATGAGTCAAGTTTGTGCGCATTAGAATCTCAAGTGAATAGAAGACAACTATGCGCAAGAAGTGCAAGTGCTATACTAGTGCTATTGTAACGTTCTAAGCAGCGGGTTTTATTCTAGTGATTTCATGAATCACAGGATTTCATGTATTTCATTTATTGTTGTTATTCTGTTCAGGTGCTGCAAGACTTGAAGTCCAAAGAATCGTCGGACGATACTGCAAAATCTTGGTCTAAGTCCTTCAGAGAATTGAAACACAGAGTGTGCGACACATGTCGGAGATCCGCTGGGTCAACAAAACGTATGCTATGAAATTTGATTTACTTCTCTGATTGTCAACAATTTACTAGACATTGACTTCCTTATAATGTCGTTGTCACTTAGTTAGCTGTGGGTGGATTGAAGAGAAGCTAGAGTCCCATTGTGAGGACTACGCTTGTTTACCGATACTGCTACATTCTTGTTCATTGTGCTAGCTGAAGTTGCACTTGTATAGTGAAGCTTAATTATTGGTGTTATGAAAGGTTGATGATTATGGATGAGATGGACTACCGAATTACAAAATATCAAGAACTGCTGCATGACTTGTTTGAATTTCCTACCTATCCAAATTCATGTTCAATATTCAGAGGTAAGAGACATTACTAAACCGAAACATATGAGGCTTAGTGAAATGATCACTATGCAACATCTTCTGTGTAAGTCGTCCGTAATTTTCTTTCATCGATTAGGTCTATCATAATTACTTGCTCTTGGAACCTTGCATCCCTAAATTATTGATCGTCAGTTCTGTTATTTGTGTACAGGTGTAGCAAATGCTATTGACCTTATACATCGGTTCCTACCGAAGTTGCATTCAATGAATCATGAGGAACTCAATCATTGGAGCTACCTACTGGTCTAGTAAGTGGATTTCATCAATATGTATGAAGAGGTCAAGGCAAGGAGGTATAGACTTGACTGGTGAACTCGCTCAGCTGAACATAGTGACGGTATAGGCCTGAAACTGCCCAGTTTTGTTCGCCTAGAAATTTTTACGAAATAACTGAAGCACAATTCTAGTTACATGTTCTAAATGCAAACGGTTTTAAGTTTCATAGGGTCAAAATCAATGGTTTCACCTTTTTGACTGAAAATTCTGTCCTCGATGGTCCGTGATCTCGATATTTCATATTTTTTAATACAGCATCGATTTCATAGCTTCTGTATATAGTATGATGCTTGAACACGTCAGACTCTTACATGGCCCGAAGAAACAGTGTGTGTACTTCAAGTTGAATAATGAAGCATCATTCTTCAGAATGTTACTCAGCACATACATTGGGTGACGAGCAATTTCTTAGCCGCATGAGGGAAACAGTGAAGGTTAGTGTATCGAAGGTTCACGGTTCTTTTCAACAGACCATGAGGTGAACTTTGTAATTATCGATCCCCACACATATAGATAATGTGTTTGTCCTTTCTGTCAAGTGAGGATGTTCATGTTTCTCGAAGTGTTGGCTATATGAGAGGCAGGATGTCCACTGGAAGGTTCGACTGGGGCGAACTCTCTATTTCCAGCTCTACCGTAACAGCTGTTGCGCACTCGTGAACGCACCAGAATTTGCAAACTCCAAACCTGTGCAGCGCGCAAGAATTGAAGACTCTAGCTGCTCATCAACTGAACCGGAAGCTTGCTGCTGAGTCAGAATTTGTTTTACGTAGATGTCAATGTCAACAAGGTTGAGAACCTACCAGAACATGATATTGCAGAAGAAGCGACGTGTCCATGTCTATAGAGTTTGACGTGCACAAGCATATGCATGTTAAATTCTAATGCAAAATGAAGTTTGTGGCCTTGGATTCCCATGTTCTTAAAGTGAAAGCATGAAACATGTTCCACATTCGGCATGTCCGGTTTGACAATGTAGAAAACTCTTCCTGACGTGAAAGAGCATGCCCTGTGTCTGATCTTGTGGAACATGACGAAGTTCACTGGAGCATATTCTTTGAAGCTCAAAGACGTCATGGTGGACTACCGGTTCAATAATGCCACAATCGAAGCATGCTGCCGACTATGTACAATGAGGTCACACGTATTCAATGACATGTCGAGGTAGACGTCACAAGGAACGTGCGTCTGGAAACTAGAGGTGCATGTGCTGTTCGTTTAAACATCGGCCCGCTCCCCACAGTACCATTAAACATGCCAGAGCATACTGTGGAAGACGTCTATGCGAGCGGCTGTCTGGGAATGATGTTGCATCACTTCGTCTATGAAACAGCAACCTTCTCCGCAGTATACTAGGTAACACGACAGCAGTTGCTTGCATAGACATGCTTATGAACAAGGTGTGTAACAGGGGGTTGGTAAAACAAGCGCACTGCACCGTCTAACAGGACATTCTGTAGTTAAAGGAGAGCACGGAAAAACATCTTGCACGAACCCTTGAAATGTTTTTTGACATCTGAGGACGTCTATGACGACGCACCAAATAACAAGTGTGAATTTGATTGAACGTCTAATTACAAGCAGCATATGCATGCTCGGTTTCACTCCGCCACTGCCACGTATGCGACTATGAAACATCGTTTTCATTGAGCCCGCAAAAAAATTCCAAGCGAAAAAAAAAAAAAAAAAAAAAATTTAATTCTCTGCCCTGCATGCTGACCTGGCGGCGACGTGGCAGACAGATGGCAGCCGGACTTCTGCTTCCAGCACTGCGTTCACAGAGATGTTTTCATGAAACATCTCTCGATTTCCACACGTTTCATAAAATTTCCATGCATTTTTTGCTGATCAATTGGAACGCATTTTTGTGGACATTACAGTTGACAACGCAAATACACTAAAGAACGTCATCCATTGTTTATTGGTGACATCCTAAAAAATCTGGTTTCCTTATAGTGTTAATTCAATAGGTAAGATTGATATTTCATTAAAATGGTGGTATTCCCGTTTTGAAAGTTGACAAAGTAATGGAATACCGCCAATTTAAAGAAACTGACGTTGGAGGTATTCACTTTTCATGGAATTGTAGCCTCGTCGGATCCCATCGTTGTTAATTCAATAGGTAAGACTGATATTTCATTAAAATGGTGGTATTCTACAAACTTGGCACTTTCATGTTTAAGACCATGCTATGTGAAATCTATACGAGTCCTAGAAATGAATGAAAAAATGGTGTATGGAGTACAACCATTTTAACAAAATTTTCCATGAAGTCTTTGCACTCAATGTACTCTCTTAATCGTGAAGTGCTCTAACATCCAACATGGAGGGCTTTAAGGCTCATTCATCCAATGTAATACTTGAATCTAGAAAAGACAACCTTCCTTAATGACCAAATTCATGGAATTTCAGTATTGAAATGATATTTCTGTACAAAGATATGAGAAAAAATGTGCGGCAAAAATTGAAGAATGGATTGAGGCGTTTAGGGGTTAATGGCTTGCAAAGGCTTGCTGCCAGAGGTGGCTTTGGAGCCGATTCTTCGCCAGCCCTGCATTCACTTGAAAGTGACGAACTGCATTCACTTGAGTAATAAATCACCATGGCACAGGCACATGGTCCTGCATGCTTACTCAGAAGTCAGAAATTGACATTTGATGATCCTGTGTAGACTAATCGATGGCCATATTTGTCAAAATGCCGTTATTCGAAGCTCGAGACTGTAGATACATGCCTGCCCAGAGCTTTGACTTCTAGCGAGGATTCTAGCTCCGGCATAGATTTTACAGCAGATCCTGCGTCCAACTGAAATCCGCCGAGTTGAATTATTTGGATGAGGTTGCAACAAGAGCTGTGGATGATTGCGAGCCAGTGCGAACTCAGAGAACTTCAAACCTGAGTGTGTATATGGTCGATCGTGAGACAGTACGCATGCACGTCAATCGCTTCAGTGAGTACGTACAGAGCTACAGACAGAGAAGATCCTAAACCTGAAATGTGAATCCTTTCTCCGCTGCATCCGCGGCAAGCTGCGCGCGCGCGGACGGCTCCTGGGAAGTGTACGCGCCGGCCTAAACCGCGGGCGACATCAACACCACCGAATGCTACATCGCCTTGAAGGCTTTCCGAGTGAGCGCCCTTGAGCCCAACATGGTCGCCACGAAAGACAGGATCCTGTCGCACGGTGGGATTTCGCACAATTTTCGCATGTTCACCAAGCTTTGGCTGGCCATGGTGGGCGAGTGGTCCTGGGACGACGTACCGTGCTTATCTCCCGGGCTCATTTTCCTGCCGCAGTGGGCACCCATCAGCAGCATCTACCATGTCAGCTCCATCCTCGTGCCCTCACTTGTGATCTCCTCGCGCCGCCTGGTGCGTCCCCTCCCCCTTGACTGCGCCTGCCGCGAGCTTCATGACGAGTCCACGCAGGATGCAGTTCCTGTGCCTGCTGCAGCGAGCGCCACCATGAAGGACCGATTCTTCCGCCACTTCGATAAAGTGTTGAAATGGTATGCGAAGCACAGCCCTGTCAAACCCGGTCATGAAACGGTCATCGACAATTGCATGCATGGCTAGCTTGGATTCTGAAGCGGCAGGACGTGGATGCGCTCACACCAGCGTGGTTGTTATCTCTGGTCGCGTTGGGCGCACAGGAGTATGACCTCCAGCTCGCATCCCTTTCTCCAGAGGGCACTCCGTCCCTTAGTTTCGACTCCGAAGAGCAAGCTACGAAAACTGACAACGGCATAAGCATCGTCCAACCGGGCACTTCCCCGACGTGGGACACAGTTCGCGCGCTCAGTCCAGTA
Organism: Pseudisothecium myosuroides; assembly: GCA_951799445.1. Classification (NCBI taxonomy): domain Eukaryota; kingdom Viridiplantae; phylum Streptophyta; class Bryopsida; order Hypnales; family Lembophyllaceae; genus Pseudisothecium; species Pseudisothecium myosuroides. The sequence goes on along the minus strand of OX637290.1, from coordinate 19,007,125 downwards.
CCTTCTCTCCAAGGAGGTTCGCAAGCGCGGCGATTGGGGCCTCAAGGCGCTTTCCAGTGTCGTACCAAGTGGCTGGTACTTCTACCACGAGAATGAGCTCTACCCGGATGTAGATGATACGGCGGTGGCCATGATGGTGCTCGCGCGCTCCCCTCTCGCGGCTTCCCGGACCCAAATGGCAAAGTGGTGGCGGATCGTGGCCTGGGCTAGGTAGCGGCCATGGTCTGCCACGACGGCGGCTGGGGCACGTTCGACAAAGTCAGCACGTCGAGGTTCGTCACCTCCATTCTCTTCAGCGACTTCGGGGAGACTCTCGATTCGCCGTCCGTGGACGTGACGCCGCACGTCGTGAAGGCGCTGAGCTGCCTAGGGCAAACCATGAAGGACCCATTAATGAAGAAGGCGGTGCGTTACTGACGCGCCGAGCAGGAGGACGAAGGCAGCTGGCTCGGCCGCTGGGGTCTGAACCACCTCTACGGCGTGGGTGCCGTGCCGCAGGCGCTTCAAGCCGTCGGGGAGAATATGAACTATGTGCACAAGGCCTGTTGTTGGCTGGAGGCTCATCAGAACGACGACGGCGGCGGCTGGGACGTGCGTGTCGAACATGTATATCACGTTGTACGGCGTCGGAACCAACACGGCCTCCCAGACCCGGTGGGCGCTCGTGGGGCTCCTCGCGGCGGTGAGCTCTAGCCATGCAATTCTCTAAGTAAACGTCTCGAAGTATCACAATGCGATTCGCAAGGGCGTGAAGTATCTCATGAACTTACAAACAGGCCCGAGATCCTGGAGTAACGGCGGCCACTTCACGGGCGTGGGCTTCCCCTTGTACACGCATGGCTCCCTCATCGATCTGCACACTACGAGCTCCAAGCTGCCGGAAGGGACGGAGCTCAATCGTGCATTCATGCTGCTATACCACATGTACTAGCCCTACTTCCCGCTCACGGCTTTGGGACGCGCCCACGAGTACTTTGATCAGTTGAAGCTCGATTTCGGTGAATTAGTCAGGCACGTGACCAGTTGAGACACAGAAATAAAAATACTGCAACCCATTGGTACGGACAAGAAGTACGAGTCTCTTTGTTCAGGTCCCTGCTCAATGCTGTGCGGGTGACACCAATGACAGATTCCTTGCCAGCTTCTCTGTACATTCCTTGAAATCAAAGCTTCGGTTGACAAAGTTCGGGACTAATTTGTTTGTTTATAATGCTTGTTTGCATGAAGGTGCTTCTAGATGCAATTGGAAGCTCATTTCTAGCAGAGAAGGAACACGATTTCTAAAGACTGATGCAGGTTTATATCTTTTCGGTTTTAGGAAACAGCGGGAAAGGAAAGCCCAATGACCCCAACACAACTCAAGCAATTCCATTTCCCTACAACACAGATCTGAAACTGAAACCTCGTCCGAGAGCTTTGGATTGATAAATTTGTCCCTCCTATATTTGAGCAAACCTTGTCATTATATATAGGTTGCCCAAAAGTCCCAATCAAAAGTCATTTATTTAAAATTAGGATACCTTGGCTTTTTTTTATTTATGAGATTTTGGCGTCTTCTCTTTAGTGCCTGAATTTCCTCGTGGATCAGGCCCTCAGGCCTCAGCCTCTCAGGTACGGTTCTGGTCTTGCGGAGGCTGGCTTTGTTTTTGAAAGAATATTTGTCCCATATTGCTACAGTGCTCCTGGCATTGGCAGCTCAGACGACGCCATAAACTGAACCAACTCAACAGAATGCAAAGAGCCTGCTTCGTACTTGCGCAGCAATGTCGTCAGGTAAGTGTTGGAATGCATTTATAGAACATTGTAGAATGTACAAGAAGTAGCTATCACCTGGAGGAATTGCGTTGCACAAAATACGGAGTATTGTGAGTATTGCAGTTTTGAATGAATACTTTGTTGTGTGCCGAATAGGGAATTTTGTTAAAATGGCTCCATTCCGCAACTTCGGCACATTAGAGAAATTTTGGACTCTCCCGAGGGCTACTAGGGTTTGACAAGCTAGTCTAATTCGGGAGCCGTATCGAGCTTGGACGGAATCTTTGACAAAAAAGCAGATTCACCTTGTGTGAATATTAGGACTGACAAAAGTATATCTCCATTTCTTATTCTGCAATTGTCAAAGGAGGGTACATGTGTTGCTTTTGTTTAACTGTGATTGACAAATCATGAATCAACAAATTCAGAGTATACCAACAATGAGCAGTAATAAGGGGGAAGTTGCTTCGTGATCAAAATAAAATCTAATTTGGGATCCTTTGTAGCACTTTTTAGCAACCTTTTAGAGAGTCTAGATTTTCTCTAATGCTTTTATTGTTTAGACTGTGCGATTTGAAATCTATACCTATCCTAAATAGCACTTTTATGATTTAGGCCGCGTAGTCTGAAAATGGCATATGGAATGGCACCATTTTAATGAAATTCCCTACATAGATAGATGTTTTTAGGCAATTGCCAATACTAACATAGAGGTATTGCAATTCATATAGGAAGTCACAGGTGTTGAACAAAGAATGTCAATTTCATGAAATTGGCATATTCCACGACTTTGGCACTTTTTAGGCCCAAAATGTATTTGTAAACATGTCCTAGTATTTAGAACATTGTGTTACAAAAGTAGATTTGGGTCACAACTTTTGGCTCCAACAAATATTTCGTTAAAATGGCAATATTCCACAAACTTGGCACTTTTAGGTTTAGACCATGTGGTTTGAAATGTAAACTGATCCTTGATTTTAGACCATGTGGTTTGAAATCTATTCTAGTCCTAGAAATTGAATGGAAAAATGGCGGAAGAATATCGCCATTTTAACGAAATATCTGTTCTCCAAAATTGAACACTTTTAACCTTTGAACACCGAGCTCGTGACTATGGAAATCATCCCTATTGGCATTGAATGACATCTTCTTTGAAAAAACCAAAAGTACTCATTGGAGGTCAAACTACTATTCATGATCTTCCCTTTCCACACAAAATTTGAAGGATGAATAGTTGCACATTTGCAATTCTATCCTATACAGGAGATTCTCTTGTTATTCATCTGCCGAAAACGTTTGCCTTGACATTTAAGGGTTAACAAAATTGGCAATAAATGAATTAAGTTTGAAGTGATATTGTTAACGGGATAAGTAACTGGCATGGTAATGGAGTGGGTGAGGTGAGGGACCACAATAATATCTTAGAATACCTTGTGAGCAGGGTCATAGTAGCAAAATTTTGCACTGACTCACTGAGAGTAAATTAACATGTCACAAACTACTCACAATGGTTTTAAATGGTCAAAATGTAGATTAAAAACTCTGGAACTCTGGAAGGAGCGGGAGAATAAATAAATTCCTGCTGCTGATCGATGACACACGGTACCTGTCGAAGGATCAACCCCAAATGAATGGACGAAGTAAGTGTTGCACTAATAGCCTCAGTAAATTTCAAGGAAAACCTGAACTGGGCGACAGGGCGGCCTTCATTTGTGTCCTCTCACTTATCTGCAATCACAGGGATCAATTATCCTGGTTTCCGTCCCTTACCGACGGAAATATCTGATGTTTTAGCACGCACTAGTAAAAGCGGTAAACAGGGAGAGTTTGTGCCACTGAATTCCCTTATCGTAGTGGAAACAGACCTAAAAAAGATTGCAATCGTAAACCTGGCAATCGTAATCCAGGAACCAAAGACAACCTCTCTGTGAATGGCAGACCATCTCAAAAGCAAGGCCCTGTCAACAGCCATCACAATGTGAATTGAACATAACAATGGCACCTTGTGAAGCATGAACTGGAGGTCCGAGTTCACAGACTCAAACCCAGGGTCCCAGGTGCATCAGAGATCGAAACTGTATAATCAGATCAAACTTATTACATAGTGTCTGGATTTAAATAGCAATTGAAAGAACAATTCAAGTAATGTCGGCAAACGCAGAGACAGCAAATCTAGTTCTACAATCTCCGTAGAATGTATCCTGAAGCAGCTGCTCTTTCATCAAGACGACATTCTAATCTCTATTTCAGTTCCTAAGAATATGATATTGTACACGCACATCTGTCGGGTCATACACAGCTAGACTACGCAAGCTATCGGTCCTCTCTCACAACCGAAGTTTGCTGATTTCTATTCTAGACAGGTCTATCAAATTCCCAAACTGTCTCGAGGGTCCCGGACTCCTGCTAGTGAGAAACCCATCCACGGACGCCCGACCTCGCATGACGGGGGAATAATGTCGCCCCGAGCTATGCTTCGACGCAGAGCTGTGTCTTCCCCTAGAAACTGCAACCGGCTCCAGAAACATTTCATCACACGCAGGCTCACACGGAGGCTCATGCCAAGCCGACTCCCGAGGGCCATTGAGCCTGGACGACGACGCGGAACTCGACTGTCGTCCCAATCCTGTCGGTGAATCCACACCCTGTCGAGCAGAGGGATGCGGACCATCGCTCAACGTCCTCGCCATGTGGGCTTCTTCACAGCTCCGAAGCTCAGCAGTATCCTCCGCGTCCATAATGGAAAGAAGCATGTTGGCCATGATCTGCGTGTTGGAGTGCTTGTCGACGAACGAACGGCGACCGCGGCCCGGGACTGTCGTTGACACGAATGATGATGAACCTGAAGAGGAGGACTGAGCGGAAGAACTGGGGCAACGAGAACTGGCGCCCGAGCTGGTGCCCGAGTTGGGGTCCGAGCTGGTGGCTATGGAGGCGGATGCAGGTGAAGGAGCTGCAATAACGTTACATTTTTTTTCATGGTAAGCGAAGAGCCAACACCTCGGCATGCGGTACGCCCAGGGAGTACTGTATTACTAAGATTCACGGCCACAGTTAGCTAGCTGCACAGAGCCACGCTCAGTCGGTACGTACGACTCCGGAAAGCGTTCGTGGAAACTGTGAATGCAGAATGGTAGCACAAATGATGCGAGCACGGAAGTAATCAGAAGAGAATGACGGTTTACGATACGTGAGGCTAAAAATCGAATGAAGTAAACTGCATGGAGGTATGAGTGTAGTTCCAGGAAACAGAAGTTTGGGGAAGAAGAAGGAGGTCGGCGTAGAGTACCTTGCAGCTAGCTACTAATGCAGTACTGATGGTCATATATTCTTTAGAATATCGTGTTCATTCAGAGCGCCAAACTCGTGCCGTCCAAGTGCTCAAAAAGCTCTCAAAACCAGGCCAGGTGTGGATGTGAGGTTGCGACTGCAAGCTGCGCCAATTTCAGTGAAATCCGCCGCCATCTTCCCTCACTTGCGAATGTGAGGCGAAGAGTGAGGAATACCGAACGCAGCTTTTTATCCTTCTCCGGAGCCCAAATTTAAACTGGTGGCGTTCGGGCGCTTCATTGGCTGCAATGTCGAAAAAGGAGGAAGCTTTACTCCAGGGTACAAGTCTTTTTTTGGTGAAACTGAGCATGGGCATGCATGTATCTATTATCGAGCGCTCGTTCTGTGATTCAGATCGGTCGACCCTGTTCAGTGTATGTTCTTTCATTAGTACTTGCAGGGGAAGCGTTCGTTTGGTTCCAAAAAACATATCCTGGAGTGCCGTCGACCCACTGATCGATATGGAGGTTGCAACGGGATTGGAGTTTCATATTGACTTCGGAAAGGCAGATATCGCGGATGTCAGAACTTGGGTACTGGCTGGTTCGTTTCTGTATGCAGGCCTGTCTGCATGCCCTAGATTGGCAGTCAGAAACTACTGTAGCTCATCCAGACGGTGGAGCCAGCAGTGCTGATTTATCCTTTGGGTGATGGCGATATATCATCATTTCAATAGAGATTTCATAAAGTGAACGGTCCACTTTGTGGAAGGGATATCAGAGGAAGGTTTAACTGAGAGTAGTACAAAATAAAGATAAGGTAGAAGGTTCAAGAACAGTTCGGGCATTAAGAATGGCCCCTATAAATGGCTGTGAAATGGGCATGAGTTGGTTCTGAAATGGACTACTGTAGTCATTGAATGAACCAAGGAAAAAAGACTTATTAATTGCAAGAGCCAATCACTCTCTTTGCTTTCCCCATTTTTATTTAGGATTGCAAGTGAACCATTTATGAAAGACCTAGGGTCACAAATAGGGACCTATGACCCAACTTGTTTGAAAATTCATAAGTAATTCAAAAATGCTCGGGAAAATACGAAACAACTTGGGTTAGATTCCTCATCAACTTCTCCATGTCTGAAAAATGAGCTAAAAATATTCCCATACAAGGAAATACATGAAAAAGGCAGACCAGCCCTTAAATGGTCGGTTTATGAGCCTTCTACCTTAAGCACCAAACTCCACCAAACTCCATTAGACCAAGTTTGGGTGCTTGGAGGAGGTTTGTCATTTCGTCTTGCATTTTTCTCAAACTTGGGTTCCTCCCTTCTCATTGCACACACTTTATGATTAACCCCTAAAGGCCCAAGGCTTTTTTTCTGCCAAAAAACCATCAAAACTGCCATTCCCGGGTACGCAACTCCCATATTATATGGCCCTGATTATAATCACTTATAATGCATTTTAGTCTAATTTCAAGGGATACAATTTGTTTTAATGTAGAAAACTCTTGTAGCCCTTTTAACAAGGAATCCAAAAACGTAATTATATATATGAAATGATATTTCTTTGAGGACAATAATAGCATTAAAAAATTAATTATATGAATTTTTTTAATACATGTATCATAGGACAAGCTACCCAACTTTTGAGCTTTTTAATAAAATTTTAATTTTAATTGGGGGGAACTTTTTGTAAAGAATTTTTAAAACTATGCATAGATGTTTCAATTCTTCGTATATATTGTTAGTTTTTTTCTCATATGTATGCAATTGAACATTTTCTACATTTAATTTTTTTATAATTTGGTCTTTACCCAGATTTTTTATCTTTTTAATTTGATATAATTTTTACAAAAGCCATCCTCTGAGCCGTTTTAATGCCGATGACCCCTGTGTATAATACATGAGTTGCGTACCCGGGCTGCCATTTCTATAGCAAGGAGTAAAAAAATTTGAAAAATGTTTTTTTTCACATCTAACCGTAGGATCTTACACCTAACTAGTATGAGAATGTGTGGAAAAAATTTCAGAATTTTTGACCGCTCAGATTGCAAGATATCTGCGTTTAAAGTGGAAAAAATAAGTATTTCAGCACATTGCGGGACTAGATTTTTTGACTTTAAACATTTTTCACTTAAAATTTTTGCACTACAAAGTTTTGTGCTTCAAATCTTTATAGTGGAGAATTGAGTTGAGAGTCTAGGGGAAAAAAAAATATTCAAAAAAACTTAATTATCATTCCTAAAAAATTTATTAATTAGAAGTAGGTACAAGATAGAAGGAAAATCTAAAACATTAATATATTTTAGATGGAATTAAAATACACTAATCCCAATGGTGAGATTGTTCTAGCAAGTAAACTAAACCATGAAAATATTTTATTTTTTTTAAATTGCAAAAATAGCATTCAGAAATGAATCCTACAAGTTATTTTTTTCAAGAAGATGCTCTAATTGCCCGAAAAACAAGAATGTCCATAACTTTTTCATAACGAATCCAATTGAAATGAATCAAAGCTTTTCAGATAGACAAAAATATAATCTATAAGAAAAAAATATTTAAAAAAAAAAAAAAAATTGCCAAATTTTTCTTGCTGCCCGGACTGCCCAGTTACGAAAAAAAGTAACATATTTGGCCATAACTTTTGACTCCTATTTCCAAATGTCCTGAAATTTATTGCATATTAAAGATATTCCTTGCGCCCACCTTCTATTAAAATTTCAGCTTAAAATATAGAAATCTCTAGTCACACGGACCTGCCCAAAATTTCTATACGGCCAAAAAACGCATGCTGGTCCTTTAGGGGTTAATTCTAAGACAAAAGGCTTTTATTTGTGGGTGATTGCAAGAAACACTTGTCCTTCTTTTTGTCCCTTTGACCTTAGACGGGTGGTTTTTGTTGGAATTTATAGACAATGGTCAATGCTTGAGCTTCCACCACACAAGTAATGTTTGCATAATGATAAGGGCTTCAAATACCCTAGTACAAGGCAATGTAAAGAAGTAGCGAGTAACTACTTTTTAAAAACTAGTCTACTAATTTAAATTTTGCTAACAATGTACTAACTAATGATGAACCGTATAAGGCGGGAACAAGTCGTATGAAGTAGGGGAGTGTAACGGGTCATTGCAAAAAAAAAGACTTATCCTATTTACCAGTCATAATGAGAGTGACTCTCCTTTCAGCTGCTATAAATTTTGAAGCAAAAGTCCAATGAACATGAAATTTTTATTGGAGATGTCTAACTTTATGGTAATCAGATCCCTTATTTTTTAGAAATTAAAAAAATCATTTTATATTTAAAAATCATTTTTGTTAATTTGTCACACCGTAAGGTTTAGGGTTTTTTACTATGTTAGGAGTCCCCAAATTTAATGATCTGGAGCTGAAATTTTCATGATCTATTTACATAGTAGGAAATCATATTCCTACCAAAGGAAATCTAAAAATATATTAGTTTGTGTCCTCCACAAGAGTGCAAACAACACTTCCATTGAGTGCAATTTTTGAACAATGAAGATGGTTCTAAAATCAATCTTTTGGTAAAATCTCATCATTATGAACTCTTTCCAAATGGCCAATTTTTAGTTTCTTTAAAAATTTCTTTTCCTATTTTTTACGAATTAAAATGTGAAATTACAACGCAAATACCTATTTTCTTGAGATTTTGCACTTTTCTAGTTCTCCTACTTAGAGAATGTTTCTATGCTTTTCTTTCCTAGGGTACCTTCTTCTTAAAGATGTATACTTAAAACAAATTTTTTATGGGCCCCGTTGGAAACGCCAACGCTCCCAATGAGGGGAACGCCGCGGCGCAACGGGAACGCGGAGAGCGGGGAACGGGGGGAACGAAACGCGAAACCCTAATTTTTTGTTGAAACTGAAGTAATTTGCTCTCAGAATTGAATTGCGTTGCGTTGCGGACTAGTTTGGACGTGAGATCTGCGTCCGAGCTCGTGACTGTGAAAGTATCGCTAACCAAGGGATATGAGGAGATTTGTGGCGAGATTGGGATGTAGCAGCAGTGTAATCACCCTAATATGATGCGGGACCTCGGGTTGTTTCAAGCGGGGAAGACTACTTCTGGATTATGATGGAGTAATGTGCAGGGGATTTTTAAAGTGCATAGGGATATAAGGGTGGGAATATTTTACGTACTGAGCAGGGAGAGGTGAAGCTGGGAGATTTCGGAGTCGCGGCTCAGCTCACTAGGGCAATGTCAAAACGGAATACGTTCATTGGGACGCCTCATTGGATGGCTCCTGAAAATATACAGAAAAATCGATACAATGGCAAGGTACGCCCTTGTTCTGCATCACCGCACTAGTGTTCTAATCGTTAATAGTGTGCAAATGACGACACAATCCTCGGCCGTTACTGACGTGGTCTTGTAGAATCACTAGTATTTCGACTTGCACCTGCTGATTTTGTTGACTTAAGGGCTAAGTTAATACCCTTGTCTGGACACTCTAAATTCCTGCATTCTCAGTTTTCAAAACTACAGTAACTTTGATCCTTGCTATGAACACATTTGTACTTCTAAGTATAGGGTAGACTACTGATGTCTTACTAAGTACTCATTTCTCTTTCTCTTTAGTCATTTTTGTGTCCAGTGTTGAAAGGGTGTCTACGCATTTGAATGTTTGCAGGTGGATGTGTGGGCTCTTGGCGTTTCAGCAATTGAAATGGCAGGGTTTACCTCCTCGCTCGAACTTGCATCCCATGAGGGTGCTCTTCATGATTTCTGGAGCCCCAGCTCCAATGCTAGAGGACAAGGAGAGATGGTCTTTGATATTTCACGATTACGTTGCTAAGTGTCTGACGAAGGAGCCACGATTATGACCCATGGCCAGTGCCTTGCTTAGTCACAAGTTCATCGAGAAGTTTAAAGGAACTGCGTCATCGATGCTCCCTCAAATCGAGAAGGCCAGGCGGGTCCGAGCTGAAATGGATGCCCAGGCTGCGAACTATCAGCGTGTTCTTATTTATATTGGTCGGATTCCTCACGGATTTTACAAAGACCAGATGAGAGGTATGGGACCTTAAGTGATAGTGCAGATTCAAAGTGTGAATAAGTTTAGGGTTTAGGGTTTCAGGGTTCAAAACAGCCCCTAAACCCTAGAGCTCCGGTTTTCCTAATCATTTTAAAGGTTTAGGCATCGCAATTTTCTCGCTAACAATTTCACTCTTCAAGATTGAGAGTTGTTAACTCTTAAAGGATTAAGGGTTCAGGGCTTCTAACTGTCCAATTTGATTGATCATGTTGTGGACAATATAATTCAGATGGAGCCATATTTTATGTTACCAGAAAGAATCAGTGAAGAACACTGCATGTGTAGTAATAAAATTGGACTAACGATGTCACAATATGGATTATTCAAAATAGTGAAGACTACCGTAGGTCTCTTGGTCCTTTAGGGTTTTCATTTCAGTACAAAGTGTCTTCATTAGTGTCTTAAGCATGATTTTCTGATTTTCTGATTGTTATTTTGCAGATGCATTAACGTCATTGCGGACCGCAAGTCCTGGTGTTTGCCCTAATTATGGATTTATGGAGCAGGTGAATTTATGCACAACCTTGTAATGTAAAAATTGCAATTTGCTTTTCTATGAGACTTTGCTTCTTTCTCTCCCATTGGTAAGAGCCTCCTTACAATGGGGAGCTAAGTGATACATGATGATTTTGAGATTTATCATTTATGTTTGTGGTCTTGCTGCAGTTGGCAATTCTCGAGAACATGGGAAACAAGGTTGATCGAGGCAGCCCTTTCTATAAGAAGTTCAAAGTCGGAGCTCTTGGTAAGGTTCATGTGTACTGTTCTTTGTGTCCTCTCTTTCTTGGTTGTCAAGGACTAAATACATCATGTTTCCCTTCCTGCGACAGGTGTAGTTTTGTCAGTGGTAGTTGTGAACGCATCTTTATTTGAATTTGTTTCCACTTAATTATTTGTACCTGCCCAGACACTGGCAATGTCATGTGTATTCAACCATATTAGTCTTTCATTGTTTATTTGTTTTCACATTCTCAAATGCTTTTCCATTGAATGAAAAAGTTGCAGGTGAATGCTAAAATTTAGAAATATGGTGATAAGTAGTCTCTTTTTGCGATTCACAATGAAGGAGAGGATCAAAACCTTCACACTATCAGCACCTTATATCGAGCTCACATATTCAATTTCCAAATGCTCTTCATATGTAAGACATTTCTTCCTGATTGCACAGATCGACAGAATTTCAAAGCACCAGAATGCATCCACTTTTGTTTGCTTAGAACACTTTACATATTAACTTGCATTCCAATCGGTAACCAAAATTCGAGTTCCTAGCATAACATTCACATTCTTCAGATACTAAACCCTAAACCTTGAAACCTTGCGTCACAAATTATTTGACATTTCTAAGACATTTCTTCCTGTTTCTTGTTTCACAGATCGCTGGCATTTTTCAGCACCAGAATGTTTCTACTCGCATCTGCTTAGAAAATTCTAAAACCTGAATTCCCTTTACCCTGAGAAACCAAAATTCGAGGTCCTAGAATAACCTCCACATTTTTTTAGCTATCAGGCTTTAAACCTTAAACACTGCAACACTACTTTAAACCCTGCTTCAAAATAGGGAGTATTTTTCCACATTGCAGTCGCTTTTCAAAGAAATATATTTAAAGAAGATTGTATTTGCAGTTGTATTCACAAGTTGTTTAAGGTCAATTTTCTTGTAGTGTCTCTTGTGCGATTATCAGTGAGTCGTGTTCATTGAGCGTGAAGACGTAGCTTAACATACTTTGTGGTGACTTTGAGGATGCAGCATGAAAATTGCACTTGTGACTGATAGGAACTTTTAAACTTTTGATGAGATATAGGTTGTGATGCCCACTTTGGGCTGGAAGTGCCTATCGTCTGTGCCACTTGCAGCCTTACTCTTGTTCTACTCCTACCATCGTTCATGAAAGTCCTTGATATTTAGCTTCCAAAGGAGACATAGACAAAGCCTTCAAGATTCTTCAACAGATGACAAAAGTGAATTGTAGCACACTTCCTCCACGAAGATTAGTACAAGGAGGCTTAGATGATAGTGAACATAAGAAGAGACCAGCTTCTGTGGAAATGGTGGATCTCAGTCCCAACAAACCTTCCTAATGAATTAAGTCTTTTAGAAAAACACTCATGTAGGAAAATGTGTATGTTGCAAAAATGACAGGTTCAGATCACATATTTTCCAATTTCACCTCCCTTCTGTTGCCACCCTTGTTGCACCTATGTAGTAATTGTAGTCATTTGGATTTGTTATGAAAAAATTATGGACAATTTTGTTTTTTGGGCAATTAGAGCATCTTCTTGAAAAAATAACTTTTAGGGTTCATTTTTTAATGCAATTTTTACAATTTTTCAAAAAAAGAAGTTCTACATCATTTTGTTTTCTTTCTAGAACTATCTCACCATTGGGATTAGTGCATTTTAATTCTCTCTAAAAGATATTAATAATTTAAGCTTTTCTTCTATCTTGTACATACTTCTATATAACAAATTTTTAAAGAATAAAAATTAAATTTTTATGAATTTTTTTTCCCCGAGACTCTCTGCTCAATTCTCCACCGTAAAGATTTAAAGCTCAAAACTTTGTAGTGCAAAAAATTAAAGTGAAGAAGGTTCACAATCACACAATGTGCTAGAAAACTTGTTTTTTCACTTTAAATGTAGATATCTTGCAATTTCTGTGGTCAAAATTGTTGAAATTTTTTCCACACATTTTTATACTAGTTAGGTGTAAGATCATATGGCTAGATGAAGAAAAAAATAATTTTCAATTTTTTTTACTCTTTGCTATAGAAAAAAAAATTTTGAGTGTTTTTTGGCAGAAAAAAGGCTTTGGTCATTTAGGGGTTAATAAAAAAATTTAATCTTTATGATAAATCCAACCTTCTTCAATATATATTTTTGTAGGTGATTCTCGAGGGCCCACACGTCTTGTTATATTTTTTTTAAATTATTTTTCTAATTATAAAGCCCTCCCGAAAGAAAAAATGAGTATTGAGAAAAACGCTACAAAAAATGGAAGGTCTTTGTTGCAATGACCCTAATACACGGAGATTCTACAGTTTTTTGCTCATAACTTTTGCATTGTATGTTGGTTTTATATGAAATTTGAAATGAATGTATATGTGGTAGTTGTAGACATGTATTGAGTTTGTTTTTTACTTTTCTAAAATTAGTTTATTATTCTAAATAGCCCACTATAGGTGCTAGTGTATTCAAAGATTGTCCTTTGCAATTTTTAGCTTGAAATTTTGTATTCGGCGCTATAAATAGCAAAACCTACCTCCCCTAAATTGGCAAATGTAACATTCAATCAAGGGCTACTTTTAGATAGTAAAAGATTTTTGAAAAACAAAAAAGAGTTAGACAAAGTGAATAAATGTCAATAGTACCTTATTTATGAATCTTGAGTCTTTTGGAGCCATAAAACAAAAAATTGGGCCAAAAAACAAATAAACGCGCAACGTGTGATAGAAAATAGTACTAGGAATGTTTTTTGTATTCACCTATTGTTAGAGTCTTTACTACTTCACCAATTTTTAGGGTATTCTATTTTTTCTATACAAGTATATACTTTGGGATTTTTTTATCCATGTACTTTCAAAAGCTTCTATGTTTATGTTTGAGGAGCTTATATCCCTCATTCTATACATTAAATTAGCTTGGTTTTTTATTATATTTAGGTACCATCTTTTGTTTTGTTTGTTATGGTAAGATCTTTGGAACCATTCATGCTCCAAGTACATTCTTGGTAGCAACGGAAAACTTTTTGCAAAGAGGCGTGTACGGGCTTGGTTTCATGGTATTTTGACTCACGGAGGAAAAGATATTGAATTTCAAAGTTTCTATGAACTAAAAAATTAGAAAATCATATTTTTATTTTTATTTCTTTTTATTTTGTGGCAACGGCTCACAACACACTAGTCACTATGAATTTAACCTACAATGAATTTTTTTTCCCAAAGTTATGCTTGAAAACACTCTAGCATACAAAGTATTATGAAATATAGCACAAATCTTTCTTTCAACAATCCATTTACAAATTCCATCTTATACTTGCATTTAGGGATACTATCGGACTACCAAAAATTAATTAAAAATTCAAATTTAATAAAACAATAAAAATAAAATACAAAAGATTAATATATAATACTAAAAATATTGTACTTTTAAAACATCAGGCTTAAGCCCTCAAGGCCTAAGAAGACAATATGTATCCTCATCAAATTTTCAATGGCAAATTCTTGATAGGGTGAAACAATCTCAATATTGGAGGCCAGAACCCTAACCACCATAACTACCTTGAGTTTGTAACTGGTTGTTGTGGGCTCTTCTCCCTAGGATTAGTTGTTCTCCAGTCCAGTTGGTATGACAAAGTTGTAATACGAAGAGTGTCTTTACTCTTTAGAGTGTACATTGACATGCTCTAAACATTATATGCCAATGAAGCCAATTATTGTACAAAGTTAGAATATTGATATTTTGAAAGAATATTATAGATCAATTCCTATATTTCTAGCATATTGTGGTTCTTGAAGATAAAATTTATTATTATAAATTAACTTGACAATGTAATGTTGTAGCAATATTAGAAGAATTACAAGATTGAGGTAATCATAGATTCAATTTTTTGATTTGAATTCCTTTGCTTAACTGACTTCTATAAGAAAAGTGTTACTAGCAATCCAGAAATTGATTGCTATTTTCTACTTTCAATAAATTTATAAAATTTAGAAAATTCATATAATAATGATCTTCTTCAAAATTCCATATATCATGTTGCCCTAAAACATTTATTATATAGCATTATTATGGTCCATTCATAAGCGAAGGCACGATGGAATATGTCTATGGATGATTCTAAATGAATTATTTATGAAAGCATTATGGATAGTATTTTGTATATAAACTCCTTCTAATCAAGTTTATTGCACTTAAACAATTTAGTTGCCCTATAAAATATACATTGATTTACAAATGTGTACAAATCAACAAACTTCACCCTCTACGTACTAAAGATTCATGATTTTAAGTTGCAAATTGATTGATCATATTGTAGAAATGATAATCTAAATGGAAAATTTTATTATATCATTAGCTTGAGTGAAGAACATTGCATGTATTATTTTTAATAATTTATTATTAAAATAAATAAAAATCCCCACATAAACTCTTCAAAATTGCTTTTAAATTAACATGAGGCCCAATTTGGACTTCTTAGTCATTAAAGGGTAAAAGAAATAGACATCACAAACCTTTATGTATCTACTTTTTGCCTCTCAAATTAATATAATTGAAGCATGAAGGTTCATTTAAGCACATAACTATGTAATTTTTATCTCCATCTACAAGTGTTAATATTCAACTATGGTTTACGATTTTGAAAAGTCATAAGTAATTCCACAATGGTTCAAAAATTATGAAACAACTTTATTTAGATCCAACTTGAATTATGAAAGAGCTAAATTAATTTGCCTACGAGTATTTGAAAGTAGCTTAGCTAGAACTTCAACTCAATCCGTGCAACAATGATTAATCAATTAACAAGGACAAAAAAATTCCAAAAAAATTAGTATAAGTTGAAAAAATAGTCTCATTAAATTTTTATTTAAATTAATTTTATAATTCAAAAATAATAATAATTAGGTAATATTACAATTCACATTAATTTAAAATAGTATGGCTTTAGAAAATTACTACCACATACTCAAATTTTGTGGAATCTCATCTCTATTAAGTCATTAGAAATGGTTAGAAATTATTTTTTAACCTATCAAAGCCTAACTTCTTGAAAAAAGACATTGTAAACAAGTTGTTCCACTTTGATATTTTTTTGTACACCAATGTCCTTGAGATTTTAAATTTTAACCGTACAAAAGTAAAGACTACTTTATTTAGTACTTATAGAATTAATTGTCAAGAACATTGCCCATTTGATTCTTAAATTATAACAATTTTAGTTGATCAACTTATAGGCAAATAATGCATCTTTAAGAGAGTAAAAAAATCTAAGAAGATAAAAAATGCTTATTACTCCTCCCCAACCAAAAATTAAAGCGGAATTTGACACAAGTACATTTATTTTTTAATTTTTTAATTTAAAAAAAAAACTCTCAAATTCATACATATTTTCAAACAAAAGTGACTAAAAAAGCCAAAAGGAACCAAATTGGATCCTAAAAAGTTTAATAAAAGATATGCATCAATTTTCAAAATTCAATGGTTGATATTATCAATATATCTTTTGGAACATCATCAAAACAAATTTCTACCATTCTTTTCACTCAAAACCCTATCCAAAATTTGTGTCCGCTCCCAATTGTATAGTGGGGTCCCAATCAAAATGGCGTTTTCGAAATCGCAGGGAAGGGAATTTCAGATCTGCAAACTTTGACATCCTCCCAAGGGCTCAAAAATGGATCTTTGACCGTGAAATTTTTACCACAGCTTCATCTTTAAGTTAATTATATGTGTGCCAAACTTCAAGGCCAAATGCTTTACAAAAAAAAAGATATTCAAAATCTCCCAACATGTGTAGCCATGAAAAACATTTCACTACTACCAACTTTGACACCCTTCCAAGGACTGAAATTTTTTTTTTTTATACGAAACTTTTGGCATAAGACCATTATATGTTGATTACATGTGTAAAAATTTTCAAGTCCAAAATACCCCCACAAAAATAGATATTCAAAATCTCCCAACATTTGTATTTGTGAAACAATTTCACTACTACCAACTTTGACACTATCCCAAAGGTTGAAAAATTGTTTATTTACCATGAAATTTTTATGATGAAATCATCTCTATGTTAATAACATGTATGCCAAATTTCAAGTTCAAAAGATTCACACAAAAAAAAATATGCCAATTCTACCAACATGTGTAGTTGTGAGGAAAATTTCACTACTACCAACGTTGATACTATCCCAAGGGCTGGAAAAAAACATTTTACAATGAAATTTTTGGCATGAGATCATCTTTATATTGATAAAATGTATGCCAAATTTCAAGGTCAAAAGATTTACCAAAAAAATGATATTCTAATTCTACCAACATGTGTAGTTGTGAGAATGACTTTCTACATCCATGTGAAAGTTTTAACCCAAAAAAATTACACTATCCCAAGGGCTGAAATTGTTTTCCTCACAACTACACATGTTGGTAGATTTGGCATATTTTTTTTTTGTGTGAATCTTTTGAACTTGAAATTTGGCATACATGTTATTAACCCCTAAAGGCCCAAGGCTTTTTTTCTGCCAAAAAACCATCAAAAAAATGAAAAATGTTTTTTTTTCACATCTAATCGTAGGATCTTACACCTAACTAGTATGAAAATGTGTGGGAAAAATTTCAGAATTTTTGACTGCTCAGATTGCAAGATATCTGCGTTTAAAGTGGAAAAAACAAGTATTTCAGCACATTGCGGGACTAGATTTTTTGACTTTAAACATTTTTCACTTAAAATTTTTGCACTACAGAGTTTTGTGCTTCAAATCTTTATAGTGGAGAATTGAGTTGAGAGTCTAGGGAAAAAAAAAATATTCAAAAAAACTTAATTATCATTCCTAAAAAGTTTATTAAGTAGAAGTAGGTACGAGATAGAAGGAAAATCTAAAACATTAATATATTTTAGATGGAATTAAAATACACTAATCCCAATGGTGAGATTGTTCTAGCAAGTAAACTAAACCATGAGAATTTTTTATTTTTTTTAAATTGCAAAAATAGCATTTAGAAATGAATCCTACAAGTTATTTTTTTCAAGAAGATGCTCTAATTGCCCGAAAAACAAGAATGTCCATAACTTTTTCATAACAAATCCAAATGAAATGAATCAAAGCTTTTCAGATAGACAAAAATATAATCTACAAGAAAAAAATATTAAAAAAAAAAATCAAATTTATAATACTGATGCAAGAAAAATCCATTGATATTGTTGCATCTTCAACAATCTTATATTTACCGGTATCACTTAAAGTAAGTAAAAAAAGTAAAAAAAAAATGATTTAGAAAAAAAAATAAGGCCAGTGTATATACCTTTAAAAAGATTGTATTCTAGGAAAATAAAGCACGGAAAAGTTCTCTTACTAGGAAAACTAAAAATATCCAAAATCTCAAGAAAATAGATATTTTGATGTTTGATTGTCGAAAAATGTGGAAAGAAATTAAAAATAAAATCGACCATTTGTAGCCACTCTAAAGAAATCGTTAGTCATCACTCGCCAAAAAAAAAGAACCATCAAAATACTATTTTACATGTTTCAAAATGCAAGCAAAAAAAAGCCTAATTTGTATACCTCTATACAACAAACAATTAATTACTTTTAGAATCCCTTTCAACAATAGCTCTAAGTCTGCTAGAAGACCATTCCTTCAAAAATTTGCTCCAAATTTGTTTTTCTAGGTACTAAATGGTACTACCGTCCCCCCCCCCCCCCCAAATTGGCAAGTGTGACAAACATTGGAGGCTATTTTGGACATTAAAATATATTTGAAATATGCCAAAATATTAGCCAAGTCGTATATTAATCACCAATACCTTATTTATAAATCTTGAGTCATTTGGAGCTAGAATGCAAAAATTATAGCTAAAAAAACAAATGAGCACGCAAAATAGTACATGTGGTTCTTGCAATCACCTTTAAGATCTTTTGAAAAAATTGTTGAAAAGTTTTCATAAAACTTATTGCTCAAGCAGTCGTCTTGTCCATTACATGCAAACCATTTGAAAAGGCTTTAAGAAATTTTTTATTGCCCTACAATAAAAAAGAGATCTTTGAAAAACCTTTCACAATGCTTTTGTAGCTCCCATGTAGGTACAAGAACTTTGCTGCTTTTTTATAGGTGTTTGAAGTTTCTTTTACCACCTTTCGAAAAATGTCCCCCAAACCCCACCTTTCGAGACGTTGGTCTTTGAGAGCTATAAATACTAGCGGGGCACCGTCTCCTCTTCCCTTTCACTTCATTGCTTCTATAGTTGTTAAAAGGTCTCCGAGCCACTTCTTATGGTAGTTCCTAGCTTTTGTGTGTTTTTCTTGTACTTCATCCACTTATAGTTTCCTTCGCTATCTTCTTATCTAAACAAGCCAGAGTAATAGTCACCATGACGACGGCAAGGTAATGCTCTGTGCCCTTGCACATCGTACAAGTTGCAATTGATTGGTTCCTTGCTATACTTTTATTTTTAATTACAAAATAAGGAGAATAGCATCTTGTCCAAATATAGGCTAGAGATTGTTTATGGTTCCACTTTTTTTATTGTAGTTGAATTGATGCGCATAGCACAAGTGAATGGTATATGGATTCTTTTTACTTATTAAGAGTGTCAACTCAAAGAAAGCACGGACTGCACACTTCTAATAGCATTGTTTGTTTCTATGTTGAATGATTTGTAGGAGGTTGTCCATGCTTTTTCTTGTGACCGTGCTTGTAGTAAGCGCTTGCTTTTCAAACGTGGCATACGGCACGGTTCTAGGCAAGACTTTAAGGGCCACCAAATTGCAAGAAGAGTCCGGAGTGGGGACATCCATCTACACCATGATTCCGGCAAATACGATCATAATAATTAATTGTCGGGTCGAAAGTTCGGTTGTTGGGCTTGACCCTTGGTGGTTACAAGCCACCTATAGTGGAAAGACGGGTTGGGTAGCCAATTTTGATGTACAATGCGCTGTTCCTAACTGTGCTAATGCTCCTCATTGCTAAATACCAAGTTGCATTCTCGTTTTGATAGAGTGAATAAGAAGAACTTGATGAGGTAGAAGACCCACCTTCTACTTGGGCTACTTTTGCTAGTCATGTGAACATTTGCATATGGAACAAATAAAATAAAGGAGACTGAAGATCTTCATTGTTTCAAAGTGGATATGTGTTGTACTATTTTGTTGTAACTGTTGTCTTGTTCTACACATTGACTTGTTTCTCTCGACTACCTCTTGTCTATTCATCATTACGGGAAAAATCTTTATTTTATTATGTCCAATATCTATGTGTTAGCTTCAATAAATCACCTATCTTTCCTAAAAAGAATTTTGTGACGCTTCACCACTCTTTCCATGTATTTTTAGTAGTGCCTGTATATATACATATATATTTGAGTGTTTTTTTAAAATTGCTTTTGGTTGTTGTTGGTAACCAAGTCCTCTAGCATCTTTTTGTGCCACTTCACAACTTGCAATGGTTGTTTGGAAATTTGGATGGCCTTCTTTTTCAAAACTAGTTGAAAGTTTTCAAAGATTTTGTTGTTGAACATGACATATGGAGGAACTTTTAGCATCCTCTACGGTACGTTGCTATTTTTTCTAATTGTTTAAAAGTCTTATGGCACCTTGGTGTGAGACTTCATTTTTCTTGCGTTTACTAATGTCATGGCTCTATAACCTCTATTGGAGTGATTCTCGGGGGGGTCACTTAGAGTGTCCATTAGAAAACACGTGCAAACAAAACTTTGGACCCCCTATATTATATCCTAAAATTTAAATAAAATGAAATAAAAAAAATATGACTAGATTTTCCTACTTCAAAAGTTTATGTTTTGAATTATTGATATTTTTATTTGTTAATGATAATTAGTTACAAATTTTTGAAGTAATTAGATACACTGTATAACTGAAAAATAACTTTCACACCCCTATATTATATCCTAAAAAATTGTCTAAAAAATGAACAAAAAATTCCTAAAAATAGCTCTCTATTGAAAGTTCATTTTGAGTTGAGTATTGATGCAATGGTCATCTAAATGTGATCTCTATAAATATTTGAGTTGAAAAACATGCCGTTTTAGGCCATTTTCAACCTCTTGTACAAATCATTTCAACTATTATTTTAGTTTGAAATTTTGGCAATAGAAACCTATAGTCATTATTAAGCAACTCTCAAAATTTTAAGTTGAAATTATAGTTCATTAGAAACCACTTGTTCGCACGTGGTTTGTAGTAAAATACTAGGTGCCCCCCCCGAGGAGTGATTGCAAGAAACACTTGTTGATTGTGTTGTGTTTTCACGGTACTCAAGCTTTCATTTCTAGAATACTTTAAAACTAGAAAAATTACTTTTTAAAATTTTAAAATAAATATGGCCAATGGATACACCTTTAAAAAGATTGTACCCTAGGAAGATAAAGCCTAGAAAACTATTTCTACGCAAGAGAACTAAAAAAGTGCAAAGTCTTTAGAAAATAGGAAAAACAATTTAAATTGTCCATTTGTAACCACTCTACGGAGATGGTCATTCACCAAAAGAACCACCAAAATATATTTTACATGTTTCAAATTGCAAGCAATAAAAAGACCTCTTTGTAGACTTCTATTTAACCTAGAAATAATGATTTTGAAGTCTCTTTGATATATCTCTTATTTTGAAATCTCTTCAAAGATATTTATAAAATAAAACAAAAAGTGTATACCTTCCACATGTGCTTAAAGTGCACATTTGCGCAAGTGTTTCTCAAAGATGCAAATTACGGAATTACACCTTTAAATTACGGAAACAGCTCATTTTTATTATATTTTTTTGAATAATTTTTATTATTTTTCCTAATAGTGAAATATCAATGTTTCCATTTTTTTGGTATTTTTTGTCTCTCTTTTTTGTGCATAAATTTTAGAGATATTTTTTTGTATATATTATTTTAAAAGCTTTATAAATTATCCATTATTTTTTTCATGTTTAAAATTTTTATTCTAAAAGTCACTTAATTCAATGAACTAGATTTCTCTTCAACGACCCTTGTGGAAATTGGTATGATATATGTGTATTGCAGCATGTATTAATTTAATATATTAGTATAAATAGTGTGACTTTGGTAGATAAGTGTCACACTTACAAGTAGTGAAAAGGTGAACCAATGTAGGTCTATAACTCTTTAGGTCAATCATTTCTTCAATTTTTGCATATTTTGTTTGTATCTTTATAAATATATATTACTTACCTCAATTTCATAAAATTTAATCATATAGAAAGTGTGGCTTTTAAAAAGTCAATAATTGATTAATCCCTAAATGTCCAAGGCCTTTTTTGAGCTTCTAAGAATTTGCTCTAAATTGAACAAAAATCCAACATTTTGATAAGTTGTATTAATTTTTTATGAATTGTTAACTGTACAAATTCAAACTAGACATGTTAGAGGTCACATAGGAAAAAAATCCACAACAGTATCACTCTTATGAATTGAAAGATTATAATATTTGATCACAAGGGTGTTAAAACAAAAAAAATCTTTGAATCCTTTTTTCACATGTCACATCTAAAAATTTGGTCACCAAAAAAATATGAGGTTAAAGGGCCTAACATGCATATCCCCAATAAATTTATGGCTTTTCAAAATCTACTCTACAATTTTTTTTAAATGAATTTTTAATGTGATTTTTTCTCCAAGATCTAGATCATTTCCAAGAGCCCTCAATACTATAGAAAGTCAAGATCACAATGTATATCCTTGTACAAAACCTTATAAAGAAAAATCGCAATCAGTCATTTTCAAAATCGAATTTTTGATGCTAAAATTAGATTTCAAAAAGAATTTTATAAAAATAAAGAATTTTAAAAATAGAAACTTCGTTAAGTTTTATTTAACTTCAAAGTATTGACAATACCAAAATTTGATGCCTCAAGCATTTAGGAGTTAATACTCTATATTTCATTCAGATGAATGAGGAATTGGGTCATTACGTGCTTACTGAAAATGCCCCTCAAACCTCTTTGTTCATCGTCTAGAATTGGAATGTTGGAGTGCCAAGGGATTAACCTTGAAGCAAGGGGATATGTTACAAGTGGAAGCTATATATTAAAACTATTTGTTGTGCATTGAGCAATAGCCAACTTAATTAGATTTTTTTTCAAAAAATAAAATTATTTTACTATAATATTTTGTAGTTAGCCTAATTGGCAAAAAAATATTTGTAAATATAGATACCAATGTTTTTTAAACATTATTTTTAAAAAAATTGTATGAAAAAAGAATTAATCTTTTATATTTGAAGAAAATGTCAAATCACAAATTGCAATTTTAATTAATTATTTGGAAAAATATTGAAGTATGATACAATGGAAATGTGTAAAAAAATTGGAAACTTTTACAATATAAATTGTAATATTATAGTATTTGAATTAAAAAAAACACTTTTTTATACCTTGCCTTGACAAGCTTAATCCTTAAAAGTTTTAGTAGAAAAGGAAATGTAGTTATAAAGATTTTGAGACAAAATTAAAGTTATGTCCAGGATATACAATCTTCATATTTGAAATTTTTTTTCCTTCTCATTTCTAACTATTGGCTAATTAGAGGGGGTAATTCATAACCTTGCACAGAAAGCATGAAGCAAGAGTAATCATTGATTATTGAAATCACATTGTTGAAAAGTAGCCAAAAAATAAATTTAACATATATGAGTGTACCTCATCCGACTTTTGTACCTCTCATTGAAAACTCTTAATAACATTTACAACTTACATTGTAGAATCCATACATAACTAATTTTAGACTTCAAAAAATTATGGACATTTTTTGTGATTGAGAATACATTGGCCGGCAGTTGATATTTGTCTATTTAAAAAAAAATCTAGAATGATGATTTTGATCATTTTAAAAATCAAAAGTCTACATTTGAACTATATATTTCAGATTTTCATCATTCTTTGGCAGATGCAATATTAATCATAGACTATAGATTTGTCCATAATTAGTGCATAAATATAATGTAGTTTTTTTGCATAAACCTAGAGATACATTTCTAGTGTTGTTTAATAATATCATAAAAGACACTATTGAACAAGAATAAAACTTGAAATACCCAAGTTTGAGATATAAAAATTTAGCATTGTTAATCTTAAAAAGACCAATTCCATACCATATGGTTAAATATTATTTGTGATCTCAATTTATCCTTGAACTTATATTTAAGATTTCAACCTTAAACCTCTATTATCATGTAATGCCAATCAATGTGAAAATTTAGACTATTATTATTTTAAATAAAAATTATCAATTAAGTAATTTTTATACTAGAAAGTGACAAAAATTGCTAATATAATATAAACTATCCAATTAATTTGAATTTTTTTACAAGGCACAAGTAGTAATGAAGAACAATGTGAAATTTTTTCAAGTAATTATCTTATTTTTTATTATTAGTCCTTTGTAGAGGCTCAAATTTATCTTTAAAAAATGCAGGTAAAACACAAGTTGAGTAAGTTTATAGTAGGCTGGAGAATCAAGTTGAAAATTTTTAGAATAAAATCTAACCAAAGTAAAATATATTTTTTAATTTAAAAATTATTGAATATATGAATCTACTTAATTTACACAAAAATTAAATTACTTGTGGTTTTGATATGGAACTAAATTATCATAATTTTAATGGTGAGATGTTTTAGTAAGCTATATGCACCTTGTGTACCTTCATTGGTTTGAAAATTGTAAAAATTGAGTATGAATTAAACTTTAGATGTATTTTTCTCTTAATGACCCTCAATACAAAATCCTTCATATCTTTTACCTCATTCATAATTATAAAATGAATCAAAACTTTATTTTTATCAACAAATATGTGTCATACTCTTGGAAAGGGCATTCTTTGTGTTTTTTGATAACCACATGCGTCTGAGGGATATAAATAACATTCTTGAATCAAAAAAAATTACAATGTATTTAGTATATTTAAAGAATATTATTTCAAGTGATTTTCACCCCCTTTGATTTACTTATAAAATTTTAAAATTTTGGTTGCAAAATATAGATGATTTTTTTTGGTTTGGACTCATCTAATTTTTGATGATCTATGATTATAGACCTTCTTAATTCACCTTCAAGAATATTTAGATGTCATACTATAAAATTGACAAAAATGTAGTTTGTATATGGAAACTCTACTTTAACATTATGACATGAAAAGACAATTTATGAAATATACACTGTCATGTAGTTAGCTTTAACATATAGTTGATAGAATGAATTGTATTTAAGTTATATGGAGCCAGAATACTAGATTTCAACAATCTAATTTTGTTTTAATTTGGATTTTCTCAACTACAATCAAGTTGAATAGTTTTTCATTTGTTTAAAGCTTTTTCATCCATTTCAACATTTTTTTCCATCCATTTTGATGAGTGAATTATTTTAGTACTTTCAAATGACCATAATTTATAATTTTTCAAAATATTACTTATTTTATTTTTTTATTGCTTTATATTGAAATTAACCTAGATATAGTTACATACAAAGATACTTTGTTGTCCATATCTAATGCTTGGTTGCTACGTGTATAAAAATAGACTTCATTAACTTTATAAAGTTGTTACTTTGCATTTCCAAATTGCTTTGTGGAATCACGAAGTTTGCAATGAGTCTTGTGGAGACCTTTGCGAGTTAATTAGGATTGGGGACCTTTGAATCCAATGCATTGTGTCACTTTGCATTGATGAGACTCTTGATTTTAAGCTTGCCTATGCATTGTAGGTTAATGTACATAGAATTATTTTGTATACAATAGAGTTATTCGTAAAGTCCCCCCTAGTTTGGAGGGGACTTTTTCCGATGGACGACCCAGCAGGCAACTACGACCCCACAAGCGACCACGACCCCGCAGGCAAAGTCCGGACAAAACTTCTTTTTGGTCGATTTGGGTGCGAAAGAAAGTTTGATACCCACTTTCGTATTAACTTTTTGCCCAAAACCTACTTTTTTATAAAACTGCAGGGTTTAAACCCCGGTTTTGGGTACTTTACGAATAATTCTAATGTCATTGTAAAAGCTTGCCTTCCCTTTCTATTATATTATAGAATGTTGTATATTTTCAAAACTTTTAAGATGCTACATTTTAAGACCACTAAACTGATGGAATATTGGTACTACAAGCATAATAATTATAATATTTCCACCTTTGGTACATCAACTCCATTGCAACAAGCAAATATTTTATATGGGACTCTGTCCATCTAATTTTTGAATCCTTATCAGAGAAAGTCCTACTCAAATTTTTACCTATGTAACATTTGCAAATGCAAAGTCTCCTATCCTTTGGTTCAAAAACAACAAACTCTAGTCTTAACATCCAAAGTTGGAGCTTTTGACATTTCAACAACTAGAAATTGCTGTAACGTTGGAAGCATTAAAATGATGAAATTTACGTAATTTGATATTTTTCTAGAAGTTTATTTAGACCTTCAAATCTAAATTGTTAAAGGCTACTTTTTAGAAAAATTTATACTTTAGAATAAGCCAATTTAACAAATGCAACCTTTGTATCAATATCATTCGCCAAAATATAAAAAATGTCAAATGTGTGTTCACTTGGCATTTAATTTTTTTAATTTTTTTAATTTTTTTCATTAGATTCTTTTATCCCTATAACATCAAAGGTTATATATATAAAGCATTTATTCTCTTCATATTCAATGTTTATTGAATTAAAAGCCTTTAGATAGGTGGTGATGGACATTCATTTCTTGAATGCATAAGAAAGTTACCTATTATAAAACGTTAATGGATGCTTATAGATGACTACTACACTTCAATAAATAAAAAAATCAACCAAGAGTACAATTGTTTTTTTTGTTAAAAATTTCACTATATAAATTTGAATACTTCACATTATGCCATATTGATACCCTATTACCCTCATGAAAATCTATGAATGCTTTTAGAAATTCAAATATATTAATATTTTCTAAAATCCATATTTAAAATTCCCTCTTTAATGTAAGCTTCAAAAAGTCGAGGTCATCATTTAGTACAACTCATCTAATTTTATCCTAAACTTGTTTAGCTTTGAAGGAATAACCTTTAAAGGTCTAGGAAGCCTAATTCTTAATGCAATATGGTATATTTTTGTGCTTTTGACACGATTAGTGCAAAGAATGAGGTATTCAATAGTGAAAAAAAATTCTATTTATGCTCATCTGCATCAAATGACATGTGGCACTCCCACTTTGGATCATTTTTGCACTTCCTACATGTCTCAGATGCTACAAAACGGTTACATATTCTATGTATATAGTGCAACATGATAAGCCATGTAGATGTTAACTCTAAAATGTTTGGGACGCTAGAAAATGGCCTTTCAATTACATTTAGCACATCTTGGAGACTAAAAAAAATAATTTTTCATTCCATTTTTGAGGACTTGGTTGAACACCTTTGGAAGACTCAAGGTGGTATTGGAAATCTTCTCTTTGTGGTACTATTGATTTTTCTACATAAGAAGATTCTTGATCCATAGATCACTATGTAGTGTATTTTGTCAACTTTAACCCCTAAAGGACCGGAGGGTTGTCCAGATTTCCAAAATTGCGAAGATCTATTATAAAATGCAACTTAGAAGAATATTTTAATGATGGCTTTCAAACAATAGTTGTAAAATGCTATTTATAGATCACATCCATACGGTTAGATCAACAAAAATACATATTAATATTTTTCAATAAAATTTGAAGCCAGAAATTGGAAATTCCTTCTAAAATCAATTGTAGATTGAATATTTATGATTTTTAAAATATTTTTTTTCCTATAAGTTTAAAATATTGAGTTCTAATTATAGTGATTTTTAAAGATTTTTATTTGATTTTTTGATTCAAATCATTTTTGAAGGGTCATTTTTTGAACTGAAAAAGTTACTTTTTGAGGCTAGACCTCCCGATACCTTTTGAATTGTAGAATGTTTGCAAAGCAAAATCTTCATAATCTGAACCGTACAAATGTTAAAGAACTAATATAAGAATCTTAAACAAAAATTGATGGATGAAAAAACGCATTTCGGTGAGTTTGGGACGTGTTTCCGTTCATTCATTGTTCAAAATCTGCACTCATGGTCCTTTAGGGGTTAAGCTCATTGCTCTTGATGTGAGTTTGAGCCATAGAAATGATCTTCCTTGAATTAAAATCAAACCAATTAAATGAAGCTAATGAATTGTAGTTTGATTAGTTTATGTTCCAGCTTGAAAATTTGAAAAATTCCTAAAATTGAATATATTTCATTGCAATTTGAACTTTGGCCTATAACCTTAGTCTATTGATTTTTCAAATTATAGAAAGACAAGGTATATGCCTTAACTCCATAATATTCTACGCTTTTTTATACTCCCATAAAGAAATTATCAAATTTTTTGAACTAGTTTTGTTTTTTATATGAATTTTATTCAATTTTTATTAAAAAAAATCAAAGTAATTTCAAATTTTCACAAAAATCTATGAATTATAGATAACATGAGATTTCATCTCTAAAAAACAAAATAAAAAAATTTCAAGAATAAATAGTCACATTATAAGAACATATAGAATGTAAGAATTTTGCAATTCATTTATATGGTCTCAAGCCCATCCTTTCAAAGTTAAATTTACATCTAAATGAAAGATTGTAATTGTTAAAATACAAATTCAATGGTGTATGTCTTACCATATTTTTGTACATAATTTGCACACTCATAATTCTAGGAATCAAATACGCTACCAAATGTATAGTAAGGTAACAGGTTCAGAAATCGCCCACCTAAGAGCTGAAACTTAATTGTGGGGAGGTGAAACTTCTCAAAATATTTTTCAGTAAATTTTCTTTGAAAGACAAGAGGAATTGGCATCTAATCCAAGTCATTTCATATTTGTTTGGAGCTTTTTGGAATTAGTTATGAAATTTTGAAGTTGAAGTGGCATAGGGCTCTAAAATCGCCCACCCTCTAAAATGTACACTATTTGTACATCGCTGAAGGCTATGAAATAGTTACATGTATAAGCAATGTACATTTGAATGGGGTGGGCAGTTTTAGAGCCTGTGCGATTTCAGAGCCTGTTACCTTATCTTCTAAGAAGTCTTGCAACCCCATGTCTAGTTCTCAACTAAGTAGTTTGATTACAGAACATATTTATAGTAGATAAATTTAGATATTTGATTGAGATTGTTTGCCTTGGACAAGATGAATCATGTATCTTGTTGTGATTCATTCCACTTTTTTAGAAATCTCTCTCTTTGTTAGAAGTGGTTGATTTTAAAAATACTAAGCTAAGTATAAAGGTACAATGCTAAACTTGAATCATTATAGAAGATCACAGATAGTGGATTTCAACCGGCTTTGGAGATGAGAGGATCAACACTACTATATGCATGATTCTAGTGATTGTTGCTTGCAGACACAGCCTAGAAGTTTTGTGAGAAAAAATTGATGTTTGACTAGGATCTTGTGTATGTGATGTTGTTAGGATTTTTATAAGTAAATTTTGTGAAGTTCTAAATATTATTAGTTAACTTTGTACCATGACATAATGTAAAATTCATTGAATAGCCACTAAATTCTTTTGACCTCAATCCTATTGAGAACACATGAAAGCAAGTCAAAGATTGAGTGCAAAACAAACGTAGACCCTATTTTAAAGACCAAATGTGAACATTAGTGAAGTTGGCATGGGGAGATATACCTCAAGAAAGTATCCAAAAGTTAATTTTTACAATGCCAAATCAAATGGAAGCTATGATAGCAGCTCGAGATGGTAGTACTTGATGGTAGTGGATGTACCACTTTGTTGCAAAGTAATTGCTAGTGAGCAAGACATAATGTAAACTTCATGTTATAGTAGGCTTTTACAATACTGTAGCTTTCTAACGATACCCTATTTGACAAGGTTCGTTCAATTTTTTTTAATACATAAGCTTGTTTTCCTTTGTCTTGAACGTGTATGAAAGAAAGTCACAGAGAGAAAAATATTACCTACATAGTGTGAGTCTTTGTAATATGAAAGATGTGAACAATGATGTTTTCTTAAAAACATATGCAATCAGATCTTAAGAAACCATCACATATATTTTTTAATTAATTATTATGTAAATCAATGAAAAACAAATAAAATAATTCACTAAAAATGAATTTTCTATTTTTGGACATTGAAATTTTATATATTGGTTAAGGTTTCATAAAGGCGTAGATTTAATAGGATATCTTAAAATGGAGTTAAAAAGGAAAAACTTTTGAGGGTTTCATAGTAGGGTTGCAAGACTTCTTGGAGGGAACTTTACACTTCCCAGTTGATGTTACCCCATTGCAGATTCCACCTAGTGAGAGACAAATCTCCTGGCATGTGATTATACAATTCTTCAAAATTCCTTGTCTTGAGATTTAAATTAGTAGATTTCAAAACACATTGGTCCATGAAACTAGGTAGATTTGAATATCAGAGATCTGCAAATTGGAGGGATTTGAAATGAAATCTACATAAAAGGCTGAGTTGAAACTCTGAAATTTACAAATTGTAATCATTTAGAAATTCGAAGTGTACAGAATAACCTGAAATTTGCATACTTAGCAGGCTGACCTGGTAGACTGAAATCTACAAACTGGTTTAAATCTTTCATATATATATAAAACTATCAAAACATACAAAATCCTATACAACCGTACAAAATCACCCTTCTTCAAGGAATTGTTGGAAGATGTGGGTTTTTATACATTGGGGATTGGACATAACCTCGCGAACTGAAAAAATACAATTCGAGTTATTTGGCTTATTTCTCAAAAAAGAATTATTCCTCTTCAGAAATAACTTCATAGTTCATACTTGTTGAATGGAAAAATTCAGTGCAATAGGTTGCAGTTTCACTCGCCTTCCTGGAATTTCAGATCCATACCAGTCACAATTCAGGCGCTTTGGAACACGCCATTTAACGAATATGACCATACCGTTCAATTTCTGGGCTTTCGGAAGATAGAGGTGATAACCAATTAGAGTTGAAATATTTATTGAGTTTCGCGAGTTGTGGTCCAACCATTTCTCTGGCCTGCCTTCTCCCAATCACCGCCTGTGCTAATCTGTGAGAAGTTGACAAACAAATTGCATCAATTTACCACGAAATTGGGAAGAACATGTGCACATGAATTAGTTCAAATTATACCTCAAATATTTAGAAATATGATACTACGTACGTTATTTATGAGTGCACAGTAACTAGATCATTCAACTCATGTACTGATTGATTCACATAGTCATTATTTAGTAAACAACTAGAAAGATGAATATAAATGTTTTCTGAAGTTCTGTAGCAGAGGACAGAAGAGGAGAAAAAAGCTACTTACCTCAGATAGAAGCATGTAAGTTGCAAATGAATGTTGGAGCAACAAACTTTGCGGAAAGCAGTCATCCACCACGTCTTCTGATACCACATCAGCAGGCCATTTTACTAGTCTGGAGTCGGTCAAGTATATGTGGAGCTGCACATCTTCGGGATGGTTGTCCACACTCAGGTACCTGTACATGAATCTCCTCAACGCTGTCAAGAACGCTGCCACAGGAATTCTCTCCACATTTGCGTCTTCCTTCCATGTAGTCTCTGTCTTCACCGAGTCCAAAATCTCTTGAACTAAAGCGGAGGTCAGGGGTGCTCTGCAGACATTCAATGACAGTTCTTTTTAATTTAAAGTACAAAAATCTGAGCCATCTTGCCTGAAATAAAATTCAGAGTTAGCATTCCTAAAGGAAAGAAGAGAAGCGTAAGTTCAACTCCAAAGTGCCAAATGGACAGAAATGGTCGCTTCCTTATCCGAAGGAGTTAAAATAAATCATAAAAGCAGAATAACAAAATATACCAATAAAAAGAAGATACCATGTCCTATATTAGGGAACCTAATAAGATGTTTTGGAATTTACTATAATCAGCTATTAGATTCCAACGTTTATTTTCTATTTTTAATTCAGGTTGACGAGGGGGTCCTATAATTATATTGGGCTGCAAATCAGAATGTAAAGTAACCACGAATCTTCCGCAAAAAGTATTAGATAACAGCAAGATGTTGGTAAAGTAATTACTTGTATTTTTTTCTGACCAGCATTTCGACGCTGCTGCTGGCAGAATCTTCCAGGCCTTCATACAGGCTGACAATGTGCTTGAGGTATATTTTGTCAAAAACTGTACTCGTGCTGATCAGTTCAGCTGAATCGTTACCCAACCATAGCTTGCAATATGAGCTCAGGGGTTGTTGTGAAGGACCTCCGGTTCGTCTCAAAAACCCTAGACACAAGTTCAGCATTTCAAGGAACTGGCCAGCTCCGACCCCTGCCAGTTCGATCTCCCTATGAACAGTCTGTAATGTCTCCGACCTCAAAACCTCCTGTGGGATTGCAGTTGCCACGTCCGCGAGAATGGTGGCATGCCGGTGGAAGGTCTCATGTTTGTAGGGAAATTCCATCCAGTCCTGCATGGGAATGGGACAGTTCATACTAAGTACGCGCATTCACACTTTCCTTTTTTTGCTAAAAGTAGTCCTCACTACTAAGGAATCGAGCTAGAGTGTAGTGGAATTTCTCATATGGTGAGACAGATGATGCTTACGTGCGAGTCATTTGTGAGAACTTACCGCTTCAAGGTGAGCTTTTCCTGTCACTAGAGCTCGAAGGAGATGTTCTTGAATGATAACATTGTCGTAGAGTAATCGTAGGCCACATCCAGAACGAGGATTAGCTATCGCGACCTCCTTCACAACGTTCTCAAGCCACTGCTCGTCGGAATGTACAATGTCTTCAGTCTGCAAAGCAGACAAACCACATTAGATTTCAGTGATTTCAGCATGACAAAAATATTAACATCTTGCTTTGGATGTAAAGATTGCTCGTTAAATGAGAAAAAGTACTTTTATGACAGAAATTCGAGATGATCTGGAATAGGCGTGATGATTGAAATGGTCGATTCATTTCCAGATTCACTTATGGGGTTTTAGCAAGCAAACGAAATTAGTACAGAATAAAAAAGCAGTTGGATCCCAAACCTTGCAGGTTTGAACGCGCACTGTTCGACGAGAGTGCCCATGTGCACTGGTGCCAACAGCGGGGCTAGCATGCGCATCGAGGAAAGTATTTTGAATATTACGAAGGTACTCAAAGAGAGCCACAATATATAGGCCGAGGTCACGGGGCTCCACCAAGCACATTGCTAAAGGAGCATCTTTGTCCATGATCGGTATGCTAAATGTTCTGCACTCGTATCCCGTCACCTTCTCCCTTGTGGTATTCCATGACTTTTGGAAATTTTCAAACTGACGTCCCAGTGCACTAACACACGCCACCACCACATAAGGATCGAGATAGATATATAATTCAGGAAATTTAAAAAGTAGGCAGAAGTATGTTAGTCAGATCAACTGCGTAGATTAGTTCGCTGTAACGTCATGTCAGGCAGTTTCTGACGCAAACTAGCTCTTTCTTTTGAATTGCGACTTACTAGGTTTCCTAGAACACCTCGTTTTTTTTTTCAGGGCTATTACAGTTGGTGTCAAGGAACCCATCGGCAAGAATCATGTGATGGGGTTAACTCAATTTACAAATGAAAAACGCAAGATCAAAGGATTGGAACCTGCAGAAATTTAAGTTAAGGAGTTAGCCACATAGGCTCTCAAATTGGGAGCTAGAATATGCAGTAGTCACCTGGATTCTTTCAGAGCTTCTCTCATGCTCATTGTTGCGGCTTCAGGTCGCGATATCCTAGAACTGAAAACTTCATGCGCGGTGTTGCAGAACAGTACAAGATTCATTAAATGCCTCAAGTCCTCCAAGTCCTTTTCTTGATTGAAGAACACCTGAATGAGGGGGTTCTCAGCTATCATGCCAGGGTCTTGCTTATACATTGCCCTGAAGTTTGCTAGACTGGGGGAAGCGGTGATTCTCAGAATGTCCTCCACAGGAGAAGCGAACAGTCGATGTCCTCTCTCTCCCACCAATTCTGCATACCTGTTATCCCCTTTCTGCCTCTCTAAATAGTCTGCTGCAACCCTTTGAGCACCCGAGTCAAAGCTGGCATTGTCAAAGATCTTTTGAAACTCAGCTTCCCACTGAACTCGCGCGTCGGGAGAAAGTAAAGCAACATGATTCTGCATTCCGCTTAAGAAAGAAACTACCGAGTGCATGTACTTGACAGTGGTGTCTCGATTGCAGGCGAGGAGGAGATCTAGTTTGGCAAAATCTTCCTCAATTATGCTGTGTAGTTCTTCCTGAGGGTGAGGAGGCCTCTGTGGCGCCAGCCCTAGCAGCCTCCGCAAAGCTTGATCCGTTGTAGATTCCCGTTGGAGACCGATGCCCAAACAAAAGTGGAGTATAAGGCGGAGAGCTCGATAGCACTTGTGGTCGAGGTTTCGAACAGAGTAGTACGTATCTGAGCGGGCAACGTTGTCAACGATGTAGCCTACAGAAGGGACATTCATTAAAGCTCTTGGTTAGTATCGCTGCAATGCATGAATCATACCAGATTGATGGACTAGCTAGCGCAAGAATCCAAATGTGACTCCGAACACGGGGAAATTGATGACCTCTCTAGAAGACCTAGCCACTGTAAACAATTGATGCACATTGTAAAATTGTTTCATGAAACCCCGCCAATCACAAGGCTGCTAAGTTTTCTTAAACATCTCTGGAGGGTGGATTTCCTGCTACTTTAGTGTATGATTTGACTACGAACCAGAAAGGCCAGGCAAAAATAGAGGTTGAGCTGAAATGTGAAGCACAAAGTTACCAGTCTGAGTCCGGTCGGGTAGGAGATGAACAGTCCCAGCGACAGGCACATAATTAGTGCCTCCAATGGGCTTTCTACAGTCGGGGCATGTAGTGGACTGCACAGGTCGCCCGCAATTCCCAATGAAATACTGAAATCCACAAGAGCATTTATAATCCGCAAGGCTGTCCCCATTGGCCACAATTGCTCTAAAAGCAGCGAGGGATGTGTTGGGAGCTCCTAAAACGTATGCTCGCTCAAGGTGTGCTTCTTCGAGAGCCATGTACCCCTGGAATCAATCATAACAAGTCCACAATTTCAACGACCATCAAACTACCTACCTCCAGCATAAATGACCAGCAATTTGACTCCTAAAAAATAATCCTCTACGAGTGTTGGTTTATTCAAATACCAAGAATCCGAAATACTAGCAGAGAACACTGTTACTGTCACCAAGAAAAGTTACTTACCTGCAGTGGTGATGTTCGTGGAAGATCTGTCACAACGAAAAGGATGTGCGCAGCGAGGCTTTTGAACCACAAATCTTGGGTTGACATGTTGGGGCTAAGCCTCATATCGCTCCATATTGCAGTTACTCTATCTCCCTGAGCAAAACACTGCATCACCTCTGCCCATTTTGGGTTCCATTTTTGCAGGCAATTCGGCCTACTGAGAATCCACTGAGATGCAGCCCTCTCGCTAGACGTAAGAGCCCGGGCAGCGGACGGAAGATACAATCTCGATGCTACAGCGGCAGTTATTTGCTTCTGGCTGGCATGATCAGTTGCAGCGTTTTCAATGAATGCTCTACCTCTGCTCTCGTGTCCTGATGTCGCATAATGGATTGCTTCCCCAGATTTCTCGAAAAGCGTCGAAGAGGACCAGAAGGGATCAAAGCCAAGTGGATTAGCAACTACATCATGCATCGTTTCCCATTCAAGAAGTGTGGTGTATTCCTTCAGGCCCAAGGTCTCTCCACACCTTGTTGCAAGGGAACTGATTTCTACCAAGGAGAGCCCCCTCTGCATGTGGAGTACCTTCAAGAGGTACAGTCGCAATGCTGCAAATCTTGAGGGTGATGAGGATTCCTCGATACTTTTGGCGAAAATGGAGACCACAGGAGATGAATGACATGCTGTAGATACCTCAGCTCTTAATATGTGCACAATTTCGGATGCTACAGCATCCAGTATGGCACGTAGAAACGCAAACGCGGTAGTCAGTTGAATTGTCAACGGCCCATCAGCATCCATAAGCTCCAGCGCTGTATTCAGGCACTTGAAGAAATCCTCAAAGTTCCACTCTAGTCCGTCATACTCATCTCCTCGCACTAAGGCTTCAATAGAAAAAGAGTTGATAGACTCGTAGATTACGTCGCAGAGAAGAACAAATGCTACATGAGTGCCGTCACTGTCAAATGACTTTTCTTCTAATTGTAAGCCACATTTGCCGAACAGAAACTGCATGTACATCGGACACTGGGCACTCACAAAGGAATCCAGATCAGGAGCATGAGAGAAGCTGGCATCAAGGAGGCAGATCATAAGGCTCTTCATTACGCTGGTGATGTCTCGTAGTTCGAAAACAAAAGCGGCAATATTGTTCACATCAGACATTGTACTCGTCTTTCCATTCAAAACCTTCCTGAAAAAGGAAGCAAAAAATCGTTGCCAGTGCCCTTGGAGAGAAGAATCCGTCAATGTGTGGAGGTCAGGGGCCAGACGGAGGACAGTTTCCACGAGCTGACCAGGGCTGAAGTCATTGCCGTGACTGCCTAACCACTTCACGAGTCCCTGCAAGGTTTCTTTTCCCAATGACAAAGGTGGAAGAACCATGTATGCCAAATCTCTGAGTACTTCCAAGCCAGTGAGGACATTAGTCCAGCGAGGGGAACTTCCAGCTCCATATGGCGACGCCAGATTAATTAGCAACTCCAGCTTCTGAACCCATTGACCAATCTCAACACCACTCTGCAGAAAGTCTTCTTTTTGAGGCACAATCGCAGCGTAACACTGAGCAACCAAGTATTGATGAAAATCTGCAGATGAAAGGCATTGACTCTTCAGCTGTGCCAACTTCCATGCCACGTCGCTAGTGTCTGTTAAACATGACGCCACCAGTAATGCTTGCGCTTTGAGCTTCTCGCCATGCTCCCACAGAAGGATGTGGAGACTAGGAGGAGTTGTAGGAACTTCGACGTCATGGTTAGCTCTCAACACCCACTCGAAAGCTTGTGACTCCACCTCACTCCTACAGGCACTACTGTATTGAGCATACAGCTTGGCAAAGTCTCCCACGTAGAGTTCAGGGTGGGTGTCAACGCAAGCGGCCAATTCCGGAAATTCGTCTCGCATCGTTGCTTCCATAGAAGATGAAGGTACGCTTTCGTTCCTCGATTTCTTCGATAACTGACTTAAGTACAACTCTTGAAATCCCTTATCAACATTCTCTGAGTAAACAGCAACGAACGGCAGGGAGAGGTTTAGTGGGCTCTCGACTAGATAGCCTTCTGGGTGCCTTGGGGCCTGAACGTTTCCAATGTTCACCACCTTGGCATTTAAAACGACGGCTCGCCAAACTCCCCTTTTCACTGCGTCCATTTTGAAATAACTGCCAAGGTCCGAGTGCATCTCCAGCAAATACACAAGTCTTGCGATTGGCTGCCTGAGCTTCTCTTCAATGTAGAGCAGGAAAGCATCTTGGAGGCTGGAGGACAGGGACAACAGTCTTCGATCCGAAGCCACTGATGCTTGCCATATTGGATCCGCATTTTCCTTGAGCCACATAAGCACTCGGCTCTTGAAACAGCCCCAGAGTTCTTTGTCTTCAAAGATTTTGTGGACCATATCTTGGCAGTGGGTTGCAGAGTTCAGTGACTTCGGATACTTTATACACAAAAAGCTCCATCTAAGCACCTTGACCATGATATGTTTTAGAGGAATAGCCTCTGCGTTCACCAAGTCGGCAACACTGTGCTCCAAAAACACGCTGCACAAAAATGGCCAAATTTTGCTCAAGAGTCTCAGAACTTCAAGATCCAAAGATGAGGAGTGCCATCAATAGGATTATAAACTGGTGCAGATATCCAGACACAAGGGCTTCGGTAAACAAACCAGATAGAAGTCACAAACAGCATGATGGGTCCAAGAAGAGGAATACTCTAGTACCTGAGGTCGGTTTCTTCTTTCTGAAGCTGGTCGAGTGTGATCTGCTGCCATCCACTACGAAAAGTGAATCCAGTCGGATTTTCCATCTCACGGTGATTATGAATGATCAAGATAATATTCTTCACCTGGGAAGGTTCGGAGGACACCTGAGCATGATAATCTGCAAAATTCTTGTCTACCAGAAATCTTGCATGCTGGATATGTTCCTTGTCCATAAGAGCGTCAGCTTGTATGATGAGCAAGTTAGATTTCCCAGTTACAAACAGCTCAATCTGCCCTTGAAGTTGCCTCTCTGATGTGAAGTCTCCAAGCTTCTCAATTTGTGCCTGATCAGAACGAATAAACCGGAAGTACAATT
Organism: Pseudisothecium myosuroides; assembly: GCA_951799445.1. Classification (NCBI taxonomy): domain Eukaryota; kingdom Viridiplantae; phylum Streptophyta; class Bryopsida; order Hypnales; family Lembophyllaceae; genus Pseudisothecium; species Pseudisothecium myosuroides. Next base: position 18,969,085 of record OX637290.1, on the reverse strand, counting down.
AATCACGCCTGCGGAGGCTTCTGACTGGTCAAGAAAGTTAAGGTAAATAATTAACTTCTGGTAACAGCTCAATCAGAGAGTAATTCTCACAAGTAGAACACCCACAACCCACCTCCTGGTAACTCAACTCCCAACTAAATCTTTACCAAGTTCAATGCGACTAGGTTAGCTAGAATTGAATACCTCTCGGGTTGGGATTTCTTAACAAATTCTTTAGTAATCTGGAGAGATTAGCACTTCAAATTCGGTCACAAGCGCAAAATGACAAGAACTAGGAGATCGTGGATGACTCTTGAGATCAATCCTGAAAAGGAATTCTTACATCTATTTCACCGAGGAACTTCCTGATCGGCATATGGATAATGGTGCGAGTGCTTATCACCACTCTCTTGCCGACGTGAGGACTTGGAAGTCCCCTCATGCTATCATCCTGTATCTGCAGTATTATAAAATGATAATCGAGTTGATACTTTGGCTTCTAACGGTTGCGTTAATTTTCGAAATACTCACAAGAAATCGTGAATAGATGACAAATATAGTGATTGAGTTTGAAACATCAAGTCTACTGGAGCATTTAATTCAAAATGATGAAAACCAAGCCTTGACTCATGCAAGAAACATTGTAAATGAGAGCTCTAACTTACCGCTGTTCCAATGAACTCCTTAAGACCTTGTTGATCTTGCCAATCACCAAAGAAGAGTTTCGTCCATTTTTCCAAGTCGCGAACGTATTCTTGGCACCGTGCAGACAATGAAGCACGAACCATTCCATCCACGTGTGCCGTTCGCAACAAGTCTTCTTTGCACCTATTGCAAGTAACACACCAATTTCAGAATGGAGAAGAGAATATCTTACTTCTATTGGCATTTATGACAAGCTAAGACTAAAATGATTTTCCAATAATTAATATTAGAAGTACTGTTCACTAGTGTAAATCTACCGCAAGCGATTTTCATTTGGAATTATAATATCTGATGTTTTGCAACTATCATCGGGAAGAATTGATATGCGTGACTGAGGTTGATCTCAAAAGCTTGAGAGGGGACCTCATGGACCATACCGTTTTGGGAACATGTGGAGTAAGTTCATTGTCATATGTATGACAATTTTTGGAGTAATTTTATTTCAAGCTGGAAGAGAAGATGTATCAGCAGCCCATGAAAAGTGAATAATTAAGATGATATATTTACACATACCTGTCAAGCATAACAGCGAATTCAGACGATTCCGTTGATTGGCTACTATCCTCAGATTGAGCAGTCAGATGGTGCAACACAAGCGATGGAATTGTGTCTTCATGGAAACCATCAAACAAATCATGTACTTTGAAGGTTCTTTCATCATTGGAATTCTCCGAATGCGATGTAACGCCCGCCAGTTGTTCACACCATGATCTGAGAATTTTTACAGCTGCCTTCTGATTTCCAGAAAGAATGGTTTCGTAAGTGAGCACTTGCTTCTCAAATCGGTTCAGAAACGGCGGGTCCAAGTGGGAGACCTGGTTGCAGTCCACCACTACAATGCAGCGAAAATTGTCGTGGACGAAGCACATGGGATTACTGTAGGCTCCAATGGCGATACGACAATTCCGCCTGTCGGCCACTGTGGTGTAGTGTTGATTCAGCATATCATAGAGCGAAGACCAAAGTCGCTCCAAGCCCCTGAGAAGGATACATCTGCAAAGAGACCAATCATAATTATTGATTTAGCAGCATAATTATTCATTACGAATTTATTATTGGAGTATTGTAATAATGTTCAAAGATTCGAAGAATTCGAAATTGGTACAATGGGTCAGCACGTTCCAATGAATCGTTAGAGACTCCATCATCGGGATTTCCAATCGTCTGGATCATTTGAAGAAGAAAAGAAAGAGAACTAGAGGTCTACGTACCTGCCAGCTTCCATGTGTAAAATTATAATACTCAGTAACAAATAGGAATAGTCATCAGTACAGTCATCTTTGAATTTGCTTCCATGAATGATTATCACATTCTCCTGAAGTTTTTCCAAAACAATCCCAATCGCCGAGTCCCCCTGATCCACACACAGCAATAAATTGATTGTATTTTCTGCAATGGAAATGAAGTACCAACAGGCCCAAACTAGGCATCGTGCAGTTTTATGCAGGCCACACGGGAACTTTCAGTTGTTCAAATTTATCTATCATTTGACTAACAGTCTAACACATGTGATGCTCTCCTCCGAAACTGGTGACACCAAATTTTTCACGGTTCTGAATTCCATTTTTGTGCAACTTGATCAATCATATTGGTCATTTGAAACTATGAAATCTTGGTCCTCTAGGAGTTAATTGTGAACGACTTACAGTGGTGATAAGCATTAGATGCCTAGCATGCTTGTCTTGTAGATTCTCTCGAACAAGGTCCATGACAGGAGGTGGATGCATCAGAAGCTCCTCATGTCCCAGATTCTGCTTCAAAATTTTAGAGAATGTCTGTACATCCTCCGGTGAGCCTCCAAAATTTCTCCAGACGGCCGTTCCGAGCCCATCCAGTGGGGAGCTCCCCTGGAGCGACTTAATCAGTGCATAGAAGTCACGAAGACCATGGAAATTTGGTTTCGTTTGGTGAATATGATAAGTGTGGTATGCTCTCGCCAGCCCTCTTAACTCCTTCTCGAGAGTCCAATGGAGCCTCTGATGACCCGCTTTTGAGCGTGTAACAGTATCAAAGCTTTCTAGGATAGCAATGCTGGTGTCATATAAATCTTTCTCCGAAGGATCAGGTTGTGAAAGATGAATAGCTCGGTTCATTTTGGCGGCATCCAGCGACCAATTGCTAATACCCACCACAGCTATCTGTTGAGGCTCCTCAGGTTCCAGAAGCGCATGGAGAACCTGCAGAATTTCACAACAAATCGATTTAGTATATTAATAGAAATTTATGATTCAAAAACAGGACTACTAATTAGATTTCCAGTTTAGTATCAGGTCTCCTACAAGTGTAAAAGTAACTACCCTAGCTAAAGACATTGAAGGGTTTTCTTCCTACTCCGGTACCTTCAAAGGATTGTGCCTTGATACTTCAGCGAGACCGACTTCATCGAGCACGACCACTACCAAGACATCTCGCTCTTCGTTGTCATTTCTACACCGCTGAGCTTTCTCAAACACCTGCGCGCAATTAGCCATTAGTAACAGACTTTTAACTCCTAAAGGACACAAGAAGCTCGTGTATGTAATAAGCAGTTTTGAGTAGGTACAACTGGGAATTTCTTTTATTCAAGTATTATTGAATTTTGACCGATATATGCAAAGACTCATAGCTTATTTTGGTGATGTAAATTTGGCCTCAACTGAATTAAAAATTTCACAATATATGGTCAATCGCATTGATCATTTCGAACCAATAATGGCTGGTCTTTAGGGGTTAAACATGGGAAGCACATAATTCAGGAGCTAAATTTATCGCACATTTGAATAAGTTTCACTCGGATAAGTAGTGGATTTTGCTGGATTCATGGCACTGACAGTTAAAACAGAAGAGAACAAATTCAACCACTCGCTAGTATCACCAGAATGCTAGAGGGGTTAAAAACAGTACTTAAACGTAGTTACCTTCAGAATACCCTCAGATGTGGAGCTCTCCGAGCCTTGGTATGAGAATTTATACATCTGAGGCAATTTTTGAAAATAGGGATCCCTAGACTCCGATCCTCTCAAATTCCTGCCACATGTCAATAACCTCCCAAGGTTTAGCAAAGGTAGAGATAAAAGAAGAACCATGAATTGTACAGACTAGAAATCAAAGCTGTTATCACACAATGTCATCTTAGCTACAAAATAAAGATATAATCCGAACCTATATATTTCTTCAGGGCATAAATCATTCATATCTGGGACGAAACATACCCGTAAATCAATTGAAGTGCAAGTGTCTTTCCGGATCCAGGCTTCCCAATTACGAAGACTGGAATGAGGTTGACCATGCAGACAAGTGTTACAAACACATTCTCCAGAAGAGCCTTGTTCTTGGCGATGCCACGGGGCACATCCATGCGGTCGAGAATGTCCAGTTGTTCTGCTCCTAAAAGCTCCGCAAAAGTATCTCCAGTGAACCACCTGGTCAATGTCGTTAATTATAAGACCTATTAGCTTGCAAGTATTTCGGAACAATTGCAAATTACAATTGGAGACTCATTGTGAATTTATGCAAAGTAACCATAGCAAAAACCAAAGCTCCTCCAGTAATGGCCAGCATTTGCAATATCCCATTGCCTCAGGCCAGCTACTTGTCAACCCTCTTACTATTGATAATTGCGGAATATTTTCTGCAGCATGAATTCACGATGCTATACAGAATGCGGTTTCATTTTACCTGGAGTTACGGACGTTCGCAAACATGTTTCGATAGTCTTGTCGCTGCTGCTCTGTAGCTAGACGTGAATGATAGCAATGAGCAAACGCCAAGAGCATCGCCCGGTCGTCATCTTTCCGAAACAGACCCCGTGTCCTCAGAGGTCTTTGAGGAACATCTTTGAGGAAATACTCATAGAGGGAAATGCAACGACTAGCGTCCCGTAAACTGACACTGGCTTCGCCATGACATTCGCGAATAAAAGCTTGGGAAATGACCAAGAGGTCTGCGAAGAGCTGCACTTGAGACGGTTTCACTTTTTCTTCGGCCATGGCTCCAATGTAAGCTTGTTCATCAAGTCTTGAAAGTAGGCCAAAGTCCCATACATAATCCAACATTGCCTCGGGCAGAGGATGCACCCGGTAGGCGAGATTGTAGCGCTGAACGTCCCCTGGATTCAGAATAAGGTCACGAGGAGAAAATCCTGCTTGAGAATTTTCCTTGTCGTGTCTGCGATACGGATTACAAGCAGACAGCACCACCAGATTCGCGTCCAGAGCTTTCCCGTCAAGTAAATGGTGGCATATGACTCCATTCAGGAAGCCAAGGTGGTCACATGCATTGATCTCGTCCAGAAACGCCCACACCTGATACATTCAAATCCAATGGTTTTAACGCTGATAAACCTAAGGAAATTATGTTATGCTAAGACCTGCTGGGATGGTGAGTTCCAGACAATTCAAATGCTGCTGCTATTTAGTTGCAGCTCCCCTCAAGAAACTGTTCATTTTGATTCTTTACTCATTTCACACTTGAACGAAAGCCTCTTGAATATCGGTAGATGTTTATAACACATTCAGGACAAGGGTTATGGTTGGAAAATGATCAATTCAATCGACCATATCATGAAAAGAAGAGAATTCAGATGGAGCCTTGTCTTATATCAGTAGAAGCAATGTAGAACATTGCACATGATGGTCGAAAATAAATAAAAATTGGATAAAAGAACGTCTTCAAATGATCTAATAAAAACTGCTAAAGAAAACATGAGACCCTCTAGCTAGAATGTGAAAGGGACGAACATAATCATACCCAAGGTTCACAAGAGTAGATTACCTTCTTGGATTCTCCTGATTCATTTTCTAGAATCGCTGCTTCATTTGATTTGTTGATGAAGAAGCGAATGTCCTCCTCTGTGGTTCCTGCATGAAGCGTTATGCTGGAGAATTCCACACCACAGTACTTGGCCAGAACCCTAAGAAGGCTTGTTTTGCCACAACCAGTTTCGCCCATGATGAGAACGGGAACTTGGGCCGCCACGCGAAGAGATATCAGAGCCATTTTGAGGAAATTGTCGGCTGTGAGGACATACGTTGGCTGAAACGACGGTTCACTTCTCTGCAAGATAGGCCACAGATTTGACCAGAGCTCATGCGAAGACATAGTTGCATAATCTGGCATCTTTTGTTCCTCATCACTAAACCTCTGACTGTTGACAAGCTGCGTTATGGATACTGGCACGAGGTTCATGTTTCTATAGAGAAATAAGACAGACCCCTCACTTTGGAAAAAAATCATTAAGTGGTTACTGTCCGACCACCGCAGCATCCCCTGAAACCTTGTTTCCATAGTCAAATCCGTAATCTTATTCCCCCGAGATTGCTGCTGCTCATGAAGCCAAGGCTTCACAGATCGCAAAGAGAGATCCCTGGAAACTTCCACAAAGGAGGTGACCAGACAAGATCGAATGTTGTCCATTGCCATCATGTACTCCAACTGGTTAACCTGGAAGTAGACACTGTCAGTAAAGCTCCGCAGCTGGCAAGCCAAAAACTTCACGAACATTTCCAGGACAGTGAAGGACATGGCATTCTCTTCCAGCAAATGATCAATGAAGTTTCTTTTGAGCAGATCACGGCATTGGATCGAAGGAAGTGCTGTCACGTTACTGGCAGCTCCGCTAAAAATCAAGTCTTCACTATCCAGCTTCTCCGACTCCAGAGCTTGTAAATATATACAGACCACTTGCATGTCGCTACTTGGGTCGCCGCTTACTTCAAGGGAACTCAGATCCCATGTTAGATGCTCTCTTTGGAACCAATCACAAACAGGGAGACTGAGAGCAAGCTCATTGCCGAGCGTGTTTCCAAGTTCGATTTGGATACTAGTTTCAGTGTTCAAGTGGAACACTCCTGCAACATCTGATTTCAAACATCCCAGGACAAGGAGCTCAAAAAGCAACACGTTGAAAGTCTCCGGATTCACCACACTTGAGATATCCAGGTGTAAAACGCTCTCTGGCTGGAGATCCAATTCCTTCAGTTGGGAAACCAGTGAGTTCCGGGATGTGTTCCCACTCACACAAAGTGTCCGAACGTCGTCCTGCGCATCACCAAAAATAAGCTGCTGAATTAATCCTTGTTGAAGTCACGAGGATATAGTTTTCATAGTGATATGGTCAGACTTATTGAACATTCCTATTCTGTACAACGGATGACCTCGCCCAGAAGGACTCAGACTAGTTAATATTTGTTAACCAACATACGAAACCTCTGACACAAAAGAATAATTACTGCATTATTTTTTCATTAATTGAATATACTCTGTCAAGAAAATGCTTTTAACATGAGCATGCTCTCCCATACTGCAATTTATAATTCTCATACACCAGGAATCGACAAAATGGATTTTGAACGAAAGCACATACCGGTGTATGAATGCTGTTTACTCTTCTTGTCTTGCCCAGGCCAGGAAGCTCGGAGGTAATGACACGCATGTTGGCGCATTCTGTTGGAAGCTGCCCGCGAACCTCAACTGAGTTTAAGGCTCCCATGTGACAGACCCGTACATTCAAGTGGTGAGAAACTGCAAGCAGGGTCTGGCTCTTGGAACAACACACAACAGCGAGCTGGACTTCACAATCCTCGGAGATTCGACGATGGTGTTCTTCCTCCCATTCATGTACCATTTCTTGGAGCACCTTCAGAAACTGAGACTGACACTCAAAGCTTAACTTTTCGAAGTATGCAATGCAAAAGAGTCCCACGTCTTGCGCGGTCCTTTGAAAGAAACGAAGTAAGAGGAGATGAATTTCCTCCCACGTTGTGAATGAGCTGCACAACAAGACATTCCTGGGGACAACTCTCAAGCTGAGACGCCTTTCGTGGAATAAACTAACAACGGCTTGCTGTTCCATGTGGGACTCTTCCACAAGAGCCAGGAGCAGGGCTTCGTTGTGCCTTTGACTTCCCTCGATGGACTTGGACTTCCTTGATAAGGCTGGCCGTCGGAAGAGAGGCTCCAGGGACTTGGCAATCAACTCCAGGTCTTCACTCAAGGGGGTGGGCACATTTCGTTGATCCATTGAATCTTGTGAGTAAATCTCTTGGGCTTCTTTCAGCGCCCCTCGTGGGTCCATCATGCCAGCCCACTGCAGAAGCTCAATACACAAGTTCTCAGCTCTGGTCGACGACATATCACTATGTCGTGTACCACTATCAGAGAGGACCTCAAGAAGCAGCCGTAATTCCATGGAACGGAAATAGTTCAGACAGGAATGAGTGCTCCGGGCCTGCCTCACAGCTGTATACCACTCTCGAAGCTCTTTCTCCACGAAATGAGCAAGGTTTTGCAACTCTTGCAGCCCGGACAGCTCCGGGTAGTCAAATTGGGCCCAATGGAAATGGCCTGATGCACAAAGCTCTGAGATTGAAGTGACGAGATGCTCCACGATGTCTACTTGTGCAATGAAGAGTCCCGTATCCTCCTCCGTCTCGGCATTAGAGGAGTCTGCAATTCAAAGTGCAAGTGGCTTAATTTAGTAAGAGAAACTTAATGCATTCATTTTCTCGAAATAAAATTACCTACAGAATTTACTAGACTTGGTTTTTGACCGGGTAGTTACATAGATATGGGTAGACTGAAATAGTTGCTAACCATCAATGAATAGCTTACACAGATAGCTAAATAAGGGGATAGGTCAATTTGCGATAGGCAGATTTCAAGGGTCTTTGAAGGCATTCACATGATGTTCACTAAATAAGTATCCACCTTACGTTGTTGTAACAAGTAGAACCACCACCCCCACCACACCACCCCGTCTTGGAAAACCTAGCCCCTCAAAATCCTGTCAATTGAAATGCCAATTCTAGAGTATAATCTGCCATTTGCAATGCGGCTAGATTTTCTAGAGCACCTTCGGGGCGTGGACTCTTGTTTGCTAATTTTGACTGACGAAAACTGGCAGTTACAAGCCTCCAAGGAAATAACCTTGTAATTAATGCTTGTGAAGGACGTTGAGAATGCAAGTTCTATGGGTCATCCACTTCCTGAATTTATGCTAATAGAGGAAATTAAACAAATGAAAGCGGTTAAGGCACGAATTTAAAAAAGCGGGTTGTCTCATACCTGCTTCATCTGATGTATAACGCTTGGCTTGAGCTTTATGCGTACTCAAAACCAATCGGGCCCGACTTCGCAAATCTTGCAGCTCGGCAAGATTATAGGTACAAGATTCGTCTCTGACACGGATCCTGCTGTCGAAGATTTGAGAGAGATTCCGAAATCCTGTCTCAGAGTCACAAGTGAGTTTCACATCATACACAGTATCCTTGAGCGTAAAGTGATACTGTCCACCCCTCAAAATTCTCTTCATGTGGTCTTTCATTTTCATGCCTCGGTTGGCCACACTGGAAAGGAACTGAGTGATTTGAGCCACATTCTCATTACAATTGGAAAGCTTGGCAGCCAGTGTGCTCGCAGATGCCAATTCACCTCCAGCGGACGTTTTCAACTCATTGAACATCACGTTCACCAATTGCAAAAAAGTAGGAGTACGGCACTTCAGGACAGGGCGAAACATTCCTGAAACATCATCACCAATCGAGTTTCATGAGTCAGCATCGCCGTTGTAAAACAGGCAATACTTTGCACACAACTCAAAAGTTCGTTAGTGATCTGTTCGTTAGTCAGGCGAATTCTGAAGCTAGAAAGCTGTGAAAACTAATAAGAATGACACCTTCCAACTCCAAGCTTTCACATGTATTGCAGACAGAACATAAACAGATTGACCCTGATGAAAGGCAGTCTTTGCGAGATTACTTACGATGGAGGTCGATCAAATCAGAAAGAATGGACTCCTGAACGAAATCATTGTCCGACCCTTCCTCGACGGCATCGATCAAATTTCTGAAATCCTCATCCACCTTGGCCCTCAGGAAATTGATCAGCGGCTCTGACTTGGCAAGTTGAATGAAAGCAAACTCTTCATTTCGTGAGAGCCTGGCGAGGAGCCTCATTCCTTGCTTTTGATGTAGCTCAGTGAAATCCTTCAATGTGCACTGCTCGTCACATTGGATCATAAGATGATTCATCTTCTCGACGTAACCCTCACAGGATTCATCGAACTGGAACAGATTTGCTACGTTACGCAACGCTGCGACCAGTTCTTCCTTCGATTTAATGGCCTTCCATGCTTTAATCGACTCGGTTATGTCTACTTCTTTTTTCCATTTGTTTCCCCAGCCGCTTTTTGGATCTTCCACCTTCAGCTCACCTCTTGCGAGCTCAAATTCTCTATCGATCTGAGCCTCATCCACTGTCACCCACACTGTATACAGTTTTTCCATGTTCGTCTTTTCCAAATTCTTCGTTCCGCAGTAAGGCTCCATCTCTACGCGGTATCTTCGAATAGAGCTCGGTACCAGGTCTCCAGCTACCATTGCAAAGGTCGCGTTAGGGGGGGCATCGGACGCGTCAGGGGCGGCATTGGAGGATGAGCCTTCGTCAATGTCTACGAGTGATGGGAGTTGTTCATCTTTTAGCTGTTCAAACAGCCTCCGGCATGAATCCAACAAAATGCATCTGAAAATCTCAGATTCGTGTAAGAGAAGCAGAGATTCCAAATTATCACACACGGAAGGATGAACCTCCTGAGGCCAGTGCGCAGTTCTTCGCAGGAGCGTAGACATCAATGTCTCTCTCCTGGTCGTTAGGTCTGCGACCCATTCCTGCATTCCCTGAATAGGATAACCCTTTACACTCAAATATCTGCACAAATTGACGAGTCTGTCGCATGCTTGCAGTCTCTTTTCGTAAAGCTCGAGGTCTTGAAATGCCTCATCTAGTGCAGAAGATACTGATTCATATCCACCTGGAAAAATACTGCGAAAGATTGATTTCCACTTATGACAAGTGCGTGACACACTCTCAACGGTGCCCATGGTGACTTCCCCCTTCAAGACTGAAGAAGCAAAGGAACTACATGCCTCCCTGACTTTCACATAGATCCAATGCTCTTTGACAGGTTTCGGGGCAGCCTGTATTTGGAGTAAGCAACTTGCAAAGTTGGAGATTGATATGGTCTGGAAAGCTCTCTCCGTGGAAAGACTTTCAACAAATCCTGTGTGTTCAGCCATCTTGTTCAAGAGCTCTACGCAGAGCCTTTCCTGAGTCCTGTAGCCAAGTGTTGGTACGTGAGAATTTTTTAGGAAACGAACAATAGCCAATATTAATAATGTATGGATGAAACAGAGAGACTCTAAAATAGAGTATGTACTATCCAAGGCTAAAATTCACCAGAGGGAACACCCCCTCCATCACTAGTCTAGATAGCGTAAAGCCCCTGCTGAACAAACAGTAAGAAAACAGCACTGGGATGTTATTTCAACCAATTGGGAGTCAGGTTGATATCACCGTCTCACCCTCTGAAGTACCGAGGAGTCGGTAAAGAACTTAAATGAACAGATACCAAGGCACTATAGTAAAATGAACTAGGCTATTCAGCGAACAATTGAATTCACAAGGTGCGAAAAACTTACTTTTCTATAAAACTCAAGACTCCATGTCCATTTTGAGCGCATAACCCCCTCAGAATTTCCTCACTAATCTTGTCAAGCTCTGCGACGTTGGTGGCGCTGTCGAGTTGCCGATGCATCATATCGACAATTGTGCATAGGTACTGCACTTGAAGTGACTCGCCAAGCTGGCTGACCCCCACTGACCCTGCAAGAAATTGCTGAAGGCCTCGGGATTTTTGCAGACTCGAAGCAACTGCTGCTTGAGTCAAGCAACTCCCAAAGACACTGAATGCGTCCATTCCTATATCGAAAACCTCTTGCACACACATGAAATAAGACAACGGAGAAGAGGATTGTCGTCGACGGAAGGACGCCAGCAGCCATGGCCGTAAAACACCCTTACTCAGGTACTCCATGTCTTCTGGTTTGGGGTCTCCATCTGAGCTCGCCAATTTCATAATAATGAGTTTGCTCAGGTAGACATAATCATCGATATCAGACGACGCGAATTTGAGGAGCAGTTGACCCTCCGCAGGCAACAGAGGCAGTGTAAATGTGAAAGGATATTCCAAGACAATGGAATTCGTAGGCTCAACCAGGTCAGTACTCAAATCGGATGTCTTGGACATGGTTTGAAGAAGCATCTCCACAATGTGTCTCCGAAAGGAGGAAGCCAGGAAGGGTGGTAGCACGGAGTTCGCATACGCTGGTGCCAATTTCACATGTTCAACGATGAGCTCAAGATGCTGCTGCAAATAAGTCGCCTTTGGCCGATTATTGTTGCCAGGGTTCATCATCTCAGGCATGACTTTGGTAAACCACTGATGAAGACCATCCTCAAGTTCCGCACGAATCTCTTCTTCTGTATTTTCCGTCTGACCCCAATCTGTTGCGCCTCTCATCCACGCATGGAGCTCCTCTGCAGCCAGCAGAAACGAAGGAAAAGTCGGGGAAGCAAACAAAGCGATCCGATACGTGCGTCTTCTCAGCACCTTTTCTTTGCCGAATAAGTCGTTCGTCTTGAGCAAGTTTTTCACAGCGTTCATGTAGGCTAGCTGAGAGTTCTTTAGCATGGAAACCTCTCTCATGTCAAGCTGGAACTCGCTCACCTTCTCAAGAAAACTCCAACTGCGGTCATACCTGCACAGGCAATGTTCTTCTTTGACTCCAGTGATATAAAATTTGGTCCTATTTGGATCCTATTAGCGCATACATATGATCAATCAAATCTCACTTTAAATCCATGAATGTTTGAGGAATCAAACATTCTCCCGTTGGCAGTAAAGCTATTCTGACTAAATGAATGGGGCCGAATTCGAGTTGCCATTCAAGAATAATCCGCTGGAAGTCATACCTCCCCAGCGTTTCGAGTAGAGAAATCCAGTCGTAGGAGTACCGAGAAATGCACATCACCAGCTCCGAAACACCGTCTCGAAAGATGGCTATTGCAAATGATGGAGGGTCATAACCACACTCCGAGACAGAGACTTTCCTCAGACTGGAGAGGACTACTGCATATATCTCATAGAGCTTCCCCTCTGCCTGAGCACCCTCACGGTGAGCCAGCTCCTTCAGAATCTCAAACAGCCCCAGGCATAGAAGAAACATTTTCATCCCAATTGACTTGTTGTGGACTGCAGCATCTGTATTCGAACCTCCATATTTGTCTGCAACTCTGGCAGCCCAGCTAGCTACAGCTCCCAGGACGGGTTTAGAGCCGTAATTCCCACCGTAACTCCCACCATAACTCCCACCAGAATTCTCACCGTAATTCCTACCATAAGTCCCACCATAAATCCCACCGTAATTCCCACCGTAATTCCCACCGTAATTCCCACCATAAGTCCCACCGTAATTCCCACCGTAATCGTAACTGGAACTGGAACTGGAACCGGCACCACCTCCGACCATGGAATATGCATGACACACTCTTGAGTGATTCTGAGTTGCTCGAGAGGCTTCCTGTTCAAGTCCTTGGCGAATCCTGCAGTATTCTCCGACACACTCGGCAATGTTCGAGGAATTCGCCACAAAGATTATTTGGGTCAACACAGCCAGCCATTGCGGTACGCCCAGTGAATGGTGGTTCAGTAACAAGCCTCTGTCATCAACCACATCGAACCGCAACAACGAAGAATTTTGAAGTCCCTTGACGGTTTGAATTACTACCCTTTCAGATTCAGGATTACCCCCACCCCGAGCAAAATTGACCACAGCGCCCGCCACAGCTCCCGCCGCAGCTGCGAAGGAATTACGAGTAGAAACACGAGTATCGCGGACAGTGAGGTGGTATGCAATTTCAGTACAAATTCGTCCGTCTCTGTTGGGAAGATTATCAGAAAACCAGAAATTGAATTTTAACCCCAAGGCTTCCAGAGTCGGTTCCAGATGCAACCCAACTGGTTCTGGGTCAGACAGCCCATCCATACCCTGAACCAAAAGTTCAAGAAAGTTCAGCTAGGCACAAGAAGAAAGGTAATTCTGAGAAACACATGATTATCACAGGTTGAATGCTTCATGTTCACAATGAATTAAGGGTTCTTGGATTCAAACCAAATCCTAATGTATCCCGGACACTTCAGATTGCACAGGTCTAAGCTACAAGTTTGAGATGATTATCAAGCAAATGAAGCTTAATTTTTAACCAGTATCAAAGCAGTATTGATGGCTTCAATTTTTCCATTGCAAGTATAAAAAAATTGTACTTTGCATGCTAAAGATAATTCAGGTAAAAGGTGTTCAATCCAACCGTTTGATTGAAGCCTTGTTGTCTCAAATATTTTAGCATGCCACATAGGAGCCATGCAAGCGCCACCTCGTCATGCTCATTCTTGTTACTTGGACTAATGTAAATCCAACATTGAACAAAACTAGGTGATTTAACAAAAAAACATATATATTTGCACCAATCAAGGTAAAGGATTTCTTGTAATTACAAGCTTGTTGCTTCGACCTGTGCAATCAGAAGGACGCATGCAATAACACCGATCTCGATACTGGGAATTCCTGACCTGCAACAATGAAAGAGAAATGAAAGAGCGTAAAATATACCTTATATGCCAGGTAGGCTGAGCAACCTGAGATCGAAGCTGGGGCGACTAAGCAGAGCTGGAACGTCTTGACATTCCGTAGGTCTTCAACTTTGTTACCCGAAACATGTGGAGAAACAGTGTCGCCTCTCAGATGTTCTTCATCAAAAGTTCGTGGTTGGTTTGATCCAGACTTGTTGGTTTCATACGAACTCATAATAGTCGGGTTACATGGAAAATCTCGGCTTGTACTTGCTTGATAGTTAACATCCTCACAGTGAATTTTCTTCAAATTCCAATCTTCTCCAGTGCTAGTACTCAGATTGTTTCCCACCTCTACTTGACCTTCAACCTCTTCTATAGCTGAAGGATTGTTTGCAGCTCGGTCGCTTGCAGAAATCGGATGGACGTGCTCATGTCCCAAGAAGGGGGTTTTGTCCGCCATCTGGACTCTTTTCACATATCTGAACGCATCCAGAAAGTAAATGTCAACATCCCTTAAGGTGGGCAAACATAATCCCAACACTTTCCTCTTTTCCAACCCTAAAATCTTGACAGCAACAACGAATACTGATTTTGAGACTGTAGACTACCAAAACAAGAAATCTTGTGTTTGAAATAGTTATCTACCAATATAATTAAATATATTCATAACTTCTGGATATAGTATCCAAATAATATTCACATAATGCACTTGGGTGTGTAAGAATCCCCTCATTGTTGAAGAAACTGCCAATGCAAAACGAGATGATTACACCAGGAAGAGGACCTTTAAACAAAGCAGAGCAAGAAGTTGCATCCACGATCAGAAGCAGTGATCATCACTATCAACGGATGGCAATGACTACCACAAATAATTATTAATTTCGACCAAATTTCCGACCCTCAAGAGGCGGAAAAGCGTGTCAAAACAACATCCTTTTCAAAATACAAAAACAGAGAAACACCCTAATTTCGCTGTCCCTGTCCACGATAACTCTAAAGATCTGACCACAGAATCGGTAGAATTGCCTCTATCTATCATCATCAGTCAGATGTCTTACACTCTAGAGGCGCATCTTGTAAATTAGAAAGAAACATGACTACAAAAGAACTGCTGCATGACTATTAGAAGAACTGTTGTTAAAAAAGTTCATTGAAGTCTATGTCTATGTCTATGTCTACGTCTGTCTTTTGAAGTAATATTCCTTTGCTTTTTGCTTTTTTCACTTTGCTCACCTTTTATTCAAGTTGAGTTTAACTTGTAAGTCTTTCGTTGTTCATCTCTGCCCTAATAGTTATTAATCAAGTTCAATTCTAGCCTTTCACCAAAACCTCCCTCCAAACCCAACGTTGTTGAACAAATGTATTTTCAAGACACACCATGCCTCCAACTAATGCAAATCCCTCTATATATCTCAAAAACTAACCACTTGCACTAATATTACTTAAATTACTGTAACCCTATCTTGTACCAGAACAGACAGAGCCAAAACAAGAGTCCTCATAGGTAACTGATCAACCATTGAAGGCAATCATACACAAGTACAGACTGCAACAATCAGTTGTCTAAAATCAAGGTAAGAATATCTGTCAACAGTTGTGATTACTACCCACAATCAATAAAATCCTAATCAGTCTGTTAGTAGGAACTCAAAGCAAAACGTGTCGGTTTCCGACTCACCTACCTTAGAAAGCTGTGTAACTGAAATTATCGTAAGCTGATTGCACATTGTAGGTACAATTCTACCGTAAAATATCTGAGCAACCTACTCTAACAGCATTGCTAAGAGCTCACCGACAAGGAAGCTGATTCCTACCGACAAGGAGGGCGGAAAGAGCAGCTAAAACAGTAACAGCAAATGAGCAAACCATCAATCGCCAATATCAATTGGGTACAAAACAAATGAGAGTCAACCCAAAACCAGAACGTAACTAGTACCGACGATGAAAATCATTTGGAAATGGTCAAGAATCGCAAAGAATATGACTAAGATCGAAATTTCACTCACCTTGGGGGAGCGCTAGTTGCATTAAAGTGAATTTTCCCAAGGGAGCTCCAGCTCCAAGACTGGTCGGCCCCGATCTTTCAAAGCACTCTCCGAATTCTCAATTCAAGTATCTTCAGTCCCTCACACACGCGCGCAAACACACACACACAAGCACGTCAGTAGTACGATCTCCAAATCAACCAAATGATCGTCAGTACAAACCAAAGAAATGAAAGAGCTAGTTCCAAACTAAACATACCTGCAACTACTCACCCACCATACAATCAGGCATAGAATTCAAGAATCCAAGCTGCAACATCGATCGCAGTCAAGCTTTCAAACAACGAACGCACCTTCACTCGCATGTTGAAGCTCCTACTGAAGCAAAGAAGGCCTCTTGAGTTGATTGTAAGTTACATAGCCGCCAACAATTGTCGGCAGGTTCACCCCATTGATCTAAGCTTACCATTAGAAATGCAGACAAATGAATGCAGTACTTGTCACCTTTGGGATATTTACAAGAGACAACCCCACCACAAATTACTACTCTCCCAGCGCAAAGATAGCTTGCAGACTAAATTAAAAGCTTCCTCAACAGTGTCGGCAAGGAAGGCCAAATGGAGTGAGCTGAGTCCAATTGCACATCAGTCCCAATGCAAACTGACAACGCGCAAGGACCAGATGAAATTTCTTTTTTTAAGGGAAAGCACCAGACAAAGTACAGTACAAGTCTACAAGAACAGATCAAGTGGCGGTGCAATTAAGGAGTTAAGTTAACATGGAAGAACTGGCCCTGGAAGTTACCATTGAATAGGTCAGATTTTGTAAGTTTAGTCTGCCAGTAAGTGGTACAGACACGGATTAGGTCTGACATTATGTGAAATTTGCATGTCCAAGTGGAGAGGCGGCGGCTTTGAACACTTGGATCAGGGTGTGATTTTTCATTTAACCCTTGAAGGACGGACTGGTGACCGTGGAAATCATCTCTTTGGATACTGTGAGAATCATTGCCTTAAAAAAATGGAAAAGCTCTTATTGGAAATCAACCTTCCCTTTTTACAACAAAATTCTAAGGATGAATAGTTACACTTCTGTCCACAAGCAAAGATTCTATGTCATTCATCAGACGCCAAACGTCCTCCGCGTTGTTTAAAGGTTAAGGTAGACAAGCCTATTACCATCCTAATTTGGAATCTGAGTATCTTGGGGCCAATTCCAAGAGGGACACATATTTTTTTGAGGTGTGCGCTCGTTTCACAAATCAAATTCAAGTGGAAATATAATTTTCCAATTACAATTGTGATTTCTATGAATTTTTGAAGTAGTCTGCCCTGAAATCACAAAACCACTTACAGAGTGGGGTCAAAAATGTCCTATAAACAACCCATTATCGCCTTAGACATGTATCTATTTGCACTTAAGTTTCCACCAATGAAGGATTGACACATTACCTCTTTTAGCATTAATGCACTGAAGTTGTCCAAAAAAATGAACAGATTCTAATTTTGTAGTGAATAGAATTCGGGTGGAAAGTAGGGAAACGGAATTGGACAGCAAATGGTGATGGTCTGGTTTACCGTATTCTAGGTAGTGTAGAAAGTGATCTTCACTGGAGAGTGACAAAGCTATTTACATCCATGGAAATGAGTGAAATCTACAATGTATGGATGAAAATTCATTTATTCATCCAAAAGAATGTACATTTATCCAAACTAGACTGATCTTGTTCAAAGATTTGGTAGCAGTTTAGCAATTTCATCCACTTAAAAGGAAGATCATCTTGCCAAATATTCCCTCTAAAAAATTCATTGCTATTTTGCAAAAATTTGCTCAAAAAAATCCCTGACTTAAATGCCTAATTTTTTTTTTTTTCTATTTTCTATTATATTTTAAAATGAATGTATTATTTTTGTGAATTTTATCAAATTTTGGTCATAAAGAAAGGTTGTCTCCTAATTCAAGTATTGCTCTGGATGAATGAGAAGGTCTTTGAACGAATCATTGTTACAAAGCACTCTGTTGATCATTTTGAATATGGATGTTAAAGTGCTTAGGGGTTGACAACTTCTTATAGGTACAACATTTTAAAATGCATACAATATTCATGTGCATAAAAAAAATTAAAATACAAAAAAAATCATTATTGTGAAATGTGTAGTAGTTTTTCAAAAATGTTGAGTTCTTCCATATTTTAAAATAGAAATAGGACAAAGTTGGGGGTTATTTTGAAATGGTGCAAGTTGACCTTATACATCCTGAATTGGAATATCAAATTTTAGGAAGTTTTCAAAATGCTACTCCGTACTTTAGATACAATGTGTGTTTAATCCTCGCTTTACAAGTGTAGGATCTTAGATCTCAATTTAGGAAGAAAGCACCCCAATGTGATTGGATTGCATGTAATAATAAATATCATTCTAAAAAATATAAAAATTGAATAAAAATTCAAATGCAATTTAGAATTAGAAGCAAACTAAAGACTAAAGAAAAGATGACTTTCATCACCTTTAGAATGATCCGAATATTGTTCAACATATTGATTAGAATAATGTTCCTTTAATCCTACCCTTATTGTAGGCAAGAACAACTAAAATTATTCAAAAAAGCATTTGAATATGCTTTTTGTTATCATATTATTTGATTATTTGATGGATCTTTTCTTAAACCTTCATTTAATTAGTAGTCACACTTTGAATATTGCACAAATAAACTATGGATTTTCAAAGTGCTAATGATAGGTATAACCAAAATCAACCTTCAAGTCTCAAGAATAGAATTTATACATTTTAGATAAAAATATGTAGGGGCTAATTTTAGAAATGGATCACAATTAGGTACAATAATATTAGTCCTTGAAAATTTGCTCCAACTCCACATCTAATGCCAAGAAATTATAGTAGTAGTAGTAGTAGTAGTAGTAGTAGTAGTAGTAGTAGTAGTAGTAGTAGTAGTAGTAGTAGTAGTAGTTTTTATAACAAATGGAAACCATTGTTTTAAAAGTGAACAAAGTAACCACAGAGCCAAAGGC
Organism: Pseudisothecium myosuroides; assembly: GCA_951799445.1. Classification (NCBI taxonomy): domain Eukaryota; kingdom Viridiplantae; phylum Streptophyta; class Bryopsida; order Hypnales; family Lembophyllaceae; genus Pseudisothecium; species Pseudisothecium myosuroides. The sequence continues at coordinate 18,949,941 of OX637290.1, read as the reverse complement.
TAGACAAATGAAGAGAAGATAAGTAGCAAAAAGGAAACAAGAAACTAAGAGAACGAACAAAGAGGAGGACCTTCCTTATTCCACCTAATAGAGTAACTAATCCTAGTTGTAAGAACCGGGGATTGTAACCAAATACTAAAAAACTTGGTCCAAATCCTATCAGAATGTTGAGGTCTACGCCTAGAGGCAAGGTCCGACTTAAGAGCAACAATTCATCCTGAGTCAAAGAAGGCACTCCATAGAATTGTGTGGAGAAGGATGGTAGGCCAACAATCTTGCCACTATAATAAGAAACTAACGTTTTAGGTAACGAGCCACAATTTTTTTAAACAAATTTTAGGTGATGTCAATGTTGACAACCCAATGTTTTTATGTCAACATTGATGTTATGTTGGACGTTCTTAATGACATAAAAACATTGGATTGTCAACATTGACATCACTTAAAATCTTGTTTAAAAAAATTGGGGCTTGTTACCTAAAACACGGGTTTCTTATAGTGTGTGCGAAAACCATATGGTTACATATAATCCAACATAGCCACAAGGAAGCTCCATGAACAATACACCATATCGTGTGAACTCTGTAAAGCAGTCTAAGAGTAGGAGTCCCAAAAATACATTGGATGGCATCCAATCTTTGATGAGGGCCCAAAGCTAGAGACGTGCCATGGATATGATGCATCATTGAGAGTGCATAATCCAAAAAAATTTGGGACCTCAAGCACTCAAAAAACATGTGAAGAAGGGTCTCTATGATACTAGAATTGCAACACATTACAAAAAGAACCAGGCCTCTGGAGGGCCGCTCCAAAGTGACATCCTTATGAATTTCCATGTCATCACTGACCCTAGAGATTCTCAATATTGCAAACTTCACCCGATCTAACTTTCGCCAAAAATGTCAAGACCTCCGTCAAGGCAACAAAGTACAAAGCAACCAAGTATAATTTGTTTAATTGACAAATTAGTCCAACTAGGTTCAATTAAGCCAAATGAAGTGATTTTTTTTAACACATGGACAAATTCCAAAATTATGTGGCTTTTAAAGCTAGTTGCCAATGGCAACTAGCTTGAGAAGCCACTTAATTCATTTCATGAGTCCGAAGATGAGAAGAGAAGCTCTTTGTAGGATTGGGGTAGTAGTAGGTCAAGCAATCCATGTGGGATATGTAAATTAGGATTAATTGGAACTCAATCACTCATAGTTAAGCCAAATGCAGGAATTGTGTTAAAAGTTAAATTTTAGACCTCTTTTAGGCATAGTAGAATAACTATTTTGAAAAAACTTTGAACTAAAAAAAGTTGGGAAATTAAGCTAAATTTTATTTACAAAAATCTTTTTGAGGTTTTGAGACTCCAACTAATAGTTATAGACAAAATTCTGAGAGGGGTTGGGTGGGACATTTTTTTGGACATTTTCAAACACCTTCTTTGAATTTTGTTCATAACTTTTGTTTGGAGGCTCTAAACCTCAAACCGATTTTTGGAGGTAAAATTTGGCTTAATTTTTCAACTTTTTTTAGTTCAAAGTTTTTTCAAAATAGTTATTCTACTATGCCTAAAAGAGGTCTAAAATTTAACTTTTAACACAATTCCTGCATTTTGATAATGAGCGGCCAATCTCTCAACTTCAAACTATCTCATATTCTTTGGCAATTCATGATGGACAATTGATTTTGTTATAAAACCAACCTCTTCACCCTTCATTCCCACCCAGTGCCAATGAAGTAAGTCTTCCACATTGCCATAAAAAAAAATTGATGGCAATGTGGAAAACATATTTCATTGACATTTGCTTTATTTTCCTACTCTTGGTTAGAGTTCAATTAGCATCCAATTTTAAGGTGTTCAGTAAGCAAATTAAGGTGCATTAGAGTACCTTAATTTTGATTATTGAAAACTTAAACTCGGATTTGGAGGCCCTGACAGTCCTCTGATAGCCTGATGGATGGTGAATGAGAATAGGGGAAATATATATCTTTAAGCCAAAAAAAAGGTTAACTTTGGGGTCCTTGGAGGGCTGTGGAGCAGCCCGCCAAAGGCCCGACTTTTTCTCTAATGAAACACAATTCCTATCAATCCCTGGAGCAATTTGGGCCTGCCATAAGTTAACAGCAACAACATTGTGCCAAATTGACCAAATATAGATGCATCTTTCTGAGGGCGGGCTTTGATCCAGATATCTCTTGAACGTGAGACATAGAAATCCGGAAGGAAGGCAATCCATTTTGTTGCTATAGGACGCTTCAGCTGAGTTGAAGTCGTAAGTAGCTTACAACCAATGGCAGCCGTATAATCCATGAGTGATTTGCCAATGTATTACTTCCATCTTCCTAGATCATACTGAAGAGACTAAATGAACGGGTCCTAAGAAATTATATTATCATGCACCAAACAACTAGTTTAATATTAAGTCTACCTCATAATTGCCTCTAAAGGGAAGAAGGTTTTGCATAGACAAAAGCAATATGTGAGGAAATTTCATTAGAAGAGATTTGAGGGGTGTAGAAGATTGCGAGTTCCCAAGCCGTTCCCAACCTAGGAATTCTGCCACACGCGCAATCTGACGTGGTCGAGAGAGTGCCACGCCAGATTTTTGACTGATTGATTGATTTATACCTTTATTTTTAAATTTTGGAAGCAATTTTTTTTTTAATTAGGGTTCTGACAGCAACTCGACTTTCCTTTGCTGTATTGAGAACAGAAGGAGAACGGGCATAAAACGGCCCTCCAATGCCCCAAAAATATCTTCTAATGGTCTTAATGCCTTTATCAAGAAGTAAGCCACTACAATAGCTACTTGGTCCATTTAGAATCATAGCCTACTTACTTCTGAGCAATTTTGTCCAAAAGATAATGATGTTTGCAATGTTTGCAATTCATATTGGATTCTTGTTCAATTGTCTCATTATGAGGTTTAGGGGTATATACTACATTAGGAGTCCCCAAATTTAATGATCCAAAGCTGAAATTTTCATGGTTCATTTGTATAGTATATATCAAAGGAAATTTGAAAATATATTATTTTATGTCCTCCACATGAGTGCAAATAGCGCTCCCATTGCATGCAATTTTTGAACATTAAAGATGGTTCTAAGATCATTCTTTTGTTAAGATCTCATCACCATCAACTCTTCCCAGATAAACTATTTTTTTTTTTTAATAATTATTTTTCCTATTTTTTACAAATTTCAATGTGAAAATATAGTGAAAATACCTATTTTCATGAGATTTTGCACTTTTTTGTTCTCCTACATAGAAATTTTTTCTATGTTTTTCCTTCTTAGGATACCTTCTTCTTTGAGGTGTATACATTAAATATTTTTTTTTACATTTTTTAAAAATTGTTTTTCTATTTATAAAGTAATTCCAAAAAAAATACTACACTAAAAAAATTGAACACCCTTTCTTGCAACGATGCGGATTGCGGTAGAAGACATGCAAAGAATGTTGTGACAATTCTTGATACATCGTTAGGGCATCTCCACAGCTAATGCCCGGCACAGGGGTGCCAAACAAGAATTTGTTGTGGTTTGGCGTGCCACCATTTCGATTGAAGGGTCATGACCCCATTGGAAGACTCGCCAAGTGGTAAAAAGGTGCACCATACTTCTTATTTTATTATTTTAATTTAAAAAAATCTCTTCAACTTTTGAAGAAAAGCTTTCAAAAGGTGGGATTCAAAAGATTATTAAATATATAGCTTGGTGAGACGCGTTCAAGTATCTCCATTTGCCCGTGCCCTCTTCCAAGCCCTCTTCATTTTTTGAAGTGTCCAAGCATATTTTTGCACTTCAAGGTGTGCGTGACGTGGGGCAATTTCTATGCTACACCCTGCCCATTGCCCATATTGAATGCCTTTAGCGCCTTGCTGTGGGTTTGCTCTTAATATTCATAAATAAAGGACCATCTGAAGTGTATACACTGTGATTGTAATTCTAGTCTTGTAAATGACCTAATTCTTTAGCAAGTGCTTGTGGAACACTGGTATGCGGCCTTCATCACACCGTTGGTGCAATGAGCTCAAATTATTTGTCTTAATCCCTACAGGACCAAGTGTTCATTCAACGTACGCAAGAAATCTCGGGTAGGTTCCTACAAAGTCATTTTTGGTCGGATGTTCATGAAATTTGGACTCAGTGTATAAACATGTATCTTTTTGCTGAAAATCTAATTTTTTTTCTAATTAGGTGCATGGATCAAAAGTTATGCTACCCTGAACTATTTGGACAGCTCGGGCAATTTGAGAATCTTTGGAGAATCTTTTGCAAAAATGCTCATCAACTTTTGAAATTTGGCAAGTATGTAACTTACATGATAAAAGATGCAAATGTCAAAAAAATAACCAAGTGTAGAGTAAAAATCTCATTTTAGAAAGAGTTAAAGGTTGTTGACCCTATCGGGCAAGGTTGGAAAAAAAAATTCTCCTAACTTCAAATGTTATGATCTTTCAATCTGTGCAATCAAAGTTTTTGAAATTTTTTCCACACATTCCTAGAGAAGTCTTATACAAATTTGTATAGTTGAATTTTGAAAAAAAAACTTTTTTTTTCATTTTTTCTTGATGCCTTAAATGTGACAGTTTTTGACAATTTCTGCCCAAAATATGCCTCGGTCCTTTAGGGGTTAACTACGATCCAATGGTACTGCCCTTGCTTAACAAATTCACTGACCGGCTTACTATTTAATTTAAAAATCTGGTTTCAAGTTGTAAGGGTCTTGTGTTTGCAAATTCTAGTTGAAATTTTACCATTCGCATGGCTTGTAGAATAGCTACTAATAATTTTGGTGTCTTCCATTAGTTGAAAAGGATTTCATTTTGGGTGTCGGTGTCTTTGCTCCATTTTTGTTAAGAATTGTCAGCAATTGAAGTAGTAGGGATCCCATTCGTGAGGGGCTATGTTTCCCCTTCTGTCGTCTGGATTAGTTGTTGTTCCATGGATCTTACAGTTATCGACGGCTGTGCAGAATCCAATGACAATGTTTCGGATCCGAACAAACACGACAGACTGAACAGAGGTCATTGTAAGTTTGTAACGCCTGACGAAGAACATTATCTCATAGCAGTTCAAAAGATTTCCCACGCTGCTGATGCTATTTGATGCTCTCATACTAAATAGGGGTTGTCACCGTTGTCCTGTGACGTAGAAGGAGATTTCGAAGTTGCAATCCAAAACTCTGCAAGATGGTTACTACATTGAGGAAAGAAGAATTGTGCTGTGCTGACTTTGGTAACAAGTTTACAAATCACTGAAGAAGAATTGCAAGCACTGACACGCCTACAAAGAGCATAATTTTTGTCCTTCACTCCTGGCCATGATAGCAACATTATTATAGCTTCCCACCTCGCCGTTGATGGACTGTCAACGCAATTCGATCGGCAATGTTGCAATTCGATCGGCAATGCCCATGTTACCTTAATAAATTAGGCTCCAATTTGTGTCCGCATGGCATAGTCAGTAGAACTACCCAAGCAACTGTTCATTCAAGCAGAGCTTTAGATTAGAGTCATTCTTCTTCTGCTGGTGTGTACATCAGAATGTTACATTTTTCTTTTGTGCGCAATTTTCTATAAAAGCTGGAGCCTGTTGAAAACTTGCAGTGCTGACTGAGAACGTATGACTTAGAATCATCAAAATCCTGTAACTTTCGATGTACTTGTTCCTCTATCAGTGGAATTGGTCCACTTGTTTTGAAAAAAAAAAAAAAAAAATCCTGGAACTTGTGTTTGAACAGAATTGTTTTGCCGAATTTTAATGTGTTGGACGGAATCCTTCTGATTTATCTTGGGCTCATAAAAATCGGGATCTGACATTCCAATAGCCTTTTTTAGGGTCGTCAAGAATGTGACATGCCGGCCATTGGGGTAAAAGACTCCTGCTTTGGACTTGGTTGAAAGGTATGTGCAACCAGAATCCCCACTTAAATGAATGTTTTTTGTACATCCTAGTGGTGGTACTAATAATACTACCATACCCGGCTATCAGGGTCAGCAAAAAATAAATCTAAAAGTAGATGCAGGAATGTTAGGGATATTATGTTTTCAAAAGAAAAAAAAATTGTGTGGAGAAAACACGAAATTTGAGGAAATATTCTTATTTTTAGCACCTGTTGGATTTGTTTTGCCAATTTGAATTAAATATTTGGCATGAAGTGCCGATCTTAATAGCCAGGTACGATAATACAGGTTGCAGGATATTTCAGCTCACTCATCAAATTTGCAACCTTCTTTTATTTTTCTGCAAGGTTATGTCACAAAAGTCTCTAGAAGGTTTTGGTGCCAAAGTACAGCATCTGAATCACCCTCAAAGTCTGCACTCAAAGTCCCCGCAAGCTCGGCATACAGAGGCAAGGAACATCTGAAGATTTCTTGGGCAATTGCACGAAATTAGAGAATCTGTTGTTTATTATTCTGACATGCAAAACATGCTCATATACAAGCAGAATCAACAGGCTCCTCCTGGATTACAACTCGCTACGCATTGTTGCTATATCCGATGCTGCATAGTAATGAATTCCGCCTGATAAGATTAGGGATTAACTGAAATAGTAAGAGAAACTGCTAAGTCATGAGTGCCCGCGGAGCCAGATATTGGAGACTAGAGTTCAATTGCAAGCTTAGAAAGCCCGCTAATCCAGACAACAGGTCTCCGTAAAGCATTACTTCACCGATCACTGGGCAGCACCTCCCTGCGAGGGTTTGTTCTCAATGTGACCCTGCGGGCCATCATGGCCACCGCTCTCAATGCTGCGCGCCTTGCTGACCTTCTTCTCCTCTTTGGGCACCACCACCGTGAGCACTCCGTTCTCCACCTTCGCTGTGATGTGATCCAGATTCGCATTCTCCGGGAGCCTGAACTTGCGCATGAATTGGCCGCTGCTCCGTTCCACGCGATGCCATGTATCCGTCTTCTGCACCTCCTCCTTCTTGCGCTGCCCGCTGATGCTCAGCGTCCTTCCGTCCTCCAGCTGCACTTGCACTTCCTCCTTCTTTAACCCTGGCAGGTCGGCCTTGAACACGTGCTCTGTGGGCGTCTCCTTCCAGTCCACATTCGTGCTCGCCACCGCGTGCGAGTCGCGAGCAAACGAGCCGGCCGGGGTGTTGTCGAGCACGGACACCACCACATCAAACGGGTCTGGGGCGTCCCAGAAGTTGTTCCGGCGCCCGAAAAACGACGAGAGTGCCATTCTCAGTTACTAAAACGGATCGAATGCACAACGGAGAGACAAATTAAGCTCAGTAGACACTACAAGCGACTTAGAATATATGCTTCTACTTCTCAAAGATTGAACAATTTTTTGCTAGACGAAACTTGTGACTGTTAAGATCACGAAGTGGGCTTGCAAGGAATGAGAACTATGCGATTGTATTGCGATAAAATTGGAGCCCATGTCGTTCTTTATATCGGATGGACACCATGCAGAAGGTTTCTGGAAGCGTCGAGAGTGGGAAGTCTCTAGAACCTCCGGCGACTGTTGGTCAGTGTTCTCCGACCTTCTGGACAATGAAACCCAGGCTCTGGAACCTTCACCGACCATCGGTCAGTGTCTTCGATCTTCTGGAGAATGCCTCCTGTCCGGCGGTCAGAACGGAAGCGGAAGCTTGGAGAAGGGCCTGGAAGTCTGAATATCAGAAGTGCACAGTGGAAGAGCCACTGCAAGATTAGTGATGGAACTCTGGATGAGCGTCCTTGGGGTTGTGCCAAGTGTTGAATCTTATCACGGCTTCCAATTGCTAGATTGCGCGCGGCATTATAATGACCATAGCCCAGCCAGGTCTAGTTCCTGTTGAAACATCAGTGATTATGACAAACAACTTGTGGCTGAATCAGAATCTCCAGTCCAGAAGGTCAGTAATTCTAACTTGAGATGGTCATGGAGGTTACGAATTATACCCTAACTTGCATTTGGTCCCATGCCAGTTGCAGGAGCTGGACGGATCCTTGCCCTAAGAAATCAAGAATGATGTGCCATGGCTGAATATGTCGAGAATAATGGGGTTTACTCGCATCCACATCGCATCATGAATGAGTCTGTAACTAAGGTAGGATTCACTCCAGTGAAAGTTAATTCTGTGCTCATGTCTGGCCGCTCGCCGATTCTCAAGTCTGCCTTGGGTTAAATTGGCTATTTGCAATTAAACGGTGATCTGCTGAGTGTAAACAGACATGGCTGATGTAACTGTAAGACTTCATTCCCTGCTGCAACCCACTCTGACGCAAACAACAACCTGAGAAATCATGTGAGTGATGTGCTAGCCGGGAGCAAATTCCAAGTAAGAAAAATTCTACTCAGCAATTTGTTCCGGAAATGAATTGAGTGATTGAGTGATTGATTGTACAGTCGGGTACAGGAACCTTACGAATTTTTGTATCCTGTTGAGATTAGGTCAACTTTGGGAGGCCCGTGTGCACTCAAAAATGAACAGAATTTTGAATTTTGAATTGCGTTGGAATCACACTGAAGTCTACTTTATCATCATTACAAACACACATATGTAATTGAAAATTATACAAAGAGTTTGACGTTTTCTATACACTATATATTATCTAGTGTTGCCAACATTTTTGAAAGTTACAACTTGTATTCAATGGTACATATAAGAAATGAACCTTCACAATTGCTTAAGAGATACTTAATAACATACCACTTGAATTTCTTGTATGATTTCTTGCTTGTTCTTCACCCCATTGCAAAAAAACTTGACTATCTTTCCAATGAAAGGTTCTCTATGAAATGGTAGATAGTGTATAAAAGAAATTCAAATTGTTGTATGATTTGAAATTATTCATTTTTCACTTGTTACGAAGTTGAAGTGCACTTCATTTCAATTCCAACGCAATTTGCGATTCCAAAATCGGTTCATTTTTTAGCATGCTAGAGCTTCCTGAAGTTGATGAACTTTCTAGAGAAAACTGACTGGAAAATTCGTAAGGTTCCTGTACCCGACTGTACACCAAGTCCTCCTGCCAGCTGCGGATTTCTATTTGAAATCACAATGCACAGCTGCAAATGAATGAATGGGGTTGCAAAAACTGCAACACATGAATCAAACTACCTACAAGACACAACGAGCACTGAACTAATTTCCTTTGTACAGTTGTAGCCGATTAATTGATGAGATGAGCTCCAATGTAAAAATCTACCAAAAATTGATCTAAACGGCGACGGCGTTGGCTGTGGCCCGGAGCACCAGCACCTCCAGCGTGAGGCCCGGTCCGAAACCGATGAAGAAGCCGAAGTCGCTGCCCTCGCCCAGCGTGGACGCGCCCATTTGCAACGACCTCTGTCGAATCTGGTCCAACACGAACATCACCGACGAGCTCGACATGTTGCCGTACTCCGACAGCACGTCGCGGCTGCCCTGCATCTTGTCCTTGGAGAGCTTCAGCTTGGCCTCCACCTGGTCTAAAATGGCCGGGCCTCCGGGATGCACGGCCCAGAACATCTCGTTCCACTGCGGCGACCCCACGCACTGCCGCGCCTCGTTCAGGAACTTCTCGATGTTCTTGGAGATCAGCCCGGGCACGTCCTTCATCAGGTGGAAGATTAACCCTGCTTCCGTGAGATGGCCATCAATGGCGCCATCACTTTCAGGCAAGATGGTCTCCCCGGCCCAGTGCACCTCGAACAAAGCCTTCTCCACTTGCGGCTTGGGGTCGGAGCCCACAACATACACACCAGCGCCGTCACCGAAGAGCGCGGAGCCCACCAGCCCGTCCAAGTGGTGCTCGCTCGGGGCACGGTAGGTCACAGCCGTGACCTCGCTGCACACGGCCAGCACGCGCGCGTTCTTGTTGTTCTCGGCCAAATCCTTGGCAACACGCAGCACGGAGGCGCCGCCGAAGCAACCCGTTTGGTACATCATGACACGCTTCACGGTGGGCTTCAGGCCCAGCAGCTTGGCCAGGGCGTGGTCTGCTCCCGGCATGTTCACGCCACTGGTGGTGGCGAAGACTACGTGCGTGATGTCGGACTTGCGGCCGCCCCACTCCTTGATCGCCTTCACTGCGGCCTCGGCTGCGAGCTTGGGCACCTGCACCACCACGATGTCGTGGCGTGCATTCAGCGAGGGCTCCATGTAGGTGCAGATGCCCGGGTTGGCCTTCAGCACCTCCTCCGTCAGAAACAGGTGACGCTTCCGGATCCCCGACTTGTCGCCTGCAAAACCATATTGTAAACCTCGTCAATTTACATAAGCTAGTCATCACACAATTGCAATAGCTTTCTCCAAATCCATCCCAGTCAAATCAAATTGGGTTCTTTACTTAACGGATTGATCAATGGCATTCAATTCATGCATGCCATTCTTTTCCTCGAATTGATCCCTCCACCACATCAGGCTCAACATATGCAGAATGAATTATATATCCGAGAAATCCAATTTAGGGTGTGGTCACTTACAAATGCGCTTGAACTTGGCCTTGAGCGCCTCCTTTTCGCTGCAGTTGGTGATGTTGAAGAAGAAATCCGGGTACTCCGATTGCAGAAACTCGGTGGGCGGCACGGCAGTGCCGATGCCCAACACACATGCAGGCCCGTCAGCCCTTGGCTGCCCCCTGGGAAGCGCAGCATTCGCAGGGCTCACAGCAGCTGTCTGGGAAGCCATAGCGACTACTACTGAATCCAACTCCTACGTGTGGAAATCAAACGCCTTGTCTGTGATTCAGCAAATCCGAACGAGAGCTCTGTTCCTCGGAATCGATCGATCAAAGGCCTCACTAGACTTCACGAAGTGAAATATGCTCTCGTTCGATTGAGTGTGATTGTCTGGGATGCAGGGGATCGTTTGCAGTTGTGAGGATTGGATCTAATCCGGGCTCTTTATATACAAGGGAAGCTTACAGCAAACGCGCGTGGAGAACGTTACGTCTGTGGCATCACTGTGCAGAAAGAGCGTTGAATGCTGCCAAGTCGTGGTTACGGGTTTTGAGGAAAAGTCCCCAATGGCCCACCAGATGGGGGTCAGCATTTCGAGTCCTTTCACTCGTTGGGAGCGAATCCATTATTAGTATATTGGTGGTGGCAGATTTGTAGCGATTAATCTTTGTCAACTCCTGCTTCAATCGACTATTGTTGTTGTTGACAAATGGTTGAAAGTTTTCTGCTCTCTTCAAAATGTGACGATGTCGTTGTTGCTTGTTTTCAATCCATTTCTTTTTTGGGCCACCGGGCCAGCCCGCTACAGATGTGCAGCTTGGCTGCTGTGCACATAACATTCAGCAGCCTTGATGCCCATGGCCTTTCCTTCATGCACCATGCTTATCACATTGAGCCTCCACCTATCCACTTAGCTAAGGTAGAAGCACCTAAATGTGACACTTATTCAAGATCTACAAATCTTGAGGATAGCTATAGAAAAAAATGATTTAGGAAATGGTGTAGGAAACCAACAAAATTACTTTCGTATTTTTTCAAACTTGTATGAATGTAATAAGAATTTTTGAAAACTATTGCGTAGATGCACCTATTGAGGACATCAAACTAACACAAAAGAGGGCATGGAAACACCCAAAAGCAATAGACCATAAGCTTGTATCACACTTGTCTTATTGGCCAACGCAAAACCCGCCCCCGTCACTGTGACACATTCATGTAAACTCACATGTCAACTTTGGGTGCACTTGCGCCTCTTTAGGACATTTCTAGGTGTCGTAGAACGACTGCTATTAGTTTTGGGTACTGCTACTTGACTTATGAAGTGCTATTGGATGTGGAGTATTTCACACTATCTTAAGGTAGAGAAGCCTATTACCACCTGAATTAGCAATTTGAATATTTTGGGGCCAACTCCAAGAGGGGCATATAATTTTTGGAGGTGTGCACTTGTTTCACAAATAAAAACCAAGAAGAATTATAATTTTGCGATTAAAATTGTAATTTCTAAAAAAATTTCAAAACCAAGTGGAATTATAATTTTGTGATTAAAATTATAATCAATATAACTTTTTGAAGTGGTTCGCCCTGAAATTACAAAACTGCTTATAGAGTAGAATCATGCCGGAACATCCTATAAACAATCCATAACTGCTCTCTGGTGTATCCAATGGTACTTAAGGTAACTACATTAGTACCCGATCACTTAAGTAATTTTGCAATAGACCATGACAATGCAAGTTTTTTCTATGTAGAAAGATAGGAAATATAGGGATTGCATATTCTTCATAATTTTATTTCTAAAATTGAAATTACCATGAATTTTGGTAGCCAAAAAATGCTAAAATCCAAAGCCAATATTAACTGTAGACTCTTTCAATTTTGATCATACAAGAACTAGTTTCTTGCTCATTATTTTGGAACATGTGTCATGATCTTATTAGTCCCAACCTTGAAAAAAAGAAAAAAACATGTTCCAATTGCAAACTTTGGTTCGAAATTTCTTCCAGCCTTGGTTAGAAATAGTACACTCTACAAGTTAGGAATGGATCTTGATTGGCAAATGGTACACTTACCTTAATCCTTAAAGTTCTTTCACGTTTAGAATCCCAAAATTGCTTCAAGATACTAGTTTCCAAAGCAAGACAAAAATCTTCATCTATATTTATTTTTTTAGCAAATCCAATGGTAGGATCCTTTATTTAACTTGTTAGCTAGAGTGCACCCTTTTAAAATTTCAGAATAAAAAACCTTATCGGTTGCATGATTATGATGTTTGTGATCTAGAAAGAAGTATTTTCAACTCTTTCCAAATGCTTAGATTTTCATCTTTCAAACATTTTATTCAAAAATGTGTAGATCCTACAACTTGCAACTTTGTGTATTATGTTGAAGAAATAAGTTGAAAATACATATAATTTTTTTTTTTCATATTTATATTTGAAAAAAATAGTAAGTAGAAAGAAATAGAAAATGATTCAAAATACCGGTACTAAATTGTTAAGAATTTAGTTATGGAATTGAAAAATGCCAATCTCAATGGTTGTAATATAAATTTTTTTTTGCAAAAATATTGGAAATTGAGTTAATTAAAAGACTTCAAAGTTTATTTTAGAATTGAGATTCAATAATTGCATGCCTGCAAACTAAAACTCCTCATAACTTTCATCTCTGTCATTAATCAAATTGAAATTATTCAAAGCTTTTCTCATACACATAAATCTAGAAAATCAATTTCAATTTTTTTTCCTTAACAAGGTGATTTTTTAAGGTACCCACACTACTCGGATTGATAAAGAAACTATATATCATATTATAATTTTTTAACCATGTAGTTAAAAGTTACAAAATTGTTGCGTGTTAAAGCTACTCTTTGACTACATGAACTATCCAAAATTGAAAAACTACCCAAAATTTCGATGTTATCAAGAAACATTGTTTGGTCCTTTAGCGGTTAATAAGTGTTTACCATTAAAGGATTGACACATTAGTCCTTGTTGGCATTAATATAGTGATTTTGTCCAAAAAACCCTGGATTTGGATGAGTTTTTGGACTAAATAAGAGCCAAAAATATAATGATGTGATTAGGCGGATGAACAAATTTGGATGAGTTTTTGGACAGAATTGTGCCAAAAGTATCAAGACATGATTAGGCAATGGATGGAAATGGGTAGGCTTACCTCATTGTAGAGCAAAGACAGTGGCAGTGCATACTATTAAATGTTATGCAGTTTCTACTTTTTAACCCTTATGAGACCGAGCCCATGGTTGCGTAGTTCAAATTCACTATACTTGACTTTGTGTATTATTTTAATTTTTTTCTAGTCTAAGAAGAAATCATTTGTCTAATATATGTCATAAAAAATTTAGATTCTTTTGTGGAAATTTCAAATACAAACATGTTTCAAAATCCAAAAAATTATAACACAAATACATTATAATATAGATTATAATATAGAGTTATATATTATAAGAAAATTTATATTAATTCTTTATTTTAAAATGTGGTTACAGATCTTCCACTTCAAACTTCAATGAAATGTTCATTTTCAAAAAAATTCAAAACATTTTATTGGAGTATTGACTACACTACATTACGAAAGCTTCCTTTTGTTTGGATTCTTAAAAGAAAAAAAGAAAAGTATTTAGAGTGTCCAATCAAGTTTTAAAGGAAAAAAACTCAAAATATTGAAATGCATTATTATATAGGTGTACAAGTTTTTTGGATAGATTGTCTTGAATAAAATAATTAAATAAACTAATATGATATGAATGTAACACAATGATTTGAATATAGCAATAATAGGTTACACACAAAAAATTAGATGAAAATCCTCTGTTCTTCAATATGAAGAATGATAGTTTGACCATCCAAAAGACTCTTGTCGTCTTCAATGTCCTTCTAAGGGTTGAGTTCAAATGGACCATTGGTCTTAAATTTGTGAAATGGAAAACTAAGCGGTAGATTCCTACAAAGTAGTTTTGGAATGGATATTTTGAAATTTTGACGCTTCCCAATTATTGACTTGTATTTGCTTCATAAATAAATGAATACTTTTTTGATTAGGGATATGTGCCAATGTACTCTATTCATTGTAAAATTTAACAAGCAAGTACCAATTAATACAATATAACATGCAATTGTTAGGAATTTAAAAAATATATATATTTTATATATTCAGTGAATTAGTGCTCCCTCCATTCCAAAATGATCTTCTTGTTGGCATTAATTTTGTGTCCCAAAATGATCTTTCTAACGTGACGTGGAGGAATGGCCCACACTTTATCAAATTGTCAAGAGCAATGAGATGCTTGTACAGTGACAAACTGCAGAGAATTTTCTTATAGCCACAGTGAGTCACTGAATTTTCGCTTATCTATTAAATTTAGGTGTAGTTGTAGTCATTATGCATTGTAGCTTACTTTGGATATATACTTTAGAGCATCCAGACTGCTCCACCTTTGCTTAACCCCTAAAGGCCCAAGGCATTTTCTGGCTCCGAAACCACTGAAAACTGCCATTTCTGCTACAATCACTCCTTAAACCAAAAAAAACTTTTCTTTAAGAATCTAACCGTAGGATCTTATATTTCACTTGTCTTAGATCATGTAGTAAAAATTTCATGAAGTTTGACCATACGGATTTGAAGATATTAGCATTTGAAGTTGGAAAAAGAAGTTTTTTTGAACTCTGGATTGCAATTTCAGATGACTTTGACGGCCATTTGTGGATTTTTTTTGCACTACACACCATAAAGTTAAAAATTTTTATGTTGAGAATTTGAGTTGAGAGTCGGTGAAAAAAGTTTCAAAATGTCAAAACTTGATTTTCACATATAAAAAAATTGTTAAATAGAAGTAGGTCCAAAATTGAACAAAACACTAAATCTTCAATAGCTCTTAGATGGAATTAAAAAACCATAATCCCAACGGTGGGATTGTTCTTGCAAACAAATTTAACCTTTTCAAAAAAAAATTTGAATTTTTTTGAAAATTGCATTTTAAAAAAGAATTTTTAAGTTGTTTTTTGAAGAAGATGCTTAGATTGCCCAAAAAACAAGATTGTCCATAACTTTCTCATTTTTAGTCCAAATAGAATGAATCAAAGCTTCAAATGTAGACAAAAACATAATCTTTGAGGAAAAAATTAAAAATTAAAAAACTTCATTTTTTATTTTTTATTTTTTATTTTTTTCTGTCCTGCAAACTGCTTTTTTGACTTCAAGTGGCATAACTTTTGCTCCCGGGCACCAAATTTTTTAAAAATTATATATTTAGAAAGCTAATGTGATTTCCTATCTTCAAAAAAAGTTTCAAAAAATCAGGTCGAAATTTCAGGTCGCACGAGCCTGCCCGAAATCCCAAGTATCCCCCGAGGGGACTTTGGACCTTTAGGGGATAAAGCGTGCGATTTGTTATTGTTGACATTTTAATTAACAATTGTGCATGCATCAAAGGCACAAGACAAAAAGACTTGTTTAACAAAGAAGATCATTTTGTTTAACATGAAGATCAGCATTTTGGGACAAAGGGGTACAAAATTTAAATCAAGAGGAGTCAAAGTTTGTTGATCCCATCCAAAAGACTGTCCTAAAGCACAATTACTTCTTGTTACTTCTATTACAACAATTTTGTAATCTACAAGATCTAAGTACTATCAAAATCAAGTCTCATATATTCCCACAATCATGAATTTTTTTGTTGAAAAGGTAGTATAATTCCATATGCCATTTTTCCGTTCATTTCCTTCTTTAGCTCTAAAATCTAAGATAACCTATAGATTTCAGACACCATGGTCTACCTATGTAAAAGTGTCAAGCTTATGAAATATTGCCATTTTAACGAAATTTTGGTTTAATTGATGAATATGATTTCATGCAATTGTTTTCTCTGAATTCATTCTGATTCTGTATTTTCCATTTTTGCTATCTAGATCAATAACCACATGACATGTGGCACTTGAATTCTGAAACAAAATACCGAATTCATGTCCAATCTGACCCGCGCGTAGGGTGTAAGGAGAAATTGGGCTACCGTCTCGAGAATATCAACGGCAAGTCCGTCGGATCATTACCGATAAGATCAGCGCGTCAAGTCCCAACTCTTGCCGGGCCCTGCACACGGTGCCCACCACCACCACTTTCAACCCAAATGTCAACCTTAGTACCTGACATTCTTCCTTTTCTTTTTCTTTTTCAACAGTCTCCCAAAAGCTTACCATCCCCGCGTTGGCAGGCAAACTCACAGCGGACCCCAACTCCCAGTCAAGAGACCCAATCCCCTCACCACTGGATTCCAATCTCGTCCGCCTACAAATACCGATCTCCGCACTCCCAATTCTTCATCTCAGACTCGTCGAACTCTCATCTTCGCACAGCATCGAGTTCCATCAAACAAATCAAGAGCTGTCTGCACGACCACAACTGCAACCACAATCAGCTGATCGATAATTACATAGAATTCCATTTTCAGCAGTCGTCAAGTCGAAGTTTTGAGTTTGCTGAAATTGCAGCCAAGGACGCTCACTGACCTCGGAGGCTGAAAGGAGTAGTAATTACTATTTGTGAGTAGAGCTGAAATCCTTTGGGAAGCTAGCAGAGCATCAGATCGAGAACTTGAAGGGGTGCTGATCGAGAATTCGAAGGAGGTTGGAAGATTCAAAATATGGCCGCTGTGGAAGCGTCCCTCTACATGAATTACGCGGGATCAGAAAACATGAAGGAAGCGGCGTCACCCTTCTGCAATAATGGCTCCGGGGAAGTACCCGCCCGAGACCCTCTCAACTGGGCCAAGACGGCCGCCAAGTTGCAAGGGAACCATCTGGATGAGATCAAGCAGATGGTGGCCACGTACTTCGAGTCCACAGAGGTCGCAATCGAGGGCGTGAATCTGAGCGTGGGTCAGGTGACGGCCATCGCTCGCCGACCCGAAGTGGCGGTAGTGCTCGACGCGGCCAATGCCAAGGCGCGGGTGGACGAGTCCTCCAACTGGGTGCTGAACAAGATCATGAGCGGGGGGGACATCTACGGAGTCACCACGGGCTTCGGCGCCACCTCGCACCGGCGCACGCAGCAAGGCGTGGAGCTGCAGCGGGAGCTCATCCGCTTCCTCAATGCGGGCGTGCTGGTGAAGGGCCACTCGTTGCCTGCGGAGACCACGCGCGCGGCCATGCTGGTGCGCACCAACACGTTGATGCAGGGCTACTCCGGGATCCGATGGGAGATTCTGGAAGCCTTGGAGAAGCTCCTGAATGCCAACATCACGCCCAAGCTGCCGCTGCGGGGGACCGTGACGGCTTCCGGGGATTTGGTGCCGCTATCCTACATTGCGGGGATGCTCACGGGGCGACCCAATTCCGTCGCAGTCACCAAAGACGGACGGGAGGTTTCCGCTTTGGAAGGCTTGCGGATGGCGGGCGTGGAGAAGCCGTTCGAGCTGCAGCCCAAGGAAGGTTTGGCGCTCGTGAACGGGACGGCCGTGGGGTCGGCGCTTGCTTCCACCGTATGCTTTGACACCAACGTTTTGGCGCTTCTTGCGGAGGTGCTGTCGGCTCTGTTTTGTGAAGTGATGCAAGGGAAGCCGGAATTCGCAGACCCCTTGACGCATAAGCTCAAGCACCACCCGGGGCAGATGGAGGCAGCGGCCGTGATGGAGTGGGTGTTGGCCGGGAGTGACTTCATGAAAGCTGCAGAGAAGCTCAACGAAACCGACCCCTTGAAGAAGCCAAAGCAGGATCGGTATGCGCTGCGCACTTCTCCCCAATGGCTGGGTCCCCAAATCGAGGTGATCCGCACCGCCACGCACGCCATTGAGCGCGAGATCAACTCCGTCAACGACAACCCCATCATCGACGCTGCGCGAGGGATTGCGCTGCACGGGGGCAACTTCCAAGGCACCCCCATCGGCGTCTCCATGGACAACATGCGTCTGGCTGTGGCGGCCATCGGCAAGCTCATGTTTGCGCAATTCTCCGAGCTCGTGAACGACTACTACAACAACGGCTTGCCCTCGAACTTGAGCGGGGGACCCAACCCCAGTCTGGACTATGGCATGAAGGGCGCCGAGATCGCCATGGCTTCGTACCTCTCGGAGCTCAACTACCTCGCCAATCCCGTCACCACCCATGTCCAAAGTGCGGAGCAGCACAACCAGGACGTGAACTCGCTGGGCTTGGTGTCTGCGCGCAAAACGGAGGAGGCCGTGGAGATTCTGAAGCTCATGAGCTCCACGTTCCTGGTGGGGCTGTGCCAAGCCATTGACCTCCGTCATGTGGAGGAGACCATGCAATCCGCCGTGAAGCAAGTGGTGTTGCAAGCGGCGAAGAAGACGCTGTTCATGGGCCAAGACGGCGCCCTCCTTCCCTCGCGCTTCTGCGAGAAGGACCTTCTCCTGGTCGTGGAGCGCCAGCCCGTGTTCTCGTACATCGACGACGCGTCCTCGGAGTCTTACCCATTGATGGAGAAGCTGCGAGGAGTTCTCGTGAGCCACGCCCTGAAAGACGCCTCAGGCTCCGTGTTCGAGCAGATCCCCGTGTTCGAGGCCCAAGTGGAAGAGCGTTTGCGTGTTGTGGTTCCCTTGGTGCGGGAAGCGTATGACAACAAGGGCTTGTCGGCGGTGCCCAACAGGATTGAATCTTGCAGGACGTACCCGTTGTACCAATTCGTGAGGTCGGAGCTCGGCACACAATTGTTGTCCGGATTGAGGACTGTGTCGCCCGGGACTGAAATCCAGAAAGTATTTGAGGCGATGTCGGAGGGGAAGCTGATTCAACCTCTTCTGCGGTGCGTGCAAGGATGGACTGGCGCTCCGGGCCCATTCCCCTTGTAAATGTGTTAGTAGCAACAGTTTCATCAGTTCCGTTAGCAAAAAGTTTGTCTTGTCATGTAGAGATTCTTTCGTTCCCATTCAGTTCGGAGTAGTCACCCAATTTTCGAATCACAAGTTGTGACTCGTGTACATTTGATGAGCACTTGGTCCGCATTGGGCCGTGCTTGAGCATTTTTAAACATTCTTTGGACATCCAATGGACGTCTACATTCTCAATCAGAGGTGTCTTCGAGTGTCCCATCATGCATGCTTGGAATTGGAATTCAAATATTGTAGCATCTCATTACACGGACCGAAGAAGTTCTTTCGAGGCTGTATTAAGACCAGCTCTGTCGTAATGGCACTTCCTTTCCAGAACGAAAACACGAAAGAAGTTGCTTCTTTCAAATAGATTGATAGAAAACAGAAGTATGCCAGGAGATAAAAAGTTGAACTCAGGTCTGATGGACTGAAAATTAAAGTAAATTGGCATCTCGTGTCCTGCACACATATTTAAGTTTTGCTGTCACAATTCTGAATCTCCACCAACGTTTAAGAGCAGATTCGACATAGTATTTTCCCTACACAATTGACGCTTAGTTGACTACCTTCAAGTTCATATCCAGCTTCAATCGAACTAGAAACAGAATTATCCTGCACAACTCCACAATTGGGACAGCAAATACCTTCAATTCGAAAATGTCAACGTACAAAGCTCTCAAAACCAGGACAGAACTGGTATGAACTCCCATTTCAGGATGTCCGCCAAAGTTGGAATTTACTACGACTATGACTCCAAAATAGCATGTTGATTATTCCTGGAAGGCAATTGGGTACGTGCAGGATTCCAGCGAATAGAATGTTTTGGGGGGTCCAGTGTGAAATGTTTTTTATTGCCGAGATTGCATGCGCATGTGCATATGCTGGCATGTCAATGCTGTAGGGTGGATTACTGTGCACGTCAGATTTTTTGCTGCATTTTGGATGTATCTTTGTTGTTTATCGTCATGTCCTCGATCATGTTGCAAAATTGCAGGTGCACATGACGCAAGGTTGAGGATCAAATTCAAATTCAATGCGTTCAGATGGTTTCACTGCAGCTAGCTGTGGAATACGTACGTTTAAGTTCTAGTCAAGATACATAAACATGTACCTGATCGAATTGATCGAATGACTCAGAAAGTGTAGCAGATCCAGGCACACATTTAACGAATTTATAAGTACCACTCTACAGGACTTCAAAGAGAACGTCAACTAGTATCCGCAGTCCGGCGTCTGCCTCTGTAGACATGGCCTTCGAAAGTGACGAAACAACCGATCTCGAATAACAACAGCAAGACGTGAACGCTTTACTCTGAACCTCCGCTGAAACCGATGAATTCACCACAAGTCAGTGGGAGTCCCTTCGTGATTTCAATTCACGGGATTTCAAATCACGAAGCCGACCGTACAGACACGTTGCAGCCTGCACTGTCCGCCCAAACCGTCGGAGCAGAGCCGGCAAGGGAGCAAAAAAGCCAGCATACCGGCAACAGAGTTACGTTACACAGGACATGATCGCACGAATATGATTCCCCATTTCTCCTTCAACACTTTAGCAAATCATCTCAATCAAATCAATATTCAGAATAGTGTCCTCCTCCACATGCCAGTAACTCACAGCACTTTGGACTCAGAATGCTTAACTCACTGCAAGCATTCACTTGCAAAAAATGTATCCACACATGAAGACCTTAATGTGAATGCAAATATCACTACATTCGCATCCAAACCATTCTTATCACATTCAGAGCAATGCAGCAATAACAGTCCCAGTCATGATATTATTAGTATCTAAAAAATAACACATGTAAATTGAGAAGGCTGGGGACATCGTAGAACGTTCATGGCTTGGTAGTAAGAAATCAATGACAATAAGTTTCAAGCAGCCCTTTCTGCAAGAAGATGCAAAGTCAGTCTAACACTCTTAACATTCCACCTATAACAGTCCAAGTTATGATAGTAGCATCACATAAAAAATAAAAAATTGAGCAAGATTAGACCTCCATCGACATTTTAACATTCCACACATATTAGTGTAAAGGTATGTTCGCACTTGCTGGTAGAGGTGATGTTTGCAATGTGAATCCAATCCAGAAGTAGTTCTAACTTCTTTCCTAAGACCCTCAGTAACAACACTCATTAACACCAAGTGCAAACAACATAGGCTTCATAACTATGAAAGACTCGGAAACACAGATTATGTGCAAGCATGATCACATTATTAAAATCATGACATCAACTTAGCGTCTCATCAATAGCATTCCCAACACAGGAATGCTCGGTCATGGAAGGTTGAAATCATCACAAGTTACCTCAAAAGTGGCAAATACATTTTACCATATCAACAATTTACCATATCAACAATTTCTGCTCGCAATCCAAGGCCAAGAATTTCTCAACTCACAGATAAAGATACAATTTCTAAACCTTCCACTATTCTCATGTGCAAGGCAAATCAGTACGGCAGCACTCAAAAATGAAGATCCAGGAGATGAAAGAGGAGTGATAAACCAGGAAACGAACCAAGTTGAAATCGCCAGGTGGGCGGTATCTTACAAACACTGCGCTGCATCATTCTCTCAAAGAGGGGTAACTTATGTAGCTCGCGATCAGAAACAAAACACACGAATTAACCAGAAGATATTTGATGAAGTCAACATCGACGCATTCTTCCATTGGAGAATCAGGAGTTATAATGAGTATCGGGAGAATCTCATATAATTATGTTTAGCAGGTGTATGCAATAAAAGAATAACCTGCAAGTCCTGTGCTAAAAGGAACCCAACATCCTGGCCCCACAAGGCAACAATGACAATGCTGGGAAAACTACCACGACAATGAAACAGATCTAATCACCCTGACAACATCGTGATTTCAACTGGGGCACCAATCACACTGTACCTGGGTAGAGCTTCGGATTGTCACGCCTTTCGTCACCACCTATGTTAAAAAATCATACAGAAAAGAAAGATTTTAATCTCCCAAAACCCTGACTGAATGGTAACAACACATTCCCAAAGTCCTAATGCTGCCGTTGATCTATACTCTTCCTTCATGCCGCCTTCCCGCTCTCTACAATCACGAGGCTGGCGAGGTCAAGGCACACTACAGTATTACAGGGAGCACTACATACAGGCCACATATACAAATCAATATCCATAAGTGGTATTGTAATGTGACGCGTATGATGGTGCGGGTGGGCCTGTTACTGGCGTTGCAGAATACATAGAAGCTTGGGTTGGATATGAACTGTAATTCGTGTCCACTGTGGTACTGTAGGTGCTGGTATAGGGTGGTGGCCCACTGGACGCCCCTGCCATAAAGTTCTGCAATAACAACCCAACCAAATAGGGAAACATCAGAATCCGACAAGAAATACAGCATTGTTGTAGTAACGAAGATAAATATTTTAGGGAACAAAGAAGAGTAATTAATAATTATCGAATTTTAGTTTAAGGCGACCATTAATATTTGGTAATCATTATATACAACACAAAAGAGAATAGTGTAATTAACCCGTCCTTAATTTATATCTAGAGTTATGGTCCTGAGTTCTCAGTGACCTGATAGTGATCCTCCTGTATAGGCTGGTAAGGGTTACATTGCATCTGCACCAATTCCCACTAACATGTTCAGACATATGTAATTTCTTGTTGATCTAGGCCCATTCGTGACAGTGAACGTCAGTCTGTAAATTTCCTGTTCTTTTTGCTTCACCTTGGTATACAAATTTGGCATTGGTTGACCTTAAGATTTGCACAAAATATGTCAAATAGAAAGACAAAAGCTTACAGCAGAAACATAATTTAGGTGAATGTGCAGCACCCACAGGTTGCATACCTATGTTTTTACATGTCTGCTATCACCAACCAAAAGACTGCATCATACCTGAATTAATTGCTGTGCGGTTTGCACTTGAGATGCGCTTCCATGAATCTCAACAGTCATCTCGCCAGGCACACTTCGAGTTTCCTGGATTGTGATTGTAGCACCACTAGTGCGGCGCATATAGCTGATGTTGGCACCTGCACTACCAATAATAGCATCGGCGTATGAAAGAGGAATCTGCATGTGCTGGGTCACCTGCACACACCTCCCACAGTTAGTTTCCCAACACATGGAACACAATTATCATGTTCCATCTCATACTCCGTATTATTCAGTTGGGTTTCTAGCTGGACTTCTACATTACAAGAATTAGGTGGCATTATCCAATAAAGAATTTCTGTACAAATTCAGATCAATCCACGTTCATCACAAAAGCGCAACCCCCACCTCACCTCGCTCGGATTGCCAAGTTCTTAATGTGAAGTTAATGGGGTAAGATTCATACAATCATCATTAAGAGATAATGATAAGGTAGTGTTAAAATCATGCAAATGGTGCTGACTGAATGTTAGTGTGATGTTAGTGTCGCTGGCATTAACAACTATTAAGTCAAGTCAACGTTAACTTCAAGTTAATTTACCATTATCTTAATACCAATCTAATGTATTCGATTAACATAAGATTACCATTCATATCCTTGTGAATCTGGTAGGGGGCTTATCTGAGGTGTTGAAGACATTCAGAAACCAGTGAGCTCAAACAACTAAGCAACCCTGAGCACATCAGTTCATCTATTACATGTAGACAATACTTTATCTACAAAATCATTGAATGCAACAGAGAAGGAGCAGCAGCGGAGATAATAATAAAAAATACCTGCGTAATGACTGGGGCAGGAGGCGGGGGTGCGATGGCCCCTCCTAGAGTAGGATCCCGGCCATATAAAGAGACACCATGGTGGTGTTGATTGCCCAGGTCATGAGACTGCTGTTGAGGTTGAGAATGATGAGAAAGATCGGCAGTTCCATAGTAAGAAGAATCGTTATTGCTATAGCTGGGTGGCTGCTGTTGCTGCGTGTTAGTGGGCTGCTGCCATTGAGAGTTTGTACTCTGCTGCTGCTGCTGCTGCTGGTTTGACGATCCAAATTTGTACTCTGCCCTCTACATGACCAAATATTATCAAGTCAGTAGGAGGTTCAACATGTAGACAGCTGCGCTAGAACTTACGAGAAGCGCCACAATAGCCTCCATTCACGTCATATCTATATTATTCAAAGGGAGACACTTGATCCTCCAAAAGCATGAAACTCTTAGAACATCTTACGTGGACACTCAATTTTCCATCAATGACAACCTAAAAAATCTTGGGTTTTGAATCTAAAAGCAAGATGCATCCCAAGCTGTTGTGAATGGAGAAATAGAGATTTCATGTGGAGATGCTCGTCACTCACAGTGCCTCATTGCCTTCGAGATTTTTAAAGCATGCAAAACTTTTGAATGCTAATCAAGAGAAACATATGTAGGGAACTCACGTTTAACTCAAACAAGGGAAGAACGCTTCTATCCACCAAGAACTTGCGAAGGTGCGAGACGACAAGCTCCATTGCACGCTGCACGTTGCGAGGATCGCCCTGGACTTCCACAACGCGGTCATCCGCTAGTGCACACAGTGGAAGCTCCTCTGCTTTTCCATCCCTCACCCCATGTTCACATTTTAACGTCCATACGTAAAAGTGTACATTACTGAACATAAAAAAATACTGCAACATTAAATTCACTACCCAGACAATCCCCTGCATGTCAAAGTTCCATCAAAATAAGACCCAACTATCAAAATTAGGATCTTCTATGCGTCTAAACGGACAGTAAGAAGCAACCATGTTCCACAAAAGGATACTTCACACAAGTATCAACACGAAAGGATTAGTGATGTCTAAGGAAACCCACTAACCAGCAGGCAGAACACGCACAGTTGCCCCTGAGGAATCCTGAATAGATTTGATTGTAGCACCCTGGCGACCAATAAGACTACCAGCTTGAGTGGCAGCAACCAGAAGGCGAGACGACACAGGAGTACCCCCGGGTGCAATCTCTGCATCCATTGACTCCGGATCGGCCCCTTCGATCACTCGCCGATGCACGCGAAGCAGCCCCTCCATGGCCGGAGAGATTGCAGATTCAGGGTCCTCCCTTGCTGAAACCATGACCTACACAGCCATACCGAGATACACATGAGCATCTTCACCACGAACAAGCGAGTCATTGCAGTAAGAGTTTCAAATACGGTGGCAGATCTTATCCCACAAAAAAAACTCGGTATCACATACTCACTAGCAAATCTGCAAGTACATGTCCTTGCAAGAAATAAAAGTCATTTCAAATTGATGACATCAAAACACTGAGAAGTTCAGACTTCGGGGTCTTCAGTATATCAGCTGGTTGAAGACCACTTTTAGCACGTTCTACCTTACTAGCAAGTAATATCTGCAAGTACATGCCCTTGTAGGAAACAAAAGCCATTTCAAATGGGAGACACCAAAACACTGAATAGTTCCACGAAGTAAACTGCACTCATGGTACTAGAGAGGACATTTAAGCCTAAATTTAATGCTGATGAAGGCAACCAAAGGGATAATTTAGATGCGCTGAGGCTCATGCCTGAAGTTCACACGAAACCTCACTTGTAAATTAGCAATCCAAAGCATACCATGGTTCTACGTTTGTGGTCCACAGAAGAGAAAGCTTACAATTCGTTCGGCAGTGCCCGGCACGCCCTCGAGGATCTTGATCCTGGACCTCGTCTCTTCACACATTTTCTTCACAAACTCCCCCTTGCGACCAATGATCCCTCCCACCTTCTGCACGGGCACCACCAGGCGAAACACATTGTCACCAGGCCACCCCGCCCACTTCTTCTCCCCGTCCTTCTCCTCACCCCCTTCGCGGCTTCTCTTGGAGCCCGTCGGAGTTCCGGGACCTTTAGTTGTGGCATCAAACGCTCCAGTGTCCGCCTTGAGGTCCTCTCCTACTAGTGGAGGCTGCGGGGCAGCTTCTACCACTGGCACTGGCGTTTCAGAGGGTTCCGTTTCAGGTGGCACATCTTGAGGTTCCGGTGGAGGCGGAACCTCATATTCAGGCAGTGTGGGCTCCTGATCCTCCACGCGGGGGACAATCTCGATCTCTTCCAGAGGAGGCTGCGGCTCCTCTTCCGAAGGAGGAGCCGGAGTCTCGACCACTGAGATAACCTCTGTCACTTGCGTCACCTCCGTCACCTCGGTGACCTCCATTGCCGCCATACCTGCAAGGAAAGACCACATAAATTAGGGATACAATTCGTCACGACTAATACTCGCAGAATGGCATTCCCGAGCTCGCTTCTAAACCCTAGAAACACAAGACTCCACTCTGCACACCAAAACCTACGTTAAAGCACGAGTTTAGGTCTGAGAGCCTCGAATACGTGGTTAGCGAAAGAAAGACGCCAATCTGCTGGCTTGCACACAGAAAAGAAACAGATTTGACCGTAAACCACACTCACAAAACCCTAATTTCGACGGAGTCGCGCGAACGGGGAAGAGTGCAAAAGCGGGAGAGTTGAAGAGCAAGAAATGCAAGACGCTTACTTGGTGGAAAACGTCAATTCGCGCGAAACCAAAGAGTCAGCTGAAAGTGCGGTGTGAGGGGAAATCACTGCGGCCACTGAGGTTCAGTTGAACGGGGATGCGCACAAACGTTTGAACTGCAGAAGCAAGTTCTTCACGGCCACCGAAACATGAACCCCCCTCTCGAAACATACCCCCGTCGTCGTCGTCCTCCTCCTCCAAACGAGACCTCGTTTTTTCATCCACGAATCATAGTCTTCATCCGTTTTATTCATCAGTAATGGATGAATAGCATGAACTTAGCTACTACCGTAGCTTCCTAGCAGCTTGGTCAGAAAATAGAAAATAAACATTTAGCCCCAAAAGTCCTAAATCCTTTTTCTTCATAAAAAAACACATTCAGAATTCCCATTTGTAACACAAAGAGTAATTTTTTTTTTTTTTTTTAAATTTTATATCTAACTATAGGATCTAAACTATTTTAAGAATGTATGGAATGTTTTTTAGAAAGTTTGACAATATAGATTGAAAGATATTTGCATTTAAAGTGAAGAAAACAAGGGTTTTTTTGGCACCTTCCTTGACTGAATTTTTTAAAATTGAATCTTCTTAATTTAAAATTGCTCATTAAAAAATTGTCAAGTAGAAGTAGGTTCAAGATTGAATGAAAAACTAAATTGCTAATAGCTCTAAGGTGGAACTAAAACACAATAATCCCAATGGTGAGATTGTTCTAGCAAGCAAACTTAACCCTTTCTAACAAAAAAAATTTGAAAAATTATTAAAATTGCATACAAAAATAAACTTTATAAGTTATTTTTTGAAAAAGATGCTTAGACTGCCAAAAAAACAAGATTGTCCATAACTTTCTCATCACTAGTCCAAATTGAAAGAATCAAAGCTTCAGATGTAGACAAAAACATAATCTTTGAGAGAAAAAAATTCAAAATTTCAAATTTCAAATTTCAAATTTTTGAGATTTTTGTTGTGTTGCTTCTCAAAGTATTTGGCCATTTTGAGACAAAAACAACAGGTGTTTCTTGCAACCACCTCCCAAAGAATTAAAATTAATCTCTCTTCTTATATCATCATTCCAATGACAAGCTTTAGGTTGAAGTGATTATCTTGCATTATGTAGGATTCTTTAGTCAAATTTTGGGCAGATATGGTTTCTTTTTGTTTTTGAGGTGCATGCCATTTGATGTAAGGCAAGTGAAGCTACAAAATAGTAAAGCCATGATTGTTTCATCTATCGCTTGCTATTTGATTGACCATTTAGATTTTAGATTTTACATAGTTGAGTGAAGCTCAATAACTTTGAAGCTACAATTGTTTTCATTGTCTATTTGATACACAATATGTCATTTACCTAGTCTATATATAATTCAATGGCTTTGAAGCCCCACTACTAATATGAATTGGCCTTTCTATTTGGTCTTTTATTTAAGACGTATTACATTCAATCTCTAATTATTTGAATATAGTTGCTTTCATTACAATGATTGAAGTCGGCAATCATTTGAATTTGGTTCAACGTTTGTAAAAAAGTAATGTAATTGCTAGTTAATAAGGATTTTCTATGATCTGTTTGTTATATAGAATTCATTTTTAGATGTATCAAAATTTATTGTTTTCATAAGTTGGTGTGCTTTCAACTTCCATTTTCCAAAACCACTTCAAAAAATTATTTTTGACACTAATATTATTGGAATGTGAACATCTTCAAATTCAAAAATCTTCAATCAATGATCATAAGCAGTGTCAAGAAGAATATAACTTTAAGGTGCCAATAATTAACTTTTAAGGCCTAAATCCACGTCAAAATATTAATACATTTTTGCTTGTATCCAACGGATTCAATCCTGCCTTACTCATTTATAATGCTATGTAGACTAGAGTTTCTTGCTAACTTGACATAAAGAGGCATGGAACATTTAGATTCCATGGACAATTACACAAAATTAGGGAACCTATTGTAAAAATTATAATCTCAAAAAGCTAATGTTTATTTTTATTTTTATGAGCTTTTCAACTGATTATAGTAAAAAAAACATAGAAAAAATGGTTGGTCAAGGTTTTGGTAGAGAGTGGTGATCCTAAGGTGCCTTCAAGCAATGGCCACTTCCTAAGCAATAAGCTACAAATTATAGTATTATATTTAGACATTAATTCTAATGATATTTTTCATATAACTCATTCATTTTTAAATTCCAAAATGCATAAACCGCAATTCACCAAGAGTAGACCTACATCATTGAAGAAATCAAAAGACACCTTCAACAATAAGGCAAATATTAGAAACACAACAAACATTCACGACTAAGGCAAAGTAACAAGACCATGGTGATTCTTGAGTGTCACAATCCAATCAATTCAAACCATATAGCCAAACTCAACCATTTTTAATAACAAAGTGCAATGAATATTGCAATTAACTCAAATACAAATGCCAAGATTATAAAATTTCAAAGTTTGTGCTTCAATCTAACGGTAGAAGAGCTTTTGTCTCAAAAACATCCACCACCATCTATTCCTTTTTCTAAATGAGGTGAACCTAGGCTTATTGGAAAGTCATCTTAAAGGTATATTAGATCACCAAATATGAAGTCTAACCTCTTCGTAGTCTTTCCCAATCTTGTCCTTCCAAAGTGCTACTCCTCACTTCTAGGCAATAGCAAGACTTTGTGCCATTAACCAGTCAACACCGCTTTGTCCCTTCTCCAAATGAGGTGAGCTTAGGCTTGTTGGAAAGTCAACTTGAAGGCACACTAGACCACCAAATATGAACTCCAAAATCTTTGTGGTCTTTTCGATTTTGTCTTCCAAAATTGATGCTCCTAATCTAGGCTCCATCTTTTAAAACTAACTTCAACTAATTTCCTCGAAGTCCATGGAAGGAAATGTATTAAATCTATTTGGCAAATTTCCTACTCACTCCTAACTTCTCTACTAGTTCTCTTATTCATTCTCCTTTTCAAGTGTATGTGCTCCAAGCTTGAATCCAAAGTGCGAAAGAAGAGAGTCTTCCAAAAAACTAACCCTAACAAGTTTGAGTAAACCACTTGGGGTTCCTTTCTAAGATTCCTCCATTCCAATGGTTCTTCTCCATCCCTACTCTACCTTAGTGTACTCAATTCTATTCTACTACATTTTTCACTACCATGGTGAGATTTTCTGTATCCTAATGCCTCGCCTAATGCTACTGCACTACTTGACTACTTGATTCAGAATTGTTGCATAGTTTGTTATTGACTACTTGTTTCTAAATTGTTTCATAATTTGCCATTGAATTTCTTTCTTTTAATTTTCAATTCTAATTCTAATTTCTAATTTGAGTATTCTAATTCTAATTTCCATTAATTCTACTATTTTTTTTCTTTTTTTTCTTCCTCTATTTTATATTTAGCCCTCTAAACTTACTAAATTCTAGTTCTACCTCTAGAAACTTCCAATTCTTTGTGACATATAATGAATTCAATGGACTCCATACAATTGCTTCAAATTTTTCTACTATTTTCTTGTACCAAACCCACTAATCTATTTTTGTTGTAAAATCCTTCTACTAATCTTTGCTAATTACTAAACTACTAAACATTGTATTAAATATTCTAAACTAAATTGTGAGCCAATGTAGTGCTCACAATCTTCAAAAAAGTTTAAAAAATTCATGATAAAAAATAAGACCGTAAGAACCTACTTGTAATCAATTTTGTCCTCTAAGGAAACAATAGAACTTTAGGGATTAACCCCTAAAGGACCGAGGCTTTTTTTTCCATCAAACAACACTTGAAACTGCCATTTCTATTGAGAAGAACAAAAACCTTTAAATTTTTATTTTTTTTGCATATCTAATCATAGGATCGTATACTAGACTAGTATAAGTACGTATGGAAGAAATTTCTGAAACTTTGACCACGTGGATTGCAAAATATTTGCATCCAAAGTGAAGAAAAAAAGTTTTTTTACACCTTCTATGACTAGATTTTTTGGCTTTGAATCTTTTTTAACTTAAAATTTTTGTACTACTGATTTTGATTTTTTAACTTTTTATGTTGCATATTTGAGTTGAGAATATAGGAAAAAAATTTAGGAAAAAAAACTTAATTTTCACTCATTAAAAAATTGTTAAGCAGAAGTACGTTCAAAAATGAAGGAAAGACAAAACCATTAATAACTTTAAGATGGAGTTGAAACACAATAATCCCAACGCTGAGATTGTTCTAGCAAGCAAATTTAACCATGTCCAACAATTTTTTTTGGAAAATTGTAAAAATTGCATTCAAAAATGAATCCTATAGGATATTTTTTCAAGAAGATGCTTAGATTGCCCAAAAAACTAAGATTGTCCATAACTTTTTCATCTCAAGTCCAAATTGAATGAATCAAAGCTTCATGTGTAGACAAAAATATAATATTTCAAGAAATTTTTTTTTTTTAATTATTTTGACTTTTTGTGATTTTTTTTGGCTGCCCACCGATCTCTGTTTTTGGTTCATTGTGCCATAACTTTTGCTCCCGGGCATTGATCTAAATAAAAATTATATATTCACAAAGCTCTTGCAAAACTACACAACCTCAAAAAATCCCAAAAAATTTTACTACAAATTGAGACAATAGGAACCTACCCGGACCCAAAGTGTCCCCTGAGGGGACAAACGGTCTTGTAGGGGTTAAAATGAATGTTTTTTGTACATCCTAGAGGTGGTCTATTATTACCATCGTACCCAGCTATTATCATAGTTGGAAAAAAATAATTCTAGTAGCAAATGCTAAAATGTTAGAGAGATCATGTTTTCAAATGAAAAAAATTGCATGGAGAAAAGACAAAATTTGAATGAATATTTTTATTTTTAGCACCTAATGGGATTTGTTTTGCCAACTTTAATTAAATATTTGGCATGAAGCATTGATCTTAATAGTTGGATACAATAATACAAGTTGTAGAATACTTTAGATCAATCACTCATCAAATTTGCAACCTTCATTTTTTTTTGCAAGGTTATGTCATTAAAGTCTCTAGAGGTTTTTGGTGCCAAGCTCAAGACATTTGAATCCCCTTCAAGTCTGCACTAAATTTCCTTGGAAAAAAGCCCTGATTGACATTCCACTTGACACATGTGGTAGCATGGGCTTCCACTTCAATATACACATTTCAAGCTTTGTCTAAGATGTCATGCATGAGTTTTTTTCTTTGCCAAATATCGCATACTCATTGCCATTTACTTTTTGATAATATTCCCATCAATTCCTTTCATAGTGCTCACTTGCATGGCGTGATACAATTCAAGTAAGGACATCTAGGTGCACATTATTGATAAAAAGTTACAAAATGCAAAATAAACAACTGAAAAATAGAAGAGGAATTGCTATTTATTTTTTGATAATGCTTCCATTAATTCCTTTTATAGTGTTTGCTTACATGGCGTGATACAATTCAAGCAAGGATGTCTAGATATGCATTATTGAAGATAAATTATAAAATACAAAATCAACAACTCATAAATAGGAGATGAATTGTGGTTTAGGCTCAAGTTTAGGGTGCAAAAGATGAATACATGGGGAGTGCAAAAAAAATTCTCCCCACATTGGAATTCTAGACAACTTCCCTTCCTCTTATTTTGCCTTATCATGTGGATTCTAATGAAGGTGCTTCTATATGTTCCAATATTCACTTGATTCGTCAAGACTTCATGGATACCTGGTGCAAGAACAAAGTGTTTTGCTCTGGCACTTTCCACAAGCCCTTGTGGGTTCTTTCCATCAACCTCCCTCCTCGGTTGAGAGACCTGAATTGTTCTTTTTTCCCACCTGGGTTTTTTTAATGGTCACCGCTCGTTGGAAATTTAAAAATAAAATAAAATTCTGAGATAGTATCACTATCTTTGGATGAATGTACACATCCATATTTTTCATGTTCCATGTGTATAGATGTAAATAACTTCATGACTCCCACGAGTACGAAAAATCCTGCCACCTACCTACCCACCCCAAGCTTCTCATGCTTGGTCCCAACAACTTCCTTCTTAGACCTTCACAGCAAGATAAATTATGGGACAGGGATGTTTCAGGTATGTGAGTACTTCATCCATAATTATCATGCCTTGCCATCATCAACTCTTGGGTCACCGGGAATTGGCAGGATGTGTGACATTCATTCTCACGTGATTGCTCAAGATTTCTGATGCCCATACAGTAAGGCTTAACCCCTACAGTAACTGCCCGAGGCACCAGATTCTGGTATTTCGAAAATTTTGAAGTTATGTAAAACCCAACTAAATTGCTATTTTTAGTAGTTTATATTTTTGGAGAACTCTTTTTGAAGTCTAGTTTTAGGATCAAAAAGCAGATCTTAAAAATGAAGGATTATGATTTTTTTATTCAAGATTCTGTGCAAGGATACCCGTTGCAGTCTTGACTTCCCGTAGTGTTGAGGGCTCTTAGAAATGAGCCTCAAATACACTAGATCTTGGAGAAAAAATCACCTTAGAAATTCATTTAAAAAAAATGTAGAATAGATTTTTAAAAACCGTAAATTGATTGGGGTTGTGCATGCTAGGCCCTATAACCTCATATTTTTTAGTGACCAACTTTTTAGAGTTGACATGCAAAAAGAGAATTGAAAATTTTTCATAGTTTTAACACCCTCATGATCAAACATTATAATCTTTCAATTTGTAAGTGATATTGTTATGTTTTCTTTTCCTATGTGATCTCTAACATGTCTAGTTTGAATTTGTACGGTTACAATTCAAAAGAAATTGGTACAACTTACGAAAATGTTGACTTTTTGTTCAATTTAGAGCAAATTTCAAGAAGCTCCAAACAGGCCTTGGGCATTTAGGGGTTAACATACCACTGACTATTGGTACTTCGCATCCACTTTCAAATCATATGGGTAGGCCTAGATCTTGGATTCTTGGTAAGATAGCCGACCCATTTCCAACCACTTTAGCAATTACGCATGTCTGGAGTGTAGGTTTCTTGAGTGGGGAATTTTTCCAAGTATAGTAGATTTTGGAAGAATTCTATAATTTTTAGAATTTTATTTCAAAAAACATAACTCTTATGAATTTTGTAGTTGAAGATTTTGTTCAACATATTCTGGTCATATAGGTCTTCCTATTTTCAACCACACGTTGGTTGTGAAATCAACCAAGGGATGGTTGCAATATTGAGAGTCTTGCAGCCAATCATAATGTGCCACCAAGAATTGCACCATAATTGATCATTACTCATTACAACCTAGACGAAAAGAAAGCAACCTATGTAACCAAAATATGGGGGGGGGGGGATTAGAAATGAATTGGCTACCTTATCCTACATGAAGGTTAGATTTGGCATAAATTATGTCATTTTTGTAAGAAATAGTGTCACATGTCATCTTTTGAATGGTATGAAGTGACATGGCCCCTTGAAAATTTAACCCCTAAAGGCCCAAAGCCTTTTTTCTACCAAAAAACACTCAAAACTGCCATTTCTTTAGCAAGGAGTAAAAAAATTTGAAAAATGTTTTTTTTGCACATCTAACCATAGGATCTTCAATTAACTAGTATGAAAATGTGTGGAAAAAATTTCAGAATTTTTGACCGATTAGATTGCAAGATATATGCGTTTAAAGTGGAAAAAACAAGTATTTCAGCACATTGCGGGACTGGATTTTTTGACTTTGAACATTTTTAACTTAAAATTTTTGCACTACAGAGTTTTGAGCCTCAAATCTTTATAGTAAAGAATTGAGTTGAGAGTCTAGGGGAAAAAAAATATTCAAAAAAACTTAATTATCATTCCTAAAAAATTTATTAAGTAGAAGTAGGTACAAGATAGAAGGAAAATCTAAAATATTAATATATTTTAGATGGAATTAAAATACACTAATTACAATGGTGAGATTGTTCTAGCAAGTAAACTAAACAATGAAAATTTATTTTTTTGAAAAATTGCAAAAATAGCATTTAGAAATGAATCCTACAAGTTATTTTTTTCAAGAAGATGCTCTAACTGCCCAAAAAAAAAGAATGTCCATAACTTTCTCATAACAAATCCAAATGAAATGAATCAAAGCTTTCCAAATAGACAAAAATATAATCTACGAGAAAAAAAATATTTAAAAAAAAAATCAAATTTTTGCCAAATTTAATTTGCTGCCCGGACTGCCCTCTTACGAAAAAAAGTAACATATTTGGCCACAACTTTTGACTCTTATTTCCAAATGTCCTGAAATTTAGTGCATATGAAAGATATTCCTCACGCCCACCTTCTATTAAAATTTCAGCTTAAAATATGGAAATCTCTAGTCACACGTACCTGCCCAAAATTTCTATACAACCAAAAAACGCATGCCAGTCCTTTAGGGGTTAAGGTGGAAATTCAATCTCGGCATTTGAGTGTTGAATTAGACCTTCACACACAATATATGTTATAGACTTATGATAAATAGGAAAATCTTGACACTTTAGTTTCTAAAGTATCGTACTCAGCTATTAGGGATGACATTAATTAAATTAAAAAAACCAATAGTTTAATTTTTTTAGAAATTATTCTTGAAAGAGTTGGAAAACAAATAAAACTAATGTTGCAAATGCTAAAAGACTAATTTCAAAAATTTCATAGATTAATTTTCATTGAAGTATCACATGTACCATCAATAATCAAAATAATTTTGTTTGGAAATACAGAGGACTAATTTTATTGATATGTTGTGAGTAGGAAGGGTGATGGTCCTTGTTATAGTGAAGTTCATTTTTTTGCATATATCCTCAAAGGTTATGGGATATTTAAAGCAAGGTGGGAGCTCAAAGAAAAAATGAAGTAATTGTGTTGATAAGGGAACTTTAGACCTCATTTAAGCATTGAAAATCAATATTTTAAAATTTTGGTCAACTCATTTTTTTGGTGGAAAACCAAGTTAAATTTCACCTCCAAAAATCCATTTGTAATTTGGAGTTTTCTATAGAAAGTTATGGAGGTCTAGAGTTTAGTTGTGAAAATAATTATTGCATTATTTTGACTTGACTATGAGAGATTATAATCAAGACTTTTTTTTTTACTATTTGGTGCTAGATTGTAGAAGAAAAAAATAATTTGGCTAAAAAATGGTAAATAAATGTGAAATTCTTTTCTAAAAAAATTCAAATACAAAAAAAATCCTTGGATGAAATTGCTAGATTCGATGGCTGAAAACAGAATATAAACATGTGATATGTGCTAATTTGATATTTTTTGTCCAATATGTAGATGAATGCTAAAATTTGGAGCACTGCTATAACATTTTATATAATTGCTTTGGCACGTCATAAAAGATGGAAAAGAAGCCATGATTATAATAAGTTCTTTCATGTGTTAATTTACATATCCCACATGGATTGTTGTACCTTCTACATCCCTACTTCTATAATGCACTTGCCTTCTTTCTACAAATGAAACATTAAATGCCTTTTAAAGATGAAGTAGAACAATCCATTATGGAAAAAAGATCCATTTTGGACACTTGGAGAATGGCCTATCATAGTTTTTTTTAAATATATAAGATTTTTATGGCCACAATCAATGTGTTAGGTGACAAGTATGGAGCAATTAGTGACTAAAATAGAAACTTCTACCTTTCTAGAGACTCTTTTGGGTCACGATGGGTAGCACACTTCAAAAGCTCATAACAAATTTGTAGTTCGATGAAAAAATAATAATTTCAATTACTCTTGTGTTTTTTATATATGTCTTTATGTGGAAAAAATTAAAAACTTTAGCAATGATACAAAGACAAATTCCTAGTAATGCCCATGATGGATTGTTCTACCTTATGTAGGATATAGATGGACAAAATGGCCATATCCAAGGCATTCAGATTTTGAATAAAATTAAAAAATTTGAAAATATTATAAATTTTGAAATCACTACTTGCCAAAATATTTTTTTCAAATTTAATTAATTATTTGGCTTAAAATGTCAATCCTAATAGCTGGGTACGGTAATGTTCTGCAAAATCAACCAAAGAGTATTATTGCCTAAATTGGATACTCTCTGAACATGAGTGCTTAGGGTTGATTTTGGATAACATTATAAGTAAAATTTTGAAAATTTATAGTTTATTCATATAAAGTCTTAAAAAAATATACAACATGAATATAAAATCTTTTGCCTTTTAATCACATGTGTCAAGACTCAACAAATACTAAAAAAATATACATGACATTTTGATCTTGAGCTGCTTTTAGGCTCCAAAAATGTTTAAGGATTAAGCTAGAAGCCCTCAAAAGAAATACTTCACCACTAAGAAATCTCAAGTTGAAGAATTACAAATTGCATCTATGGTACTCAAGGCTTGATTCTCGATGGAATTTCTTTAGTTTGTATCACTGGTAGAAAATTCACCTCAAACACTTGTTTGCTATTTAGAAGCTTTTAGATGGCCCTCTTTCTCAAAGCAAAAGTCATTTGCACAACTCATGGGCTTACAATAGTAAGTTCTTCTTAAAATGTTCTATATATGCTATTCAATTAGTACATTCTTTGATGCATTGAATCCTTTTTCATTCTTTCACAAAAAAAAGAATTCAAAAATCCTCATAATTGCAACTAGGAAAAGTGCACCTATTTGTAACATGTTTCTAAAACCAACCCCCATTGCAATACAAGTCTACCTATATTTATGAGAGTTTAGGATTGTTTTTTGGTATACACGCTTTGGCAGCTATGATAATTCACAATTCATTCATTTGGCGTTCAAAAAATCACGTTCTAAAAGAATCTTAAATCCACTTTTGACTCCCTCCATAACAAAAACTTAGAGAATTTATCTATTGAAACCATGTATAGATGATATTACGTGAATTCACCTTATAAAAATGGATATAAGGTAGGCGGGTCTGAGAGCGACCTAGCTCTAAAAGCAATCTGTAACAAAGGAGTACATTTGCTTTCTTCAATGTGCCAACAATACATTTCAGGATGGGATCGCTTTTAGTGACCATTGTGTTTCAACTTCAAATTTTTTTTAACTAATTCCACAAAGGTCCAAAAAATATGAAACCACTTGGGTTAGATGCCAATTCCATTTTTCTTCCCACAAAAATTTTACTGAAAATTGTTTCAAAGATTTTAGCTTCCCCCTAAAGGTTGCTTTCAGTTAAGAGCCGCCTACCTTACCTTTGAAGCCACATGGCAGATTTCTCCTCGGACCAGTAAACGTGTGAACAGAGACGACCAATTAGCCCACCGTGGAAATGTGTGAACACCAACGGTAATAGGCCCGGACCCCCTATACCCGATCAACCTATCACTCCATACTCCATAGCCACCTGCCGGCCCCGTGAGTAGTACCGTAACTTACGAATCGTGACGTCTATAGTAACTTACTAGTGAAAACCGCCGCGTCATCGTCTCCCTCGCATGCTGGGCACGTCTTGCAAAGAACAGAGCTCGAGCTCGCTCGCTCTCTCGCTCGAGCTGCAACGAATTAAATTTTTTTTTTGAAAAGGGGATTGCTGTTCTCGAGACCGTATTGTTTATTTTTCGAGGAATCTTGGTAGCAATTCATTGAAGTTTCTTGAGATTTCGTACAATCTTTGCAATTTTTGAGTTTAAAAAAAGAAGGGGATTGCTGTTCACGAGACCGTAGTGCCTTTTGTTCGAGGAATCTTGGTAGCAGTTCATGGAAGTTTCTTGAGATTTCGTGCAATCTTTGCAATCTTTGAGATTTTTCAAAATTTAGGGGAGTTTTGGGGAATTTTTTGTTGTTAGGGAGAGATGGCGACGGAAACGAGCCCCGCGAAGACGGAGGAGCAGTTGGAGATTGTGACAGGCGAAGAGACATTGAGCCGCGCAATCGGTCTGCTCACCGAGCACGGCCTCCCCGATGGCTTGTTGCCGATGCAGGAGGTCGTGGAGCTCGGGTACAACAAGGCGACGGGGTACATCTGGCTCACACAGAAGAAGCCCATCGTGCACACGTTCAAGCAAATCGCCAAGCAGGTGAGCTACAGCGACAAGATCACGGCGTACCTGGAGAAGGGACGCCTGCGCAAGCTCACGGGCGTCAAGGCCAAGGAGCTTCTGTGGGTGTCGATCGTCGACATCGCCGTGGACCAGTCCGATCATGGGAAGCTCTTCTTCAAAAGCTTCGCCGGTATTGGAAAGTTCTTTCCTGTGACCGCATTCTCGAGAGAAGGTTGAGTCAATTCCTAGTACTTTCTTCGATTCAATGGGCGCGCGAGCCGGATCGCATGCCGGATTCTGCTATTTAGTGTTGTTCTTGGTGTATTGATCGCCTTAGCCCGACAGACAACCTTGACAAACATTTATGAGACTCGTAATTCATACGAAAAGAAAATTAGTTAGACCGCCATCGCCATTGCCGCGGCTGGCTTAGATTAATTTGTCTTTCGAGGATTTAATTTTGCACTCCCTCTTGCATACAGGAATATGTCGATTGATGCTGTGGGCTTGTTGGTTTCTTAATATTTATTGATTCCTCAATGGAAAGCCATTATTGAATCCTTTGCCTCTGACTGGACTATTTGGTGGTGTTCTTATTGTTCTTGAATTTGGTATTGATTAGCAGACAACCTTGACAATAAGTTATGGTATTCATAGTTTATACGAATTGAAGATTAATTAGCTCTCCGTTCCTTGACTGGCCTCAATTACTTTTCTTCAAAGGTTTGTGCATTTTGCACTCTCTGTTGCACACAGGGCTGTTTAGTGACATCAATTTCTGATTAGCAAGTCCATTGATAGTCAATGGTCGATGGCGGTCTAATCCTGCTCAAATTTTAATTTTTTTTGTGATGCTACTACCATAACTTTGACTATTATTGGTGGAGTGTTAGACTGACTTTGCATCTTCTTGCAGAAAGGGTTGCATGAAACTTTGTGTCATTGATTTCTTACTACCAAGCCATGAACGTTCGACGATGTCCCCAGCCTTCTCAATTTACATGTGTTATTTTTTAGATTGTAATATCATGACTGGGTCTATTATTGCTGCATTGCTCTGAATGTGATAAGAATGGTTTGCATGTGAATGTAGTGATATTTGCATTCACATTAGGGTCTTCATGTGTGGATACATTTTTTGCAAGTGAATGCTTGCAGTGAGTTAAGCATTCTGAGTCCAAAGTGCTGTGAGTTACTGGCATGTGGAGGACACTATTCTGAATAGTGATTTGATTGAGATGATTTGCTAAAGTGTTGAAGGAGAAATGGGGAATCATGATCGTGCGATCAAGTCCTGTGTAACGTAACTTTGTTGCCGGTATGCTGGCTTTTTTGCTCCCTTTGGTTTTACTGAATTTTAGGTGCAAATAATCTTTCAGAGAAAATGTGTTGGCAATATTTGGAAATGGTGCATTTGTCAGTAGGCAGTTGTTCATATGCTTCAGCTGCCACTGGGGGGTGTCAAATTGCCAAGTTCCCCTTGGCGACTCTGCTCCGACGGTTTGGGCGGACAGTGCGGGCTGCAACGTGTCTGTACGAGGGGCTTCGTGATTTGGAATCCTTTGAGTTGAAATCACGAAGGGAGGCCCAGTGTTCTGTGGTGAATTCATAGGTTCAGAGTAAAGCGTTCATGTCTTGCTGCCGTTATTTGAGAACTGTTGTTTCGTCACTTTTGAAGGCCACGACCACAGGGCAGACACCGGACTGCGAATACTAGTTGACGTTCTCTTTGAAGTCCTGTAGGGTGGTACTTACAGATTCGTTAATGTGTGCCTGAATCTATTACACGCTCTCAGTCATTCGATCAACTCGATCAGGTATGTGTTTATGTACCTTGACTGGAACTTAAACGTACCTATTACACAGCTAGCTGCAGTGAAACCATCTGAACGCAATGAATTTGAATTTGATCCTCAACCTTGCGTCATGTGCATCTGCAATTTGCAACTCCAGAACATGGCAACACACAACAACGAAACTTCCAGAATGCAGCATAAATCTGATGTGCACAGTAATCCACCCTACAGCATTGACATGCCAGCATATGCACATGCGCATGCAATCTCGGCAATAAAAAATTTCACAATGGACCCCAAAAAACATTCTACTCGCTGGAATCCTTCCTGCACCCGATTGCCTTCCAGGAATGATCAACGTGCTATTTTGGAGTCATAGTCATAGTAAATTCCAACTTTGGCGGCCATCCTGAAACGTGAGGCCATACCAGTTCTGTCCTGGTTTTGAGAGCTTTGTACGTTGAACCTTTTCAAATTGAAGGTACAGTAGAACCTCTCTTAGTGCATAGTGTTGGGACTATGCACTAAGAGAGGTTTATGCATTTGGAGAGGTTCAGTACTGTTCACTACCTAACGTGGCTTCTAAGTACAAGGCCTCCAACCACATGGCTTCTAACTACAAGCATTGTTGAGCAATAAAAGCTTCAAAGTACAATCTCTGTTAGTGCATATTATGCACTAACAAAGTATGCACTAAGAGAGGTTCTACTGTATTGGCTGTCCCAATTGTTGCATTGTGCAGGATAATTCTGCTTCCAGTTCGGTTGAATTAAAGCTAGACATAAACTTGAAGGTAGTCAACTTAGCGTCAACTACTCGTGATCAATTATCTAGGGAAAATCCTATGTCGATTCTGCTCCCAAATGTTGATTGAGATTCAGAATTGTAACAGCAAAACTCAAATATGTGTGCAGGAAACGAGATGCCATTTCATTTCAGTTTTCAGTCCATCAGACCTGAGTTTGGCTATTTATCTTCGGGCATAGTTCTGGCATTTATCAGTCTATTTGAAGAAGCAATTTCCCTTGTAATTCATCCTCGAAAGGAAATGCCATTACGACAGCGCCGGTCTTAATACAGAGACGTCCTAAGAACTACTCGGTCGGTGTAATGAGATGCTACAATATGTGAATTCCAATTCCAAGCACACATGATGGGACACTAGACATAGAAACCTCTGGATTGAAAATGTAGACGTCCATTATTGGATGTCCAAAGAATGTTAAATAATGCTCAAGCACGGCCCAATGTGGACCAAGTGCTCATCAATGTACAAGAGTCACAACTTGTGACTCGAAAATTGCGTGTCTACTCCGAACAGAATAGGAGTGAAAGAATCTCTACAGGATATGACAAAATTTGCTAAAAGAACTGATGAAACTGTTGCTACTAACACATTTACAAGGGGAATGGGCCCGGAGCGCCAGTCCATCCTTGCACGCACCGCAGAAGAGGTTGAATCAGCTTCCCCTCCGACATCGCCTCAAACACTTTCTGGATTTCAGTCCCGGGCGACACGGTCCTCAATCCAGACAACAATTGTGTGCCGAGCTCCGACCTCACGAATTGGTACAACGGGTACGTCCTGCAGGATTCAATCCTGTTGGGCACCGCCGACAAGCCCTTGTTGTCGTACGCTTCCCGCACCAAGGGAACCACAATGCGCAACCGCTCTTCCACTTGGGCCTCGAACACAGGGATCTGCTCGAACACGGAGCCTGAGGCGTCTTTCAGGGCGTGGCTCACGAGAACTCCTCGCAGCTTCTCCATCAATGGGTAAGACTCCGAGGACGCGTCGTCGATGTAGGAGAACACGGGCTGGCGCTCCACGACCAGGAGAAGGTCCTTCTCGCAGAAGCGCGAGGGAAGGAGGGCACCGTCTTGGCCCATGGACAGCGTCTTCTTCGCCGCTTGCAACACCACTTGCTTCACGGCGGATTGCATGGTCTCTTCCACATGGCGGAGGTCGATGCCTTGGCACAGCCCCACCAGGAACGTGGAGCTCATGAGCTTCAGAATCTCCACGGCCTCCTCCGTTTTGCGCGCGGACACCAAGCCCAGCGAGTTCACGTCCTGGTTGTGCTGCTCCGCGCTTTGGACATGGGTGGTGACGGGATTGGCCAGGTAGTTCAGCTCCGAGAGGTACGAAGCCATGGCGATCTCGGCGCCCTTCATGCCGTAGTCCAGACTGGGGTTGGGTCCCCCGCTCAAGTTCGAGGGCAAGCCGTTGTTGTAGTAGTCGTTCACGAGCTCAGAGAATTGCGCAAACATAAGCTTGCCGATGGCCGCCACAGCCAGACGCATGTTGTCCATGGAGACGCCGATGGGGGTGCCTTGGAAGTTGCCCCCGTGCAGCGCAATCCCTCTTGCGGCGTCAATGATGGGGTTGTCGTTCACGGAGTTGATCTCGCGCTCAATGGCGTGCGTGGCGGTGCGGATCACCTCGATTTGGGGACCCAGCCATTGGGGAGAAGTGCGCAGCGCATACCGATCCTGCTTGGGCTTCTTCAAGGGGTCGGTTTCGTTCAGTTTCTCCGCAGCTTTCATGAAGTCACTCCCGGCCAACACCCACTCCATGACGGCCGCCGCCTCCATCTGCCCCGGGTGATGCTTGAGCTTGTGCGTCAAGGGGTCTGCGAATTCTGGCTTCCCTTGCATCACTTCACAAAACAGAGCCGACAACACCTCGGCAAGAAGCGCCAGCACGTTGGCGTCGAAGCACACGGTGGAAGCAAGCGCCGACCCCACGGCCGTCCCGTTCACAAGCGCCAAACCTTCCTTGGGCTGCAGCTCGAACGGCTTCTCCACGCCCGCCATCCGCAAGCCCTCCAACGCGGAAACCTCCCGTCCGTCTTCGGTGACTGCGACGGAATTGGGTCTCCCCGTGAGCATCCCCGCAATGTAAGAAAGCGGCACCAAGTCTCCGGAAGCGGTCACCGTCCCCCGCAGCGGCAGCTTGGGCGTGATGTTGGCATTCAGCAACTTTTCAATGGCTTCCAGAATCTCCCATCGGATCCCGGAGTAGCCCTGCATCAACGTGTTGGTGCGCACCAGCATGGCCGCGCGCGTGGTCTCCGCAGGCAAGGAGTGGCCCTTCACCAGCACGCCCGCGTTGAGGAAGCGGATGAGCTCCCGCTGCAGCTCCACGCCTTGCTGCGTGCGCCGGTGCGAGGTGGCGCCGAAGCCCGTGGTGACTCCGTAGATGTCCCCCCCGCTCATGATCTTGTTCAGCACCCAGTTGGAGGACTCGTCCACCCGCGCCTTGGCATTAGCCGCGTCCAGCACCACCGCCACTTCGGGTCGGCGAGCGATGGCCGTCACCTGACCCACGCTCAGATTCACGCCCTCGATTGCGACCTCTGTGGACTCGAAGTACGTGGCCACCATCTGCTTGATCTCATCCAGATGGTTCCCTTGCAACTTGGCGGCCGTCTTGGCCCAGTTGAGAGGGTCTCGGGCGGGTACTTCCCCGGAGCCATTATTGCAGAAGGGTGACGCCGCTTCCTTCATGTTTTCTGATCCCGCTTCCTTCATGTAGAGGGACGCTTCCACAGCGGCCATATTTTGAATCTTCCAACCTCCTTCAAGTTCTCGATCAGAGGCTCTGCAAAGGAATTCAGCTCTACACACAAATAATCAAGCTTCGTAATTAATGCAACTACTCCTTCGAGCGAACAAGGTCAGAGAGCGTCGTTGGCTGCAATTTCAGC
Source organism: Pseudisothecium myosuroides (assembly GCA_951799445.1). Taxonomy (NCBI): domain Eukaryota; kingdom Viridiplantae; phylum Streptophyta; class Bryopsida; order Hypnales; family Lembophyllaceae; genus Pseudisothecium; species Pseudisothecium myosuroides. The sequence continues at coordinate 18,905,848 of OX637290.1, read as the reverse complement.
AAACTCAAAACTTCGACTTGACGACTGCTGGAAATGGAATTTCATATATCGATCAGCTGATTGTGGTTGCAGTTGTCAGCTCTTGATTTGTTTGATGGAACTCGATGCTGGGCGAAGAAGAGAGTTCGACGAGTCTGAGATGAAGAATTGGGACTGCGGAGATCGGTATTTGTAGGCGGACGAGATTGGAATCCAGTGGTGAGGGGATTGGGTCTCTTGACTGGGAGTTGGGGTCCGCTGTGAGTTTGCCTGCCAACGCGGGGATGTTAAGCTTTTGGGAGACTGTTGAAAAAGAATAAGAAAGGATGAATGTCAGTTGACATTTGGGTTGAAAGTGGTGGTGGTGGTCACCGTGTGCAGGGCCCGGCATTCCGGCTTCGGGTTGCAAGAGTTGGCGAGCTTGACGGAGTTACCGTTGATGATATTGAGATTATTTAGCCCCATTTCTCTTTCCACCCTGCTGTATGCGAGGGTTAGATTGGGCGTAAAATCAGTATTTTGTATCAGTATTGAAGTGCCGCATGTCATCTTGTAATTGGTCTAGCTAGCAAAAATGGAAAATACATAGTTATAATGAATTCACATGAAACAATTGTATGAAATGGTATTGGACAATTGTGGGAATGTGTCAAAATTGTTTTTGATACTTCCATCTTGTAGATTACAAGATTGTAGTAGTAAAAGTAAAAAGAAGTAATTGGTGCTTTGGGGAGCCTTTTGGATGGGGTCAACAAACTTTGACTCTTTTTGAATTGAAATTTTGTACGGAGTACATAATATATAAAATATATGGATTTTTCAAATAAAACTCTTACAATTGTTTATTATATTGTATTAAGTGTTACTTACTTGCTTAATTTTAGAGTTACTCTACTAAAGTTCCAAGACTTTTTTCCCATCACAAAAAACATTCAAAATTGCCATTTCTATTGCAAAGAGCAAAAAACTTTAAGAATTGTTTTCTTTTTGCATATCTAACCATAAGACCTTATACTAGACTAGTGGAAGAATGTTCGGAAGAAATTTCAAAAACTTTGACCCTACAGATTGCAAGATATCTGCATTTGCAGTGAAGAAAAATAAATTGTACTTTGTTCGATTAGATTTGCCAATCTTCTTAACTTAAAATTTTTGCACTACTAATTTTGAATCATTGTTTTTTAATGTTGAAAAATTGAGATGAGGGTCTAGGATTTAAAAAAAAATTAAATACACTTAATTTTAATTCATTAAACAAAATTTTAGTAGAAATGGTTTCAAGATTGAAGAGAAAACTAAACCATCAATAGCTCTAAGATGGAATTGAAACACATTAATCTCAATGGCGAGACTTTTTTGGTAAAAGATCTTAATCTTGTGAAAATTTTTACTAAAAATATCGTGAAAATTAAGTTAAAAATGAATTCTTCAAGTTATTTTTCCAAAAAGATGCTTTGATTGCCCCCAAAACAAAATTGTTCATTACTTTCACAAAATAAAGTAAAACTTAAAATGGAATGAATCAAAGCTTTTCATATACTAGATAAAAATACAATCTTTAGAAAATAATTTTTCAAATATTTTTCTTTTAAGTTTTGTAGGATATTTTTCTATCCACCAACTAAAAGTTGGACTTATTGTGCCGTAAGTTTTGCTTCTGGGCACTGATTGAAATTAAAATTATGTTTCCAAAAGTTTAATGTCTTTTTTAATCTTCACAAAAAGTTAAAGAAAACCAAGACAAATATTTGAGACCATAAAAAACCTACTTCAAAATCCATTTTGTTCCTTGAGGAGACAATGGGATTTTAGAAGTTAATAGAGTAGGCTAACACATGTTCCTAATCAAAAAAACATTTATCTTTTTATGGAGCAAATACAAATCCACAATTGTTATATGTCAAAATTAAAAAAAATATCCATTCCAAAACTACTTTGTTGGATTGTAGGAATCTATAAACACATTATAAATAAATATTTAATACATAATTTTTTTTACAATATACTATTCTATATTACAATGTACTTTTAATTTGAAAATTTTGGATTTTGAAGCGTATTTGTATTTGATATGAATAATCTTCATCTTTTTTTTTAAAATTCATTGAAATTTGAAATTTCCACGGAAGCAAAATCTAAATTTTTTATGACATATATTAGACAAGTGATTTCTTCTTGGGTTTGGAATTTTTTTTTTAAATACACTCAGAAATAGTGTCCGCTAAATGAAGGATCCAAAGTGTTTGAACTACACAACCATGGGCTCTGACCTGTAAGGATTAAGAAATAGAAACGACATAACATTCAATAGCAAGCTCTATCACTATCTTCGCTCTACAATAGATGGTAAGAACTGCAATAGAACATTTCTAAAGTAATAGGGCTAGGACTGTCTAACTATATTATATTAGAGAGTTTATCACATTAGAGAAGGTCATTTGCATTATTGACATTTATATGTGGCCCAAATTGGAATTGGGCAATCAATATTACCTTAGAGGGGTTATTACTTTAGACAATATTATTTTTAGAGAGGTTCTATTGTATTCCACATCCAGCAATACTTCATAAGTAGCTAAGTGGACAAGTGGAGGCTCAATGTGATGAGCAAGGTGTATGAAGGAAAGGCGATGGGCATGCAAACTACTGAATGTTATGTGCACAACCACCAATTAACTTATACAATTGTAGAGGGTTGGGTTAATTGGACAAAAAACAAGAGATTGAAAAGAAGATCGTTGTAAACGTGAGGCTCTGTACAATTAGGTCTAGTTCATTTACAAACAGTCAATTTGAGCCATTCCAATTTACACTGCATAGTATAGAAAAAAATTAGAATTTTTTTCTTGCATAATTAACACCCAATTCTTACGCAATCCAATCAAGTATACCAAATTTCAGTTTCAAAAAAGCAAAATTTCATTTTTGGTAAATTTTTGAAGTCAATTTTCATGGTTTTATATAGTATTTTATTAAAAAGAATTGGTGATGAATTTTTTAAAATTCTGTTGCATAGATATGTAGCAAACATTCCTACGCACATCTTTCATTTTAAAAAGCACCCATTAAGTAACAAAAATATAATCTAGGAAGAAACCATTGGTGTGCTTGATTGGAATTGCGGAAAGATGCAATGATAATTATGTTTATCGAAATATATCAATTATACTACATATTGTACAAAAAAAATTGAATGGCTCAAATTAGCAATTTGTCATTAGAGGAGATTTGAGCTCCTAAGAGCCCGTGAGTTCCCGAACTGTGGGAACTCTGCAGGATTGCTGGGACGTTGCTGCATGGCTAGTCTGACGTGGCCAAGCGACTGCCACGTCATTAAATTTTTATTTTTTTTTAAATAATTTTTTTTTTCTGATAGCAGGGGCTAGTTCCCAGCATTGGGAACAACCTTGAAACGGTCTTCCAGAGGCCCAGCTCTCTTCTAATGTAAATGAACTACATTGAATAGTGAAATTAGGTTGCCCCACACTAATTTCTCGACATTCTACACTATATCAATATGTACAATTATTTTAAAAGGATGCAATAAAGTCAGAACTATGTGTATGGCATGGGTTGGTGTACTTGTTTATGGCTCGGGATTAGAGATTGGCATGTGCCTCCATCTGGACAAGCAATAGTCGTGAGGTAACTTCTCTAAGGTAAGGCAACCTAATTATTAAGGCAACCCAATTTCACTATTTAGTGTAGATATGAGGCTTTACAGGTAAACAACAATCTTGATTTATTGATCATTTGGACCCCACATCCCCACTCCAACCAAATCCTAATTGTATTGTGCAGTATAAATGCGGTTGTAGATAGGATTTGGTAACTGAGATTCAGAAACCAAAGTCTATGGCGTAGACTGTGTCCAAAGGACAAAGCCAACAAACAACGAAATCGTCACATTTTGAAGAGAACAGCAGAGAGCAGAAAAATTTCAACCATTTGTCAACAACAAGGGGCCAAGACGAAGTAGGAGTTGACAAAAATTAATCGCTACAACTCAGCCACCACATTCTAATATTCTAATAATAGAGTCGCTGCCCAGCGAGTGAACGGAATCGCAATGCTGACCCCATATCAGGTGGGCCATTGGGGACTTTCCCTCAAAACTCGTAACGACGACTTCGCCGAATTCAACACTCTTCCTGCACAGAGATGCCGCAGACGTACTCTCCGCCTTGTTCTCCACACGCGTTTGCTGTAAGCTTCCCTTGTATATAAAGAGCCCGGATTAGATCCAATCCTCACAACAGCTAACGATCCCCTGCATCCCAGACAATCACACTCAATCGAACGAGAGCATATTTCACTTCGTCAACTCTAGTGAGGCCTTTGATCGATCGATTCCAAGGGACAAAGCTCTCGTTCGGATTTGTTGAATCACAGACAAGGCGATTGATTTCCACTCATAGGATTTGGATTCAGTAGTAGTCGCTATGGCTTCCCAGACAGCTGCTGTGAGCCCTGTGAATGCTGCGCTTCCTAGGGGGCAGCCAAGGGCTGACGGGCCTGCATGTGTGCTGGGCATTGGCACTGCAGTGCCGCCCACCGAGTTTCTGCAATCGGAGTACCCGGATTTCTTCTTCAACATCACCAACTGCAGCGAAAAGGAGGCGCTCAAGGCCAAGTTCAAGCGCATTTGTAAGTCACCAGACCTCACTTGGATATATAATTAATACATTCTGCATGATCCCATCTTGTGAGTTTGCCGATGAATGTTGAGCCTGATGTGGTGGAGGAATTTATTCGAGGAAAATAATCCATAAATGCCATTGATCCGTTAAGTAATCAATTCCATTTGATTTGACTGGAAAGGATTCGGAGAAAGCTATTGCAATTGTGTGGTTTAATATGTAAATTGACGAGGTTTACAAATATGGTTTTGCAGGCGACAAGTCGGGGATCCGGAAGCGTCACCTGTTTCTGACGGAGGAGGTGCTGAAGGCCAACCCAGGCATCTGCACGTACATGGAGCCCTCGCTGAATGCACGCCACGACATCGTGGTGGTGCAGGTGCCCAAGCTCGCGGCCGAGGCCGCAGTGAAGGCGATCAAGGAGTGGGGTGGCCGCAAGTCCGACATCACTCACGTCGTCTTCGCCACCACTAGCGGCGTGAACATGCCTGGCGCAGACCACGCCCTGGCCAAGCTGCTGGGCCTGAAGCCCACCGTGAAGCGCGTCATGTTGTACCAAACGGGCTGCTTCGGCGGCGCCTCGGTGCTGCGTGTGGCCAAGGACTTGGCCGAGAACAACAAGAACGCGCGCGTGCTGGCCGTGTGCAGCGAGGTCACGGCTGTGACCTACCGTGCCCCGAGCGAGCACCACTTGGACGGGCTGGTGGGCTCCGCGCTCTTCGGCGACGGCGCTGGTGTGTATGTTGTGGGCTCCGACCCCAAGCCGCAAGTGGAGAAGGCCTTGTTCGAGGTGCACTGGGCCGGGGAGACCATCTTGCCTGAAAGTGATGGCGCCATCGATGGCCACCTCACCGAAGCAGGGCTCATCTTCCACCTGATGAAGGACGTGCCCGGGCTGATCTCCAAGAACATCGAGAAGTTCCTGAACGAGGCGCGTCAGTGCGTGGGGTCGCCGCAGTGGAACGAGATGTTCTGGGCCGTGCATCCCGGAGGCCCGGCCATTCTGGACCAGGTGGAGGCCAAGCTGAAGCTCTCCAAGGACAAGATGCAGGGCAGCCGCGACGTGCTGTCGGAGTACGGCAACATGTCGAGCTCGTCGGTGATGTTCGTGTTGGACCAGATTCGGCAGAGGTCGTTGCAAATGGGTGCGTCCACGCTGGGCGAGGGCAGCGACTTCGGCTTCTTCATCGGTTTCGGACCGGGCCTCACGCTGGAGGTGCTGGTGCTCCGGGCCACAGCCAACGCCGCCGCCGTTTAGATATATTTTTGGTAGATTTTTACATTGGAACTCATCTCATCAATTATTCGGCTACAGCTGTACAAAGGAAATTAGATCAGCGCTCGTTATGTATTGTAGGTAGGTTGATTCCTGTGGTGCAGTTTAATTTTGCAACCCCATTCATTTGCAGCTGTGCATTGTGATTTCAAATAGAAATCCAAAGCTGGCAGGAGGACTTGGTGTACAAACCACTCAATCCATCAATTTATTTCCGGGACAAATTACTGAGTAGAATTTTTCTTACTTCGAATTCGCTCCCGGCTTGCACATCACTTGCATGATTTCTCAGGCTGTTGTTTGCGTCAGAGTGGGTTGCAGCGGGGGATGAAGCCTTACAGTTAATTCAGGCATGTCTATGTAAACTCAGTAGATCACAGTTTAATTGCAAATAGCCAATTCAACCCAAGGCAGAGTTGAGAATCGGCGAGCGGCACAGAATTAGCTTTCAATGGAGTGAATCCGACCTTAGACTCATTCATGATGCGATGTGGATGCGAGTAACCCCAAGTAAGCTCGACATATATATTCAGGCATGGCACGTCATTCTCAATTTCTTAGGCCAAGGATCCGTAACTGGCATGAGACCAAATGCAAGTTAGGGTATAATTCGTAACCTCAGTGACCATCGGAAGTTAGAAATATGGACCTTCTGGACTGGAGATTCTGATTCGGACAAGTTGTTTGTCAATATCATTTGTGTCTCAACAAGGACTGGGTTTTTTTCTCACTGATTAAGTTAGACAGGGCTGGGCTATTATCATTATATTGCCGCGCTCAATCTAGCAATTGGAAGCCGTGATAAAGATTCCACACTTGGCACAACCCCAAGGGCTCTCATCCAGTGTTCCATCACTGATCGTGCAGTGGCTCTTCCACTGTGCACTTCTGATTTTCAGACTTCCAGGCCCTTCTCCAAGCTTCTGCTTCCGTCCTGACCGCCGGACAGGAGGCGTTCTCGAGAAGGTCGAAGACACTGACCGATGGTCGGTGAAGGTTCTAGAGTCTCGGTTTCATTGTCCAGAAGGTCGGAGAACACTGACCAACAGTCGCCGGAGGTTCTAGAGCCTTCCCATTCTCGACGCTTCCAGAAACCTGCTGCATGGTGTCCATCGGATATAAAGAACGACATGGGCTCCAATTCTATCGCAATACAATCGCAGAGTTCTCATTACTTGCAAGCCCACTTCGTGATCTTAACAGTCACAAGTTTCGTCTAGCAAAAATTGTTCAATCTTTGAGAAGTAGAAGCATATATTCTAAGTCGCTTGTAGTGTCTACTGCGCTTAATTTGTCTCTCCGTCGTGCATTTGATCCGTTTTAGTAACTGAGAATGGCACTCTCGTCGTTTTTCGGGCGCCGGAACAACTTCTGGGACGCCCCAGACCCGTTTGATGTGGTGGTGTCCGTGCTCGACAACACCCCGGCCGGCTCGTTTGCTCGCGACTCGCACGCGGTGGCGAGCACGAATGTGGACTGGAAGGAGACGCCCACAGAGCACGTGTTCAAGGCCGACCTGCCAGGGTTAAAGAAGGAGGAAGTGCAAGTGCAGCTGGAGGACGGAAGGACGCTGAGCATCAGCGGGCAGCGCAAGAAGGAGGAGGTGCAGAAGACGGATACATGGCATCGCGTGGAACGGAGCAGCGGCCAATTCATGCGCAAGTTCAGGCTCCCGGAGAATGCGAATCTGGATCACATCACAGCGAAGGTGGAGAATGGAGTGCTCACGGTGGTGGTGCCCAAAGAGGAGAAGAAGGCCAGCAAGGCGCGCAGCATTGAGATCGGGGGTGGCCATGATGGGCAGCAGGGGCACATTGAGAGCAAACTCTCGCAGGGAGCTGCCCAGTGATCGGTGAAGTAACGCGTTACTGAGACCTGTTGCCTGGATTTGCGGGCTTTCTAAACTTGCAAATTGAAAATCTAATCTCAAATTTCTGGCTCCGTGGGCACTCTTGACGTAGCAGTTTCTCTTACTATTTCAGTTAATCCCTAATCTTAACAGGCGGAAGTCATTACTATGTAGCATCGGATATAACAACAATGCGTAGCGAGTTGTAATCGAGGAGGAGCCTGTTGATTCTGCTTGTACATGAGCCTCTTTTGTGTGTCAGAATAATAAACAACAGGTTCTCTAATTTCGTGCAATTGCCCATGAAATCTAGATGTTCCATGCCTCTGTATGTCATGCTTGCGAGGACTTTAGTGCAGACTTTGAGTGCGATTCAAATGCCTTTAGTTTGGCACCAAAACCCTCGAGACTTTTGTGACATAACCGTGCAGAAAAAATATTCATTTTTAGTGGGGATTTCTGAGTGCATATACCTTTCAACCAAGCCCAAAGCAGGAGTCTTTTACCCCCAAACTCTCCATTTAGCTTGTCACGTTCTTGACAACCCTAATAAGGCTATTCGAGTCAGTCAGCACTGCAAGTTTTCAACAGGCTCCAGCGTTTATCAAAAATTGCGCACAGAAGAAACATATAACATTCTGATGTACACACAAGCAGAAAAAAATACTGTAATGTAATGATCAGCTTGAATGAACAATTGGCGGGGGATTTCTACTAAGTAAGCCATGCGGACACAAATTGGAGCCTACTTTATTAAGGTAATACGGAGTATGTACAATACTGATCGAATTGCGTTGACAATCCATCAACGGCGAGGTGGGAAGCTGTAATAATGTTCTATCATGACCAGGAGTGAAGGACAAAGTTATGCTCTTAATAGGGGTGTCAGATCTTGCAATTTCTTCAGTGATTTCTAAATTTGTTTACCAAAGTCAGCCCAATACAATTCTTCTTTCCTCAATGTAGTAACCATCTTGCACAGTTTTGAATTGCAACTTTGAAATCTCCTTGTTATGTCACTGGCCAACAGTGACACCCCTACAGTAGTTAGTATGAGAGCATCAAATAGCATCAGCAGCGTGGGAAACCTTTTGAACGGCTATGAGATAATGTTCTTCGTCAGGCGTTACAATGACCTCTGTTGAGTTTGTTCGGATCCGAAACATTGTCATTGGATTCTGCACAGCCGTCGATAACTGTAAGATCCATGAAACAACAATAAATCCAGACGACAGAAGAGGAAACATTGCCCCTCGTGAATGGGACCCCTACTACTTCAATTCAACTGCTGACAATTCATAACAAAACTGGAGCAAGGACACCGACACCCAAAATGAAATCCTTTTCAACTATTGGAAGCCACTCAAATTATTAGTAGCTACAAGCCATGGTAAAGGTAAAATTTCAACTAGAATTTGCAAACACAAGACCTACTTTCTTTACAACTCGAAACCAGATTTTCAAAATAAGCAAAATAAGCCAGTCAGAGAATTTGTTAAGCAAGGGCAGTACCATTGGATCGTGGTTAAGAGAAATCATTTGAGCTCGATGCACCAACGGTGTGATGAAGGCCGCATACTGTTCCACAAGCACTTGCTTAAGAATTAGGTGATTTACATGTCTGGAATTACACTCAACAGTGCATACGCTTCAGATGGTCCTTTATAAATACTAAGGATGTATCAAGAACTGTCACAACATTCTTTACATGTCCACTGCGGCAATCCCAGAATCCAAATCCAAATCTGTTGAGCTAAAGTTTGTATGTCGGTTTGCAATCTTACCATTAACAACATAGCAAAGGGTCCATGGAAGTAGAACAACGTTTAATGTACTCGGGTTCAAAAAGCCAGGCAATGTTGGACCAGGCATGTCAGAATGTGATTTCGATTCCAATTCTCAAAGTAAAGGGATCAGGCTTACAAGGGCTAAAGAATGTTATGGTTGATTAGTTGCGATGGCAATACAATTCCTTACCTGTTGCGTACTGGCTTTGTCCATAGAGCTTCTTAGAGGAACACAATGCTTGTCAACGATCACTGTCCCAACGATTCCTGGAAGCCCCATAAGCGCATCGTGTTCATTCTAATCCTATAATTTCTCCATACAATTACAAAAAGAAACCATCCAACCAAATTGGCTTCGGCATGTGTCAATAGATTAGGGTTTATACCTCGATGCGATGCTACCCGTTTAATGGCATCCTCCACCTCGCCCTGCCATTACACACCCCTTCCATGAACTTCTACAGCCCAAGAATCACAATAGCATACCAATAAAGAAAAGCTGAGATCAACATGCACACAGCGACAAGCAGAACCTAGTCAGTGGCAAAATCATTTACGTTGAGAGAGTCAAACCAAATAGGGAGACACAAAAGTATTAACCCATTGCATAGTTTGAAAAAAATCAGCACAAAAAGCCCTGTTGTTTATCGATGAATTTTTTTCATAATTGAGCATCAATTGACTCGGTTTTGGAAGTCACTCTAAAAATGATCAGTACTTGATTCTATAAGCTACCGCCACTCCAACATCTCTTGGTATGTTCATATGCACCAGTTGTGAACAAAATAAAAAATGAACTCCATGAATGAAAAAAAATAAACACCAACACTTTCATGGAAATAATGAAGAAAGGGTTATTATGAGAGGCAGATACACGGGAGAAATTCCTTTGTTTATCTCGTGCGATGACCGAATCGCTCCGTTTCACCAGCGGAGGAGGCAACTTCTTCTCCTCCTGTTTATTAGGGTCCTTGCCTGCCGCTGGGGGTGCCTCCGCCATTTGATTGTTTTACCTATTCTGGCTCAACAGGCTACCGATATTCTATGGGACTCTCATCTCTTCATGCATAATTGTGATCACCATGGAGCAGCACTCTAAAAATTACTGCTAATTACACATTAGACGCTAACTTACTGTGAGTGTTCAAGCAACCATCTCATGCAGCAGACGTTTCTATTGTGTGCATAGTGACACCACAGAGGATGGTGATTCAACTGACCTCGTGAAGGAAAACCTTCTCCTGCCTACGACCACGGAACTGCAACAAATTAGGTCAAAGTATTTCCTAGTGTCAACCAAATATTTCACGGGTAACACATACCTATTAGTGATTTATCCTATTAGTGTTAACATTAAGTTCCCTATGATTTCACCTTTGGAAGTGCATAGAAATGCGTAGAAATGTATTTACCTCTTTTTTTTTGGTCTTTTACCTCAATCAAATGGTGGGATCAGAGAATCTGTCATTTTTCAAGGTAGTGTGTTGGACTGTCAACGACAGAATGCCTACAATACTTCCTGTAATCTACACTGTCCTGAAGTCAGAATGTACTGTTCTTCACACAGGGAACGGTTGACGAGTGAGTAACGAACGATGCATCCAAACAAGAGATTTAAACTAAAAAGAAACAAAGGCGATGCTGCAAGGAATAGCCATACATAAAACGTCCAAGTTCTGTTAATTCCAGCGACCTGAATGACAAAGGAATTAATAGATACAACAGAAAGTAATTCTGCCTACCTGGTTCTGAATCACAGTTGACGGATACGCAATTGCTGGACAGTGAAGTGTTGAAAAGAGCTTCTTTACAAAAATTCAATCAGGAAAAAGCATCTCCCAGTTCAGCCGACATCATCTTTTGATCGCTCAAAAGCTAAATTGTACAGAAGACATCGGCTCACAAATTCAATGTTTCTAAACTCACTGCCTCCTGTGCAACTCATCGTTGATAATGCTTGTATTGAGATAAAGTAGCAGGCTTGAACCAAGAGACAGATATGATACAACAAAGCCGACCACGAACTCTCTCTCTCTCACTTATCCTCTTGCACCCAAATTCTGATGGTTTTATCGAGAGAGCCAGACGCAATCTTATTCTCGGTAGGATGACAGGATACCGAAAGAACTGCGTCTGTGTGGCCTTCAAGCTTCTGAAAAATGTTCCGGTCTTGAAGGTTCCAGAGGTAGACGCAATTATCCTCGGAGCCACTCACGATGTACTTCCCGTTCGTGACTGAGAACGTGGCGAATATGCAGAACTTGTTGTTTATATGCCCCGTGTAGTGTTTCAAAATCTTGCCGGTGGTGTAGTTCCATAGTCTCTGCACATCCAAGTACTAGCATTCAGAAACAAAAATTACAAAAGACAATGCGTGGAGGAAGAGCTGTTTATCAAAGCATATTACATGTACCAACTCCAGATGATGAACTTGGCCGATCACTTCCATAGGAGCGAATCCGCTAACTCACAAATGATAATCGGACACACACATGAATGTTATCCAGTGCTTACTGCAGTTCTTGCGGCATACGATACTAAACCGCTAGAAATCTGATTCAGTCTCCTTTTAACCGACCCTAGTTACCAGCCGCAACTCATATATTCATGCACTCCGTTGGCCTTCAATTGGAAGTTGGGTGAGTACGACTCGGCTAAATGTCTAAGCCATTGATTTTTAATTGTAACTGGGGTTGTCTACTATCCCTTACAATGGTGTAAAGACTCTCACTTCGAATGATAGCACAAGAAATGCATATCTCGTAAGAAAAATTTGATCTCAACAGAGTTTGGCTCCTGTACCCAGAGTGATCACTCTACAGCTCTTTACTGATCTCCCAAATATCGCACTCCTACATATTGGTTAAAATCTTTCAAGTGACGCAAGTGGTGTCCATCTGACTAGGAAACACTTGTGTACGAATACCCAGTGACAAACGATGAAATTCAACAGCCAGTTAGAAGTGAACAGAACAAATGCCCTCGATTTCAACAGGATTTACAGACCTTGCTACACGGATCCTAACAAGAAGAATGAGAACGAAACAATAAAATTGTCACTCAATGATTGACAAACCGCAAAACCTTCAAAAAATTTACAAGAACGAAATCCAAACGACAGGACGAGAACGAAGAATACCAGATTATGGTCCAGCGTGCCAGCCAGAATAAACTTCCCATTGGGAGAAAATTTCACAAACGAGACGGGCGGATTTTCATCGTCAATGAGCGTCTTCAAGCAATGCCCGGTGGCATTGTCCCAAATTCTGCACAAGCCATCGTAGCTGCTCGACACAATCAAAGAGCCATCCCTATTAAAATGAACCGCCGTGACGGGATCCGAGTGCGCGGGCAACGTCTTGAGGCACTTCCCCGTTTTCACGTCCCACAAACGAACCGTCTCATCAAAAGAACCCGAAACGATGACGTTACTCTGCGGATTGAAGTTCACGCAGAACACGTAGTTCGTGTGGCCCTTGAGCGTTTTCACACAATCGCCCGTCTGCACGTCCCATATTTTTAGGGTTTTGTCGTCGGAGGCTGTGCAGATGTAGCGCGAATCCGAGCTCCAAGCGAAATCGGAAATGCCCTCGCTGTGGCCTTCCAGAGTGCGCTCGCTCTTCCCGTCCGAAGAGCTCCAGATACGAGCCGTCTTGTCCGCCGAGGAACTCCCCACCCATTTCCCGTCGGGCGAAAACTTCACACTGGAGATGGCTTTCCTGTGTCCGGACAGCGTCAACTTGTGCTTGTAAGGTATTTGCGTCGTGGCGTCGCCCATGGTTGAGGCAGGACCCTCCGGCGTCATCTACTCGCACAAGCCTCCAAACCCAAAATCCACATACAAGGCGAAACCCTAAAACCCTAAAAAACTCGGAACCCCCCTAAAAACACCAAAGAAATCAAAAACAAAATATGTTTGAAACAATGATCGCCAAACAGACCACGAAATCAAACTCTACACTATCCCCGACGCTCGAAGCTCCATGATCGATGCCAAAAAAAGGAAAAAAAGATACACAGCACCAAAAAACACCAAAATTACTTCAAAAAATTGCTGGAGCGATGAGCTGTGTTGCAGATTTGAAGTAGCTGTGATACTGCGGAGCAAAAAAATTCAGGAAAACATCAATCGACCGAATAGAGAGAGGACAGTGTCCGATGATGAGTCGTGAAAAAATCCAAATCCCTAAGGGAAGTGCAGAAGAGATGACGAACCCTCCGAGATGCAATTAAAGCGCGAAAGCATGATAGTGGCCCCGACACAGACACAATCGAGGTGGACTTGGAAATGAGCGGGAACGCCGCTGGAATTTTTTGGCGCGAATGGAATGGGAAGCACATCACTCACACTTGGAATTGATGTTCCGAGGATGGAGAATCTTGTTCAAATTATGGTTTGGGGTTTGAGAATGTAACATGATAGCCCTTTTTTGGACTTGTGACCAATTAATACGGAGTAATTAACTACTCTTTGTCACTTATCATCAAGGTGACATCACCTATAACTTACTCCCTCAGTCCCAAAATGATCTTCGTGTTGGCATAGATTTGTTGTCTCCAAAAGACCTTTATGGTGTGACATGGGAAGAAGGGCCCAAAAATGACATCTTGGGATTTGTACAATATTATACTATAGATTGGCTAGACTTCTTTAGTACAAATTAGCAATTATTTTAAGCCTCCTCCAAGTTGGTCTTTGACATTGGTCCCATCTCCCTTCTATTCAAAATCTAAATAGCTCCAAAACGTGATCTTCTTCTTAGGGACCACCACGTAATTAGGCATCCACATCACAAGAAAGAAAGCCTATGCAACGTGGAAAATACACCATGCTGGGCAAATTAGTGGCTACAGGTGTTGCCTTAGAAGGAATCCCAAACCCTACTTTTTAGCATCTCAAAACTTCATTTCGAAAACTAATCTAGACTTGAAATTTCTAGGATGGTAGGAGAGTATCAAGCTCTACTTTTAAGTCAAAATGGATTTTAGAAATTACTCTAGAGTATTATTTTCAAACTTAATCTTGGAACATTTAATAGGAATCTCATTTTGGGACAAAGGAAGTAATTAAAATCGTACAAAAAAAGATTTGACCATGGTTCCTATTATTGGATTTCAAAGTTTTATTAGAGCTTGTTGCTAGTCAAGAAGGGATTTTAAATTCTTTTAGAATCCATTTTTCATAGATTGTATGAATAAATCACGAATTTAAAAAGTGTTGAAAATTTGAATGTAATGTACCTGAAATTGATTATGCCAATGGAGATTGAACATGCTAGGCAAGAATTTGCAAAGTTGGTTTCAGAAATAGATTACAATTAGATATAGTTAACCACACCATACCTCTTGAAAATCATAGGGAGTAGTATTTTGATCTTGAAAGGTCACAAAAACATGTGAAAACAATTGTTTTCAAAGTGTTCACATGATTTGTTTCTATGTAAGACAGAAGTGTGGATGCCCATCTTAGGAATTTTGTGTGAAAAGGGGAGGTCTTGCACATTGGTTTGCCCTCCAATGAGTGCTCTTGCATTTTTTAAGCAAATGATCCACACAGTACCAAAAAGGATTGTTTCCATAGTGAGTTGCCTGGTGTTCCATGGTAAGTATTTTATTTTAAATTTAAACTTTCATACTTTTAAAACTAGTAGTTATCATAATCATACAAATGAATATCTACAACACCATTCAGTGAACATACTTGAAGGATTCTAGCGTCCCAATCCTAACTTACATGTTCCAAATTATTTTTAGACCTCAAAGCCTTTCATTCAAAACATCCAAGCTCGCTTGAAGTAGTTCAAGTAGATTACAAAAAACAACACGCTAATGTTGAATGGTCAAATGCAGGGTGAATACAATATTTACATTCCAGTATCAAAAGTACGATGTACACATGTTTCAAACGCAGACCTATGAAATGAATACAAAATGAGCTTCCTTCATTTCAGCCACTAGCAGATTGGAACTCCAACTTACTCTGCATTCTTAAGTCCAGAGAAGACGATGGCCTCTTTCTACAAATGCCAAGTAAGAGATTTTCCCAATTGTAACAGAACTCACCAACCGTCACTATCACGATACAAAACTCACAAAATGCTACTTCAACCTGTCAAAATCCAATTTCACCATGTCATAGACTACTGTACAGCACTCTCTGCAACTTAAAAGCTTACATACAAAGTAGAGTATCCTGGGCAAATTTCACACTCTAAGTTAGTATACTGGAAGCTGGTAAGCTCACAACCTCAAAGCACTGTAACTGACTGTTCGGAAAAACTGATGCGCTTCCTGCACCTGATCCGTATCAGCAAATGAGCTGGTGCACTTACAGCCACTCCGAAGAGCGAAATGTTGTTCTGCGGAACACATTCAATCAGTTGCACATCAATCGGAAGATTTCTATTTCGCACAAATTTGCAGGAGAGGAAAACGAATTCATAATCCTAATGCAGTCTAATGATGCAGCTTGGTTCGATATGCGTAATGCTAAAGTGTCAAATCATTCTACTTGATTAAAACAGTACAGACGTGTTGATCAAAGGGCTTACATTGAGGAGAAGAATTATGAGTTAGGACGCTCTTAAACCTCAAGTGCATGAAAATGACCAAATTTCAAGAGATTGGCAGCTTGCAAGCAAATGCCTGAGACCCAGATCTACACATGACCTAGTGTCTAGAGTACTGAATGTCACAATTACTAGCAATATGACTTTCACGTTACGTAGTCCATCTCAGATCAGACAGGAAAAGAATGAATTCAGTAGAAGAATTAGGTTTTCTACCTGCCAAGAGAGACGCCTTGATTTGCTTGAGCTCCAAACAGATAGCCTTGAAGCTTGGTCGCCGATCAGGGTTGCGGTTCCAGCATCGCTCAATGAGCGCCACCAGTTGCGCAGGCACTCCATGAGAAGGCAACAAGGGCCGTCGCCCTTCCAAAATCTTTTCCCGAAGCAGCACGCGCGGAAGCCCTGCATGTCAAACTTCATTAGAACTGTTGAAATATAAGCATTCAGCAGGAATTGTTATCAAGAGGTTTTGCAAAAAACGATAATCAACGTTATTGGGAGTCATGGCGGTACACAGTTGCTTACAGAAACAAAATGGTTGTAAGGTAAGTGGACCCATAATTGAGCCTACTGATAGCAACAGAGCCTACTTATTAATGTAACACATAAATTATTCTTATTGGATCTTATTGGCAAGTGAAAGATGATTCCTGCGGACTTTAGCGTACATTATTTCTACAACCTATGAATAAGTCATGAAAGTTCAAAATTGGTTGTTTGTAGGTGAACCCCAAACCATCATGTTCTGCTTGTTACATCTTGTGTCATCAATACTTAGGGTTTCATGTCGCTCTTTGATTCGAATCCAAGTATTTAGGAGTCGCATTTTGACATACCGTATACGCGAAATGGGATCATAGAATAGAAACGGCGCACACAGATTGCGCAGTTTTAAAGAATTCAGAGTACCTGTGGGTGTATTCTCCAGCTCCGTATAAGGCGATTTGCACGTCAGAATCTCCGAGCAGGTGATGCCGAAGCTGTAAACATCAGCCTGCTTGGGGAAGAAGCTGGGGTCAGTGATCAACCGATCTTCGCAGATCCACTCCAGAAGCTCCGGCGCTCTCCACTTGAGCGTCCCGACCTAAGGAAATTTCCATTGAATTCGCAATTTTAGTTTGAGTTGCAAACATCTGTACGGTTGTAACAAACTTAGACCTATCAACCTGTTGATATTGTTAAGGGAACAGTGCTTGTGCAGTTCAGTATTGGCGATGGGTTTTGCGTTTAGGGAAACTTGCGAAGTGCACTGAAATTGACTTACCTTGTAAGTTTTCACGAACTTGCAGACTTTCTGTGATTGAAATAAACTTTCTAGATCTATCAACCTGTCGTCGTTACTAGAGAAACACTGCTTGTGCATCTCAGCTTTGTCAATGGTCTAGGATTTAGGGTTTAAAGAAACTTCCGAACTGCACTGAAATTGCCTTACCTTGTAACTCCACTGCGTTTCCACGAACTTGACCTTCGTTCTCGCGAGTCCGAAATCCGTCAACTTCACCAAATATCTTCCTCCCACGCACTCCTTGATCAAGATGTTCGCTGCTTTCAGATCCCTGTGCACGATGTCCGCTTCGTGCAAGTACCGCATCCCCTCCGCCGCTTGCAACATGAGATCCACCGACACAATCAAATCCAACCCTAATTTTCCCCGGAAAAGATAGGTCAAATCGAAAGACATGAGCTCCATCACCAACGCGTTCCCCTCCAACGTCCCATAAAATTGCACGATATTCGGATGATGCAAACTCGCCAACACATTGGCTTCGTTCTCATTCGGCACATCGTTAAACTCTTTCACCGCGCACCTCCATTCCCCAAGCCACTTCGCCTCATAAACCCTCCCAAACGCCCCTTGTCCAATCTGCCTCATATAATTCACTTCTATGTCCTCAGTCTCAATTCTCACAACACCACCTTTCCTGAGCTCCGCTGCATGCGCTTTGCAATCCTCCCTTGCGGCTTCTCGCAACTCCATGTGCCAAATGTCCGGCAATGTCTGACTAAGAATACCCAGAAAATCCCGTCGGAGAAGAAACGCAGTCACATACCACGTGAGCTTCGACAGAATGACTGCGAAAGCCTCTTGGCTTTGGGAAAGCAGGATGCGCTTGTAGGGTTGTTGTTGCAAGTGGTGTTGGGATTCGCAGAGGTCGATTAGGGAAGCAGCGATGGCGTGAAGCTCATGGAAGAGACTCTCGTGGTCACAGATATCGGTGCGCTTCATCAAGTTGAGAATGCAGACGAGCTTCGAGGCTAAGAGGCGGCACTGGTGGGGGTTCACGTGGAGAGGGGTCACGTCTAGGGACTGTGAGTCCGACTCCAGGAGCTTGCTTGCCGTTGTATGTAAGAGATGGAGAGTGTTGTGGTCGTAACAGCGAGCGGAATGGTGTTGCTGGCCAGACGCCGAGAGGAGGTACCCAAGTGAGACTATGTCTCTTG
This sequence comes from Pseudisothecium myosuroides, assembly GCA_951799445.1. Classification (NCBI taxonomy): domain Eukaryota; kingdom Viridiplantae; phylum Streptophyta; class Bryopsida; order Hypnales; family Lembophyllaceae; genus Pseudisothecium; species Pseudisothecium myosuroides. Next base: position 18,887,306 of record OX637290.1, on the reverse strand, counting down.
AGAGCTTCATTGGAGAATGACTGTGGAGAATTTACCGTGTGAATGGGGTGTGATTTGTAGGTGAGTACTTGGTCGTGGATGCTGCAATCGTCGATCAAACTGCAACCTGCGTCCCTGGTAGAGGCGACAGGGGAGACAGATGATTTGTTAGCACACCCTCCATGGAGCCCATTTCTGTAGCGGTGGCAATTAACCATGGTTGTGTACAGTTACGCCTCACTTATCTTGCTTTATTTTAGTGTTCGCGTAACTTTCTTTTGAGTCTGTGATTGAACAAGATTGAATCATTAAATGGGTGTCTAGGAACATGAAAGTACAAACTCGTCATGGAAATAACATTCTTCTCACTCGGATGCAGATACTTCTCATAACAGGGTTCCACTTTCACGTTACGAGTGCCCTTATTTCGAGTGTCTGTTCTCAAAGTTCTCAAAATTATCTGTTTTTCAATCACTAGTGAACCGCCCAGAATCAAAGTATCCTGTTTGAGATCGGAAATTCAGTAGAGAGCCCAGTTGTGGAAAAAGTGGCACCCTACGTTACTTGCGTGGATAAGCATGTACCATGCATCCACAACCAGGCTCTAGATTTGAGTCACCTAGTACAAAATCCCAGGTACGTTTGACCTCCGTACCAAATCAAATGAGACATGGCGAATATACTGTAAGCTCCTCCAGGCACTACAATAAAGAGTTCTACAATCTCCTGACTTTTATTTCGCGACATCTAGTACTAGCGTAAGCGCCACACTTGCGCAATCTTCATCGTTCAAAAGTGCTCTCATCTGAAATGCCACCAGCTTCATTACGTACTGGTCCCGAAGATCGAGCATTTCGGTGGCTACTGTATAGACAAGACCAAACACCAGATTCCAAGTAGAGAATACGGCAAACTTACACGGCGGGGCACAGATCTTGGACCAGCAATCCCCTCTCAGTCTCGCAGTCGTCATGCCGACCAGCCAAATCTCCGTCGGTTCGTACCAGGCTTCGTTCCACCGTCGTCGAACGTTGTCAACGACTCACATCAATGCTACCATTGACCACTACAAACCCCGACAACAGATGCAGTACAGAACCACCGCCACTTAAGTCCCATGGAAACCCAAAATTCAAATCCTAAGGTAATTTCAAAACCGTCAGTCACCAAACGTGCCTGCAACTGAACAAAGTCAGCTCCCTGGAAACCACTCACTCCCAAGACCCCATCCTATTCAAGTTCTTCGAGCACTTCAGTCCCAGCCGTGCAAGCTCTGAGCATGAGAGAAGTGTTTGCGGAGAAGGAGCGCACTACTTATCATAATACGAGAGTGGCACACGAGGCTGGCTTGTCTGTGAAGCAATTACTGTACAAAAAATCTGGTTCTCCGTCAGGATGGGCACCAAGTGGCACGGACTCGTACTTTGGATTTGGAGGAGAATACTCCGTAACTTACTGTAATATGCTTGAGAATATTACGGGCGGAAGTGACGGATGGGGGAATCGGTACAACAGTAGTAGTCGGGGAGCTGGATCCGTCATTGCTGAGTGGTTTTGCCTTGGAGCCCACGAGTTGGAATTGGTAAGTTATTATAAGGCATTTGCACAGGCGTGCAGCACAGAGCCACAGACAGACGGAAAGAAGCTGAATAAGTCATTCACAGACAACTGTTGAGTCTTGGGCAACCACGGAGGAAGCAGCCGCAGCGGAGTGCAAAGTCGTCACGCGGGCTTGTTCGGAGTATGTGCGCTTCCAGCTGCTACGAACGTCGCGTGGGAACGGGTGCGCGGTGCGCCTGGAGTGCCCGGGTGGTCAAGCGTCACACCGACTGTAATTTTATTTGTTGTTTTATTATTTGTATCCACATGGAGATGTAGGAAAGGCTTGCAATGCTTCAAAAGTTATGTAGGCAAATGAAAGCGAAACATGTGTTAAAAGCAAAACATGTGTTAAAAGCGAAACAGTATTGGGTCCCATCATTATGAAGAATTTCTTTCACATGATCTAAAAAGTAGAATTGCAACATGTGGACATTCAGGAGTAGTAGCATTCTACAATTGTTACATGTGGATTTTTATATATTGTAATGAAATAGAGGATTGTACTAAAGATCTTGTGAAAAGAGATGCACAAAAGTAATGTATATTTATTTGGATGGAGATACTTGTGATTTGCCGCATGCACTATATACTGAATAGTGAAATTAGGTTGCCCCACACTAATTTCTCGACTTATCAATATGTACAATTACTTTAGAAGGATGCAGTAAAGTAAGAACTATGTATATGGCATAGGTTGGTGCACTACTTCATGGCTCGGGATTAGAGATTGGCATGTGCCTCCATCTAGACAAGCATTAGTCATGAAGTAACTTCTCTAGGGTAAAGCAACCTAATTGTTAAGGCAACCTAATTTTATTATTTAGCGTAGAAGAAAACTGTGTTGGAGTCAACAAAACCAACTTGATGTTTCTTCTGTATTTTATATTTCCAGAACAAAATTTTGCGCTGGAACATGCAAAATTCTACTCTCAAAACAAAACAACATCAAGTTGGTTTTGTTGACTCCAACACAGTTTTCTTCTAGTGATGTTTTTTTTTTTTTTTTGTCAAACATTGAACTTTATTGGTGGCTATACATTGACAGAAACTACCACAAGGAAGTTTGACTAGTAAAGGTGGGCCGTGGTGAACCGATCCCTTTGCTTGTCCTCGAGGAAAAACCCTGAAAAATATTTATTTTTTGCACTAGATGAAATTTGCAAATTTTGAATTCATATTTGCAATTAGAGGGCTCAAATTAGATAGGAGAGGTGATAAACATAGATTTAACACGACACAAATAGGGGGCTCTTTTTTTACATGCACCCCTAGGGGGGACGAGCAAGGGGGTTGGTTCACCTTGGGCCTCCCAAGTATCTAGGAAAGCATAATACCTTTCCAAAATGGGGAGGACCATGTTACATTGGATGTCATTATTGACATAAAAACATAGGTTGTTACATTGGGCATCATTGTTGACGTAAAAACACAAGTTGTTACATTAAATGTCCAAAAAAATCCGTCAACTTAGACATAAGAAAATACGGGTTTCTTATAATTAACCCATTCCATTCCAATTGAAGTTGTTATCTATAGTACACAATTTTGTTAAAGTAAGCCTTCTTAAAACCTTAGGTGACCCTTGGACCTTTGATATGAGATTGTTTGAAACATACAAGTGACTCACTAAGTATATAAAGATGCTAGTAATCATTTGATTGTCTTAGTACATCTTGAAACTTAAAAGCTTTTTGTAAGAGATCTTCAAAGATATATTTTTAATATACATTGAAGGCAAAATAAATTAAAAAAATCCAACCATGTTAATATAAGTATTAACCTCTAAATTAGTCTAAGGCCTTTTTTGAGCTTTTGGAATTTGCTCTAAATTGAACAAAACAACAACTTTATGATAAGTTTTATCAAATTTTTTTAAATTGTAACCTTACAAATTCAAACTAGAGATGTTAGAGATCACATGGAAAAAGAAAATACAACAATATCACTTATGAACTGCAAAATTATAATATTTAATCATGAGGGTGTTAAAATTAGGAAAGCAATTTGAAGCCTTTCAATCCTCTTTTCACATGTCAACCCTAAAAAAATGGTCACTTAAAAAAATATGAGGTTAAAGGGCATAACATGTGTAACCCCAATTAAATTTCAACTTCACAAAATCTACTCTACAGTTTTTTTAAATGAATTTTTGAATGTGATTTTTTCTTTAAGATTCAATGTATTTGATAATCATTTCTAAGAGCTTCCAATATTAGAAAGTCAAAACTTGCAATGGACACACTTGCAATGGACACCCTTGCACAAAATCTTGAATAAAAAAACCATAATCATAATGATATTTCATTAGAAAAATCATAATGATATATTTTTTAATTTTAAAATGATACAATTTTTCTATAAAGTATTTTGTATTTAACTATGCTAACAGTAATACTAAGGATAATCTCAAATGTGATAACATTACAAAAATAGCATGTCCTGCATAGATTATATAGTGCTATTATTACATTAGGGTTCTACCATTCTCTTTGCTGACTAACTCATAATTATGAATTTTTGAAATGTCAAAGATATAATATCTTGGAATTTGTAAATTTTTTATTTTCTAAACTTATAAAATTATAAAAATTTAGAATGAATTAGGTTGTACACTTAAATTTCTAAATGTCTAAATTAGAAATGATTCAATTTGAGAACGAATTTATTTGAATTATGTTACTAAATTCTTAAATATGTCTAAATTTAATTAAATTTCAAATTAATTGAAATGAAGTATCTTTTTTATTTAATTTTTGTTGCTCCTATCAAATACAAACTTGACTATTTGAGCTAGAAATTATTATTAAAAAAAAATGGCTAATGAGACATCCAATTGGAAAATGTTTATAAATAGTAGAATGTTTTTGAAAAATATGAATAAATTATTTAAGATGCAAATTAATTATGTGTACCTAATTTTTAAACCTTGAGTCATTTAGAGTTATAATACAAAAATCGTGGCAAAAAAGTTCAATTGTTGCATGAGTAACAGAAAATAGTATAAGTATTTCTTGCAATCACTCTGTTATAATTGTATTTTAGCACTTTCTCTTTTTGCTATTAAAACTTGAATATGACAATCAAAACAATTTTTGCAGCTTTTGAGTAAACTTCATGAAATGAAACTCTCCTAGTCTTCTTTCTATAGTTCCATTAGAAAATTCCAAAAATGTTATAGAATTTAACTATCTATTATAATTTGAAGTTTGAAGGTATAAAAATCATTTTCTATAATAGAAAATGAACCAAGTAGTTTTGAAATTTTGGTTTACACTATAATATTCCTTACTTGTTATGTTACACCTAAAGCAAAACAATTAGATTATTTAAGTAAATTTTGTATTTGATATTACTTCTCTTTACAAGTTCTTCAAAAACTCCAGGTCATTTCAAATATCTAAATATCCTTACAAAAGTCATGTGATTTCATTTCTAAAAATTGAAAGAAAATAATATAGATTTACTTGCATACATACATGTAGAATGAAGGATTTTGAAGTTTGATTAAGGTAAGAGGTTCAAGAAGCGACCTTTTACCAAATGAATCAAAATTGGAGCAATCGGGGCAATGGAAGAATGTTCAATGAAAGAAGTTATCAATGGGTGCAAGAAGATGCATAATTTTTGGAGTGTTGGACATTTAGTTATAATTTCTAAAAGTGACACTTAGTAGGCCACTATTTTAGTTCATAGGTGGTGTACTAATCACATGGCATAAATCTACAATTGGATCATAATATATTCCCAAACTGAACCTCTTGTATTTAAATTGCATGCAAAATGGTTTTAGAAAGTGTCCCTCACTAATTGAAAATGGAACATTCATTACCATATTTCTACTAATTGAAAATAGAACATTTATGGCTTCACATTTGTTTATAATTTTCTATTGTGTACTACATGTCCTTTCCTTTTTCATCCATCTTAGGGTTGAATTTCATCCCCCACAACCTTATATTCTCTCTGGACACTATGTAGAAAGACAAAAATTGAATTTTTGCATATCATTTCTTTGCATTAACCATATTAAGGTGGGAGGTCCATGAATTGACTAGTTTTATGCATCCCTTATCTAGGAGTGAGAGACATGTTCCTTGACATATCTATTACTATCATTGATGAGATAGTTAAGTTTAAAGGGCCACATTATAGACCTTCTTCCCTCTTATAGGATAGATCTAAAGAGCAAGATTAGCCAAGCAAGCAAGGGAAAAAGATACTCAAGAAACGCAATGGATCAACCGCTTGTTGGTCGGTTCATTGTTATAAGAGTTAAGGACATGTTACTTTACAAGCTCAAGGCTCCATCCGTGTGAAAGTGACATAACATTTAATAGCATGCACTGTCACTACCTTGGCTTTACAATAGATGGTGTGAAATATTCCACACCCAGAGTGCTTCATCAGTATCTAAGTGGACACGTGGAGGCTCAATGTGATGAGCAGGGTGCATGAAGGCTACGGAAGAGAGATAACTCAACCGTGTGAATATGAACAGTGATAGTCGGCGAAGTTCAGTTTGCCTTGAAACGCACGGTACTTTGCTGAAATTACAGCCGTCACCTACAAGTGAATCTTCACAGACACTTGGAAAGTACTACGTATTAGAAAGTATTACGGAGTAGAAAATATTGGGAAGTGTACAGTAGACCTAGTATTTTTAACTGAATCAGTCGGAGTGTGACACATGCACAACATATGCAAATATTCTGTGCATTTTGTTGACTGGTTTGAGCTCTCTGTAAGCTCACTGTACTGGACAGACAGTGGACGGCAGGTTGGATAATACTCTTTGCTCTTCTCAGTCTGAGGATATGTCTTAATACAGATTAGTTGGCAAGGTACACTCTTCTCCACTCAGAGAACTCTGAAATCAAATTGAAAAATCACAATAAAGACTTGGAATATACCGTAGAACAATCTAGAACCGTTAATTCAAGCTGATGTGCAGGATAGAATAAAATTAGAGTTACTACTGTACTGTAGTTATTGTTTACTTGTAGACTAATTGAAAAAATCAATCTTTAAAACAGAAATGACAATTTTGAGAGATGTTTTTTTGTAAATTTTCAAAATGAGAACTTGAAGAAACCTTATAGTGTCATAAGGGTGCAACTTGGAGTTGTCTTTAGAAAGAAATGAAATCCTTCACTCCAAACTCTATTATTTTATAGCGATGTTGTTTCACATGTAAAGTTGAAGACAATACTAAAGTGATCATTCAAGGTCATATTGGTAACTCTTCAACAGACACAAACTCGGGAGGAGTAAGCTACTCTAAAGACTTCCACCCTAGAGACTGCACATGGAGCTACAAAAATTTCTAAAACAATTGTGAATGTGTCTTCGCAATGTCAATCACGAGCTTTGGATTAAGCATCTAAACAGAATCAAACGTATTGTTAATGGACAGTTCAGGCAAGGCGTTGAGGGAGTTTCTCAAGAATGTTACGTTTCACGCTTGTGCAATGAAACTAAGTCTTTAGTTCTGTCAAAAGTGTTGCCCAAAAATTCAGTGAGTCGTTTTCATGCATGGAGCTGCAGTAGTGACTTGGGCAGATTCAGAGTTACATTGATTGAACATGGACCGAAGTAGAGAAGGAGGCTTTGCATTGACAAAGCTCGAGTATGACCTTACTCGAAAGAAAGCGAGTGATACGGGACAAAGCCTCTCGTTTCTTGTTTTCAGTCGAATATTGAGCTCACTCAGGTCAACAAGCCCTATCTTCAAAAAACTGGGTTTCCAATTCTTTCTCGCCTGTACTGAGAAAGATCAAGTGACTAGATCAGTTCGCCAATCTGAATTTATCTGAATTTAATGCAGCATTTTCTGATTCGCATACAACTCTAATTGACTCTTTACTATGTTAATGGCAAGCTGGCAAGTCAGCATATTAACTGCAGCTAATAAGCAGAGTGATCTGTTCAGATTCAAGAGTGCCACAGCGAACCTCTAAAGAATATTATTCTTAGATAGCAATTTTTGAGGAATACATCAGAAACATGTATCTCAGTGTACTTGTCCCGTGAAAATTTCCATACTAAAAAATCTTCTTGAAATTGATGCGAGCTGTCAATTTGTGTCCCAAAAATTTCATTTCCTCCACCAAATGTGAAACTCTCAATTTTCACTATTGACCATTTCTTATTCTTAGCAAGAATTTCATTTGGTTGAGTGCTAAAATCACCACTCAAAAACATCCTATAATTCCAAGGCACATTGGACTGTTCAGAGCGCTAGACATGTCTCTTTCCCCCAATTTCAGCTACAAATCTTTAGACACACATGAAGTAAACATTCATGGCTATGCTCACCTGTTTCAAATTTTGAACTTCTACAACAGAAGAACTAGCACATGCAAACAAGCATTTCGAAGAAGAAATTGGACGCAAATCAGATATCGAATTGACCAACATCATGATGCACTATCACACATTACTGTTTGGTTATTCAAAATCAGAAAACTGACCTTGAAAATCTACATTATTATGTTCATTAGGCGGTTGCTAAAGTTTCCAATTTCCGCGTCCCAATCTTGTTGTTGTTTTGCTTCCAAATCTTGCCCCTCACGATTTTCAGCCCCCAGAAACTCATCCTAAAGTACTTGCCCTTTGTAGAGAATTCAAATCCATTGCAACCTGACTCCACCATTATGGGAAACCGAAGTCTTGAACTCTGACACCCCTATTCACCTGTTGTTAGAGTAACTTGAAAACTTGGATATAAATTTTAAAAAATTGCTCATTTATATATACAAATAAACCTTGACGCCGTATTTGGAAAAGAATGGGCTTCTTTCCATTGCAGACTTGCGGGTATAATCGTACTTGTAGATTTGAAACTCAATTCTGGTACCCTGGTGAATTTGACAAAACAATGCATTTTGCTTTCAAACTTCCGAGGAGCGATACGATTGTGAGAAGAGGATATTGAAGGGCATTGTAACAGGATCAGATTTGACCCAATTTTTGAGGGAGTTTTTCAGTTGGGCTATGCACTCAACCGTCCCTACTAGCACTGCCTCAGGAAAATAATGGACTTCTAATTACTGAACGTAAATCAGATGTCTACACAATATGATAGATCAAAGAATATACAAAGAAGCTCAGTTCCAGAGTGTGCCATTTGAGAGTGTTGAACGCAGAGAGTCTTGACTTATTTATTCCGCATAAAAAGACTGCCTTACTTAAGTTCCCTCTGAAAAATGAAAAGCACTGCACTAAGTTATAACTTGCAACTGAACGATGATCATTGCACTGCAATGGAGTGAAATAAAAGAAATCTTCAAGAATGGGAGGCAAGTCACCTGTATAAAGTTTGCACGCACCTGTTCAAGAATTTGGTAGAACTTTGCTGTACGTTATCTTTCTGTTAGTTCCATAGTAGTCACTGGGCGCAGAGCATATAGCGATATTAAGCTTTGATGAGCTTCACTTAGGGAGTCTTAGAGGATGCAAGATTTAACTGTTTTTACACTTTAACAATGAACGGGAATGTACAGATGGCACTCCTGGTAGATGAACTCTTCAATATAAATTGTATTACCCGTCTCACCAAAGCAGATAGTGACATTGCATCGTTTTGAGTGGCACTCTTTTCATGTCTTCTTCAATCGACAACCTTTGTTCATCAAATTGCTGAACATAAAGTCTGAGATTGGCGTCCTCAAGTGTTGTGATTGAATGGTTTGATTGGTTACACTTCAATTGATCAAGAGTTATTCCACCTTGCATTCCTTGAGATCTGGAACCCACTATTTGGAAACGGGGGAGGCGGTGAAAGAATCGCTAGTGAATTGAGAGTACAAACCAATAAATTGCGAGACCCTCTAAACAACCAGAGAATTTCATTATCGAGGTGGTTGAGTACGAAGATGTCCGGTGATTGAGAGGATGCGGCCTCATTTCCTTTGTATGGATTCTTTCCACGTTTGTAGGATTCAATTATTCCGTTCACCAAGCCATTTTCTTATCTCGACACCCACTATTAGGAGGTTGTAAAAGCTGAATTTTGAGTAGATTGCTTGGATAATAGAGTTGATCGTAAAGTGTGTGCAATGAGGGACTAGGAACTGGAGTTTGAGAAAAGCAAAAGACAAAATTTCTTGAAGCACCCAAACTTGGGATGATGGAATTTGGTGTTGTGTTTTTTTTGTACTATTCTTAGTTGAACCTTCCTCTAACACCCCTTCTACAAATTGGGGTTCACTTTAGGATTAACTCTAAGGTAACTGACCCCATTATGGACACAACTTTGGATAAGCCCATTGCAGGCACAATCCTTTCTGGAAAGTATATAATTATCCCACAACACATGTACATCACAAGAATTTTCGTGCTTGCAATACGTTTGTCCAAACTTGTGTCTGGAATGGGGTCAGTTACCTTAATATACATGACACTTTCAGAGAGAATGCCTAGATGGAAACTTTGACGCCCGAGTTGTTGCCACCATCAAACCAGGAAGTCCGAAGGAAGGAGAGACCACCAACAAGAGTTTCTCAAAATCTGAAAAATGCTAATTCATCCCAAATACCCACGAAATCATTTTTATTTTCGGTGGATGAACTGTTGTTTTAATTTTCACGCACAAGAGTTCCGGAGTCCTGACCCAGATGATCCTCAAATGATACCTTCCATCCTTTCAAGTTTCAATTAGCGCTCGGATCAGATTTCAAGCCACCCACAAATAGAGAATCATGCAGAGGGAGAGAGAGAGGAGCTAAAAAGGAGAATGCTATCATCCTCAATCTCCACAATTCTCGAGGGAAAAAGCCAGGGAATCATCCGCCTCTGCGAGAATGGACAAAAAACATGAAACCCTAAATTGTTGTCAACCTCACAAAAGGAAAGCTTCTCTTCAGGGCGTTGACGTCGCATTGGACACGCAGTTCCCACAACTGATCACAAGCTTGCGGACCCCACCAAGCACATGCTCGCTCTTCCTTTACCTCCCTAATTGCACAGTAAGGTCTACTTCATTTACGAATTTTTGCACCCTGCTAAGATTAGGTCAACTTTGGGAGGCCCGTGTATGCTCAAAATTGAATGAAATTGCGAATTGCAAATTGCGTTGGAATCCCACTGAAGTCTACTTTATCATCATTACAAACACACATATGTAATTGAAAATCATACAAAGAATTTGTTGTTTTCTAAACACTATGTACTATCTAGTGTTGCCAACATTTGTGAAATTTACAACTTGTATTCAATAGTACATATAAGAAATGAACCTTCATAATCGCTTTAAAGATACTTGATCTCATACCACTTGAATTGCTTGTATGATTTCTTGCTTGTTCTTCACGCCATGGCAAAAAAAACTTTGACTATGTTCCAAAGGTTCTCTATGAAATGGTAGGTAGAGCATAAAAGAAATCAAAATTGTTGTATGGTTCAAAATTATTCATTTTTCACTTGTTATGAAGTTGAAGTGTACTTCATTGCAATTCCAATGCAATTTGCAGTTCCAAAATCGGTTCATTTTTTAGCATGCTAGAGCTTCCTAAAGTTGTTGAACTTTTTAGTGAAAACTGACTAGAAAATTTGTAAATGAAGTAGACTTTATTGCAGTGCCTTGGGGAGACCATTGCTAGTAAAAAATGAGGAGGCTTTGAAAATGTTGGGTTATGAGAAGTAGTAGCAATGATTACACTTTGAAAATGTTATGTTATAAGAAGAAGGGTAGTTGCTGAAGTGTAGTGTTGTTAAAAGACTGGCGTGAATGAAGTGTCTATTGGCAATGACTCAACTATCTAAACCTCATGAACTTAGATGGAAAACTCCATCTTTAATGCCTTTATTAAAAAATAGAACTTATCGAGTTTGAACTCAAGATCACCCCATCAATGTATTAAGGCCAAAGCCATTGAACCAAGGCTACAGGTGCCTTGTTGTATTATATAGACATGTCACATTATAAAGGCAATTCTATATAAAATCCTCACCTTGAAAACCTGAAGAATGTTTCTTTGTGCAACCTTTTGAACTTGACTCCTGAAACAAGCAACTATACTACAAGAGACTCACTCTTATAACATTGTTTTGAGTAAGGTCCTACTTAAGCTTCTGCACATGTAGCTTTTGTCAATGTAAGTCTCACGTGTTTCAACATCAAACAAAGAGATTTAGCATATAAAGGTAATCAGCTCAATTTCTAGAGTCTAAAGCCTACAAATCAATGAAAGATATTTTTTATAAGTTTTGCACTTGAGGACCTTATGATTCATTTGATTTAAAATATTGGAATAGAGGATGGTTTTAAAGATGCTACAATTTTAAAGATCTCAACTATTTTTTCCAATTAAAATTTCTTCCTTGATATCACATTTTGCATTAAAACCTCCTCCCATACCAAGAATGCAAATACAAAAGAAGTTTTGGATTGAAAAATATTAACTAGAAAATTATGCTATAGAGAATGAAACTTCAAAAAATTAGATGTACCCCTTAAATTCTTTCATAAGCATTTGAACATGATTGTTGATATTAAATTATTATTTTTTTGGTTGAATCTTATAGGCAATTGAAAGCAAACTCACCTTGCTTGTATATCTCAAACACCGTATGAACAAGAATGGTGTGACTCTATCCTAGGGGTCGTTGCAAGAAAGAGTGTCCATTTTTGTTCCACTTTGGCTTGTTTTCAGCTAGTATTGCGAGTACTATGACCTATAGTAAAAGAATTTTTTAAAATAAAATAAAATAAGGATAATTTGTACAATACTAAACATGGCATATCACCAAAATGTCAGACCTAAAAAAAATCTACATCAAAAGTCATTCACGAAAAGGAATGAGCTAAAATTTTGAAAAAAATAGATACTTTGGCATTTAATTTGTAAAAAATAGGAAAAATAATTTTCAAAGAAATTAAAAATTGGACATTTGGAAAGACTTCATAGTAAAGAGATTTCACCAAAAAAATCATCTTGAAACCATCCTCAATGTTCAAAATTGCGTGCGTTAGGGAACCTTCTTTGCATGACCGTAGCAGATTTAAAATGAAATATTTTTAAATGCCCCTTCATAGAAACATGACTTACTATTATGGAAATAGATCATAGAAATTTCATCTCTAAGTCATTAAATTTGGGGACTCCATAGTACTCAAAAACCCTAAAATTCAAAACGTGACATATTAATTAATTTATTTTAAATATTAAATGTTTTTTTATTTCTAAAAAATATGAGTTATGATAACAATCAAGACAAACGTCTCTAATAAAAATTTCAAATTCAAGCAAGTTCTGCTTCAAAAGTTATCGCAAAAGAAATCTTCTTTACTCCCCTTATAACAAATAACTACACAAAATAGTGAAGATAGGTTGCCCCATACTAATTTCTCGACATTCTACACTATATAAATAATTATTGTTTTTCTACAAGAATGCACTACTTTGGAATTAATTATTGTTGTAATTGGGACTCATGAACCTCCATGTTTTTAAACAAAAATATATGTAGAAATATTTGTTGACTTTCATAGCTTGTAAAGTAACTTTCTTGAAGTAAGGCAACCTAATTGTTAAGGCAACCTAATTTCACAATTTTGTGTAGTACCACTCTTTCTTGCAAGGACCCCTAGATAAACAACAATATTAGTTTATTGATAGTGAATAGTGGAGAAATTAAACAATGAAAACATTGAATCAATGATACACAAACAAAATTAAAAATAAAATTAAAAACAAAATTCCTAAATAAAAATATAGAATGAAATATGTCCTCCCATCAGACCAATTGGATAGTCCCCATCCAACTTGCTCAACCAAACCCCACTTGTATTGTGCAATGTGAATATAGTTGTAGATAGGATTTGGGAATTCAAATTCAGTGGAAACCACAGTTGATGCATTAGTCAATGCCATAGTCGTCAAGCTATGAAAATTCAATGCATTGGCTATACGTATACGGCCTCACACCGACCCTCTCCCTCATGTTCATTTGATGCACATTTTAGTCAGAATCTTAGGTTGGTCGGTTTTAGCAACAGGGTCCGTCGCATTTAGGTGCGAGAGTACGTGCTGTACCTTCCTACCTCATCAGTCTTTCTGAAAAATCTCCCCACAAATTTGCAATTTGCAGCCCAAAAAAGCAAAGTAAGACCAATGAGGAAGTTCCTGGTCTCAGATCCGGCCTTGCAATTGGGTCAGTGGCTTGGGTTCTTTTTCTCCGGGGAAGTGTCTGCCAATAATAACTTATATAGATTCTAGTGCAAATGGACAATGCGGACTTGCGGAGCAGCAATCACGTGCAAAAGAGACGGCATCAGCCTGCGGCGGACGGGGTCAAAGATGCCACCCATTCCAGAAAAGGCCGGGCAACTGAACTGCAGAAAATGAATGAAATGAAATGAAATGAATGAATGCTGAAATCATTGAAAAAGAACAACTGAACGTCTTCTTCGAGCTTCGACACTCATCACGCACCGCCGCTTTTTGGAGAAGAAAAAATCACCTGAGTTGAGTGAGTTCAAAACTTCAAAAATCAGAGTCAGGGGCATCCATCCAAAAGCATAGGCTCCCTGTTCAAGGAAGGTTCTACTCAAACTTTCGCAGAGTCGCTCTGAGGAGGAAAGTGTATCTAATTTTGCCCCCTATCTTATTATAATTGCATGATAGAATCTAAATGTACAATTATCATTCTTCTCTTATTCATGTTGTACAAATCTTCTACGACAAGAGAGAATATTCTTGATTTAGGTTCCAAAATGAATGAAGAGTTTGTGAACAGAGTGATGCAATTGGGTGGGGGTTAGCAATTATATGTACTTACACACAAAGCTTTTGTCACCATGCAAAGTCTCCTCTGCTTCAATTCAAACTCCAAAGACAATCAACTATGAATGAATCAGCAAAGTGGCGATTGCAGGTATATTCAAAACTCGATCACAGGCTCTTACAATATGAACATGTGATGTACGTTTTAGGCAAAGAATCTCTACGAATCGAGATTACAACAACTGACTGCAGTTGGGTGTGATTCCATGTGCTCAATGTAAACCCTAAACCCTAAAACAGCATCCGTCCATGCCACAGAGTCGGGTTTGGTTCAATTGGGTGTGATTTTTTTGTGGATATTCCGCCCTTGTGATAATAATAGCCAAGAATATCCTTCAGTGTGCTCTCAGAGAGACGGAGCAGAGTGAGGGCCATTGATAGTCCTAAAAGGCTAAAACCCTCGTGGCCCTCAAACACTGCAACTTGCCGCAAGTCGCCTTCAGGGAATCTGATAAACCCTGGGATCAGGGCAAGAGGGAACGAATCTACGCCCACTTGCCTTGCCTCGCCTTCCCTGCCTACCCATTTGGTAGGTGCTGCACTTTGAGAATCTACGAATCTCTCAGGAATCTCGGTATTTTCTACATACAGGAACACCATCAATTTTCCTTTTTCCCCATTTTGTTCCCTTCCTTTTTTGCACACTAGCTGCACCTCATCCGCACATAAATTAACTCTTAAACGACGGGCCCATAACCGTAGAAGTCATTTGTTTTGTCACCGTGTGAATTGTTGGGATTAAAATAATGCAAAAGCACTCATTGGAAGTCAAACTACTAGAGATGATCTTCCCTTTTCCCACAAAATTTGGAAGATAAATAGTTGCATTTCTGTCCTACACAGTTTGATTCTCTATCATCCATCGGCCATAGAATGGTTGCGTCAACGTTCAAGGGTTAATGAATGACATTATAATTATGGAGTTCTGCAACAATGGGACGATTGGGGGAGAGAAAGAACTTCATTCTTTGACGTAGGTCGGTCGGTCGATGTATTTTGATTATGTATCCTTAACCTTGTAAGGATTAAGAAGCCCAAATTGGGCCTCATGTTTTTTGAGCAATTTTGAAGAGTTTATTTGGAATTTTTTAATTTTATTTTTTAAAATTTTTAAACCAATGCATGCAATGTTCTTCACTGAAGCTAATGATATACTAAGATTTTCCATTTAAGATTATGCTTTCTACAATATGATCAATCAAAGTCCTCAACTTAAAATTATGAATTCTTAGTACGTAAAGAGTTAAAGTCCAAAGGTCCTTTTTTTTCATCAAAAATCACTCTAAACAGCCATTTCTATTGCAAAGAGCAAAAATAAAAATTATATATATATATATATATATATATATATATATATATATGTTTTGTTTTGTTTTTTTAAATATCTAATTGCAAGATCTTACACTAGACTAGTATAAGAATGTGGGGAAGAGATTTCAAGAACTTTCATCCTATAGATTACAAGATGTTTGTATTTATAGTGAAGAAAGTGTTTTTCTGAATTCAACCCTTGATTAGTTTGTTTGACTTTGAATCTTCTTAACCCCTAAAGGACCATTGTCCCTTCGGTGGACAAATGCGTTTTCGGGCAGGTACCTACGGGCTGAAATTTTTTCATGATTTTTTGAAACTTTTCTTGAAGATAGAAAAACTGATAAGCTTTTGGGAAATATAATTTTTTTCACAATCGGTGCCCGGGAACAACAATTGTAACCAAATAAGCTCAAAATAGGGGACAAGGGGTAGCCCGAGCAGCAAAAAAAATTTGCAAAAATTTGAATTTTTTTTTTTTAATATTTTTTTTCTAATAGATTATATTTTTGTATATCTAAAAAGCTTTGATTCATTTCATTTGGATCTGTTATGAGAAAGTTATGGACATTCTTGTTTTTCGGGCAGTTAGAGCATCTTCTTGAAAAAAATAACTTGTAGGATTCAATTCTGAATGAAATTTTTCAAATTTTTCAAAAAAAAATTTCATGGTTTAGTTTACTTAATAGAACAATCTCACCATTGGGATTAGTGCATTTTAATTTCGTCTAAAATATATGAATATTTTAGATTTTCCTTCTATCTTGTACCTACTTCTACTCAACAATTTTCTTAAGAATGATAATTAAGTTTTTTTGAATTTTTTTTCCTAAACTCTCAACTCAATTCTCCACTATAAATATTTAAAGCTCAAAACTTTGTTCAAGAAATCTAATCCCGCAATGTGATGAAAAACTTGTTTTTTTCACTTTAAATGCAGATATCTTGCAATCTGAGTGCTCAATCAAAAATTCTAAAAAAATTTCCATACATTTTCATACTAGTTAGGTGTAAGATCCTACGGTTAGATGTGCAAAAAAAACATTTTTCAATGTTTTTAACTCTTTGCTATAGAAATGGCAGTTTTGAGTGTTTTTTGGCAAAAAAAAGGCCTTGGTCCTTTAGGGGTTAATTTAAAACTTTTGCACTAAACATTTTGATTTTACAATTTTTAGGTTGAGGATGGAGTTGAAAGTCTAAGAAAAAAAATTCAAAAAAAGATAAATGATTTTTATTCTTCAAAAAATTGTTAAGTAGAAATTGTTACAAGATTGAAGGAAAAATTGAATTGTTAATAGTTCTAAGATGGAATTGAAACATTAAATAAGATTCACCTACTTAACAAGGCCCCGAGTTCTCCGGAGTTCTTGGACCGTGGGAACTCTGTTGTAGGAGCAGGCTGACGTGGCATAGCGACTGCCACGTCAGATAATATATATATATATATATATATATATATATTTTAAGTAATTAATTTTTTTTAATTAATTAAAATTTTAAAATTTTAAATTAAATTTTGATTATTTAAATATTTTGATTGCGACACTATTCATTACAACAAGGGAATAGGGTTGAAACGGCCCTCTAGTGCCCCCAAAAAACATCTAATGCATACTAATCCCAGTAATGAGATTGTTCTAACAAGCATACTTAACCTTCTAAATTTTTTTTGTTGAAATTGTAAACATTGAATTCAAAAACAAATTCAATATTTTATTTTTTTAAGAAGTTTTTATGAATTTATACTTGCAATCAAAGGCCCCAAATTAGCTTGGAGAGGTGTAGAGGATAAATTAATCAAGCACATAATAGGAGGTTTCCTTTTTTTATATGCACACCGGGTTGACTTGGGTGGGTTGAGCGAGGGGGTCAATTCACCCCAACTAGAATGACCTACATTAGATGTCAACTTAGCCTCTTTATTTACTCCATTGTAGAACATTGTAGAATAATGGGTGAAAAATGGAGATTGTTGTCATCCCTTGGACACATTATCTTTGTTAAGTCCATTAATTCCATTGTTCCTTTCAGGGACAAATGAAAGTTTGGTTTCGTTTCTATGATTTCAATTTTTGGCACAATTTTTTGAAATTTTTTTGAATTTGAAAAAATACATTTATCGGAATATGGATTTTATTTTTGTTAGTTCCAAAGAGCAAAAGTTATGCCATCCTAAGAACAAATTTCAACTTGCTAGGTAGCAAAAGAAATTCATAAAAAATAAAAAATTGAAAATTGAAAATTTTGTTTCCCATAGATTATATTTTTGTTTAGATAGAAAGCTCGGATTCATTCCATTTAGACATGTAATGAGAAAGTTATGGAGCAGGGTGATTGCACAAAACATTTGTACTGTTTGTTGTGTTTTGCAACTGTACTCATCATTTTTTTTGGAATACTTTAAATTTAGAAAATCAATTTTTTTTTAAATAAAAAAATGTGGCCAATGTATGCACCTTTAAGATGAAGGTAACCACCAAAGGAAATTCATTAAAAAAATTCTCTAAGTAGGAGAACTAGAAAAGTGCCAAATTTCAAGAAAATACATACTTTGATGTTTTAATTAGTAGAAAATAGGAAAAACCTAAAATAAAAAAATAAAAATTGGTCATTTGTGGCAACTCTATGGAAATGGTCATTCACCAAAAAAAACGCCAAAATAATTTTTTACATGTTTCAAAATGCAAGTAGAAAGGGGCTCACTTTGTGGACTTCTACACCACATAAAATTAAGTATTTTTAGAATTCCTTTAGACAATAGCTACAAGTCTACTATACTGAATAGTGAAAATAGGTAGCCCCACACTAATTTCTCAACATTCAACACTATATCACTATGTACAGTTAATTTAGAAGGATGCAGTAAACTAGAATATATGTGTATGGCATGGGTTGGTGCACTGATTTGTGGCTCGGGATTAGAGATTGGCATGTGCCTCCATCTGGACAAGCATTAGTCATGAGGTAACTTCTGTGGGGTAAGGCAACCTAAATGTTAAGGCGACCCAATTTCACTATTTAGTGTAGAAGTGACCATCTCTACCAAATTTTAGCTCGGCCAAATTCGTTTCTATAGGTACTAAATAGTACTAAAAACTTCCTAATTGGCATTTATGACATAATATTGGGGGTTATTATTAAATAGTAAAACATTTTTTTTTAAATCCCAAAAAATAGACAAGGTGTATAATAGTCATAAGTACCTTGTCTATGAATTTTGAATCATTTGGAGTAAAAACCCAAAAATTATGGCCAAAAAACTAATCTGCAAGCGACGTGTGACAAAAAATAGTACAAGTATTTCATGCAATCATCCAACATCATATTTTACGAGCAATCATGAGCATTTTTGTGGAAAAATAGCATACTGGATTCATTTTTAGTTCAATTTTTACATTTTCAAAAAATGAGTTCAACATGATTAATTTTGACACTTAAAACAATCCCACAATTTGGATTAGTGAGTTTTAATTCCATCTTAAAGCTATTAACAATTTAGCTTTTCCCTCTATCTCACATCTACTTCTACTTAATAATTTTTTAAAGAATAAAAATCAAAGAAGGGGCCTAAACTCAATTCTTTATAATAATAAAAAATTAATTTAAATTTAAAATTTAAAATAAATTTATAAAAAAACAAAACTCTTTGGATAGTTTTGAGCAAATTTTGACCAAAAAAAAAGCTTCGGGATTGCAGGGTTAAATGCTGATGAATATATAAAATTCCTACAAGTTTCACTTTATAATACATTTTTACATTTTTAGAAATTTGGATTCCCTCAATCAAAACTTCAATTTATATGGACATACAACTTAATTCCAAAAGTAAATGCACACTACATCCACAATGCACCGATATAAGTAGCAAACATTGATTGAATCAACAACAAGTATGGGAAGCAACACATGCCCGATCACCCCCATTTTGGCAATGTAAATTGCTCTCTTTCCGTGCATGAAGTGATTAGAATAGTGATCAATTATAGCACAGTTCTTGGTGTAGTTGTAGGCATTATGATTGGCTACAAGACTCTCGATATTGCAACTAGCTTTTGGTTGGAAATATGAAGGTTTATATTACCAACTTATGGATTGAACTTAATCTTCAACTAAAAAATTCATAGTAATTATGTTTTGAAAAATAAAAAATTTAGTAAATTATGGAAACCTTCCAAACTCTATTTTTGCACGCAAGAAAATTTTCCCACAAAAGAAACCCGCCTTGCAAATACGTGTAATTGCTCAAGTGGTTAGAAATGAGTTGTCAACGCATCTGTAATTCTGTATCGACGTTTTTCTGTTGATTTGGACACTAAAATCAATTCATACATGTTGATTTGGACGTTTTAATTTTCTACTACTATGTATTGTTGTACTGCATTTGATTTCCTCAAATATAAGACATACATACTCCTCATTTCTTTTTCTTAACCCCTCAGGGATGTTGCTATTTTCTATACACTCTCTCTTGTTGTATACAGAAGGAAAAATTGAGCAGCACATGAATCCCATTCAAGCTGTAAATTTCAGACCAAGTCAAAGACACTCTTACTACTGGTCAGCTAAGAATTTTTTGGGAATTTTTTAGTGTTTGGAGAGGATCAAAGAAATTAAATATATGAACAACATACGTCAACTCTTTTGGTGGGCAACATCCTTAATCCCTTAATGCCTCAATCCTTTCTAGATTTTTTGCACATTTTTGCTTATATCTTTGTACAAAAATATGATTTACGGGAATTTCAAGAAATTGGTCATCAAGAAAGGTTGTCTTTTTAAGATTCAAGTATTACATTGGATGAATGAGAAGTTAATTGTTCTAAACAGTGCCTGGAAGCCCTCTGTTCATTGTCCAGAATATGAATGTCAGAGCGCTTAAGGATTAAGGGGTTAATTTGTTGGTTTTGGGTGTACAAATCTTAAATCTTGAACTTTTCCATAAGGTAGGTGTTAGTGTGTTACGAGTACAAAGGTTTTATTGTCATCTTAGTGAACAGTCCGGGAGTTGTATTTGGTGTATTTGGGACCCATTGTACTTGTGAGGCCAAGGTAACCACCGGCCCGTTCAAGAGCTAGGTAGGCATTAGTGTTAAGAAGTACAATGGACATGCTAATGGTCGGTTGTTGTCGCATCTATCTGATCTTCCAGAATCCCTGTAACTTCAAGTTTAAGCTTACGGTAGAGTCACACGCTCAGTTTTGCACAATATCACACCAAGTTATAAGTTGCAGGCTTTTTCAGATGTGTACGACTTGTCGGACGATCCCTGAGCTGATGTTTGCACATTTAGCATAGATTTTCGACAGGAAGCTTTGTCCAATCCAAGCACATGCTCTGACCTGAGAAATGCAGAATGTTTGGGCCTGTAGAAACAAGGAATCTTTTCATAAAATTGGCACTATCTTAGTGCAAGAGGCATGCCCAATAGGCTTGTGTTTTTTTTGTGTTTTTTTTTTCATAAACGGCTACAGGAAGAGTACAGAATAATTTTTTCTTTTGCCACTCAGTCACTCTTGTTGTTTTATGTTCCCCATGTCGTGGTCACCAAGTGATTCATGCCATGGTTATTAAACCCTAGAATGTTGGGCCGTGGTCGTTGTGGAGTGTGGAAATCATCCTTCTGGGTCCCGTGTGAATCATTTGCTTGAAAAAAACCCAAGAGCATTCATTCAAGGTCAAACTACTCTACAAGACCCCTTTTCACACAAAATTCCAAGGATGAACATCTGCACTTCTGTCTTATAAGATTCTATGTCCTCCATTAAACACTCAATGTCCACGGCGTCCTCTTAGGGTTTATCTTAGAATCCCGAGCCATGGTTGTTGTGGAAATCATCCTTTGGGATACCAAGTGAATCATTTGCTTAAAAAACACTCAAGAGCGCTCATTATTGGAAGTCAAACTATTGACTGTACAAGACCTCTGTTTTTCACACAAAATTCCTAAGATAAACATCAACATTTATGTCCTACATAGAAGGATTCTTTGTCATCCATTGGACACTTACTGTGAGCAGTGATGTAACAAGGTTAACCTTGTACTACTAGGGAAGGCTCAAAGTGTCGGACGAGTGACTTTTAAGTTTGTTGGACAAATGTGGAATGCAGATATTCATCTTGTGAAAAAATCAATTTTTCACTATCTACGGGGTCAAGAGGTCCATTGATTCAAAGTTTAAACATTTATTAGGAATGATTCTAGAGGAAAAAAACCTTTCGATTTTCTTTAGGGGTCTACAAAATCAAAGCCTCTTTATTCAAGATTCTACATGTATATTCTACAATATCATTTGTGATGACGTCGTAGATATATCACCACCGTTGCTCACTAAATGTGACTCTGAAGTTCTTAGGGCATGATCAAGGTTTGGATTTTAGTCCATTGGGATGCCAATGCTCTCCCTTTGTGCAACCTTAGAGCTTGTCACTTTTTTTTTCTTGAAACACATGGACCAATTCCATTGATAAGAGGAAAAAGTACACAGAACCAAAGGACCACGTCATTGGCGGAAATCTTTACATTTTCTACAACATTTTAAAAACAACTTTTTAGAAAAAAAACAGCAAGGTGAGAGAATGCAAGACAAAGGAAGGATTCTAATAGCAGGCGAAAAGAGCTTGTCGCTTATGAGCTCCATGAGAACAATTCAATGCAAGAAAATGTGTTCCCCTTGCCTTACGTCCCATGCATTTGCAGTTCCTAAAGTCATGGCTAAGTTAGTGCCATTTTATTGGATATACCCTACGTGAAGGTTAGATTAAGATATAAATTAATTAAGTATTTTTTGGAATATCTAAATGTGTGGAATATTACAAGTGAAATGTCTGAAATGTTGCAAAAAAATTCACTCATATTGCCAAAAAAATTTAGTCTTTTTGAAAACCTACATCACACTTTAAGCCCCACAAATAGGTTTCCCAATACAAGAAAATTTAGAAATTGCCAAACACAAATATATTTGGACTTTGGAATGTCAAAACCCTAATACCAATAGTTTTAGCTACCAAAATCCTTTGCTCGCAAAAAAAAAGTGTTTCGGCACTCAAGTGCTAAATCACACCTTCACGTACGGTACTATGGAGATGGGCAGGCTCAACAAGATAATGCAAAAGGAGTTGAATTTGAGGAGCCTTATTCATTTTGTTAATAAGAGAAGGAAAGAATATCTTAGCCCACATCAGCCACTACCAAGGCATGTTAAGCAAACAAGGGTGCTAGTGTTCTTAATTTTAGTCTTACTTTTGTTCCAAAGTCCTTTTACTTCTAGTTCAAACTACACATGGCTACAAGTTATATAAGTTGGAGAGATAGATGGATGGGTGCAATACGAAAGGTGCCTTCTATTTGAGAGTTGTGTGGGCCTTGGAAATTCCATGGCCATTCACAACTTTGTAATGTATTCCCACAGAAGGTTGCTTCATGTTAGCCTACACCCTAAGCCCATTTTAGTGACAACAAACTTAAAGAGACTGCCAGGGCACCAAAACACACAATATAACAATGGTAATTTAAAGTTTTTGTTATAAAAAAATACGACTTTTGCACATGAAATTTTCTGACACTCTTCAATTTATTGATTGACTCACCAATCATCAAACTATGATTCTACATGTACATAACTTAACCTCTAAAGTCCTAAGGACCCTTTTTTTTTTAAATTTTATCAAAAGCCCTTCAAAATTGCCATTTCTATTGCAAAGAGCAATTTAATTTAATTTAATTTAATTTTTGCGTATATAACCATACGATCTTCTACTAGACTAGTGTAAAAATGTGTACACGAAATTTCATAAACTTTAACCACATAGATTGCAAGATATTTACATTTAAAGTGAAGAAAATTAAAAATAATTGCACCTTACTTGACTAGAGTTTTTGGCTTTGAAACTTCTTAACTTAAAGTTTTTGCTTTAATGATTTATAATTTTTAAATTTTTATGCTGAAGAATTGAGTCGAGAGTCTAGGAAGAAAATTCAAAAACAAAGCAATTAATTTTCAGTCATAAAAAAATTGTTAAATAGAAGTAGTTTCAAGATTGAAGGAAAAGCTAAAGTGTTAATAGCTCTAAGATGGAATTGAAGTACACTAATCTCAACGGTGAGATTGTTCCAACAAGAGATCTTAACCTTGTGAATTTATTTATTTTAATTTTTGAAAATTGAGTTAAAAAATGAATCCTATGAGTTATTTTTTGAAAAGATGCCTTGATTGCCCCCAAAACAAGATTGTCCATAACTTTCACATAACAAATCAAAATGGAATGAATAGAAGCTTCTTATGTAGATGAAAATACAATATATGAGAAAAAAAATTTAAATTTATTTTATTTTAAGTTTTTGTGGGTCTTTTTTTCTTACCCGCCAAACTAAAATTTGGGCTTATAGTACCATAACTTTTGCTCCTAGGCACTGATTGAAATAAAAATCAATACTCGAGTAAAGCTACTGTGTTTTTTCTATCTTCACAAAATTTTCTAGAAAATCATGAAAAATATTTAGACCATAAGAGCTTGCCTAAAATCCATTTTGTCCTCCAAAGGTCAAGGGACAATGGGACTTTAAGGTAGAAGTACCTATTTCTGATAACTTAAGGGATTTTGCAGCAAATGATGAGCAATTTAAGGTGCAAGAAATTTTTCTCATATAGAAAGATAGAAAAATAGGGATTCCCACATTTTTGTAATTTTATTCCCAAAATTGAAGTTATTATGAATTTTTTCATATATATATTTTTTAATTTTGTGGTCTTGCAATTGTGTTTAAAGCTAAGGGCCCAGCCCTCTATTTCCTATCGTTCTCGTCAATCAAATAAAGGCTTTGTTTAGTGTTTGCTTTGAAAGTCAAAAAGTTGTTTGGACTAATAGCCAATGTCTAGAGTCATCCAATTCCGATCATCTAAAAAATTGCTCTCTGCTCACTATTTCCTATTTTCTTCCTCACTACTTGGGACATGTATCATAACCTTATTAGTCCCAACTTTGAAAAACCACATTCCAAACTTTTTAGCCTTGGTTGGAAATAGTGCCCCCTACAGGTTGGCTATGGGTCGTGATTGACTATGGGTGCATTTATCTTAGGGGTTAAGTGATTTTCATGTTCTCAGAAGTTCCCACAACACCAAAAGCAAAGCTATTGGACCATCTTGTTCATCATTTGTGTGGAAGAGCCCAAACGCACAGGTGGACCCAATCATCTTGAGTTTTTTTTTCCTTTTTTTTCCTTTTTTTTTCCAACAGTCATCTTGAGTTTCCTTCAAGTTGCCATAAAGGCTGCATCAGAACCAGGGTGTGGGTTTGTCAACTTGTGCTTTTTCATGTCATATTGGCATGGAACTGTCCTCTCCTGTACGGGACATATTGTAAAAGTATTTTTCACTCATACAGGAAGGCAATAAAAACCTAATTCATTGTAGGATTTTTTTTTGGAAGGAAGGAACAGTGACCATTAAAAAAAAGTCCAGGGGAAAAAAGGAACCATTAGTTCAGCCCTCTCGGCCCACTTGAGCTGGGAGGCAGACGGACGGATGCCATTCTGGCTTGTGAAAAGTCCCGAAGCGAAAAACATTGTTTTTGCACCAAGTGTCCTGAAAATTCATTGTATGATTTTTAATTTTTTTTTAAACACATGGATAATTTCCATTAATAGAGGAAACAATACAACGTACCAGAGGGACAAGCCCTTGGCAAATTTTTTTTCTTTTTCAGACAACAATTCAACTACACCCAACCCACCCGCGGCCAACAGTGGAACGAAGTATCCACAAAGAGCCATGGGCAGAAGCTAAAACTAGTTGAACCTCCCCGCCTTGGAATTCATTGTATGATTTGAATGGAGCTTGAGTTGTAAGGTAGGAGGTCCATAAAGCGACCATCTAAGCGCTGAACCTGAATTTTGGGGGGGTAAAACATCTTGAAATATTTTTCAGTAAATTTTCCTTGAAAGACAAGAAGAAATGTCATGTGGCACAAGTTGTTTCATATTTTTTGGAGCTTTGTGGAATTAGTTATGAAATTTTGAAGTCGAAAAGCCATAGGGCTCCAAAAGCGACCACCTCCTAGAATGTACATCATTTGTACATTTTGGTTAATTGGAAAAAGCAAAATGTACCTCTGTGTCCTGTTCGGTTCAAAATGCCATGTCGGAGTTCGAGCCTCCTACCTTAGGATGCAAAATGTTAAATCCATCCCATGAAGTGGGACTAGCAGGGTAAAAACGCAGAAATTGGGGGGATAAAAGGAAAAATCTTGTCCCTATTTTGAGCCGTGTCTAGGGTTAGATGTAGACCTCTCCTAGCTAATTTGGGGCCTCTGATTGCAAATATGAATTCAGAATTAAAAAAAATAATAATAGTTGAAAAATAAAAAATTCTTGCGTTTTCCCCGGGGGTAAAATTCCTGCACTTTCACCCTGCAGGGCTCACTTCGTGGGACAGGTTTAACGTCATGCAAGTAGGACTGGTGCCCTCAAGGTTGAATGCAAATTTGCAACTTCAAGAGTGTACTGAAACTCAGGATAAGGTAGGAGGTCCATAAAGCGTCCATCTAAGTGCTAAAACTGAATTTTGGGGAGGTAAAGCATCTTGAAATATTTTTCAGTAAATTTTCCTTGAAAGAGAAGTGGAATTGACATCTAACCCAAGTCGTTTCATATTTTTTGGACCTTTGTAGAATTAGTTACAAATTTTTGAAGTTGGAAAAAAGTGGTCATTTGTGGTCATCAAAAGCGACCACCTCCTGAAATGTGCATAGCTGGTACATTGAAGAAAGCAAAATGTACCTCTGGGCCAGGATCGGTTTTACAGCCCGGTCGGTTTATGAGCCTCCTACCTTACAGGAATTCAAATTTCAAATAAGTCTCTCACAACTCACATTCATTCACTAAAAGCCCTAACCAAGGAATTTGAAATGTGTGGTAAGAAATGATACCGAGGACTGCAAATATCTCATCATGGAGTGCACCTGCTGCCAAGAAATCCATCATGGCTTGAGAACTGAGAATAAGGTAAAGGCACCCATAATCAAATAAGCAATTCTGGACATGATCTGTAGTAATGCAAGGCAAAGCAAATATTTTTGGAGGTGCAATGATAGAAATGACGGGGATTGCAAAAAAATTGGTAATTTTGAGAGGTAAAAAGTGCTCTGGACTTATAGCCAATGTCTAGACTCTACCAATTCCGATCAATCTAGAACTACTTTCCTGTTCATTACTTCACTACTTTGGAACATGTGTCATAAACTTATTAGTCCCAATCTTGAAAAGGGAAAAGAAAAACGTTCCAAGCTTCGGAAAAATTTGTTCTAGACTTGGTTGAAAAGAACTGCACCCTACAAGTTGGGTATGGGTCATTGGCTAGGAATGGGGGCCTTTACCTTATCTCCATTGGGTCGCATAATGCTAGCCGAGCGAGCCATTTACTATGGCTAGCCTTCTTCAACCTTCCTACCAAGCGGAGACTTTGTATTTTTTTGGCTAGGTGTTCCAAATTTCCTCCCCTACACTTCAACCTATTGTGCCCCGCACATTTGACTTGTATCATGGGCATGAGAAAACAAGCACCTTGAGTTCTTTGTAGAGAATTGCTTTGTAGGGAACTTCAAGCATATCCTTATCAACCTACAAGCGTGCATAAGAACTCTCACTATATTGGAACTTATGATTTTTGTGTTGGGACTTGTGTTTTTTGCAACTATTGGTAGGGGCCTGGTTGAAAGGCAAGGCCTTCAAGCTTGCAAAGATATGCCAAGTATTGCAGACTGGGTCAATTTTGCATTCTATTGGTAAAGATGTTCTAAAAGCTCAAATATTAATTCTTGATCCTATAAGGATGGGCCTTTGTCTACGGATTCAAGCTTCACAATCCTTCTCTCTATTTGTTGCCATTTTGCAACTAAATATGAATAAATTTTTTATATTTTATTTCTAAGAGATGAAATCTCATGTCTTTTATAAGTGCTAAAAATTTCAGATTTTTTGTGAATTCAAATTTTGCATTACAAATTTCAGATTTTTTTTCACATCAAGATTAAATAGCAAGAAATGTCCAAAATACAATAAGTAATAAGGGTGATCTATGGATTAAACATCTTCTTTAGAAAAGTCAACAATACCATATTGAGGGATTTTGCAATTCTATTCACTGAAAATGTACTCAAAAAACTTCTAAAAGAAATTGCATGAAAAAATGTTTTTTTCCCCATCTAATAGACTTAGATGAAGTCATCCAAAGGACAAAAAACATCCGTAGTACCTTTAGGGATTAAAGGACAAACCTGCCCAAAGGGCATGGTTTTAGGGTCAAATCCAAAATTTCACATAGTTCTTGATTTTGAATGTTTTGAGCTTGACTAAGAAGATGTAGTTCAATAATCTACTTTTTATTTTTTATTTTTTTTCAAAATTGTTAAAACTATAATTTTAGTGAGACTTTGAGAGTAGCATCTTAGCCAAACAGGAATATAGAATGTCTTATAAGGATTAACTTCTAAAGTCTCAAGGTCATTTTTCCATCAAAAATCATTCAAAATTGCCTTTTCTATTGCAAAGAGCAAGAAAGTTGATTTTTTTTACAACTAACCATAGAATCTTGCACTAGACTAGTATAAAAATGTGCGGAAGAAATTTCAAAAACTTTGACCATATAGATTGCAAGGTATTTGCGTTTTAAGTAACGAAAACACATTTTTGGGTACTATAAATGATTTGATTATAAGACTTTGTGTCTTCCCAACTTAAAATTTTGCATTACAAATTTTGATTTTGTAGTTTTTTTATGTTGAAGAATTGAATTAAGAATTTAGGAAAAATAATTGAAACAAAAACTTGATTGTCATTCTTTATAAACTTGTCAAGCAAAAGTAGGTACAAGATAGAAGAAAAAATTAAATCATTAATAGCTCTAAGATGGAATTGAAACATACCAATTCCAATAATAAGATTGTACCTCGTGGGATTTTTTCCTTAAAATTGTGAAAATTGATTTAAAAGAAGAATCCAATCCATTATTTTTTTAAGAAGATGAGTAATGATTACTTGCAAAACAAAAAGCTCCATAACTTTCACATCACTAATCCAAATGGAATGAATAAAAGCTTTCCATGTAGACAAAGATATAAATATGACAATAATGTTTTTTCAATTTCTTTTCAATTTCTTTTTTCAATTTTCTGCACAACAATTACTTTTTGGGCTCAGGGTGGCATAACATTTGCTCCTAGGCACCGATTGAAGTAACAATGCTATTTATTCCTAAAAAGCTAATGCGATTTTCTATCTTCAAAAGAGAATTAAAAAAACTATGCCAAACATAGAGGTCATACAAACCTACTTAAAATCCCAAATATTCGTTGAGTCTTCTCTAGGACTTTAGGAAGGTAGAAGTGCCCAATTTTGCCTTTGGCCTAATTCCACTTAAAATTTTACCCTTTGTCCTAAAATCATGAAAGCAAGGTAAATGGATTTTAGATAATCAATGTTGGATTTGGAAGTAGGCGCTTTTAAATTGGTGGAGGTAGTTAAAAAAATTTGGAGGCATTGCAATAGAAAGTAGCTTTAGCAAAGGACGGGGAGTTTAATGCTTCGTTAGAGGCAATTGAATCCCTCAAGGAACATGGGTGTGAGCATAGCTCTTGTTTTCTTGACCAATTCTTGTAACAAGCATAATTCTTCATTGTGTAGAATGATTTTGATGATTGCCAACGTTGAAATGAAAAAAGGCCTATGTAGCTTTCTTATAAAAAAAAGATCAACGAAATCATTCAATTTTTGACAAAATTGCCACCGTTGACAAGATGGACGAAAGAGTTTTGGTTAACCTTGGAACGACGCGGGTTTTTTGTTGGTTACGATTGTAATTGAATCTATGTAGTTCTAAAAAAAGAAGAGCCTCCAATGAGATCGGGCTCTTGTTTGAGAAGACTCTACATGCCCCTACCTCCCACCTGAAAAACAACGAATGAATAATTGATTGTCTGTCCACTACAGAGAGATCCATTGTCATTCGGTGAACTATTTCACTCCTCAACGTCGTTACAGGGTTAACCCCTAAAGGACCGGCATGCGTTTTTTGGCCATATAGAAATTTTGGGCAGGTCCGTGTGACTAGAGATTTCCATATTTTAAGCTGAAATTTTAATAAAAGGTGAGCGCGAGGAATATCTTTCATATGCACTAAATTTCAAGACATTTGGAAATAGGAGTCAAAACTTATGGCCAAATATGTTACTTTTTTTCGTAACTGGGCAATCCGGGCAGCAAGAAAAATTTGGCAAAATTTTGATTTTTTTTTTAATATTTTTTTTCTCATAGATTATATTTTTTTCTATCTGGAAAGCTTTGATTCATTTCATTTGGATTTGTTATGAGAAAGTTATGGACATTCTTGTTTTTCGGGCAGTTAGAGCATCTTCTTGAAAAAAATAGCTTGTAGGATTCATTTCTAAATGCTATTTTTGCAATTTTTCAAAAAAATAAATTCTCATGGTTTAGTTTACTTGCTAGAACAATCTCACCATTGGGATTAGTGTATTTTAATTCCATCTAAAATATATTAATGTTTTAGATTTTCCTTCTATCTCGTACCTACTTCTACTTATTAAATTTTTTAGGAATGATAATTAAGTTTTTTTGAATATATTTTTTTCCCTAGACTCTCAACTCAATTCTCCACTATAAAGATTTAAAGCACAAAACTGTGTAGTGCAAAAATCTTAAGTGCAAAATGTTTAAAGTCAAAAAATCTAGTCCAGCAATGTGCTGAAATATTTGTTTTTTCCACTTTAAACGCAGATATCTTGCAATCTGGGCGGTCAAAAATTCTGAAATTTTTTCCTCACATTCTCATACTAGTTAGGTGTAAGATCCTACGGTTAGATGTGAAAAAAAAACATTTTTCCATTTTTTTTTGCTCCTTGCTATAGAAATGGCAGTTTTGATGGTTTTTTGGCAGAAAAAAAGCCTTGGGCCTTTAGGGGTTAAACGATACTTTGTACATACGTTGAAGTTGAATTGTTGAAATCGGAATGCTCAAAAGTCTTCCAAAAACTTTGATTTTTTTCCGCATGGTATTGATGGGTAATTTTTTTTCATATCATTTTGAGATGTGGGGAAAGAAACATATGAGGATCTAAAGTGACAACCCAGAGCACCTTCTCCATTCTAACAAAATTCACCAAAAACTGTACAGTCAATCGTTTCTTAATTAGATTGCACCAACAGATTCACTGGGAAAAAATCATCTAGGGACTCTTTGTTATTCATGGATTGTTAGTGCGGTTCACATTTTGGTAGAGATTCTAAAATCATTTCTTCCACATAGGTACATATCAATTTTGGAGATGTACACAAAGCAACGAAGGCGGGTTTTGGTCAACGACGCATTCGGAGGTCCACAAAACTCCAAAATGTCCAATTCATCCTTTTGACGGTGATTGCTTTTCTAACTTTTCCAGCAAAAGTCCTCGCGTATGCAGTAATGCCATTGTACCATGTGCAAGATGATGAGGGCATTCCTTCCAAGTTTCCTGCAACTTCACATAATATTTATAAAAGAATTCAAAACAAATGAAAAGTAAAATATCATACAGTATCTATTCCACATATTGTGGAAATCTAGTGAAGCACATTGACCATGATTTTATCATGATTGTTTCTCGAAGAATGACCATGACCATCACGTTGACGGAATTGATCTACTGCATATATGTGTGGTTGGTATTTTTTCTTACCTCATTTGTTGATTCCAGAGAAGAGGTTTTGAAACAGAATATTCAACCAAAAGAATCCTTTGCAACTGGATAGAACCGTACAAAAAACAATTGGATTACGAATGAATGTACAGTACATGCACAAAGTTAGATGATGTTTTCACGCACATTTAGAAACCATTGCTGTAAGTAGCATCGTGAGTTAGTTGATTGCAAGTTGTGCTGCCTTGCAAAATTGAAAATTGAAAAGAAATCAATCACTACACATCGTTTTAGGAAATGATAACTTAGCATGAATGAATGATGGTGCCACTTGCACAAATCATGCAGATTTCAATTATTAAATATCATAGCACATGAATTATGAAACGGAACCAGTCAACAATAACAGCAGTTTTGGTGGCTTCCATTGTACTCTAAAAACATAAAACCTAAACTGCTGTTGTGCAATTGTTGTGTAATCTTACCAACAAGCAAGCATCCAAGTAAAAGGTACCCAAAATCTTCAATAGCATTGTAGGAACCTACAAAACGGCCACTTTGGATCCCTTTGAAAGTTCGTCATGTTCGTCTCAAAATTTTAAAAAACAAAAATAGAAAGTATGTCGCATTGTTTTCAGACAACACTTTGGTAGTTTGGTTCCTGTTCTCATGTCCTGCTCAATGACTGAAAGGCCTGTTTGGTTGGAGAACGATCAATGTCCTGTACTTGCAGCCAGTCCTGCACTCAGGATTGGTTCATTATTATTATTATTATTATTATTATTATTATTTTTAAATTATTATTATTATTTTTCTTGAAACACATGGACATTTTCCATAGTTTAAAAATAAATAAATTCTTAGACCTTGACTCAAACATGAATTGGCTGCTGATGTTTGTAATGGTTGTGAGTCCTGTGTGGTACCCACTTCAATATAAGCAACCCCACACTAATTAAATATGTTTATACTGGGGTCTTCTACTACTGGAGTGGACCAACATTGACAATAGAAGAGAAGTGAAACTGCCGAGCACATGCTTTGTTTGTGGAAGATATTTGGCGAGAATGTTGTCTGTGTTTTGCCATTCAAATTGTTACACTGAGAGAACAAGATATTTTGTGATAAAAGAGAGGCATGTGGTTTGAATTCTACTTACACGGCGACAATGTTTCAAGCACATTCAATTTTCATCTGCTTTGAAAAGAATTCTGTACTTCTAATCATGGGACACATGCCGGCTCCGTAAAACATTGCCAGGACAGTGGTTTCATTTACTTTGGGCAGTGCAGAAAAATCAAACTTCACTGCAGTCACAAAGCTGTTTATGCTCATGGATATGGATGAAATTTGCCAAAACATGGATGAAAATATTAACGTGTGAAGGATGCTGTAGACCTAAAGTGTCCCGTGGATGACTTCATTGTTCATTGTAGAAACAAAGAATGCACCTATTGGTTTAATAATTGGCATTTTGATGATGACCTTGGTTGAAGAGGGAGGGGAAGGTTATGCTCCTCAAGGGTTGATGTTCCCAAAGTGTTCGCATTCATCCAAACATAGTGATTTTGTTGAGATTTTGGAATTGATTTCATCCACTATAACTATAAAAGGAAAACATCACCAAATATTTATGTAGAATATTTGTATATACCATTATACATTGCTTTTCAACAAACTTTTGCTCAAATGAAAGAAAACCATGACTATGACCTAAGAGGTGGAATATCACATTATCAAAATTTAGCATTCCTAATACATACATCAAGTGAATAAAACACTACCATTGGCGTCGACAACAAGGTCGGTGGAAAATAATTCTAAAAATAAGATACCCAAAACTATTTTTCAATGGAGAATTTTTTTAAACAAAATAGCTATATATATATTAAGCAAAATGTACAAAATAACAAACTAGCTATATACATCGTAGTTGTAGGACAAGGTTGGTAGAAAATAATTCTAAAAATAGAAGCCAAAATTTTAGGAAAATTATTTTTTCAAAAAACAAAAAAATTGTATGGTGAAAAAAAGAATACTAGCAAAAATTCTATTTTTAGCATCTGCCGAACCTTTTTTCGAAAAAAAATAAAAATTCAGCAAAGAAGTGCCAACCTTGCCCTTCACTTACAATCGATATATACTGTCAAACTTCATTTTTCATTTTTCCTATAGCTTGATTATTGAGCATGGATGTGAGGAACTGAGAATTCCATGTTGTTTTGACTGAGAGTCATGAAGTGACTCCAAATTATGGAGGCTACCAAAGCTGCTGGGCCCTCATAAAGTCGTCCGATTTTGAACCAGAAGTACAGAAATGGTATGCAGACCCAATTATGCAAAGGTGAAAAAAGAAGATCAATAGGCTAGTGAGCGGACCTGAATACAACATGCAAGATTGCAAGTGGGCAACTAAGCTTAAATAATAATCAGCACCACTAAGCTTAATCAAATCAAATCCTAATGTAACTCACACCAGTAGTAATTACCACCCCCTGTCCATCCACATTATTACTGGAGCCAGTGTTGCCTGATCTAATCTACCACATAGCTACATAATGAAAAATCAGATTTCAAAATTTACAACTGAACCTCAGTACATAAAAAAAAAACCTTAAGAACATCTGGATTGATTACATAAATTAGTGTGAAATGTTAAAAAACAATGGTGAGGCATGTCGGACGAAGCACCGAAGAAGGAGCCCACAATGTAAGGCAACAGGGTTTACCTAGTCAGTTACGCGTAACTTACCAGTAAGAGCGTGTCTCCCGTCTCCCTGCGCCTTGACTTCTCGTCTCCCTCGCCTGCTTTCATCTTCAGTTCGTCGTCGTCGTCGTCCTCCTCCGCGCTTGGGTTGCTTGCCGGGACGCGGCATTTGTGAATCGCCTTATAATAGCTTTCCCCTGCGTGCACCGCGGCAAGCTCCAACCTTGACTGCGAGCTTTATTACTGCCTCTCTCGCACTTAACTCATCAGTCGGGCTCATCTCTCGCAGAAGGAGCTTTGTCGAATTCCATACTTGCAATCTTACTTGCGATCAATCAGATCGCAAACACGCATCTTTGGGATCCATTCATCGGGAAGTTCGCGCCATAGCCACGCAATTTGGGATACAATTTCAGAACACACACATCCCAGTTCGCCAATTTGGCAAATTGGCGTTGGGATCCTTGATTTCGGAACAGGTTGAGAGCGATTGGATTCCATTGGGGACGATTTCGGTGCGTGTGGGTCAATTGAGAGAGCGCGTACGTTGTTGGGGAGATTTCAGGTGCGCGTGGAAGATTTCAGGGGCTTGCATTGAGTTGGTTGCGCATCGTGCATGTTTGCATGAAGTGGTAGACGGAGATTTGAAACGGCAAAATCCATTTTGCTGCAGTGGGTGCGAAGGTTGAAGGTCGTCAGCATGGCGGTCCTTGTAGCGTCCATGGAGTCGCTCTTCACGCCGCTCCTCGGCATCAGCGCCGGAGAGCACTTCCGGTACCCGTACAACAATGTCGCGGCGCATGCGCACCATCACGTCGTCACGGTACCTACCGCCACTTACTGCTCTTCTCCCCGCGTAGAACCTTGTGGCTCCATCGCCGATTTTCGCTTTGCAATTCCCGAAGACGTACTTCTTCAAGGAATTCAGAGACTGGAATGGCGTTGAAAATGTGTCCCACGAGGGCTTGCGATCTGTGCTTGGGTTACCTTTCGTTGCTTGCGCCCCTGTCTGTGCAAATGCGGACTCAATTCGGGATGTAAACTTCTGGTTGTTCCGTGGCGAGAGATTTCCTGTGCAGATCGCGGCCGAGACTTCGTTGTTTTCTTTGCTTGTTGTAATATGTGAAGTGGTCTCGGTTACTGCAATGCAGCCCAACCATGTCGTCACGGTACCGCCACTTGCTTCTTCTCCGCGTGAAATTAACTCTACTATAGCCTACATGCGCTTTGTCAATTGCAATCTCCGCATACAATTTGCTCTTGCGTCGTCGAGTTGCGCTTAGTCAATTGCCATTCCCGAATGTCCACTTCTTTACGGAATTTGGAGCCTGGAATGGTGTTGGAAATGTGTGCTTGCGATCTGTGCTTGGGCTACCTTTCGTTGCTTGCGTCGTCGTCGCGGGCACCGGCGCCCCTGTCTGTGCAAATGCGGACTCAATTCGGGATGTAAACTTCGAATAGTTGTGTTGTTGCGAGAGCTTCCCTATGCGGATCGCGGCGGAGACTTTTCTTTTTCTTTTGCAGTTTGTAATCTGTGAAGTGGTCTCGGTTACTGCAATGCGGTGTGCTTGCTTTTTTTCTTGTGTGTGTGTGCGTGTGGCGAATTGCTTGTGGAATGTAAGTGTAAAATGAGGAGCAACTGGTGCGAGTTTCGTGCACGGAAGGTGCATGTAACATCTTCGGCTTAGTAACGGTTTGTGTTGATTGCGTGTTGCAGGGACATACCAGCTGCTTGGACTCCGA
Source organism: Pseudisothecium myosuroides (assembly GCA_951799445.1). Classification (NCBI taxonomy): domain Eukaryota; kingdom Viridiplantae; phylum Streptophyta; class Bryopsida; order Hypnales; family Lembophyllaceae; genus Pseudisothecium; species Pseudisothecium myosuroides. The sequence continues at coordinate 18,851,491 of OX637290.1, read as the reverse complement.
CGTTGAGGACGATGACGATGATCTCACGGCAGACTTGGTGCAGAATTGGAAGTTGTCGATTGGAGCGAAACGCCATGGGTAAGAAAATTACGTTTAAAAAAAATTTCTGATTGTTCTCGTTTCTGAATATGCTTGTGGCGAACTGTTACTTGCTTGGGAGTCTCCCTCTGAATTTTTCTTCTCCTTGCATTTGCAGATGTGCGCATTACAGAAGGCGATGCAAGATCCGTGCTCCGTGCTGCAACGAGGTCTTTGATTGCCGACATTGCCACAATGACGCCAAGGTGATTGTTTTTTCTCATAAGTGTTTGTGTAGCGATTTTGGTGGCGTTATACCGACTAGTTTTGTACTCTTGTAAGACGAAGGATTCATGGGTTTATGAGGACCGTTTTGAGTTTTCATGCTACGGAAAGTGTACCACCAGGCTTAGTCAACAACATTGGATGCATTTGTCCAAAGAACTACGTTTTAGGACTGATGAAAATCTCCGTTTCAACTCCTCAAAAACTGCTAAGAAAACAGGCGACTGAAAATTGCTTTTTGGTCCTTATCCTGTTTTTCCTTTTGGTCTTGCAGAACATAAATGAGAAGGACGATAAGAAACGTCACGAGATTGACCGTCACAGTGTGGAAAAGGTGAGAGTGCATCTTCATCTTGCATTAGTTGGGAACACCTCTTCCCCTTGAAATGTTCAACGCTGGTACATTCTCTCATTCCGAATACAACAGTTTGGTGTCTCCTAAGCACCAGTCCTCGGTCCCCAGAATTGCAAGTGGTTGCCTTGTGATAAGCGTAGTCTTTTCATCTGAAAGCTCTGTTGGCATTGTGATTGTCAACGTGTTCTGAAGCTTGAAGCTTGTGAATATTATGGTTTTCCAGGTCATCTGTTCCTTGTGCGAGCATGAGCAAAATGTGCAACAAGTCTGTGAGAATTGCGGTGTCTGCATGGGCGAGTTCTTCTGTTCCAAGTGCAAGTTTTTTGACGATGATGTAAGTTTACTGTCTTAGTTAACCCATGAAGGCCAAAGACGCCTCATGTTTTTTTTAGCAATTTTACATGGGTCACAGACAGGTTTTCTTTTGTTCAAATTTAGACCTTTATTCACCAATGCTTGAACTGTTCTTCACTGATTCATTTTATATAAAATTTGATCCTATCCGAATTCTAATTTCCACAATATCATGTACTTCCAATTGGTCATTTTGAACTTCGGTTGCACTGTAGCTAGGGGTTAACATCTCACTTTCCTGTGCAGACCTCCAAGCAGCAATATCACTGTGACAAATGCGGGATCTGCAGAACTGGAGGTCGGGACAAGTTTTTCCATTGTGATCGTTGTGGCTGCTGCTACTCTGTTCAATTACGGAAGGGTCACACCTGCGTCGAAAAATCTATGCACCAAGACTGCCCAGTTTGCATGGAGGTAGGCTACACTACACTGGCTTCTCCTGGTACTGAGGGCGCAAACAATTTGTGTCACCTGCAAGATTAGTGTTGCAGGTTGAAATTTTCCTGCATTGTAGTAATTTCCAATGATTTTTCTGAAGTAGTGTAATCAAATCAGTGTAGCTTCATTCGGTTGCTGTTGTCTCTCTTTCATAGCTTTCACTTGTTTTCGTGGCCTTCAGAAGCTGCTTGGCTTGTATAACTTCTGACTGTGACTGTGGCCTTCGACCATGCAGTACTTGTTCGACTCCTTGAAGGACATCACCGTCCTACCATGTGGCCATACTTTGCACCTGGAATGCCTTCAAGATATGCACAAGCATTTCCAGTAAGTAGATGGATTATTTTCCCTCAAAAGAGTTGTTAACACTAAAAAGTGTGCATTACTTGTAATTTTTTTTCAAGTTTGTTCTATGCAAAAATGAACATCAAAGTTGGGAAAGGGTGCTTGATAGCCATGTGAGAAGCAGTCAGATAAATCTTGAATGTTGCATCGGTCGGTGGAATGGGATAATAAGGCAGCAGTAAAGAATGTACTTGACCTTGTGGACTTGTACCGAGTTTGGTGTTGTTAGCTTTCACTTTCTTTTTGGCCATGCTTCCTAAACCTTGCAATTTTTGTTCTTGCAGATACAACTGCCCACTTTGCAGCAAGTCTGCTTGCGATATGTCTGAAGTGTGGACGGAGATTGACCGAGAGGTTGCTGCAACTCATATGCCTGCAGACCAGAATAGAATGGTAAGTCCTTTCAAATTGGTTTATCCTGCAACTTTCAACTTCAAATAGAAAGCCCACTTTGAAAGCTAATAGTTAATTATTAATAACTTTGATATCCTAGTTTTATAATCCATTGTAGAATTTGGTTCCTTCTTTTCTAATGGTACAATTTGTTACCTTTAATGAGGCTTTACTGTTTAGTTTAATATGGAAGTGGCAATTATTGATCATTGGGTACTTCTGGGTTTAAGTGAGCATTTGGTCAATATGAACTGAAAATCATCATACTAGCAAATTTTGGGCTAGCAAATTCGGTGGTTTTCTGAGATATTAACCCCCAAATGTTCCGATCTTCACTGGGTGGATAATGAATGATTTGACAAGTACACGACTTCCAATGAATATTCAATAAATATTCATTGAGGAAGCCTCAGGAGAACCCGTGTAATATATCTTAACGGAAAGGAGAAAGACTGCTCAACAAGAATCAATGATATTCACATTTTGGAGGAGTCAAAATCATAATTATTAAAAAGTATCTCTACTTCAAGCACGGAGAGGTTGATTCCTTTGTTTCTCTGTACAGGTCTGGATCTTATGTAACGATTGCTCCGCAACAAGTGAAGTCCAATACCATTTTGTAGGACAGAAGTGCGGCAGCTGCCCATCATACAACACTCGTCTTACCGAAACTCCGGCAACTCTTTCTTAGACCATTAAGAACTGGATCCAGCTCCCATGCTCTCTACGAGGATTCAATTTTGAAGCCTTTGTAGTGCACCATGGCCAGCCTGCAACCCTTCTCCTGGCCCCTCCTGCAAACCAAATCGGAGAAGTGGTGGGACACATACAATTTTGTTGCTTGACAATCAGGCAACCCTGATTTCAGCGCATTCCCTCGACTAGGGGTATTAGCATATGATTCGATGATATTCGAAGGAGGGGGTGTTTTGAAGTGAGGCTTCTTTTTCTTGTTTGAGGCCTTTTCAATAGTTTGGGAATTTATTTTAGACTCCACGATTCAGTGGGTAGAATTTTTGTCCTTGGGTCAAGTAGTTCTTGACTACTTCCTGTGGTTATAAGGAAATTGGGAATTTGAGAGCACAATTCAGCATGCGTCGAACTCGGAAGTGTGATCGTTCTTCTTCAATGTTTGAACCTTTGAAAATGCTCAGTCCGTGCAATCACTTTGTGATTAGAAGAGCTGCACCAGCTCTTTTGTGGGATGCTTGAGTGATCAGCATATTATCATTGTTTGATACACAGCATTTCAAGATTGTCTTCAAGCCAGTAGAGGGTTTCAAGCTTTGCAGATCAAAGCTTTCGAGAGCTGACTACGGTGGAAATAATCTTGGAACGTGCGTCACATGTGGTGAACAGAACAATAATAAGAATTCCATCAGATACTCATTTGATTGCCCAAAACCAGCATCTGTGGGAACCAAAACCCAATTTCTCTGTAGACTCACTTCTCAATGAAAGCCGTGAAATGTTGGACGATCCAAGGTGTTGGACAGATGTAGATAGGGGCCGGGGTGAACTGACCCCCTCGCTCGGCCCTGTTTTCCGCACAAATTTTTTTTTGCAAATTTTGAATTCATATTTGGGATCAGAGACCCCTAATTACTTTAAGTAGGTCAATAATATTCCCTGGATCGGCCCAAAATAGGGGGCTTTTTTTTTTACATGCACCCCTGGTAAGGCCGAGCGAGGGGGTCAATCCACCCCGATCTAGATGGGGATGCAATTGGGAATTGAGTCAATAGTGGGAATGCCCAAGGTAGGTACACCCAAAACTGCCACTTTTTGCTACTGAGCTTATTTACTATTATTAGACTAGTCAATTTTTCATATGTTCTTGTTGGCAAGTGAAAGGAGGTTCCAACGCACCAAAGAATGTAGCATTTTGATACTGTATGCAAAAGTTATTAAGGAACAAAATTTGGTTCTAAAAGCATTTCTTCCACATAGGTACAGAACTGATTTTGGAGATGCACATAGTAAAGATGGCGGCTTAACCCCTAAAGGACCAAACACCATTTTGGGACAACATAGCGATTTTGGGCAACTCACTACGAACGGAGTTTTTATTTTTTTTCTTTGAAATTTTCACACAAGATGTGCCCGAGGAGTAGCTTTAAGGCCCAATCATATTCATAACTTTTGACTACATGGTTAAAAAGTTATTGATATGTTATTTTCTTTGGTGGGAAGGCAGCCCGGGCAGCAAAAAAAACTTCTTTAAAAATCACTTTTAAAAAAAATAAACATTTGAAATTGATTTTTTAGATTTATATACATGCGGGAAGCTTTGAATCATTCCATTCTGATCATTGAGTCAAAAGTTATGAGGATTCTTAGTTATGGAATCCCTACTCTAAAATAAACTTTGAAGTCTTTTATTTAACTCAATTTTCAATATTTTTGAAAAAAAATAAAAACACTGGGTGTATATTTTTTATTACAACATTACAACCGTTGGGATTGGCATTTTTCAATTCCATATCTAAATTCTTAACAATATGGTGTTTTGAATCATTCTCTACCTCTTTCTACTTATTATTTTTTTCCTATATGTTGTACAATTCCAAATGAAGTGAAAATTTTCAAGCATGTAGCCAACTTGCCTTGAAGAATGAATACAAAAAGTAACCACCATATTGGACATTTTTTCATACAAATGTGACCTTGTGAAGTGCAGCTGCCCGGATTTTTGCAGGGACAAAAAAAAGATTTTTGTCAATTAAAACACTATTATCTTGCAATCCACACGATGGAAATTTCTGAAATTTTTTCCTCAACTTTTCAAACTAGTGTACTACAAGATCCAACGGTTACATTTTTCCAAAAATGTTTTTTTTCTAAAATTTGGTACTTGTATTAGAAATGGCAGTTTTGGAGCGTTTTTGGTGAAAACATAGTCTGTGACCTTTAGGGGTTAAGGTTAGTGGCACATTTGGGTGTACCTACCTTACCTTATTTACATGCCATGCTAAATAATTCCCTTGGGAGACTACACAATTTGGGCAAGTTTTGAGGAGAAGATGGTGTGTGGTACTATATTATTTGAAATGGCCTTGAATCTTTTAGTGAGAGTGAAGTCATCTGGTGTTAACACAAAAGATTCACTATCGGTCCACATAGTCTCTTCTCATAACATTCAGTGGTTCTGCCCTCTCCCGAGGGATGAAATGGTGTAGAACATTCCACACCTAATCAATAGCTATGGGGACACTTGGGACACTTGTCAATAATTGTCAGAATTTAGCTCAGTGCTTGCGTCACGACTGTATAGAGCCATCCAACAAAGGTCACTAGAAGAAAACTGCGTTGTACTTGTCAAAAACTGCGTTGTACTCAACAAAAAGTGTGGGGTGGATTTTGTTGAATTCTCCCTTCATAACGTAGAATTTTGCATTCTAATACAAAATTCTGCGTTTTACTTGTCAAATTTTGTGTTGAAATGGAGGAACGCAGAATTTTGTGTTATGAAAGGAGAACTCAACAAAATCCACCCCACACTTTTTGTTGAGTACAACGCAGTTTTTGTCAAATACAATGCAGATTTGACAAGTAAAACGCAGTTTTCGACAAGTTAAATGTAGTTTTCTTCTAGTGAGTTGACGTCCCCTATTTGGAGCCTTCAGTTTTCTTGGCATTATTGATAATGCAATAGACATTTCTTGTTTCCATCAATCAACATTTGTATTTAACACAATCCACTTCAAGCATACCAAATTTCACTAGTAGAAAAACAGTGACCTAATCAACAAAACATCAACAAATTTTTGTTGAAGTGGATATTGTATTGTTCATTTTTACATTTTTTTAGTTGATTTTGGCACAAGCTAACAAAATGATCACAGAATTTTGTTGATTTGAATAGTGCAATGTCCAAATCAACAAAAAAATGACCACTTTTTTGTTCATTTGAACACTTTTTTGTTCATTTCGACTTGTAAGAGTTTGAAATGAGTTTTCATAATTTGGGCAATGTTTAAATCACCGAAGTTGCAATTCTACATACAATGGAATTTCATTTTTTGAACTTAATCATTTAGAATTCGGTGTTTCTTAAATTCATAAGACTTTAGAGCTCATTTGAGCATAGTAAAACACTTTTTTTCAAAAAAAATTGAACTAACAAAAGTTGCACAATCAAGCTAACTTCCACCTCAAAAAGTCCGTTTGCGATTTTGAGTCTCCAATCAAAAATTATGAACAAAGTTCAGAGAGGGGTTGAAATGAACATTTTTGAGATTTTCAAACATCCTCTCTGAATTTTGTCCATAACTTTTGATTGAAGATTCGAAATTGCCAACGGATTTTTGGAGGTGAAATTTAGATTGATTGTGCAACTTTTCTTAGTTCAAATTTTTTCGAAAAAAGGTGTTTTACTATGCTCAAATGAGCTCTGAAGTTTGCTGAGTTCATAATTTAAATATAAAAAAAGCAAGAACTAGTTAAATAAATTCGTGACTCCCTCATGTGCATGCAAGTGAATGCATGGTGCATTGGTTGAAGGCTTTGCACCACAAGCAAGGGGTGCAAGGTTCAAACCCCGTCAGAAACCCCTTGTTTGTGTGGCGGCCGCCTAGGTGGCATGCCTTTGAGGTAGGGGTTGCCTAAGTGGCATGTCCACGTGGTGGGATGTCTAGGTGGACTTTTAGGATGATGTGGTATGTGCCAAGTGTCATTTGTTGATTGGTCAAAATTTGAATTATTTCAAAAAAAATCAAATATTTTGAGTGACCAAATTAACAAAAAAAATCAACATTTTTCTGTTAAAAAATGCCCAAATTAACTCTTCCAAATCAACAAAAAAATCAACACTTTCGTGTTGAATTTTTGTTAATTTGGTCACTGAATTTTCTACTAGTGTTTCCAGTTTCACAACACCAAAACTCCATTTTTGGTGAATTTAAAATAAAAAAATTCATGATTTTATATGAAAATTCATAGAAAAACATCGGTGATGAATTTGTTTAATTCAATTGCGGAGATATGTAGGAAACATCCATACGCACATCTTTCCTTCAACAAGCATCTCCAAAAAAGTTTCACAGTTCCCTTGGTAGAGGCCACAATGGGGGCGTAGTTAGTGCCCAAACTTTTGAAAATTTATGTTTCTTTATTGTAATTAGATTTTGGTAAAGTAACTGAATCATTACTCTCAAATGTGCAAAATTAGTTACAATGTGACAGGAAAAACCAAAGTGTTCTAATAATATTATGCAATATCGAAGGACTAGGATGATAAACGAAGTAGGCGAGAACAAAAGCGCTTTGAATATAGATTTGCTAAATATGTAATCACTTCTCCAAGTTCTTGTTTGGATTTACTAACAATACAAATATCAAGGTTGGAATTGAACTTTTGGATGGGTGGTCTATTTAAATCAATAAACTTTCTATGCTAGAAGCATGATAGAGAGATCTATTAAGATAGAGAGTCTAGCAAGCAACAGAATAAGTTTTAAAAGTGGGTAATCTGTCACTTCAAAGAAACACTTTATAGCTCCCAAATAGAGGAGTAATAATTCACTCTTTGCTTAAAAGTATTGAAGTTCTGACATTGTTGAAGGTGGTTTCGACAAACTATTAGGGACAGGCTCAGAAAGAGAATGAGAGTATCTCAAATAAGGAATTCTACTAAGACAGAAAGCTACAAAGATACAAAATACAGTAGAAGAAAAATGAGGCCATGAAAAAACCATTTTAGGGTTGTTCCCTATGTTGGGAACAATCTGTTCCCATCATTGAGAGGGGGAAGAAAAAAAAATCTATTTTTGGATTTAAAAATTTTTTTAGAATTTTTTTTTTTTAATAATTTGTTGACGTGGCAATGTCTCCGCCATGTCAGCAATCTATGTGGCATGGGAATATTCCATTGGAACAAAGTTCTCAAGCTTGGGAACTCCAAGATAACTTGTGGCCCTTTTTTGGGCTCATTTCTCTTTTAATGTATATATGTCAGAGCATTAAATGAGAAGTCGAGACTAAGGAAGCCTTCAGCCTTGACTCCTATATTTACTCAAAGTTCTCTCTTTATATATATACTTTTATATTTACTCGGAGTTTTAGAGCTCCTAGAAGTTATACTTTTAGATGGCTAGAAGTGTAACTTTTACAATATCTAGAAGCTTCCATTAGCTTCTGTATCCATGACATTTGAAGTCTTTCAACCCTCTTTTCAAATGTCAAATCTAAAAAAATGGTCACTCAAAAAATATGAGGTTAAAGAGCATAATATGCATAACCCCAATCAATTTACAATTTCTCAAAATCTACTCTACAATTTTTTAAATGAATTTCTAATGTCAATTTTTCTCCAAGATCTAGTGTATTTGAGACTCATTTTCAAGAGCCCTCAACACTACAGAAAGTGAAGATTGCAATTGACACCCTTGCACAAAATTGTCAATAGAAAAATCATGATCATTGATTTTCAAAATTGGATTATTGATGCTATAACTAGACTTCAAAAAGAATTTTTCAAAAATATAAACTCCTAAAAATTTCAACTTGATTAGGTATTATCTAACTTCAAAGTGTCGACACTAGAATTTGGTGCCTCTGGCATTTAGGGGTTAACCCTCAAATGACAAGGAGGCCATTATGTGGCCGATGGATGACAAAGAATCAAATTGTATAGGACATAAGTGCAACTATTCATCCTCGGAATTTGTTGTGAAAAGGGGAGATCTTCTACAGTAGCTTGACTTCCAATGAGTGCTTTTACAATTTTTTAAGTCAATGATTCACACGCTAATGCAAAAGGATGATTTGATGGTCACCCCTTCGTCCTTTAAGGGTTAATAACAAATGAAACCTCAAATCATTTAATACTTTGATTGGTGACTAGTTGACTTCAAGTGTTGGCGCTCCACAAAACAAGTGCTCAAGAAACTAAACTTTATCAACATTAGATTGACGATATTCCATTACTTCGGCTTGGTTCAGGTTGCGCACCCTTGAACCCAAAATCTATTCCTGTCTGGCCTGAAATTAGACCTTTGTGAAGATGCAATGTCACAATTTCTCACTCTACGTCGTATATTGCCAATTTAACGAAAGAGACGTTGGTTTGTAAGCTTTGTGCAATTGCCGGTCACAATTTTGGCGCTCTGGAGTGCGTCCAAGGATATGTTACGAAGAGCAAACAGAGTGTGAGAAGCGTTTGAGATTCAAAACTTTGTACGGAGCCTGCAGATGGTAGAGAACTCTGCACGGATGTCAGTAAGTACTTGACGGACATAGACTCTCACGATCCACATGAACGATTCATCCGGGTGCTCAAACCAATCATCCACTGCAAACTTTTATTGATTGATTACTTCTGAAATTCGGTGACAGCAATCATGTCTACTTTGCACACGACCTTGACTTCTCTAAACCCTGCAGCCAAGCCCAGCTTGCGGTACTCGCCTTCGCTGCGTTCCCGGGCCTCGGAGTCGATGAAGGACATCATGCGAATGTCACTTTGCAGGGCCATGTGATCCGCTCCGTCAAGGTCGATGATTTCGGGCAACATGTTGTCCAGCGCTATCACTTTGCTGTCGGGGGGCAACGCCTCGTAACACTTCATCAAGATCTTCACACAACTCTCGTCATCCCAGTTGTGTAAGATGTACTGCATAGAGGAGATCGACACCACATCAAGCGTCAGTCGGACATTCTTTTGAATTGGAGATATTCCATGCGCCATTTCCACATTTACATTAGCTGGTTGTGCTTATTGTGCTTATATCTGTAGGCAAATTAATATGCACATTGCATTTCATCCACAAGCCAGTGCTAAGTCAGCATTTTTCACCGCAAGCCCCCTCCCGGCTTCCTAAATCATTCATTTCCTTCCTTTCTCGACGGTGCACTACGCCAATCTAATGAAACTGTCTGACGGTCCGTTCCACTTGAGGAATATTGAGCAAGTTCAATGAAATTAAACTTCAATTTCATTAAATTGGTGGTATTCAATGCCACATATATCTTCTCAAAGGTCTAATTTCAGGCCACAAACTAGGACAGGTCGATAGATTTAGGTTTAGGGTGCACGTCCTGAACCACACCAAAGTAATGGAATTTCGCCAAGTTAACAAAATTGACACTATTGGGAAGTTCCCAGTTGCCCAAAATGAGAAGCACGAGCAGTCTTCCTTATACGACTACAACAGGTCTAGATTTAAGTTTTGCACAACTGCACAAAACTCTTCCTCCTAATTCAAGAATGGGGGAGGTGTGTGAATTCAGACAGACCTTCATGAAGATGGCGTCACCGTCATTGGGAACGGACTCAAACATATTCCCAGCCACATGCTCCACTCCTGCCAGGGCTCAATCAGTCCACTTCAATTCCAGCAATCTACAATAGAATTCTAACAGAAGTTCCAAGGGAGTTTTCAGAGTTTAGCATGAAAGAAAGGAAAACGGACTTTACCAATCTCAATTGAATCATTAATTTCCACCTCCATCTTACTTAAGTGATCTACTACACTCTGTAACCTCATTAACATGATTTTAAACTCTTCAAACTCCCTGTCTTGGGATTGCTAGTGAACACAAAAATCAAACATTGGTGTGCAGCACTCCAAAACTTCAATCAAATTGAAGAATTCCAAGAGCTCTGACGAAATCAATGCCGATGTAGCTCCAAATAAATCCATCCATCCATGCATCCCCGAGTTTCGGAACCCTACTCGGAATTGGCTTGCACGCGCTGATCACATGCGGCTGATCGAAGTTGACTGCTCGTATATGCGCATTCCTCTCCGTGATCAGCTTCATCGCCGACCCCAGCCCCCCTCCCACATCCACCAGCACCTTCACCCCTTCCAACCCTTTGTACTCATCCAGCACCGCCTTCAAATAGATCTTCGAGTATCCAGCCATCGCCTTATTAAACACCTCAGCAAACTCCGCATTCTGCTTCCCATACTCCCACACACTCAGCCCTCCATTCCCCCTTGCGAACGCAGTCACCTCGTCGTCCACAATCGACTCATGCAAGTACCGCCAAGAATTACCGGATTCGGCTTGCTCGCACAAGAACAAGGCGTGCACGAAGGAGCCGTGCTCCGGGTCGTCGACGAAGAAGCGAGCGATGGGTTCCATGGCGTAGCGACGCTCCGTGACGACGCTGGGGGACACGGGGGTACGCTGGCCGTCTGAGGAATTCGTGGTGGTGACGATTTCGCGAAGGATGCGCTTGCTGCTCACCATGCGGAGGAGACGGGAGAGGTAGGAGATGTTGATGGGTTTTCCTGGGAGCGCGAGAGCCGCGATCTCGGCGGCGGTGAGCGAAGCGTTGGGGCCGGCGCGAGAGAGAGCTTCGAAGACGTGGAGGCGGACGAGGGCGGCGACAACGCCGGGGACGAAAGAGCCAGTGGCGAGTTGGAAAGCTGCGACGCGGACGCTGTCGAGGCTGGTGGGCGGGGCCGAGGGCGCGACGTCCATACTACCGGCCTTGTTGTCCATGGTGTCCTTGGGGTTCAAGCTCCAAAAGTTAGCAAGCAAAGCCACTGCAACAGACTCACAGCACGGGTCACAGCCCGATGCATTCACAGACCCGCTCACACTGTACTTCAAATCATGATTTTCAATCAAAATTCGGGGAATTCCTGCTGTTCGTGCTTTCCGTTTCGATTGCTGGCTTGGAATTAAGTGGAACTATTGAAATCAGCTAGAGCGTCGTAGTACCGAAGCAGGGAGTTCGGCACTTCAAATGAATCGGGAACGGAGTGGCAATGAGTCTGTTTCAATGCATGCGAGGTTTCGAAACAAGAGTCGGGCTAGCAGTCCCTTTGCAGAGAGAATTTGAAAGGACTAACTTAACCTTGACAGTCCCAACCTTGAAAAGGACCCAGAAGAACACTTCTGAAGCTTATCATTGAAAATTTGTTCCAACCTGGGTTTAAAATGTTGCACCCTACACATTCGAAGCTTCTGTTGAAAATTTGTTTCAACCTAGGTTGGAAATATTGCATCCTACACATTTGAAGCTTCTATTGGAAATTTGTTCCAACTTGGGTTGAAATGCCTCACCCTACAGGTTGGGTATGGATCCTGGTTGACAATTTGTGCCTTTTCCTGAACCTTATTAGTCCCAACCTAGAAAAGGACAGAAAAAACACAATTGGTGTCTCTACTTTAGATTGACTGAGGAGTTCAAGTTAAGGTAGGCTAACGTGTTCTGCTCGACTCTTCTATATGTCCAACTTTCTTGCAGTAGTAGTCTACGGTGAATGTCACTTTTTTTTTATTTGGTAATTAAATGCGCAAGTTCCTATAAAAAAAATGGGCTACTTCAAACCTATAGGAAAAAAAGAAGATAAATGTGTTAAAAAATGCCAAACTATAATCATGGCCATACACACTATTGCCACAATGTTTCTAAATCCTCATTTCATTTGTCATGCAAAGCCAGCACAGACAAAAATTGCATACAAATATTACATACTATACTCAAAATTAGCCTCATTCAATTCAAGCCCTCACTCAAAATGAAGGAGCTAGGAAACTGAGAACCTTCTTGGAAAAAAAGCCACATAGCCATTGATCCGAAAGCCAAAAAACAACACTGCTGAACGTGGAATAATCCGAGAGGACTTGTGTAGTGCTGTTGTACATAGTCAGCATTGATGGTTGATTATTAGTTACTCCGTCCAATAATTTAATAACTAGGAATGGGTTGAAACTTTCGTAGTAACGTCTCCTTCGTTAAAATAAGCTTAGCGGTCTTCCACTTTGGCACGTTAATTTTAGAACAGCCAGTTGTGAAATCCATTCATACAATTCGAGCACGTAAGTTACTGAAAGTGGCTCTTCCTGTTTTGGAAATTGCCCATGTGTTTTAACCCCTAAAGGCCCAAGGCCTTTTTTCTGCCAAAAAACACTAAAAACTGCCATATCTATAGCAAAGTATAAAAAAAAAATTAAAATGTTTTTTTTTAACATCTAACCGTAGGATCTTACACCTAACTAGTATGAGAATGTATGAAAAAAAATTTAGAATTTTTGACCGCATAGATTGCAAGATATCTGCGTTTAAAGTGAAAAAAACAAGTTTTTCAGCACATTGCGGGGCTAGATTTTTTGGCTTTGAACATTTTTAACTTAAAATTTTTGCACTACAGTGTTTTGAGCTTTTAAAATTTATTGTAGAAAATTGAGTTGAGAGTCTAGGAAAAAAAAAAACTCAAAAAAACTTAATTATCATTCTTAAAAAAATTGTTAAGTAGAAGTAGGTCCAAGATAGAAGGAAAATCTAAAATATTAATATATTTTAGATGGAATTAAAATGCACTAATCCCAATGGTGAGATTGTTCTAGCAAGTAAATTACACTGTGCAAAAAAAAAAATTGAAAAATTTGAAAAATTGCATTCAGAAATGAATCCTACAAGTTATTTTTTTCAAGAAGATGCTCTAACTGCCCGAAAAACAAGAATATCCATAACTTTCTCTTAACATATCCAAATGAAATGAATCAAAGCTTTCCAGATAGGCAAAAATATAATCTATCAGAAAAAAAATATTAAAAAAAAAAATTCAAATTTTTGTTCTATTTTTTTTCTGCTGCCCGGGCTGCCCGCCGTCCCCTGTTTTGAACTTATTTGGTCATAACTATTGTTCCCGAGCACCGATTGTGGAAAAAAATATATTCCCACAAAGTTTATCAGTTTTTCTATCTTCAAAAAAAATTTCGAAAAATCAGGACAAAATTTCAGCCCGTAGGTACCTGCCCGAAATCCCATTTGTCCCCCGAGGGGACAATGGGCCTTTAGGGGTTAAGAAAAAAAAAGTGGCTCTTCCTTATCATACTCGACCATGAGAGTTGTGTCCCGAACACCCTCATAGCACTCAGGTTGATCACTTCAGTTCGTTCTGAACGAACGACCTGACACTTGTACCAAGCACCCAACGGCTTCCACTGTATCGCAATCACGACTCGAAAGCACGCTTAACCCAGAAGCGACGCCAACGCCATTCCGTGGCGTTTGGATGGAAATCCAGTGAACTAAAAGGAGCTTGAAAGTGTTTTTTCATCCATATTTTTGTTGTTGACTTTTCATGTTGGGTTATGAAGAGTATCCAATTGAATTTGTAGTCTTGTTAGTAGTTTTCTTTATGTAAATGAGATTTCAATAAAAAAAACGGATCACAAAATATGCTATTTTAGTGTATATTGGGAAGAAGTTGCTCCTTGCTCTAAATCTGAAATTTCTCCACAAAAATGATATTTTTTGAAGTTGAGCCCAACTAACAAAATGAAGGCCATCTACTTTAGTTTCTACTCCAATTTGAATATTGGAAAAATTCCTAATATTGAATATTTTATTGCAATTTGAACTTTGAATGGATTTTCAATGTCTACTATTTTCTAATTATAGAATGACACGGAAATTGAGTTTACACCATGATGTTTGTCATTGTAATATACACACATGGTGAATTTTTCAGATTTTTTGAAAAGATTTTCTATTTGATGTGATTTTTCTTCACTTTTTTTTTAAAAATTCTCAAAAAAAACAATTTTTCACAAAAAAATCTAATTTTTTTGTGAAGTAAAGAAGACATGTAATTTCATCTCTGAAAAATAAATACAAATTTTTTTATACATATCTAGGTGCAAAATGACAGCAAATTGAGTGATCCAGAATGAGGCTTGGAATCAGCGGTCATGGGTCCGTCATTTCAGGGTTAAGCTTACTTAGGCGATTGGCTGGAATGCCAGGTTCGGGTTTAGGGTTTATGAATCGAAGCCCTGAACCACGTTACTTTTACAATAGAACCTCCCTAAGAGCATCGCCACCAGTTGCCTTGGAAGGTCTTGGCAATGGCACACAACACTTGCTGTGCTTGGATAGCGGAAAATGGCTCCACACCAACACCACGTCACGGTACTATTTTTTCCATTTATCCTGTCACTTATACATTTGCCCGGCAACGGAGGGCCTTTGTAGAGGGCAATATTACACTCACGCTAACTTGGTCAACGAAGACTGTGGGCACAGTGGATGTTGATGTGGATGTGATGGAGGATAATAGGGGGGGGGAAGAAGGGGAAGAACTTTTGTGAGGATGAGGACAAGCAACTGTGCTCTTTTTTTTTAATGGATGTGCTATACTATTCATTACATTGATTAAGCAGCTATATATAAAAGACAATTTTTATTTTTATTTTTTAGAGATGAAATCATATGTTGAATACAAGTCTAAGAAAATTCATATTATGTTGGAAATTTTTGCAATCATTGTGAATATTTAAAGGAAAAATAAAAAAATAAAAAATAAAAAAATTCAATCATAAGCTTTATTCCAATGCATAACCTTCAAATATGTGGGGACGCTTTGGAACCAATTGTTCAACAATGCACACACCTCATACTTTTGAAGGAAGGAGAGAATCCTAAACAAATAAAAATAAAACTTAAATCACAAACCTTGATCCAATGCAAAACCTTTAAGTATGAGGGGATGCTTTGGAACCAATTGTTCACAATGCACACACCTCATACTCTTGAAAGGTGGAGAAAAGCCTGAGCAAAAAATAATGAAAAAATATATAAATAAGAATATAAGTTGTATACAAATTTATATATAAATAAAATTAAAGATTCTATAAATAATAATAAATACATGTATATGTAATAGATATGTAATAGATATGTATAATGTAAAAGATATTTATATAAAAATAAAATTAAAGATTCTATAAATATTAATAAGTACATGATGTGTAATAGATATGTATAATGTAAAAGATAAAGCTTTTATTTTTGTGAGGTAAAACTTTTGTAAGATTGAGGAAAAACAACTGTGACTTCAAAGAGCACTACAGTGGCATTCACTATGACTTGGCACCTTGGTGGCAATTGAATAGTGATGGTCAATCCAATTTTAGCAAGTTGTTGGTGGGGAGCAGTGGATGACCACGGCACAACCACATCTCACGGGGTAGTTTGTACCACGTCACTTGGTTGTGCAGTGGTCATTTGGAGAGCAACTGGTGGTGATGCTCTAAGTGGAACCTTTGTAAGCAGATAAACCTCCGTAAACCAATCATGTCAGACCGGTCCCAGAGTGGATCACATAACAAAGGCTGTGACTAAAAATGACCCTCCAGAAGTCAATGAACCTCTATAAATCAATCTGTCAGACCGATCCAGGACCGATAAACCTAGAGAGGTTCTACTGTAACTCATGAGCTGCTTCTTGGCCTGCCTTCACACACGTACGGGCTCAAATTAAAATCAAAAGAAAGGTGAGATTCACAGACTGAATATCATCGAAATATGCAAAGAAATAAAAGTTATCATGAGCGGAGCAGGCCACGAAGCAGGAATGCACTCAGTCACTCACTGGCAGAGGGAGGCTCCGAAAACCCCGGCTCTGACGGAATCCGCCAGTCGTGACAGGGATGGGCAGAATAGCAGAAACTGATGTTGAAATATGATAAGTTAACCCTGTAAGGACGCGGGGGGTGACCCTGGAAATCATGCATTGTATAACCGTGAGAGTCATTGGAATAAAAAAATCTAAAAGTACTCATTGGAAGTCAAGCTACTGTAGATGTTCTCCACTTTCCACAAAAAACTCCAAGGATGAATAGTTGTAGTTCTGTCCTACATTGGAGAATCCCTTGTCATTCATCGGACACTTATGGTCCGCGGCGTCCTTACTGGGTTAAACAAGGAGGGATGTGCAAGGTCAGGATTGCAAGTGTTGATGAAAGCATGGCCAAAGGATTGAGTCATTGAAATCTCTCCGGGGTCAAGAACCCGTCCTTGGATTCCTTCATTGCCGTGACACTTGGTGGAGAATGTTAAAGTATGCGAGAGAGTGTTTTGGAATCCAGTTATGTGGGGTCAACTAATGTGGGCTTCCGGGCCTAGCCTATGCCGTCCCGGTCATGTTGGCTGAGTCAGGGTGGCGATTCTCTTAGAGCATTCCCACTAGTGCCTGCTCAATTGGACGCGCCAAAGCAGATTGAGTAGGCCTTGGAATCAAACCTGCGAGTGAAGTCACTCACTCTGCTGCACCTTATAACGCAATGACCCTACCTCCACGTGTTTCTAGCAGGCAATGTGTCATGTTGTAATTCTTCTCACCCCTCCTGCGACC
This sequence comes from Pseudisothecium myosuroides, assembly GCA_951799445.1. Lineage (NCBI taxonomy): Eukaryota > Viridiplantae > Streptophyta > Bryopsida > Hypnales > Lembophyllaceae > Pseudisothecium > Pseudisothecium myosuroides. The sequence continues at coordinate 18,834,202 of OX637290.1, read as the reverse complement.
GCTGGTGCAACTAGAACGACCAAGCGAGGACAAAAGTTTGACAATGAGATTCTCCAAAATTTGTGGTTGCGGGTCACTGAAGTCGCTCGCTACTATTGAGTGACCACTTGGATTTTTGGTGTGGCTGCTTCGGAAGGGGTTGCTGCAAGTGTGAAGGTGAGGAGAGAAGAGTTGTGAGGGCCTGTTAGGAGCCGTTGAGGCCAACTCTTGTGGGCCATAGTGGAAATGCTCTAACATCATCTAATGATGAAGCAATGCTAGGCCTCTCTAAGGTAAGTTGGCCCATTTCCAACAATTGCCTAATTATATCCAAAAGCCCATCCAAATTTGTTCATTTTCTAACAAAATCATTGCATTAACCCCTAAAGGACCAGGGGTGTTTGAGCATAGCTCTTGTTTTCTTGACTAGTTCTTGTAACAAGCATAATTCTTCATTTGTATGGAATAATTTTGATGATCGCCACCGTTGAAATGAAAGAAGACTAATGCGTTTTTGGACAGGTATCGACGGGTTGAAATTTTCTCCTGATTTTTTGAAACTTTTTTTGGAGGTAGAAAAAGGTGATTAGCTTCGTGAGAATATAATTTTTTTCACAATCGGTGCCTGGGAACATTAGTTATGACCATATAAGCTTAAAACAGGGGATGGGAGGCAGCCCGGGCAACAAACAAAAATTGCAAAATTTTGAATTATATATATTTTTTTTAAATTTTTTAAATTTTTTAAATTTTTTAAATTTTTTTTCTCATAGATTTTATTTTTGTCTATCTGGAAAGCTTTGATTCATTTCATTTGGATTTGTTAAGAAGAAGTTATGGACATTCTTGTTTTTCGGGCACTTAGAGCATCTTCTTGAAAAAATTAACTTATTTTTTATTTTTGTATGGTTTATTTTACTTGCTAGAACAATCTCACTATTGAAATTAGTGCATTTTAATTCCATTTAAAATATATGAATATTTTAGATTTTCCTTCTATCTTGTACCTACTTCTACTTAACAATTTTTTTAAGAATGATAATTAAATTTTTTTGAATTTTTTTTCCTAGACTCTCAACTCAATTTTCCACTGTAAAGATTTAAAGCTCAAAACTCTCTAGTGCAAAGATTTTAAGTTAAAAATGATCAAAGTCAAAAAATCTAGTCCCGCAATGTGTTGAAAAACTTGTTTTTTCCACTTCAAACACAAATATCTTGCAATTTGTGCGGTCAAAAATTCTAAAACTTTTTCCACACTTTTTTATACTAGTTAGGTGTAAGATCCTACGGTTAGATATGGGAAAAAAAACAATTAAATTTTTTTTAACTCTTTGCTATAGAAATGGCAATTTTCAATGTTTTTTGGAAAAAAAGGCCTTGGTCCTGTAGGGATTAATGCCAGAAAGGGGCCGAGAGTAATGTGCCAAGATGGGGCCTAGAGTAATGATTATTGTGCCAATCCTTTTACCCCTAAAGGACTGTTGTTCCTTCGGGGGACAAATGCGTTTTTGTGCAGGTACCTTCAGGTTGAAATTTTGTCATGATTTTTTGAAACTTTTTTTGAAGATAGAAAAATTAATAAGCTTTGTGGGAATATAATTTTATTCACAGTCGGTGCCTGGGAACAAAAGTTATGATCAAATGAGCTCAAAACAAGGGACATGGGCCAACAAAAAAAATTTTGCAAAAATTTAATTTAATTTTTTCTTCTTCTTGTAGATTATATTTTTGTCTATCTAGAAAGCTTTGATTCATTTCATTTGGATTTGTTATGAGAAAGTTATGGACATTCTTGTTTTTTTGGGCAGTTAGAGCATCTTCTTGAAAAAAATACTCCGTAACTTGTAGGATGCATTTCTGAATGAAATTTTTCAAATTTTTCAAAATTCCTTTTTTTGCATAGTTTAGTTTACTTGCTAGAACAATCTCACTATTGGAATTAGTGCATTTCAATTCCATCTAAAATATATGAATATTTTAGATTTTTTGTCTATCTTGTACCTACTTCTACTTAACAATTTTTTTTAAAATGATAATTAAGTTTTTTTGAATTTTTTTCCCTAGAATCTCAACTCAATTCTCCACTACAAAGATTTAAAGCTCAAAACTCTATAGTGCAAAAAATTTAAATTAAAAATGTTCAAAGTCAAAAAATCTAGTCCCGCAATGTGCTGAAAAGCTTGTTTTTTCACTTTAAACGTAGATATCTTACAATTTATACGGACAAAAATTCTAAAAAAATTTCCACACACTCTCATACTCCGTACTAGTTAGGTGTAAGATCCTATGGATAGATGTGGAAAAAAAACAATTTTCAATTTTTTCAATTTTTGCTATAGAAATGGCAGTTTTGAGTGTTTTTTGGCAAGAAAAAGGACTTGGTCCTTTAGTGGTTAATGATGAATACTCAAGTACCATTGGATACCGTACCCATAGGGTAGGGTTGGTGTTTTGATGCCAAATAATTAATTAAAGTTCCCAAAGTAGATTCGGCACTTTAAAATTTAAATTTTAAAAATTCAACATCATATTCAACTCATTTCAAAATATTTGGCAATCAATTTCAAAAGTCACTTAATCCCTAAAGGACCAATGCTTTTTTTTGCCCAAAAGCATTCAAAATGATTGCCATTTCTATAGCAAAGAGTAAAAAAAATTTGAAAAGTGTTTTTTCTGCACATCTTATTATAGGATCTTACACCTAACTAGTGTGAGAAGGTGTAAAAAAAATTTCAGAATTTTCGTCCGCGCAGATTGCGAGATATTTGCATTTAAAGTGGAAAAAACAAAAATTTCAGCACCTTGGAGGACTAGATTTTTTGACTTTGAACCTTCTGAACTTTAAATTTTTGCACTATAGAGTTTTGAGCTTTAAATCTTTATGGTGGAGAATTGAGTTGAGAATCTAGGAAAAAAAGCTTCAAAAAAAAAAATTTCATTCTTTAAAAAATTACTAAGTAGAAATAGGTATGAGGTAGAAGGAAAATCTAAATTATTAATATTTTTAAGATGGAATTAAAATGCAGTCATCCCAATGGTGAGATTGTTCTAGCAAGCAAACAAAACTATTTAGAATTATTTTTTTGAAAAATTGTAAAAATTGCATTCAGAAATGAATTCTATAAATTATTTTTTCAAGAAGATGTTCTAATTGTCCAAAAAACAAGATTGTCCATAACTTTCTCATAACAAATCCAAAAGGAATGAATCAAAGCTTTGCATATATACAAAAATATAATCTATGAGAAAAAGAAAAAGAAAAAAATTTGAATTTTTGAATTATTTTTTTGTTACTCCCTCTCCCTTGTTTTGAGCTCATTTGGACATAACTTTTGTTCCAGGGCATTGATTGAAAAAAAATTTACATTCCCACAAAGCTAATCAATTTTTCTATCTTCAAATTTTTTTCTAAAAATCAAGACAAAAATTCAGTCTGTAAGTACCTCCGGCCCAAATCCCATTTGTCCTCCAAAAGGACAATGCCGTGGTCCATTAGGGGTTAATTTGATGTGCACAAAGTTGAGAAGACAAACTCTTTATACAAATAGGGTGGTAGGAGGTAAAACAAACCATGTGGAATATGTAAATTAGGATTATTAGGAGCTATTTGTACCGCTCATAGTTAAGTCAAAAACAGGAATTGTGTTCAAAGTAGTATTTTAGACCTCATTTTGGTGTAGTAGAATAACTTTTTTCAAAAAACTTTGAACTAAGTCAGTATGGGAAATCAATCTAACTTTCATTCCTTCAAATTCGTTTTAGATTTCAAGCCTCCAATCAAAATTTATAGTCAAATTTCAGAGAGGGTGTGGAAGAACCATTTTCTTTGACATTTTCAAACATCCTCACTGAAATTTGTTCATAACTTTTGATTGAAGGCTTAAAATCTGAAATGGATTTTTGGAGATGAAAATTAGCTTGATTTTCTACATTAATAGAATTTAAAATTCTATAAAAAAATTTATTTCACTATGCCAAAATGACATTTGAAATTCTACTTTACTCCTATGTTTTGACAATGAGTACTAAGGTAGTATGGCCTAAAAGCGACCATGTAAGGACTAATCTACCTTTTTCTCAGGTTTCCATTAATAAAAATATTTTTGGATCATTTTTCAAAGAAAGAAAAATAGATGCGGAACGTAACACAAGTGGTTTCATATTTTTTGAATCATTTTTGAATTACTTATGAATTTTTTTCTAAAAACTATTGTAGGCACCTATTTGTGACCCTAGGTCTTTCAAAATCTGACCACTTGCAACTTCTAAAGTGATTTGAGTAAATCAAGTCCAATGATTGGCTCTTACAATAAATAATGTTTTTCTCTCAATTCTCTCAATGGCTTGAGAGGTCCATTTAACCCCTAAAGGACCAAGGCCTTTTTTCTGCCAGAAAACACTCAAAACTGCCATATCTCTAGCAAAGAGTAAAAAAAATTGAAAATTGTTTTTTTTTTCCACATCTAACCGTAGGGTCTTACACCTAACTAGTATGAGAGTGTGTGGAAAAAATTTCAGAATTTTTGACCTCTCAAATTGCAAGATATCTGCGTTTAAAGTGGAAAAAACAAGTTTTTCAGCACAGTGCGGGACTAGAATTTTTGACTTTGAACATTTTTAACTTAAAATTTTTGCACTACAGAGTTTTGAGCTTTAAATCTTTACAGTGTAGAATTGAGTTGAGAGTCTAGGTAAGAAAAAAAGTTTAAAAAAACTTAATTATCATTCTGAAAAAAATTGTTAAGCAGAAGTAGGTATGAGATAGAAGGAAAATCTAAAATATTAACAGATTTTAGATGGAATTAATATGCACTAATCCCAATGGTGAGATTTTTCTAACAAGTAAGCTTAAATCAGACCATGCAACAAAAAAAAATTGAAAAATTGAAAAATTGCATTCAGAAATGAATCCTACAAGTGTTTTTTTTCAAGAAGATGCTCTAACTGCCCGAAAAACAAGAATGTCCATAACTTTCTCATAACATATCCAAATGAAATTAATCAAAGCTTTCCAGATAGAAAAAAATATAATCTATGAGAAAAAAAATATTTAAAAAAAAATTCAAATTTTTGTCCATTTTTTTTTGGCTGCCCGGGCTGCCCGCCGTCCCCTCGTTTGAGCTTATTTGGTCATAACTGTTGTTCCTAGGCACCGATTGTGAAAAAAATTATATTCTCACAAAGCTAATCAGCTTTTCTACCTCCAAAAAAAGTTTCAAAAAATTAGGAGAAAATTTCAGCCCATAGGTACCTGCCCAAAAACGCATTTGTCCCCTGAAAGGACAATGGTCCTTTAGGGGTTAAAGATAACATAATGTCCATTTTAGACCCAAATATAGGGTCGATTTGAAGAGGCCGCTTGCTTTTAGAGTAGATTTTATTACAAAAAGGACCTCTGCACCCTTCATTCTCACTAAATGTTATTGGAAAAAATCCTCCACTTTGCCATTAATTTTTTTTTGATGGTAGATGGTCTTCGGACTTTTGGACTAATATTGGACATTTTCTTTTTTACAACAACTTGGTCATTTAATTATTTTTGTTGAATTTGGCAATTTCTCGTTATCATTTTTTTTCCCCAACATTCTTGAAAATAATTATTTTCCGTTGATCATGACCTATGGATACAGTAATGGATACGTGGAAAGATGGTTATGGGTTGTTTATAGGACGTTTATGACTCCACTCTATGAGCAAGCTTGTAATTTTAGGGCAAACCACTTCAGAAATTCACACAAATTACAATTTTAATTGAAAAATTATAATTTCACGTTAATTATTACTTTAAAATTTTATAACTTTTTCATATGATTGTCCAAATAATGCATGCTTAAGCGAGTTGGAACCCTCTTTCACTTACCAATAAGATCCTATAAAAAATAAATTATATTCAATAATAGTAAGTTAGTAACTATGCTCAATTGCTATTTGTGTCAATTATGTGTGCCCTTACTAAATCACGATCAATTGACTACATGAAAAAGACCTTAGACGTTTCTATGGATTGTTGGCTCATGTTGAGTACTGACAATTGTCTTCTCTAAGACTATGCCTTTTTCTCAAATTTTACTACCCATTTTTACTTGTCATAGTGGTGCTACAAATTACCTAATTTCATACTAGCTCTATTTGCAGAAGAAAAAAAATCCATTTGTCATGTATTTGGAATCTTGAAGAGAGTTTGAGAGTGGTGAACAAGTTTTATTTTGCTGGTTTGGGGAGACAACTTTTAGAATCATTAGAGGAGATTTGGGCTTCTAAGAGACTGCGAGATCTCAGACTGTGGGAACTTCTGGAATGTTGCCAAATCATTAGTTTGACGTGGCCAAGCGACTGCCACCTCAAAAAAATTTAGTATTCTTTTAACATTTTAACAACTTTTTTTTTTTTTTTTTAATAATAATTTTTTTTCTGATGGCATGGCGCTGGTTCTCAGCAATGGGAATAGCCCTGCAATAGTCTTTCCGGAGGCTCAAATCTCCTCTAATGCATCCAAGATCAAGATCAAAAGGATTTAAGAAAAATATTAACTATGTTCGTAGTTTTATTGAAAACCTTTCAAATCAATTACATTGATCATATTGCAAAAAAGAAATTTAGAAAGATTCCAAGTTCTATACTACTAAATTCAATGAAAAGCATTGCATGTGCTCATTGCAACCTAAATAAAATTGGATCTACTCAAAACAACCTTACAAAAGCATGAAGTCCAAAGTAGAGAATTATTTTGGGATAGAGAAAAAAAATGGAAATCAAACATGGAATTGCACATTTTTTTCAAATACAATAGATTGTGTTCCTAAAGTCATAAGAAAGATTTTTTAGAGCAAATTAAGACACCTTTGTTACATGAGGGACTTTGAATCCAAGCCCTGCCAAATGCTTCTTGTTCCACCTTGACTAATATTTCCATCCTCTCAATAGTAATTTATCTTCTCAACTACTCTATAGTTGAAGTCAACTTCATGTGTAGGACATGCTTTTGTCAAACTGACCATTAGCTATATAAGTTTATTGATTATGCCGGAAGGTATAAATATTTTGTTGAAATTCCAATTGATGGCTCTTGTGGGTTTGAAAACAACTATGGTTTTGCTAGATCAAGGAAAGTGTACAAACTTTAATTTTATAAGGTTTTGAGTAATTGGTGATGGCATAGATGAGTGAAAAGTTGATTTATCATGGCTACTTTGTGAAGATTGGTATAAACCGTATGATATTCTTTGTATAGCAATAGTGACTAGGGACATTGTAGATTGATTACCTAAACACTATTTATATGGTCAATTTTGTTGAAATGGTGCAATTTTGGGAATGAAAAACAGTTACATTCATCTATATAAGTTGTAAAACCTAGGACTATTATAAATTTATAGTACACATCAAATAGTGCATCCGGAAAAAAATGCCCAAATAATGAAATACCGCCAATTTATCAAATTGACTATAATTAATATTTAATGTATTTGCTAAATGATGACGTTAAGACATTCAAGACACAAGTCAAGAGAGTTGAGCTTTCTGTCAAAAGTAGCATTAATTTTGAACAATGGACATTTGTGGGTACAATAGATTGAGAACAAATCAAGTCACAAAATTTGAACCTTGATGTACAAATGGTTGACTGCATGTGAATTGATATACAACAAAAAGCAGGCTTTTCAGTAAAATGAATCACTTTGCTTAGAACTTCAATTTCAACAAAAAGCATACTTTTCAGTAAAGAAGAATCTTTTTTATGATTCATGGTACCAAATTAAGTTGAGAAAGACTATCATATTTAGAGTTTACAAAGCGATCTAGCCTTATAGTGTTGTTGATGACCAAAGTGGAATATGAATGGATGATTAGTGAGGAAGTTTTACAATTAAACTTTCCAATCAAATTTTAAATTGATAGTTCATAGTCTTCACACAATGGCGTCTCCAAATTGGGTCTCCAAATTGGGTTTGCTGAATGGTGGATTGGAGAAGTTATGTTCAGTTGAACACCATATGTAATATCTTGTCCCAGTTTTGTCTTTATCTGCTCTAAAGAGCTTTAAATATGTTTTGAAGCAATACAATCAACAAAAAGACCACTCAACTTCAGTTTTGATAAATTCCAATATTTTTTTGCACATTTTAGAACACCTGTTTTGAAACATAAATCCATATTTGTCCTAGATTTAAGACCTTCATGTGTGTGTGTGTGTGTGTGTGTGTGTGTGTGTGTATATATATATATATATCACAATCTTTGGCTCTAGAATCATGCCCCTTAAACAAAATTGATGTTATTCACATTCTATAATATTAAAGGGAGAGTCACACAACATTCCTCATATGCATACATTCAATAACCTCTACTCTACATCCTCCACTTTGAGTCCAGGGTGTCCCTAAATCCATTTGAGTGCATTAAATGTCCCAATTTCCAACACTATGACCGTTGGACGTCACATTTTGGCACACTAAAAATTGGTCAAAATAACAAATACAAGCCTACTTAAATCTTCTTTTTCAATCTACCCAGAATAGAATTGACTGACCTTGAGTAGACTTACGCAGAACATCAAGCAATATGTACACAATCACCTCGAAGCAATCCCTCCATAAAAAGGTATAAATTGAACACATTATCCAATGATCAGTAACAAGTACTATCAATAAAACTTCATTATCCCTTGAAAAGATGCAGCCAACCCCACCCTCTCCCCGCGAAGAAACAACAACCATCCATCACATCTTTAAAAAAAATGCCCCCCCGCCCTTGCCTTCGATCTCATTTTCATTTCTACCTTTGATCAAGTTGGCTGCCCGCACTAAGAGATGAGAGAGATTAGCGTTTGTGCTGGAGAGTAGGGTTCCGCTTCGCCACACCAGAGCTTCATGGATACGAGTTTTGGGTTTTGGGTACGAATTTTTTAATATTTGTAGCATCGTCGAGTTTGTGAGGACTGGACAAGGCAAAGCCAACAGTTTCAAGGGTGGATATAATACACAGGCTCGTTTTTTGCTCATGTACGTGGGTCTATATGAAGCTCACTCTGTCCGCATAGTCTTTAGGGTTTGATTAGGGTTTGATTAGGGTTTGAGTGGGGTTTTGGGTTTAGGGTTGATTGTAAAGATTGTTGTACTGTATATTTTTTTTCAGTGACATACCCTACAATAAGGGAAGTGTTGTTCTGTATAGGGTTTGGGTAGGGTTTGACAGTTCTGAGTACATATGTACAGCATCCATGGCTTTTTTGAGAGATTGATAAGTGTGAGTTTGGCAGCTAAGATCAAGAGTTTGTTGATCATTTTGTAGCATTGTAGCATTGTGTGAAGCTTTGCCACTACTGAAGATGATTTGAAGGTCAGTATTTGCTATTCTTGTTCTGGTTTTGTTCAATTTCTATTTAGGGTTTTCAGGGTGGACTGATTTTTAAAATTCTTTTCAATATTTGTTTGTTCTTGTTTTGTTTTTGTTTGATCTTTGTTTAGGGTTTTGAGGGTTAGAAAGCGATTCGATGTCATCACTTCTAATTAATGTCTTGCCAAACAAGTACATGGGGTGCCACCTAGATGTATACGAGTATATTGATGGAATTTTTTTTCATCCTATGACTTCATGCCACGTGTTAGAGAAGTAGATTTGAATTGGATTGGATTTGGATGTGTACCTATTTTGTCACTATACACTTAGAATAGGTAGTAACTGCCTAGCAAACTTACATCAAATCATAGGTAGATTGGTGCATGCCTAGTACTTCAAGCACTAGCGCTCCTCAAAAGGGATTCTCTAAAAACTGAATCTTATTAACGTCAATTTTCTTAACCCATTAGTGCTCCAAGTCTTCGATGTCTACTTTTTGGATGACGAACAGATTGAAATTGACATTTCTTTTCATTACTACTTGGATGAAAATTATCCTAATTTGTGGACATCTCAAACTCTCAAAGTCTTGAAATCAATATTAAAATGCCATTTTTTTAGTACTATTTCATAACGTTTATGGGTGTGTGCTTTTTTAGTACTAACTCATTAGTACTAAAAAAACACCCTATAAATTGGAGTTTGAAATAATAATAGCATTAGAATGAAAATGGAGCCTCGGAAGGGCCGTGAGTTCCTTGCCCATTCCTTTGATTTGCTACTTGTGTTCTCATAAATAGTATGTCTTCCATGTAGGATGTTGAAGTGCCCGGAATTTGATGATGGTACTTGCTTGGTGTCTGTGGAATAGCCACATGCAAACAAAGCTAGTCCTGCCAAATTCCAACAAACCCCAACCATTCAGATCCCTGATGTTGATAGCTGGCATAACACATTGAGCCCCCCAAACTTGGTTGGTATGTACACCTGTCTAATTGTTCCCTAATTTCTGGTGCTCTTTAATTTATGATATATTGGAGAACATGGTAATCAGAGAGTGAGACCCACTTGGGAACAAGGCTGAGGCAGCCCTTCCAAGGCTCCATTTTCTTTCTAATGATATGCACTTAATTTGATAAATTTTAGTACAAACTCAATATCAATTCAATCATGTCTCAAAAAGCATTGAAATAGCACTCAATCGACAATTGAATTAACACTAGATCAATCATCCATTGATTTAGTATCATAAAAACACTCTATAAATTGAAGTTTGAAACAATACTAGATATGTACTTAAGTTGGTAGATTTTCAGTACAAAATCAATATCAATTCAATCGTATCCAAAAAAGCATTGAAATAGCAAAGGTCATGAAACATCTTTGCAAAAAAATCCTCATCAAAACAATGAAGTAGAGGGTACAAAGAAGGGGCCATAATATATATTTTTTATTTAAACAATGAATTATAAAGTGTTTCTTAAAACATGCCATGAGAACACGATGATATACATGAAGGAACCAGTAGAAAATTACACTATGAGTCCTCCACCGACACAATAAAAGACATAGTCTAAGAAATTTGAAGAGTCTAAAACTCCCATTCAACCATCTGAGCTAAACTGAAGTCCTGTGACTGAATTCTGAATACTCCTCAGTCTGGAACATCACTTGCCGTTTACTAGCATTCAAATTGTGCAAGCCTGATCATCGATCTTCTCGGCCATGGTGACAATGATGATGCCTTCTGAGCTTGGAGTGTAGGCCTACTCTTCTCCTCTTTCTAAACAATCTTATGGAGGCTCACTGATTCAGAGGTAGCCAAATCCAATACTAAGGGAAAATCATCAAATACCTTCCTATCAAAACAGTGCGCCACATAACGACAGGTTTTGGAACGACATATGATAATTATGAATCATTTCAGTTGAAACTTGATCCTACAATATATAAAACAAAATTTAAATAAAATCAATATCAATGATATTGCTCAATGACAAAAACGAAAAATTCATTTAGTGTAGAACTTACACTGCGATCATTTTCCGGTTTTGCACTGTCGCAACTTGTCGCGCTTTCATCCTTGGGTGCCGATTGAATATGGTGCGCTACTGTTTGCAGTCACGCTGCGTAGTGGTTTACATTTTTAGCAAATGCGGTAGACGAGTATCGCAGTAATCGCACTCTCTGCTTCAACTTGAATTCTGACACTGTTATCAAAGCAACTTCCAAATATGTACCAGAATCTCTGTAGTATTCCTGCTTCCCTTGTGTAAGGTTACCACCCGTCCGGTACAGTAGAGCAAAGCATTCTATACAACTGAAAAGCATCTATTGAATTAGGTATTGAATTAGGAATTGAATTAGGTAATCTAGTACAGCATTTACACCAAATCTCGTCCTTCACAGTCCAATGGAGATGGCGATGACAGCCATAGACCCGCTTCAAAGACAGATATTTTCACTCGTGCTTAATTGAACAATTCGCTTACTTACGGAGTTTGCGTCATGTGTATCCAATCTCCATATTGAAGTGATGGCGGTCACATAAGCTTCATCCATCGAAATTTTCCTCTGCAGAGAATATATCAAAGTATAGGAACAAGTCGAGCATCAGACAAGAATGTGGCTTTGGTCATACTCACTCACATGAGTTCCTTACAAAACAGAGAGGGCCATCATTCATGTTAAGGCAATCGCGGCTAAACAAGAATGTTGGAATTTTCTCTATAGTGTGCAAACGTTCTCCAAACGAGGGAAGATAGAAATTTAGTGGCAAGTAGCACCTGAAGTTTCTCGTAAGCCGATCTACCTTGGCGCTTGAATTTTGTCAAAGGATAAAAATTAATGCCAGGCCTTATAATCTTGAATTGGTCTTTCCGTGACTACGGTTCATCAAAAAGGCCACTGAAATGAGCAATCCTTGAGTACCTTTCCTCTCAGACAAAAAAGGCGTAGGTAAGTACTGCAAATGACAAAGGAGCTAGGACTAATTTGCACTTCCCGAATTATCTAAAGCATTCATACCTGTGTGTCCTCTCGGGAGCTTCAACATCATCTCTCCAGCCATCATTTTGTCTTGTATTTGAAGAAGAGGCATATTATCCTACTCCAAGAAACTGACATGACCGCAAAGCACAAAGAGGGATAAATACTCAACTAAATTTGCAGGCAACTTCCTGCCGTCCTTTATAAAATATCATCCTAGTTTGCCTATAAATTAAAACAAAAGAAATAAGCACATGCAATATATCAATATCAATGAAATTGCTCAATGACAGAAACTAAAAATTCATTTAGTGTAGAAGTAACTTACACATTGCGATCATTTTCCGGCCTGGCACTGTCGCAGCTTGTACTGGCACCGACTGCTACTGCTTCACAGATGTCCAGCTACTGCTTCACAGATGTTAGTAAGACCAGGGATCTGCAATTCCGACGCTCTTAACCCCTAAAGGACCGGAGGGTTTTTTTAGGAAGACATTGTCAAAAACTGTGCTTTTGGGGTATATTAATCAAAAATGAAAATGAAAACTTTTTTTTGAAACTTCAGTCGTATAAAACTATAATAAAGTATTTCATCAATAGAGTTATTCGTAAAGTCCTCCCTAGTTTGGGCAGAACTTTTTCTGAAATTGAGAAGGCAACTATAGTTGAAGTGTCAAAAAATTTTGCAAGATACTTATGACACACAACCTCAAAAGTGGGGACCAAACTTTTTTAGGCACCATTTTGATGGAAAAATAAGTTTCATACCCACTTTTATTCTGACTTTTTTAACTCAACCGGCTTTTTCACAAAACTCACGGGTTTAAACCCCGGTTTAGGGTACTTTACGAATAACTCTAATGTGTGAAAAAAAATTCAGCTCATTTCATCAGACGGATTGAAAGATTATAACATTCAAAGTTTGAAAAAAAGTTTTTTTCATCACTGCCCGACAGGGACAGCAGACTTCAGGCCCTCTTGGAGAAAATGTTTTCCTCTACACAAGATTGATTCTCTTCACCATTCAATTGTATGTCCTCTTAGGTACATCCATGCAAAATTTTGGAAGCAAATTCAATTTCTAACTCTCTCTCTAAATCACCCTGCAATACAAAGAGGTATAAAAAACTGGCAATACACTAGCCAATTTTTGAAGTTTTCTTGTGCACGGAGGAATTTGTTTTTGGGAAATCCGAACGGTGAAAACTTACATGACACCATATTTTTCAAGAGAAAAAAATTTCATGGCAAAAAAAATTATGACCCACAAATACGCTAATTTCCCCTCTCCCTTTGTCCATGGTCTCTGAGAATTCTAGGAAAACCATTGCAAGCAAACAAGCAAGAATGGGTCCTCTTTTCTCCCAAATTCATCTCTAGTGAAAAACACCACCTATCATTAGTACCTATGAGCCCTTTGAGAGAGTACATGTATTTCCATAGAAATGTAAAAATCAAAATATACACCATTCTCCTTTGAATGAAAATGTGATGTTCAAAATAAATTTTCTACTACACGCTCCCAAAGACTTTTACTAAAAGATTTAGTATCCTTCAATGCCAAGGGAATGTGGGGCTTGACTTTGCCTCCTATATGTGTTCATTGCTTCTAATTGTAGCCTTCAACTTGCATTGTCTTTTTCTTGTGCTCATCTTGTATTCCTATTGAAAATTTATTGCAAATTTTTTCTCAAGATCAAGGACACCAAAATTGTAATGCTTGCATTTTGTTAGTGTCTTTGTGTGTTCCATTTTTGGAACCTTAGGGAACACATTGTTGCTAAAGAAGGTGGATGAAATGGCCACAATGTTGTGGTTGAACATTGTGCTCTAATGGGCCAAGGTAAACTGACCCTCACTTGTCCTCTCCAATTCATTCCAAGGGTGCATGTAAAGAAAAAGACCCCCCTATTTTGTGTTTCCTTGAATCATTTCGTACATCTCCTAGATAGTTTGGGACCTCTGATTGCAAATATGAATTCAAAATTTGCAAATTTTATCATGGTTGGAAAATAAAAATTTCAGCGGTTTCCGCAATGATAAAATTAGGGACAAGCGAGGGGTCCGGCTCTCTGGTACAACCTCCCCTCTCCACCCCCCTAAGAGCCCGTTGCCATTGGAGGGCTGGAGGGTTCAGGCCTGGACCACCGGCCTCCAGCTCTGCAAAAAGTGGAGAGCAAAACTGGACCTTCGGAGCCGGAGCTTGCTTTCCCAACTGTACCCTGCTTGAAGATTTCAGAATTTTTTCAGACTTCTGCCCGTGGTCAACCAGGTTGACCACGGGCAGGTTCCAGTTTTCAATGGCAACGGGCTCTAAGGCCCCGCCTCCCTTGTCCACCAACACTCACTCTCCAATCCCAAACAGGCCTCCACCCCAAGCCTCCCCTGCCTGCCAAAGCCTTCTTCGCTCCCCTCAGTTCCCCTCCCGCTCCCCTCCCGTTCCCCGCCTGCTCCCCTTCCAATCCTGCCCACCAGGTTCCCCGCCCACTCCTTGGCTCATCCCTTGCCCAAGCAGCTGAGGCCCTTTCGGGTAGCATAACTTCAAATCTACCTGTCAGATTTGTACAATTTTTTTTTCCCAGAATGGTAATCAATATACACACATTGTGTCAAAATTTGAAGAACATCCGTTAAAAAATGACTTCATATGCACCTACCCGAGATCACCTGCGTACGTTCAACGGTCATTCAGTCCTTTAGGGGTTAATTCAATAAAATGTCCAACTACAGATTCACAGCTTCTACTTGGATCGAATTTTGTTCATTACATTCACATCCGACTTTGTACTGTCACAAGAAGTTGCATGCAAATGTAATTCTAAAGAGTTTGCCGATTCTTGCGCATCGCAGCAAGAACAACGAGCAATCTTCTTGCTCCAATACTGAAATGGAAGTCAACCACCGATTGAAAATCCTTGGAACATCAAATTAGAACCCTAATTTGCGTTCTGAGTTCACACACTCAATGCGGAGTAAGTTACTTTCTTTCGCTTTCGAATGTACGAGAATGAGATGAGGATGAAAACGAAGATGAAAAACGTCGTTATCATGTCGGTGTACTAGTGTGCCGGTGTGCCCTGTGCCGTTGCCACAGACAAACTAATTTTCTAATTTTTCCATTCAATAACAATAAAAACTTTGAAATTCAATAACTTTCCCACCCTAGGTCCAAATGCCACAAAACAAAGCCCATGCACCCTTCCTCGATGAGGGCTTTCCGACAATACCAAACACACCACCGGGGGACGCACGGTCCAGGAGATCTCAATGTAACAAACAAAACAAAATAAACAACCAAACTTAAGATATGGATTTGGAATTCTGATACGTAAGGCCTGCAAAACCAAAAAAAAACATATTGTACTTTTGCCGAATGAAAACACATTTTTACTACAAATAATCAACAGTTTTATAAGGTTATTACTTGTAGTCCGGAACATACTACAGAGTCACTCATTGGTTGAAATGGATAAGCTAATGATAAGGTATTTTGTCAATTTCAAATTTAGTCTACTAGAATTATTATCAAATTTTTAAAAATTTATATGATTATGTTATTGTTATCTTATAAAACTACAAAACTTCAAGTTTCTATATCTAGGGTCAAACATGATAGAGAAATTTGTGATCCTTATATGATTATTGATGTTCAAAATGTCCTACTAACCATTCAAGTGCTTCCAAATTTAATGAGGATGGCACTTATTTTATAAAATCCTTCAAATTTTGCGCTAGCATGAGAGACGATTGCTTTAATGGATGTTTTTGGAAAATTCAAATGCCTTATGAGCTTTGTCATCATAATTGATTTAGTAAGTTTTCAACTTCTATCGGTTACTTTGATATGATGTTACGATTTCAATATGTAATTGAATCAATTCTAGCAAGTATATTTTTCAATTCCTACAAATCAAAGGTACTAATATAGTGCATTATCAATGGCAATTGAAATAGTATTGACAAGACATGGATTGAGATAATGTGAATTAAAAAAGCATTAAGTCATGATGTATTGACCTAATGGAATTTTCAAGACCATTCAAATTTTGACTCAGTACCAATTCAATTGGTCATTGATATGGCACTGAAATTTAGTGTTTGAGAGTTTGAGATGGAGATACTTTATCAAGTTGTTGTCCTATCTAATGGTTGGATTTGGTATTACTAGGGAGTATAAAGTTTTTTAATATTATAAATGTGGAAGTATGTCAAGTGGTTGACCAAGCCAAAATTGCATTGACTCTAGTCCAAAATTGGATTTGCAAAAATGAGGTCATAGAATACAAAAATTTCAAAAAATCACCATGTCAAGAGAACCTCATCTCAAATCCATTCCAACAAATAGTACTCAAAAAATGATAATATTGTGCTTGTAATTGAATTTCGAAGGAATTTTGAAATTTCCTTTTCAAAATTTATAAAAGCTTATTGGTGATAGTCTTGGTGAATCTAACCATATGAATGAAATCTAAAACTTGAAGTCTACAACTTTTATTTTTTTATCACTACCAAAATATTCTTCCAAATACAACTTTATAACAATTTTTCTCAAATTGTCAATTTTGAAGAACACTCTATATGTGAAGGAGTTAAACTACGTGGAGTTAAACTACGTGGAGGAGTTAAACTAGTGATATTCCATTATTTTGGTGTGGTTCAGGACATGCGGCCTGACCCTAAATCTATTCCTGTTCAAGTTTGTGGCCTGAAATTAGACCTTTGTGAAGGTACAATGTCACAAATTTTGGCGGTGGGAATACCGCCAATTTAATGAAATTGAAGTTTATTCTAGTTAGTAATGCTTTGTGCAGTTGCGAGTCACCATTTTATTTTTCTTGAAACGTAGAACTACGGCATTCAAGGGTCATCACTTCTTCTTTTTCTTGAAACATACGGCATTCAAGGGCCGCAGCAAGGACAGACCCCGCACAGCCATGGGCTTGTGGGTCACAATTTTGGCGCTCCGAAGTGCGTCCTGAGACATTTGTTAAGTAGTGCAAACAGATTATGCAGATGGTGGAAAACTCCGCACGGATCTCAGTGAGTACCTGACGGACATCTTTGGCTTCCACATGAACGATTCATCCGGGTGCTGAAACCATTCAATGCAGGCTTTCCTTGATTGATTATTACTTGTGAAACTCGGTGACAGCAATCATGTCCACTTTGCACACGACCTTCACTTCTCTAAACCCTGCGGCCAAGCCCAGCTTGCGATACTCGCCTTCGGTGCGTTCCCTGGACCCGGATTCGAGGAAGGCCATCATCTGGATGTCACTTTGAAAGGCCATCTGCTCCGCTCCTTCAGGGTTGATGATTTCGGGCAGCACTTCGTCCACTGATATCACTTTGCCGTGGGGCGGCAGTGCCTCGTAACACTTCGTCAAGATCTTCACACAATTCTCGTCATCCCAGTCGTGCAAGATGTACTGCAGAGAAGAGATCGACATCACATCAAACAAGAGTCAATTCTGTTGATTTGGCGATATTCCATGCGCCATTTTCACCTTTACATTAGCTAATTGCGCTGATTACGCTCATATATATATGCAAACTAATATGCACATTTCATTTCATCCACAAGCCATTGCTAAGTCAGGATTTTATCCCCAAGCTCCCTCCTAGTTTCCTAAAGCATTAATTTCCTTCCTTTCACGATGGTATACTGCGCCAATTTAATGAAACTGACGGTTAGTTCCACTTGAGGAATACTGAACAAGTTCAACTTGAACTTCGTTAAATTGGCGGTATTCCATGCGTCCAAAACTGCGACATATATTATCACAAACGTCTAATTTCAGGCCGCAAACTAGGAAAGGATTAAATTTTGGGTTTGAGACGCACATTCTGAACTACACCAAAGTAATGGAATTTCGCCAATTTAACGAAATTGACACTACAGGGAAGTTCCCAATTGCCCTAAATGAGATGGCTTTCCTTGTTTCAGGTCTACAACAGGTCTAAATTTCAGATCTGCACAATTGCACAGAACTCTGCACTTTTAGCTGAGGCCTGAATCGCAAGTCTACAGCGGTCCTAATTTTGAGAGCTTTGTGCAGATGAATGTCCCATTTGTGGTGCCCAGAAGCGCACCAAATTATCGAGATTGACGGTAGTCGTGTACACTTTCACGATGTCAATCAGTCATATCAAACTTACCGTATTATTATTGTTCATATCCAATCTCTTTCAGGCAAGAAGTAGCATTTCACGTTCAAGTTATCTGCATGGACTTGAGTCTCGGACAATTAAGTCGGTGTCTAGTCTACGCACCTGATTCAAACCAGTTATATATTCTACTTCGGTCCTCCTAATTCAAGAATGGGGAGGCGTGTGTGAATTCAGACAGACCTTCATGAAGATGGCGTCACCGTCATTGGGAACGGACTCAAACATATTCCCAGCCACATGCTCCACTCCTGCCAGGGCTCAATCAATCCACTTCAATTTTAGCAATCTACAATAAAACTCTAACAGAAGTTCCACAACTTGCAGAATTAAGGGAGTTCTAAGAGTTTAGCATGAAAGAAATGAAAACGGATCGGACTTTACCAACTCAGTTGAATCATTAATTTCCACCTCCATCTTACTTAAGTGATATACTATACTCCGTTTCATTAGCATGATGGTAAACTCTTCAAACTCCCTTTTTGTTGCGATTGACAGTGCACACAGAAATCAAAGATTGGTGTGCAGCACTCCAAAACTTCAATCAAAAATCAAGAATTCCAACATACATCCATACATCCCCGAGTTTTGGATCCCTACTCGGAATTGGCTTGCACGCGCTGATCACATGCGGCTGATCGAAGTTGACTGCTCGTATATGCGCATATTTCTCCGTGACCAGCTTCATCGCCGGCCCCAGTCCCCCTCCCACATCCACCAGCACCTTCACCCCTTCCAACCCTTTGTACTCATCCAGCACCGCCTTCAAATACATTTTCGAGTATCCAGCCATCGCCTTATTAAACATCTGATCAGCCTCCGAATTCTGCTTCAGATACTCCCACAGACTCAGCCCTTCATTCGCCCTTGCGAACGCAGTCACCTCGTCGTCCACCACCGCCTCATGCAAGTGCCGCCAAGTGCTGTTGGCGTGGGCTTGCTGGTTCAATAACAAGAGGTGCACGAAGGAGCCGTGCTCTGGGTCGTCGACTAAGAAGCGAGCGATGGGTTCCAAGGCGTAGCGACGCTCGGTGACGACGCGGGGGGACACAGGGGGACGCTGGCCGTCTGAGGAGTTCGTGGTGGTGACGGTTTCGCGAAGGATGCGCTTGCCGCTCACCATGCGAAGGAGACGGGAGAGGTAGGAGATGTTGATGGGTTTTCCTGGGAGTGCGAGGGCCGCGATCTCGGCGGCGGTGAGCGAAGCATTGGGGCCGGCGCGTGATAGAGCTTCGAAGACTTGGAGGCGGGCGAGGGCAGCGACGATGCCGGGGACGGAAGTGCTGGTGACGAGTTGGTATGCTGCGAGGCGGACGCTGTCGAGGCTGGTGGGAGGGTCCGAGGGCGCGACGTCCATCCTACTGGCCTTGGTGTCCATAGCGTTCATGGGGTTCAAGCTCCGAAAGTTCGGCAAGCAAAGCCACTGCAAAAGACTCGCAGCCCGGGTCACAGTCCGATGAATTCACAGCCCCGACTCACAGCGCACACTGTTCTTCAAGTCATGATTTTCAATCAGCATTCGGGGAATGCATGCTGTTCGTGCTCTCCGTTTCGATTGCTGGCTTGGAATATAAATGGAAGTACTGATCGAATAAGGAGTTCAAGCTAGATATACTGCCCGGCTGTAGACTGCTCGTGGAATACTAAATGTGAAATACGGAACGTGGGATAATCTGTGGCTGGCGGTCTTGTATTTTTTTAATTATTGCCATGGAATTCCGTTTCATTTGTGTAAAAAAAAATGTGGGATAATCCGATAGGAATTTGTGGATTGATATGCAGGACGTTGAATTCGTCCCACACAGTGGGACGAGCAAGGTAAGTTTTGTGTTTTTCAGGGTAAAAGTAAATTAAATGCCCCCTATTTTGTGCCATCCCTAGGGTACATTGCAGAATTCATCAATCTAATGTGGGGTCTCTAATAGCAAATATGAATTCAGAATTTGCAAAAAAATATTTTGTGGAAAATTAAAAAAATTCTGCCTTTTCCCTCGGGTAAATCCATCCGGCTGGTCCCACTTCGTCAGATGCGTTTAGTAACGTCCCCGATTGATACGACTGACTCGCGTAGTGCTGTTGTCAGCAGACGTACAAAGTCAACATTGATGGCTGACTACCATTCCTTACAGTGAATAAAAAATCAAGGAGTCAAGGACCAGACTAGGGTTGAAATTTATTTTATTTTATTTTTAACAAATGAAACGGAATTCCATCATTGCAAGGGCAAAATACTGTAAGTTACAAGAACCAACAGCCACAAGGGCGGAAGGGTCAGGCGCGAGGACGGAGTGACGGACGGACCCAGACTGACAGGCACAGACCGGACTGACGGACGAGAAGGCCAGCTGATGTGATCTGACATCACCAAATCACAGGCCGGGGAGTTCTGTAGAAAAATCGGACAATTTCCTAACTTCTAGAAGCTGGCTCGGATTTTCCAATTTTTACTTGGAAGTCAGTATGAAGATTGAAAATTTTATTGGTTGAAATCTTCCATTTTTGAATATAATTCGGCAATTTGCCGGTTTTTTGTTTTTCCATTTGTCAATTTTTCTGAATGTGGTAAATGGGACCGGCTTTGTGTGTTTTTTTGTGTTTTTTTCACTCTCTTGTTTGTTGCTTTCAAGTATCCTTGGTAGGAGTTGAGCTTGGCCAAGCCCCTACCATCCTCAGGCCAAGGCTATAGCCTTCGGAAAATATAAGGATTCAGAAGAGGGTCCAAGCATTTTCTGGAGCCAATTAGTATGGTTAGTATTGCAAGTCAAGAAATCTCAATGCCATGACTACCATCATTCTGAAGTGTCCTAGAGCCCTAGACAAGTGACTCCATTAACCCCGAAATACCCGAGGCACCAAATTCTAGTCTTGACAATGCTTTGAAGTTAAATAAAATCTAACCAAGTTGCTATTTGTAGTAATTTATATTTTTGAAATTTAGTTTTAGCATCAATAATTTGATTTTGAAATGAGCCTTAAATACATAAGATCTTGGAGAAAAAATCACATTAGAAATTTATTTAAAAAAATTGTAGAGTAGATTTTGAGAAGCTATAAATTGATTTGAGTTATGCAGGTTAGGCCCTTTAACCTCATATTTTTTTTGTGACCAAATTTTTAGATTTGACATGTGGAAAGAGGATTGAAAGAATTCAAATCATTTTCTCAACCTCAAGATCATACATTATAATCTTTCAATCTATAAGTGTTATATATATATATATATATATATATATATATATATATATATATATAAACATATTTTTATTTATTGTTAATTTATTGTTTTTCCTATGTGATCTCTAACATGTCTAGTTTGAATTTGTACAGTTATAATTTTAAAAAAATTGATACAACTTATCAAAATGTTGGCTTTAAATTATTCAATTCAAAGCAAATTCCTAAAAGTTCAAAATAGGCGTTAGGCATTAAGGGGTTAAATTAAGTTAATGCATATGTTTTATGGGACAATAAGATTCTACTAAGTCTATACCAAAATACACTTACTTATTAACCAGTGAAGCTTTTGATATGTTTAATTGTTTACATGAGTCATTTCTTGGAATCAAACAAAAACCAATGAACTGAATGAAGGTGACCTATCTTGACTAACGTGGTGACTAGTGAGTAATTGAGCTTCACTGATCACCATTTGTTTGTATGCTCGACTGCTCGAGACAGTAGAGAGTAGGTGGCTAGTGGAATCAATTCAACTACTTCTCATCACATTTTTTGGCAACACTAAAGTCACGTCAAATGCTGGTAAACAAAGGATATTTTGTATAGTATTTTTTTATGCACATGATAACAAAAATTCCCTAGAAAGTATGTGTCCGGTCGGCTGTCTGCTGGAAAAAAAGATTTTGAATCGGTAATTCTTCTACATACTCCAAGGGCGGACGGCCAAAATGTCAAGATTTAATGTTCCTACCCGGTTCATTTCCGAATTTTTTTCATTTAGAACCTCATCCTAAACTTTTCTATCTCATTCGAAAATTTTCAAAAAAAATTGGCTAGGTCGTAACTAAATGTCAGTATTACCCGTTCATTGCACTAGATGGGTCAACATGATGCCTCGAAAAGGTAAGCCGGCCCATGTCCACTACTGTAGATGTCTAATTCCGTTCAAAAACCCATCCGAAGCCGTCCATTTTGTGACAAAATCATTGCATTAATGCCAACAAGGGATAACTTGTCAATCCTTTAATAGTGAACACTTAAATACCATTGGGTAATGGATATATGGAAAGGCGGTTATAGGGTTGTTTATAGGACATTTATGACTCCACTCTGAAAACAAATTTGTAATTTCAGGGCAACATATTTGAGAAATTCACAAAAATTATAATTTTAATTGAAAAATTATAATTCCACTTGGATTTGATTTGTGAAACAAGTGCACACCTTTGAAAAACTTGTGACCTTCTAGGAGTTGTCCCCAAGATCGATATTCAAATTGCTAATCACGGGAGTAATAGGAACCTTGTCTACCTTAGAAAAAATTGATTGTAGTTGCCCTTGGACCTAGAAAAGGGGGCTGAAAAAAGAAAAAGAAATCAAGATTTCTTCAAAATCCAAGAATACAATATCAATACCAAATAGGGATGTTGTTTTCAACACTGAAGTGTCAGAAAAACGTCACAAAAATTGTCAATTTTTGACACTTTTGTACTTGACAAGTGTTGCAAAACATGCCAATATTACATGTTGGAAAGAGTGTCAAAAATAATGTCAAAAAACATGGCCAAAAAAAATACAATTTGAACATTTTGAGGTTGTATGCCTCTACTCACAATTTCTAGGTTGTCCAAGCTGTTCAACTCATTACCAAACCTCACCCAGGTTATCCAAGGCACTAATATGCAAATCATGGGTTTTAACCCTTAAACAACAGATCCAATCCAAGAGGCAAGGATTTCAAAGATTCTTAAGGATAACTCTTTCAAAATTCAACTACATGTGAACTTCCTTGGTATCATTCTCTTAGTGTTCATAAGGTGCATCTATCAATCTAAGTCTTGGGTTTTCAATCATAATTTGAACTTGTAGTTTTTGATTAAAAAAAATTGAAATGGGGCTTTGAAATTGCATATAGCCTTAACCCCTAAAGGACAAGCTTGCTATTTTTAGCAATATAAAATTTTAGGACAAGTACGCGTGATTGGAGATTTGCATATTTTAGGCTGAAATTTTAATAGAAGGTAGGGATGAGGAATATCTTTCATATGCACTAAATTTCATGACATTTGGAAATATGAGTCAAAATTTATGGCCTAATATGTTGTTTGTTTCTCAACTCGGGCAGTCTGGGCAGATTAAAAAAATCACCATTTTCAGAAACAAAAATTTGATATTGGTTTTATAGATTTATGTATGCGTGGAAAGCTTTGAATCATTCCATTTCAATCAATGAGTCAAAAGTTATGAGGAGTTTTAGTTTGCGGGCAGTTATGGATTCTCTACTCTAAAATAAATTTTAAAGTCCTTTATCTTACTTAATTTTCAATATTTTTTGAAAAAAACAAAATCATAGGATGTAGATTGTTTATAACAACATTAAAACCATTGGGATTGACATTTTTCAATTTCATAATTAAATTCTAAACAAATTAGTATTTTTAATCATTCTCTACTTCTTTCTACTTACTATTTTTTTCCTATATGTTGTGCAACTCCAAATGATCTGAAATTTTTTAAGCATGTAGCCAACTTGTCTAGATAAAAGAATCCAAATAAGCACTACCATTTTGAACATTTTTTCATAGAAAATTGAGCTTGTGAAGTGCAACTGCCCTGTTTTTTGCAGGGCCAAAAAAATGATTTCAATAGATTTGAATGCATGTATCTTGTAATCCACACGGTAAAAATTTCTGAAATTTTTACCACATGTTCTCAAGTCAGCATACTAGAAGATCTTATGGTTACATGTGTCAAAAAAAAGTACTTGTATTAAAAATGGCAATTTTTGAGAGTTTTTGGTGAAAACATAGTCATGGAACTTTAGGGGTTAAGGAAACTCATCATTGATTGGTCATTTGAACAAGCTACATGATGCCCATTTATAAAAAAATTGAAATCCAAGTTTGGGCAACCTTGCAAATATCCTTTTAAGGATTAACCCCCTCACCTCATTGTTGGTAGTAGACTGTTACTAATTCTTAATGTTTTGCAACATGTGTGAAATTAGAGATTTTTGGATTACTTACATGAGATGATCAATGCGTCCTAAATTTTTTATCTTTCTTACATCCCTTATCTACTTTTTTCAAGGTGTATAACCCTTCAAAATACTTTTTAATTATATTCCTTTGAAAGGCAAGAAGAAGTCAAACCATATCTAAATTGTTATTGTTAACCTTTGTGGAATTAGTTATGAACCTTCAAAATGAAGCACAATATTTTCAACACTCTTTTTGATCCTAGAGAATATTGACAATTTCATAGTACGAAAATGTCACTAAAAGATTAAACATTGCTTTTGACACTTTGGTGTTGGAAAAAAATTCAAAAAAGTTTTAAATTTCATGGCATCGCAATTTTTGAAACTTTAGTTTCAAAAACGGTATCAAAAAAAGTGTTGAAAATAATATTCTTTCTGGTAGTGTAGACAATTGCTATACACATATAATTATATGGATACATCTTTATTACATTAAATACAGACAATGGCACAATTTCATCCATTATGTTTTCATTCATCGCATTCATGAAACATACACACAATTTTTCATCAATATGTTCTTGCTAAACCCTAACACTAGTAGAATACATGTATGGTTAGACCAAATGTTGGTCTTAACGTTTGATCTAACTTGTCAAACATGTTTTCCACTAAGTTGGAACATCCACATACCTCAATGAAACTTTGCAACTTTGTTGAAAGATTTTTTGGTGTTGTTACATTCCATTAGACTCTGTTTTAGAACATGTGTTGTCAAAACCATTAGCTACATGAGTCTATTGATTATGTTGAAAGTTATGGTGTAAATATTTTTGTTGAAATTCCAATTATGGCTTTTGGGGGCTTGGCAAACAACAACGATTTTGTTGGATCAAAGAAAGTGTATTATCTTTTCTTATAAGGTTTTGACTAATTGGTGATGGTTTAGATGAGTGAAAAGCTGATTTGTTATGGCCTCTTTGTGAAGATTGGTATTGGACCATATGATGTTTTTCATATAGCAATAGTAACTAGCTAGCTAGGGACATTATAGATTATTGCATGGATACTATTTATATGATCAACTTTGTTAAAGTGGTGCAATTTTGAAAGCCAAAAATGTCACATTCATCTATATAAAGTTGTAAAACCTAGGACTCTTATAAATTTATCTTATACATCAAGTCATGCATCCCCCAAAATGCCAAAATAGTGGAATACCACATTAAAGAAAATTTGAGGTCTCTGGAGGGCCACTCCACAATCCTCTGAGGATGTGGCAGATAACATTTTATTTTGTTGAAGGATTAGTTTTTCCCCTATAGCCGCTTACCTTATTTTGTAATGTCGGATGCTTGTTAGAGGCTCAAAATCCAAGTATAAGGTGTTAAATAATCAAGATTAAGGTACGCTAATATACCATAACCTTAATTATTGGATACCTTATTCTCAAATGGACCTTGCACTCTAACCAAGTTATAGGAAAAAAAGCAAATGTCCCAAATAGTCCAATGACCATCTACCAATAAGAATTTTTTTGATGGTACTGTGAATGACTTATTTCATTGACATTTGGTAGGAATGAAGGGCAAAGAGGTTGATTGTATAAAGAAATTGATTGTTCACCAAGAATCTTCAAAGGCTATGGGATAATTTGAAGATAGACCACTCATTGTCAAATGCAGAAATTGTATTCAAAGTAAAATTTCAGACCTCGTTTAACCCCTAAAGTTCCTTGACTATGTTGTCACCAAAAATGCTCCAAAACTGCCATTTCTAGTACAAGTACCAAATTTTTGAAAAATATCATTTTTTTACACATGTAGCCGTAGGATCTTGTAGTACTCTAGTTTGAGAATATGTGGAAAAAATTTCAGAAATTTCCACCGTCTAGATTGCAAGATATTAGCGTTTGAAGTGACAAAAATGCTTTTTTGACCACTGCGAAAATCCGGGCAGCTGCACTTCACAAGGTCAGATCATTATGAAAAAATGTCCAAAATGGTTGTGCTTCTTTGGATTCATTCTTCAGGTCAAGTTGGCTACATATATAAAAAATTTCAGATCATTTGGAGTTGTGCAACATATAGGAAAAAAACAGTAAGTAGAAAGAAGTAGAGAATGATTCAAAATACAAAATTGTTAATAAATAAGTTATAAAATTAAAAAATTCCAATCCAAATGGTGGGATTGTTGTTATAAACCATCTACATCCAATAGCATTATTTTTTTTCAAAAATACTGAAATTTCAGTAAAATAAAGGACTTCAAAGTTTTTTTTGGTGTAGGGATTCCATAACTGCCCGCAAACTAAAAAGCCTCATAACTTTTTTCTCAACTATTGAAATGCAATGATTCAAAGCTTTTTGAGTACATATAAATCTGAAGAACAAATTTCAAATTTTTATTTCTTTAAAAAGTGATTTTTTCTGATCTGCCCGAACTGCCCAGTTACGAAAAAAAGGAACATATTATGCAATAACTTTTTACTCATATTTCAGAATGTCATGAAACTTGTGCATATGAAAGATATTCCTCGTCCCCACATTGTGTTAAAATTTCAGCCCAAAATATGCAAATCTCCAATCACACGTACCTGCCCAAAAAAGTTATAAGTCCAAAAAACGCAGTCTGGTCCTTTAGGGGTTAAGCATAGTAGGATAACTTTTTTCAAAAAAAATTGAACTAAAATAAGTTGAAGAATCAAACTATTTTTTCTCTTAAAAAATCCTTTTGAGTTTTAGAGCCTCCAATAAAAAGTTATGAACAAAATTCAAAGAGGGTGTTTGAAAATGTCCAAAAAAAATGTCCCTTTCAACCCCTCTCTGAAATTTGACCATAACTTTTAGTTAAAGTCTTAAAATCATAAATAGATTTTTGGATTGAAAATTAGCTTGATTACCTACATCAATTTAGTACAAACTTTAAAAAAATAAAATTTAATATATCTAAATGAAGTCTGAAATTTGACTTTGAACACAATTTCTGCATTTGACTTAACTGTGAGTGGTTGAGCTCCTATTCATCCTAATTTACATATCCCATATGGATTGTTTTACCTAGCACTATCCTATATGCATAAAGAGCTTCTTCTCATCATCTTTGAACTCACAAAATTTAGTAAGTGACTCTTAAAGTTAGTTGCTTTTGCTTTGGCAACTAGCTTAATTTGGTTTAATTTGATTTGATTTGATTTAATTTATTTCAATTATCAATTAAATCCTTGTATTTTTGCAAAAGTCAAACCATCTGGCAATTGGCACTTCAGACAATTTTAATAGGCTCCCTATTTAACTATTAATAGCTTCCTTTGTCATTGCCAAGTGGCCCTCTAAAGGCATTAGATTTCCTATAATGCATATTTTTTATAGATTGATAAGTTTGAGAGAAGTCATTTGCAAAAAGAATGAAGAAATTCTAACAAGAAGTGAATTTTCTATAATTTTTCAAAGGTGAAATGTAAAAGCATGAATAGACTCTTATTGAAGCATGAGCAAATCTTTATTAAAGTGTGGGCTAACATGTCCGCTCTCCAAGTACATTGCCATCATAATAAAGGATTCCAAAGATTATGGTAATGTGTAGACCACTGACACAAATGGGAGGGTCCTGTAGGTAACGAAATTGGATGGATGGCAGTAACAAGCAGTTCTACTATAAGTGGCTTTTGAAGCTAGTTGCCAAAGTTAATTTGACTTAATTTGTTAATTAAACACTGTGTACTTTGTTGCCTTACTGTACCATGATTATTATGTTTGATACACATTGCAAAAGTTAGACCAAATGAACTTTGTAATACTAAGGATCTATAGGGCCAATGGTGACGGGTGATAACAAGAAACATTTCACGTTTTTGGCTCAAAAATGCAGTTTTTGGCCATAGGATTGGCAATTCTATGATGTACTACCAGTACTATGTTTCCGCGGGGTGCTTGCAAATCTAAACCATTGATTCAGGGCGCTTGCAGATCCTAACCGTCAATTCAATACTATGTAGTACTATAGACTGCTACGGAGTACTGTAGAAGCCATTGGGAGCAGAAAATAGCAAAAAGGGATCTATGAACTTTTTTATTTTTAGTAATTAAAATAATAATAATAATAATTTTAAAAATCCATTCTTCCTAACTTAAAGATGCTTCTTCTCAACCATTTCCATCTTTGGGAAAATTAAATTGTATTCTCTGCATGTGCGCAAAGGTAGTGCACTTTGAGCACATGTGGAAGGTGGACACTTTACTATTTTTGAAAAGTCTTTGGTGGGCTTGTATATCCTTAGTAGAACTCTTTGTAACCCAGTTTTCACCTTCAAATTTTCATTTTCGTGTCGAAAATAGTAGTACTAATTTTAAAAATGACCAAAGTAGACATCCAATCAGGAGCAATTTAAAAATAGTAAAATAATTGGAAAAAATTGGAAAAAATTATTCAATTCTTGCAACTACTATATGTACCTTCATTTCAAATTTCATAAAAATGGACATATGACGCAAAAGTTATGAGCAAAAAACTACCTGTCCAAGGCCTAGGGGACAAGTGTTTCTTGCAACGACCCTAACATGGAAATCCATAAGAATGTCACCATGAAGCAGCCTTCCGGAGGCCTCACATTTTCTCTAATGACCAGTTTAACAAAATTGACTTTAATTTTAATGTATTTGCTAAGTCATGAAGTTAAAAGATTTAATTATGACATAAGTCATAGGAGTTGAGCTTTCTATCAAAAATAGCATCTCAATCGGGATCTCAATAGTGGAAATTTGTCGGTACAAGAGATCCAAAACAAATCAAGTCGTAGTGCGTGCACAAGGAATGTTTTTTGAATTCCCTACAGGTATTGTAGTGAAAATCCCCTCCAAGGAAACATAAAAGTGTAGCAAATTGATGTTCACAAGGAATGTGGCCTTCACAGGGAAATGTGAGATAGGGAATTTCATTAATTTTATGAAGGGAAAATCTGTGCATTTTTCACTGTTATTAGAAGATGTCCCCACCTCCAAATCAACTCAATTTCTGAAATTTAATATTCTAGAATGTAGATTTATGCCTCTAAAATCTAATGTCAATATAGATTTTAGTGCACAAAATCGATACTATTTGTAGATTTTGGAGTCTCAAATCTAACTAATATGTAGTTTTTAAATTTCAATCTCATTGACTTGTACATTTCAGAATTTCTGATCTAATCCCTTTTTAGGTTTCAAGAGTTCAAAATATTAGTAATATGTAGATTTCATTTGTTTAAACATTTTGAAATTTCATAAATTATAAAATTTCTTAGATTTCTAAAGTATACCATCTTGAAAAATGCTAAATTCTATGAATAGAATTCATTGTAGTGAAGATTGACAACTTACAAGTCTTATGTGTCCAACCTCACGGTACCCTTGACAATCAATATGGGACAATTGCATCTTGTAAAATCTACCAAATATTAAGTGGAAACAACATTGAAATGTAAAATGTGTGCAAAGTCTACCAATTTGGATTGCACACGGGGAATTTGGAGAGAGTTTATGAAAATCCCTACAAAGAAAACCCAGAATTTTCTTGTGCATAGGAATTCTTTGAAGATCCCTCCATGATGACATTAGAACACAGGGAAACACATAAATTGACAAAAACTAGCAGGGAACTACTATAGAAACTCCAAACCATTCACAGGGAATTCTAGAAAAGTCTGCTGTGGTGAGCTTGCCTCAATGAATGTTTGATCACACATGAATTGATATCAAAAAACAAACATGATTTTTAGTTAAATGAAATCATTTTGCATGGAGCTTTATATAATATCACAAAAGGAATCTATCTTATTCATGATTCATAGTACTAGATTATTGGAAGGATTGTCATATTTAATAGTTTACAAAACAATCTAATCCTATAGTGTTGTTGATGCCAAAAGTTGCATATGCATGGATGATTAACTCAGGGGGTGCACTCAATGTATTATTTGGATCACGTGCAAACAACATCTACAACCCCTGTCTTATA
This sequence comes from Pseudisothecium myosuroides, assembly GCA_951799445.1. NCBI lineage: Eukaryota > Viridiplantae > Streptophyta > Bryopsida > Hypnales > Lembophyllaceae > Pseudisothecium > Pseudisothecium myosuroides. The sequence goes on along the minus strand of OX637290.1, from coordinate 18,803,577 downwards.
TGATAAAAAATTATTTAAATAGTTTGAAAAAATTATAGTATGTTATATTATGTTGGAAGTTTATATTGTGAATTTTTGAAAATTTTCTTTATTTGAAATAATTACTTACAAATTTTGTAAGAAAATAAATATACTGTATAGTTGGAAAAAAAATTTGACCCCCTATTTTATATGGTAAATAATATTTTAAAAATAATTTTTAAATTGCCAATAAATGAAGGCTTGGTTAAAGTTTATACATACCAAAGTTACATATAATTGTCATTCAAATGCAATCTTGATAAATATTTGAAGTGAAAATACAACCATTTTAGTACAATCTTCAATTGTGCATTTGGATATCTTGTTGAATTCAGTTGAATCCAATTTTTTTTTACATAAAAGATATATTGATTATGTAACAACACTGAAAAATTTGGAGCTAAATCAAAATTTATTAAAAAGTAAATAGAGGTTGTAGATTCACTTGATTGCACGTGATCAACAAAGAATACATTGAGTGCATCCCCCGGGATGATTAATGATGAAGTTTTGCAATCAAACTGATAGTTCATAATCTTTACACAATGGCATTTCAAAATAACAATCATTGAATGGTGGATTGGAGAAGTTATGTATAGTTGAACACCATATGTAGCCTTACGTAGTATCTTGTCCCCCTTTACATTTTTATCTGCTCTAAAGAGATTGCAATAGATTTTTGGGACTCTAAAATCAACAAAAGGATCACTTAGCTTTAATTTTGTTAAATTAGAAGAATTTTAGTACTTAGTAGCACCTTTCATAACACCTATTGTAAAACACAAATCCATAATTGTCCTAGATTTTAGACCTTTTTGTATATATGTGTCACAATCTTTGACTATGAAATCATGCCCCTTTAACAAAATAGATGCAACTCATATTCTATCATATTGGAGGGGGCGCCACACAATGTTCCTCACATATATACACTTAATAATCCCTGCCTACATCCTCTACTTTGAATTTGATCTAGGACTACCCTAAATCCAACTAAGCACATTGAAAGTCCCAATTTTCAGCACTTGGACCGTTAGATGTTACCAATTTTGGCACATTGAAAATTGGCCCAAAAAACAAATACAAGCTTATTTAAATCCTCTTCTCAGTCTCTCCACAATAGAATCTTGAACTCATCCTCAGTAGATTTAATCAAAGCATGAGGCAGTATGTGCACAACAACCTCAAAGTAATCCCTCCATGAAAAATGTACAAATTGAACACACACAACGGACTTATTAGGAATTCTCTGTGACTACTATGGAAATTATGTCATTTTTCTGTGCTAGTTTTTGCCAATTCTTATGTTTCTTGGTGTTCTAATGTCATTGTAGAGGGGATCTTCAAAGAATTCCTATACATAAGGAAATTGTGAGTTTTCTTTGAAGGGATTTTCATAAATTCTCTCCAAATCCCCTGTGTACAATCCAAATTGGTAGACTTTGCAACACATTTATACATCATACATTTCAATGTTGTTTCCACCTAATATTTGGTAGATTTTACAAGATACAATTGTCCCATATTGGTTGTCAAGGGTACCGTGAGGTTGGACACATAAGACTTGTAAGTTGTTAAACATTAAGTCAATGTATTTTATTCAAAGAAATCTAACTTTTCAAGAGTTTGTATATTTCAAAAACGTAAGATTTTATTATACATGAATTGAAAAAATGAAAAAAATGAAATCTACATATTATTAATATTTTTAACTCTTGAAATCTAGAGAGGATGAAGATCAAAAAATTTGAAATGTACAAATCAATGAGATTGAAATTCAAATCTACATAGTATTGAGATTTGAGACTACAAAATCTATAAATTGTATTGATTATGTGCACTAAATGCTATAATAAAGTTAGATTTTACAAGCATAAATTAACATTCTAGAATATTAAATTTTACAAAATTGAGTTGATTTGGTGGTGGGCAACATCTACAAATAATACTGAAAAATGCACATATTCTCCCTAGAAAAAATTCCATGTCTCACATTTCCCTATGAAAGCCACATTCTCTGTGTTTTTAAAAAACAGTTGAATTTTGTCATTACAAGAGGGGATTTTCGGTAGAATGCCCGTAGGGAATTCAAAAAACATTTCTTGTGACATTGTTCGACACTAAAAGCAAATACAATAAAACCTCTCTAAACTAATAGAGTTGGGATCGGTTTGACACATTGCATTAGAGAGGTTATTACATTAGGGAGGGTCATCATGTTTGTATGCGGTTCATATTGTTAAGTTGGGACTGGCAATCAATACTTCCTAACAACGCTTTATTGATTTAGAGAGTATTGGGTTAGGGAGGTTCTACTGTACTATCAATGAAACCTCACATTGTATCACAGGTTGATTGGTGACTACGTTGAATAGTAAATTAGGTTGCTCCACACTAATATCTTGACTTTCTACACTATATCAATATGTACAGTTACTTTAGAAGGATGTAGTAAAGTTAGAACTATGTCTATGGCATGGGTTGGTGCAGTGATTCATGGTTTGAGATTTGAGATTGGCATGTGCCTCCATCTAGACAAGCATTAGTCATGAGGTAACTTCTATGGGGTAAGGCAACCTAATTATTAAGGCGACCCAATTTCACTATTTAGTGTAGTTGACTTGAAGCAGTGGCGCTCCTCAACACGGATTCTCTAGAAACTAAATCTTACCAATGTCAATTTCGTTAAATTGGTGATACTCCATTTCTTTGGCAGGGTTCAGGAATCAGGATGCGTGACTTGAACCCAAGATCTATTCCTGTCCTAGTTTGTGACCTGAAATTAGACCTTTGTGAAGGTACAATGTCACAATTTTCGGCTGTGTGAATACCACCAATTTAACACAATTGACGTTAGTTTGTAAGCTTTGAGCAGTTGCGGGTCACAATTTTGGCGCTCTGGAGTGCGTCCAAAGATATGTTACGTAGTGCAAATAGAGTGTAAGAAGAGTATGAGATTCGAAAGTTTGCACGGAGCCTGCAGATGGTAGAAAACTCCGCACGAATGTCACTCAGTGAGTACTTGACGGACATAGACTCTCACGATCCACATGAATGATTCATCCGGGTGCTCAAACCAATCATCCAGTTGAAGCTTTTATTGACTGATTACTTCTGAAACTCGGTGACAGTAACATGGTCCACTTTGCACGCGACCTTGACTTCTCTAAACCCTGCAGCCAAGCCCAGCTTGCAATACTCGCTTTCGGTGCGTTCGCGGGCCCCAGACTTGACGAAGGCCAGCATGTGAATGTCGCTTTGCAGGGCCATGTGATCCGCTCCTTCAAGGTTGATGATTTCGGGCAACATGTTGTCCAGTGCTATCACTTTGCCGTCGGGGGGCAACGCCTCGTAACACTTCGTCAAGATCTTCACACAACTCTCGTCATCCCAGTTGTGCAAGATGTACTGCAGAGAGGAGATCGACATCACATACAACGTCAGTCGGACATTCTTTTGAATTGGTGATATTCCATGCGCCATTTCCAAATTTACATTGGCTGGTGGTGTTTATTGTGCTTAAATATGCATATGCAATCTAATGCGCCAATTGCATTTCATCATCAAGCCATTGCTAATCAGGATTTTTCACCGCAAGCCCCGTCCCGGATTCCAAAATCATTCATTTCCTTCCTTTCTCGAAGGTGCACTGCGCCAATCTAATGAAACTGACGGTCCGTTCTACGTGAGGAACATTGAGCAAGTTCAATGAAATTGAAAGACAATTTTAATAAATTGGCGGTATTCAATGCCACATATATCTTCACAGAGGTCTAATCTCAGGCCACAAACTAAGACAGGTCGATAGATTTCGGGTGTAGTCCTGAACCACACCAAAGTAATGGATTTTCGCCAAGTTAACAAAATTGACGCTATTGGGAACGGTCCTAATTTTGAGAGCTTTGTGCAGCTGAATGTCCCAATCTGTGGTGCCCAGAAGCGCACCAAATTATCGAGATTGTCGATAGTCGTGTACGCTTTCACGAACGATGTCAACCAGTCATATCAAACCTATTATTGTTGTTCATATCCCATCTCTTTCAGGCAAGAAGTACTAGCATTTCACGTTCAAGTTCTCTGCAATGACTTGAGTCTCCGACAATAAATTCGGTGTCTAGTCTACGTACATGATTCAAACGCTAGTCTAGTTCATCGTAATTATTCAAGAATGGGGGAGGTGTGTGTGAATTCAGACAGACCTTCATGAAGATGGCGTCACCGTCATTGGGAACGGACTCGAACATATTCCCAGCCACATGCTCCACTCCTGCCAGGGCTCAATCAATCCACTTTAATTCCCTTCTCGATCATGCGTACAAATCTAGCTTTCACCAGCAATGTACAATACAACGAAAACAGAAATTCCATAACTTGCAGAATTAAGGGAGTTTTGAGAGTTTAGCATGGAGGAAATGAAATCATGGGTAATTTCATTAAAATGGCAGTTTTCCACGTGCCATTTTGACAGTGTGCCATTTTGACCATCTAGGACAAGTATAGATTTCAGAATGGGCGTTCTGAAATGTAAACGGGTGATTAAATTTAATAAACTGAATATTGCCATTTTAATGAAAATGGCCACAATCGGTCTTCACCATCTCAGTTTGAATTAATCATTTCCGTCTCCAAGCTAAGCGATATACAATACCCCGTTTCATAAGCATGATGGCAAACTCTTAAAACTCCCTTGTGTTGAGACAGGGCATGCACACAGAAATCAAACATTGGTGTGCAGCATTCCAAAACTGCAATCAAATTGAAGAATTCCAAGGACTCTAACGAAATCAATGCCGATCCAGGTCCAAATCCATACATCCATGCATTCCCGAGTTTCGGATCCCTACTTGGAATTGGCTTGCACGCGCTGATCACATGCGGCAGTTCGAAATTGACTGCTCGTATATGCGCATATTTCTCCGTGACCAGCTTCATCGCCGACCCCACACCCCCTCCCACATCCACCAGCACCTTCACCCCTTCCAACCCTTTGTACTCATCCAGCACCGCCTTCAAATAGATTCTCGAGTGTGCAGCCAACGCCTTATTGAACGACTCACCAAACTCCGCATTCTGCTTCCCATACTCCCACACACTCAGCCCTCCATGCGCATTCGCGAACGCAGTCACCTCCTCGTCCACCACCGCCTCATGCAAGTGCAGCCAAGTGCTACCGGTTTGCTGGTTCAATAACAAGAGGTGCACGAAGGAGCCGTGCTCCGGGTCGTCGACGAAGAAGCGAGCGATGGGTTCCAAGGCGTAGCGACGCTCGGTGAGGGACGCTGGAGGACGCTGACCGTCTGAGGAGTTCGTAGTGGTGACGGTTTCGCGAAGGATGCGCTTGCCGCTCACCATGCGGAGGAGACGGGAGAGGTAGGAGATGTTGATGGGTTTTCCTGGGAGCGCGAGAGCCGCGATCTCGGCGGCGGTGAGCGAAGCGTTGGGGCCGGCGCGTGAGAGAGCTTCGAAGACTTGGAGGCGGGCGAGGGCGGCGACCACGCCGGGGACGCCATCGGCGCTGGCGAGTTGGACAGCTGCGAGGCGGACGCTGTCGACGCTGGTGGGAGGGGCCGATGGCGCGACGTCCTTACTACTGGCCTTGTAATTGTCCATGGTGTCCATGGGGTTCAAGCTCCAAAAGTTCGGCAAGCAAAGCCACCAGTTGCAAAAGACTTACAGCCCGGGTCACAGCCCGATGAATTCACAGCCCCGACTCACAGCACGCACATTGTACTTCAAGCCATGATTACAATCAGAATTCGGGGAATGCATGCTGTTCGTGGTCTCGGTTAATTTCGATTGCTGGCTTGAAATTAAGTGGAACTATGGAAGTCGATCAGCTAAAGCTTCTTATACTACGTTGTACTGAAGCAGGGAGTTCGGCACTTCAAATGATTCGAGAACGGAATGGAAATTCAATGCAGGCGAGGTTTCGAAACATGAGTCGGGCTAGCAGTAATTTGAAAGGACTCTTAACCCTTGAACGCCGGGCTGATGACCGTGGAAATCATCCTTTTGACACTGTATGACATCATGTACTTTGAAAAAACCAAAAGTGCTCAGTGGAGGTCAAACTACTGTAAGTTCATGATCTCCCCTTTCGTCACAAAATTCCGAGGATGAATAGTTGTATTTTTGTCCTACATCAAGAAAGTATCCTCCATTGCAACAATACTGATGAAATATAGTTTCAATGGTATGCAATATAATATAGAAAGTATATTGTTGCAATACTGTCTTAGTATTGCTATAGTATAATTTCAATGAATAGAGTGTATTATTATTGATATTGTATTGTTACAGTACTGAAATAGTACTGCAATAGGTATATTGTAAGTGAAGGTCTGATTCAATAGTGAAGTGCTGAATTAGTTTCTTTTTCAAGCGCAAAGGAATTCGGCAGGTGGTATATTTTAGGATATTCCAGAAATTCACTTGTAACCTTCCAAAAATTTCACTTCTAATATTTTCAAAAATTTAGACATCCCAAAAAATACTTAATTTATGTCTGAATCTGACCTTCACATAGGATACTTCCAATACTATATTACGTAACCATAGAAACTATACTACATCAGTATTATTGCGATGTTTTTTTTTTCCAATGTATACAACTTGATTCTCTGTCATTTATCGACCAAGAAAATGGCCACTCTGTCCTTTATGGGTTAACCTTATTCGTCCCAACTTTGAAAAGGAAAAAAAACAAAAAAACAAAAAAACAAAAACAAAAAAACTATTTGAAGGTTCTGTTGGAAATTTGTTTGAACCTGGGTTGGATATTATATTGCACCCTCTAGGTTGGATATGGGTCTTGGTTGACGATTGGTGCCTCTACTTGAACCTTATTAGTCCCAACCTTGAAAATGACCAAAAAACCACAATTGGTGCCCCTACATAACATTCAGCAACATGTATTGATGTTGCTTTGGTTCTACATTGATGGTATGCCTCTACATCCTCCACGTGTCTAATTCATCAATAACTACTGATGAAGCACTCTAAAAGTGTGGAATATACCACACCATCACTGTAGAGCTACTGAATGTTAGAGCATCTGTAGTGGTGTCTCGGCAAACAATCCCTCTATCGGCAAATGGAGGCGCATTCCACGAGGCCCGTATAGTGTTGGTCCTTTTTTAAACAAATCGCCCCAATGCAAAGCCAGCAATCCAAATGTCAAATGGACCTTTAGCATTATAAAAAGAAAGAAAGAAAAGAATCTACATTAAAAAAGACTTTTCACTGAATCAAGGGAAGTTTGAATTGATTGACACGCTTAACCATGCAGAAAAGGGTTGACAATGCGAGAAAAAGTTGAAAACAATGATTATTTCTACCGGGAATCAACTTACGAGCCCTTCAAATTTTGAAAATTTGTTGGACTTGGGGGGTCGCATACTGAGACTGTGGAAGTGCCGGGACCCATGACGGTTGCATTGGGGTACAATTTTTTTTCTAAAGACTGGCAGCTCGATAAAGTGTCGATAGAGGCGCTGTTCGCGTGTCCGTTGCAGATGCTCTTATGTACCTAAGATCGACTGAGGAGTAAGCTTAGAGCATCTGCACAGCTACACGCCAAGTGCGTTGAAAATGGCCAGGGAGCGTGGTCGGGCTAATTTACTTCCCCGCGGCAGGCCCGCCAAGTGCGGAAAAATGACCGGCCACGCTCAAATTTGAGGATGGCACTGGCAAACAGTGCCGCTTGAGCGTGGCCTGCCAAAAGTTTTGACCACCTTTCCAACCCAACTTCGAGGCACTAACTGTCCTTTTCACCAATCTTCGAGGCACCGATCCCACCCGACCTCAAATTTTCTCACAAGTAATTTTAACCTCAATAAAGATTTTCTTTACATGTATCAAAAAAATTGAAAAAGAAATACATTTTCAACCACAATAAAGTTTCCTTTATTTGTATCTTGAAAATGTAGAGAAAAGCTTTTTCAATTTTGATGAGAGTAAAGTAAGAAGAGAAGCTCTCTATATACACATGGGGTGGTAAGAGGTAGAACAAACAATGTGGGATAAGTAAATTAGATGTAGGAAGAGCTCAATCACTCAAAAATAATTCAAAAGTAGGAATTGTGTTAAAACTAAAATTTCAGACCTCATTTAGGCATAGTAAAATAATTTTTTCCAAAAAATTTTGAACTAAAAAAAGTTGGTGAACCAAGTTAAAATTGATCTCCAAAAATCCGTTTGAGATTTTGAGTCTCCAATCAAAAGTTATGGACAAATTTCAAAGTGGGGTCGAAAGAGAATTATTTTTAACATTTTCAAACACTCTTTTTGAAATTTGTCCATAACTTTTGATTGGAGACTCAAAATCTCAAACAGATTTTTGGAGATCAATTTTAACTTGATTCACCAACTTTTCTTAGTTCAAAATTTTTTGGAAAAAATTATTTTACTATGCCTAAATGAGGTCTGAAATTTTAGTTTTAACATAATTCCTACTTTTGAATTATTTTTGAGTGATTGAGCTCTTCCTACATCTAATTTATTTATCCCACATTGTTTGTTCTACCTCTTACCACCCCATGTGTATATAGGGAGCTTCTCTAGTGACACTAATACTCAAAATTAATTTGAAAGGGCTTCAAGGAATGCAAGATACTTCTCAATGACTTGAAATTGAAATTCTTTTAAAGTTTAATTTTCACCCATGAAACTATTAGCATTGAATACTCTGTTTGGTACGTGCCCCTAATTGGCGCGTCAGCCGTGGGGCAGAGGAAGAGGCCTGAAGCCCAAGTCGTCAAAACCACTCTCCAAAGGTGCACTTGGCACCTCTCCTTGGTGAGTCAGCCGTGGCGATGCTCTTAGTTCAAGATAACTTTTATTCTGCCCGGCTCTTATATAAGTTATGTCCGGCTGTTCTGCAGTGGCAGTGAGCAGTCGACTCTGAACGCGGAATAATCCGGAATGATAGGATTTTGTGGAATAATACTGATCACTGACTCGCGTAGTGCTATTGTCAGCAGATGTACACAGTCAACATTGATGGCTGATTAGTTACATTAAATAACTGGTCCTTGGTCACTTGTCCCCTGGTCCTGGTTGCAGGACACTAAGGTAACAGGTTCCGAAATCGCCCACCTAAGAACTGAAACTGAATTTTGGGGAGGTGAAACGTCTCGAAATATTTTTCAGTAAATTTTTCTTGAAATACAAGAGGAATTGGCATCTAACCCAAGTCGTTTCATATTTTTTGGAGCTTTCTGGAATTAGTTATGAATTAGTTTTGAAGTTGAAATGGCATAGGGCTCTAAAATTGCCCACCCCCTAAAATGTACACCTTTTGTACATCGCTGAAGGCTATGAAATACTCCCTTTGTCTCGAAATAAATCCAGGGTTTTTCAAATATACTTGTCTCAAATTAAATTCGGAATTGGCTCTCCACAACTTAACCCCTAAAGTCCCATTGGTCCTACGGGGGCCAAAATGCGACTTTGGGTAGGCTCATACGGTCTCAATATTCATCATAATCTTCTACAACTTTGTGTGAAGCTAGGAAAATACATAAGCTTCTTGGGAATATAATTTTTTTTTCAATTGGTGCCCGGAAGCAAAAGTTATGGCACAAAAAGCCGAAAATGGAGGTCGGCGGGCAGCCCAAAAATATTCACAAAAAGTCAAAATAATTTTTTCCCAATTTTTTTCCTAAAATCTTATATTTTTGTCTACATGTGAAACTTTGATTCAATCTGTTTGAACTAGTGATGAAAAAGTTACGGACAATCTTGTTTTTTGGGCAATCTAAGCATGTTCTTGAAAAAAAACTTTTTGTCTGACTTTGAATGCTAATATCTTCCAATCCTTACTGTCAAATTTGATGAAATTTTTACCACATGATCTGAGACAAGTGAAGTACAAGATCCTATGATTAGATTCTAAAAAAAACATTTTTTTTTGCTTTTAAGGGTGAATGTAGCAGAAATGGCAGTTTTGAGTGATTTTTGACAGAAAAATGGCCTTGGGACTTTATGGGTTAATGGACAACAACTGAAGCTAGTTCAAACACCTTGAAGCAAAAGAATATGTAGATGTCACACTCCAAAGACTTTATAGCAATTCAATCGTTGCAAAGGGAATCAAAACGCAACTTCTAACCAACCAAAGGCAAAAAATTCAACCCAAAATTGTACAAAAACAGTTACTAACAAATCTCTTGTTGAGAATTTCTTGGAGTTGAATCACAAAATATTGTTGGAATTGAATACAATAGACATCAATGAATGTCACTGCACCAACATTGCTTGAAGAATGATCAAAATTAATACCACTGGAGCAATTTCAAAAAGGACAAAAATTTGTCACTTTTGCTACTTGTTTTCAACATGCGACGCTTCACTTTTAACTTCCATTTTTTCACACCTAGTGGGGTTTAGTAGAAGCTACAATATCTCCGCAATCCCTTGAAAATAGGAACAGCTCATGCATTAATCTAGCCATTTCTAGAAAACCCTGGATTTATTTCGAGACGGAGGGAGTAGTTACATGTTCAAGCACTGTACATTTGAATAGGATGGGCGATTTTAGAGCCTGTGCGATTTCAGAGCCTATTACCTTAAATCCTCCATTCGAAGTGGGACCAACAAGGTGAATTTGTGTTTTCCAGGGGATAAAAGTAAAAAAATTCCCCCTATTTGAGTCGTGTCTAGGGTATAATAGAGACCTCCCCTTGCTAATTTGGGTCCTCTGATTGCAAATATGAATTCAGAATTTGCAAAAAAATTCATATGTGGCAAATAAAAAAAAATTGCGTTTTTCCCAAGGGTAAATTTGGCCCGCAAGGCCCACTTTGAATGGAGGATTTAGTGTCTTCCATCCTAGTTTTGGCCCTAGACTGACCATAATATTTTAGGCAGTGTAGGAAGTGATCTTATATCCATGGAAATGGATGAAACACGTTAACTATTGATGAAAATTCATTTATTCATCCAAAAGAGTGTACATTCATCAAAAATAGAGCAGTCTCGTCCCAAGATTTGATAGCAATCTGTGAGATATTAAAATTTATCGTACAGTATGTGCAAGGCGTGACCAAGAGCTGCAGTTTGGGAAAAACGCAAGACCAAACTCACTCGAGCGTCCAAAGTTAGGCCTAATTGAATTTAGTGTCGTGTTTGTTTTGTTCTATTCTTAATTGAACCTTCCTCTGACACAGGTTCACAAACACAGGACAACTTTACAATTATCTCTATTCCCTCTATAATAAATTTCATCGCCTTTTTAGCAAAATTTTGCTTCCAAAAAATCCTTGGGTGAAACTTCATCATAATGGCCATTTTGTTAAAATAGCGGTATTCCAAAACTATGGCACATTTTACCTTGTAAGGATGGTCTTATGACCACTGAGTTCTACCTCCACTGTCCATTACTGTTTTGGGTGTCATTATCCAACTAGATATGAATGAAAAATTTTGTATTAATTTTTCAAAGATGAAATCATGTGTCAACTACAAGTTGTAAAATTTTCAAGTATAGATTTCAAACTATGCGGTCTAAACTGTAAAAGTGCCATCTAGGATAGGTATACATTTCAAACTGCGTGGTCTAAAGTCTGAACCATGAAAGTGCTAAAGTTGCAGAATGGCGCCATTTTAACAAAATTTCCTATAAGTTAAGATTTTTTCAAAACTTTCAATTGGAGTAGAAAGTGCAGTGGATAAGCTTCATTTCATTAGTGGCTGGTCTTTGCATATTCATTTAGATATTTACAAGCATTTTTTTAGCTATGCATGATAAACTTTGGACTCAAATTCAAAAAATGCCATTTTTTTGGTTAAAATTCACATCAAGGGTAAATAGCAAAAAATGGCCTAAATACACTACAAGGATTATATTTGGATTAAGCATCTTCTTCTTTAAAAAAGCATCATAATGAGAGACTGCAATACTATTCACTAAAAATGTACTCAAATACCCTCCAAATAAATACATTGGATGAAAAACCATTGCTTTTCATTTTCTAGTCTGAGTTGAAGTCATCCATCAGACACTAAAGGTATGTCCACACTTGGAGTTTGTTAAATTTGGTTATTAAAAGATAATATCCCTGAACAAAGACGAGAAGGTCTTTTTTTTTATAGAAATGCTTTTATTGAGTAGGTTCAGTAAAAATTGAGTTTTCACAGGCTATCCAACATTCAAATATGCGAAACAACTCCTTATGAAAATTGCAAAGATTTGGAAGTAATGTGCCTTGAATATGATCCAAAATTCTAAAAAAATAATGCCAATGATTTCTTGCCCATTTGCATTTTAAGAATAAATGCAAGTTGATGACTATTGTAGGTTTTCAAGCAACAACAAAGCTGCTTCTCAACAAAGATTGTTACACATGCTTATTAAATGGCATCTTCAAGGATCACATTACATAAAATTGTTGTTGCAAAATGCAAATCTGAATTATTGATGGATTTTATTGTTCAATATTCTCGTTGGTTCTCTTGGAAAGGACATGTTCTTATCTTTGTGCCATCACTAGCTCTTATGAGCCTGCCATGTTGGACGCCAACTAGGCTTGGTAGTTACAAAAGAACATAGGTGTGAATGGTTGAATTCTTATGTAGTTATAAATAATTCAAAGACTTGAAGATAAATCTAGGTAGAGACATACCTTTAGTGTCTGCAGCAGTAGTACAGGCGGGCAGGATTAATCCGCCTTAAAGATGTTTTTTTTTCTAAATACTCTCCCCTATTGCATACGGAAGGGAAAATTTAGTAACATGAATCCCATTCAAACCAAATCATACATACTATTGGTCAATTGAGAAATTTTTGGAAATTTCTAAATATTTGGAGAAGATCAAATAAATTTAATATACAAACAACATACTCCAACTCTTTTGGTGGGCAACATCCTCAAGCGGTAAGTTATAGGCCAGGATAAGAACAGGCCAGTGCTTTGAAACATACAATAATCCATAGAATTCAAGCAAATCACTGAAAGTGATTCTTCCTTGCACTATAAGAAAGCCGCGTTTTGGGGGTCGTCTGGCAGAAAACGCCCCGTGTTTTCTGTGACATCCGACGTCTGGCGGTTTGGAGCCGCAGCAGTTGGAAATTTTGGTGACGTCCACGGAAATATGTACCTAGAAGAGGGCTAGACAGGTACATGTCAATACGGATGGGCATGTCATAATGGACGTCCAGAAAAACAGGCCTGCATTTTTACGAGACATATTGATGTTTTTTGGAACGTCCAAAAAAACATTGATTGCCACGTCAGCAAGCAGACCCATTTTAACTTTAGGTAAATCAATGAAAATTACTACAATTAATAATAAAATGCTAACCAAATGTTAAAATTTTAGGAAAAGGGCAGCCACGTGGCATGCTTTGCAAAAAAAGGGCAATGGATGGATGTACACTATGGATGAAAAGAGAACCCTTTATACAAGTAGGGTGGTAGGAAGATTGACAACCCATGTGGGATATTAAAGCAAGAATTGGGTTCAATGTAAAATGTCTAAAACAACATAATCCAAATGTCTGAATCAACATCAAGATGTCTGAAACAGCATTGAGATGTTTGAAACAATGTCTAGATGTCTGGAATAACGTCAATTATAATGGTCAAGTTCCTATATTCTAGGTATCCCATATCTTTTGTCTCACTATGGACGGACAAGGGATATAAATAGAACCCCTCTATCCTTCATTCTCACTAACTTTTAATGAAGTAATTTCTTCATTTGGCCATCAAAAATTCTCTTGATGGTAGATGGTAAGTTTTATAAATTTTTTATTGAATTCAATATTTTTTTTGTTCATTTTATGTTATTTTTTATTTTATTTCTAAATAATTATTTTTCATTGACCTTGCCCTGTGGTACAATGTGCATCAATTGATGTCTTAAAAAACGTCTAGACGTCTAAGTTGACGTTTCAAAAAACGCCACGCTAGATGCCACATTTCAAAAAATGCCACATTAGATGCCACGTTAGATGCCACATTTCAAAAATGCCACATCAAATGCTATGTCAGATGCCACGTCAGATGCCACGTCATGGACGGGCTGGATGAAAAATAAATCCACATGGCTTTTTTTTCCTACGTGGCGCCACTGTGGCATCCACATGGCGCATTGTAGGGAGCTTAGAAGACCATGTTTCTTGTGATGTCTTTCAAAAACAAGCCAAAATTTTGCACGTTTTTTGCCTAACAGAGCATGTTTTTTGCCTGTCTGTTTTGACGAATTTTATGGGACATCAGCGCGGACTTTGTACCGCGTCTTATATGACGCGGTACCACGTTTTCTTCTGACGTCAAAAAAAACATTGGTTTCTTTACAATTGTCATATCAGCCACATAACATTTAGTAGCAGTCTGATAGGCTGCCTTCCCACGAAAGGATGTGGAATATTCTACATCATTTCATCGGAGGGATGATTTAATGTAGAATATTCCACACCCACATTAGCTAACTATCCACACATCAAAAATTGTCAATGTTCAGTAAGATACTAAGGTCATAACTGCACACTTGGGTACTGTAAAACCAAATGTTTTCAGTTTCAATGGTACACTAAATAGCAAATTTAAACAAAGTAGCTATCAACTCATTGAAGTCAATCAAATGTTTGAAATTTCACACTTTACTTTGTAGACCATTCATGTTTTGTGTTTTACATTGAGAAGACAATTCTATATATGCTTATGGGGTGGAAGGAGGTTAAGCAAACAATGTAGGATATATAAATTAGAATGAGTAGAAGTAGTCAATTGCTCATAATTTAGTAAAAAGTAGGAATCAGAATTTAAAGTAGAAGTTCAAACCTCATTTAGGCATAGTAGATAAGTTTTTTCAAAACTCTTTGAACTAATAAAAGTTGAGAAATTAAATAAAGTTTATCTCCAAAAATACATTTGGGATTTCAATCCTCCAATCAAAAGTTATGCACAAATTTCAGAGAAGGGTTGGAAGGATTTTATTTTTTGACATTTTCAAACATCCTCTCTGAAATTTGTCTATAAATTTTGATTGGATATTTGAAATCCAAAATGGATTTTTGGAGATAAAACTTAACTTAATTTCCCAACTTTTATTAATTCAAATTTTTTTGAAAAAACTTATTCTACTATGCCTTAATGAGGTCTAAAATTTTATTTCAAACACAATTCCTACTTTTGACTTAACTATATATGAGTGGTTGAGAAACTACAAATTCTAATTTATATATTCCACATGGGTTGTTATACCTTCTACTACCCCAAGTATATATAAAGAGCTTCTCTTCTCACTTCAAAATTGCAAATAAGTTATTGAAGGCCACATGGTAGATGCATTGGTAAGTTACTCAATGGATTCTAGATTGGGGTTTTTTGGAAACCATTTTTTTCAATTATTTGATGAATTTTATGTTTAGTCTTAGAATCAACAAAAAAATGGAGCACACCATAAATGTATTGCCACTATTGCAATAGTGAACCATAAATTAAGGATGGATGGATGAATTTGGTGGATGAGGACTCCAAAGAGGAAAAGACAGCCTCTCTAAAGGCTACTGAATGTTATGCATGAGAATTGTATCCCTAATACTCTAGTAGCACGTTGATCACATCAGTTGGTTCTAAATGAACGAATTGACACTTGTACCAAGCACCCAACGGCTTCCACTACCTGTATCGCAATCAAGTCGAACCCAAAGTTGGCTTGGTATAGCAGAACCACCTATAGTCAATTACTTAAGCGACTTCGTGTGTGTTCTAGAATAGTATAAGGTAATGTAAATTTTTGCCATGTAAAAAGATAGAAATCACAGAGATTGCCAATTTTTTTGATAATTTTATGACTTGAATTGAAATTACTATGAGTTTTGGAAGCCCAAAGTTGCCCTGAATCCATATCCAATGTATAGAGTCTTCCAATTATGATCATTCAAGAACTACTTTCCTATTTACTACTTCCTACTTTCTTGCTCACTACTTTGGAACATGTGTCATGACCTTATTAGTCATTTAGTTCCAACCTTGAAAAAAAGAAAATAAAGCATTCCAAGCTTTGGTTGGAAATAACTACACCCTAAAGATTGGATATGGCTCATTGGTTAGGAATAGGTGGTTCTACCATAGTTAATGGACTAGAAGGCCAAGTTTAGGGTTTAGAGTTATGAATTGTAGCCCAAAAATTGATGACCCATTTCCAACCACTTAAGGAATTGAGCATATCTGCAAGATAGGTTTGGTAAGGGAAAAAATTTCCCCATGCAGTGAAATAGATTTAAGAAAAATTTGAAAAAAATTTACATTTTTTTCTTCAAAAACAAAATCATGATGAATTTTTTTTGGGAAGATTCCGTTAAATCTATTTTTGTTATATAGGTCATTCTATTTCTGACCATAGATTGTTTACAAAATCAATGTAAGTGATAATTATAGCTTTCAATGTACATGTTGTGATCATTCTATACTTTCAGTATACACTTCTTGGACATTTTTGTTGCTCATGTTGGTCCTACCCTACATGAGTAATCATCTAAACCACAATTGATTGGAAATAAAGCAACCTACACAACGGAATTGGGGGGTGATCAAGAATAGCTTGCTTGCCTTAAGTAACATTTCTTCTAAGGGTGGCAAACCATTTTTGATCACTTAAGCAGTTACACATATCTCCACGACGGGTTTCTTCATTGGAAAATTTTTCTCGTGTGCAGAAATACAGTTTGGAAGGATTCTATAATTTTTCAGATTTATTTTCTTTTCAAAATAGAATTACTATGAATTTTTCAATGGAAGATTTTATTCCTCCCATACTGGTGATATAGGGCTTGCTATTTCCAACCATGGGTTAAAAGCAAAATTGATCAATGGCTAGTTGCAATATTGAGAGACTTGTAGCCAATTATAGTGTGCCACAACTGCATCGAGAACCGCACCATAATTAATCACTGTTCACCTCCTGCTAATCGGAAAGAAAACAGTCTAAGGTAGTTTGCTCTAAAAGCGAGCAGCTTCTTCAAATTGACACTATATTTAGGTTTGAAATGGACATTAGATGGTCCTTAAATGGACCTCTCAAGTCATTGAGAGAATCAAGAGAAAAGCATTATTTATTGCAAGAGCCAATCATTGGCCTTCATTTACTCAAATCACTTTAAAAGTTGCAAGTGGTCAGATTTTGGAAGACCTAGGATCACAAATAGGTGCCTATAACAATTATTTTCTAAATTCATAAGTAATTCAAAAATTATTCAAAAAATATGAAACCACTTGTGTTAGGTTCCGCATCCATTTTTCTTTCTTTAAAAAATGATCCAAAAATATTTATACGGTATTCATGAAAACTTGTGAAAAAGGCAAACCAGCCCTTAATCCCTAAAGGACCGTTGTCCCTTTGGGGGACAAATGCGTTTTCGGATAGGTACCTACGGGCTAAAATTTTCTACTGATTTTTTAAAACTTTCTTTGGAGATAGAAAAGCTGATTAGCTTCGTGGGAATATAATTTTTCTCACAATCGGTGCCCAGGAACAACAATTATGGCCAAATAAGCTCAAAACAAGGGATGGAGGGCAGCTTGGGCAGCAAAAAAAATTGCAAAAATTTGAGGGTTTTTTTATATATATTTTTTCTCATAGATTATATTTTTGTCTATCTGGAAAGCTTTGCATTAGAAGAGATTTGGAGGCATTGGAGGGCCGTTTCGGGCCTGTTCCCCAGTCTGTTCGCAATGCAGTAAAAGAACGTCGGGTTGCTGTCAGGCCCTAATTACCCAAAAAAATGGCTTTTTCTTGGAACATCCCAAAGCATTTTGGGCACTTATCTAATTTTTACCAACCTCCGATCCAATCTAGCTTGAAATAGTTCTCTCTCCAGTACCTATTCTAATGATCCTTGCTTCTAGTATGACTCCTTACACAAGTAAGTTTCATTCCAGATACTATTTACTTATCATGTGTGTACATTTACAGCTTAGTGCTTTTATAGTATGTATTTTTGTCATGCTTAGTACATTTATAGTATGTATTTTTGTCAAGGCAAAAATAAGATAAATTCCACACAAGTCATACCACAAGAAATAGTACTAAGAAGTGCACTATGTTGGGTTTACTGCAAGTCTATGCATAAAAATGGAAGAAGTTGCAATAGACAAGAATAGATAAGAAATACCCATAGGTGTCCATGTAATAGAGTCTTTTTTTACAACCATTATGAAATGGAGAGCTTCTAAAACATAAACCAACAACCAACAATAAGAAATAAGAAATAAGAGTTTTGAGGATTGTTGCATTTGTCTTGAGTCCAAAATTCCTCCAAGAGGTTTGGGGCCTCACCCGTGCCCGTCCCAAAAACCACACAAACAAATGAGAGGTCAGTGAGGATACAGCAGGTGTCTTAGGCCCTCAAACGCGTGCTATAGCTTTCACTTGGAAAACGCATAAACAACAACAATATACAATCAATAAAACTCAATAAATCACAAAACCTGAGAAGTATTGGACTGGGAGGAAGCCATGAGATCTGCTTGTAGCAGAGAGAGTAATCTGATCCGCACACACTGGTAACAATTAACAAAGACTACGTCTCACAGCTCCACGTTTAGCACTAGAGACCAGCTCAAAAGTTCAGCTCAAAAGTTCAGCTCAAAAGTTCAGCTCAAAAGTTCAGCTCAAAGTTCAACTCAAAGTTCAACTCAAAAGTTTAACTCAAAGTTCGTCGTTTTACTGCTTCTGTAAGGTTTGCAAGCCGTAAGAAGAAAGAGATTGCATAATTAAGGTAAGTTCCATTTTGCAGTATGAACAGAGGACCATTAAGAATGTGACTGAGAACTTAACCGCTCTCAGTACTGATAAATAATAATGGTGAAGCAGGGCCGTCTCCATATCCTTAATCAGCTGATTCGAGATCTCAGACAATTAGTAAGTTGAACTGTATTGTTTGATTACAACAATGGTAAATCAAGCACTAAGTAAGCAACTGGGTAAGGTAGGAGGCTCTTAAACCGACCATCTAAGGGCTGGTCCGCCTTTTTCATGTATTTCCTTGGACGGGAATATTTTTAGCTCATTTTTCAGACATAGAGAAGTTGATGAGGAATCTAACCCAAGTCGTTTCGTATTTTTCCGAGCATTTTTGAATTACTTATGAATTTTCAAACAAGTTGGGTCATAGGTCCATATTTGTGACCCTAGGTCTTTCATAAATGGTTCACTTGCAATTCTAAATAAAAATGGGGAAAGCAAAGAGAGTGATTGGCTCTTGCAATTAATAAGTTTTTTTTCCTTGGTTCATTCAATGACTATAGTAGTCAATTTCAGAACCAACTCATGTCCATTTCACAAGCATTTATAGGGTCCATTCTTAATGCCCGAACTGTTCTCGAGCCTTCTACCTTAGATGAGTATGCTAGTTAGTTAGTAAGCTAAGTTACTAACTGTAATAATTAGTAGCTTTATTGATGGAGTGCCACTCTCTTATTCTCCTTCCAGTATGTCATAGCAGTATATCAGTACCATCTTCCAGTTGTCATAATTTGTCACAATTTTGAACATTGACGGTGCAAATTGGAAAAATAAGCCACCATTGTTGTAAAGCTTAAATATCCCAATAAACTTAGGCTGTTCGTGTTATCGTCAGATGACAGAGATATTTAGTGAACTAGCACTAAACCAGCAAACCAGTAAGAGCTATTAAAGCTTTGCTCAATAAAATTTGTTACATAAGCATTTTGATCAAGCTTATAAATCCAGCATAAATTGCATAGATCCTTCTCAAAACATGTACTAATAGTATAAACTAATGACTATTAACAAATAGTCATTGTATTTTAAGTACATTATAATTCAAGAGAGAGAATTAGTGCGATCAGATTAAATCTCAAGGCTTCTTATTATCAAAGAATTAGATATAAATAATTCAAAAGACCTAAGAGTTCTTAAATCTATATCCATATCTCAATGTATAACATGTCCTAGAGATAAATTTC
Organism: Pseudisothecium myosuroides; assembly: GCA_951799445.1. Taxonomy (NCBI): domain Eukaryota; kingdom Viridiplantae; phylum Streptophyta; class Bryopsida; order Hypnales; family Lembophyllaceae; genus Pseudisothecium; species Pseudisothecium myosuroides. The sequence goes on along the minus strand of OX637290.1, from coordinate 18,783,619 downwards.
CAAACTTATGTCAAGTGACTAATGCTTGGAAATGAAATCTGGAAAAAAAGAAAAAAGAAAAAAAGAAATCGAAAAAATGACGTGGCACTCTCTCGACCACCTCGGACAGCGCGCGTGGCAGAGTTCCCAGGCCGGGAACGGCCTAGGAACTCGCAGTCTTCTACACCCTTTGAATCTCTTCTAATGATTTATTTCATTTGGATTTGTTATGAGAAAGTTATGGACATTCTTGGTTTTTGGGCAGTTAGAGCATCTTCTTGATAAAAATAACTTGTAAGATTCATTTCTGAATGCAATTTTTCAAATTTTTCAATTTTTTTTGGCATGGTAATTTTCTTGCTAGAACAATCTCACCATTGGGATTAGTGAATTTTAATTTCATCTAAAAATATATGAATATTTTAGATTTTCCTTCTATCTTGTACCTACTTTTACTTAACAATTTTCTTAAGAATGATAATTAAGTTTTTTTGAATTTTTTTTCCTAGACTCTCAACACAATTTTCTAGTATAAATATTTAAAGCTCAAAACTCTGTAGTGCAAAAATTTTAAGTTAAAAATGTTCAAAGTCAAAAAATCTAGTCTCGCAATGTGCTGAAAAACTTATTTTTTCCATTTTAAACACAAATATCTTGCAATTTGTGCGGTCAAAAATTCTGAAATTTTTTCCACACTTTTTCATACCAGTAAGGTGTAAGATCCTATGGTTAGATGTGGGAAAAAAAACAATTTAATTTTTTTTTAACTCTTTGCTATAGAAATGGCAGTTTTCAGTGTTTTTTGGCAATAAAAAGGCCTTTGTCCTTTACGGGTTAAATGGTCGCTTTTAGAGCATACTACCTTACTTTGCTAGAATGGGGGGCGATCAGGAATGGGTTGCCTCATATAACTCATCAATTGAACGTGTTGATGAAAGCATGGCCAAAGAATTAAAATTTCTTTGGGGACAAGAATCTGTCCTTAGATTCCTTGGTGAAGAATGCCGTTAAAGTATTAGAGAGTGTTAAAAATGTGGGATCAGCTGATGTGATCTAATATTAGCATGTGATGGGCCAATGTTAGGCCTCTGTAACGTAAGTCGGCCCTAAACGGCTAGCTACCTAATTCCATCCCAAAAACCATCCAAATCTAACCATTTTCTAACAAAATCATTGCATTAATGCTAACAAGGGGTAATGTGTCAGTTCTTTAGTGGTAACTTAAATAATATTGGATAATGGATACATAGAAAGGTGGCTATGGGTTGTTTATAGGATGATTATGATCCGCTCTATGAGCGGATTTGCAATTTTAGGGCAGACCACTTCAAAAATTTACAAAAACCACAATTTTGAATCAGAAAATTATAATTCTATTTCAATTTGATTTGTAAAACAAGCGCACACTTCTAAAAAATTTGTGCCCTTTTTAAAGTTGTCCCCACAATATTCAAATTGCTAATTATGGTGGTAATAGGATTGTCTACCTTAGTCAAACTTGGTCATAGATGCCCTTGAACTTGAAAAAGGTGGCTAAAAAAAAAGAACAAAATTAGAATCCCCTCAAAACCCACGAACAGTAGTATCATTACCAAAGAGGGCTGTTGTTTTCAACACTATGTTTGACACTAAAGTATAAAAAAACATCGCAAAAAATGTTAGTTTTTGGCATTTTAGTGCTTGACAAGTGTTGTAAAACATGTAGATATGATATGTTAGAAACAATGTCAAAAACATTGTCAAAAAACATGGTCCAAAAAAAAGAAAAAGGAATGAATGTTTTGGGGTTTACTACGCCCTTGTTGAGCTTGCCCAAGCTGCTCAACAGTTGCTACCAGACACCACCCAGGTTATCCAAGGTACTACAATAGAACCTCTCTAAGTCGATAGAGTTGGGATTGCTCTAACACATTGAGTTAGAGAGGTTATTACATTAGGGAGGGTCATCATGCTTGTATGTGGTTCATATTATTAAGTTGGGACCGACAATCAATACTTCTTGACAACGCTTTATTGACTTAGAGAGGATCGACTTAGAGAGGTTCTATTGTAGTACGCAAGTCATGGGCTTTTACCCTTAAATAATAGACCCAATTCAAGGGGCTAGAATTTCAAAGATTTTTTTGGAGAACCAGGCCTCTAAATTTCAACTACAGTAGAACCTCTCTAAGTTGATCCTCTCTAAGTTGATAAACCTTTGTAAACTAATCATGTCAGACCGGTCCCGGACTGGGCCACATAACAAAGGCTGTGACTAATAATGACCCTCTCTAAGTCAATAAACCTCTATAAACCAATATGTCAGACCGGTCCGGGACCGATCAACTTAGAGAGGTTCTACTGTACATGTGAACTTCTTTGGTATCATTTCTCCATTTACTTAGTCTCCACAAGGTGCATCTATCAATTTAAGTATTAGATTTTCAATCATAATTTGAACTTGTAATTTTTGCATTGGAAAGTTTGATAAAAAATTTGAATAGGGGCTCTAAAGTTGATCATAGCCTCATTGATTGGTCATTTGAACAAGCTACCCGATGCCCATTTAAGAAAAATTGTGAAATCCAAATTTGAATAACCCTCCTAGGACCTAAAATATCCTCTTAAGGGTTAAATCCTTCACCTCATTGTTGGTGGTAGACTATGGAAATTCTTCAAAATACCTTTTACTTAAATTTCCTTAAAAGGAAAGAAGAAGTCAAACTAGATCTAGGTTGTTGTTGTTAACCTTTTGTGGAATTATGAACATTTTATAAATCTTCAAAGTGAAGCACAATATTTTCAATATTCTTTTTGACGCTAGAAAATTTTGAAGATTTATGTGACACTAAAATGTCACCAAAAAATTAAACATTATTTTTGACACTTTAGTGTTAGAATTTTTTTTAAAAGTTCTAAATTTCATGACATCTCAGACTTTGACACTTTAGTGTCAAAAAAAGTGTTGAAAACAACACCATTTTTTGGTAGTGTAGATAATAGCTATACAAATACATGTGGATACATATCTATTATATTAAACATAGAAACTGACACAACTTCCTCCATTACATTTTCATCGGTCGCATTCATGAAATGTCCATACAATTTTTCATCAATATCTTCTTGCTAAACACTAACAGTAGTGGAACACATGTATGGTCACACCAAATGTAGGTCTTAACGCTTGGTATAAGTTGTCGAACGTATTTTCCACTAATGTTAGAACATTTGCATACCTCAATGAAACTTTGCAACTTGTTGGTGTTGTTATATTCCATTAGACTCCGTTTTAGAGCATGTGTTGGTGTACATGCCCTTACATGCAGAAGCAAATATGGGTGTATAAACACTACTAGAAAATTCAATGTTTGATTCAACAGGAAAATCAAAAAATATATGTTAATTTGGACAGTTGATTAGGACATTTTGATTCGGACAATAATCAACACTTTTATGTTGATTTTTTTTTCTAGATTTTGTCAAAATTAAAAAAATAAATTACTATTTGAAATCCGCCACATAAATTGCTATGTAAGCAAAACCTGCCACGCAGGCAAGACTGCCTCGTCATCAAACTCACCACACAAGTTACACTACCTCATAAGTAGCCAATACCTTAATGCCAAATAATTAACTAAAAGTATTTTAGTTAATTAATTTATGGTGTACTTCAATTAATATTTGATTAAAATATAATTTAAAATAATCAGAACCATATTCCATTATATTCAACAATTGAACTTTGAATATCACTTACCTTACAATATAATGGGAAGAAAAGACAAGCTCCTTATACTAGTGGGATGGTAGGAGGTAAGACAACCGATATGGGACATGCGAGTTAGAACTAGTAAGAGCTCTACTACTCATAGTTAAGCCCAAAGTAGGAATTGTGGTTAAAAACTGAAATTTTAGACTTCATTTAGGTAGTGTAGAATTTTTTTTTTCAAAAAACTTTGAACCAAGATAATGTGTAAAATCAAACTAAATTTCATCTCTAAAAATCCATTTCAGATTTTGACACTCCAATCAAAAGTTATGGTCAAATTTTAGAGAGGGGTTGAAAGGGACATTTTTTTTGACAATTTTCAAACACCCTCTCTGAAATTTGTCCATAACTTTTTATTGGAGGCTTGAAACCTCAAATGGATTTTCGGAGATGAATTTTGGATATATTTCACAACTTTTTTTAGCCAAAAAGTTTTTTGAAAAAAGTTATTTTATTATGCTAAAATGAGGTCTGAAATTCTATTTTGCACACAAATCCTACATTTTGATAATGAGCGGTGAAGCTCTCATCTTCAAATTGTCCCATATCCTTTGAGGATTCATGACTAACAATGGATTTCATTATAAAAACAACCTCTCTATCTTACACACTCACTACACGTCAATGAAGAAAGTCCTCTTCCATGCCATTTAAAAATTTCTTGATGATAAATAGTTAGTGGACTCTATTTTGGACTTTTTTACTAACATTTTCATTTCTTACAACATCTTGGTTCTTTAATTTTTGTTTAAATTGACAATTTCTCTTAATCATTTTATTTATTTTTTGGCTTACTTTTGAATAATTATTTTCCGCCGACCCTGCCTTATTGTAATGATATGTGGAAAAATAAAAATGATGTTTAAAGGATTAGGCCGAATCAACTGAGCAATTTTTTTTTTTTGTTAAATCAACAAAATTATGTTAATTGATGTTTAGAGGAATGCCAAATCAACTAATGCCCAATTTTCTTTTGTCGTAATCAACGTAAATGCATTGATCTTTTGTTAATTAGGGCTCTTTTTTCTTGTAGTGAAATATAATATTACATGTCTTTTGAATTTCCTTAGTAAATCATTTCTAAATTGAAATTTGACTTGTAAAGATCTTAATCCTGAAAAACAATAATTTGGAGAAGGATTTCTCTAAATTAGTGCATAGTACAAGACTTTCACTATTCATTCAAATATACAAATGATTTCTTTTTGGTGTTGTACAATATGAAAAAATAAGAATTTGGAAATAAGAGTTACTTTCAAAGTTATTTTAAGTTTTTTTATTGTAGGTTTTCACATTCATGTCCTGAAAATGTGTATATTTAAACTTTCAATGATATTCTTTCTACCTTTTGTACATTGATTGCATTGGGTAATTGCAAGAAACACTTGTTCTATTTTTTTTCTTTAGCATCTAAGGCAGGTGCTTTTTAGGCTATGGTTTTTTTGTAGTGTAGTGGCAAAAGGTCTAAGATTCATAGATAGAGTACATATGACTATTCTATACCCTATGTGAGTTTTTAAAATTTCCAAATATAGTTTAATGTTTATAAATAATCTCCAATTGAATATCTATTTTGACAATTTTAAATATCAAAAAAATATTTTTAGCTCCAAAAAATAATTTTGAAGCTAAAAATTTGGTTTGAAGTCACCTACTAGGATTTCACAAATTGCTAAAGAGATTGGTCTTAAAATAAAAAATTGTGATCTTGCACTTGTATTCCAAGTACATTTTACTTTATTATTACTTTTCTTTGGATGGGACCTAACTTAACCTAAGTTTGCACACTTTATTTTCACCTTTCAACCATTATATTTCTTCATTAATAACTCCAATGCTAGGTAGTTGCAAGAATTGGTGGTTGATTTTGTATTTTTTTTGCAATTTTCATGCTTTTTTCAGGAATACCCTATAATTTAAAAAACATTTAAAAAAAATAAAATAAAATATGACATACATACACATACACACACACACAGATATGTATATATTTTTTTTATAAATAAGGTATCATAGGAAGGTAAAGCATAGAAAAATTCTCTTGTAGGAGAACTAGAAAAGTGAAGAATCGTAAGAAAATATGTACTTTTGACACTTTAATTTGTAAAAAATAGAAAAAATAATTTATAAGAATGTTTTGAACATTGAAGATGCTACTAAGGGGCCTAAATCTAAAAATATATTATATTATGTCTTTGATGTTCATGCAAATAGGAATTCTTTTGAATTTTCAAGTTGATTGCCTTTATAATTCAAAAGTTTTAGTAAAAGACAAGTTAATCACTTGTCAAGTGACTCCAAAATCAACCACCAATTTTTGCAATTACCTAAGTGCTTTATTTGATTGAAAATTTGAGTATTCAAGGGTGAAATTGGGCTTGTTGGGTAGGATATATTTAATATAGATTATCAATGACATTCATTTTTAAAAGTGAAAAAAAATCAGTATATATTATATCATAAAACATCAATTGATTTCTTGTCTTTTAATCTCAATACCTCCTTTTAACTCTGATGATTGATTTGAATCATTGGATTGAAGATTTGAATTTGTAAAGGTAAAATTTGATGAAATGTTTTCACTTTCATAGTCATAAATCAATGAAGGTAAAATATATCATCAAATTTTTATAATGACATATTTTTAGGACATGAAAATAAAAATACAAAGTCAAAATATAAGGAATGACTTCAAATTGGTAAGTTTCTTTTATGTAAATTCTGTGTACACACAATCAATTTGATTTATAGATTTCTATAGTTCAAATTTCTTTGTTCCAATCTTAGAAGTAGGCTCAATGCAAATTTTTAAGACATTCAAATTTGTGCGATTTTATTTTCAAGTAGAATTGAAATGTTGTAGAAATTTTGAGTATAATGTTACATTCCTTTGGTCTATTCCAATTTTGAAGCTCTTTGCAACTTTTCTCCTATTGTAGAAAGAAGCGTCCAAGAAATAACTTTCTTTTGATTCAAATTTGCGAGAATGACGCAATGGACAATTTCATTAAAATGGCGATATTCCGCGTGCCATTTTGACGGTGTGCCATTTTTACCATCTAGGACAAGTATAGATTTCAGAGCGGGCATTTTGCACTGTAAATTGCCAAAGTTTAGGAATAGCCCCATTTTAATGAAATTGTTCATCTCATCAATGAAAATGAACATATCATTGAAGAATATACTCCCTCTGTCCCACTAAAAACCTCCAAATCAAGCACAATTTCTGTCCCACTAAAAAGCTCCATTTTTAGATTTCGATTGTTGAGTAAGTGTTGGTCGTGTTGAACGACCTTGTGGGGGCAAGTCAAGTAATTAGGGAGCATTCTTCGCCAAGAAAGCTTGGCCTTGTCCATATGAGACACCTTGGACTTGTTGTGCTTCCTTAGACAGTAGTATTGACAATGGATTTGGTGACTACTTCGACACTTTGAAGAGTTGTTCTTGAAGTGGTGTAGGGATCTTTGTTGTGGGTATTTAGGTTGCAGTAGATGTTTCTAGAATCCCAATGTTGCTACCAACATTTAAATCATCAAGAATGATGGAGCTGGCAGCGCTTACAAATTTTGTCAAAAATGTTACTTTTCGCATGGATTTTGGATGCCTAAACGATGATGCCTAAGTTGGAGATTTTGCAGAGATCTAAAGGATGGGTTGCTAGTTTTTGAATGCATGTATCCCTATCAGAAAAACTAAAAATGTAGTTAATCCCTCGTGGGGAAGCTTTTTGGAGGTTTTTAGTGGGACAGAGGGAGTATTTGTAGAACTTTGTAAACTTAATAGTGATTCAAATTTCATCACTTCTCATCAACAATAAATCAAGAAGAGTAAGGAATTTTGGATTATGTGACCAATATCATTGCTTTTAGTCACTACCCCACTACGTTTGATGTTTTGTCACAAATTAAAGTAAGAAGCGTCACCAATTCTTGTATTGATTTTGCAGACGATCTTCGAGCTAGTAGTTTGATTCCTGCATCCACTCAAGCCCACTTGCGATAGAGTCACCTTCAAATTGACAAAGTGGGCAACATTGATGGCCTTCAACTCCATTCCAAGCATCGCCTGCTCACTTTGATTTCAAAGACTTTGATCAGCCTATCGATCTTTTCTGTCCTCAATATCTGTTTTTTTCACCAACGCCAGCTCACTTACATAAAAAAAAAACAGATTGATCGATAGGCTGCTCAAAAGTCACTCGATCTCACAGGAATTGATGCATGCATGCACATAATTTTTGTAGATTTATATCTATCATGTCGTCACTGTACTGCCACTTGCTTCTTCTCTGCGTGAAATTGTCTCAATAGTAGCCTATTTGTGCTTTGTAAATTGCAATCTCCGCGTACAAGGTTACCTTTTCGTTGCTTGCGTCGTGGTCGCGGGCACCGGCGCCCCTGCCTGTGGAAATGCGGACTCAATTCGGTACGTAAACTTCGAGCAAACTTCGATGTAAACCGCCATTTCAACGAAATTTCCCATGTCTTGGTTACTGCAATGCGGTGTGCTTGCTTTTGTGTGTGTGTGTTTGTTGCGAAATTGCTTGTGGAATGTAAGTGTGAATGAGGAGCATCTGGTGGGAGATTCGTGCACGGAAGATGCGTGTAACATCTTTGGTTAAGAAACGGTTTGTGTTGATTGCTTGTTGCAGGGACATATGTACCAGCTGCTTGAACTCCGACGTCGAGGACGATGACGTCCGATGATCTCACAGCCGAGTTGGAAGTTGTCGATTGGAGTGAAACGCCATGGGTAAGAATATTACGGGTTTTTTTGTGGTTGTGCTTGTTTCTGAGTATGCTTGTGGTGACCTGTAACTGGCTTTGGAGTTTTCCTCAGAATTCACTTCATTTGCAGATGTGCGCATTACAGAAGGGTTTGCAAGATCCTTGCTCCGTGCTGCAACGAGGTTCCTGAATGCCGACATTGCCACAATGACTCCAAAGGCGATTTTTTTTTCCCCCTCTTCAGTGTTTTATATTTGTGTAGCGAGTTTGGTAATGTTATACCGACTGGTTTTGTACTCTTGGTAGACGAAGGATTCACGGGTTTATGGGGACTGTTTTGAGTTTTCATGCTACGGAAAGTGTACCACCAGGCTTAGTCAACAACATTGGATGTATTTGTCCAAAAAACTACATTTTAGGACTGATGAAAATCTCCATTTAAACACCTCAAAAACTGCTGGAAAAACTTGCTACGGAAAAATGGCTTTTTCATCCTTATCCTGTTACTCCTTTTGGTCTTGCAGAACATAAATGAGAAGAACGATAAGAAACGTCACGTGCGAGATTGACCGTCACGAAGTGAAAAACGTGAGAGTTCATCTTCATCTTGCATTATTTGGGAATTCATACCTCTACCCCTTGAAATGTTCACCGCTGAGCCTACATTCTCTCATTAGAACATATATACAACAGTAAGTTTGTTGTCTCGTAAGCAGCAGTCCTCGGTCCCCAGAATTGCAGGTGTTTACCTTATGATAAGCGAAGTCTTTTCAGCTGAAAGCTCTGTAGGCATTGTGACTGCAAATGCGTGCTGAAGCTTGAAGCTTGTATGAATAATATTTATGGTTTTGTAGGTCATCTGTTCCTTGTGCGAGCATGAGCAAAATGTGCAACAAGTCTGAGAATTGCGGTGTCTGCATCCATGGGCGAGTTCTTCTGTTCCAAGTGCAAGTTTTTTGACGATGACGTAAGTTTTCGGTCTTTGTTAACCCCTAAAGGCCAAAGACACCTCATGTTTTGTTTAGCAGTTTTGCATGGGTCACATGCGGGCTTTCATTTATCCAAATTACAATATCTTTTATCACCAATGACTGAATCATTTGATATAAAATTTAATCCTATGTGAGTTCTAGTTTCCACAATATCCTGTCCTTCCAATCGGTCATTTTGCAACTTCGGTTGATTGTAGGGGTTAACATCTCACTTTCCTGTGCAGACCTCCAAGCAGCAATATCACTGCGACAAATGCGGGATCTCCAGCTCTGCAGGAGGCCGTGACAACGTTTTCCATTGTGATCGTTGTGGCTTTTTCAGAATCTGCTTGGCTTGTATGACACCTAACTGCAATCACCTTCTACCATGCAGTACTTGTTCGACTTTTTGAAGGACATCACCGTCTTATCATGTGGCCACACTTTGCACCTACAATGCCTTCAAGATATGCACAAGCATTTCCAGTAAGTTTATGAATTATTTTCCCTCAAAAGAGATAGTTAGTCTTTCCATTTTTGGCAATAAAATGTGTGCATTACTTGTAAATTTTTTAGACATCAAAATTGTTCTACGCAAAGATGACCATCAAAGCTGGGAAAGGGTGTTTGATAGCCATGTTAGAAGCACTGTCGGACTAATCTTGAAGGTTGCATCGGTGGAATGGGATAATAAGGCAGCAACAAAGAATGGACTCGACTTTGTGGACTTGTAACGAGTTTGGTGTTCTAAGCTTTCAATTTCTTTTTGGTCATGCTTCCGGAACCTTGCAATTTTTGTTCTTGCAGATACAACCGCCCACTTTGCAGCAAGTCTGCTTGCGATATGTCTGAAGTGTGGACGGAGATTGACCGAGAGGTTGCCGCAACTCATATGCCTGCAGACCAGAATAGAACGGTAAGTCCTTTCAAATTGGTTTATCCTGTAACTTTCAACTTTCAATAGAAAGCCCACGTAAGTACTTTGAAAGCTACTGTAATAGTCAATTATCAATAACTTTGATATCCTAGTTTTAAAATTCATTGTAAGATTTGGTTTCTTCTTTCTAAAGTTACAATTTGCTACCATTATTGACTATTGAGGCTTCCTTATTGATTAGTTTCATTGATATGGAAGTGGCAATTATTGATCATTGGGTACTTCCGGGTTGAAGTGAGCATTCGGTCAATATAAACTGAAAGTCATCATACTGTTTTGGGCTTGCAAATTCGGTGGTTTTCTGAGACGTTAATATTCATTAAGGAAGACTCAAGAGAAACCTTGTAATCCATATCAATGGAAAGAAGAGAAACTGCTCTACAAGAATCAATGATATACACATTTTGGAGGAGTCAAAATCATTAGTCAAAATCATAACTATTAGAATGTATTCTCTTTCAAGAGCGGAGAGGTTAATTCCTTTGATTCTCTGTACAGGTCTGGATCATATGTAACGATTGCTCCGCAACAAGTAAAGTCCAATACCATTTTGTAAGACACAAGTGCGGCAGCTGCCCATCATATAACACACGTCTTACTGAAACTCCGGCAACACCTTCTTAAACCATTACTTATGAACTGGATCCAGCTCCCATGTTCTCTACGAGGATTCAATTTTGAAGCCCTTGTAGTGCACCATAGCCAGCCTGCAACCCTTCTCCTGACCCCTCCTGCAAACCCAATCGGAGAAGTGATGGGACACATACAGTTTTGTTGCTTGACAATCAGGCAACCCTGATTTCAGCGCATTCCCTCAACTAGGGGTATTTTGGCATTAGATTCGATGATATTCTACGGAGGGGGTGTTTTGAAGTGAGAGGTTTCTTTTGGTTGAGGCATTTTCTATTAATTTGAGAATAATTTATTTGAGACAGCACGACTCAATAAGTAGAGATTTTGTCAGGGACTCAAGTAGTTCTTGACTACTTCCTGTGGTTGAAGGGAAAGTGGGCATTTTATAGCACAATCCAACATGCGTCCAAACTTGGAAGTATGATCGTTCTTTTTCAATGTTTGAAAATTTGAAAATGTTCCGTGCAATCACTTTGTGATCAGAAGAGCTGCACCAGCTCTCCACAAGTGTTTTGTGAGACTGCTGGGATGCTGATGGCCTGAAATTAGACCTTCTGATGCTAAATGTCACGATTTCAAGATTACAAATATCGCCAATTTAACGAAGTCGACGTTTGTAAAGCTTTGTGCAGTTTCGGGTCACAATTTTGGCGCTCTCAAGTGCGTCAAGAGATATCTGCAAACAGAGTAGGAGAAGAGTACGAGATTCAAAACTCATTACTAGCCCCACCAGGCCACTTGTGGCTGGTGGTTTGTACTTTATCTTTTGCAATGAAATCCCGTTTCATAATTTGCGTCAAAAAACAAACAAAAAACCGTACTTTGCAAGGAGCCTGCAGATGGTGGAAACTAAACTCCACACGACTCTCGGTGAGTAGTTGACGGACATCTCACATTCCACGTCTACGGTTCATCGGGGTGCTGAAGCCAATCATTCAATGCAAGCCTTTATTGACTCATTACTTTTGAAACTCCGTGACAGCAATCATTTCCACTTTGCAAACGACCTCGACTTTTCTAAACCCTGCAGCCAAGCCCAGCTTGCGGTAGTCGCTTTCAGTGCGTTCACAGGCCCTGGATTCGTTGAAGGCCATCATAAAGACGTCAAGTTGCAGGGCCATGTGATCCGCTCCTTCAAAGTTGATAATTTCGGGCAACACGTTGTCCAGCGCTATCACTTTGCTGTCGGGGGGCAACGCCTCGTAACACTTCGTCAGGATCTTCACACAATTCTCGTCATCCCAGTCGTGCAACATGTACTGCAGAGTGGAGATCGACACCACATAAAACGTCAGTCAAGTCATTTGGTTTGGCGATATTCCATGCACCATTTTCACATATACATTAGCTGGTTGCGCTGGTTGTGCTCATATATATATACAAACTAATGTGCAAATTGCATATCATCCACAAGTTATTGCTAATTCAGTATTTTCCACCGATGCCCCCCGGCTTTGACGCTATTGGGAAATTCCCAATTGCCCAAAATGAGATGCACGAGCAGTCTTTTCTAATACGACTACAACAGCCTGTCCAGGTTTAATTTTTGCACAATTGCACTTTTAGCTGAACTTTGCCAGCATTATGGAAACTCCCTTTTCACGCTCACAAAGACAGTCTCCCAGCTGAACGAATCAACGCCTGGAGCTACAAGCAATTTTAGTGGCTTCTAGAATCTGTTTGCTGTAATAAAAATGAACGAAGCGTTACAGAGACTATCAACGTCAGTCAATTGAGTAGAATGGACGAAATTCCGTGAGTTTGGCACTTTTCAGGGAGCGAGGCCTGAACCGCAAATCTGCAGCGGTCCTACTATTGAGAGCTTTGTGCAGATGAATGTCCCTGCATATCTGGTGACTAGAATTGCACCAATTTTCCGAAATTGACGGTACTCGTGTACACTCTCACGATGTCAATCAGTCATATCAAACTTATTACTATTGTTCATATCCAATCTCTTTCAGTCAAGAAGTAACATTTCACGTCCAAGTTCGTTGCAGTGACTTGAGTCTCTGACAATAAACTCGTTGTCTGGTCTACACACATGATTCAAACTATGGCCAATTTCATTAAAATGGCGATATTCCTTGACTTTTGGCCCATTTACAGTTCAGAACGTCCGTTCTGAAATCTATATTTGTCCTAGATGGTCAAAATGGCACACTGTCAGTTTAATGGCACTTGGAAAACCGCCATTTTAATGAAATTGCCCATGATAACTGTATTCTAGATACTTCCTCCTGATTCAAGAATGGGGGAGTTGCTCGTGAATTCAGACAGACCTTCATGAAGATGGCGTCACCGTCATTGGGAACGGACTCAAACATATTCCCAGCCACATGCTCCACTCCTGCCAGGGCTCAATCAATCCTCGACCACATCAATTCTCTTCTTGATCATGCGTACAAATCTAGCTTTTACCAGCAATCTACAGTACAACGCAAACAGAAGGTCCACAACTTGCACTGTCTCAACCAAAGGGAGATTTAAGAGTTTACCATTAAGGATTCAATTAATGTATGAAAAACGACTTTTCCATCTCATTTTTTTTATTTATTACCACCTCCAAGCTAAGTGATATACTGTATCCCGTTTTATTTGCACGATGGTAAACTCTTCAAACTCCCTTGTGTTGAGATCGACAGTGCACACAATAATCAAGTATTGGTGTGCAGCACTCCAAAACTTCAATCAAAATGAAGAATTCCAAGAGCTCTAAGAAATCAATGCTGATCCAGATCCAAAGCCATCCATCCATCCATGCATATATCCCCGAGTTTTGGAATCCTACTCGGAATTGGCTGGCACGCGCTGATCACATGCGGCTGATCGAAGTTGACTGCTCGTATATGCGCATACCTCTCCGTGACCTGCTTCATCACCGACCCCACCCCTCCTCCCACATCCACCAGCACCTTCACCCCTTCCAACCCTTTGTACTCATCCAGCACCGCCTTCAAATACATTTTCGAGCTTGAAGCCATCGCCTTATCAAACAACTCGTCAAACTCCGCATTCTGCTTCCCATACTCCCACACACTCAGCCCTCCATGAGCCCTCGCGAACGGAGTCACCTCCTCGTCCACCACCGCCTCATGCAAGTGCTGCCAAATGCTGCCGAAGTGGTCTGGTTGGTGCATGAACAGGAAGGGCACGAAGGAGCCGTGCTCCGGGTCGTCGACTAAGAAGCGAGCAATGGGTTCCAAGGCGTAGCGACGCTCGGTGACGACGCGGGGGGACACACGGGGACGCTGGCCGTCTGAGGAGTTCGTGGTGGTGACGGTTTCGCGAAGGATGCGCTTGCCGCTCACCATGCGGAGGAGACGGGAGAGGTAGGAGATGCTGATGGGTTTTCCTGGGAGTGCGAGAGCCGCTTTCTCTGCGGCGGTGAGCGAAGCGTTGGGACCGGCGCGTGAGAGAGCTTCGAAGACGTGGAGACGGGCGAGGGCGGCGACGACGCCGGGGACGCAAGCGCTGGTGACGAGTTGGTATGCTGCGAGGCGGACGCTGTCGAGGCTGGTGGGAGGGTGCGAGGACCCGACGTCCATACTAGTGGCCTGGGTGTGCATGGTGTCCATGGAGTTCAAGCTCCCAAATTTCGGCAAGCAAAGCTAAGCCACTGCAAGAGAGTCACAGCCCGATGAATGCACAGCCCCTCTCACAGCTCCATTCACAGTCCGAATACTCACAGAGATCAAGTGCAACAGAATCGTATCAAGCAGCGACCACGTACGTACCAATTCAACGGAGGTACAATTCAAGTCATCCTCGCTTTCACTGCGACAAGCTCATAAATGGGGGCTCAATATGCTGAGTTCGCTGTGAGGTTCACAGGGAAATTGTGCAAGTTTACCTGTGACGTCCTTCAGCTCTCCTCAGGTAGCCTCCCGACGTACTCCTTGGACTGACAGAAGATGAGGTCGGACGAAATGCATCTCTGCCACCAGCGGACACCGAGGTAGGAGTGTTCAGTTTGCATGCATGGAGGCACGCGTCTTGCAGAGTTCAGAGTCCAACAGTTCATGGATGTTGGGGAGATTACTGATTCATTTATTTCTAGTATTATTTTTTTTTTGGGCAGTCATTAGAGAAAATTTCAGCCCTTCACAGGGCTGCTCCACAGCCCTTCGAGGTATCCTGAAATTTGCTTTTTTTTTGCTGAAAAATTTATTTTTTTCCTACTCTTGCCCACCTGAAACTGTAGTGGCAGTGGCACAAATATCAAGTTTTACGAGTAAAAATAAATAAATAAATATTTTTATTTTTTTAATCTTAAAAAAATTATTTAAAAAAAAAAAAAAAAATCGCAAAAATTGACTATTCGGCGAGCAATCAACTTGGCTGACTGCTCACTGCGACAGTTTTCTGGAGAGACATACCAAGCTTTTCAATAGCTTGGTTTGTCATTCCGGAGTAGCCCTCCGGAGGGCTGAAAATTCTTCTAATGGCAAAATGCTAATTTCTTTAATTCTCTACGTTCATATTCACAGTTAATGGTGGATGTAATTTCCAAAACAAGGTTAAATTTACTCACTTCTTTTATCCACAAAGAGTGATATCATCCACAATTTTTTGTAGCAATTTTGTCCATCGAAAAAGAAAGGTTATGTTTCTACCTAAAAAATTTGATGCTTCTTACTTAGAATATTATCATATAAAAAAAAATTTGTGCTTATAACGCATGCATAATTCAAACACATACATAATTCAGATTTAGATAGTACACTAAACCATTCAATTGTTGTAGTGCATAGGTGTACTGCAGTACATTTAAAAATCCATTTGAAGCTTTATATTATACAACGTGCATCATTATATCACTATTTTGACTTTTGAGTTCCAATATATTTTTGACTTTGTGCGCTATACAAGTTATTGAATTAATCTAAACTACATCATTACTCCAATTTGCATTTTGATTTATATTAATATACTTAGGTGGAAATAGAATTATGAAAAAATGTTATAAACTTAAATGTAATACATTGTAAATCAAGAGAATTGATTGTTAACATTCATTTTCTACTTTTTATATTTATATAGTGTCCTAGTTGGCTTGAAAATTTACTTATATTGTGTTCATTTGTTTAGCTATTATGTTCAATCGTTCTAGTACACACTACAATCTCTAACCCCTAGACTCCCAAGGCCTTTTTAAAATAAAAAAACCACTCAAAAAATTGTCATTTAAATTGTAAAAAGAAAAATGCTTTAAAGACTATATTTTTGCATATTCATCTCTAGAATTTTGCACTCGACTAGTATAAGAGTGCGTGGAAGAAATTTTAGAAACTTTGACCACGTAGAATGCAAGATCTTTGCGTTTAAAGTGAAGAAAACAAATTTTGATAGCAACACCTTCTTTTGATCCAAGTAGAGGTAAGTACTCTCTCTCTATTCACTGCTTCATCTGCATATCTCTTATTGCATCTATTTGTCCAAACAAACCAAATTAGGAAACATCTAAGAATGTTCCAAGGTTGTTTATCAAAGACAAATTTTTCTATGTTTCCAATACAATTAACTTCTATGTTGCCGAGTAGCGCTTGCCCCAAGTTTTGAAATCTTGGAGCTTGGACAGTGTCTGCGAGGCTATTTATTCTATTCTATAACTCTCGGGTGTATGGGCACTCCCAGAAGAGGTGTTGGATAGTCTCTATAGGATTAGGACATGCTGAACATCCTGAGATGGCGCCGAGTACCCTCCAGCTAAGCCATATTTTTGTAACAACTCCTCTATTGAGAAGTGTCTATAAGAATGTCGCTTGCTTCTTTGGTCTAGAGTTGTGCCATAAGAGTTGGAACACCTTTTTTATTTCATGCTCCGAGTATTGTTTGTCTTTGAGTAGTCTAACCTCGGAGGGCATTACTCCCACTACTATTAATCTTTGCTTGTACCCCCTCTTTGATGTATAGCAATAAAAGGCACTTCTTTCATACTGCCTATTTTTTTCCATCTCCACTCTCCAGGGTCCCATGTGAGATCCTCTATAGCCTGCCTATTGAGGACCCATACCGTGTTAGTGTGTTTGGGAGCTTCTTTAGGATTGCACTCTGAGAATGATCGTGCTTGGGCATTCCAAAGGACCACCCGAGCTGTTTTGAGTCCTCTTGTTGGAAGATTGGCTACTCTTGATTCTGATAAAATCCGAGTTTCCTTGTTCCAAAAGAAACATAAAACTAGAGCTTCTAGAAGATCTGGATGTGTAATATGGTAAAAGTGGTTTGTCCGTGGGACAAAAAGCCATTCTTCCTTACTCCAATCTCCATTTCTTCCCCTTGGATTCCAAAGGATATGTGATATCAACTTGATCCTTCTTGTCCTTCCCTTTTTTGTGACCGCTCCCTTCCTAGGTACAATATCTTGAATTTGTCAAGAAGAAAGCCAGTCCTCTGACTCTTTGTTCTACACATCTGTGACTCTCTCAATGCCCTCTCTGGCCCACAAGTATAATCCTTGGTTCTCCCCCATATCCAAAGGGGTATTTTCCTCCTCTAGAATTAGTGGATTACCAAATAGCGGCTGCCTCAAGATGTCATGTGACTCTTGAGTTCTAGAATTGTCAAATTGCCTCTAACTGCTATAAATGCTTAAACAAGCGTCTATGAGTGAAGAATGATTGTTTTTCCTCACTCCTTTACTATAAAATAGCCAATTGGGAGACTCCTGCCACTTAGAGTCCCCTAATGGCTTGCTAGTGTCTATCTTGTGCCTCAGTAGAATTTTCCATGGTTCATTGCCTAGAGAAAGGCCCCTAACCACCATCTTTGCTAGTAGGGCCTGGGTTTGGATTTGTGGGTCAATAAGTTTGACTCCCCCTTCCGAGAGGGGAAGAATGCACGCATTCCATTGCACCCTAGCCGCGCATCCTCCTTCTTTCCTACCCGTCCATACATATGTTCTCATGAGACTCCAGATGAGATCGCAATTCTTGAGTGAAATACTGCAACAAGACGCCGTATACCAACATATTGCTAGTAGAACTTGATTACATGTAAGGACCTTCCCAACTAGAGAAATTGTTTTTGTTGCCCAATGTCCTAATTTCTTTTGAAGGGATGTGATCAACGGGATTGTGTTGGTGTCCACGGGAAGGTGAAATCCTCTTAATGGCCCTAGATACCTTACACCTTGCCCCTCTGGTATCCATTTGAGCCCCATTTCTTCCCCCCATGCTATAGATTTGGGATTACTAGATGCCCATATGGCGGCTAATTTGTCCCAATTAATTTTGGAACCCGCTGCAAGCAAAAGGTTGTCAAAACTTCAAAGACTTTGTTTAAGTTGGTCTCCATGCCCTCGAGATATAATGCGGCGTCATCTGCAAAATAGGCATCTAGGAGCTCTACTCTCCCTGGGAGTTTGAGACCTTTTATACCATATCTCTCATCTGTCAACATATATATATCCTAACGCATCTAGAGCCACTATGAATAGGAAAAAGGCCAATGGGCAACCTTGTCTTATTGATCGTGATAAATCAAACACCTCCCTTACTTCACCATTTACCAATACTGAGGAGGAGGCGTTCTTATACAGAGCCATAATTCCATTTATGAACTCCTCATAGAATCCTCTTTATGGGCACTTTATGGACCTTTTACTTATCAACACATTACTCATGTTACACCTTCATTTATAATAGCGTAGTTTATAAGGTAATCTCTTCTTAAAATAATCATTTAAGCCTATCTATCTCATTATTGACAATAATAGATACCTCAAGCAACATGTCACTCATTCCTAGATAAAGGTTGCATTTAGAACACAATCGCTTTTAGAGTAGACTACCTTATACTTTTTGCAACAACAGTCCCACATTGAGAACCACTTCAAGTGATGCTATTTCTAGATCCTTTTTTAAAAACAAAGATGTTATTTCTTGCATGAGTAGTTCTTGAAGCTTATTTGAATTTAAAAAAATATATAAATATAGAAAAAATTGCCATTCATAATTAACATAACAGAGCATTAGAAGAGATTTGGGGGCATTGGAGGGCCGTTTCAGGCCCGTTCCCAGATCTGTTCTCGATGCAGGAAGGGAGCGTCGGGCTGCTGTCAAACCCTAATTACCCACAAAAAAAAAAAAAAAATCGGAAAATCCGACGTGGCACTCTCTCAACCACGTCAGCCTGCGCGCGTGGCAGAGTTCCCAGGCAAGGAACTGCCTGATAACTTGCAGGCTCTTAGAGCCCTCAAATCTCTTCTAATGGCCTCTTTACTATTGAAAGTACCTAAACCTAAATGCATTTAAATAAGTAAATGAACATTGTTTCCACTATTAAATTTTGGTTGGATCTTATTAGAAGACGAAGGTGTATTTTAGATTCTCTTATGCATTTATAGAATTATGAATGAATAAACTATGAATTTTTAAAGTTATATGCAATGGTGTTTCAAAAACCAACCCTAGACTTTCATAAATAGAGGGAATACATTTTAGGAAAGAAATTTGTAGGGAACAAATTTTGGAAGAGGTCACAATTAGGATCATTTACCTTAGATAAACATCCTCCACTTTGTAACTTCTATTTTGTCGTTTTTTATTGTTTCATATTTCAAAGGAGAAAATTGTTTGTTCCATTTCATACTACTAAAATCATAAGCCCCTCTGTAATATCACAAATGCTATTATTAATACTAGGGGCTCGTACTCGCTATGCTACGCATTCATTGTATTACATATTGGTATAATTTTGATATATTTGAACTTCTATGATTTTGTGCTTTTGTGAGCTTTGAGTTTTCATGATTTCAATTTTCTATTGCTACTACCAAATGATTTGAGAAATTTAGTGAACAGAAGTGATTTTTGATTTCACAACAATTATATTGTTCACGAAGTTTTTGAGATTTACAAGTTCTTCTTTTCAATTCTTCCATTTGGGTTGCCATTGTTTGTAACAATTGAGTCAAATTTCTAATGCATTATAATGTATGTGTATCTTTTATAGTATTCACCATAAGGTTTAGTGTATTTATCAGTCAATAAATTTCTATTGTGCATTTCCATATATGCTTACGTATAAAATAATGATAGCAAGATTTTAGTAATTTTTATTTAAAAGTTTATTGAAATTTTTGTTCTGCATTCTATCTAATACATCAAAAGTATAATAAAATTCTAATGATGAATGCGTAGCAAAGCAAGCACCAACCGCTAGTATGACACTAAATTTTTAGGATTTTTTGCTCAATTTTTTAATTATCATGAATTTTTGAATAAAAATGAATAAATTCTTGGTAAGTACATCATTACTAAGGCAACTAAATCATATTTCAAGTACTTCTACGTGATTACAAGAACACTTGTTCTATTTCCCGTCACATGTTCTATGCAAAAGTTGTTTTGTGCTATAAGTATTGCAAAAATGATTGAATGAACAAGAAATTTAAAAATAAGCTTTTTAAAGCAATAGAAAATTATGTACTTGAACTATTTCTATTTTTTCAAAATTAATTCAAGAGGTGAGATTGAATTTTGAATATATGTCGCACATATGGTTTTGATGTTTTTTAATACTATCAAGTACCTTTTTTCAAAGAATTACGTTGTCAAATTTGGTAGGCTAGTTCTTCTAATAGTAGTACACATTTTTAGAAAAGGAATTTCCAAAAACATGTTCCAAGTGTGTTTTGCACTGGCCTAAATTATGCTATATACTCAAGTTGAATTTATTTTGAATTAAAAATGTTTTTTTAGTTATAGCTTTGATCTTCCTCCATTTATGGCAATAATGGCCACTTTTAAAAAAAAATTCAAGTGCATTTTTTAATTTTTTAAAAATAAAAATGTGAAAACACTAATAGAAAACGCAAATTTTTTGATAGAATTCAGTTGATTTGGTCGCGTTGTCCCGGTCACTTTTCTGTTGATTTCAATAGAAATTTGTTAAAATTAACAAATTTTTGTTGAAATCAACAGAAGAGTGACCGGGACAACGCAACCAAATCAACTGAATTTTGTCAAAATTTCTGCGTTTTCTACTAGTGAAATGTCATTCTCTAGAGTACATTGCAGTTTGTGGCTCAAAATAGTCTTTTAGGGTATACAAAAATACTCAGTAGTATTGTGGAGGCCCATAACACCTCCAATATGCCAATGAGGACTGTTTTATGGTTAATTAAGTATTGCCATCCATCCTTCATCACAAAGTTTAGACCCTACGGTTTGTCAACAATTATCATGTTGTTATTGTTGTTTCATGGGTTCACACGTTAATTACAATTTATCGCATCATTACGATGCATTACTTTGCATCATTATCGCATTGTTACAATGCATTACTTGCAACTGCATCGTACCAATGCAAAGTAATGCATCATAATGATGCGATAAATTGTAATTAACGTGCGAACCCATGAAACAACAATAACAACATGATAATTGTTGACAAACCATGGGGTCTAGCGCTACTAGAAAATTCAGATTTTTTGTTGTTTTGGTCGCGTTGATTTAGGCCACTTTTTTGTTGATTTGGACAAAAATTTGTTGACTTTTTTGTTCAAATCAACAAAAAAGTAGCCTAAATCAACGCGACCAAAACAACAAAAAATCTGAATTTTCTAGTAGCGCGATCTAAACTTTGTGATGTTGCCATCCAATGATGCACAATCATTACAAATTGTCAAAATAGTAGATCTGAAATCCAATCGACCATCCATTGCCCCAATAGTATTGACAATGACTTGTAGTACAAAATGTATTATAAGGCTGAAATCATAAACGCAACAAATAGTCATTAGAGAAAAAATCAAGCTTTTGGAGAGCCACTTCACAATGACATCTGTAAAGGTTTCCATGTCACCACTGGTCCAATAGAATCTTAATAACACTGTGTTCATCGGCGATTGCAAAACTGACTAAATTTTTCTTGATTTCTACTTAATTTTTTCATGCCCTCAATGTAAATTAAAAAAAAACTTCCAAAAATGAACATTTGGCTAAAAACCTTGAACCTGTTTTGAGATCACTGGTGTTCACCTTGTTTGACTTTTGCAAGTTAGGGTGAATTCAGGGCTTAATATATAATCAGGTGCATCAAAGTATAGGGTATTTAATAATCATCCCTAAAGCCAAGTATTTAGGATATAAGTTGTCAAAAAAACAAAAATGTCCAAAATAAAGTCCAATTACCATCTACCATCAAGAAAAAATTTGATGGGAATGTAAAAGATATACTTTATTGACATTTGGTGAGAATGAAGGATGGAGAGGTTGGTTTTATAATGAAATCTACTGTCCATCATGAATCCTCGAAGGCTATGGGATAATTTAAAGATGAGAGCTTGATTGTTCATTGTCAAAATATAGGAATTGTGCTCAAAGTAGAATTTTAGACCTCATCTAGCACAACAAGATAATTTTTTTCAAAAACTTTGAACTAAGTTAATTTGACAAATCAAGAAAAATTTCATTTCCAAAAATCTATTTTAGATTTCAAGACTCAAATCAAAAGGTATGGACAAATTTTAGAGAGGAGTTGGAAGGGACATTTCTTTGACATTTTCAAACATCCTTTCTGAAATTTGTCCATAACTTTTGATTGGAGTCTTGAAATCTCAAATAAATTTTTAAAGATGAAGTTAATCTTGATTTTTCACATTAACTTAGTTCAATTTTTTTTGAAAAAAAATATTTTGCTGTGCCTAAATTAAGGTCTAAAATTCTGCTTTGATCACAATTTTTATGTTTTGACAATGAGTGGTCAAACTCTCATCTTCAAATTATCCCATATCCTTTGAGGATTCATGATGGACAATAAATTTCATTATAAAAACAACCTTCCTAGCCTTCATTCTCATCAAATGTCAATAAAGTAAGTCTTTTACACTTCCATCAAAAATTTTCTTGATGGTAGATGGTAAATTACAAACCTAAGGTACAAGGTGTTTAATAATCAGGGTTAACCCCTAAAAGACCAAGGTGATTTTCCTATCAGAAACCACTCAAAACTGTCATTTCTATTGCAAAGAGAAAAAAACTTTAAAAATAGTTTTTTTTTGCATATCCAACGTAAAATCTTATACTTGACTAGTATATGAATACGTGGAAGAAATTTCAAAAACTTTTACTGTGTAGATTGCAAGATATATGGATTTAAAGTGAGGAAAACAAGTTTTTTTGCACCTTGCTTGACTAGATTTTTTGGCTTTGAATCTTTTTAGTTCAAATTTTTTGCACTACTGATTTTGCTTTTCTACTTATTTATGTTAAGTAGTTGGGTTGAGAATCTACAAAAAAAAATTGGGAAAAAAAGCACTTAATTTTCACCCATTAAGAAATTGTTCAGTAGAGGTTGGTTTAAGATTAAAGAAAAAACTAAATTGTTAATAGCTTTTAGATGGAATTGAATCACAATAATTCCAAAGGTGAGATTGTTCTAGCAAGAAAATCTAACCTTGTCTAACAATTTTTTTTGAAAAATTCTAAAAATTGCATTCAAAAAATAATTCTACAAGTTATTTTTCCAAGAAGATACTTAGATTGCCCGAAAAACTAAGATTGTCCATAACTTTCTCATTATTAGTCCAAATTGAATGAAACAAAAGCTTCACATGTAGACAAAAGTATAATCTTTGAGAAAAAAATTTGAAAAAAAATTATTTTGATTTTCTGTGATTTTTTTTGTGCTGCCCGCCGAACTCCATTTTTGCTTATTGTGCCATAACTTTTTTTCCCGGGCATCAATTAAAATAAAAATTATATATTGACAAAGCTCTTGCAAAAATAAACAACCTCAAAAAATCCCAAAAAATATCACTAAAAATTGAGACAGTTTAAACCTGCCCGGACCCAAATTGTCCCTCGAGGGGACAAATGGTCCTTTAGGGGTTAAGGTGCATTAGAGTTATAATACACCTCTAGTATTTGGATTTTGAGCCACCCCATACATTGACAATCATCCAACATGTCCACATAAAGTGACCAGCAATAGGGAAAAAATTAATAAGAGTGCAAAATAAAATGTAATCTTCGAGGTCTTTTGAAGGCTTTCTTGTAGCCCTCTAGATTCTAGAAGGTCCATTTTTCCTCTAATGACAAGTGTTTCTTGCAATCACCCTTCTATTCTCATCATTCAAATTATTGCTTAGAGCAACTTTCAATCCCCTCTTCGAAGAGAAACTTTGAGATGCATTTATAAACTATAGAAGCTATGTGGCAATTGATTCTTTTACATTAAGCAAAATTGAGATTCAAAATTTTGTTGTTGTTGTTACAGGGTGAAGATAGATAGAGGACATGGATTTTAGTGAATTCAATGAAGACAACATTCCTTAGGCTTCGCCTGCACAAACAAGAAGTTTATATGCAAATGTGAAAACTGAAAAGGTATAAAAATATAGAAGATGTTGGTATGTTTGTTGAGAATTATTGTACAGTCCTAGGTACACAACTCTCATATTATACATACAGGTTATCAACATTAAAAAGGCTTAGAGGATAGCTTTGGTAAAAATTAAATCAAATGAAAAGGACCAAAAAGTTTGGTGGAGACCAAATTAAATTAAAACAAGATGCAAAAAATGTTGGGTTGCATATTTATTAAAAAAAATTCACAATATATATGAAGAATTGAAATATAGGCTATATGGGCAATTTCTTTAAAATGGAGGTATTTCAAGTGCCACTTTGACGGTGTGCCATTTTCACCATCTAGGACGGTATAGATTTCAGAACGGCCGTTCTGAACTGTTTTCATGCCATTTAAAAAAAATATCCCCATTTTAACGAAATTGCCCATCTATACATAATTTGAAAAATCCATACAAGAAGTTCCTTCCAATTAAAATTTAAATCCATTCACATAGTTTTATTTATAATAAAAATATTTAAAAGTTTTTCTTATAATAAAAAAAATCTTATAGTTTTATTTATAATAAAAACATCTTAAAGTTTTATTAAAAAGCCCCCAAAGTTGGGAGCTTGGCATATGATACCTATGATACATGTATTAAAAAAACTCATATCATTAGGTTTTAATTGCTATGATTGCCTGCAAAGAATATTCATTTCATGTACGGAGTATATAATTAAATTTTAGGATTTCTTCTTGAAAGGGTTACAAGAGTATACTACAAGAGTTGCGTATCCAGGTATACACTCGGTTCTTTATGATTGCAATACATCATGCACTTTTCATTTATTTATCTTGTAGAGCTTTGTGCAATTGCGGGTCACAATTTTGGCACTTTGAAGTGCATCTAGACATTAAAGAAAAAGTAGGGCCTCGTTAGGGGAGATTTGAGGTTTTCAAGAGCCCGCGAGTTATCTGGCCCTGGGAACCCTGGGAACAGCCTGGGAGCAGTAATCTGACGTGGCCGAGAGAGTGCCACGTCAGAAAATTAATTTTTTAGTATTTAAAAAATAAATAAATAAATATTTTTTATTTATTTTAATAATATTTTTATTTTTATTTTTATTTTATTTTTTAATTAATTTTTAATTATTTTTATATTCTAACTGTTCCCAGCTACGGGAACAGCCTGAAACGGCCCCTCCCAGCCCTCAAATCTCCCCTAATGCTACAAAGCCACCAAAGCTAGAGCGGTCCAAATAAAAAACTAGTATTTTCTTTTCTATGAAGGCCGACTGACTCTAGACCAGGGTTTTTTTTTGGGCGTTTAAGTGCCAGAGTAGTGTGTCGTGGCTCATTCACAAAGGTCTAATTCTGGAGGGACCATCCTGTATACCCTGCATGGTGACTGCTACAGTCCAAAACAAAATCGGTCTTCTTGGTGACTCAGTCTATCTTCTTGAGGCCCCAAATTTTCTGTAATGGGAAATTTGTTCAGGGTGCATCGTCCGGTGCTCAAACCAATCATCCAATGCAAGTTTTTGTTGATTGATTACTTGTGAAACTCGGCAACAGCAAGCATGTCCACTTTGCAGACGACCTCGACTGCTCTAAACCTTGCGGCCAAGCCCAGCTTCCAGTAGTCGCTTTCGGTGCGTTCTCGAGCCCCGGATTTGTTGAAGGCCATCATGAGGATGTCACTTTGCAAAGCCATGTGATCCGCTCCTTCAAGGTCGATGATTTCGGGCAGCATGTTGTCCAGCGCTATCACTTTGCCGTTGGGGGGCAACGCCTCGTAACACTTCGTCAAGATCTTCCCACAACTCTCGTCATCCCAGTCGTGCAAGATGTACTGCAGAGAGGAGATAGACACCACATCAGACGTCACTGGTCCATTCTTTTGAACTGGCGATATTCCATGCACCATCTTCACAATTACATTTTCTGGTTGTGCTTATTGTGCTTATATGTATATGCAAACTAGTATGCAAATTCGATTTCATCCACAAGCCATTGCTAAGTCAGGATTGTCCACCCCAAGCCCCCTCCCGGCTTCCTAAATCATTCATTTCCTACCTTTCTCGAAGGTACACTGGGCCAATTTAGTGAAACTGACGTTCCACTTGAGATATTATTGAGCAAGTTCAATGAAATTGAACGTCAATTGCGTTAAATTGGCGGTATTCAATTGCCACATATATATTCATGAAGGTCTAATTTCAGGCCGCAAACTAGGACAGGTCGATAGATTTTGGGTTTGGGCCGTGCGTCCTAAACCACACCAAAGTAAAGAAATTTTGCCAATTTAACGGATTTGACGCTATTGGGAAGTTCCCAATTGCCCAAAATGAGATGCACGAGCAGTCTTTCCTAATACGAATGCAAAAGCCTGTCCAGATTTAAATTTTGCGCAATTGCACGTACAGAACTCTGCACTTGCTTCCTGAACTTTGGCAGCATTATGGAAACTCCCTTTTCACGCTCACGAAGTCAGTCACCCAGCTGAACGAATTAACACCTGGAGCTATTACAAGCAATTATAGTGGCTTCTAGAATCTGTTTGCTGTAACAAAAATGAAAGAAGTGTTACGGAGACTATCAACGTCAATATGGCCAATTTCATTAAAATGGCGGTATTCCGTTTATTTGGCACTTTTAGTAGTTCAGACCGCACAGTCTAAACTGTTTTTTTGGTACCAAAATTTATACCAATACTAGATTTTGGAAATCTACATTAGTCCTAGATAATTGAAATCTATAAACAATCCTAGATTTTCCAGACTGCACGGTCTGATATCTATGGTTGTCCTAGACTTCTTAAATCTAAAACTGACCTAGATGTTAGAAATGTACACTTGTCCTAGATGTCACAGTGTGAAAATGGCACATGGAATACCGCCATTTTAATGAAATCCGCCATCAATCAATTGAGTTATAATCGACAAAATTCCGTGACTTTGGCACCCCGGGTATGCAACTCTAGTATTATAGGCAAGGTCATTAGCATTAATACGGCTTAGAGGACGGCTTTTGTAAAATTTATATCAAATTAAAAGGACCAAAAAGTTAGGTGATGACCAATGAAATTAACAAAAAAATGAGATGTAGAAAATGTTGGATTGCATATTTATTAAAAGAAACTTCACATTATATATGAAGAATTGAAACACCTATATGGTCAATTTTGTTAAAATGGCGGTATTATTTTGCCATTTGTAACACATTCTATGCCATTTTAATGGAATGCAGTGTTATCTTTGACAAATTCAGTGCCATTTTAATAGAATGTTTTACCATTATAATGGAATACCGCCATTTTAATCAAATTGAAACACCTATGCAAAATTTGAAAAATCCATACGAGAAGTTCCCTACAATTAAAATTAAAATTCATTTGCAATGTTTTATTTGTAATGAAAAAAGTTTAAATACAATTTACTAAAAAACCTAAAAATTTGGGTAGCTTATCCTATAATACATGCATTAAAAAAACTCATATAATTAGGTTTTTAATCCTATTATTTCCTACAAGAATATTCAATTTATGAATATAATTACATTCTTGCATTCCTTCATTACATAATTGCATTTTTACATTAAAACAAATTTTATCCCTCGAGATTGGACTAAAATGCATTGTAACTAAGTGATTATAATCACAGCCATATAAAACGGGAGTTGCATACCCGGGTTTGGCACTTTTCAAAGAGCGACGCCTGAATCGCAAATTTACAGCGGTCCAAATCTTGAGAGCTTTGTGCCTCTGCCCTCTGGTGCCTAGAATCGCACCAATTTACCGAGATTGACGGTACTCGTGTACACTTTCACGATGTCAATCAGTCATGAATATCAAACTTATTATTATTGTTCAATCATATCCCACCTCTATCAGGCAAGAAGTAGCATTTCACGTTCAAGTTATCTGCATTGACTTGAGTCTATGACAAAAAATTCGGTGTCTAGTCTACACACATGATTCAAACTATATTCTCCTGTAGTTCATCGTAATTCAAGAATGGGGGAGGTGTGTGTGAATTCAGACAGACCTTCATGAAGATGGCGTCACCGTCATTGGGAACGGACTCAAACATATTCCCAGCCACATGCTCCACTCCTGCCAGGGCTCAATCAATCCACTTCAATTCCAGCAATCTACAATACTAACAACGCAAACAGAAGGTCCACAACTTGCAGGATTGAGGGAGTTTTGAGAGTTTAGCATAAAGGAAATGAAAACGGACTTCACCATCTCAGCTGAATCATTAATTTCCACCTCCTACTTACTTAAGTGATACACTATACTCTGTAACTTCATTAGCATGATGGTAAACTCTTCAAACTCCCTTGTTGAGATAGACAGTGCACACAATAATCAAACATTGGTGTGCAGCACTCCAAAACTTCAATCAAAATCAAGAATTCCAAGAGCTCTGAAGAAATCAATGCTGATCCAGATCCAAATCCAACCGTCCATGTATTCATGCATCCCCGAGTTCGGAATCCTACTCGGAATTGGCTTGCACGCGCTGATCACATGCGGCTGATCGAAGTTGACTGCTCGCATATGCGCATACCTCTCCGTGACCTGCTTCATCACCGACCCCACCCCTCCTCCCACATCCACCAGCACCTTCACCCCTTCCAACCCCTCGTACTCATCCAGCACCGCCTTCAAATACATTTTCGAGTTTTCAGCCATCGCCTTATTAAACACCTCATCAAACTCCGCATTCTGCTTCCCATACTCCCACGCACTCAGCCCTCCATGAGCCTTCGCGAACGGAGTTACCTCCTCGTCCACCACCGCCTCATGCAAGTGCTGCCAAGTGCTCCCGAAGAAGGCTGGTTGGTGCATGTATAAGAGGTGCACGAAGGAGCCGTGCTCCGGGTCGTCGACTAAGAAGCGAGCAATGGGTTCCAAGGCGTAGCGACGCTCGATGACGACGCGGGGGGACACATGGGGACGCTGGTCGTCTGAGGAGTTCGTGGTGGTGACGGTTTCGCGAAGGATGCGCTTGCCGCTCACCATGCGGAGGAGACGGGAGAGGTAGGAGATGCTGATGGGTTTTCCTGGGAGTGCGAGAGCCGCGATCTCGGCGGCGGTGAGCGAAGCGTTCTGGCCGGCGCGTGAGAGAGCTTCGAAGACGTGGAGACGGGCGAGGGCGGCGACGATGCCGGGGACGCAAGCGCTGGTGACGAGTTGGTATGCTGCGAGGCGGACGCTGTCGAGGCTGGTGGGAGGGTGCGAGGACGCGACGTCCATACTAGTGGCCTTGGTGTCCATGGTGTCCACGGGTTTCAAGCTCCCAAAGATTGGCAAGGAAAGCCACTGCAAGAGAGTCACAGCCCGGGTCACAGCTCGATGAAATCACAGCCGACGAATTTACAGCCCCTCTCACAGCTCGATTCATAGTCCAAATTTTATTCACCGCAGAGGTGAAGTGCAACAGAATCGTACGTATCAACTACCACTGGTTTCTACAATCAGAGGCACTGCAGCAGATCCACAGCCCCACTCACAGCCCGAATATTCACAGAGATCAAGTGCAGCAGAATCGTGTTAAGCAGCTACCACTTACTTACCAGCTGTTCAATATAATCGAGGTACAAGTAATCCTCGCCTTCAACAGGATTTGCCTCTCACTGCGACAGGCCCAACAACCGAACACCTGCCGCAGTGAGCTATCTGAATCTATCCGAAACAAATATCGCAACACCGGTGATGGAACAGGCTAACCAATGTATATATTACAAAACATATCTACGAAAATTGATTTGACAATGATTACAGAAATTCTAAGGTCTATCAATCGCAGCCCTAAGCCACGTTACTTCTAACTAATCAGCAGCTTCGTGGCACCTGCCCACTCTTAATACAGTGAAAAGAAAGGTTAGATTCACGTACAGAACTGAGTGAGTTCAAAGAAATATCATGAGATGTTCATCGAAATATGCAAAGGAAGATCATGAGCCGAAGCAGGGCACGAAGCTGGAATGCACTCAGTGGCAGAGTGAGGCTCCGAAAACCCGGCTCTGAATGCGCCAGCCGTGACAGACTTGCAGGGATGGGCGGAAACTGATGTTCAAATTTCCATTTCGGATACACAAATATGAAGAAGGAATCGGGATGTGCAGGATTGCAGTGATCAGCATTGAGCGTGCTGATGAAAGCATGGCCAAAGGATTCCGCCAGGGACAGCGGAACCCGTCGTCGGATTCCTTGCCGTGACGCTTGGTGAAGAAAATTATCAGAGTGATTAAGATCCATTATGATCTATCATTATCATCTGGTGGGCCGATGCTATGGCTCTGTAGTCAAGCTCTCGATCAAACTTGGGCTGGAAAAGGGACCAGAAAAAAGAAAAGAAAATCACAAAAGGTACATCATTACCAAAAAGGTACATGTGAAAAAAGTGTCAAAAAAGTGTTGAAAACAACACCCTTTTTCAGTGGTAGCGTAGAGAGATGGCATACACACATGTATATATGTCGTATTTAACAAGTGTCGAGTATGTGTGACATTTTCATCACAGGGTGAATGCATGAAACACTTGTCCTATTTTTGCATCACATGTCCAAATGTAAACGAGAATGCAGAAGTTGCAGAAGTTGTTTTTTGCTATAAGTATTGCGGAAATGATCCATTGAACATGAAATTCAGAATGAAGTTTCATGTAGCAATTATTTCAAACTTTTTGGTGAAACTTTTTGAAACTTTTTCATAAGATAGAAAAACTGATTAGCTTTATGGGAATATAGTTTTTATTTCAATTGGTACCCGGGAGCAAAAGTTATGCTTGAAAAAGCTTAGAACTGAACTCGGCAAGCAGCACAAAAAAAATTGCAAAAATTTAAAAAAAAAATTTAATTTTTTTTCTAAAATATTATAGTTTTGTCTACATATGAAGCTTTGATTCATTCCATTTGGACTAGTTAGGAGAAAGTTAAGGACAATCTTCTCTTTTGGGCAATCTAAGCATCTTTTTGAAAAAATAACTTATAAGATTCATTTCTAAATGCAATTTTTATGATTTTTCACAATTCTTTTTTTGACAAGGTTAAGTTTGCTTGCTAAAACAATCTTACCATTGGAATTATTGTGTTTCAATTCTATTTTAGAGCTATTAATAGTTTAAATTTTTGTTTCAATCTTGAACCTTCTTTCTACTTAATAATTTTTTAAAGAATGAAAATCAATTTTTTATTTTTGAAATTTTTTTCCTAGACTTTCAACTCAATTCTTCAACACAAAAAATTTTAAATTCAAAGTCTGTAGTGCAAAAAAATTCTACAAATGGTAGTCAAAATCATCTAAAATTGCAAGCCAATGTTGAGAAAACTTTTTTTTTCCAACGTTGAATGCTAATATATCCCAATCAGTATGGTCAAACTTCATGAAGTTTTTACACATGATTTGAGACAAGTAAAGTACAAGATCCTACAGTTGGATTCTAAAAAATATTTTTTAATATTTTCTTGGATGAACACAGCAAAACTAGCAGTTTTGTGTGGTTTTTGGCAGAAAAATGGCCTTAGGACTTTAGAGTTTAATTAAATAAAAATTGGCCCAATTTCATCCATTACATTTTCATCTGTCACATTCATGAAATTTCCACACAATTTTTCATCAATATGTTCTTGCTAAACCCTAACACTAGTGGAATACATGAATAGTTAAATCAAATGTAGGTCTTAACCCTAAAGGACCATTGTTCCATCAAGGGACAAATGGGATTTTGGGCAAGTGCCTACTGGCTGAATTTTTGTCTTGATTTTTTAAAACTTTTTTTAAAGATAGAAATATTAATTAGCTTTGTGGGAATATAATTTTTTTTTCAATTGGTGCCCGGGAACAAAATTTATGCCAAATAAGCTCAAAACAGGGAAGAGGTGGCAGCAAAAAAAAAATTCAAAAATTTTAATTTTAATTTTTTTTTTCTCATACATTATATTTTTTCTACATGGAAAAGTTTGATTCATTCAATTTGGATTTGTTATGAGAAAGTTATAGACAATCTTGTTTTTTGGACAATTAGAGCAACTTCTTGAATAAATAACTTATAGGATCCATTTCTAAATGCAAGTTTTACAATTTATCAAAAATAAAAATTCCACATGGTTTAGTTTTCTTGCTAGAACAATCTCATTGGGATTAGTGCATTTTAATTCTATCTTAGAGATATTAATAGTTTAGATTTTCTTTCTATCTCATACCTACTTCTACTTAACAATTTTTTAAAGAATAAAAATTGAATTTTTTTTGAATTTTTTTCCTAGACTCTCAATTCAATTCTCCACCATAAAGTTTTGAAGCTCAAAACTTTGAATTGCAAAGTTAAGAAGGTTCAAAGTCAAATAATCTAATGATCTAATCCCGCAAATGAATGTACTGAAAAACTTTTTCTTTCTTTCACTTTAAACGCAAATATCTTGCAGTTTGTGCAATCAAAATTTTTGGAATTTTTTCCATACATTCTCATACTAGTTAGGTGTAAGATCCTATAGTTAGATGTGCAAAAAAGACGATTAAATTTTTTTTTTGCTCTTTGCTATAGAAATGGCAATTTTGAGTGTTTTTTGTGCAAAAAAAAGGTCTTGATCCTTCAGGAGTTGACACTTGGTCTAAGTTGTCAGACATGTTTTCCACTAATGTTCGAACATCTGCATACCTCAATGAAACTTTGTAACTTATTGAAAGACTTTTTGGTGTTGTCTGTACATTCCATTAGACTCCAGTGGTCGTTACATGCAAAAGCAAATATAGATGTATAAATATGATATCTCATGTCTTTTGAATATCCTTTGTAAACCATTCCTAAATTTAAATTTGACTTGTAAAAATCTTAGTCCTAAAAAACAATAATTTGGAGAAGGATTTCTCCAAATGAATGTATAGTGCTAATCTTTCACTCTCCATTCAAATACACCAGTTATTTCTCAAAACATGACAAAATGAGAATTTGGAAATAAGAGTTACTATCAAAGTTTTTTTAAGTTTTTTTATTGTAGGCTTTTACATTCATGTCCTGAAAATGTGTACATTTAAACATTCAATGACATTTATTTATACCTTTTGTATATTGATTGCATTGGATAATTGCAAGAAACACTTGTTCTATTTTTTGTCCTTAGCATCTAAGGCATGTGCTTTTTAGGCTATGTTTTTTTGTAGTGTACTGCCAAAAGACCCAAGATTCATAGCTAGAGTATATAGGACTATACTACATCTTGTATGAGTTTTTTTTTAATTTTCAAATATAATTTAACTCTTAAAGTCCCATTGTCTCCTCAAGAGACCAAATGGATTTTGGACAGGCTCCAACAGTCTCAATATTTGTTGTGATTTTTTGAATTTTTTGAAAAGATAGAAAAACATATTAGCTTTCCAAAAATATAATTTTTATTTCAATTGAAGCCCGGGAGCAAATGTTATGGCACAAAGAGCCCTTTTTTTTAGTTTGGCGGGCAGATACAAACCCTCAAAAAAACTTAAAATTTAAAATTTAAAAATTTGTTTCATATACATTGTATTTTTATCTACATGGGAAGCTTTAATTCATTCCATTTGGATTTGTTATGAGAAAGTTATGGACAATTTTATTTTTCAGGCAATTAGAGCATCTTTTGAAAAAATAAATTGTAGGATTCATTCTAAACTCAATTTTCACAATTTTTCAAAAAATAAAAATTCTCTTGCTAGAACAATGTCACTGTCGATTAGTGTATTTCAATTCCATCTTAGAGCTATTAACAAATTAGATTTTCCTTCAATCTTGAACCTACTTCTACTTAACAACTTTTTAATGAGCGAAAAGTAAGTGTGCTTTTAAAATTTTTTTTTTTCTAGACTCTCAATTCAATTCTTCATCATATAAAATTATAGATTCAAATCAATGAAACAAAAAAATTTAGTTATGAAGGTTCAAAGCCAAAAAAAGTAGTTGAGCAAGGTGCTAAAAAACTCGTTTTTTTCACTTTAAATAGAAATATTTTGCAATCTACACTGTTAAAGTTTCTAAAAAAATTGCCACACATTTTGGCACTAGTCTAGTATAAGATTCTATGGTTAGATATGCAAAAAAAAATTGGTTTTTAATTTTTTTGCTTTTTGCTATAGAAATGGCAGTTTTGAATGGTTTTTGATGGAAAAGAGGCCTCGGGACTTTAGGAATTAATGTTCATAATAGTCTACAATTGAATAAGGATTATTATTTTATGTCTTCTATGTTTTTGCAAAAAGAGCTCCCTTCGAATTTTCAAGTTGATTGGCTTTATAACAAAAGACAAGTCCATCACAAACTCTTCGTGTGATTATAAAATCAACCACCAATTCTTGCAATTACCTTGCTTCATTTGAAGGGTGAAATTGGGCTTGTTGGGTAGGATTTATTCAATATAAATTATCAATGGCATTCATTTCTTAAAAGTGAAAAAAAACACAACATATAATAAAACATCAATTGATTTCTTGTCAAGATTTAACCTCAATACCTCTTTTTAACTCTGATGATTGATTTGAATCATTTGATTGAAGATTTGAGTTTGTAGAGGTAAAATTTGATGAAATTTTTTCCTTCCATAGAATCATAGACCAATGAAGGTAAAATACATCATCAAATTTTCTACATGACATATTTTTAGGACATGAAAATGAAAATACAAGGTTAAAATATAAGGAAAGAATTTGAATTGGTAAATTTCTTTTAAATAGATTCTATATACATAATCAATCTGATTTATATATTTCTGTAGTTCAAATCTCTTTGTCCCAATCCTAAAAATAGGTTCAATGCAAATTTTAAGACATTCAAATTCGTGTCTCTTTATTTCCAAGTAGAGTTGAAATGTTGTAGAAATTTTGTATATAATGTTACATTCCTTTGGTCTACTCCAATTTTGAAGCTCTTTGCAACCTGTCTCCTATTGTGGAAAGAAGTCTCCAAGAGATAACTTCCTTTTGATTCAAATTTGCGAGAATGACTCATCAATGAAAATGAACATATCATTGAAGAACATATTTGTAGAACTTTGTAAACTTAATAGTGATTCGAATTTCAAGCATAGGCATCACTTCTCACCAACAATAACTCAATAAGTGTAAGGATTTTTGGAATATGTGACCAATCTCATTGCTTTTAGTTGCTACCCCACTACTTTTGATGTTTTGTCACAAATTAAAGTAAGAAGCGTCACCAATTCTTGTATTGATTTTGCAGACGACCTTCCAGTAGTTTGATTCCTGCATCCAATAGAGTCACCTTTTCATTTGACGAAGTCGGCAACACTGATGGCCTTCAACTCCATTCCAGGCATCGCCTGCTCACTTTGATTTCAAATACTTTGATCAGCCTATCGATCTTTTCTGTCGTCAATATCTGTTTTTTCACCAACGCCAGCTCAATTACATAAAAAAACTCAGATTGATCGAGAGGCTGCTCAAAATTCACTCGATCTCACAGTAATTGATGCATGCATGCACATAATTTCTGTAGATTTATACCTATCAAGTCGTCACCGTACCGGCACTTGCTTCTTCTCTGCGTGAAATTGTCTCTATAGTAGCCTGTTTGTGCTTCGTCAATTGCAATCTCCGCGTACAATTTGCTCTTATTGCGTCGTCGAGTTGCGCTTTGTCAATTGCCATTCCCGAATTTTCACCTTTTTACCAAATTCAGAGTCTAGAATGGTGTTGAAAATGTGTGCTTGCGATCTGTGCTCAGGTTACCTTTTCGTTGCTTGCGTCGTGGTCCTACCTGTGGAAATGCAGACTCAATTCGGTATGTAAACTTCGAAAAACTTCGATGTTAACCGCCATTTCAACGAAATTTCCCATGGTCTTGGTTACTCCAATGCGGTGTGCTTGCTTTTGAGTGTGTATGTTTGTTGCGAAATTGCTTGTGGAATGTATGTGTGAATGAGGAGCATCTGGTGCGAGTTTCGTACACGGAAGATGCATGTAACATCTTTGGTTTAGTCTAAACGGTTTTGTGTTGATTGCTTGTTGCATGGACATATATACCAGCTGCTTGGACTCCGACGTTGAGGACGATGACGGCCGATAATCTCACGGCAGACTTGATGCAGACCGAGGATGCAGAATTGGAAGTTGTCGATTGGAGCGAACCGCCATGGGTAAGAATATTATGGACTAGGTAATTGGAAAGCAGGCCAAGTTATCAAAAATAATAACTGGTTAGGACCTACCAAGCCGTGGACGGTGAGGTTGGTACTAAAGAGCGATTATTTTTATGACTTGGCCTACTTTGCAATTACCGGACATAATGTCAATGTAGGAGAGTTGAGCCATTTGACTTCTTTGGTTGCCTAACCAATCAAAACATGCCACAAAGGCAAAAGTCTCCTACATTTAGATTATGTTAGGTGAATCTGCACTCACTAAGTTAATACCGGTTGGTAGTAGCAGAGATTTCTCTAAGATTTCTCACTCCCAAACCAATGAAATTTCTACTTCATATTGACCCTGTTGAAAATTTGCACAAGGTCCACAGTGAGCGTTATCAGTCTTAATCTGCCTCTCCTTAACCAATCGAAACAAGCCACAACGGCGAAACTCTCCTGCATTGACATTATGGTGTGTTTTTTCTGATTGTGCTTGTTATTGAGTATGCTTGTGGTGACCTGTTACTTGCTTTGGAGTTTCCCTCTGAATTCTCTTCTCCTTGCATTTGCAGATGTATGCATTACAGAAGGGGACGCAAGATCCTTGCTCCGTGCTGCAACGAGGTCTTGATTGCCGACATTGCCACAATGACTCCAAGGGTTTTGTGCTTTTGTAACGATTTTGGTAATGTTATACCGACTGGTTAAATTGTACTCTTGAAAGACGAAGGATTCACGGGTTTATGAGGACCGTTTTGAGTTTTCATGCTACGGAAAGTGTACCACCAGGCTTAGTCAACAACATTGGATGTATTTGTCCAAAAAACTACATTTTAGGACTGATGAAAATCTCCATTTAAACACCTCTAAAACTGCTAGAAAAACATGCTACGGAAAAATGGCTTTTTCATCCTTATCCTGTTTCTCCTTTTGGTCTTGCAGAACGAGATGAGAAGAACGAAAAGAAACGTCATGTGCAAGATTGACCGTCACGAAGTGGAAAAGGTGAGAGTTCAACTTCATCTCGCGTTAGTTGGAAATTCATTCTTGAAATGTTCACCGCTGCTACATTCTCTCATTAGAACATACACCAGTAAGTTTGGTGTCTCGTAAGCAGCAGTCCTCGGTCCCCAGATTTGCAGGTGTTTACGTTATGATAAGCGAAGTTTTTTCATCTGAAAGCTCTGTAGGCACTGTGACTGCGAATGCGTGCTGAAGCTTGAAGCTTGTATGAATATTATTTATGGTTTTGTAGGTCATCTGTTTCTTGTGCGAGCATGAGCAGAATGTGCAACAAGTCTGAGAATTGCGGTGTCTGCATCCATGGGCGAGTTCTTCTGTTCCAAGTGCAAGTTTTTCGACGATGACGTATGTTTTTGGTCTTCGTTAACCCCTAAAGGCCAAAGACACCTCATGTCTTTTTCTTAAGCAACTATGCATGGGTCACATGAGGGCTTTCATTTGTCCAAATTTGTACTTTTTTCACCAATGCATGAACTTTTCTTCACTGATTCATTTTGTATAAAATTTAATCCTATGTGAATTCTAGTTTCCACAATATCCTGTCCTTCCAATTGGTCATTTTGAAACCTCGGTCAGATTGTAGGGGTTAACATCTCAATTTCCTGTGCAGACCTCCAAGCAGCAATATCACTGCGACAAATGCGGGGTCTGCAGAACAGGAGGCCGTGAGACCGTGACAACGTTTCCATTGTGATCGTTGTGGCTGCTTCAGAAGCTGCTTGACTTGTTTGACGTCTGACTGTAGTCACCTTCGACCATGCAGTACTTATTTTGACTCCTTGAAGGACATCACCGTCCTACCATGTGGCCATACGTTGCACCTGCAATGCCTTCAAGATATGCACAAGCATTTTCCAGTAAGTGGATGCTTTATTTTCCCTCAAAAGAGATAGTTAGTTTTCTTTTTATAGCACTAAAAAGTGTGCATTACTTGTAGTTTTCTTGGACATCAAGATTGTTCTACGCAAAGATGACCATCAAAGCTGGGAAAGGGTGTTTGATAGCCATGTTAGAAGCACTGTCGGATTAATCTTGAAGGTTGCATCGGTGGAATGGGATAATAAGGCAGCAACAAAGAAGGGACTTCACTTTGTGGACTTGTAGTCAGTTTGGTGTTCTAAGCTTTCAATTTCTTTTTGGCCATGCCTCCTGAACCTTGCAATATTTGTTCTTCCAGATACAACTGCCCACTTTGCAGCAAGTCTTGCGATATGTCTGAAGTGCGGACGGAGATTGACCGAGAGGTTGCCGCAACTCATATGCCTGCAGACCAGAATAGAATGGTAAGTCCTTTCAAATTGGTTTATCCTGCAACTTTCAACTTCAAATAGAAAGCCCACAGTAATAGTCAATTATTATTAACTTTGACATCCTAGTTTTAAAGTTCATTGCAGGATTTGGTTTCTTCTTTCTAAAGTTACAATGTGTTACCATTATTGACTATTGAGGCTTCCTTATTGATTAGTTTCATTGATATGGAAGTGGCAGTTATTGATCATTGGGTACTTCCGGGTTTGAGTGAGTATTTGGTCAATATAAACTGAAAATCATCATACTGTTTTGGGCTTGCAAATTCGGTGGTTTTCTGAGACGTTGACCCCCATATGTTCAGCTCTTCACTGGGCGGATAATGAATGATTTCAAAAGTACACGTCCTCCAATGAATATTCAGTTAATATTCATTAAGAAAGCCTCAAGAGAAACCTTGTAATACATATCAATGGAAAGAAGAGAGACTGCTCTACAAGAATCAATGATATACACATTTTGGAGGAGTCAAAATCATTAGTCAAAATCATGATTATTAGAATGTATTTCTCTTTCCAGCGCGGAGAGGTTAATTCCTTTGATTCTCTGTACAGGTCTGGATCTTATGTAACGATTGCTCCGCAACAAGTGAAGTCCAATACCATTTTGTAAGACACAAGTGCGGCAGCTGCCTATCATACAACACACGTCTTACCGAAACTCCAGCAACACTTTCTTAAACCATTAAGAACTGGATCCAGCTCCCATGTTCTCTACGAGGATTCAATTTTGAAGCCCTTGTAGTGCACCGTGGCCTGCCTGCAACCCTTCTCCTGGCCCCTCCTGCAAACCCAATCGGAGAAGTGGTGGGACACATACAGTTTTGTTGCTTGCCAATCAGGCACCCCTGATTTCAGCCCATTCCCTCGACTAGGGGTTTTGGCATTAGACTCGATGATATTCTACGGAGCGGATGTTTTGAAGTGAGGTTTTCTTTTGGTTACGGCATTTTTGGGAATTTAAGTTAGACTGCACGATTCTATGAGTTCAGGTACTATACATATATGTCAAAATCTTTGACTCTGGAATTGCCCCCTTCAATAAAATTGATGTTAGTCATATTCTATCGTATTGGAGGGAGCGCCACACAACGTTCCTCACATACATGCACTCAATAACCGCTGCCTACATTCTCCACTTTGAATCTAGGGCCATAAATCCATCAGATTACATTGAATGTCGCAATTTTCAGCACTTGGGCCGTTGGATGTCACATTTTGGCACACTGAAAATGGGCCAAAATGAGAAATACAAGCCTGTTTACATTCCCTTCTCAGTGTACCCGCAATGGAATCAACTCATCCTCAGTAGACTTACTCAGGGGTCAGGCAGTATGTACACAGCCACCTCAAAGTAATCCCTCCATGAAAAATGTACAAATTCAACACATTGTCCGACAATTAAATAGTTGATATCATCACATCATATCATAGTCATAGTTGATTGGTGACTAGTTGACTTCAAGCATTGGCGCTCTTCAATGTGGATGCTTTGGAAACTTAATCTTATCAACGTCAATTTCGATAAGTTGGCGATATTCCATTAGTTTGACACGGTTCACAACGCCGCGGCCTGAACCCAAAGTGTATTCCTGTCCTAGTTTATGGGCTGAAGTTAGACCTTTGAGAAGATACATGTCACAATTTCTGGCAGTGTGAATGTCGCCAATTTAAAGAAACTGACGTTTATCCTAATTTGCAAAGCTTTATGCAGTTGCACGTTACAATTTTTGCGCTCTAAAGTACCTCGAGAGACATCTCTTAAGTAGTGCAAACAGAGTAGGAGAAGAGTATGAGATTCAAAACTTTGCACGGAGCCTGCAGATGGTGAGAAACTCCGCACAAATCTCAGTGAGTACTTGACGGACATCTCTCACGTTCCACATCAACGATTCATCCGGGTGCTTAAACCAATCATTTCTAAGCAAGCTTTCATTGATTAATTACTTCTGAAACTCGGTGACAGCAACCATGTCCACTTTGCAGACAACCTTGAGTTCTCTAAACCCTGCAGCCAAGCCCAGCTTGCGGTACTCGCTTTCGGTGCGTTCCCGGGCCCCGGACTCAACGAGGGCCATCATGTGAACGTCAGATTGCAGGGCCAGCTCATCCACTCCATCAAAGTTGATGATTTCGGGCAGCAAGTTGTCCAGCGCTATCACTTTGCCGTTGGGGGGCAACGCCTTGTGACACTTCGTCAAGATCTTCACACAACTCTCGTCATCCCAATCGTGCAAGATGTGCTGCAGAGAGGAGATCGGGACCACATACAAACTCAGTCAAGTCTTTTAAATTGACGATATTCCATGCACCATTTCCCACTTACATTAGCTGGTTGTGCTTATTTTGCTTAAATTTACATATTCAGACTAATATGCACATTACATTTCATCCACAAGCCATTGCTAAGTCAGGATTTTTCCCCGCAAGCCCCCTCCCTGCTTCCAAATTCGTTCATTTCTTTCAATTCCCTTCTCGAAGGTACAGTGCGCCAATTTATTGAAACTGAGATATTTTCAGTGCGCAAGTTCAATTAAATTGAACGTCAATTTCGCTCGATTGGCGGGACTGCCACACATCTCTTCACGAAGGTCTAATTTCACGCCACAAACTAGGACAGATCGATAGATTTTGGGTGTAGGCCACGCGTCCTGAACCACACCAAAGTAATGGAATTTCGCCAATTTCACGAAATTGACGCTATTGGGAAGTTCCCAATTGCCCAAAATGAGATTCGCGAGCAGTCTTTCCTTATACGACTACAACACGTGTAGATTTAAGTTTTGCGTGCAATTGCCCAGAACTTTGCAAATTTTAGCTGAACTTAGGCAATATAATGGACACTCCCTTTTCACGCTCACGAAGTCAGCGCCTGAATCGCTAATCTACAGCGCGCGGTTCTAATTTTGAGAGCTTTGTGCTGATGAATGTCCCATTTTGTGGTGCCTAGAATCACACCAAATTATCGAGATTGTTGATAATCGTGTACACTTTCACGATGTCAATCACCCAGTACGCAGCTCCCATATTATATGGCTGTGATTATAATCACTTATTACATTTTAGTCCAATCTCAAGGGATATAATTTGTTTTAATGTAAAAAATTCTTATAACCTTTTGAACAAGGAATCCAATAATGTAATTATGTAAATGAAATGAAGAAGACAATAACAACATTTAAAACTTAATTATATAATTTTTTAAAATACTTGTATCATGAGACAAGCTACCCAGTTTTGGGGGCATTTTAGTTAAAAAAAAATTTAATTGAAGAAAACTTCTTGTATGCAATTTTAAAAACTATGTATAGGTGTTTCAATTCTTCATATATATATTGTGAGTTTTTTTCAAACTTAATTTATTATTATTCATATCCCATCTCTTTCAGGCAAGAAGTAGCATTTTAAGTTCAAGTTATATGCATTGACTTAAGTCTCTGACAATAAATTCGGTGTCTAGTCTACACACATGATTCAAACTATATTCTAGTTCATCCTAATTCAAGAATGGGGGAGGTGTGAGTGAATTGAGACAGACCTTCATGAAGATGGCGTCACCGTCATTGGGAACGGACTCAAACATATTCCCAGCGACATGCTCCACCCCTGCCAGGGCTCAATCAATCCACTTCAATTCCAGCAATCTACAAAACTTTAATAAAGAATTCAAAGAGCTCTGCCTCGCACGCAATTGCAAATAGGAGTTTGAAGAGTTCAGCATGAAGGAAATGAAAACGGACTTTACCATCTAGGTTGAATCATTTCCGCGTCCTATGTGATCGATATACCCCGTTTCACTAGCATGATAATAAACTCTTCCCCGCAAATCGCTGGTAACCGAAATTCCACAACTTGCAGAATTAAGGGAGTCTTAAGAGTTTAGCATGAAGGAAATGAAATCGGTCTTCACCATCTCAGTTGAATCATTAATTTCCATTTCCTACTTACTTAAGAGACATACTGTATCCCGTTTCATTATCATGATGGTAAACTCTTCAAACTCCCTAGCCTTGTGTTGAGATCGACAGTGCACAAAAAAATCAAACATTGGTGCGCAGCACTTCAAAACTTCAATCAAAAGTAAGAATTCCAAGAGCTATGACGAAATCAATGCCAATCCAGATCCAAATCCAAATCCATACATCCATGCATCCCCGAGTTTCGGAATCCTACTTGGAATTGGCTTGCACGCACTGATCACATGCGGCTGATCGAAATTGACTGCTCGTATATGCTCATATCTCTCCGTGACCTGCTTCATCGCCGACCCCAGCCCCCCTCCCACATCCACCAGCACTTTCACCCCTTCTAGTCCTTTGTACTCATCCAGCACCGCCTTCAAATACATTTTCGAGGTTGAAGCCATCGCCTTATTAAACACCTCACCAAACTCCGCATTCTGCTTCCCATACTCCCACGCACTCAGCCCTCCATGAGCCCTTGCAAACGCAGTCACCTCATCGTCCACCACCGCCTCATGCAAGTGCAGCCAAGTGCTACCGGATTGCTGTTCCATGAACAAGAGGTGTACGAAGGAGCCGTGCTCCGGGTCGTCGACGAAGAAGCGAGCGATGGGTTCCATGGCGTAGCGGCGCTCGGTGACGACGCGGGGGGACGCGGGGGGATGCTGGCCATCTGAGGAGTTCGTGGTGGTGACTGTTTCGCGAAGGATGCGCTTGCTGCTCACCATGCGGAGGAGACGGGAGAGGTAGGAGATGTTGATGGGTTTTCCTGGGAGTGCGAGGGCCGCGATCTCGGCGGCGGTGAGCGAAGCGTTGGGGCCGGCGCGTGACAGAGCTTCGAAGACGTGGAGGCGGACGAGAGCGGCGACAACGCCGGGGACGGAAGCGCTGGTGACGAGTTGGTATGCTGCGAGGCGGACACTGTCGCAGCTGGTGGGAGGGACCGAGGGCGCGACTTCCATCCTACTGGCCTTGGTGTCCATGGCGTTCATGGGGTTCAAGCTCCAAAAGTTCGGCAAGCAAAGCCACTGCAAGAGAGTTACAGCCCGGGTCACAGCCCGATGAATTCACAGCCCCGACTCACAGCGCACACTGTACTTCAAGTCATGATTTTCAATCAGAATTCGGGGAATGCATACATGCTGTTCGTGCTCTCGGTTTCGATTGCTGGCTTGGAATTAAAAAGAACTATTGATGTCAGCTAGAGCTTCAATTCATAGTACTGAAGCAGGGAGTTCGGCACTTTAAATGATTAGAGAACGGAATGGAAATGAGTCTGTTTCAAGGCAGGCGAGGTTTCAAAACAAGAGTCGAGCTAGCAGTCCCTTTGCATAGTGAATTTGAAAGGACTAACTTAAACTTATTAGTCCCAACCTTGAAAAGAACCAAAAAAAAGCATTCAAAGCCTCCGTTGGAAATCTGTTCCAACCTGGGTTGGATATTATATCGCACCCTACACGTTGGGTATGGAGCCTGGTTGACAATTGGTGTCTCTATGTGAACCTTATTAGTCCCAAGCTTGAAAAGGACAAAAAAAGACATTGGTACCTCTACCTTCAAAATGATTAAGGAATTCTGCCTACAAGATGCTAAACCTGTTCCACAAAGTGAACCGACCTTTAGATTGACTAAGGAGTTCAAGATAACTTATTCTGCTTGTAAGATGCTAAACCTGTTCCACACTCAAAGTAGGCCGTGCAAGATGAATGTAAGGTACTTGTAAAAAAACCATATTTTGTGTTGTGTTAATTTTATGTTCTTCATCTCTATCAGCTTACTGCATTTGGGGCCTCTGATTGCAAATATGAATTCAAAATTGGCAAATTTTGCCATGGTGAAAAATAAATAAAAAATCCAGGGGTAAATTCACCTTGCATGGACCACTTATTGAGGACGGGTTTCAGTTAACCCCTAAAGGACCAAGGCTTTTTTTCTGCCAAAAAACACTCAAAACTGCCATTTCTATAGCAAAAAGTAAAAAAAATTGAAAATTGTTTTTTTTTTCACATAAAACCGTAGGATCTGACACCTAACTAGTATGAGAGTGTGTGGAAAAAATTTCAGAATTTTTGACCGCACAAATTGCAAGATATCTGCGTTTA
This sequence comes from Pseudisothecium myosuroides, assembly GCA_951799445.1. Lineage (NCBI taxonomy): Eukaryota > Viridiplantae > Streptophyta > Bryopsida > Hypnales > Lembophyllaceae > Pseudisothecium > Pseudisothecium myosuroides. The sequence continues at coordinate 18,738,808 of OX637290.1, read as the reverse complement.
AAGTGAAAAAAACAAGTTTTTCAGCACATTGCGGGACTGGATTTTTTGACTTTGAACATTTTTAACTTAAAATTTTTGCAATACAGCGTTTTGAGCTTAATTCTTTATAGTGGAGAATTGAGTTGAGAGTCTAGGGGAAAAAAAAATTAAAATTAAAACTTAATTATCATTCTTAAAAAAATTGTTAAGTAGAAGTAGGTACGAGATAGAAGGAAAATCTAAAATATTCATATATTTTAAATGGAATTAAATTTCACTAATCCCAATGGTGAGATTGTTCTAGCAAGTAACATAAACCACGCAAAAAAAAAAATTGAAAAATTTGAAAAATTGCATTCAGAAATGAATCCTACAAGTTATTTTTTTCAAGAAGATGCTCTAACTGCCCAAAAAACAAGAATGTTCATAACTTTCTCATAACATATCCAAATGAAATGAATCAAAGCTTTCCAGATAGGCAAAAATATAATCTATGAGAAAAAAAATATTAAAAGAAAAAATTCAAATTTTTGTCCATTTTTTTTTGCTGCCCGAGCTGCCCCGCGTCCCCTGTTTTGAGCTTATTTGGTCATAACTTTTGTTCCCGGGCACTGATTGTGAAAAAAATTATATTCCCACAAAGCTCATCAATTTTTCTATCTCCAAAAAAAGTTTGAAAAAATCACAACAAAATTTCAGCCCGTAGGTACCTGCCCAAAAACGCATTTGTCCCGCGAAGGGACAACGGTCCTTTAGGGGTTAAGGTAGGAGGCTGTAAAACGGAGCGGGCATTAAAATGGAACATGACTCAGAGGTACATTTTGCTTTCTTCAATGTACCACCTATGCACATTTGAGGAGGTGGTCCATTTTGATGACCACAAATGACCACTTTTTTCCAACTTCAAAAATTTGTAACTAATTCCACAAAGGTCCAAAAAATATGAAACGACTTGGGTTAGATTTCAATTCCACTTTTCTTTCAAGGAAAATTTACTGAAACATATTTCAAGATGTTTTACCTACCCAAAATTCAGTTTCAGCGCTTAGATGCTCCATTTCTGGACCTCCTACCTTAGCGTCCTGCATTCTGCCCGGCACTTCTGTCCGGCTGTTCTGCAGTAAGTTCGTACACTTGACGTGGAAGAATCCGATAAGATTTTGTGAAACAATATCGCTGGCTTGTGTAGTGCTATTGTTCGTCAGCAGTCAACATTGAGTGATGGCCGATTACTAGTTACAATAAATAAAAAGTACTCCGTACCAGGAACAAGGACCAAGGGTTGAAACTTTAGAGTAACGTCCATTTTTTTAATGTATTTTTTAAACAAATGAAACGGAATTTCATTGCAGAAGGGGCCAAAATACAGAGCCACCAGTCACAAGTGGCCTGATGAGCGGAACAAAGACAGACACGATACGAACATCAGACCCTAGTCTACATACATCATAGCATTGTTAAACCCCTAAACGTCTGGATTCATCTCCAAAATTGACGATTTGAGAAAAACCATTATAAACTACAATTTGGAAGAATATTTTGGAATTGGTATACAAATGAAAGCTGTAGATTTTGATTTCTAAATTCTATCCGTACGGTTAAATCTACTAATGCTATCACCAATCTTTTTCTATAAATTTTGAAAAGAAAATTTTAGAATTCCTTCTAAATTCAATTACAAGTAAAATATTATCATTTTTTGAGTAAAACTTGTTGGAATGGATTTGAAAGAAGGTTCTCTTCATATGGTGATTTTTTGAAATTTTTGTGACCTTTACATCTTTGACCTCATTTTTGCACATCTAGTTTTGAACTAAAGTCAATGCAAATTGACCACTTGACATACTTCCACATTTGTAATTTTAGAAATGTATATATTCTAGCAACACCAAATCTAACCGATGGATAGGACAACAACTTGATAAAGTATCACCAAAAATTAGGATGACTTTCATCCAAGCAGGAATGAGACAGAAACAAGGATCTGAATCTGTTCATCGTCTAGAAAATGGAAGTCGGAGCGCTCCAAGGTTAACAGGGCTGGTGAAGAGACTGAGCTGCAGTAAAGAGCATCGATGCTAGAAGGCGGAGAGTGAAATTGGCCAATGGAAACCAGATTAAAAATTCTTCAAGAAATTTTCTTGACATCTTTTTCTTCACCTTCGGAGGAGAAGAATGGGCATTCTCAATTCTTGGAGAATGGGAACTCTGCAAGCCACGGATAGCCAACAAGAAAGTGTCACGTCCCCATTTTCTGAGAATTGAAAATAGGGTGAAGAAGGTCAAAAGGTGTAACTACCCCTAATGTAGATAGAACCTATGTGGGAACCAAAACCCAATTTTCCTATAGACCCACTTCCCAATACCCTAAAATGTTGGACAAATATAGATAGGGATGTAGTTGGGAATTAATTGGGTCAACATAGGAATGCCCAGTGCCAACGTTAGGTGCATGCTAGACAAGATAATTCCCTTGTGATACCACACAATTTGGGCAAGTTTTGAGAAAATAATGAATTGTGTGGTGTTATTAAAGTTGCCTTAAATCTTTCAATGATAGTGACTATTGGGCCACACAATCTCTTTTGATTGCTTTCAATTTAGAGCTATTTTAACCTTGTTGGAAGGACAAAGCCCCGATGATCAAGGTAGTCACCAAAATGCTTTGATTATTGGATCAATAGGTGCATTCTTTATTTCTACAGTGAACAATGAAGTTATTTATTTGACACTTTTGGTCCTCAGTGTCATTCCAAAGGTTAAGTTCAAATTAAACTCCATTAATTTCAAGGGCTTAGGAAGCTAAGGTGTGTACGTCCATAATCATCAATGTCCACTGATGATTGTCTTCTCTAATACTATGCCTTTTCTCAAATTTTATTGTCCATTTTGTTCTATCATATTGATGTTGTTAATTACAGTACATGATTTCATAATAGCTTTGAGGAAGAAAAGAAATCCATTTGCCATGTATTTGGAATCTTGAAGAGAGTTTGAGAGTGTTGAACACGTCTTATTTTGCTAGTTTGGGGAGAGAGCTTCTAGAATCATCCAAGATCAAAAAGGAGAATGAAAAATATTGCCTCCGTCCAGATTTAAATGTTCGTAGTTTTGCTGAAGACCTTTTAAATCAATTACATTGATCATGTTATCAAAAACATAATTCAAGAAGGTTCCATTGAATTCAATATTACTAGAATCAATGAAAAACACTGCATATGATGTTTATTGCAACCTAAATAAAATTGGATCTACTCAAAACAACCTTACAAAAGCATGAGGTCCAAAGTGGAGACTGATTCCTATACAAAGGGAGTACAATGGAAATCAATTAGAGAATTGCATGTATTCTTCAAACACATTAGATTGTGTTCCTAGAGTCAAAAGAAAGATTTTTGTGACCAATGAAAACATCTATGTTACTTTAGGAACTTTGAATCCAAACCATATCAAATGCTTCTTGTTCTACCTTGACTAATATTTCCATCATCTAATTCAATAGTAACTTATCATCACCATAGACTACTCTAAAGTTGAAGTCACTTTCATGTATAGTACATGCTTTTATATTTGTCAAAACCATCAGCTATATAGGTTTATTGATTATATTGGAAGGTTTGAATTTTTTTGTTGAAATTCTAGATAGTCCACAGCCCTTACAGGTTTATTACAAACTACAATTTTGCTAGATTAAGGAAATTGTATAAACTTTTTTTACGGACGATTGCAAGAAACACTTGTACTATTTGTTTTATTTTGTAACAATACTCATGATTTTTTGTAGAGTACTTTAAAATTGGGAAAATAATTTTAATTTTTAAAAAAATATGGCTAATGTATATGAAGGTAATTACCAAAGGAAAAGCTTAGGAAAATTTTCTAAGTAGGAGAACTAGAAAAGTACCAAAACTCAAGAAAATAGATATTTTGATGTTTTAATTAGTTAAAAATAGGGAAAAAAATAATAAATAAAATAAAAATTGTACATTTGTAATAATTCTACGAAGATGGTCATTAACCAAAAGAAATCACCAAAAATATGTTTTATATGTTTCAAAATGCAAGCTCAACCAAGGTCACTTTTTGGACTTCTACACCACATAAATTAATTATTTTTATAATCCATTTATGCCACATTTAACTACTTTTGGACTATTTAGTGAATTCTGGACAAAACATCGTGGGATCTCACGATGATAACATCGTGGGATCCCACGATGTTTGGATAGATCTCTCGATATTTGGATAGATCTCTGGATGTTTTGGATAGATCTCTTGATGTTTTGTACTATCTCTCGATGATCAATTTTTTTTCTGTTGAAGACCGTTATTAATTCTGGACTTTCAAAAGTCCAAAAGTAGTTAAATGTGGCATATTTGGACAATAGTTATAAGTCTACTAGAAGACCATTCTCTCCAAATTTCAGCTCAAATTTGTTTTTATGGGTACCAAATAGTACTAAACCCCTCCAAATTGGCATTTGTGATATACAATTGGACGCCATTTTTGGATAATAAAACATTTTTGAAAATAGTAAAAAAATTAGGCAAGGTGTATAATAGTCACGATTACCTTACCTATAAATCTTGAGTCATTTAGAGCCAAAGTGCAAAAGTTATAGCCAAAAAACAAAAAAAGTACTTATTGTGTGACAAAAAAATAGGACATGTGTTTCTTGCAATCACCCTTATAAATTTTGAGTAACTGGCAATGGCATAGATGAGCGAAAAGTTGATTTGTCATAATTTCTTTGTGAAGTTTAGTATTGGACCATATGGTGTTCTTTGTATAATTGTAGTGACTAAGGACACTGCAGATTATTACATGAACACTATTTATATGGTCAATTTTGTTAAAAGTGGTGCAATTTTGGGAGCCAAAAATTGTCACATTTATCTATATAAGTTGTATAACCTAGGATTATAATTATAAATTTATATTACAATCAAATAGTCCTTCCAAAAAAAAATGCCCAATGAGTGAAATACTACCAATTGAACAAAATTGATTATGATTATCAAGGTATTTGCTAAGTCACAAAGTTAAAAGATTCACAACACAAGTCATAGGAGTTGAGCTTTCTATCAAAATAGCATCTCAATAGTAGAAACTTGTGGGTACAAGAGATTGAAACAAATCAAGCCACAATGTGTGAGCCTCAATGAATGGTTCATCACATATAAATTGATATATAATAAAAGTAGGCTTTTTAGTTAAATGAAATCATTTTGAATGAAACTTTATATAATAACATAAAAAGAATCTAACGTTGATTCATAGTACTAAATTACTGGATGGACTATTATATTTAATAGTTTACAAAGCGACCTAACCCTGTAGTGTTGTTGATGCCCAAAGTGGCATATGAATGGATGATTACTGAGGAAGTTTTACAATCAGACATTCCAATCCATTTCAAATTGATAGTTTATAGTCTTCACAAAATGGCACCTCCAAATAATGATCATTGAATGGTGAATTGGAGAAGTTATGTCAAAGAAGTTATGTCCAATCAAACTCCATATGTAACCATGAGCAATATGTTACATATAGATGAACATCATATGTAACCATGAGTAGTATCTTGTCCCCCTTTACATCTTCATCAACTCTAAAGAAATTGCAATAGATTTTGAATACTCTACAATCAACAAAAGGACCACTTGACTTCAATTTTGTTAAATTGGAGGAATTCCAATGCTTATTAGCAACTTTCATAACACCTATAGTGAAACACAAATCCATAATTGTCCTAGATTTTAGATATTTTGGTATGTACTGTATATGTCACAATCTTTGGCTTTGGAACCATGCCCCTTTCACTGACAAAATTGATGTTATTCAAATTCTATCATATTGGAGGGAGTGCTACACAACGTTCTTCATATGTATATTTTCAATAACCCTTGCAAACATCCTCCACTTTGAATCTAGGGCATCCCTAAAACCATAAAAGCACATTGAAAGTCCCAATATTCAACACTCTTGGACCATTGGACTGTCACATTTTGGTGCACTGAAAAATTGGTCAAATAAATAAATAAATAAATTAATTAAATTAAATCCTTTTTTAGTCTACTCGCAATGGAATCAACTCATCCTCAATAGACTTACTCAGGGTTTAAATCATTTTCTCAGTCTACCTGTAATGGAATCAACTCGTCCTCAGTAGACTTATTCAAGGGTCAGGCAATATATAAGGTAGGTGTACCCATAGTTGATCATAACCCATAGCCACGCCCATAGCCAACCTATAGGGGGTACTATTTCCAACCAAGGTTGAAAAGCTTGGAATGTGTTTTTTCAAGGTTGGGACTAATAAGGTTTTGACACATGTCCAAAGTACTGAAGAGGAAAGTTGGAAATAGTGAGCGGAAAAGCAGTTTTTTAGATGATCCGAATTAAATGACTCTAGACATTGGCTATTGGTCCGGACCACTTTTTGACTCCCAAAATTCACAATAATTTCAATTTTGCAAATATAATTACGAAAATTTGGGAATCCCCATATTTCTTATCTAGATACATGGGAAAAATTTCCTACACCTTAAACTACTCATCACTTGTTGTGAAATCCCTTAAGTTATCGGAAATAGGTACTTCTACCTTATACATCCACCTCAAAGTAATTCCTTCATGAAAAATGTACAAGTTCAACACATTGTTTGACCATTAATAGCAAATATGGAGTGATTGCATGAAACACTTGTACTATTTTTTGTCACATGTCGCGTGCTGATTAGTTTTTTGGTCATAATTTTTGGATTTTGATTCCAATTCATTCAAAATTTATAGACAAGGTACTTATGACTATTGTACACCTTATCTATCTTTTGGATTTTTTACTATTTAATAATTACCCCCGATATTATGTCACAAATGCCAGTTTGGAGGTTTTTAGTACTATTTAGTACTATTTAGTACCCATAAAAACGAATTTGGAACTGAAATTTGGTAGAGATGGTCTTCTAGTAGACTTGTAGCTATTGTCCAAAGGAATTCTAAAAATACTTAATTTTTTGTGATGTAGAAGTCCACAAAGTGAGCCCCCTTCTACTTGCATTTTGAAACATGTAAAAACTTATTTTGGCGTTTTTTTTTGGTGAATGACCATCTCCATAGAGTTGCCACAAATGACCAGTTTTTATTTTTTTAATTTAAATTTTTTCCTATTTTCTACTAATTAAAACATCAAAATATGTATTTTCTTGAGATTTGGCACTTTTTTAGTTCTCCTACTTAGAAATTTTTTTAATGAATTTCCTTTGGTGGTTACCTTCATCTTAAAGGTGCATGCATTGGCCATATTTTTTAATTTTAAAAAAAAATTGATTTTCTAATTTTAAACTACTCCAAAAAAAATCATGAGTACTGCTGCAAAACGCAACAAATAGTACAAGTGTTTTGTGCAATCACCCTATGGCAAATTTCATTAGAATGGCGTCATTCCGGAACTTTGGCGCTTTTACAATTCAAACTGGCCATTCTAAAATCTATACCTATCCTAGATGGTTTAGATCGGCCGTTTTGAAAGTGACATTTTTTATATGCCATTTTAATGAAATTTACCATAAATACTATCAATGAAACCTCACATTATATCACAGGTTGATTGATGACTAGTTGACTTGAAGCATTGGTGCTCCTCAACACGGATTCTCTAGAAACTAAATCTTATCAACATCAATTTCGTTAAATTGGCAACACTCCATTACTTTGGCATGGTTTAGGACACGTGACTTGAACCCAAGATCAACTTCTGTCCTAGTTTGTGGTCTGAAATTAGACCTTTGGGAAGATACGTGTCACAATTTTTGCCCGTCAATTTTTTGTTAAATTGACGTTAGTTTGTAAGCTATGTGCAGTTGCGGGTCACATAGCGCAACAGGCGCGCTGAAGTGCGTCCAGAGATATCTGTTACGTAGTGCAAACAGAGTGAGAAGAGTACGAGATTCAAAACTTTGCACGGAGCTTGCAGCCGGTGAGAAACTCCGCACGAATCTCAGTGAGTACTGGACGGACATCTCTCATGTTCCACATGAACGATTCATCTGGGTGCTCAAACCAATCATTCAGTGCAAGTCTTTATTGAATGATTACTTGTGAAACTCGGTGACAGCAATCATGTCCACTTTGCAGACGACCTTGACTTCTCTAAACCCTGCGGCCAAGCCCAGCTTGCGGTACTCGCTTTCAGTGCGTTCGCGGGCCCCGGACTCGATAAAGGCCATCATGCGGATGTCACTTTGCAGGGCCACCTCATCCACTCCATCAAAGTTGATGACTTCGGGCAACATGTTGTCCAGTGCTATCACTTTGCCGTCGGGGGGCAACGCCTCGTGACACTTCGTCAAGATCTTCACACAACTCTCGTCATCCCAGTTGTGCAAGATGTACTGCACAGAGGAGATCGACACCACATACAACGTCAGTCTATTCTTTTGAATTGGCTATATTTCATGCACCATTTTCAAATTTACATTAGCTGGTTGCTCTCGATCATTGCGCTCATATATATACGTATTCAGACTGATACATTGCATTTCATCCGCAAGCCATTGCTAAGTCTGGATTTTTCACCGCAAGTCCCCCTCCCGGCTTCCTAAGCAATCATTTCTTTCCTTTCTCGCTGGTGCACTGCGCCAATCCAATGAAACTGACGGTTTGTTCCACTTGAGGAATATTGAGCAAGTGCAGTGAAATTGAACGTCAATATTTTCGTTCAATTGGCGGTATTCAATGCCACATATATCTTCACAAAGGTCTAATTTCAGGCCACAAACTAGGACCTGAGGTCGATAGATTTAGGGTGTAGGCCACGCGCCTTGAACCACACCAAAGTAATAGAATTTTGCCAATTTCACGAAATTGACGCTATTGGGAAATTGCCCAAAATGAGATTCACGAGCAGTCTTTCCTTACACCACCAGAATAGGTCTAGATTTCAGTTTTGCACAATTGCACACAAAACCCTGAAATTCTAGCCAAACTTTGGTAGCATAATGGACACTCCCTTTTCTCGCTCACGAAGTCAGCCACCCTGCTGAAAGAACCCACACCTGGAGCTACAAGCAATTATAGTTGCTTCTAGAATTAATCTGTTTGCTGTAACAAAAAAGAACCAAGTATTACAGAGACTATCAACGTCAATCAGTTGAGTTATAATTGAAAAAACTCCACGACTTTGGCACTCAGTTTCAGGAAGCTACGCAAATCTACATCACGCGGTCCTAATTTTGAGAGCTTTGTGCAGATGAATATCCCATCTCTTTCAGGGAAGAAGCATCATTTTACGTTCAACTCTGACAATAAATTCGGTGTATGGCGAATTTAGTTGAAATGGTGATATTCCATTCGCCATTGTCAGACCGCATGGTCTAAACCATCTAGGATAAATATAGATTTCAGACAGCGTGGTCTACTGTAAAATGTAAAAGTGCCAAAGTTGCGGAATGACTGCCATTTTAACGAAATTCCCCATGTGTTTAGTCTACACGCATGATTCAAACTATATTATACTTCGTCCTAATTCAAGAATGGGGGAGGTGAGAGTCAATTCAGACAGACCTTCATGAAGATGGCGTCACCGTCACTGGGAACGGACTCGAACATATTCCCAGCCACATGCTCCACTCCTGCCAGGGCTCAATCAGTCCACTTCAATTCCAGCAATCTACAATGCTACGCAAACAGAAGTTTCACAACTAGCAGAATTAAGGGAGTTTTTAGAGTTTAGCATAAAGGAAATGAAATTTGACTTTACCATCTCAGTTGAATCATTAATTTTTCACCTCCAACTTACTTAAGTGATATACTTTACTCTGTTTCACTAGCATGATGGTAAACTCCTAAAACTCCCTTGTGTTGGGATCGACAGTGCACAAAAAAATCAAACATTGGTGTGCAGCACTCCAAAACTTCAATCAAAACTAAGAATTCCAAGAGCTATGACGAAATCAATGCCGAATCAGATCCAAATCCATCCATCCATGCATCCCCGAGTTTCGGAATCCTACTCGGAATTGGCTTGCACGCGCTGATCACATGCGGCTGATCGAAGTTGACTGCTCGCATATGCGCATTCCTCTCCGTGACCTGCTTCATCGCCGACCCCAGCCCCCCTCCCACATCCACCAGCACCTTCACCCCTTCCAACCCTTTGTACTCATCCAGCACCGCCTTGAAATAGATTTTCGAGTTTGCATCCATCGCCTTATTAAACACCTCACCAAACTCCTCATTCTGCTTCCCATACTCCCACATACTCAGCCCTCCATTCGCCCTTGTGAACGCAGTCACCTCGTCATCCACCACCGCCTCATGCAAGTGCCGCCAAGAGCTACTGGTTATGGCTTGCTGGTTCAAGAACAAGAGAGGCACGAAGGACCCGTGCTCAGGGTCGTCGACTAAGAAGCGAGCGATGGGTTCCAAGGCGTAGCGACGCTCGGTTACGACGCGGGGGGGCGCCTGGGCACGCTGGTCGTCTGAGGAGTTCGTGGTGGTGACGGTTTCGCGAAGGATGCGCTTGGCGCTCACCATGCGGAGGAGACGGGAGAGGCAGGAGATGCTGATGGGTTTTCCTGGGAGTGCGAGAGCCGCGATCTCGACGGCGGTGAGCGAAGCGTTGGGGCCGGCATGTGAGAGAGCTTCGAAGACGTGGAGGCGGACAAGGGCGGCGACGGCGGCCGGGACGCAAGTGCTGGTGACGAGTTGGAAAGCTGCGAGGCGGGCGCTGTCGAGGCTTGTGGGAGGGGCCGGGGGCGCTACGTCCACACTACTGGCCGTGTAATTGTCCATGCTGCCCATGAGGTTCAAGCTTCGAAAGTTCGGCAAGCAAAGCCACCCGCAGTTGCAAAAGACTGACAGCCCGGGTCACAACCCGATGAATTCACAGCCCCGACTCACAGCGCGCAAACTGTACTGTACTTCAAGTCATGAATTCCAATCAGAATTCGGAGAATGCATGCATATGCTGTTCTTGCTCTCGGTTTCGATTGCTGGCTTGGAAATAAGTGGAACTATGGCAATCAGCTAACCTAGAGCTTCGTAGTACTGAAGCAGGGCGTTCGGCACTTCGCGAACGGAATGGAAATGAGCCAGCCCTGTTTCAATGCATACGAGGTTTCGAAACAAGATTCGGGCTAGCTGTCACTTTGCAGAGTGAACTTGAAAGGACTAGATGGACTGAGGAGTAGTCTGTAGTAGCCTGTAACAGCGGCGACTTTGGCGCCACCTAAATCGCCGGGCGATCCCTGGTGGGCCAGAAGTCCTTCATCGGGGTACATCGCGCCATGGCGGTTGAGCGCCTGTCCCATGCTCATCGTCCTATCATCTTTCTTAAAAGCAATTGACCATTCTTCCTTTTGACCTTCGTCCTTTCCATTCTTCCTTCCTTTTGACATTCTTCCTTCCCATTATTCATGCCTTTTGATATTCTTCTTTCTCATTATTTGACTTCCTTCCTGTTGGCATTCTTCCTTCCTATTATTTGACTTTTTTCTTTTGGGCATTCCTTCCTTTTCAACAATTTTGTTCCAAAAAAAGAAAAGAATGCATAACCTAGGTTAAATTTTATTTTATTTATTCCAAAGTAGAAGGCACAATAAAAAAACACCGTTGTTCTAAAAAAATAAGAATCTAACAAAGTAGCTTGATACAAAAAAAAAGGAAAACATGGAAAAAAAGAATGTAGCTTGTTATAAAAATACGAAAAAAATCCATATCACTACTGTACATCTGTATTTCACAGGTGGTGTGGTAAAACATTGAAACAATTTTTTTTTTTTTTAATTCTTACTTCCAAATTCTCTATAATTTGATATAATGAAGATGATCATAATAAAGATTTTTACATGGTCATATATAAGTTGTATAATTTGTTCATAATAAAGAAGTAGTTTGAATTCTTCCGAAATGATTGAATTTCGTCTCTTGTATATGTGTAGATCCAACAACTCTCCATTATATGTTGAAGAAATCAATTTGAAATATACATAAAAAAATTTAAGATTTTTTTTTATTCATCCTTTAAGAAATTAGCAGGTAGAAAAAAAATAAAGTAATATTAAATGCTTAAGAAATTTTGTATTGGAATTAAAAAAATCCCATGGCAATCCCAATGGTTATAATGTTCTAATAAAAAATTGCGGTTGAATCTCAAGTGTGATTTCAACCCTTAAATACCATACTTTGACTATAGATACCCTCCACTGGTCCGTCTTGAGTTTGTAACACATGTAAGTTAACAATTGAGGTTTATACAATTTCACGAAATCGACTGGGAAACTAAAACCTCTCTTTGAGAATTGATTTACAATTCTTACATGGGTTCCCTTGAACCAATTTAGCCATGATCTGTCATATGTACAATAGGTTTAGGCAATTTGAGGAATATTCACTCAATATCTATAATTCATACAAATTTTGGGTTTTCACCCTATTTACATGCGGGATTTGGATTTACTTTGGGCAAAGCACTCTATTTAAGACTAAATAATATATTTGCATGTGACATACTCCCTCTATCCCACTAAAAACCTCCAAAACTCTTCTTGTTAAGAAATTAACTATATTTTCAATCAAAGTGCCAAAAATACATTCATTCAAGAATAAATAATCCATCCCTTAGATCTATGCAAAATCTCAAGCTTAGACACTATCATTTAGGCACCCAAAATTCATGTCAAAAGTGTGATATTTGAACATAATTTATAATTGCTGCCAGCTCTATCATTTTAGATGATTTAAAGGGTGGTGGCTGCAATGGGATTGTAATGACATGTTCTCCAACCTAAATATCCAAAAATAAAAAAACTATCCCACTTTATGATCAAATTTTAATAGCACCAAAGTAGTCACTAAATAGGCTGTCAACACTACTATTTGACAAAGAAATTAGTACAAGGTGTCTCATATCACCAAGGCCAAGCTTGCAAGGCCACGGGAATGCTTTTTGATTGTCTCACTTGCCCCCACGAGGTTGTTCAATGTAACAAACACTCACTAAACAATCAAAAACACAAAAATGAGCTTTTTAGTGGAACAAAAATTCTGCTTGATTTGGAGGTTTTTAGTGGGACAGAGGGAGTACCTATTTTGATTTTACACTCTTTTGAGATTTTTTGTATAGAAAATTGGACTTTAATTTGTAAAAAAAAAATCATAAGTCTTAAATGACAAATTGGGAGCTCACAAGGGACCGACAGCACAAAGTTGTATTGGACGTTGCTCAAGAGTAGCAAGATCCGTGTCAAATTCTTATAAAATGTTCCTTTATAACCAATCAAAGCTTGCCCTTTACCATTAGTGCTATGCATTCAAATGGACAATTTCTGGAAGAAAAACAAAAATAGGTATGTTTTTTTGTTTTTGGTCTTTCTTGGTTGCAAGGGAGACCATGAAAGAGGTGGTCGTATCATTCATGATAGTGGGATACACGTCTCACAATATCAACGTATCATTCGAGCAATGGAGTAACGCTCCGCAAGAAAGAAAATCCAACCTTGTTGTTGTTGATGTAGTCGCATATGAAAATGGAAGAAGTTCCATTCATTCCACACCTAATAAAAGAAGTGTCAGATTTCAAGGCTTACATAAAAACTTATATAGGGATGAAGAAGAAACAATTGGTGTGTCGCTCAAAGAGAACGCAATATAAATTCTTCGTGGATGACAATGAATGGTCAATCATGCAATACAAATTAGCATATACTGACATTCCATGGTTGCCTAAAAAATAACTGAAATTATAAAAGAAAGATGTTGAGCACAAACCTGTACTTCTCAAAGGTGATTCCTTACATATAAAATCCAAAAATATGACAAACGAAGCAGAGATTTTGCGTGGACCCAACGAATACATCTAATAGTGAACGGACATATCAAAAGAAGATGGGATGGCCGAGTACAAGCCCTGCATGTCACACTTGATAACGTATTGGACCAGCATGAGAAATGCCATGCATGATACAATCAAACAAGATACTCCATACTCACTAGAAGAAAACTGCATTTAACTTGTCAAAAACTGCATTGTATACAACAGAAAGTGTGGGGTGGATTTTGTTGAGTTCTCCCTTCATAACACAAAATTCTGCGTTTCACCATTTCAACACAAAATTTGACAAGTAAAACGCAGAATTTTGTATTAGAATGCAAAATTCTACGTTATGAAGGGAGAATTCAACAAAATCCACCCCACACTTTTTGTTGAGTACAACGCAGTTTTTGTCAAATACAATGCAGTTTTCTTCTAGTGTACTACAATGAATTGAAAGAAGGATTTGGGCCTCAAATTTGACAACCAAGGGATTTTATGATAAATTTTGTGTAAGATGAGCACATCTGAGAGGAGCCCAAGGCAAAAGACCCTTACATTGGCATTCTTAAGGACCACCTTAGGTATACAATGTGGCCATTGATCTCAGTAAAGGTTTCTACCTATTTGTGAGACTAGTGCTGGATTGTGATGAACCCGTATGGCTTGGTAGGACAGTTGGAAATCCACAATTTGATCTTGAAGTTGACCACTTTTGCGAAGTTCTAGTGCAACGGTACATACTATATGGAACATTGAAGGACGTGCGACAATTGTACACATGGTAGGACACAAGGACCAATTTCAAATGGAAGATTGACCGGACAGACCCTAAAGTCGACTATGTTTCAATGGAAAGCATTACGCACTATAAGAAACCCCCGTTTTAGGTGACGAGCCCTAGTTTTTTATGACGGATTTTAGGTGATGTCAATGTTGACAATCTAAAATTTTATGTCAACAAAAATGTCTAATGTAACATCAATGTTGACATAAAAACATTGGATTGTCAATATTGATGTTATGTTATATATTTTTATTGACATAAAAATTTTGGGTTGTCAATATTGACATCACCTAAAATCCGTCATAAAAAAATTAGGGCTTGTCACCTAAAACAAGGGTTTCTTATAGTGACGGCATTGTGGAAATTAAATAAGAACAATAGGAATAGCTTCATTGTGCCTCAACAACAAGTGAAATTTGCGCTAGATAATTTACTTCAAATTGCAAAGGAAGAACAACAAGACTTATTAATATGAATTCTCTTGGGATGGCTTTTATAAAAAAACATCAGCGATGCATGCAATGCGAAGTCATGTGCGTTGTAGAAGATGAATCTTCACATACAGCACCATAGATTGTGATTGCTTGCCTAATCCATGAACATTGCTTTGGATTGTAGGCTATAGGAGGCATGTACTACATACTAAGGAATAATTGCCCAAACCACTTTGTTCTACAAGAAATACAAGGCTACCTTTTTCACTTTCATTTCTTGTCCATTCCAAAAGGCCATATTTTAGATTCATTATTTGTTGATCACAACTCCACAAGCTCAAGAACAATGTAAATCCAGACACCCAAACTTTTACCCATCACCACACCCAATCCAAATGTGGTCCCTCTAATTTTGGAGGCACAGGGTACTCAATTCAATCAACAAAGATTCCATGAACATTCAACATTCTGGGCAAGTGCAACCTAGGGTGACCTCAAAAGGACTGTTTCAGTTTATATTTTTTTGGTTTTATTTTTGTTTTTGAATATTAAAAAAAAAAATGGTATGATTGCAATTAAAAGGACTATGTTCTATATTGAATAGATTGCAACCTTCAATAGGTGAATTAAACAAATTTTCAATATTTTAGGTGTTATGGACTATTTAGTCTTTACTTGAGGATTGTTATAGTCCATTAAATTTTATGAAATGATTCTTGAATTCATACAAGAACATAAAATATCATTTTGATGTTTGATTAATATGAAAAATATGTTGTTGTACATGGGATTGTTGTATGTATTAATAGAATTTATGTTTTATCCTTTGAAGAAAGGAGTTTTGTGTATCATTATTTTATCAAAAATAATATTGATTTTGTGAGGTGCATTAGACATACTTAAAATCAATTCTATACAAATCTATTTTATCAAAATAATTGTAATAAGTATTTCTAAGGACGGCCTAACTTTCAATAGAATTAATTTTCATTATAATCAAATCGACAATTTATTGAAATAAATCAAAATTTGATATCATCTTCAAAGTTTTGTATATAAATATACAAAAGAAATTTCAATTTAATTTCTTCATCCTTTACTTTAGCATACAATAAAGACATTATAGAAAAAAAATCAAAAAGTTTAGTGGTCATATGCACAAAAATGAAATGGACTTTATAATTGTGTTTTTGCCAACTTTGGTACACTCTAGCTTGCACTTTCCCTTCTACTAAATATTCACTCAAGACCTTAACTAACTGCATACATACCATTGTCTCCTACAATTCCTACACGGAAATTCATCCACTCATGTTTCGCGCAATAATTTGCCGTACACCACAATTGCACTCAACCAACTATATAAAACACCTCTTCTCTGCCTCAAAGGTCCTTCATGTCAAAATGGTACACTAAATACTACCATTTTAATGAAATTTCCCATATTATTATTAACTTTGATATTCAAGTTTTACAATTCATTGTGGGATTTGGTTTCTTCTTTCTTAACCCCTAAATGCCCAAGGCACCAAAATCTGGTGTTTGCAAATCTTTAAGAGATTGCTGAAGGCAAAGATTTTGACATTTTTCCAAATTTTTTTTTGGAGAAGTTGTGCAATGAAGTCTTCTTCAATGTCCAAATTAAAATTTGTGCATGTGACATTCTAAATAATTGTAACAAAGGCTTGAATGCAACCATACCCGCTGCGCACTGAAAAGTGCTACAGATTGGCTTATGAATTGTTGCCACGTAGGGAGAGTGGGCAGCAGGTTCAAAAACAAGGTGGGCAATCAAATAGTAGAACCCATTCTGACAAAAGCTCCAACCCTAAATATAGTCTGAAATTGGTCCAATGACATCTTCCCGTGGATATGCTTCACCTAAATATGAACTCCAAGCTGTAGGGTGACGGTTGCCCAGTTGAATTCTTTCCAAATCCAAGGCTACACTGGATAGCTCTTGCATTTCACATAAATCTATTTTTCACTGGATGCTTGATGAATTTTCCAGTGGAAGTAATTTGGAGTTTCAGAAAAAATTATAAGAAAAAACAGTAATCCATACAACTCTTTCATAGCAAAATGTCTAGATCTCATAGTGTAAAGATAGTGGAGAGTTGGGCAAGATATCAGCAAAGAGCTAATGAGGTTCAAATTCAAGCAATCCTAAGATGTTTGTCTAGCGACCACTTGAGAGAACTGCCTATACTTAGAAATTGCCGTCCATTTCCAAAGCAAGCAGCTCCATCTTTGTATAGGTACTTCTTTCACCGTCAAGTAGCAGCCATCCTTGGTTGGAATTGCAGGCGTGCAGAGGCCGATGTTGTAGAGTTCGGTGCTGTAGTGAACGAGAAGCTGCGGCAAGTTTTCTGGCTAGACCATGATGGTAGACCAGGGCTGCAGCATGACACGAAGACAGAAGGAGAACATTCCAAGTCAGACAAAGAAGAGAGAGAACTCAAGTGCAACCATGAAGACCATGAAAGGAAGCGCTTTAGGCTGCCTAGCGCTTCCCTAATGCACGAAATTGGAGGTTTAGGGTTGCAGAAAAGACGGCAGCTTCCAACACAGAAGAAAAAAGAAGTGAAAGCACCCAAAGGAGGCCCCGATCGAATTTTGATAGACCATAATATGAACCTCCCAATTGCTGCGACAACGTTGGAAGGTACAACCTCACCTTCTCTCCGCCAACTAAAGGACATACTCAGGCAAGTAGCAGCAACGAAGCAATTACAGCTAGCATCAAGTACACAAGCAACGAAGAGAGGAAGGAAACAAGATCAGTAGACGCAGCAGCTCAAACATCAAACAACAAACAATGTTGCAACTGCAGGAGCAACAACGACAAAGACCGGCATCAAGAGGAAAGCGGGGAGAAGAACCTGCGATTCCTAGCAAGTGACCAAGCAACAACAGGCGGCACCGAAACAGGGACTGCGAGCGGCGACGAAGGGCGCAACAGTGGCAGCACCGAACTTCAACGGGGGAACGAAGCTGCAGATGGCAAAAGTGGCAGCCAATCATAGAAGGGAGGAGGGAGCAGAGGCTGCACCGAACGAACAAGCAGGAGTGGGGCACAAATGGCGATGCGAGTTGCGCATCAACAAAAAAGAAGCGCGTCCTCCTTGCCTGGGCGAAATCTAAATCCTAAAGAATTCCATCATGCTGTCTCCACCAACGGCTCCCCCATCCCAGTTTGGGTAAGCCTTACTTGGCTGAACAAAAGATTTTAGGGTAGGAATTTTAAATGCCCAGGGAACTTAGGGGTCTGCACGTCCTCCAATTTAGACCCCATCAGTAAGAGTGTTCAATATACTGTCAAATTAGGAGGGCAAACCATGAAGAAAGTCCCATTGGATGCTTTGAAATTCATTCTAAGATATGAGGATGGTTTGGGTCAACATACTGTGCATACAACAGATGGTGATATTGGTCAGTGCTCCAAGGGGGATGAATTTCAGTACTTTTAGTGTGGAGGCAATTCCAGTGAGGAATTGAACAGTGAAGACGAGTTGCCCCCTGTCACTACTGTTGAGAAAGGAAAAAAAGTAAAAGAACCTGGAATTCATGAGTTATTTCAGGATGACACATGGACTAGTGAATATAAAAGTTATGATCCCCCTCCTAAATTTTTTTGTGGTCCTTCCCCTAGTCCTGCCCAATTCTCAGGTTATGACCTTTCTATTAAGCAATTGTAGTCACAATTTTGGCGTGACCGAATTCTTGAAAGAATAGCTAGGGAAACAAATCGTTATGCTAAAACCAAATGGGACAAAGATACTAAAATAAAAAAGTTAGTAGAAGGAATGAGAGGGGGTAAAGAATGGTATGATGTCACTACATCAGAGTTAAAGGCATACATGGCAATCAATTTGTATATGGGCATTAAATGCTTACCGAATGTGAGAACTTCTTGGCAGACATCCTTCTAGTTTTTCTGGTGTCCTATCATCTCTTCTATTATGAGTAGAAACCGATACGAAAGCATAACTCAATGTTTGCACATCACAGACCTTAAAGAAGTAGTGAGTGCACCTAATACTCTAGGATACGATAAATTGTGGAAAATTACGTGGTTGTTGGATGACCTAAGAGATAGGTCTAGGGCTTCTTGGAATTGTGGTAAATACATAACAATTGATGAATTGATGATTATGTACAAGGGAAAATATTGTGCTATTCATCAATATTTACCTTCTAAACCTATGAAGTGGGGAATTAAAATTTGGTGCCTCACAGATTCAGTTACAAAATATGTGTCTAACTTCAATGTCTATTGTGGAGGAGGAACCAATTATGAAAAATTAAAGGGTTCTAGAAAAGGTGATCCAAAGCAAGGCAAATTTGTGGTCTTGAATTTGGTTAGAGGTTTAGAAAAGAGAGGGCATGTGGTCCTCATGGACAATTTTCTTTTCATCAATGGAATTGTTCATAGAGTTGAGGGTTTTAGGTTTGAATGCAGTGGGGACAGTTAGGTCCAATAGAATTGGCCTACCATCATCCCACACCGACAAGAAGACTTTGAAGAAGAGTACCCGAGGCACCATATTTTGGAAGATGCATACTTCTAGACAGATTTCTTCAGTGGTTTGGATTGATAGGAAACCGGTAATTTTATTATCAACCCATGCCCTTCCCTTGCCTATCACTAGAACAAAAATGACTGTTCCTCGTCGACAGGGCTCAGAGAAAGTTGATATTGATACATCACCGGTGCATTTGGAATACACGACGTATATGCGTGGAGTGGACGTGGCGGACCTACTTCGAGGTACTTATACTTGTCAGGTTCGTACACATAAATGGTGGCACCGCCTTTTCTTTTTCTTGTTAGACACCACTTGTGTGAACATGTGGATCTTGCATAAACAAGAATGTAGTTGGAGGGGAGTGTCTTGGAGTACACATCTTGACTACCAATTGGCAATAGCATCTATATTGCAAGTAGGTTATTTGCGGATGAAGGGATGCTCATCACCTAGGATCCCTCCAACTTTTTTGATCCACGGGTTAGTGAAGAGCACTAGAAAGAGGAATTGTCAATGTTGTAGTACCAGGTGCAATACAATGTGCCGTATGTGTGGAGAGGTTTACCTTTGCTTTGGTGACTGCTACTTTTTGTTCCATGAGGCCCTGGAGAAGTGACAGCAGGCAGGCATGAGAGGGAGGACATAGCTTGACAGGCAGAGTAGTACATATATTAAGGCAGCATTGTGTGGTTAACTTTTATAATTTGATTTTTCGAATTTCTGTCACCTACTAATTTATGTCTTTTGTGAGACTCACATTCCCTTTCAATTGGACATGGGCATGAGGTCATTTAGGTGGTGGATGAGATGTGAATTTAATTCATGGGGTATACTGTCCACTGTTTTGATACAGTCTGCATCACCTAAATCTATGATGACATTGATGGAACCGCTCTTTGATTTTACTCTCATACTGAAATAAGGTAGTGAAAGCTCCATTTTAGTGGTGGTGAGTGTTGTACCTTTCAATCCCAGTGACTTCCTCAAATCAAAGTTCACTTAAGCTTACCTATATGCCAATAATGTGATCATGTTTGAACTTAGTGGAATTGCTCAGTGCTCAGTATCTAAGTCATTAGGAATGTGCTTAAGATATGTTTTTATTAGGGCAATTGCAATCAATTGCAATTTAAATTGGCAAGTTAGTGAATGGGGATGCCAACTAATTAGCCTTTGCTGTGATGTATTCCCGAGGTCATACTGAAGGCAGTCAGACATGTACCAACTCTGTAGCTGGTACACTGTTTGGCAGTTGGAGAGTACTGTTGCAGGGGACATTGACAAGGCTGACGGAGTGTCGGGAACGTCATGGGGAACTTTGGGAACCCAAGGGAACGCAGATTTAGATAATGGGTTCACAGGAACCCATTCTTCAAGTTTGGGCAAGACCTTCGGGCAATGAGGGTCCTCTGTCAAGAAAAATCTTCATCTGAGGGCATCAAGATTTGTTTTTCCAATTTTTCCAATCACAAAGTTTTTGTTAAGAGATTTGTTGCACATCTACCGTTCAATTTTTCTTCTTTCACAATTGTTATTTATCAATAATTAGAGTTGAAATTTCCCTTTGTATTTGGTGGTAGGTCTTGCACTATTGTATTGCAGGGTAATTTGTGAAGTTGTTGTCATTGATTTGGAAGGGGGATTAGTGGTTTTCTTGTAACAACAATGAGTACTAAATGATTGTAGTTAGTTTTTCCCCAATTTTCAACCTATAGACTGTCTTTTGGGCACTAGAAGTTTAGGGCATCTTAAAAAAAAAAAATGGTCAGTCCTCCACATTCGGCCATCAATATCTATACATCCGTGTGGCTATTTCTTCTAAATTTTTTACAACAGCATCTACAAGTAATGAACTTGAAGATCCTATGGTTACAATTTTATTTAAGTTATTCTAAACACTCTTAGAGCTTACGTTCTAAAAGTGACAAAATGCCTTCAAGAAACACAAAAAGAGGGCTTGGGCATTTAGGGGTTAAGGTACAATTTGTTACCTTTATTGAGGTTTCCTTATTGATTAGTTTCATATGGAAGTGACAATTATTGATCATTGGATACTTCTGGGTTGAAGTGAGCATTTGGTCAATATAAACTGAAAATCATCATACTGTTTTTGGCTAGCAAATTCAGTGGTTTTCTAAGACATTAATCCCAAAATGTTCATCCCTTCATTGGGCTAATAATGAATGATTTGAAAAGTACACGTCCTCCAATGAATATTCAATTGATATTCGTTGAGGAAGCCTCAAGAGAAATCTTGTAATATATCAATGGAAAGAAGAGAGACTGCTCTACAAGAATCAATGATATACACATTTTGGAGGAGTCAAAATCATTAGTCAAAATCATACGGAGTAATTCTTAAGAAGTATTTCTACTTCAAGCACGGAGAGGTTAATTCCTTTGATTCTCTGTACTGTACAGGTGTGGATCTTATGTAACGCTTGCTCTGCAACAAGTGAAGTCCAATACCATTTTGTAGGACACAAGTGCGGCAGCTGCCCTTCATACAACACACGTCTAACCTAAACTCCGGCAACACTTTCTTAAACCATTACTTAAGAACTGGATCCAGCTCCCATGTTCTCTCCCAGGATTCAATTTTGAAGCCTTTGTAGTGCACCATGGCCAGCTTGCAACCTATCTCCTGGCCCTCCTGCAAACCAAATCGGAGTCTAAGTGATGGGACACATACAATTAATTCTGTTGCTTGACAATCAAGCAACCCTGATTTCAGCGCATTCCCTCGACTAGGGGTACTGGAGTTGGACTCGATGATATTAGAAGGAGGGTGATTTGAAATGAGACTTTTTTTTGGTTGAGGCTTTTCCATTAGTTTCGGAAAAATTTTAGACTCGACGAATCAATGGGTCAAGTAGTTCTTGACTACTTCCAGTGATTAAAGGGAAAGTTTACAGCATGCGTTAAACTCAAAAGTGTGACTGTTCTTTTTCAATGCTCTAAGATTTGTAAATGCTCCGTGCAATCACTTTGTGATTAGAAGAGCTGCAACAGCTCTCCACAAACGTTTTGTGAGACTGCAGGGATGCTGATGGCCTGAAATTAGACCTTCCGAAGATAAATGTCACAATTTCTGGCGAATATCGCCAGTTTAACGAAATTGACGTTTATCCTACATTGTATAGCTTTTTGCAGTTGCGGGACACAAATTTGGCGCTCGAAAGTGCGTCGAGAGATATCTGTTAATTAGTGCAAACAGAGTAGGAGAAGAGATTTGGAGTGCTGGAAAACTCGGCACGAATCTCAGTAAGTAATTGAAATTCCACATGAACGGTTCATCGGGGTGCTGAAACCAATCATTCAATGCAAGCTTTTCTTGACTGATTACATTTGAAACTCGGTGACAGCAATCTTTTCCACTTTGAAGACGACCTCGACTTTCCTTGACCCTGCAGCCAAGCCCACCGTGCGGTAGTCGCTTTCGGTGCGTTCTCGGGCCCCGGATTCCACGCTCCGAAATTGCACCATTTATAAATCTTCACAAAGGTCTAATTGCAGGCCACAAACTAGGACAGATTTAGATTTGGACTGTAGGCCGCCCGCGCCTAAAGCACACCAAAGTAATGGAATTTTGCCAATTCAACGAAATTGACGCTGTTGGGAAGTTCCCAATTGCCCAAAATGAGATGCACGAGCAGGCTTTCCTTACACCACTACAACAGGTCTAGAGATAAAGTTTGCACAATTGCACAAAACTCTGCACTTTAGCAGAACTTTGGCAGCATAATGGAAACTCCCTTTTGACACTCAGACACGAAGTCAGTCAACCAGCTGAAGGAATCAACACCTGGAGCTACAAGCAAGTATAGTGGCTTCTAGAATCTGTTTGCTGGAACAAAAATGAAAGAAGTGTTACTTAGACTATCAACGTCAATCAGTTGAGTTAGAATGGACGAAATTCCAGGGGGGCAAGGCCTGAATCGCAAATCTACAGCAGTCTTAATTTTGAGAGCTTTGGTGCAGATGAATGTCCCATTTGTGGTGCTCCAAATTATCGAGATTGTCGATAGTCGTGTACACTTTCACGATGTCAAAATTTCGGTTATATCAAACCTATGATCATTGTTCATGTCCAATCTCTTTCAGTCAAATAGTAACATTTCACGTCCATTCAAGTTCTCTGCACTGACTTGAGCATCTGACATTAATTCGGTGTCTAGTCTACACACATGATTCAAACTATATTCTACTTCGTCCTAATTCAAGATTTGGGGAGGTCCAAAATATTCATTTTTTATTTGGACTCCTAGGGGAACTGGTCCACAGTCTCGCGGCCCTCTTGAGGCCCCAAATTCTCTTTATTGGGAAATTGGTTCAGGGTGCATCATCTGGGTACTCAAACCAATCATCCAATGCAAGATTTTATTGATTGATTACTTGTGAAACTCGGCGACAGCAACATGGTCCACTTTGCACGCGACCTTGACTTCTCTAAACCCTGCGGCCAAGCCCAGCTTGCGGTAGTCGTTTTCGGTGCGTTCTCGGGCCCCGGATTCGTTAAAGGCCATCATGTGGATGTCACTTTGCAGAGCGAAGTGATCCGCTCCTTCAAAATTGATGATTTCGGGCAACATGGCGTCTAGCGCTATCACTTTGCCGTTGGGGGGCAACGCCTCGTAACACTTCGTCAAGACCTTCACACAACTCTCGTCATCCCAGTCGTGCAAGATGTACTGCAGAGAGGAGATCAACACCACATCAAACGAGACTCAGTCAATTCTTTTGAACTGGTAATATTCCATGCACCATCTTCACATTTACATTAGCTGGTTGTGCTTAAATTGTGCTTATATATATACATATGCAAATTGCATTTCATCCACAAGCAACTGCTAAATCAGGCTTTTCCTCCCCAAGCCCCCTCCCGCCTTCCTAAATCATTCATTTCCTTTCCTTCTCGAAGGTACACTGCACGCCAATTTATTGAACGCGACGGTACGTCCCACTTGAGATATTATTGAGCAGGTTCAATTAAATTGAACATCAATTTCGCTCGATGTGCGGTATTCAATTGCCACAAATATCTTCACGAAGGTCTGATTGGACGCCACAAACTAGGACAGGTACAGATTTAGGGTGTAGGCCGCACGTCCTGAACCAAAGTAATGGAATTTCGCCAATTCAACGAAATTGACGCTGTTGGGAAGTTCCCAATTGCCCAAAATGAGATGCACGAGCAGTCTTTCCTTATATCACTATAACAGGTCTAGAGATAAAGTTTGCACAATTGCACAAAACTCTGCACTTGGTTCCTGAACTTTGGCAGCATAATGGAAACTCCCTTTTCACGCTCACGAAGTCAGTCAATCAGCTGAACGAATCAACACCAGAAGCTTCAAGCAACTACAGTGACCTCTAGAATCTGTTTGCTGTAACAAAAATGAACGAAGTGTTACTATCAACGTCAGTCAATTGATATATAATGGACGAAATTCCGTGACTGGCACTTTTCAGGGAGAGAGGCCTGAATCGCAAATCTACAGCGGTCCTAATTTTGAGAGCTTTTGGTGCAGATGAATGTCCCATTTGTGATGCCTAGAAGCGCACCAAATTATCGACATGGACGATATCGTGTACACTTTCACGATGTCAAGATTTCAGTCATATCAAACCTATGATCATTGTTCATGTCCAATCTCTTCCAGTCAAATAGTAACATTTCACGTCCAAGTTCTCTGCACTGACTTGAGTTTCTGACAATAAATTTGGTGTCTAGTCTACAAACACAATATTCAAACTATATATATTCTCCTGTAGTTCATCGTAATAATTCAAGAATGGGGGAGGTGTGTGTGAATTCAGACAGACCTTCATGAAGATGGCGTCACCGTCATTGGGAACGGACTCAAACATATTCCCAGCCACATGCTCCACTCCTGCCACGGCTCAATCAATCCACTTCAATTCCCTTCTCGATCATGCGTACAAATCTAGCTTTCACCAGCAATCTACAATGCAACGCAAACAGAAGTTCCACAACTTGCAGAATCAAGGGAGTTTTGAGAGCTTAGCATGAAGGAAAGGAAAACGGACTCTACCATCTCAGTTGAATTATTAATTTCCACCTCCAACTTACTTAAGTGATATACTTTACTCTGTTTCATTAGCATGATTTTAAACTCTTCAAACTCCCTTGTGTTGGGATCGACAGTGCACACAAAAATCAAACATTGGTGTGCAGCACTCCAAAACTTCAATCATAATGAAGAATTCCAAGAGCTCTGACGAAATCAATGCCAATCCAAATCCAAATCCATCCATCGATGCATCCCCGAGTTTCGGAACCCTACTTGGAATTGGCTTGCACACGGCTATCACATGCGGCTGATCGAAGTTGACTGCTCGTATATGCTCATATCTCTCCGTGACCTGCTTCATCGCCGATCCCAGCCCCCCTCCCACGTCCACCAGCTTCTTCACCCCTTCCAACCCTTTGTACTCATCCAGCACCGCCTTCAAATACATTTTCGAGCTTGAAGCCATGGCCTTATTAAACAACTCGTCAAACTCCGCATTCTGCTTCCCATACTCCCACGCAGTCTGCCCTCCGTGTGCCTTCGCGAACGCAGTCTCCTCCTCGTCCACCACCGCCTCATGCAAGTGCTGCCAAGTGCTGCCGAAGTGGGGTGGCTGGAATACGAGCAGCAAGTGAACCATGGAGTCGTGCTCCGGGTCGTCGACGAAGAAGCGAGCGATGGGTTCCAAGGCGTAGCGACGCTCGGTGACGACGCGGGGGGACGCGGGGGGACGCTGGCCGTCTGAGGAGTTCGTGGTGGTGACTGTTTCGCGAAGGATGCGCTTGCCGCTCACCATGCGGAGGAGACGGGAGAGGTAGGAGATGTTGATGGGTTTTCCTGGGAGCGCGAGAGTCGCGATCTCGGCGGCGGTGAGCGAAGCGTTGGGGCCGGCGCGTGAGAGAGCTTCGAAGACGTGGAGGCGGACGAGGGCGGCGACCACGCCGGGGACGCAAGCGGCTGTGACGAGTTGGACAGCTGCGAAGCGGACGCTGTCGAGGCTGGTGGGAGGGACCCAGGGCGCGACATCCATACTACTGGCCTTGGTGTCCATGGTGTCCATGGTGTCCATGGGATTCAAGCTCCAAAAGTTCGGCAAGCAATGCCACTGCAAGAGAGTCACAGCACAGGTCACAGCCGATGAATTCACAGCCCCTCTCACAGCTCGATTCACAACCCAAATATTAACAGAGATCAAGTGCAACAGAATCGTATTAATCAGCTACCGCTAACTTCAACAATCAGAGGCACTGCAACAGATTCACAGCCCCACTCACATCCCGAATATTCACAGAAATCAAGTGCAACAGAATCGTGTCAAGCAGGTACCACGATTAGTTACCAACTGGTTCAATGGAGGTACAAGTGATCCTCGCTAGCTTTCAACAGGATTTGCCTCTCTCTGCGACAAGCTGAACAAATATAACATCTGCCGCAGTGAACTATCTGAATCTATCTGAACCAAGTATCGCAACACCGGTGATGGAACAGGTTAACCAATGAATATATTTCAAAACGTATCTACGAAACTTGATTTGACAATCGTTACAGAAGTTCTAAGGTTTATGAATCGCAGCCTACGCCACGTTACTTCTAACTAATCAGCAGCTTCTTGGCCTGCCTTCACGCACCTACCGACTCATAATACAGTCCAAAGAAAGGTGAGATTCACGTTCAGAACTGAATTCAAAAAATTATCATGAGATATTCATCGAAATATGCAAGGAAAGATCATGAGCCGATGCAGGGCACGAACCTGGAATGCACTCAGTGGCAGAGTGAGGCTCCGATACGGCGAAAACCCGACTCTGAATCCGCCAGCCGTGACAGGCAGGGATGATTGGAGACTGATATTCAAATCTCAATTTCAAATACACAAATATGAAGAAGAAGAAGGAATCGGAATGTGGAGGATTGCAGGGATCAGGATTAAGCGTGTTGATGAAAGCATGGCCAAAGGATTGAAATCTCTCCGGGGACAGGGACCTGTCCTTGGATTCCTTGACGTGACGCTTGGTGAAGATAGTTATGATCAGACTGTGGGGTGATACGATTTAACATCATATAGCATCAACGAAGATGGGCCATTGCCGCTATACCTCAGCAGTCAAACTTGGTAGTTGGTGTTTCAAAAAAAAGAACAAAAAAAACTTGGTAGTTGGCTGGAAAAGGGGGCGAGGAAATGGAAAAGAAAAAGAAAGCACAGAAGGTATACAGTAGCTTTACCAAAAAGGTACGTCAAAAAAAAGTGTTGACCGTTATGTCCCAAGCTGCACCTACTCTAGTACTCTTCCGTAACTCAACTCTGTTAGACAGAATGCTCCCTCTGTGATTTAGATAAGGCAGGTGGCTCTAAAAGCGACACTTTAAGAGCTGACTGCATTTTGGGGGAAGCTAAACTCCTTGAAACAATTTTCAGTAAATTTTAGTAGGAAGAAAAATGAAATTGGCATCTAATCCAAGTCGTTTCATATTTTTTGGACCTTTGTGGAATTAGTTACAAATTTTTGAAGTTGAAGCGCAGTGGTTTCTAAATGCGACCCCCTCCTCAAATGTACATTATCAGTACATTGAAGAAAGTGAAATGTACCTCTGTGTTAGAGTCACTTTTAGAGCCAGGTTGCTTTTAGAGCCACCTACCTTAGATGATGTAGTACCCACCGTTGTAAGGGCCTCGTGCTGTTGTGTGAGTCGAACTAGCAAAAGAAGCACTACACTGAATAGAATAGGGAAATTAGGTTGCCCCACACTAATATCTCTACATTCTACACTATATCAATATCACAGTTACTATAGAAGGATGCAGTGGTGCGAAACATGTGTGTTGCATGGATTGGTGTACAGATTCATGGCTCGGGATTAGAGAATGGCTTATGCCTCCATCTGGACAAGCAATGAATCATGAGGTAACTTCTCTGTAGTAAGGCAACCTAATTGTCAAGGCAATCCAATTTCACTATTTAGTGTAGAAGATAGAAAGATCTCACTAATTATCTTGCCGGGCTTAGTGAGCGGAAAAGGAAAAATTCATGTTTCACCAATCATCGGTGGACAACCCCATTGGTGAAGATTGGCTACCTTGAAGGGAATCAATACATGTGCTATTTTTACTTGATCTTGGTCCATCCACCAGATCTGCATGGCAGTGCAATTGCTCCAATAGACCATGAAAATCCTGCGGCCAAGTTTGCCCACCCAACTTACATGGCAAGAGTTTCTTAGTGGTCCTAAAAAATCAATTGAATCTATGTGTCCACTTTCGTAGAGTCATTGTAAATTCACCTCAAGGCTCACAACAACCTCCTCTACACCTAAATATAATCCCACTTAATTCCTAAAGTCTCATTGTCCCTGGGGGATCCTATGATCTCTATATGTTTGTTGTGTTTTTTTGAAATTTTTTTGGGTAAAGATAGAAAAACACATTAGCTTTCCAATAATATAGTTTTTATTTCAATTGGTGCCCGGGAGCAAAAGTCATGGCACAAAAAGCCCTTTCTCTTAATTCAGCAGGCAAAAAAAAAAACTCTATTTTTTATAAAATATGGGATGCTTTGATTCATTCCATTTGAACTTGTTATGTAAAATTTATGGACAATCTTGTTTTTTGGGCAAGTAGAGCATATTATTAATCTTGAAAAAATAACTTGTAAGATTCATTTCTAAACTCAATTTTCACAATTTTTCAATAAAAGAAGTTTTACAAGGTTAAAATCTCTTGCTAGAACAATCTCACCGTTGAGATTAGTGTATTTTGATTCCATTTTTGAGCTATTAATGGTTTAGTTTAGCATCAATTTCATTAAATTGGCAAAATTCCATTATTGTGGAGTGGTTTAGGATACATGGCCTACACCTTAAATCTATCAATTTGTCCTAGTTTTTGGCCTGAAATTAGACTTTTGAAAAGATATATGTGACTTTGAATATTGCCAATTTAATGAAATTGACTTTGTTTTGCTTTCAATCTTGAACCTACTTTAAAAAAATAATGGATGAAAACTAAGTGTTTTTTTCTTCATTTTTTTCCCTAGAGTCTCAAATTAGTTCTTTATCATTATCATATAAAATTAGAAATTCAAAATTAGTAGAGCCAAAATTTTAAGTTAAGAAGGTTCAAAGCTAAAAAATGTAGCTGGGCAAGGTACAAGAAAATTTGTTTCTTCACTTTAAATGCATATATCTTGCAATCTACATTGTCAAAGTTTCTGAAATTTCTTGCACACATTCCTACACTAGTCTAGTACAAGATGTTATGATTAGATATGCAAAAAAACATTAAATTTTTTTTTTTTTTCTTTTCTATAGAATGACAGTTTTGATTGGTTTGTGATGGAAAAAAAAGCTTCCACACAAAAGGATGGCAACTTAAACCTTAGAGAAGCTTTATCAAAAAAAAAAAAAAACCTTAGAGAAGCCAGTGTGACACAAGAGAGAGGCATACCTGACAAGCTCAATGAGGCCTAATCGACACCATCTACAATGTCAATGCAGGACATTATTGAAGAAATCCAAGCAACCTCGTTACAAGTCTAAGCACCATTGCCATTGTTCAAATTACAAGAAGAACCCGTAGCCCAAATCCTTTCTGTTGACAACTACATTAAATAGTAAAATTGGGTTGCCTTAACAATTAGATTGCCTTACCCCAAAGAAGTTACCTCATTGTCCAGATGGAGGCACATGCCATACACATAGTTCTTACTTTATTGCATCCTTTTAAAGTAACTGTACATATTGATATAGTGTAGAATGTCAAGAAATTAGTGTGGGGCAACCTAATTTCACTATTTAGTGTTATTCTGGTGGATCAAAGGGGTTTAGAATCATCAAAGTTTGAGCTTTGACACAACAAATAGTTAAGTCATTGAGCGCATGAATAACACCTTCCTATTCTATGGAGTGTGTAATATACAAGATCCTCAAGGCTTTAACTCTTCAAGGCCTAACAATGTTTTGACAGTGGAGGTTTTCAATGAATCTTCCCACTTTGATATTTTTTTGCACATGGATGCGTATGAAAATTTTAATATCAACCATACAAAAGTAAAGACTACTTTGTCTAGTATGCATGGAATTAGTTGTAGAAAATATTGACCTTTGTATTTTTAGATTATAACAACTTTGGATGATCAACTTTAAAGGCAAAAAACGCAGCTTTGGAGGAAGAAAAATTATAAAAAAATTAATAATGCTTTTTCCCCCCAAAAAAAAATTGTATTAGAATCTTAGGCAAATTTGGTATTTTTAAATTTTTTTAAATGAGAAATAAAAAACTCTCTCAAATTTGTACCTATTTTCAAAGAGAAGGAGTAAATTAGATCCTACAAAATAAAATAAAATTACATATGCGTCAATTTTTGAAATTTGACAATTGACATTATTAGCATATTATTTGAAACATCTTCAAAAAAATTTAGGAATCATTCTAATAACTTTCGTATTATTTCTTAATCACACCAAATTGAACCTTGTATTTTTTAAATTGCTAAAAATACAAATTTGAATTTTTTTTCTCTAGATCTAATTTGTTTGTGTAAAGTAATGACTAGGAATGTCCAAGAATAAATTTCTTCCATCCTACTATTCCTTTCATTGTAAAAAAACTACCTTTGCTCCCATTTTTCTATTTTTCTATTTTTCCTAAACAATTTTTTAAATACTTCTCACATTGAATTTTGAAAATCAAAAAGTGAAAAAAGTTTGTAAACTTATTACTCTACAAGTCCCTTATTTATAAAAAATTGAAATTTGTTTCACCCTACCAAGAATTTGCCATTGAAAATTTGAAGAGGATGCATTGTATATTCTTAGTCCTTGAGGGGTTAAGGCTCCTTTCTCAACTCCAAGGGACAAATCCCATCGCCAATGCAAAACAACTACCAGAGTCCCGCACGTAGGACATTGACATAGCATGCATGAAGTTGAAGAGCAGTAGACTTCTTAAGCCCACTCAAGCCTAGCTAAGCCATTTAATCCCTAAAAGACCGTTGTCCCTTCGGGGGACAAATGCATTTTTGGGCAAGTACCTACGGGTTGAAATTTTGTCTTGATTTTTTGAAAAAAAATTTGGAGATAGAAAAACTAATAAGCTTTGTGGGAATATAATTTTTTTCACAATCGGTGCCCGGGAACAAAAGTTATGACCAAATAATCTCAAAACAAGGGACGCAGGGTAGCCCGGGCAGCAAAAAAAAATGGACAAAAATTTGATTTTTTTTTTAATAATTTTTTTCCCATAGATTATATTTTTTCCTATCTGGAAAGATTTGATTCATTTCATTTGGATATGTTATGAGAAAGTTGTGGACATTCTTGTTTTTCGGGCAGTTAGAGCATCTTCTTGAAAACAATAACTTGTACGATTCATTTCTGAATGAAATTTTTCAAATTTTTCAATTTTTTTTTTTGCATGGTTTAGTTTACTTTCTAGAACAATCTCACCATTGGGATTAGTACATTTTAGTTCCATCTAAAATATATGAATATTTTAGATTTTCCTTCTATCTTGTACCTACTTCTACTTAACAATTTTTTTAAGAATGATAATTAAGTTTTTTTGAATTTCTTTTTTTTTCCTAGACTCTCAACTCAATTCTCCACTATAAAGATTTAAAGCTCAAAACTCTGTAGTGCAAAAATGTTAAGTTAAAAATGTTCAAAGTCAAAAAATCTCGTCCCACAATGTGCTGCATAACTTGTTTTCTTCACTTTAAACGCAGATATCTTGCAATCTGTGCGGTCAAAACTTTTGAAATTTTTTCCTCACACTTTCATACTAGTTAGGTGTAAGATCATATGGTTAGATGTGATAAAAAAACAATTTTCAATTTTTTTTACTTTTTGCTATAGAAATGGCAGTTTTGAGGGGGGGTTTTGGGAGAAAAAAGGCCTTGGTCTTTTAGGGGTTAATGGGCTAGGGTACCATCATTAGCACACCACCAACCATCCTATCATCTACTTCCTCATATCTATGATAATGAAGTTGAACATCAATGTTCTATCTATTGTAATTACATGCACATATGATTTGGCCTCCTCCCGCCTCCAAGACACAACAAGAGCCGTCGATTGTGTTTAAAAAAAAATTCACCCCCACCTCCTATCGTAGATCTAAATTTCAAATTCATTTTCAAATTTTAGATCTAGACATACATCTGAATTTTAGCCAATTTCAGAAATACAATATGGATATGCATATTAGAAATATAATATAGTATGGATATTGAAATATGATACGGATACTCAAAACACTACAAATATGAAAACACAAAATGTAAACCATATCGTTTGCATTTGGACAATACATTTGAAAATTACAAATAAGGGTCGATTAGGGTTGGGTTTGGGTTTGGGTTAGGGTTAGGGTTGGGATTGGGGTTGGGGGGATGGGGTGTTGGGATTTAAAAAAAATATTTAAACTGGGGTTGCTCACATTCACCTGCAATGCACATTTACTCACTATCCACCCAAAGATGCACAATTTACAATGTTCAAATGGTAAACATTCAACGGGCCCCATCACAAATAAAGAATTTCTATCAATACAAATTTTAAACACAAGATATCTTGTGCATTCAAGAGCACAAATTGCAAAAAATATAACTTACAGAGCTAGGGAAGCAAGTATAGAAGAAGAGTACCTTTATAGGTTGCAAAGAATTGATAGCTTACAATCACTCATAAGACAAAATATGAGCTTGTAATAGAGGGGTGGGGATGTTCATCTCCCCATGAATTGCCCACCTTATCTCTAAATTAGATTCAATTGGAACTAACTTAGCTCAATCATGGATGGTTTTCACTAGCTATCCGGGGATGTAGCAGTAATAAACGTGAATGCCTCTAATACTAAGCTTGAACGGATTCAGCTATGGAGCAACCTTGTTGATGATCTCTCTTACAAAATGGTGGATTTTATATAGCAACCTAAACATGGTTCTAACACCTTGAGACAATTTGAACCCTTGTAGTAGTGTTGCTAGCAACAAGGGGTATTAGATTAGATGACATTCTCATGGGGGGTGTTTTGAAGTGTGTTATTTTGGTTGAGGCTTTCCCATTATTTTGGAAATTTAATTTAGACTCCAAGGTTCAATGGGTAGAGATTTTATATGGAGGTCAAGTAGTTCTTGACTATCTCCTATGGCTTTAGTGACCGTAGTTGATTTGGGGTGCAAGGTAGTTTTTGAATACAAATTTGGAAAAGGGAAATTTCATCACTACTCCAAGGAAATAATCCCAGATCAGACCGTAGGAATTGATGTTGTAGGCTTTATCCGTGATTAATACAAAAAGTGAACATGATCTGACAGTGCAATTTGTTGTGAGTGATCTTCAAAGTGTGATGCATCGAAGTAGCCTTCAGCTGAAGCAACATAAGACATTATTGCCCATAACTTTTGAAACATGCCTCCACAATTCATGGGATTGCTGGGCAATGTTTCTATCATTCTTAGGCGTCAATTTCAAATAGAATCACATAAGCTGCTGAATATATATGCGACTTAGAAGGTATGATTCAAATCAACTTTCTTGTCTTTGGACAAGTACAGCTACCTTGTTATTGTACAGAATTCTCAAAAATTGAATTTGTTTAGAGTGCATGCTGAAGCTCTATTTGCGTTACTCTTTGAATTTTTCAAATACCCTGTATTGAGGGTAGTAAAAGACAAAAAGTGGTCGACTGGTCACTAAAGGATTAATCTTTTAAAGGCAAGATCTATTGCCAACCGGTCAAGCATCATGTTTGAGCTAAATATAGCCTATTAGATTGTGTTCAAATATAAGTCTTGTATTTTTATTACTTGAAATTATAAATTTTATATCACTATGAGAAATTATTTCTTGAAAAATTGTAATTGTTATCATTTTTATTGAAAAAATTGAAAAAAAAAAAATAATAATAGAAAAACAATCCAAATTATTTGAAAAAAATTCAAGAGGTACAAATAGCAATGGAGATTAGTGTAAAGTTTTCTTACTTGGTTATTTTATTTTTTACACCCAAAACAACCACAACAAAGACCTTGAAGTCAAATTCAGCTATCAAACCAAATTTATCCTTTTATTAAATTGATGTATAAAATTATGAAATTTTTTGCTATTGTAAAAATGAATTTTTTATTTATGTTGTTTTTTTCAAAAAAATTGATAGAAATACAAAATAGTTGTAATTTTTAAGTTAAAGGTATAAATAAAATTATATCAATTACAATATATTAGAATAATTTGGAATTTTGACCATAAATGAAGGTTTGAATGAAAAAATTAATTTTACAATTTTATTTCAAATTAATTTTAAAAAGAGAGCATATGAATGAGAAACACAGCATACTAGAGTTAACTATAAAGTTGTCTACTATTGTGAAGCGGTGTGAGAGGAGGGGGTTTAATTAAAAAATATTTTTTAATTTGTAAGAACTTTGAAATTCAATATTTTTATGCATGAAGGAGTGCAAGGGCTTTGTTGCGGTGTGAGAAGTTGCGTTCTAATGTGCCCTATGTCGTTGCTACAACCAAAATAAAAGTAAAAATAATTTATTAATTTATTAATTCATTAAAAATTTGAAATTCAATAACTTTCACATCGTAATAATAGATCATTTCCAAACACCAAGAAGCAATAGATAGTTTCCAAAATATTATAGATAATTTAATTCAATTTTCTTATTTATAAAAACTTTGAAATTCAATAACTTTAGCATGATAGATCCAAACGCCACAAAACAAAGTTTGTGCACCCCTTGTTTCCAAAAGCTTTCCACCTATACAAAGAATGCCGTTGGACGCCTCACGATTTGTTACATTTAAGCATATTAAACAAACAAAACAAAACAAATAGCCAAACTTAAGGAAATGGATAGTACAAAACAAACACGACACTAAACTCCATGAGACCTGAGTTTTGGTGCTCCAACGCTTTTTCCAAACTTCAATTCTTGGTCCTGTCTTGCACATACTTTACAATTAGTTCTACTGTGTAATGTGGATTCTAACACATTGAGCTTGCAATTGCAATAATTCTCTCAATTTTAGAATTTTTTCAAGATGAAGTAGAAAGAGATCTTGTCAAGCTTCATTTTCTTAGTTTAAATCAAATACAGAAAACGGTTATATTGAAAGTTACAATAAGGTTGACAATGGCGCATCCACTTTTTGTATGCGTAGACCTTTCGGGATGCGTGGACCTTCAATCTTGTAGTTGAACTGAAAGTGGCCATTTTATAGCAAACGTCAAACCCAGAAGTGTGACAGTTCTTTTTGAACGTTTGAACACTTTGAAAGTGCTCCGTGCAATAACTTTGTGGTTAGAAAACGGCTGCAACAGCTCTCTACGAATGTTTCGAGAGACTGCGAGGATGCTCGAGTGATGAGCATATCATTGTCCGATGCACAGATGGCCTTCAAAAGATGAGAGGGTTTCAGGCTTTGCAGATCAAAGCTCTCGAGAGCTGACTACTGTGGTCGGAACGTGCTTCCCATGTGGCGAACGGAACAATAATGAGAATTCCATCAAGTACTCCTTTGAATGTGCGAAACAAAGTAGAGAGAACATCTGTGGGAACCAAAACCCCAATTTTCCTGTAAACCCACTTCCCAATTGGAGGGCCTTGGAATGTTGGGCAATCCAAAATGTTAGGTAGTTGTAGAGAGGGATGCAATTGGGAATTGGGACAATGTTGGGCAATTTAAACTGTTGGATAGGTGTAGATAGGGATGTAATTGGGAATTGGGTCAATGTTGAACAGGTGTAAATAGGGATGCAATTGGGAATTGGGTCAATGTTGGGCGATCCAAAATCAACGGTGCTAGTATGTGAGGTGAAGAATGCGAGCTTGTGAGCATTGAGTCTGTAATATAGGTACCTATAATATAGATACTCCACACTATAGAAGGTGTATGTATCATAAACACCTATAATATGGGTATTTGTAACATATATATCCTATAATCATAGACGATTTCTATAGTATATATACTTATAACATAGGTGTGTAGTATTCTAGGTTCATAGGCTTACACTCCTATGCTTAAATAATAGCAACCTTCATCCAAAATGTTGGACAAATGTAGATAGGGAAGCAATTGAGATTTGAAACAAGAGTGGGAATGCCCAAGGCCTACCTCATGTGCATGTGTGCCAGGCAAGATAATTCCCTTGAGATACCACACAATTTTAGCAAGTTTTGAAGAAAAGATGGTGAATGGTTCAATGTTAGTGAAGTGGCCTTGAATCTTTCAGTGATAGTAAAGTCATCTGGTGTTAACACAGAGAGATTTACTATCAGCCCACATAGTCTCAATGTGGTTGTCTTGGGAGTTTGATTACACGATTACAATATTGGTCAGTCTTTTGAGTTGGAAAACATATACAGAATGTCCCTCAACTAGTGTAGGGTGTTGTGAAAGCGACCTGGCTCTAAAAGCGACCCCTAACAGAGAGGTAGATTTCGCTTTCTTCAAGGTACCCACAATGTACATTTCAGGAGGGGGTCGCTTTTAGTGACCACTGGGTTTCAACTTCAAAAATTGATAACTAATTTCACAAAGGTTCAAAAAATATGAAACGACTTGGGTTAGATGCCAATTCCATTTTTCTTCCTACTAAAATTTACTGAAAATTGTTTCAAGGAGTTTAGCTTCCTCCCAAATTCAATCAGCTCTTAAAAGGTCGCTTTAAGAGCACACTACACTAATGCCCATTGATCGACAATCTGTAAAATTGAACTATGCAAAATTCTTTGAAACAGCAAGGGCTTATGCTTGCTTTCAGTTTACAGCTACTTTAAGCTGAATTTTTTGTTTAGTTCAGGGTCTTAGGAAGCTAAGGTATGTGCACCCATAATCATTAGTGTCCAATAAGCGACACTAAAACCTAGATATTGATGGCACAAGCGGTGTACACATATAGAACATTAGAGACTAGGAAAGCCTTGTCTTGATTTTTGGTACACCTACAATGTAATATTTTAAAATTGTATAACTTTTTCATATGGTGTCCTAATAATGCATCCTTAAATGCCTTCAAATCTTCTTTCACTTACAAACCGGATTCAATAAAAATAAGTTATGTTCAATAATAGTAACTATATTTAGTTGCTATTAGTGTCAATTATGGGTACCCTTAGCTTACTAAATCATGATCAATTAACAGAATGAAAGAATTTCTATAGGGCCATAATTGTTGACTCATGTCAAGTACTGAAGATTGTCTTCTCTAAGACTATGCCTTTTCTCATGGTACCCATTTTTGCTTGTCATACTATTGGTATAAATTATTAGCTTTCATAATAGCTCTGAGGAAGAAAAGAAATCCATTTCTTAAGCAAGTTATTTGGAATCTTGAAGAAAGTTTGAGAGTGCTCAACAACTCTTATTTTGCACATTCAGGAAAAAACTCTTCCAAAACATTCAAGATCAAAATCAAAAGGGAGAATAAAAAATACTTCCTCCATGATCCAAATTTAAGTGTGTATAGTTTTGCTGAAAACCTCTTAAATCAATTACATTATGATCATCGCAACTTAAAATAAAATTGAATCTACCCAAAACAACCTTACAAAAACATGAGGTCCAAAGTAGAGACTTATTTTGGTATAGAAGGATTACTCATGGAATTGCACATATTCCTCAAATACAATAAATTGTGATCCTATAGTCAAAGGAAAGATTTTGTTGAGCAATTAAAGCATTTGTGTTACATCAAGGACTTTGAATCCAAGCCATGCCCAATGCTTCTTGTTCCATCTTGATTAATATTTCCATTCTTGAGTAACTTATCAACTCCTTTATTCTAAAGTTGAATTCAATTTCATGTGTAGTAAATTGGACATACATGTATACCACAAAAATTATAGTCGAGAAATTACTCATCCAAAGCCAAGAGAACAAAAAATATGACAAGTGTTTCTTGCAAGCACCCATGTTTAGTTGCACATAGTATGTAACCTTGAGCAATATCTTGTCCCTTTATGTCTTCATCCACTCTAAAGAGATTGCAATAGATTTTGGTGCAGTACAATCAACAAAAAGGCCACCGAACTTCCATTTTGATACATTGGTGGAATTCCAATACTTTTTGGCACCTTTCAAAACAACTATTATGAAACACAAATCCATACTCGTCCAAGATTTTAGACCTCTGTACATGTATGTCACAATCTTCGGCTTTAGACTCATGCCGATTTAACAAAATCGATGTTAGAATACTCACATTCTATCATACTGGAGAGAGCGCCACACAACGTTCCTCACATGCATACACTCAATATCCCCTACTCTACATCCTCCATTTTGAATTAGGGCTGTACTAGTTCCATCAGAGCACATTGAAAGTCCCAATTTTCCGCAATAGGATGTCACATTTTGGCACACTGAAAATAACAAATACAAGCCTATTTATATCCTCCTCAATCTATCCGTAACGGAATCAACTCATCCTCAGTAGACTTACTTCGGGCCTCAGGCAGTATGTACATAGCTAGCTCAAAGAAATTAACCCTCCACAAAGAATGTACAAATTGAACACAATGTCCGACGATTTGGAGCAAATTTTATCAGTGAAACCTGGCATCAAATCAGACTTTGATTGGTGACAAGTTGACTTCAAGCAGTGGCGCTCCTCAACACGGATGCTCTGGAAACTAAATCAACTAAATTGGCGATCACAATTTCGCTCTGAAGTGCATTTAGAGATATCTGTTCAGGGTGCTTAAACCATTCAATGCAAGCTTTTGTTGATTGATTACTTGTGAAACTCGGCGACAGCAATATGGTCCACTTTGCACACGACCTTGACTTCTCTAAAACCTGCAGCCAAGCCCAGCTTGCGGTAGTCGCTTACGGTGCGTTCTCGGGCCCCGGATTCGTTGAAGGCCATCATGTGGATGTCAATTTGCAGGGCCATGTGATCCGCTCCTTCAAGGTTGATGATTTCGGGTAACATGTTGTCCAGCGCTATCACTTTGCCATTGCGGGGCAACGCCTCGTAACACTTCGTCAAGATCTTCACACAACTCTCGTCATCCCAGTCGTGCAAGATGTACTGCAGAGAGGAGATCGACACCACATATTAAAACGTCAGTCCATTCTTTCGAATTAGCGATATTCCATGCCCAATTTTCACATTTACATTAGCTGGTTGTGCTTATTGTGCTTATACATATGCAAACTAATATGCAAATTGCATTTCATCCACAAGCCATTGCTAAGTATGTAATTTCCACCCCAAGCCCCCTCCGGACTTCCTAAATCATTCATTTCCTTCATTTCTCGAAGGTGCACTACTCCAATCTAATGAAACTGACGGTACGTTCCACTTGAGGAATAATGAGCAAGTTCAATGAAATTGAACGTCAATTTCGATAAATTGACGGACTCTATTGCCACATATATCTTCACAAAGGTCTAATTTCATACCACAAACTAGGACAGGTCGGTAGATCTTGGGTTTGGGCCGCGCTTCCAGAACCACACCAAATTAAAGGAATTTCGCCAATTCAACGAAATTGACGCTGTTGGGAAGTTCCCAATTGCCCAAAATGACATGCACGAGCAGTCTTTCCTTACACCACTACAACAGGTCTAGAGTTAAAATTTCCAAAATTGCACAAAACTCTGCACTTTTAGCTGCCTGAACTTTGCCAGCATAATGGAAACTCCCTTTTCACGCTCACGAAGTCAGTCAACCAGATGAACGAATCAACACATGGAGCCACAAGCAAGTATAGTGCAGGCTTCTAGAATCCGTTTGCTGTAACAAAACTGAACGAAGTGTTACAGAGTCTATCAACGCCAATTAATTGAGTTACAATTGACGAAATTCCAGGGGGCGAGGCACAAGGGAGTTATAAGAGTTTACTACATAGAGATGGTAGTGTGTTTACCACTTTCAAAGTGGTAAAGTTAGTGAGTTTACCACTTTGAAAGTGGGAAAGCAGGTGAGTTTACTACGTAGAAAACACAAAAAATTCCCTTGTGATCGCGAATCTACAGCGGTCCTAATTTTGAGAGCTTTGTGCATATGAATTTCCCATTTGTGGTACCAAATTATCGAGATTGTCGATAGTCGTGTACACTTTCACGAAGTCAATCAGTCATATCAAACTTAACGTATTTTATTGTTCAGTCATATCCCATATCTTTCAGCCAAGAAGTAGCATTTCACGTTCAAGTTCTCTGCATTGACTTGAGTCTCTGACAATAAATTCGGTGTCTAGTCTACAAGCACAATATTCAAACTATATTCTCCTGTAGTTCATCGTAATAATGCAAGAATGGGGGAGGTGTGAGTGAATTCAGATAGACCTTCATGAAGATGGCGTCACCGTCATTGGGAACGGACTCAAACATATTCCCAGCCACATGCTCCACCCCTGCCAGGGCTCAATCAATCCACTTCAATTCCCTTTTCGACAATGCGGTCAAATCTAGCTTTCACCAGCAAAGTACAATACAACGCAAACAGAAGGTTCCCCAACTTGCAGAATCAAGGGAGTTATGAGAGTTTAGCAATATGAAGGAAATGCATGAAAACGGACTTTACTTTCTCAGCTGAATCAATCA
This sequence comes from Pseudisothecium myosuroides, assembly GCA_951799445.1. Lineage (NCBI taxonomy): Eukaryota > Viridiplantae > Streptophyta > Bryopsida > Hypnales > Lembophyllaceae > Pseudisothecium > Pseudisothecium myosuroides. Next base: position 18,697,663 of record OX637290.1, on the reverse strand, counting down.
TTTCCACCTCCAAGCTAAGTGAAATACTATACCCCGTTTCATGAGCACGATGGTAAAATCTTAATACTCCCTTGTGTTGAGACAGTGCATGCACACAAAAATCAAAGGTTGGTGTGCACTGCAAAACTTCCATAATTAATTCAAAGAGCTCTACCTCGCAATTGCTGACTAAATTCCACAACTTGCAGAAGTTCGACAACTTGCAGATGGCAGTTTTAAGATTTTACCATGAAGGAAAGGAAAACGGACTCTATCTTATCAGTTGAATCATTAATTTCCACTTCCTATTTTACTTATAAGATACATGAATATATTGTATCCCGATTCATTAGCATGATTTTAAACTCTTTAAACTCCCTTGTGTTGGGATCGACAGTGCACAAAAAAATCAAACATTGGTGTGCAGCACTCCAAAACTACAATCAAAATCAAGAATTCCAAGAGCTCTGACGAAATCAATGCCGATCCAGATCCAAATCCATACATCCATGCATCCCCGAGTTCCGGAACCCTACTTGGAATTGGCTTGCACGCGGCTATCACATGAGGCTGATCGAAGTTGACTGCTTGTATATGCGCATATCTCTCCGTGACCTGCTTCATCGCCGACCCCAAACCCCCTCCCACATCCACCAGCTTCTTCACCCCTTCCAACCCTTTGTACTCATCCAGCACCGCCTTCAAATAGATTTTCGAGTTCGAAGCCATCGCCTTGTTGAACGACTCGTCAAACTCCGCATTCTGCTTCCCACACTCCCACGCACTCAGCCCTCCATTCGCCCTCTCGAACGCAGTCTCCTCCTCGTCCACCACCGCCTCATGCAAGTGCCGCCAAGTGCTGCAGAATTGGACTTGCTGGTGCATGAGCAGCACGTGCACGAAGGAGCCGTGCTCCGGATCGTCGACTAAGAAGCGAGCGATGGGTTCCAAGGCGTAGCGACGCTCTGTGACGACGCGGGGGGACACGGGGGGACGCTGGCCGTCTGAGGAGTTCGTGGTGGTGACGGTTTCGCGAAGGATGCGCTTGCCGCTCACCATGCGGAGGAGACGGGAGAGGTAGGAGATGTTGATGGGTTTTCCTGGGAGTGCGAGAGCCGCGATCTCGGCGGCGGTGAGCGAAGCGTTGGGGCCGGCGCGTGAGAGAGCTTCGAAGACGTGGAGGCGGACGAGGGCGGCGACGGCGCCTGGGACGCAAGTACTGGTGACGAGTTGGAGAGCTGCAAGGCGGACGCTGTCGAGGCTGGTGGGAGGGGGCGAGGGCGCGACGTCCATACTACTGTCCTTAGTGGCTATAGTGTCCATGGGGTTCAAGCTCCAAAAGTTCGGCAAGCAAAGCCACTGCAAGAGAGTCACAGCACGGGTCACAGAACGCGTCACAGCCCGAATATATTCACAGAGACCAAATGCAACAGAATCATATCAATTCAGCTACCACTAACTTCTACAATCAGAGGCACTGCAACAGATTCACAGCCCCATTATTCCCGGAGATCAAGTGCAACAGAATCGTGTCAAGCAGCTACTACGTACTTACCAGTTCAATGGAGGTCTAAGTGATCCTCGCTTTCAACAGGATTTGCCTCTCTCTGCGACAAGCTGAACAACCGAACACCTGCAGTGAGCTATCTGAATCTCTCTGAAACTAGTATCGCAACACCGGTGAGGTACAGGCTAATCAATGAATATTTTACTGAAAATACCCACGAAAATTGATTTGACAGTCAATGCAGAAATCCTCAGGCGGGACACGAAAGGTAACGTCGGATCGATGCTGCAGACGCTGAAAAAAACACTTGAACAAGAAACTGTATTCCAAGTGATTGATTTTCAATCAGAGTTCGGGCAATGCATGCTTTTCGTGCTCTCGGTTCTGATTGCTGACTTGGATTTAAGTGGAACTATCGAAATCAGTTAGAGCTTCGTAGCAAGTAATGAAGCTGGGTTTTCGGCACTTCGAATGAATCGAGAACGGAATGGAAATGAGTCTGTTTCAATGCATTCTAGGTTTCGAAACAAGATTCGGGCAAGCATTCACATTGTGCAGATGATTCAGATCGACTGAGGAGTTCAAGATATTCTGCCCGGCTCTTATGTCCGGCTGTTCTGCAGTAGTACATTGAACGTGGAATAATGCGATAGAATTTTGTGGAAATAATACCACTGACTCGTGTGGTGCTTTTGTCAGTGTACACAGTCAACATTGATGACTGATTGGTTACAATAAATAAAAAGGTACCACGAACAAGGACTGACAGAGTGAAATTCTAGTAGGTAACGTCCATTTCGTTCAAATGGCGCGATCCCAATACTTTGGCACGTTTCGGAACAGATGATTTGAAACATAATTCCATACAATTCGAGCAAATAAGTGGTTCTTCCTTGTCATACTAGATCGTGAGAATTGTGTCCCCAACACCCTGGTAGCACGTTGATCACATCAGATCGTTCCGATTGAACGAACTGACACTTGTACCGAGCACCCAATGGCTTCTACTGTATCGCAATCACGACCCCAAAACCCGCTTAACTTAGTCGATTGGCTGGATGGCCGGGTTCTGGGTTTTTAGGACTTTAGGGTTTATGAATCGCAGCATTGAGCCACGTTACTAATCAGCTGCATCTTGGTCAGCCTTCACGCACCTGCCAGCTCTTAATAAAGTCAAAAGAAGGTGAGATGCAGTAGAACCGATTTCAAAGAAATATCATGAAATGTTCATCGAAATATCATGAGCCGAAGCAGGGCACGAAACTGGATTGCACTCCGTGGTAGAGTGAGGCTCCGAAAACCCGGCTCTGAATCCGCCCGCAGTGGCAGGCAGGGATGGGCGGAAACCGATGTTCAAATTTCCATTTCGGATCACTTAGACAGATATGAAGAAGGAATCGGGATGAGCAGGATTCCAGGGATCAGGGATCGAACGTGTTGATGAAAGCATGGCCGAAGGATTGAAATCTCTCCGGGGACAGGAACCCATCCCTGCGTGTCGCTTGGTGAAGAATGTTAAGGTATCAGAGTGTTTGGGATCCGATAATGCGCGGTGAGGTGGAAAAGGGAGTCGGAAAAAGAAAAAGAAACCAAGATCCCCTCAAAACCCTAGTTCTCCCTCTGTCTTGAAATAAGTCCAAGGTTTCCAAATTTACTTGTCTCAAATTAAATTCGAAATTGAGTCTCCACAATTTGATGGACAACAACTGAAGCTAGTTCAAACACCTTGAAGCAAATGTCACACTTCAAAGACTATGTAGCAATTCGATCCTTGCAAAGGGAATCGAAATACAACTTCTAACCAACCAAAGGCGAAGAATTCAATCCAAAACTATAAGGAAATTGCTATTAACAAATCTCTTGTTGAAAATTTCTTGGAGTTGAATCACAAGACATTGTCGGAATTGAATACAAAGGACATCAATGAACATCACTGCATTACCATTGCTCAAAGAATGATCAAAATTAATACCAGTGGAGCAGTTCCAAAAAGGGCAAAAATTTGTCACTTTCGCCATTTGCTTTCAACATGCACCGCTTCACTTTTGACTTCCATTCTTTCACACCTACTGGAGTTTAGTAGAAGCTACAATATCTCTACAATTCCTAGAAAATAGGAACAACTCATGCATTAATCTAGCCATTTCTAGGAAACACCGGATTTATTTTGAGATAGAGGAAATATATTGTTTTCAACACTAACTGGTGTGCCCTGTGCTGTTTCCAACAACAAAGACAAAATTAAAAGTAATTTTTTAATATTTTAGAACCAAAAATAACTCAAAAATCCATAATTTTCACATCGCAAGTCTAAACATCACAAAACACATTAGAGAAAATTTGGGGCCTCCGGAGGGCTGCTCTATAGCCCTCCGAGGTACCTTGAAATTTACTTTAAAAAAAATAAAAATAAAAAATAAAAATAAAAATAAAAAAATCGCGATTTCTGATCGTTTCGGCGAGCAGTCAGCCAAGCTGACTGCTCACTACAGGATAGTTCTGGAGTGACAAGCAAAGCTTTTAATAGCTTAGCTTGTCACTCCAGAGCAGCCCTCCGGTGGGCTGATTTTTTTTCTAATGAAAGCCCATGCACCCTTCCTCGCCGAGAGCTTTCCGACGATACCAAACATGCCACCGAGGGACATACAGTCCGGGAGATCTCAACGTAACAAAATAACCAAACCGAACAAACAAACAAATTTAAGGTATAGATAGAAGTGCCAAAAGAATGTTGCAAAAAAGGTCAATTTTGTCATTTTAATGTGGCAATAAGTGCCAAAAATTATGTAAAATCTAAGATGGTGGGAAGAGTGTAAAAATTGTCCAAAATAGCAAAAAAATATGGAATCAAAATCATTATTTTAGGTTGTCTACCTATGCTTACAATTTTGGGTTGTCGAAGTTGCTCAACTCGCTATATGGTCTAACCTGGATTGTCCAAGGCAACTAATACACAAGTCATGGGATTTAACCCTTAAACAACAAACCTAGCCCAAGGAACTAGGTTTTCAAAGAATCTTTAGCAAAACTCCCCTAAGACTTAACTATGTGCAAACTTCTTTGGTATCATTATCTTTGTCTTTACAAAACGCATTTATCAATTTAAGTCTTGGATTTTGAAGCACAATTTGAACTTGTAATTTTTTGCATTGGAAAGTTCAATAAAAAATTTGAATAGTGGCTTTGAGGTTGCCCATGGCCTTTGAGGAGGGTGAAAGATCATCATTGATTGGTCATTTGAACAAGCTACATGATGTCCATTTAAAAAAGCTTCTAAGATCCAAGTTGGGCAACCCTCCCATAACCTCTAATGTCCTTTACAGGTTAAACTACTCCCCTAGTCACCTCATTGTTGGTGGTGGATTGGTGAAAATTTTAATTTCTTGTAACATGTGTGAAATTAGAGATTTTTTTGTAACTTATATGAGATGATGTGTCTTACATCGTTCATTTGCTTTTTTCAAGGTGTACAACCCTTCAGAATACTTAGGGGTTAAACCTCCGTGAAAGGCAAGAGGAAGCAAAATTAAATCTAAGTTTTTGCTTTATTGTTGAACCTTACTGGAATTAGATATGAATTAGTTTTTAAGGGTGATTGCAAGAAACACTTGCCAGTTTGGTTGTGTTCTGGTTTGGGGACGCTATAACCTTTGAATTATGAACCCAATGCCAAATACAAAAATCTTTTTCTGGATGTTTTGGTTAAATTTGTATCCCTTATTTTTTAGAAATTTTAAAAATCATATTATATTTAAAAGTCCTGTTAAAAATCAATTTTGTTAATTTTTCACACTTTAAAGTTTAGGAGTATTTTATACTATTGAGCGGTGTAAATTAATGATTTTTAGCTAAAATTTTTGTGATATATTCTTGTAATAGTCAAACATGTTTCTACCAAAGGGCATCTAAAAATACATCATTTTATGTCCTCCACGTTTGTGCAAACAAGCCTCCTTTACACACGCACTTCTAAACATTAGAGATGGTTTAGACCTAATTTTTTTGGTCAAATCTCATCACCAAGAAATCCTTTGAAATAGACAATTTTTAGTTTTGTTGAAAATTATTTTTTCTATTTTCCACAAATTAAAACGTCAAAGACTTATGTATTTTCTTTGTCAAAATTCTATGCCCAAGAATTTGATTGTGCATTTTATAGTGAATTGTAGAAAATGGTCCTATATTGTGTGGTTGGAATTAGAGATGCCAAATATGAGACACAAATTGGATAAGGTTCTTGCTACCTTTGTTGTCGTTTATGTGATCTATAGTTGGGCTATGAGTTTCCGCCATTCAACTATGTAAGTAGGTAACGGTACCTTCATAATTAGAGAATTGTCGATATCCATGGAATTACCAGTGTTGTGGTTAGCAGAGGTAACTAATTCAATGTCTTTCCCCTTTTTTTCTTCAAATATCACTAGAGACTCACATCTTACCAATGTAAGTAATGAGTCTAAGAATTTTTGTTGTTCTTGTTCATCTAGTATCGGACACAGAGATTGAAGGGGTAGATGCATGGATGAGTGTCTCAATAAACCGGTCACAAAGATGTTTTCAGAAAATGTTAGCATTAGAAAGGCTTTAGGCCACAAATGGTCACATCTTTTCATAATTTTTTTGTCTAAAATACTTAACAACTTGATTATAAAGATATTTATGTAGTTGGTTTAAGAAATTTCAATTTTTATTAGGTGTATGGGACTTTTGAAGTGTAGTATATGGACTTGTCACAACTGAACAAAAATTACATATGGACTTTTTTGAGGATATAGATATATTTAAATGTTTTCCAGTGACTTTGTTATGAGTGCTCCAAAGGTTTTGCTTGAGTGAAATGCTTTCTATATTACAAGATTTTTTTTTAATATAGAATTAGGGACTTTTTAATAGTTAAAATGAAGGTTAAATTTTGGGGAAGTTTTTTGGATAAATAATTGTTAGTATCATTATTTTTTTTCTATTGTATTCAATTTTAGAAGATTAAGGTGGGCCGCCCTTCATTTTTCACTTTTTTCTATTTTATTTCCAATATAATAGCCATAAAAGAAAATAGACTTCAATTTTAATGACTTTTTGTGAGGTCACGGGTGCCGCTTTTGAGACACTCATCCATGCAACTACCCGGGTGGCTCTATAGTCCCTTATGATGACAATTTTGAGTTTGGTAGGGCTTGGTGCAAAAAGTACATGGTACATCATTAACCAATTGATTTATCAGATGCAAATATAAAGGAATGGCGATGGTAGATGTTACCTTGGATTCACCAACATGTTCTTGTTTTGGCATTGACAACTCTTCTACTGGTAGTGGTCCCTGTAGGCGCTAGATTACCCACCCTTGGTAATAAAGCGAACACTGACCAGGTTCTATGCTTTTATCCACTTTTTAATATATGGGGGTGTTGTGAGCGCGGTCCACTGTGCCTTCCAAGCAATGAATCTTTATTGCTAACGTTTCCTAAGTGTCGTGGATGGGCAACGAAATAACTAGAAATGCATGTGGTAACTCACAAGCTAACTGCAATGATCAGGGGTGATAGTGAAATTCTAACTCCCTAACTATCTATCCTATGTCCAGGGTTGACTGGGTAGTTGGCGTCATCTCTAACGTCCCTAACTACGTGGAAGGAGAACCTCTACGTTCCTTCCATGAACCCCTAAGACTATCTTTGATTTTTAACGCTTTACCTGGAAATTCTACTTCCAAAGACTAACCCTAACTTTTAACTTCTATTCTAAATTTTAACTTCCAAATGTAGCTCTAGATTTTTACTCCTTTGACCTAATCCTAAATTTGAACCTCCAAGTTTGACTTTATGCTCTGACCTTTGACTCTAGGTTTTTACTTTCTAACCTAACTCTAATTTTTAATTTCTACCTTCGACTTTTAACCTCTACTTTTAGTTTTTTATTCTAACTTTTTACTTCTCCATTGACTCGTTAACCTCTAAATTTAATTCTAACTTTTGACCTTTAGAATTTTTACTTTCTACTTCCAAATTTAACCCTATCGGTTTACTCCTAGATTAACTCTAGAATTTTCCCTCGAATTTTAACTCTATCTTTTAACCTTTGACTCTAGGTTTTTACTTCTAAAATTAATCCCAATTTTTAACTTCTAGGTTTGACTCGATGTTTTTACTTCCAACCCTAGATTTTCTACTTCTAGAACTAACTCTGAAATTTAACTTCTACTTCTAGTTTTTACTTCTACTTTGAGCTTTGATTTTTTTACCATCTAATTGTTACTCCAAATTTTAACTTCTAAATGTTACCCTAGCTTTTGACCTCTAACATTCACTCTACCTTTGAATTTCTAACTTTAACTTCTATTTATACTCGTAATTTCTATCTCCTAAATCTATTCTAAAGTTTTTACTTTTAATTCTACTTCTACTCGGATATTTGACTCCTAATTAACTCTAAACTTCCTTTCCTAACTACCCTAAGATTTCACTGGAAAATTTAACCCCCTAAGTTAAACTTCCAAAGTAACTCTCAACTTTTTACTTCTCAAAGTTAACTCTAAACTTTGACTTTAGAATTTCAACTTCTACAATTAAAACTCTAATTTGACTCTAGTTTTTAACCGCTCACAAATTCCTAATTTTAATCCTAAATTCTTCTTCTAATCTAACCCTAATCTCCGTCCATTGTTCCTTTTGGATGAAATTTTAAATCACATTCCTCCGTTCTACCCCTACTACTTAACTTATCCTAACGCAGTCGATTTAAAGCCAAATCCTAAGTGTATATGTTTTCGGAAACCTCTATCCCTAATCTATAAACTTTTGAATCTAAACTTTTACTTTGCACTAATCTCAGCTTGCTAATCGCGCTTTAAGGGCTGATTAAGGAAATCAACGCTAATTAGGGAAAAACGCCAAGGATTAATTCAAAAATTCACCTCTTCACTGCCGGTTTCGGAAATCACTTCGTCCACGTCCACTTATACATCCTCATGCTCCATGACAATCCTTTGTTTTGTTTGATTTTTTACGAGCTCATCGCTTAATTTGAGAAAATATTACACCCTTGCAATCTAACTTCCCTCTTTCCCTTCTTCCTTTCTTTTTTTCCTTCCTCCCTCCTTCTACACTAGTACTATTCTACCTAAGCTTTTATGAGTCTTACACTATGGTCTCAACCTCCAAGGTGGTTTTAATGCTCCTCCTACCCTCTTACACAAATTTGCCTTTGTGTCATCCTAATCCTCCTCCCAAAGATCACCGCAAATTCTCAAGATTTTCCTTCTTAAGCCTACCTAGCCTAGGTCACTATTGCTCGTCTCTCATCTTCTCTTGCCTACTTCTTCTCCTCCTTCCCTAATCTCCTTCCATTGTGTATAGGTGTGATTTTCGTGTTGGTGAGAGTTGAAATGTGTTGGTTGCAGGTGTGGTGGTGCTTCTTCTTTTTTTCTCCCTCCTCCCTTGGTTTTTGGTTTAGACCCCAATCCTACTCTCAGCTTAGTAATAGGTTAGTCCAACATTTGTTTTGTTTTGTTTAGGTGTGAGAGAATCGAAACAAAAAAAAATCCGAAAATGGGGGGAGCCCGGATGCTGGGGCCCCAATTGCATGTGGACTGCCGAGCCAAGCCTGCCTCCCGGCTGGCTGGGGGGTCGGTTTGAAATTTATATATTTATTTTTATTATTTATTTTTATTTCTGAACTGTTTGACTGAACTGTTCTTGACTGGCCCTACTTTGGTCCGATTTCTGGTCCGAACTGGATTTTGATTTTTTTCTGGTTCTAACTGGGTTCCGATTTCTGGTCTAGAACTGGATTTTGATTTTTTGTTCTAACTGGATTTTGCTAAAACTAAAGGAAAGACTGGATTTTGCTAAAAACTAAAGAAAAGACTGGGAGAAATAACACTTGGGGAGCTAGACTCACTAAAAACTTGGGAATAGGGGACTTGTCAGACGCAAGGAAAACCTACATATCTTGGAAGCTAAACTCTAGAGGTTTCCACAAGGTCTTGGAAACTAGACTTTGGAACTAAACACGGGGGAGGTGCAAAGCTTCGCCGTTAAATTGGTTTTAACACTAACTTTAGGACTTCTTGACATCCCGGGGGTTCAAAGCTCCGCCGTCTAAACTTTTAATACATGCTTTAGGACTTTGACTTTGTCACTAGTTCAAAGCTTCGCCGTCTCCAAGGGGGTCCACACAATGAGAAAGACTTTAGAAGAGGGAAAAAACTAAACTTTTAAAGAAAACACATACAGGGTCAAAGCTTCGCCGTCTCGGAGGGGGGTCCACTCAACAAGGAGAATGTTAGAAAAAGGTTTGAAATCAACTTTAGAAAACATATACAAAGGAGGTTCAAAGCTTCGCCGTCCCAGAGGGGGGTCCACTCAACAAGGAGAAGGTTAGAAGAGGGTGTAAGAAAAAAAAACACAAAGAAAGAACACACGAGTTAAGACCACGTGGCAACACAAAGCTCACATGCTAAAGGCCCTCCAAAGCGGCATCGCCAAGGTACGGTGGGGGGTGGCTTTAGGATTAGTGCAAGATACCAAAAGACTCTTGAAACTTCACAAGTTAGATCACAAAACGTACAAGAGGGAGAGAGAGGCTCTCCACTTACAACAAGGTACCAAAAACTACACAAAAGAGTACACAAAGCAAGGTAGAAAGACCCCCAAGGACCTTCAAAGCTTGAAAATAAGCAACAATGGAGCCAAAAGTGCTCCAAAAACACCGTAGAGGTTTTTGGCTTCAAACGCCCAAATATCCAAAATAACTTGGACCCAAGGACCCAAAACAAGAATTGGGGGTTTTCCTAGAGAGAGAAATGGGGCCCTTATATAGGTTTCTAAGGGTCCACCCCTCCCTCTAGAGTTTTAAGGTAACCTTATCAGCTCGGATTTTCATCCTCATCCTCAAAGATTTTCATCCTAATCCCTAAAAATCTACTTCTACCATCTATGCTGAACCAACATCCTAACTTTTGGAGATTAACTCCAATCGCCAAACGGATTGCGCCGTTGGCTCCAGATCACCGTGTTTAGTCCTAGACATCCCAACCCCTCGTACCGAGACCAAAAACCCATCGTAGGCTAATTTAGTTTAAAAACCAAATCGTGGTAAAATCCTAGATCTTGGGGGTCTCCTATTTTGAGAAATGTGAATAGCCTAGGGTCTCCAGTAGGTGCGAGAGAGTCGGGAAGGACTCTTGGTTGACTTCGTTTCGCCATCTTATGGTCCCGGAATGCCGGTCAACGTCGCAGGGACCCCGCCACGTGGTTAATTCCCGAGGAATCTTGCCGGTTCGGGTACTTGCCGCTATCGGAATGTCGTGAAACTTCACGGAGCGCATTATTAACATAAAACAAGCTAGTCTAATTTTTAGTGAGATTTTATTGTAACTTGGGTAATTTCCATGAAATTCCCGTTGGAGGTTAGAAGGGTTGACCACCCGGAAAAGGTTCTTTTGCAAGTCGAAAGATGCTGGGAATTTTCACGTGATCTCTTAAGGAGTCGCATGAAAGACGTGCAGGTGCGTTTCCGTACCTGGCACGATTGGTCAATGGAGATTGAAACTATCCATCTCCTCGAATGAGCAATGGTGCGAGAATCTTCTGCAGATGGAGGAATCTTGGCAAATCAATTTTGTCGTTGGACTCCTGGCATGGGATTTATCCTAGAACACCATCCTTGGGCTGCAGATTCCTCCACGGTCCCGGTCTTCCGTTAGTGGATTCTGCATGCTAATAATCGGGATTTGGGAATTCATCGATCCAATGGGGAACTCTAAATCTAACTCTAGGACCCGACCTAATGGCCTCGATGTGAATCCCTTGGATCGACTTAGCCATGAATTGCCACATTCATGGTGGGATTTAGCCCTTTTGGGGTTGTGTGACTCAAATTCTCCAAATCTAGTCCTTTCGTTATTTCTATACTATTTTTAGGCCAGGTTTGGAGGGATTCTAAGTAAAAACATAAATCTAGACCAAATACTATAATGGGTATGACACAACCCTATTTTGGTTCTACACTCTTTTTATGGCTTTTTGTATATATTTATCAACTTAAAATTGCAAATTTCCAAAAAAATAATTCTACGAGTCTCAAGTGACAAATTGGGAGCTCACAATACCTTTGTTATTAAAGGAATGTCTTCAATCTTGGTACATCAAATGGTTGGCTCAACGTTTCTTGTATTTCTTCACCGATTAGTTGTGACTGAAAAGTATCATCCATCAGGGTTTGTCCTTCTTCTAAGTTCATAGCCTCAAATTATTGGTGTAAATTTCTTGCATAGTCCTCAGTGTTGATAACTGTCTCATCTTCCATTTATTCTTTTTGAAAAAGGCTTGTGAATTCCTCTTTGATGACAAAAGCCTCATCTCCTGAGCAAAGATAAGACTTAAGTCAGTGAGTGAAGGTGCCATCATCTGCATAATCATATAATTCAAGTCCAATGCACTTAATAGGATTTAAGGCAATTGTCGCCTCTACTCTACTGGATTGTAAAGTCAGTAATTCATATTTTTCATCTAATTTCAATAGCAAACATTTGGAAATAATAGCTACCATGGTTCTTGCTTTGGGGGGAACATAGGTGAATGTGGGTCTTTTATTTGCCTAGTTCATAACTCCTCTACACTAGCGAAGGAATCCACGGCCCCCCCAAAGTGGATATCCATCAATGGCTTCTTCTTTTAGCCGGAGAACTTCAAAAGTAACAAAGTAATTAACCCCTCCTAATTGCATCCGTAGATCCTTAATCCGACCCAAAATTTGGACTGAACTCTAGTTGGCACACTTGAGTGTAACATGAAATGGGTGGGTTATCTTTAATCCAAGTTTCTCCATAGTAAAGGCTAGCATAATGTTGACACTGCTTTCATCATCCACTAATACTCTGGTTATAATCTTGTCTACTATTTTCACTTCGATCTCAACTGCATTAAAAGTTTCCTTAGATTTTTGTAAATTCAGCATAAACTCCACACCTCCACCTTGTTCACTTGACTTACAACCTTAGGTAGTTGTCAATTTGTGGCTCCTTCCCGCATTTGTTTCCACAATAAAAGATCTAGGGTGATTATCTGTCCAAAAGAAATGTTGGCCTTGGCTCGAGCAAGATCCGCCCATAAATCGTATGGAATAGATGGGTCAATAGACTTTTCAGCCTTAGACTTGGCTCTTAGTATAGGAAGAGGATAACTAGCATCCTTGGTACTAGGTATGAACACTATAAGAAACTCGTGTTTTATGTGACATTTTCATGATTTTAGGGAACGGATTTTAGTGGACATCCAATAAAACAACTTGTGTTTTTATGTCAATAATAACATCATCCAAATGTTACATTGGACGTTACTATTGACATAAAACACAAGTTGTTTTATTGGACGTCCACTAAAAGTTGTTCCCTAAAATCATGAAAATGTCACATAAAACATGGGTTCTTTATATAGTGGAACTGGAATTCATTTTCGTCCAATCTTACGTGAGTTGGAATATCTTGGTCCAATCTGACTTCTTTGGCTGCATTTCCCAAAGCATTTTGCAGATCAAAGAAGTGAGGTGATCCTTCTGAAGAGTGTAATGTACACTATCAAAAGTGCTAGAATCTGAGGACAACGCATTGTCTAGATCCACTAATGTAGGAAGATTAATCTTTGTTCCTCCCCTGGTAACTACTAAAGCTAGCAATGAGACTTGAGTTTGCTCATCATTAGAAACTTCAATCTCTATATGAAGCAATATTGAATAGCTTTTGATCCAGAAGTTTTTTAGTTCCGACCCCTACAAACCTAATGTCTTGCATACTCTGTGTGCTATCACTACAAGAGAAAGGGGTGTTTTAAGTGAGTTTTTAAGTAGTGTCCTAGACACATGATTTTAAGTAATGACCTTTAAGGCGATTTTTAGCAAAATTTGACTTAAAACATGTGTTTTAAGTCAAATTTTGCTAAAAATCGCCTTAAAGGTCATTACTTAAAATCATGTGTCTAGGACACTACTTAAAAACTCACCTAAAACACCCCTTTCTCTTGTAGTGTATAAGTTAAATGCTCTCAGAATTGAATCGGTATCTTGAATTGGTATCTGAAGGCACTATAGTCTGATTGGCACTAATCAGAGTACTGAATATCCCTGAGGAAGTAGGCCTAAATTCAAAGAAGTATGGCGCCTGTATGTATTCAATGTCGGTCAAGTTTCGCTTCTACGAATACAAGTTGTTGAAGAATGTCGCGTTCTCGATCCAGTTCGGGCGGGTCTTCTTACTGCGACTTGGGTATTGATAAAGTAATGGATGGTATCGCAGACAATGCATACTGTCCCCCTCTAGATCGGTATAGAGTGAAACTCAATAGTCTTTGGCTTCTAGGCACAGCTCACAAGCTACACTGTATTTGGCAATGTACTACAGCTAATATATTGTATCCAATCTAGTTGGTACAAGTCGAGTGGAGATGCCTTGACAACAATAACTATTGAAATTGACTTTGGATTATTGGGTTAAATTCTATTTTAAATCTACTTTTAAGGTCCTGATTTTGACTAAATTTGGTAATTTCTTGTTGATTTTCATCCAAACTTGGTTCAAAGCAAGTCAAAACTTCATTATACTCTAATGTCCTTGATATTAATCTAGTTTTTGAATTTAAACTAGTTTTGAAAATCCTAAAATATTTTCTAATAGATTTGCTCCTTGAATTGTTCTTATATTATTTTCAAAAACTTCCTCCTAATTTCTTAATGTTTTATTATTTCCTTTCATTTTTACTTCTACTTGCTATTTTTAGACCAAAATAATTTTAGGATAAATTCTTTAAAGTTACCTTTCTAGGAGGGTAAACCGCTAAAGTTCCATAACTAAGTTTTCACTGAAAACGCTCAAAAATTGCCATTTTTAGTACAAGTATCAAATTTTTGAAGTATTTTTTTTTGACATATGTAACTACAGGATCTTGTAGTATGCTGACTTGAGAACACGTGGTAAAAATTTCTGAAATTTCCACTTCGTCGATTGCAAGATATAAACATTAAAATTCATTAAAATCATTTTCTTGGCCTTGCGAAAAACAGGGAAGTTGCACTTCAAAAGCTCACTTTTCTATGAAAAAATGTCCAAAATGGTGGTGCTTCTTTGAATTATTTTTCCTAAACAAGTTGGCTACATGCTAAAAATTTTCCAAATCATTTGGAATTGTACAACATATAGGAAAAAATAGTAAATAGAAAGAAGTAGAGAATGATTCAAAATACAAAATTGTTAAGAGTTTAATTATGGAATTGAAAAATGTCAATCCCAATGTTTGTAATACAATCTACATTTTGTGATTTTATTTTTTCCAAAAAATATTGAAAATTGAGTTAAAGAAACGACTTCAAAGTTTATTTTACAGTAGGGAATCCATAACTTCCAGCAAACTAAAATTCCTCATAACTTTTGACTCATTGATCAAAATGGAATAATTCAAAGCTTTCCGCGTATATATAAGTCTAGAAAACCAATATCAAAGTTTTGTTTTTCAAAAAAGTGATTTTTTTTTATCTGCCCGGATTGCCTAGTTACAAAAAAAATAAACCTATTAGGCCATAATTTTTAACTCCTATTTCCAAATGTCATGAAATCTAGTTCATATGAAAGATATTCCTTGTCCCTTTCTTCTATTAAAAATTCAGCCTAAAATATGGAGATCTCCAATCACATGTGCTTGCCCAAAATTTCTATATTGCTAAAAATAGCAAATTGGTCCTTTAGGGGTTAAATACTTAGACTTGTAACTTTCCTAGAGAAAGTTATTGATTCTTTATAGATTTTTTTTACTTGATTTTCTAAATTTTGTTAAATTCTAAAACTACTTTCATCCAAACATAATTTATAAAGTATTTATCTAATTTTTGTTTTTAATAACTTTTTAGAAAACTATTAAAATTTTCTAACTTCTTCTAACTTCAACTTTTGATTTTCTAAACTTCTAAATTATCTAACCCTAAATTCTAATTCTAATACTATTTTTTTAATTCCAATTTAATAATTTAAAATGGAAATGAGGTAAATAGGAAAAAATAATTCAAAAACTTACCTCAGAAGTTACGGACTTACAGCCTCCATGGTTCCGTCTTCGTTCAATGCAATTGCAAAGTTGTTGTAACATCCTTCAACTTCCATTCATATTTTTGTTGTATTTTTGAAGTCGTATTTGAATGTCATGTCGTGGCTAAAGGAGTTCTAATTCCTTTTTTTCCTTGTTCCAAAATCCTCTTTTCTTTTTTTCCTAATCTTTCTTAATTTTTTCTTTTTCTTTTAAGATATTTTTTCTAAATCAGATCCTATCAAATCTACTGCTAAATGCTTTGCTAATTTGTTTTGGCAATCAAACAAAACCTGAAGACAAACTTGTTTCACTTTTGTTAACTAATATCTAAATTTTTGAAATATAAGAAGTCAAATATTTTCTTTTTTCTTTTCTTTGTCCCAACAAGGTCAAACCTTGTTTAAGAGAGTCAAACTATTCTCTAACTAATGGTATGTGTTCATTCAAGAATATTTACTAGAATGCTAAATAACCTCAATGTTTTCTACTACTTTTGCAACTTGTTTTGTTGTTCAATTGAAGTCCAACACGTCTCAAATTTGAGATTCAATCTCCACAAATGGGATTTGGAAACTCCAGGCTTCAAACCACATGTAATTTGGCTTACCAAATCTCTTAGTCACTTATTATTGAAATTTCAGCTCTTAGTTTAATTGAAATTCTACACTCAGTCTCTCTAGATTTGAAATTTTGACCTCTTAGTCTCTTAATCTTTTTGAACAATTCTAGATTTTTGAGCAAAACTTCTCAATCTCTTTGAATTTTTGAACAAAACCTCTTTGTTTTCTCTGGATTTTGAACTAAACCACTATAAGAACCCCCCGTTCTAGGTGACGAGTCCTAATTTTTTATGATGGATTTTAGGTGATGTCAATGTTGACAACCCCAAATTTTTATGTCAACAAAACTGTCCAACGTAACATCAATATTAACAATCCAATGTTTTTATGTCAACATTGATGTTACGTTGGACATTTTTGTTGACATAAAATTTTTGGGTTGCCAACATTGACATCACCTAAAATCCATCATAAAAAATTAGGGCTTGTCACCTAAAATGGGGGTTTCTTACAATGAACCCTCTCAGTCAACTGCAAATGAAATTCCTTTCAATCTCTCTAGATTTTGAGCTCAAACTCTCAGTTTTTCTTGGATTTTAGACTCACCCTCTCAGTCAGTTTTAGATTTTTGAACAAAACCTCTCAATCTTTTTCAAAACAAGGCTAGCCTTTCCAAAATGGGATTTTAAAAAAAACAAAGATTAAAATTTTTTATAGGCCTGTTTGACTATAATTTTATTAAAAAGCGAGTAAAAGTAAGCAAGAAAAGAAAATTTAGAGGCTCAGGTGACAATTATGGGGCTCACATTGACATGGGCTCAAAATTTTTGAATAGAGTGATGTGTGTATGAGGGACCATCCGCCTTGCTATTTCATTATGTGGCCTCAAAACCTTCAATGAATGGTTGAGTGTAAGTTTTTGTTAGGATGAACCCCATTGAACACTAGGACCAAGGATCTCTCAATCGCAAATGGCACAACTTCACAAACTGCAGCTACAAAAGAACCGCAATATCCGGAACGACTCAATTTACTAGCTGTCTTTTGAATGGATAGTATCAATTTATGCTCATGCTCAATCTGAATAATTTGTCAATTAGATTAATTGTCTCACCTACCCCTCCTACTTGTATTTTTTCCCTCACAATCCCCCTTGCAATCGATATGGGATTACTTGATTTTCATATGTATTCATATTTGTATATATACCCATATTTTGTATGTATGTATTTCATATCCGTATCGTATCTCTGTATCCATATTTCCGTATTGTATTCCGTGACCGTACGGTATCCCATATCCGAGCATATACTACAGGGAGGAGAGTGTTTTTTTTGAAAAATTGATGAGTGAGCCAACAAATAGATGCATGACAATTACTGAACAAATATTTTACTGGAAAAAAATTGAATTAGCGGTTGCGGTGGGTACTTCATCACAAAGTTTAGACCCTACGAATTAACAACAATTATCGTGCGGTTATCGTTGTTTCATGGGTTCGTACTATAATCGCACTGACTCAGTGTATTTTTACGCATTGAATCAGTGCAAAATCAATGAATATCAATAGCGTACGGTTTATGTACTTTAACTATACAATTGTTGTGTCAAAACTGCACAGCAATCATATTGTTAAAGTACATAAACCGTATGCTATTGATATTCATTGTTTTCGCACTGATTCAGTGCGTAAAAATACACTGAGTCAGTGCGATTATGGTACGAACCCATGAAACAACGATAATTGCACGATAATTGTTGCCAAATCGTAGGGTCTAAACTTTGTGATGTTGTGAGTCTCATCACTGGTTCAGAATTTTTCTTAGGGGGTGGGGTAGCCTAAGCACCCAGTTTTGTAAACACAGAAGATAGTCCGGAATGACTCCAACCAATGTGTAATCTCAAATGATTAAGTCGCAATAAATTTGAATTTACAAGCATGAGCACCAATATTGAAATATCTTTTGATAGGCAATCCAAGACTCAATGGCATGGCTGCTTCTATATACAACGTTTGAAACTCATTGCTGAAATAGAATGATAAGGAATTGAAGGTTGCTATTATGTGAGTATAGGAGTGTAAGCCCGTGAATCTAGAATACCACACACCTATATTATAGGTGTATATACTATAGAAACCGTCTATGATTATAGGATATATATGTTACAAATATCCATATTATAGGTGTTTATGATACATACACCTTCTATAGTGTGGGGTATCTATATTATAGGTACCTATAATGTAGGCTCAATGCTCACAAGCTTGCATTCTTGGGCTCACATACTACCATTGTTGATAAGGAGTCTATAACTTCTTAGAAGATATTCATCTGTGCCTTATTCTCCAAAGAGCGCCATCTACTATGTGGATGCTAATTTTGGGTGTCATATTGTGCGAAGAATGAGGTAAAATTAATCTGGATGATCAATCACAAAATTGTTGTAGTAAATGTCTAGAAGGGCAAGATCTCCTACCAGATTGATAAATCAAGCCTAATATACACCAATTGCACCAAGGAGTCTATCTTGTGTCATTTCTAGAGTTGTCCCTATATTCAACAAGTTTGGAATTTTGTCCTGGACTTACTTAACTTACTAGCTATTATTGAAACCAAAGAGAGGTGGCTCAAACTCAATTGGTATGAAGTTATATTTGATAAAGTTTATTCTTCACAGAGCCCCTTCTCCATGTGGGAATGCTAATTTTTGAGTGTGAATTGCTCACATTCACATTATGTTTCAAGAAACCACATGGTACCACAATCATATTACCCATCTCATCTTGAAAAGGATTGTAGATTACAGAAAGATAATTAGCTAGTCAAAATATATGCTTAGGGTCTCCTCAATTGTCTAATAAAGTTTCGGATAAGTTTAACTTCACATTAGAGGAGAATTGGGGTCTAGGGATGCCCAACTTGGAATTGGATTAAATTGAAAAAGAAATTAGGAAATATTGCCTCCTAACTGTATACAACATGGAGCCTGAGGTGGTGACATAGGATTTTGGAGGCGTTGCCACCGATAAAAGCAAATTAAAAAAAACAATAAAGAACGATGGTACTATAAAAATTGTCCCTTGAATTTTATAAAATATATATTGTTGTCAATGGTTGTACCGCTTGACAAGACTTTCTACATAGCAACAACCATTCCGGTAGCCAAAATATACTATTAAATTGGACATCTTCATTGCTTGAAGTTACTATAAGAAACCCATGTTTTAGGTGACGAACCCTAATTTTTTTAAACGGATTTTAGGTGATGTCCAATGCATTGAAATCATGTTTTTATGTCAACAATGATGGTATGTTGGATGTTTTTGCTGACATATAAACATGGACTTGTTGCATTAGACATCACCTACAATCTATTTAAAAAAAATTAGAGCTTGTTACCTAAAACGCGAGTTTCTTATAGTGAATGACAAGCTACCAACATGGATGGTTTGTAATGGCTCCTAAACCGTTGCCACATGAGCATCTCATGAGTGCATTGTTGCCAACTCGGCATGTACCACCAACATTCTATTGGGCCTTAACTTTGATGAAAATGTGCAACAATCACCCCTAAAATGGAATTTCCTCATTTATACAAACCAAACAATTCATTTCTAAGCCAAAAGTACCAGGCATGTTGAGACCTCAATACTCCTCTAATTGGCTAAATGCCCAAGGCAATAAATTTTGGTATTGACAATACTTTGAAGTTAAATAAAACCTAACCAAGTTATTATTTTTGAAAAATTCTTTTTGAAGTCTAATTTTAGCATCAAAAATATAATTTTGAAAATAAATGATAATGATTCTTTTAATTAAGATTTTGTGCAAGGATATCCATTGCAAATCTTGATTTTCTATTGTTGAAGGCTCTTGGAAATGAGCCTCAAATACACTAGATCTTGGAGAAAAAATCACATGAGAAATTTATTTAAAAAAATTATAAAGTAGATTTTGAGAAGCTGTAAATTGATTGGATTATGGATGTTATGCCTTTAATTTCATATTTTTTTCAATAACCAATTCCTTAGATTTGACTTGTGAAAAGAAGATTGAAAGACTTCAAACCATTTTCATAGTTTTAACACCTTCGTGATCAAGCATTATAATCTTTCAATCCATAAGTGATATTATTGTGTTTTCTTTTTCCATTTCTAATTTCAATTTGTAATGTTACAATTTAAAAAAAATTGATACAACTTTTCAAAATGTTGTCTGTGTGTTCAATTCATAGAAAACTCCAAGAAGCTCAAAATAGACCTTGGGCATATACGGGTTAAAAAAAATGACTTGTGACACATTTTTGACAAATAATTACCCCCCAAAACTGACTTCCGAACTCTCTCTTCCAGTAAACTTACCGACCTCATCCAACGGCACGTCGAAGGAACCCAGATCGGACGGACAGGCGACTTCCTTGAAACTCTGACATCGTAGGGCGGGGAGTGCCCCATTCTCTCCTCTGACATTCTTCAGTTCTGCCCCATTTTGCTGCACTTGTTTGTTTTTGCCCCACAGGCAGGTCCCTCGAAGCTTTGAATCCTATCGCATGTCGCCAACCTCTTCAGCTTAGTCAAGGATTACGCTAAGTTACAGTGGACTGCCGGCGTCAGTTCTGCCGGAACCGATCGAGCCCAGCCTCGCCTCCTGCCATGGCGTGGTTCGCGAGAAACCTCAGTTGCTGTTGAGGCGTACCTGTTCGGGATCCCCGCCTGTTGATTCGTGTGAAGCTCCAGAGTTTGGCAGACAGACAGACGGACGGACGTGACGGAGACCTGGCCTGAAGTTAACGCATTCTTGTGGATGTGTAGCTTGGCTGAACTCCGTATTGTGTGGACTAACTTACCTGCATTGTGCCGCGAACCTCTGCATTTGATTGGGGAGAGCGATTGCCGACGCTTGCTTGGGGAATGAAGTTTTAGGTTTTGAACGATCGTGAGGGTTAGGGTAGTGGATTTGTTTGTTTTTATTTTTTATTTCTTTGTGCTCCAAGTCGGGGGAGCAATGGCTTTCGTGACAATGTATCGAACCGTGTGGACGGTAGATGGAAGGGCGTTTCGTTGAAGGGAGCTCTGCGTGAGGTTAATAGGCAGGTTCATAGTTTTAGACTGAACGTTGTATTGCTTTACGTGGTTGAGTGCTCCCTGTGTTGTGATCGCCGCCCGGTTTTCTTCGTTCTTTAAGGCTCTGTGAAACGACCATTGGTAACCCTCAGTGTCAGAGGTGGATTGGTACTTAAGAGGTCGCCTTGACGTGTGTCTTATTATCAAAACGTGAGGCCTGTGAGAAGGCTTGTTTATGCGCGAGGAGCAGCTATGGACGACTACATGCGGGAGATGGTGGATCTTAAAACACTTGTTACGAAAACTTTGGAGAAGAAGGGGGTGCTGGCCAGAATTCGAGTACGTATTCTCCTCTATCCAGTTCTCCAGAAGCATCGTGTGTGCTGCTCGCATTTAACCTATCCTATTTGTTCTTAGTCTTAATAGTTGTGAGATCAGACTCACACGCGTGAGCTGGTTTCCGGTGAAAAGCACTTCATTGGCATAAACTTGACGGATTTTCTGGTATTTTGGATTATGGATCGGAAATTTCTCTTATCTGTGATGTGTCTTCCACATTAATGTAAGTCACATTCCATTGGAATGTATGCTTTTCCTCTGCCGTGCACACCCTTCGTGAACTCCACAGAGTGAGCTCTGTTCCTCCACTGGATTATCTCTGGCAGACTTTTAACGCACTTTCGTCAGGATTGCGCACAGCCTTTCTCTCAACGACTGCTGTTCAGGATGGCTTATTCTATTGGCTTGGTTAAGAATACCGCCTTTTATAACGCACCAGGAAATTTAATTTTTGCAATGATTTCCTATAGAGCTCTTTCCAATCTGCAGCATTGAGGGTTAGCCTTGCGAATCGGGGCCTTCTAGGGCCTCTGTTCTACAATGGAATTTGACTAACATGTCCTCATTGAGCATTTCTGTACGCAACAATCAGCGCCGATTCTATATACTTCAGAGTTCAACATATTGGACGGTGCACAACCTAAGATCAACCAAGAGAAAGAACCATCAGAAATATTTACACTTTGAATGTATTGCTTTGGAAAGTCGAAGCTATTCACTATTCAGCTACACTTTGTGTACGATCTACTGAGATGTGTACCAATGGTTCCAGGCTGAGCTGAGAGCAAATGTCTTTCAAGCCATGGAAGAGCAGGACCATGAAGCAGAAAGCAATGGCTCCACAACCTTTTCCTTGCTTGGAACATGCAATGAGCGGGCAAAGAAATTGCACACTTCTTCTTCAGGCATGTTATTGTCTTCGTTTCGAGGGTCATAATTTTAGTATTTTTTTAGGACTCGCTACTTCTTGACTCTTTTTCCTTTTCTCTCTTTTGTTGTTCGACTAGTTTTGACTCTGTCATTGTGGGCGATTTTTACAACCATACTGACTGGAGTTGTACATGGTGGTATATGTTGTTACATTTGTTGTTTACAAACTAATCTTGAGGATTGCGTAAGGTTCATCGTGCCCTAGTCCTTTCTGGTTCATACTTTCTTCAGTTGCTCCTTCTTATTCATCTGTTTATGATGAGCAGGGAAATTGTTGATGGCATTGGTGTGCGATTATATGGAATGGTGTGAGTTGGAGCACACGATGAAGGTTTATATGCCAGAGCTCAACCAGGTACTGATGTCAAACAGGCTATGAGCTTGCGTCAGATACCTGTGCACCTTCACGCGATGCCCTACATGGAACCTTCACATTTTCTTATAT
This sequence comes from Pseudisothecium myosuroides, assembly GCA_951799445.1. NCBI lineage: Eukaryota > Viridiplantae > Streptophyta > Bryopsida > Hypnales > Lembophyllaceae > Pseudisothecium > Pseudisothecium myosuroides. Next base: position 18,674,769 of record OX637290.1, on the reverse strand, counting down.
AAATTTCTTTTGGCATGCAGCCGAGGGCTTACAACCGATCTGAATTGGAGGGCATTCTGGGACTCACCGGTGAACCCAAGTCTGACAGTCATGATTCTCGACCTCTGCTGCTGGCCATCGTGGAGTCTTTTGCAGATGAGGTAGGTGGACGAGTTCGTACTAGCGACTGTCTGCACAACCTTGAGTATTCAAATGTTCATTTGTCACGGGCATGGATTGGAGCTGCGCATGAGCATTTGTTATTTTCTTTAAGTCCAATGCATCAGCCACGACCGAGGCTGCGCTTGATTATTACCTGACTTCCTACCAAGATTTAAGCACTTCTGAATTGAATTCTACTACGGTTTTTTTCACTAGCATTTTTTGATGACGATTCAAGTCAACGCCACGCATATGTTGGTTGAGAATGGCTTTCTCTGACGTGGGAGTTCTATTCATTGATTGTTGAAGTGATGTCAGAATTATGTATACGGGCTTCGGTTTGTTCGTTTCGCAGGATTTCATTACCGTTCGATGTACGTTGAGAAGAATCGTGACGCAATTAAATCGTTTGTTGTGTGTGCAGCAAAAGGACACCTCAGTTACGGGACCTGTTGCGCAAGCCAAACATTCAAGACATGGGGCAGCAGGAGGTCCCAGGCAGATCAGTGGAAACCCTTCCGCTGTAGTGGATCCTTCTGAAGCTCTCGAGGCACGTGTGTCATTGTCCAAGTAAGATCACCTCTGTTTTCAAGTTCAATTTTTTCTATTTGTGTTGAAACATACTTATGAGTTCTTCATATGGACAACATCTACTGCTGTCTTGGTGTGTTGAATACTTCGGTCAATTAACATACAGTGAGTTTATTGGTTGCAGGAAGAAGACATCAGAAAAACCCGTGGGAGGTTCTCATGATAACTCATTCCAAAGTCGCTCCGAGGTAGACTTAGTTGCAAGTTCTAGTTCTTTTCTCGGCCTTTTTGAACCTTCTCAACGTTGTCATCATGTTTGTGTCGCATAGTGCAGCCCACATCTGGTGCTGTTGTAGGTCTATTACTGCTTTATTATCTTGGTTTCAATTTCTGAAGATTTCAGTACTGGCAAGGAATATTTTTTTGCATGAATTAGCTTCATCTTCTCTCTGTCTTTTCATCTTTGCTCTGAGAGAACTGAAGTTGTAATTAAATTGCTAAGAATGTGACTAGTTTGTGTGCTCGACATGAGAGCTCATCTGACCAGTCATACATGTCAAGAAACTCAGCTCAGATATAAAGGGAATTGATTCGGCCTTACATTGTGTAGGGGGGTTCTAGTGACGGCATAAACAGCCCAAGACTTTATGATGACAGTCAGAAGTCTTCAAATCGAGCCCAGGCGCTCTTAGCTGACTTACCACATCATAGACGAAGCAGTGGGTACGTCATAGCATATTGCATCTGCATTGGGCTTTCTTGAAAATCACTTGTGCATCATCATCTTTGTATATTTATATTATGTTTCAAACGCTCCCTTGGTCCTGATTTGTCTCACTAAATATGCCTGTCAGGCTGCCAGCATTTAGCGGTGTCTCACGATCGGCTTCCAATACTCGAGGAAACAACAACGGTTCAGCAAGTGATCAACCAACTGGTGAGTTGGAAGTAGTCTGAGAAACTTGTTTAGGTATCCGGCCATTAAATAGGTATAAGCAGATGTCGAAGCTGCTGATTTCAGAAGCTCTGCTCCTCTTTTATGGTGAGTGTTTACTGCTTGTGACAATTCGTAAGATGTCGGGATGTTGCTGCAGCTGCGCCTGGTGTGGATACTGGAGGAATGTATCCACGAGGGTCAAGAGATAGAGATAATGATGGTAAAAGAAGCGAATACTCCTGGTCAGAGCAAGATGAGCCTCAGAATGGAAATGGTTTGAACAAAAAGAAAGAAAGCACTTGGAGGGATCAGGATTATGACAACGTTTACACGAACCCACCTCCACGCACTGAGAAAGGGGATGGAAAGGGCCAAGTAGGTGATCACAATACCAGGTAATTTCTCAGTAATAAAAGGAAAAATCTTGCTTCTGCATGTACTTGGCAACTTTACTGTTTTGTTTGGAGTTTCTTTTTTCTTCAACTCAGGTTGACATGATTCAGGATTGTTTCAAGGAACTGGAGGGTACAAGTCACTGAGGAAGGACTGTTCCACTTACGTACTTCTGCTTCATTCTAGACTGTGGAGCTTAGAACCATACGATGATCTTCTTCTTAGAAAAGTCGCACAAGCTTCTGGAAACAGCATCTAATAAACTGGAGCAGCCTGTCTCTTTTGCGGATTGTTCTATTTCTTTGTTGTTTGTAGATTCATGCCATAACTGAGATGATTCATTTGAGGCTGCCTTATATCATTGGTATTGTCACATTTTAGGGTTGGTCCAATGTTTTTGCCGTGCCTTCCCAAAATCTTTGTTAACAGCTCGTTTATCAGCTTACCACTTCCACTTGTATGGTGACAGTCAAACTAGAAGGACCTTGTCCGTGGAAAACTCTAGCAAGGCTCTTGGCAATCTTCATTTGGGTTAGTTACTCTGAGTCTTGCAACTGATGGAAAAGTGCAGTCGATAAGTCTATTCTGTTAAACTGTAGGTGAAGGATGTTTTCGGCCTAGATTTTATCGTAGTTTGCTAGCAAGGAAATACTAGCAAGTGCTTTACTGTCTTTTCATGTAGCTTGAGCACCTTACTATTATGTGAATAGATGTGTCGATTATTATTATCTTAATTCATGCTGACATAATTTATTGAATGTGAGTGAATTAGAGAGTGAACAAAAAGGAATTATGAGTTGACTGTGTGTGTACGAACTTGCAGAGGATGATAGCGCATCTGAGTTTGCAGGTCGTCAGAGCTCTAGTTCTAGAGGAACACCCTCAGGCCAGCAATGGCAAACTGCACCAAGAGAGAATAGTTTGCCAGCAGCCAGGTATGGTAGCAGTTTGCAACCTTTCTGCGTACTATACTATTCTGTTGACAGAACAAAAATGGACTATCTTTTTCCTGTTCTTCATGATGCTTGCTAGATTACCGTCTTGATGACTTTGTGGGTGCATTTGGTTTTGTTCACAATGGATATCATTGATGTCATTTGATGAGTCTTGCTGTCTTGGCGGATGATATTTTTGCCTAAGATGTCGATTGTCATTTTGGCAACCGCTGAGATGCTTTCACCAAACACTCCTTGTTTGTGAACATGATCAGTATGCAACATGGTCACCTTAACTGATTGTTGTGCCACTGCATCGGCGTGATATGTGAGATGTCTGTGCTTGTGCCATGTGTAGTTCGGGAAATAAGAAACAAGCGTCAGCATACTTCTACAGCGACAGTGAAGAAGAAAATGCTCCAGAGTAACTCTCCTTTAAATTTGCAGCCTGATGTATTGAATTGTTATTTTAGAGATTTTCATTATGGAGCTGACCATCTTAGATTAACCGATGACACTATCTCGGGCTACCTGAAGTGCGCACAGTGCCTCTGGCTTCGTACCCCAGGTGCCAATACTCAGCTACACGTGTCATACCTGACAGGCACAAACCTTTGGTTCTGTACTGTACAGTTCATTGATTTTATTCAGGACGTTTGGGACTTTTTGCAATTTGGATCTTCACTTCTGTCTTGCGAATTTTAGAAGCGCAGGGTAATTACTTACCCAAGCTGTGCACGATCTTGGATGGAGTTCCCGATGAACGGTTGGTGTTCTGATCAGTGTTTCCGAAACTTAGTGCTCCGCATTTTCCAAGTTTTTGTGCCATCTCCTGTCTGGCATTGCTGTGTACTGTGTGGAACTGTCAGCTTTGTTGATTGAATTTAGATTCATGTCGTGGACTGTTTTTGTCCTTAAAATTAATTTGATTTAATTAACTGGCGGACTACGGGTTGGAGGGCGGATCACGAGTTCAGGAGGTCAGGAAATGGGGGTCCATAGAACCCCCATTTCGGATTCAACAAACTCCTCATCGGATCCCAGTAGCTCATTAACCCCTAAACGACCAAACAATGTTTTTTGGCAACATAGCGATTTTGGGCAGTTCACTATGAATTTCAACTTTCAAGTTAAACTTCGTTTTGTGGAATTTTATGGATTTTAGAGGTGTAGTTTTGGGCAATGCAAGGCTCATGATTTATTGTTCAAATTGGACATAGGTTGAAGTTTTAGGTCATTGAATGGGATTGTTGTCACATCATGCATGAGCAGATCTAATTTGAAGAATAAAACAATAGAAATCAAATATCAAATCATGAAAATTAAATTGAGATATCATTTGATTTAGATGCACTAAGTTCAAAAGAACATACTTTAGGTTGTAAGATCTACTAAGTGATAGAGAAATTGAAGGTGAATAAGATATAACATTAGCAGAAGTTAATGTTAAATCTTTAGCACAAACAAGGAGGTTGTAAGGATTGAGTGAGGAACTTCTAAAAAATCTAGAGTGCCAATAAAAAGGCAAGGTTTGTCTTGGCAATGGATTCATCCAATTGCATATAACAAACCGTATATTAAAGTATGTAGTAACAAATTAAAATTCAAAGTATAGAGTTTACAACTAAAGTTGTTGAAAAGGCAAAACATAAATAAAAATTGCTCATATAAGTCAATTAGTGCGATGTCTTCAATTGGAGAGTCGCCAACAATCTCCATCTGATGGCATGTGATAGTAGAATCAAGAATCTTGGAGACGATTGTAGATGTTAGCAGAGGCTTTAGTACCTCATTAAAGAATTTGACATCACTTTCTAATGCTAAAATATGGCAATTAGATGAAGGAGCCGCTCTAATAATAATGTCCATATGGACAAATTTATAACTTTCTTAGACTAGCTTTGTTAACATTGATGCTTCTGAAGGCCATTTTAGACTACAATCCATGTCCCCAATCCCCCTAATTTTCTCAAAATGTGATTGGTAGAGAGTTAAAAATTGGAACTCAGGGCTTCACACTACCTCCAAAGTCACACATTACTTCTAAATGCCTACATAGCAATACATTTTGGAAGTTTTGGCACCAAAGAAGTAAGACTTGAAGGTTGAATTGGGTTTAGCCAAAATGGAAACCCAACTTGGCCTCTAAGTCCAAAAAAAATTTGATCATAAAAATTTGATCCTAATGGGCTTAATTTTTTCTCCAAATTTGTCCAATACAAATTTGATGCTAAAGCTACCCCCCACTTTGATTTGGGACTTTTGGGCCCATATTTTGGGGACTAAATTGCTATATAATTTATACAAGAGACAAGTTGAGACTTAGAGTTGGAACTTTGGCCTTCACACTATGAGTTCCAAGTCCCACATTTATCATTTGTTATTCACCTTCTACAACCCCAAAAAGTTGGAATCAACTTGAACTGAGACTTAGAAAGTTGAGATTTAAGATGTCATGATCGGCAATTCCACGGCCAATCCTCCGATCGGAATCTCATCACACAACCTTTAAATCCCATCTTCCTAACTCATTGAGATGCAAGACAAACATCAACTGGATTCATCACAATGCAAGCTACTTCACACACAGTGGATCGAATCATTCCGTTACATTATAAAATATCGCATAAGGAATAAACTCTCCACACAAGCCTTACATAGCAAGGAAAGGATCCTACCTTCTATTGTAACCACCGTAACCGCTATGCCAAGTCTAGCCAAGTCTAACCGTCCAAGTCCAGCTGTTACAACAGATAGGGACTTGTAACATTACCCCCCCTTATCGTCACTTGGCGCCTGAGGATGAAGCTTGTGAAACTCCGCGATAGCATCAGGGGCGTTCTCGAGATTTGCCACTGGTTCCCATGAATTTTCTTCCGGGCTGTATCCCTTCCACGAAACCAGATAGTGTAGTTTTTTCCAACGACCAAAAAATCTTGAATCCAGGATCTGGTGGACCTCGTATTCTAAGTCCCCATCGGGAGTGACAATTGGTGACGGGATTGTGGGACGTCGACCAATAATGGTGTCTTGACAATATCGTTCAAGTAGCGACACGTGGAACACATCATGGATACGTAAAGTTTTTGGCAACTTCAGGCGGTAAACTATATCCAAGAGTTGAGATATTACTGGAAACGGTCCCAAGAATTTAGATGATAACTTCCTTGATGGTACGTTTGTGGCAATATTGTCATGTCGAAGAAGGACCCTATCCCCAACTTGAAAAGTTGGCTGCATTTTTACTCCCTTATCATAAATCCGTTTAGCTTGTTCACCTGCCATTTGAATCATAGTTTTTAATTCTTCATGGACTTGTTGTAAATACCTCACCCTATCTTCAACAGCTGGAACGGTGGATGAAATCGGTACCATACAAGATAAAGATGGGTGATATCCGTATGTGGCGTAAAAAGGAGAGAAGCCTGTTGCCGAATGGGAGGCATTATTATACGCAAACTCCGCAAGAGGAAGTAGATCCGCCCAATCATCCTGACGTCTTGTGGTAAACATCCTTAAAAATTGTTCAAGAACCTGGTTTACCCGCTTGGTTTGACCGTCTGCTTGTGGGTGAAAAGCAGTTGTTGGACATGGTTTAATGCGAAGTAGGTCAGATAATCTCCTCATAAATTTTGATACAAATACCGGTCCGCGATCAGATATCACCTCGTCTGGTGTTCCATGATGCTTCCAAATATGGTGTAAATATAACGAAGCCGTCTCTTGCGAATCAATAGTCTCATTTGTGGGAATAAAATGGCCGAGTTTTGTATTCTTGTCCACCACGACCATCACGGAGTCGTATCCGCTACTAATGGGTAACTTGACAATAAAATCAGCAGAAATTCGTTTCCATGGTGCATGAGCAGCTGGAATGGGTTGCAAGAGTCCATAACGTGCATGATGCGTAGGCTTAGATCTTTGACAAATATCACACCCGTCAACGTAACGATGAACATATCGTCGAAGAGTAGGCCAATAAAAAGTTCGTGTGACCAATTCTAAAGTCTTGGCTCGTCCTTGATGTCCCGCAGCTGGGGCGTCATGTCTAGACCGTAGAATTTGCCTCTGAAGCTCCTCATCATCCGGTACATATATGTGGTCCTGGAAACGGAGAACCCCTTCACTGAAAGTGTATGCTTGGAGCCAGCGACGAATATCCCCCGAGATTTGATGCGAGTCTTTTCTAAAAAATTCAAGTATGGGCTGGAGCATTGAATCTTCCTCAGTAGCAACCTTTAAGCGTTTGAGAATGCGATCATCGGTCCACACTGGTTGACAAGATTCCAATGCTGCCAACCGTAAAAGGGGTCGTTCTTCTTGACTTCTTCCCTCCATGAGATCGACTCGCCTAGAAAGTGCATCCGCTCTCCCATTCAATGAGCCCGGCCGATGCTGGATTTCAAAATCAAATGCCGACATAAATTCCGACCATTGAGCTTGCCGTCGATTTAATTGCTTCGTAGTGAGAAAATATTCCAAGTTCTTATGATCGAAAATTACTTGAATGTGATGTGGGGATCCTTCCAAATACACACGCCAATCTTGAAATGCTAAAACCACACTGAGAAGTTCTTTATCGTAAATATCATAGTTTTGTTCTGCAGGAGACATCTTCGAACTTCGATATGCACATGGATGCAAGTAGCCGTCGTCCCCATATTGTGAAAGAATTGCAGCTGTTGCCATGTCAGACGCATCAATCTCAACAACAAACGGCCGTTCAAAGTTGGGATGCATTAATACTGGTGCTTGAGTAAATTTAGATTGAAGATCCTTGAATGCGAGGTCCTCCTGGCCCGTCCATGCAAAATGTTGATTCTTTCGTGTCAATGCTATGAGAGGCATAGCGACCTTTGAATAATCAACTATAAATCTCCGGTAGAAATTTGCAAATCCAAGGAAGGCTTGAACTTCTTTCACCGAGTTCGGAATTGGCCATTCTTGAATAGTTTGAACCTTATCACGATACATCTCAAGTCCCTTCGCTGAAACTGTCATTCCTAGGAATTCCACAGATTGACGATGAAACTCACATTTTGATTCTTTAGCATAGAGTCCATGCTCTTGCAACCGCCGTAAAACTTCTCTTACAATTTGACAATGTTCTTCCAAATTTTTCGAGAAAATAAGAATATCGTCCAAATATATCACGACAGAAATATCTAAGAGATCACCAAAGATATCTTGCATATGAGATTGGAATTGAGCTGGGGCATTTGTTAATCCAAAAGGCATTACCAGGTATTCAAAGAGGTCGTAACGTGTCTTGAAAGCCGTTTTAAACTTGTGACCCAATGCCATGCGAACTCGATGGTAAGCTTGTCGTATATCCAACTTAGTAAATATTTTTGCTCCCACCAAACGATCGGTGAGCTCCGGGATCAAGGGTAGAGGATAACAATTTTTTATTGTGACTTTATTTAGGTTACGATAATCCACACATACCCTAATAGAACCATCCTTCTTTCTTGCGAATACTATGGGCGCCGAAACTGGAGATTTTGATCTTTGGATCCACCCCTTTCCCAAATTTTCTTCTAAATATTTTCGGAGCTCCTCCAGTTCCTTTGGAGACATTGGTCTTAAGCCCGTGTTACATGGCTCTTATCCTTCCTTAAATTCAATTTTCATATCTGACGTGCCATGGTTTGGCAATTCATTTGAGGCATCCTTGCTAAAAGCCCCACGCAAGTCATTGTATTCAACTGGAATTGAAGTATCCAAAGGCTTAGGAATCCCAACCGTACTACTACGTTCCGAAATTTCTAAACATAAATTTCCGCTTCTCTCGAAGATAACCGGAAAGCCGCGGCCGAGACGAAGGCATGCCGAGGTACTGTTAACTTTGAGGAAATTGAATCCGTTACTGCAGTGCCCTTGACCCGATCGCTGGCGCTTGCCTGTCCAGTAGCCAATCGCACTACCTTGCTGGCCCTTCCCTCTAGAGCCCCATCCGTAATATCTTGAAACTTGTTGATTTCTTGTTCCTCTGGTGACTGGTAGAGTATGGGAAGACCGTGGATTGGCTCAGTCGGCTCCACCGTCGTTGCTCCCTGTTCCTCCACACATCGTGACTCAAGAACTTCAACAATTCTTTGGGATGGGCCCACCGGCTTCAATTCCGATGGTCCTACTTCCTTCACGGTGTCCTTTTCTTCTGCTAAATTCGCCCCTTGATGACCAATGCAATTTTGATGGCAATAAGGAGAATCAAACAAAACCTCCCGCCATGACCAACGAATCGTCGGATCATGGCAGATGAGCCATGGTGTACCCAAAATGCAAGCATATCGTCCTGTATTGGTGATATCAACCAATAATGTTTCCCGATGACTTCCAATGAGGAGCTCCACTTGGGCCTGGTGCGTGATCAAACCTGAATTAATCAACCGTCCATCAATTACCCGAACCTCTCTTGGCTTGACTTTAGGTCGTATAACAGCATTGCACTGCGCCGCAAATGTGGGGTGCATAAACACCCCTGTGGCTCCCAAATCTACCAAGGTCAGAGCTTCACAAGAATTGATCTTGGCATCCAATGCGAGATGCGCATCTGGATCTGTGGCCCGCAAATACAAAGGATCACCCACTCCCTCTTGGAATTTTTGCAATTTAGTAAGAGCATCGTCTGGGAATAATTCTCCTCTCGGTATTGGTATTGTAGCTGCGGCACTCTGAACCGTGCCCGGGTACTAAACCACATCGTTCAGTCCCGGGCTACACCTTTTCCCGAGACCGAGCTTCCCGATTCCGTTGTTGCTGCGATGGATAATGGTCGAAATGGATTTGTGGGGCACTTTGCACGTACATGACCAAGTTCCCCACAACCCCAACATCTGCCTTGACGTTGATATTCCAACCTCTCCGCCGCCGTCTTTGCCAGAGCTGGAAGCCCATGAACCGCTCCAAGGTCCATGGGTACTGGACCCGAAGTTACCGGATCCGGTTGAAATCTCCCAATTGGATCCCGAGAAGGAAAACTTGAAGTTTTCACATTAGAGGACTCCGCTGGTGACCGACGAGTTTGCTTCCGACTCCAAAGTCGTTCGTCAATACGGGAAGCCATCGCCATCCACTCATACAACCGGCGCGGTTGAGTCTCGGCAGTAGCCACCGAGTCCAAAATCTTGTCCTTGAGGCCACCCCGGAACCGTGCTACGAGACTGGACTCATTCTAATCAATTTGAGAGGCATACTCGTTAAATGTAGATATATATGTTGCCACGGCCCCCGTCTGTCGGAGTCTTGCAAGGCGATCTTCGGCGTTGCCTCGTCGATCAAGATCACCGTAAACACCAATCACAGCCTCACGGAAAGCGCCATAATCTTCCAGCAATTCATGCTCCCTTCCTTCGTCAAGTGCTTGCAAGATGGGCATGGCCCAATTTTGTGCCGATCCCAACATATATGAGAGTGCAAACGCAACTTTGTCTACATCAGATTGGTACATGCGGGGCTTTCCGCGGAACACCAATCTTAATTGTGCAAACCAACGATATACCTCGTTGCCCTTCTTTCCCAAAAATCTCTCAGGATCCGCCACTTTTGATTCCCTACTTCCATCCTCAATTGTATTGTGCCTCCCCGTCTCTCGACAACCCCTATCAACTCCGAGGTTTGAGTTCAAAGGAAACCCCGGTCGCTGTTTTGCAACCGCCTGGTCTGCAATTTGTTGGACTATATGGGGAATCGCGGCTTGAAGAACATTTTGCATCTGCTGTTGTATCAATGCTGCCCAATCCGGTCCAATTTCCTCCGGCATCGGGAGACTTCCAGGCTCCACCACTCCTTCTCGATCCATCCCGCAACAACCAAGGAATCAACATATATATAAAGACAAAATATAATAATTTAATAACTCATGACCTGCGCCCATCTTCCGGTTGTGACCTCTTCTCATAGCCTTGGGCGCTCTTTTCCAATTTCGTCACCTTTTTCCCGCAACTGCATCTTCCGATCATGCAGCTCTGTGCTTCAATTCATCACCAAGAAGCTGCACGCGCCAATGGTGCTGGCTGCCACGCCATCATCGGACGTCACACCCTGCTCGTCTCCCGATTTGTCAGCCCTGATCGCCAAACTCCTGCGACAGCAACAGGATTGATTCTCCGACTCCACCGATCCAGTCCATTTATCAAATTTCCTGAACGTGTCAATCCCGGCCAGGCCGTAATTTCATCAAATGATTGTTGCACCCACTGACCAGGCCTCTCGGGGATTCCAAGATCTCATAATTAAAATGGTTTAATTTACTTCGGACTTCTTATTGCAAACATCATGATCGCTTTTCAATCTCTCTACTAATCAACATTTCGAATGAATCACGAACGGAGCATGGACCGTTTGAGATGCGGTATTATGTCATGATCGGCAATTCTACGGCCAATCCTCCGATCGGAATCTCATCACACAACCTTTAAATCCCATCTTCCTAACTCATTGAGATGCAAGACAAACATCAACTGGATTCATCACAATGCAAGCTACTTCACACACAGTGGATTGAATCATTCCGTTACATTATAAAATACCGCATAAGGAATAAACTCCCCACACAAGCCTTACATAGCAAGGAAAGGATCCTACCTTCTATTGTAACCACCGTAACCGCTATGCCAAGTCTAGCCAAGTCTAACCGTCCAAGTCCAGCTGTTACAACGGATAGGGACTTGTAACATAAGACTTATTGTGAAACGCCCCTAATATGAGCAAAATGTATTCATTCATCTACAAGAGGAATGATGTCGTCTCACAAATTTGTAGCAAGTTAGCAATTTCATCTATTTGTAAAGATTGAATATATTGCCAACTATTTTTTTAAAAGAATATATATTACCTATGAGTGGATTTTTGCTCAAAACACACCAATGTGATGTATTCATAAATGTTAATCCCTCAAGTATCAAGGCCTTTCATTCTTCTCTAACTGCCATTTCTAATGGAAAGAACAAAAAAAATTAATTGATTTTTTTTCCATATATATCAGTAGGATCTTGCAATAAAATAGTATGAGAATGTAGAAGACATTTAAGTTCAAAGTGAAGGAAGCATGTTTTTTTGGCACTATGACAAACTAGTTTATAAGATTTTGAATCTTCTTAATTTAATTTTTTTGTATATCAAATATTGAATTTTTTTTTAAATATAATGAAGAATTAAATTGAAGGTATAGGAAAAAGTGTCAAAAACATATAAACACCTCATTTTTGCTTTTTAAAAAATTGCTAATTATTTATAGGTACAAGAGAGAGGGACAAACTAAATTAATAGCTCTAAGATGGAATTGAAGAACACCAATTCCAATAGTGAGATTATTCTAACATTAAAAGTTAATCCTATGAAGCTTTTTTTAATATATAAATGTAAAAGTTGAGCTAAAAAAGAAATCCAATATATTATTTTTCACAAAGATGCACCATTACTTTCTCATCACTTAACCATAATTATGAAACAAACCAAATTTCATCCATATAGACGAAAGTATAATCTATTGAAAGCAAATATTTAATTCACATTTTGTTATTGTTGTTGCTTGCTCTCAACTATTTTGAACTTTGTATGGCATAAATTTTACTTCCAAGCATAAATTGAAATAAAAATTATATTTCTAAGAAGCTTATATGTTTTTATATCTTGAGAAAAAACCCTCAATAAATCGTGTTGAAAATAGAGATCACACAAACTTGCTCAAATTGTCACCTACTCAAAATTATTACTAACCCATAATTGTTACTAGTTCAAAACCTCTACTAATTTATTACAGCCACTAATCCCAAACTACGACTGAATCAAAATGGCTATAAATCCAAAAAAACTATCCTAATTTAAGCTAAGCCAATATGTACATGTTGCTTAAGAGTACTATTTTCAATACCTAAACAAAAGGTACGTTCAAAATTTCTAATAATAAAAGTTTGATTGCTTGAATATTGACATTTAATATCCATTGGCAAAGAGTATATTTCTCTTTAGGAAGCATTAAAGTTCATATTTTAGAAAACTTGGTTTCCTCTTGCCTTTGAAGAAAACCACCCATTAGGTAGATTGTGAATGTTATGGGAACTACAAGAAATAGATGAAGTACATGCAAATATGTTGAAAGAGAAATTTTTGTCTTTCTTCAACCATACAACAGTGTGATCACTTGGTGCTTCATGATTATTGTGCAAGGTTGTGAATGAATTCATATAGGGCTGGGAAGAGAGAAAAAATAAATTGCAAAAAATAAAGATCTGATGTCCAAATTCTAATCATGTCATAAAGGAGGCAACCCATTTTTGACCACTGAAGTAGTTACATGTATCTACAGGGCAATTTTTTTTAGTGGAAAGTTTTTCCTGTGTGTAAAAATAGAATTCAAAAGGTTTCCATAATTTTCCAGATTTTTATTTCTCAAAACATAATTACTGCAAAAATTTTAGGTGAAGATTATGTTTGACCCATTGCTAGTCATATAGACCTTCTTATTTGCAACCAAGGGTTTGTTGCAATATTGAGAGTCTTGTAGCCAATTGTAATGCGCCACAATTGTGCCGTGAATTGTGCCACAATTAATCACTATTAACCCCTAAAGGTCCAGACACTGTTTTTTGACAACATAGCAATTTTAGGCAGCTCATTACGAGTGGAGTTTTTATTTTTTTCTTTGAAATTTTCACACAAGATGTGCCCGAGGAGTAGCTTTAAGGCCCAATAATTTTCATAACTTTTGACTACATGGTTAAAAAGTTATTGTATGATATGTAATTTTCCGTGTACGGCAGGCAACCCGGGTAGCTCAAAAAAATTCTTTAAAAATAATTTTTTTTTTAAATAAAAATTTGAAATTGGTCCTTTAAATTTATATGTATGTGGAAAGCTTTAAATCATTCCATTTGGATTAATGAGTCAAAAGTTATGAGGATTCTTAGTTTGAGGGTAGTTATGGAATCTCTACTCTAAAATAAACTTTGAAGTCCTTTATTTAACTCAATTTTCAATATTTTTGAAAAAAAATAAAAACATTGGATGTAGATTATTTATTACAACATTACAACCGTTGGGATTGGCATTTTTCAATTCCATAAATAAATTCTTAACAATTTAGTGTTTTGAATCATTCTCTACTTCTTTCTACTTACTACCTCTGTTTCTGAAAAAGACCCGTGTTTCCTTTGTAAAACACGAAGGAAACATGGGTCTTTTTCAGAAACAGAGGGAGTACTATTTTTTTCCTATATGTTGTGCAATTCCAAATGATCTGAAAATTTTCAAGCATGTAGCCAACTTGCCTAGAAGAATGAATCCAAAGAGTAACCACCATTTTGGACATTTGTTCATACAAAGGTGACCTTGTGAAGTGCAGCTGCCTGGATTTTCGCAGGGACAAAAAAAGGATTTTTGTCAATTCAAACGCTAATATTCCAATCCGCACGGTGGAAAATTCTGAAATTTTTTCCACATCTTCTCAAACCAGTGTTCTATAAGATTTTATGGTCACATGTGTCCAAAAATGTTTTTTTTCTTAAGTTTGGTACTTGTATTTGAAATGGCAGTTTTGGAGCGGTTTTGGTGAAAACATAGTCTCTAACCTTTAGGGGTTAATCTCTTCTTGCACGGAAAGAGAGCAATCTATGGTAGTCTGCTCTTAAAGTGACCATTCAAGAGCTGTTTGCCTTTTCGGGGAAGCTAAACTCCTTGAAACAATTGTCAATAAATTTTCGTAGGAAGAAAATTGGAATTGGCATCTAGGGGAGGGCAACCCATTCCTAATCACCCCCCCCATTGTAGCTATGTGTACTGTTCTCTTTCTGTGAACAGTGATTCATTGTGGCACAATTCCCAACGCAGTTGTGGCTTGTAATGATTGGCCACGAGACTCTCAATATTGTAACCACCCCTTGTCAATTTTGTTTTCAACCCATGGTCGGAAATAGCAAGCCCCAAATCACTGGTATGGGAAAAACAAAATCTTCTGCTGAAAAATTCATAGTAATTATATTTTGAAAAAAAAAAATCTGAAAAAAAATTATGGAAACCTTCCGAACTCTATTTCTGCACACAGGAAAATTTCCCACCGAAGAAATTCACCCTGCAAATATGTGTAATTCCTTATTTGATCGGAAATGGGTTGCCTCCCCTAACCCAAGTCGTTTCATATTTATTGGACCTTTGTGGAATTAGTTACAAATTTTTGACGTTGAAACGTAGTGGTCACTAAAACCAACCACCTCTTGAAATGTACACATGTGGTACATTGAAGAAAGCAAATGTACTTATGCGCCATGATCCGTTTTAGAGGCCAGTCACTTTTAGAACAGACTACCTTACATTGCCAGAAGGGGGGTTGATCAGGAATGCCTCCCTTAACCCCCAAAGGATGTTGTTGTTTTCTATACGTTCTCCCCTATTGTTTACAAAAGGGAGAATTGAGTAGCACGTGAATCCCATTCAAGCTATAAATTTGAGATCAAGTCACAGATATACTATTGGTCAACTGAGAATTTTTTGAGAATTTCTTTGTGTTCAGAGAGGATCAAATACATTCAATATATAGACCACATACGATAGCTCTTCTAGTGGGCAACAATCTTTAGGGGTTAATTTATCTTGCGAAAAGAGCTCAAAATCTACATTACATCCGCCTTCACCTTCGCACATCGTAGGGCGTATTCTACAAGCAAGCACCGTATACAGTACGTACATGACTGTATACGTACGGTGTTCTTCTTCTTCTTCTTCAAGACCCAAACCCGAGGTCCAAGACTTCCAAGCCCGGCAGCAGCGCACATCGTTCTTGACTTGGTGGATCCCTGGTCTTGTTTGTGTTTGGGCCATTCTGCTTCTTCGCCTTCCCCAATTCGGATCGCCATGGAGGACGAAGTGAAGGCCCTGCTGGCCCTCGTCGACAAGCTGCAACCTGCCGTGGCGAACGATCCCGTGCACTCTTCGGAACTCAATCTGGTGCGATGCCGGTTTTCTTTTCTTTTTTAATGTTGCATCTGGTTTAGGGTTTCGTCGATGACACGCAGGTCGATTTGCTTAAGACGGTTTTTCTTCTTTATGTGCGAGTAGAGCGCAACTCAAGGATCATTGCACTCTTGTGTCGTGGTCTTCTTTCTGTGCAGATTAAGGATCATGCCGACAGAATTGCAGGGTTGGCGAAAGCGCAGCCGACCTCGATGGCGCGGCCTAAAATCAAGGTATGGGTTACATTTCGATCCAACTGTTGTCAAGTTGTTGTACTACATTGGAAGCATTTTCTAGATTCGCGTTTTTATTTCATTGAAGAAGGCCCTTGAAGAAGGCCAAATTGTGGTTTCAAAGGGTTTGGAGGAGGTTATATGAGAATCCTTTTGGGTTGAATTTAAATGTTGTTTGACCTACATATGCAATGTTCTTCACTGATTCTGGTGATATTGGATTTGGATTCATCTGAATTGCTTTTTCCCCTGTATGATCTGTTGAATTGGTCATTTCGAAACCATGAATTCGGGGTATGTTAAGGAGTTAAGTGCCCTTAGTGTATCAATGCAGCTGTGATTTGCTTTCTCTTTTTAAGATTTAACATTGTTGAATCTCATGTTGAATTTTTTTTGAAATTGTTGCAGGAGATGAGTGGAGAGGTTGTGGACAGTAACCCTTACAGCCGTCTGATGGCGCTGAAGCGCATGGGCATTGTGAACAACTATGAAGACATTCGCAAATTCTCGGTTGCAATTGTGGTAAGCCCTCATCGCATCTTGCTTTATAGTGCACGCGCAGTTTTCGACCGACGTGGGTGATGTTACAATGTAACGAAATGTTGATATAGAGAGAATTGGAGGCCATCCCGATGAATGTTTCCCTGTGTCTAGTAGGGCAATCAACCCTCAATTCTCTCCACAACCCTCTCCTGTTGCTTTCATTGCCACATGGCACATTGCAGTTGGAAAAGATGACGGTCCAGGGTCGTAGCCTCCATGCTGCCCTGCATTCTCAGACTGTAGATTTTCAGGATCTGATGGTTCTAATTTAGTCTGGAATAGAGGGTTGTGTCTGATAACCATCTTAAGCCTTCCAACCCTCAAATGGTTATCTAATGCATAGTTATTGACATCCCTAAGCTTGTATGGAGGATATCAATTTCACTTCCCTTCCACTCTCAGAGGTGTCGATCTCCAAGATTTGACGGTCCTCTTTTAGTCTGGAGGAAAGGGTTTTGTCCTCATCTAAGGCTTCATGGCCAATCGTCTAGTGCTTAATTATTGATTACGCTCGGTTTTTGTCAAGGCTACCAATTTCACCTCCTGGGCACTCTCCAAGATTTCACGGTTCTAATCTAGTCTGGAGGAGAGGGTTTTGTCCGACAATTATCTTAGGCCTCCTGGCCCTCGACCAGTACACATTTATGGAGTCCCTCTGTTTTTTTCCGTCAAGGCTATCAATTTCACGTTTTGGATGCTATTGTAGAGGTTTACGCTTTGTCGAATCCCGGCGGATGTGGCAGGGCATCGGTGGTGTGGGTAGCGTAGCAGCAGAGATGCTCACACGATGCGGCATTGGCCGGTTACTGCTTTATGACTACGACACTGTTGAGCTGGCTAACATGAACAGGCTCTTCTTCAAGCCTGATCAGGTGTGCATCACAATAGCACTCTGTGAATATGTACTTCTTTCCTACGTGTATGATTCTATGTTGAGCTGCAATCAATGTATTGTGTCTCATGTTGGTATTTTGTCTTTAAGTTAGGAAACCCATTCGCAGCTGTTTTGAGTGGTTTACCCTTTGTAAGGTAGAATTTTAAATGCGGATCTTCTCCCCATTTTTTCAAGAGGATGCCAATGCTCTATAATTCATACTCTTTGGATATCTTACGAATGAGTTCAGGTTTCCAAAGGGAGAGTGAACTGTCAATAGTCATTCAGTCTTCAGCATTTGCACATTCGGTTATTTCTAAAAAATGCACTCGTCAGTAAAATTTACTTCAACTATGGACTATTTATTGCTCTCCCACAACAAAAGATCTCCTACGTGAAAGGGTTCAGTACCTTAGTGCTTCCTCTCTTGCTGGACGACTTGGATTACATCTTTCCAGATACATGTACGAAAATTGATTTACTTACGACAGTGTTAGGCAGTTCAGATGTTGACTAGAGCTTTCATTGCTGGTGGAATTGACTGCTTCGTGATGGTTTGCTTGTGTAAAGGCTGGTATGACTAAGACCGATGCAGCTGTGCAGACACTGGCAGAGATCAACCCTGATGTCATCCTTGAGGTGGGCACTACGGAGATTTCTATCATGTGTTTGGGCTAATGGGATTGAAACCTGCCTGGTCTTGTTGTCGAAATATGAGCTGAAATTCAACTTTTTGCTGTGCTCATGCATATTGTGAGTTATAGTCGAACTTTGTCTTAACCGATTAATGTAGACCTTACCGACCTATTTAGTGCCATAACCTCTTGAGGACTTGGTTTGAGGGTTATATTTTATGACTGCAGAGTTACACACAGAATATTACCACCGTGGATGGTTTCAAGAAGTTTACCGATAGCTTAACCCGAGACATAAAGGGAAACAGCACCGGAGGAAGAAGCGGAGTTGACCTCATACTTAGTTGTGTTGATAATTATGAGGCTCGTATGGTTGTTAATCAGGTACACAACCTGTGAATTTGGTTTGGTACCAACTTTATTATTTTTAGCTTGCTTCTGATGGCTGAGTTCTACCTGACGTTTTTGATAATCATGTTTTGATTAGCAACTACCTTGTGCTAATCTGGCAAGAAACATAAATTGGATTGGATCCCTCATCTGTTAAAACTTCATCCTTCCTTTTGTTTTCAAGTTTTCATTCTTGCACATGTTAAGAAAGCAGGATTGTGCTTACTAGTATCTTGACATCCAATGCTCTTGTGTAATTGCCAGGCTTGCAATGAAATGCGCCAAACTTGGATGGAATCAGGTACACGATCTTGGATGTATGTTTGTCTGAATTTAATCAAGAAGAGAGGACATAAAGTTGGTACTATCAAAACTTTTATTCTTAGGAGCTTTAATCGTATTATGGGATGTGTGGCTATTATAGCATTGATTGAAATTCGAAATGATTCTACATTTTAGGCCTCCTCTGACTCCGTCAAGTTGGCCCTCTTATGAAGTCATGCAAGAATCATATGAATATTACACCCTATCTTTGCCATGATCTAAGGAATTGATGATGTGGGACTTCCTACTTTGAATGCAGGTGTTTCTGAGGATGCAGTGTCTGGTCATATTCAATTATTGATTCCTGGCGAAACTGCTTGTTTTGCTTGCGCTCCACCGTTGGTATGATTACTCCAGAAATGCTCTGATCCTACTGGACTTTGATGAGATTAAGATATTAAATTTAAGAGTATGGTAGGTCTTATTTGCTTTGCCACTTTCAAGTAGAAAGAGGAACACAAAGTTCTGATTAGTAAGAGTAAGTTTGACATATGGATTGGTGCGTACATGGCAGGTCGTGGCATCAGGAGTGGATGAGAAAACTCTCAAGCGGGAAGGTGTATGTGCAGCGTCTTTACCAACTACCATGGTAAGCATCACTTTGTGTATTGCAAGAAATAATGATTCTGAAAGGTTTTGGACTTTTTTCCTGTCTTGTAAACTTCCTACTAACGAACAGAAGTGAGAGATAGTTTTTTATTTTCATTATTGTAAGGAATGCTGCAAGTGAATTTTGTCAATAGCTTTAATATAATCTTAGATGACTTGTATTTGAATGTTGCGAAACAGCTTTTTTGATGCCAGAGTTTTGGCAGGGTATTGTTGCAGGACTGTTAGTACAAAGTTCACTGAAGTATCTACTCCAATTCGGCTTGGTCTCTAGATACTTGGTATGTTTTCAACATTTTTCTTAATGTGTGAGTATATTCATACCAAGTACAAATTTATAAAAATAACTCAAGCTTACCTCATACAAGAAGAACGTTCGATGTTAATGCGGGAAATTGTTTCTGTTCATATACGAGGTTTGGTGAGCACCTCAGGTGAGTACCTATATATGTTATTCATAGCAAGTTATAGGCCAGACACTATTGGGCACCATTAGGTTGAGAAAATTGACGCCGCCCGTTAATTCTATTGCTCATTACAGGGTTACAGTGCTCTGAAGGACTTTTTCCCTACTATGGAGATGAAGCCCAACCCTCAATGCTCTAATACAGCTTGTCTAGAATGTCAGGTAAGCCAGTGACCTCTGATTGGCAATTTGTTCCGCTATGTTGTTTGCGATTTTCTTAAATGTAGATATTCGCACTTACAATGCATGTTTCAGCAGCCCACCGGTCTTGTTCACTTATGGACATTTGTAACCTACTTATCACGTAGTTGGCATCTGTGTAACAAAGGAATGTTAGAATACAGGATGTCGAGCTCTGATTTACCGTGTACTTGCAGCATGAGTATGCATTGAATAAACCAGAGCGAGATGCTGCTGCGAAGGCCAAAGCCGAAGCAGATTCTGAAGAGGCTAGCCGGGCAGCAGAAGTGCCGCTTCACACTGAGAATGAGTGGAATATTAGGTTAGTCAATGATCCTCTTCATTTTTCTTGTCTGGTTGACTTAACGTAATCCGTTAAGAATCAAATGTAGTGACAGGTCCAACTCTCTGTTTAGAAGTTTATAAGTACTCGGATCACGTTTTGGGATTTTGCATTTTCTCTATCCTCAGTTTAGTCAGAAATCTCAACCTGTGTTGTTAGCCAAAGTTGTCCTTGGTTTCAATTTGTTATTCGATTGACTAGTGCTCTTATAACTGATTCTGCTGTGCTCTTGCAGTTTAGTGGATGATGACGATGATGCTGATGTTTTCAGCGACCCAGTCAATGATTTTGCCAGTGAACCGTCCACAGCAAGTGAGATCCTTTTTCTCTAACTCTTTAATGCAGGAGATCTCTGCTAGTTTTCTTGTTTCAGGTCGAGGTACCTAAATGCAACAACGTAACGTCTTGCACAATACATCTTGATATTGTGTTGGTTTTAGGCCATATACCAATAAAACTTTGAATAAACCTTGTGACTATTGCATACAACGTCCACATAGTGCATTCTTTGCTCGTTTCTAATCCTCTGTGATCTGCAAGCAAGAATTTAACACTTACGATAACAGTAACTGTGTCAGTGTCGCTTTTAGATGTACACACCATCAGTTTCACACCTTTCTAACTTGGTGGTTTCGAATTCTCAGCAAGGGACTTGCCAGATGGCTTGTTGCGGGAGCTTCCCGAGGCAGACAAGTCCGAGATGACAGGCAACGATTACGTGCAATCTGGGGGAGACTTGGATGCGCTTCAAAGACAGCTTGAAGCACTTAATGCTTCGTAGAAGCGGTGTTGTTACTTGGGACAGTCCTCTCCTCACTTGTTTTAGTTCTACTGGTGCGAGTCTTTGTCAAACTTTTATACCAGAAAGCGTTGGGTAGCACGATATGGAACTTTGACAGGTAGACTACAGCTCTGATTGCCTGACTTGGCGTTGCTTACGTGAACCTTTCCTAAAACTGACATTTCGACAGAAGGTTTACTTGAAAATTTTGCACGAGAATGAAGACTCATATGTTTGATTCAGTTCTGGTCAGCCGATTTTAATATCAACTGATTCTGGTCCGTGAACTGTTTACATGTCCGTAGAGAGTTTCGCACATTCTAGTAGCAGGAGTGTACAGAAATTAAGTATTAAACTGGAGCTTGTTACAGGAAACCAACTCACCGATGCTTCTTTCTTTGATCTTTTAGTTCGTACGTCTAGTGGTGCTGGCTCTTCTGAATTTTCTTTATGGATTACCCTACTGCATTGAATTTTGGGAGTGATTCTTAGCAGTAGAAAAGTGGTGCTGGAACCAAGAGGGAGAACGAGCTATTTCCGAGTGTGTGCAAATGAGGGCTTGGGTTTAGGGCTTTCTAGTCTTCTAGTTATGGGCAAGCGTGAGAAGGTTTAACCCAGTAGACGCCGCGGACCATAAGTGTCCGATGAATGACAAGGGATTCTCCAATGTAGGACAGAACTACAACTATTCATCCTTGGAGTTTTTTGTGGAAAGTGGAGAACATCTACAGTAGCTTGACTTCCAATGAGTACTTTTGAATTTTTTTTATTCCAATGACTCACGGTTATACAATGCATGATTTCCAGGGTCACCCCCCACGTCCTTACAGGGTTAAGGTAGACTTTGCTGTAAGGTTTTAGTATGTTTTGGGTTCAATTCCCTAGTTTGGTTGGTTGGAGTTTGGATAGATTGGCAAAATGTTATTCAAAGAGTCGAATGTCAATTCCAGTTACTCAATTTACATACTATGAAATTCATTTACCCACTTTTACAAGAAGTGGATTGCATGGTCTTTGAGAGCTTGCAAAATTATGGAAGACTATGCCACTAGTAATGAGTCCCATCTTAGTTGTACTCCGTAGTCTTGAGGGATCACAACTTTCGTTCCCTCACTTATTGGTACTCCAACCTTTTTGAAACCGCATAGCATGTTTATCCAAGAATAGTTATTAAAACATAGGAACACATGTCATTTCTTGGTTGATTAAAACCATGAGGAAGTGATGTAAACATACAAAAATCAATGATTTTATCTTCTTTAGATTGTTACATAGATACAACTACGATAGTGGAATCACTTTGTAGGCATGTGAAGTTGATACAACAACGATAGTGCAATCACTTCGTAGGTATTTGAAATTGATACAATAGCAATAGCGCAAGTCACTTCATAGGCATTTGAAGTTGATACAATAGGGATAGTGCAGTCACTTCGTAGGCATTTGAAGTTGATGCGACAGTCTCTTCGTAGGCATCTGAAGTTGATACAACGACAATGCAGTCACTTTGTACGCATCTGAAGTTGATACAATAGCGACAGTGTAGTCACTTTGTAGGCATCTAAAGTTGATACAACAATCACTTCATAGGCATTTGAAAGTTGATACAAGAGTGACATTGCAGTTACTTCACAATCATCTAAAGTTGATACAATAGTCACTTTGCAAGCATCTAAAGTTGATACAATAACGACATTGCAGTCTTCGTTTTGTAGGTAACTGAAGTTGATAGCGTTCAATCATAGCATTTTGAACATTGGCATTCAATTAGAAGACTCTTGCCTTGTACATAGAGAGAGAAGAATGAACATTGGATGAATTAACTGGATGATATTTCTCCAAGATGAAAACATGACGGATTTTGTGACGGGGATTGTGCCAGTGCATGCTTAATACAGAGTATAATAGATGACACTCTGGGTTAGTACGTTATTACTGGAATGATGTTTGACAGTGGACTCCTATCTGAGTTGTACTGCTGTACTGAAAGTAACCAAGCTTGTCCAAGTTTGAGCGCTTGCTACAGGTAAGTTAGTATCACTCCATCACAGTACAATATGTGGGGGTTGGGTGGTCAAATTCCAGGTACTGCACTACTGTAAATATATACAGTAAATAGAAAAAAGAAAACATGTGTAGTTGTGTACTGGGTGTAACTGGTGTTACAAAGCTGAAGTTCAAAGTTCAAACCCTGAACCAACTTCCTTGGCGGGTGTCTTTAGAGCCTATTTGACTTCAATGTCAGTCGGGTGAAGTCAATAGGAGAGGCACTCCATCTAGGCAGTACACAATGCTAATAAAATTGGCAGTTGTGTGGTCAAATATCAGGCACCACACATATGGAAAAAAACTCAACTAAGTAGCAGCTATATGTATTGTCAAGAATAAAAAAAAATGGCCCAGGGATTAACTCCACATCGCCTGTCAGAGGGGATGAAATCCCTCTGCTCTACCTCAAAAAAAGGCTTGCGGTTTCAGATGGATTACCAAAGACTGAGTGCTGAAAATGTGAAATCAATGGGACGGCAAGGTGCTTGTGTGCATCCCGCAAAAGGAGATATCAATATAAAAGGAGATATATCAATATTGTGAAGTATTGTATTTCACAATAAATTCAATGCGACAAGAGTGTCACATACTTAGGTGCATCTTCGAATCATCTCAGTAAAAAAAAAAAACTCAAAACCATTCACTGAAGGCTCTATTACTTTGTAGTGGTGTTGCGCCATGTACAAAGTTCATAATATTCCACAATAATAATTTAAGGTCATATTAGTGAACACTTCAAACTGCGCCTATAATACAATCATAATTGTGGTATCTTTTATCTACATGAATGTATGCACTAGCAAAACTCTAACCCAATTTAAAAACCTTCCAAACCATTCATACTGTAACTTGCTGCCCCAAGACCTCCTTTTTATTTCTGGTCCATAAACAAAACAACATTATCCTGCATAGTTACCTCGTGATGTATCCCATGCTGATTTCAAATCATTGTTGGTTTGCAGGGGTATGAGTAAGTTGGTAAATAAGAGGAGCAGGCCACGGAGACCTTCAGTTGTGTACAAGATTGAGAAGAAAGTGACCTCTACCTTTACCATAGAATTGTTTGATCAGAAGGGGAAAAAAACAAAATCAAAATTGATGACAAGCAATTCATTCAAGGATTGAAGTGACAATGAGCAAAGCAAAGCAAAGCAAAGGCTTGCTTGTCTTGCAGCAGCAGCAACAGCAAGGACAAGGACTCCCCAAGCCAGAGCAAAGCCAGAGCGAGCGAGCATGTGAAGCTGGTGCTCCTGCAAGTAGGGCCTGTTTTTTTGTTGTTGACAGCCTGTTTTGGGGGACATGTTACCATCTCTAAGTTAGTATCCATGTCTTGGATGACATACTTGCTCCTCTTCCTTGGGCTTTCTTTCGCCCACTCACGGCATTGATAATTAACCCCTAAAGGTTTTTGACTATGTTTTCACCAAAACTGCTCCAAAACTGCCATTTCTAAAGCAAGTACCAATTTATTTATTTTTAAACATTTTTGAACACATGTAACCATAGGATCTTGTGGTAAACTGGTTTAAGAATATGTGAAAAAAAATTCAGAATTTTCCACCATGTAGATTGCAAGATATTAGCGTTTGAATTGACAAAACCCCTTTTTTTGTCCCTGCGAAAAAACGGGCAGCTGCCCTTCACAAGGTTACATTTGTATGAAAAATGTCCAAAATGGTTGTTACTCTTTGGATTCATTTTTCAAGGCAAGTTGGCTACATGCTTGAAAATTTTCAGATCATTTGGAATTGTACAACATATAGAAAAAAAATAGTAAGTAGAAAGAGGTAGAGAATGACTCAAAATACTAAATTATCAAGAATTTTGTTATGGAATTGAAAATTGCCAATCCCAACAGTTGGATTGTTGTAATAAACAATCTACACCCAATGGTTTTATTTTTTTTCAAAAATATTGAAAATTGAGTTAAATAAAGGACTTCAAAGTTTATTTTAGAGTAGAGATTCCATAACTATGCTCAAACTAAGAATCCTCATAACTTTTGACTCATTAATCCAAATAGAATGATTCAAAGCTTCCCATGTATATATAAATCTAAAGAACCA
The DNA here is from genome assembly GCA_951799445.1 of Pseudisothecium myosuroides. Classification (NCBI taxonomy): domain Eukaryota; kingdom Viridiplantae; phylum Streptophyta; class Bryopsida; order Hypnales; family Lembophyllaceae; genus Pseudisothecium; species Pseudisothecium myosuroides. The sequence goes on along the minus strand of OX637290.1, from coordinate 18,649,388 downwards.
ATTTCAAATTTTAATTTTTGAAAAAAGTGATTTTTAAAGAATTTTTTTCAGCTGCCCGGGCTGCCCGCCGAACGTGGAAAATTACATATCATGCAATAACTTTTTAGCCATGTAGTCAAAAGTTATGAAAATTGTTGGGCCTTGAAGCTACACATCTTGTGTGAAAATTTCAAAAAAAATAGTAAAATTTCCATTCGTAGTGAGCTGCCCAAAATCGCTATGTTGCCAAAAAATGGTGTTTGGTCCTTTAGGGGTTAACAAAATTCAACATTATTATTTTGGTTCATTTGTTGCTTCTAGTCTCCAAACCAAGTCTTGTAAGGTAGGAGGTCCATAAAGAGACCATCTAAGTGCTGAAACTGAATTTTGGGGAGGTAAAACATCTTGAAATATTTCAGTAAATTTTCCTTGAAAGACAAGTGGAATTGACATCTAACCCAAAGTCGTTTCATATTTTTTGGACCTTTGAGGAATTAGTTACAAATTTTTGAAGTTGGAAAAAAGTGGTCATTGGTGGTCATCAAAAGCAACCACTTCCTGAAATGTGCATAGTTGGTGCATTGAAAAAAGCAAAATGTACCTCTGAGTCATGTTCGCTTTTAATGCCCAGTAGGAGTTCGAGCCTCCTACCTTATTGCCACTTGTTTTCTTCAGAGAAGAAGGGTAACTCTGGCATGAATGAAGCTAAGCCAAGGCTGCAAGTGCCTAAGTAAGTATTTTCTTCATATTGTCATGTTTGTTGTTCAAGGAAACACTACCAGGAGGTGGTCTTTGGGTACCAAGGTCATGAGCCTCAGCGTTATCATCTATTGTATCAAGGTACTTGGATGGTGGTTTTTGCTCCTCCTCGTCCTCTGGCTTTCACGCACTTATGGCATCAGCATTATTTACCAAAAATTCAACACCACTATTTCAGTTAACTTACTTTGTTTGCTGCACCCCAAAATGAAGCCTTCCATTGCCACTTGTTTTCTATTGTGATGCTGAGTTTGTTGTTCAAAGCCATCAACTACAGTATTTAGAAAGTCTTTGGGGGACACCAAGCTTGGTGCTATCTATTGTATCAATGTCTCATTGGATGATACTTTTTGCTCCTATTGCTCTAGCTCACGCATTCATAGCACTAAGAAGAAGAAGAGTAACTTTGGTCATATGACCAACGTGAATGAAGAATTTGTTGGGGATAGTTCATTCATAGCACTAACAATAAGCAAAACTTAAGACAATTATTTTTGTTTGTCTGTTGCACCTACAAAATCAAGACTTTTGTTATCACTTGTTTTCTTTCATATAATAATGTCAAGTTTGTTGTTCACGGCAACACCAAGCTCCGGTGTTGCCTTAACCCTTGAGAGGCCCTTGGGGTCCCTCTATATGATCCATATTTAGCCTTACAATTATTCAATTGTGGTGTAATATATGAATTGTGATACATTGTTATTTATGGACTATTTTGATCATTAATTTACCTTGTACTAAATAGTATTTGGTCAATGTTTTTCTGATCAAATACCACCAAATTCATAATATACTGCGGCCACAAAGGGCTTTCAAGCCCTTCAAGGATTAAGACTAACCTTTCAAATCATGGAACCATGTTAATTAGTGTGTTTCAATTCCACTTTAGAGTTATTAATGATTTAGTTGTTCCTTCAATCTCAAACCTACTTCTACTTAACAATTTTTGAAAGAATGAAAATCAAAAGGGGTGGAGTATTTCTTTTTAAATCCTAAACTTTCAATTCAATTATTCAACATAAAAGCAATTCTTCTAAATTCAAACTCTACAATACAAAAATTGAAAGTTAAGAAGATTCGGAGTCTTAAAATTTTGTCAAGTGAGGGTGCAAAAAAATTTGGTTCTTTCACTTAAAATGCAAATATCTTGCAATGTACAAGGTCAATGAAATTTCTTCCAAACATTCTTGTACTAGTCTAGTGCAAGATCCTATAGTTAGATATGCAAAAAATAAATAAAAAAATAAAAAATTTTGCTCTTTGCAATAGAAATGGCAATTTTGAGTGATTTTGATGAAGAAAAGTCCATGGCCTTTTGGGGGTTTTACAAGTAAAATGATAAATAAGAGTTTAAAAAGTAATTCTTCAATTTTCACCAGTGTGTTCCCTAACCTCCTAAGATTTTTCAAGAAAAGTGTTGAAGAAAGAGAAGTAACTCCAACTCTTTATTCACATAGCGTGGCCTAACTCCTTAACCCCTCGAGGCCTCAGAGGACAGAATGCGTCTTCTTCAAACTTTGAATGGTAAATTCTTGGTAGGGTGAAACAAATCTCAATATTTTATAAAGTAGGGTCTTGTAGAGTAACAAATTGATATACATTTTTCATTTTTGGATTTTCAAAATATCAATGTGAGACGTATTGAATATTTTATTTAGGAAATTTAGTCTTGTAGAAGGAGGGCGTGGACATAAATTTTGGATAGGGTCCAAATGAAAGGAATGATTGAAAATCTTTTTGAAGATGCTCCAAAAGATATGTTGATAATATCAACCATTGCATTTCAAAAATTGATGCATATATAGATATATGGATATAGAAATAGAGTTATGGATATAGGTATAAGTATAGGTATAAAGTTTGTAGGATCCAACTTGGTCAATTTTGGCTTTTCTTAATGACTTTTGTTTGAAAATGTGTACAAATTTGAAAGTTTTTTTCATTTTTTAAATCCAAAAAATACTAAATTTGCCTTAGATTCCATTTCAATCTTTTTATTGAGTGAAAAAAAACATTATTCATCTTCTTCTTTTTCCCCCAAATGCTATATTTTTTGCCTATAAATTGATCATCTAAAATTGTTGCAATCTAAAAATCCAAAGGTCAATATTTTCCACAATTAATTCCATGCATATTAGACAAAGTAGTCTATACTTTTGTATCAATAAAACTAAAAACTTCAAGCACATCCATGTACAAAAAAATATCAAAGTGGGACGACTTATTGAAAACCTCTAATGTCAAGAAATTGTTAGGCTTTGAAGACTTAAAGACTAAAGGTTAGTCTAGATTTCCAAAATTGTAAAGATGTATTATGAAGCCTAAATTTAAAAAATAATTTAATGATGGTTTTTAAACAATTTTTAGTACTAAAATATAATCCATAGATCATCCATAATGTTGAATCAACTACAATACAAACCAATAATTCTTAATAAAATTTGAAACCAAAAATTAAAAATTCCTTCGAAAATTGATTACAATATTGAGTATGCGTAATTTTCACAAGAATTTGTTTTCTTTAAGTTCAAAATTTTAAGTTCTAATTCTAGTGATTTTTTGAATATTTTTATTTTATACATTTATTAAAGTCATTTTTTGAGGGTCTTTTATTAAATTGAATAGGTTATTTTCTAAAGTCTACCGTACCTATATCATATTATAGAATATTTATAAAAAGTGTTCATAAAATCTATACCATACAAATGTAAAAAACTAATACATGAATCCACTAACATTTACATGAATTTAAAAATTTTGAGTGCTTGGCTCGGGGGAGAGACCATTGGTGCAGTAGAAAATGGCGTGAGATAAAAAAATAGGGTCAATTTAATTCGTTGAAGGAAAAATTTATACTTTTGGTAGATCTACCATAGCATTGGTAATATGTGCTTAGAGCATTTATAAAAAAAAATAGGGTATGGAAAAAAGCCTTCATTTTTTAGAATAGTAGAAAAAAATAGGGTGTCAAATATAGGATACCCTTGAAATTTCTTAGTAGGTTCAATTTTCTAATTAATGGTTTGGGGGTTTGGATGGGTGAGCTGTCTTGAATTTGAATTAATTTGTGATTAAACGCTTTAACTTAATTTAATTTGGTGGTTTAGGTGGGAAACAACTTGAACATTTGGGGGTTTGGATGGGTGAGCTGTCCTAAATTTGAATTAACTTTTTAATTAAGCGCTTTAACTTAACTTAATTTGGTGGTTTAGGTGGGAAACAACTCTGGTTCAAGCTGGGAGTTTCAATGGTACATTGTTGGTATTGTGTATTGCATTGGTGCTACTTCCAATGTTATGGAAATTTTTTTGCTCGTGTTATTACTTTTGCAATGTGTTCACATTCCCTTTGATATTCCGTAGTTCTAAAATGTAGAAAAAAATAGGGTGCCAAAAAATAGACTTTCCACCCATTTATAAAAAAAATAGGGTGCTCATAAATACATGCCGGTAGCTTTTTATCTACCAATAGGGAGGGAAAAAAAGATGGGAAGGGGATAAATACCCCCCCATTAAATACCCCATTATCGCACGTGGTTACTAAAATTTTAAGTGTGTGACCCCCCCGAGGTGCTTGGGCATCTTACACTCATCTGGCCAATTCAAAATTTGAACAAGTTGCAAAGTTCATATTGTTATGACAAAGTTATACATCCATTTGTATTGAAAAATTGAAGTAAAATCATTAAAATGCATTTGTAAATCATGACAACTGAGGTTGAACAACCCATTACAGTCAAAAGACCCATCACAAGCACTTAGGGAATGACCCTACTACAAAAAAATTCAATAAATGAGATTTGGGCCACAATCACTGTCTTAGGTGATGATAATAAAGTGATTGGTGATTACAATAGGAACTTCTAGCTTTCGAGTGTAAATTATTTTTAAACAATATAGCTTTCCTTCATTATAAGAAGTGTTTTATTTAGGCTTTTCTATTATAGCCATATTAAAAAAACATTGTAACTACTATAGATGAATAAGATGAACATTATGGATATAGTTTTTGTTGGTTTGGAGGTAGTCTAGATCTTCTTCTTGGTAGCACACTTCAAAAATTTGTAACAAAATCATACTTTGTCAAAAAATATATATAATTTCAACTGCTCTCTTTATGTGGGATTTTTTTTTACCTCAGCAATGGCATGAAGGCAAATTCTTAATTCTGGCATTGATGGGTTGAATGTTCTACCTTAGCATAAAGGTTGAATGTAATAAAGTAGCAAAAACGAGTATGCATAGCTTGAAAATTTAATGAGATTTTTTTGCCCTAATTTATTTATTTATTATATAAAAAATATTCATATTTCTTTATGTGAAAAGTTACATACACCCCCAAAATGGATCATTACAAGGAAAATAATAATATTTCAATACTCCCTCTATTTCTGAAAAAGACCCGTGTTTTCTTTGTAAAACACAAAAGAAACATAGGTCTTTTTCAAAAACAAAGGTAGTAAATAATTGCAATAAACAAAATTCTTTTGAGAATTTGCAAACCATTGGGATCTATTTCTTTTCTTTCATTAATCCTTTTGGAGTGAAATAAAAGGTAATGTGCTCTCAAAAAGCAACCATTTAAGAGCTAATTGCCTTTTGGGAGAAGCTAAATCCTTTGAAACAATTTTCAATAAATTTTTGTAGGAAGAAAAATGGAATTGGCATCTAAATATCTAACCCAAGTCGTTTTATATTTTTTGAACTTCATAGAATTAGTTATAAATTTTTGAAGTTGAAACACAAGGGTCACTAAAAGTAACTAGCTCCTGAAATGTACATTGCTAGTACATTGAAGAAAGGAAAATGTACCTCTATGTCATTATCGCTTTTAGAGCATGAGCACTTTTAGAGTAGACTATCTTACATCCAAAATCACACCCTGCCTAAACTTGCCATCACTACTATGTGTACATCTTCAAAATCGATATGTACATATGTTGAAGAAACAATTTTAGAACCTCTACCAAAAAAACTTTGACCCTTCATAACTTTTGCATACGGTATCCAAATGTCACATTCTTTGATGCATTGGAACCACCTTTCACTTGCCAACCGAAGAGATATGAAAATTTGATCAATCTAGTAATACTAACTAATAGTAACTAGGCTCAGTAGCAAAAGTGGCGGTTTGGGGGTACCAACCTTACTACGATAATCCCTGAGCTTCAGTCAGAAGCTAATAAATCAAATTCTCTGGTTGCAACCCCAAATTAAATGGAAAGCAAATCAAGTGAGATGTAAAAAATTGGTTTGAAATTTTGTTTACTGTGTACGAAATGGACGAGTTGCCGTATGGATGAGAACTGAAAGCCTCCAAAATGCATTTATGGGACGTTCATCCACTTTGACTGAAGTGGATGAAGAATTACACGGTCAAGGAATGACAACATTCTCTGACATTCATTGTGGATTTGGGCCCATAATTCATTTCCTGCCACAGTTCTGCCACTATGCATCCAAAACAGGCAGCCCAGTAGTCCCCCAATTTGAAAAGAAAAAAGAAAAAATCTGTACTCACCCACCCCACTCCACTCACAAAACAAAAACCGAAAAAACTTTGATATGGATACTATAGGGGAGGCAAACCATTTCCGATCAAATAAGGAATTACACATATTTGCAGGGTGGGTTTCTTCGATGGGAAATTTCCAGTGTGCAAAAATAGAGTTCGGAAGGTTTCTATAATTTTCCAGACTTTTTTTTCTCAAAATATAATTACTATGAATTTTTCAGCGGAAGATTCTGTTTTTCCCGGTGATATGGGGCTTGCTATTTCCGACCATGGGCTGAAAACAAATATGACAAGAGGTGGTTACAATATCGAGAGTCTTGTGGCCAATCATTATGAGCCACAACTGCGTTGGGAACTATGCCACAATGAATCACTGTTCACGGAAAGAGACCAGTACACATAGCCACAATGGGGGGGTTGATCAGGAATGGGTTGCCTCCCCTACACGGAATACATGTGGAATACTAATACAATACTATGAATGAATACATGTATTGATATGGGATATAGAAGACTGTTATATTGATAACATATGTATACAAATACATGTATTATGTTATCCCATATCAATTGCAGTCTAATGGATTTATAAAAAATATAAATAGGGGGGAGGGGGGAATTACTAACAAGCAATATACATATCAATTCATTCACTTGTTGAAGTGAGAGAGAGTTTTAACACAATTTATTACTATGTATTCAAAAGAGGCACTTAAAAGAGGCAGTTGCTATTGTAATAACTTCTGCACAAAAGCAAATATGCCAAGGGTGATGGTGATATTTTTCATTTTGCACTTCTCAATCCAAGGATCCTATTGTACTTTCTCATCTATGAGAGTTACAATACTTTTTCATCCATTCTAGTGACTTTTAAAGAAAATTAACCCAAGGCAAAGGCGACAATCCAAACCTCAAATGGTCTTTTCCGCATTGTAAACTAACAAATTCTTTTCAAGCACTTGGACATCTTGTTGTATTACTAGTTGCTTACACATATTGAAACTTGTATTTAGCATTGTCTATTTGTCTAGTTGCTTTAGTTGCTTTGTCAATATTTTACCAGCAATGTAGAATTTTACTATTATAATACTTTGGACAACTAGTGATATAATATTTTATATTCTTTATAAACACATCTCAATTTTTATATAGCTACAAGTTACATTTTAATCAAATGAAGCCCTTTATTTTAAGAATATTTAGTCTTAATCCCTTCTACTTCCTTTAGATTTAGTCTCCATTATTTTCAATTCATTCTAATATCAAAAATGAAATCATTATGTTATTAATCACTTATCAATAATATTCAAAATAAAAATAATCTATTGTCAATTTCATCTATTTGTAAAGATCATATAAATAGAGTAAAGACTCACTTATTTTCTTTTGACTTAATAGTATATCTATCAATAATCCTCTTTTTATTTTATAAGATATGTTATTTTGGGTAGAGGTCTTTTGCAATTCAAATGGTTTTTTAGTTTGAGCATTCCCCCTATTAGGAGGATTGCTCAAAATAAAAACTATACATTTAAATCCTTGTTGGAAACCACTCTATCCAAATACATACTTTAATATAAAAATTTCTTCCTATATTAATCTTCACTACAATTCAAATAATAAGAGTTTAAAAAAAATATATATATATATATATATATATATATTTTTTTTTTTTTTTTTTTTTTTTTTTTGTGTGTGTGTGTGACAGATACGATTGAGCAAAGAGCAAGGCAATGTTATTTTCAAGGTTGCTTCAACTTTTGGCATCATAGCTTTGTTGAGTTTTTGAGCCCTATAACTCAAATTATACTACCCTATGTATAGGTCAATTTTGGAAATAATTAGGGAAAATTTGAAACATGCCTAATTTTAAAAAATTGTACAACTATTTCTAAAAATTATGGAAAAAAAATTCATTGTTGCTAATTTAGAATATCCAAACATTATTCTTGAGAAAATTCAGAAAAATAACACATTTATACATAAATAGAAAAAATCAATCCAAAATTAGGAGTGTCAAAAAATTAGAAAAGCAAAGTGGTGAAAGCTAAGAAATCCAAATCAAATTGCTGAACTGTCCAAATTCTAAAATTAAATTATTTTTGTACTAAGGTGCCGAATTTGACCTGAATGTACGGTAGTATAACTTTTTTTTACCAACTATTGAATCTTTACAAAAACTAATTTCCTAGAAGGTCTTTTAATTCTCCAATCTCAAAAACTGAAAGAAAAAAGTTCAAATTTTTATACTTCACTTTCAATGCCCCAAACATCTTTAGGGGTTAATTATGTCACGTTATCAATTTCAATACCTCCTACAACCTACATGCTTAACCTGATGGTTGAAATTTCACCAATTGACAATGACAAAATATTTAAGCTGTAAGAGTTCATTGAAGTAGACATTTAATCCTATTGAATGATACTATGTTTGATAAGGAGATTTTGAAATGAGAGTATTTTTTTAACTCCTAAAGGTCTAAATATCGTTTTTTTGGCAACACAACAATTTTTGGCAATTTACTATGAATGGAATTTTTATTTTCTTCTTTGAAATTTTCACACAACTTGTGCCCAAAGAATATCTTTAAGGCGCAACAATTTTCATAACTTTTGACTACATGGTTAAAAGTTATTGCATGATATGTAATTTTCCTAGCTTGGTAGGTAGCTTGGGCAGCTCTGAAAAAATTGCTTTTAAAAAAAACAAAAACTTGAAATTGGTTTTATAGGTTTATATGTATGTGGGAAGCTTTTAGTCATTCCAATTTCATTAATGAGATGAAAGTTATGAGGGGTTTTAATTTGCGGGGTAGCCTTTCTAGAATCTCTACTCTAAAATAAACTTTGAAGTCTATTATTTAACTCAATTTTTAGTATTTTTGAAAAAAAATAAAAACAGTGGGTATAAATTGTTTATTATAACATCACAGCCATTGGAATTGGCATTTTTCAATTCTATAACTAAATTCTTAACAAATTAGTATTTAAAACCATACTCTAGTTTTTTCTACTTACTATTTTCTTCAAGCATGAATATGAAATATTTATATGTATTCCCAACTTATTTTTTCAACATATTATGAAGAGTAACAAATTGTAGGATCTACACATTTTTGTGTAAAATTTTGAAAGATGAAATCTAACCATTTTGGGAAGAGTAAAGTGAAAATACTTCTTTTTGAAATTCAAGCAACTTGATCTTGCAATTGGTAAGGTTTCTTATTCTAAAATTTTAGGAAGGTATATTCTAACAAGTTAACTAAAGGATCCTACAATTGAAATTGTTAATGAATAAATATAGATGAAGATCTAAGCCTTGCTTTGGATTTAAGTACTTTGAAGTAGTTTTGGGCCTAGAAACATCGAATAGCTTTAGAGATTAATATTTTCTTTTGAAAATATTCCAATTTCAATCATTTATAATATTTTTCAACAATAGAGGTTAAATGTCATTTTTATCTATCCAAGAACAAATAATTTAAGCATAGAGAATATTGTCACTAGTCTTTCTTCTGTTAGACACCATGACTCCTTTTCATTGATATTGTCTGACAACATGACTCCATTTCATCGATCCTCTCTATCAAATCCATTGTTACTCTCCCTGCTTTTTTTTTAATTATGTCAACCTATCAATGTCGCTATCTCCTACATGCTTGATCTAATTCCTTCAATTCATCGATCTTCTCTATCAAATCCATTGTTGGTCCCTCTAATTCTTCATTATGTCAACTTGCCATTGTCAATATCTTCTAAGTGTTTGACCTAATGGTTGAAATTTTCACCAATTGACAATGACATAAAATTCTACCTACAAGAGTTCATTGAGGTGGATACCCAATGCAATAGAATGAAGTTAAGAACATTTGCATTGTGTCCCATAATCATGCCCATCCACGGTAGGACTTCGGGCACGGAGTGAAAATTATCCCCCACCCCGTATGTACCAACAGAATTCAATTGGACAGGCATGCCAAGTATTGCCCCACCCTCACATTCGTTCCATGCCCGGTCTTCTGTGTAATGAGCCCACAAAGCATAACATCTTTGCCTATTCATAAACAAAGCAAGCATTGAACAGTCTAAGGGTGACTTGATTTGGCATGAATCAAAGGGAATCTCTCCTTTTTTGAAAGGAATGCCACTATTTGTTGAGCCTGGCCACCATTCCAGAGTGGGGATCAAGTCACCCTCATGGAACAATTCTTTTCTATGTGGCCTTTTGAAGCAATTTTTTTTTGCCATAGAGCTCGGGCCACGGTGGTGGTGCTCTAAGTTCTATAACAAGATTTTGAATTTGAAATGAAATATAATACCATATATGGGTGTCAAGGTCAACAAAAATAATTCTAAAAATGAATGCCAACTTTTTTGGAACTTTATTTGCAAAAAAAATATTTTTTATTGATTTTTTTCTTAACATTGGCAAAATACTCTTATTTTTTTTGGCAGATTAATTAATTATTGGGCAGACAATGCAGATCTTCATAGCTTGCTCCAATATCTGAAAAATATTCCATTTCTTTTGAAAGTAAGTTGTCAACAAATGAAGCCTGTGTATGTAATAACTGAAAGACATGCTTATTCCATGTTTGTGTCGCCAAGAGCTCTATCTGTCCCTCCCAAAGTCCAAAGCTGAAAATTTTCCATTTGTGAACCATAAAAAACAAAACAGCAATGTCCAAAGCAGAAAAACACTGTTCAAGTGTGCGAGAGGGGGGGTCTTCCCAAAAGCCAAGTCCGTGCTCAGCAGACTTTGAACTTTGAATGAAGGCCGCAAGTGCCGGGCGGACCGGCCGGGCCGTGCAAGCGCCGGCACAAGCCGACTCGGGTCGACCGGGCGCTAAACCGGGGGCTAAACCGGGCGCTGAACCGGGCGCTGAACCGGTTGGCCCGCGTCAGACAGACAGAGAGTGCGGGGGTGCCGAGCTCAGCAGACCGTTGGGATGTGGATTTGCGGACCTGAATTTTGGTCAGTCCGCCATTGCGGCGAAACCTGCCGAGCAAGGATTTGGGGATCTGGATTAGGGGATGTGAGTTTGGGTTCCTGGATATTGGGATTTGGTTTTCTCGGTGTCGTCGTCCTCTTCGTTTGCCCTGGTCCGGCTTCGGCGTTGCGCTCGCTGCACTTGCGCTGCAAGAGCTCCCTTCCGCAGATCTGGAGCTCTTTCGTCGCACTGTCACCGCATCCCCCTGCCTCAGTCCTTCGTTCCTTTTCCGTTCGAAACGATCTCTCTCGTCTTACGGTTGGCGTAAGGTTGCTTTTTGGTTTCTCCGGGCTTCATTTGGGAGGAGGTTTGGTTTGGTTTGGTTCAGTCCTGGCTCGGTCGGTCTTGCGCAGTTCTCGAGGTTTGCGTTTGCTTAGCGAGGAGCGCTCGTGGAGCAGGCGTTTCTGGTGTGGAGTGGCGTTGTGCGGTGTGTCGGCCGTTTTTTTTGCGTAGAGCTGAGATATGGAAAAGGGAGCTGAAATTTTTGTGGAGGTTGTGCGTTGCGCGGCTTAGGGTATAGATCTGTAAAGGAGATCCGTGGTTGAGGTTAACGTCGAGGTTATGCGGCTTGTGAGGAATATGTGAGCTGTTCGCCAAGGGGGAAGCCGGGGTTTGGTAGAGAGCAGGTGTTGTGAGATCCGTTGCCATGTTACGACACACGTGAAATGTGTGATAGCAAGGGAGGCTGAAGCCTGATTGTAGGACCGGCTGCTGTGGAAGCGGTGCGCGGATAGGGAAGCAGCCATGAGCACTTCTCGGTTTATCAAGTGCGTAACTGTAGGAGACGGAGCTGTCGGAAAGACGTGCATGCTTATTTCGTACACCAGCAATACATTTCCTACTGTAAGCAGCAACTGTTTCTGGATCATTGATCCTTTTTGGATAGGTTTTGGTGTCTCAAGTATATATTTTTCGCCGTTTTCGCTCAAGGATATTTTATTTGTTTGTATGGTTACTACATATGCTGCATTACGAGTGTCTCTGTTAAGGTGGAGAATGCCAAACAGCTATGTGCTCTATTTTCCTAGTGCTTCTTGTTACCGGGTCCCTTTTCAAGTTTTTATCTGTTCACCTCGCAGGATTACGTCCCTACCGTGTTTGACAACTTCAGCGCAAATGTCGTGGTTGATGGAAACACTGTCAACCTCGGATTATGGGATACCGCAGGTGAGAGGCAGATGCTGATGTATTTTTTTAGTATTTTTATTTATTAAAATGATTTTCAGTGGCAATGCGATAAATATCGTATATTTATTTCCGAGCGGCAATTGCATTATTCCTTGGATCATCGATGATGTCTTTATTCGACGGATTTTGTTCAGTAACCAAATGGTTGACTATTTCATTGGAAGATACGTTCTTTTTAATGTCGTCATTTTATTCTATATATGGTGCTGAGTACAGTTTTCGGTCAATGCAGGTCAAGAAGATTACAACAGGCTTCGACCTCTGAGTTACAGAGGTGCTGATGTCTTTCTTCTAGCATTCTCCCTCATTAGCAAAGCTAGTTATGAAAACATCTCTAAGAAGGTACTCCTCTCTTCGCTTCTCATTTGGATACATTCTGGTTTGGGGAATGCTTTACATTGAGATTGAAGTGGAAGCTGTCGATCGCTCTGGCGTATTTTCTTACACCTTTTTACGTTGCAGTGGATCCCTGAACTAAGACATTATGCGCCATCTGTGCCAATCATTCTCGTTGGAACGAAGCTAGGTATGCACCTCTCCCTTGGCTCTTTTTTTTTCCCGATGTGTGCTCATGTTGTTTGTCACAGGAAGTCCATGTTTTGGACTTTGGTACATTTGTGAAAACGTCTGCAGTTTCTCTGGAGCTTTCTTTCAACTCCACCCTGTTCTTAATGCCGATGTGCAAATTGGCAGATCTTCGAGATGACAAGCAATTTTTCGCTGACCATCCTGGAGCGGCTCCAATAACAACCTCCCAAGTACGTCAAGAAGTGCACCTGCTGTACTTCTGAATCTATAGAAGTACTTAGTTTGGTCGTGTGTTCTATCTCAACTGTAACACAATAGTAATCCAGGAGTACTTCAGTTGACATTCAATTGGCACTTGTACATTCTTTCTGGGTGATGAGCTGACTCCTACAGTCCAGAATCCTTGATCTGGTATTGTTGTGCTGTCGCATTGCCAAAATCTCAGTGATGTTCGAGAATCTAACGGCAGAACTTCGGGTACAGGGTGAGGAGCTCAGGAAGACGATTGGAGCAGCTTCTTACATTGAGTGCAGTTCCAAGACTCAGCAGGTAACTTCGGTTTCTTTTTAAATATTCATGAGTAATATCTCGCTGAAGTTCACTTCTTTTTCTTAAATTTCTAGTTGTTACCACAAACTAAACAACGATCGTGAATTATGTAGACAGGCATGTCGTGTTCACTGCTCCCTCGCTCTAGCTCAGACACGTTATATGTAGGCAGGCTTTCAGCAATTGGTCTTGGCATTAAGACCGAGTGGGAGAAGCTCCTACGAGATTGTCGTAGCCACAATCATCATCTTATTGTGACTTGCGGTCTTGTATTGCAGAATGTGAAAGCCGTTTTCGATGCAGCCATCAAGGTGGTTCTTCAGCCCCCCAAGCTGAAAAAGAAGAAAAAGAAACAAAAGAATTGTGTCATTCTGTGAAAAATGACTTCGCTTTTTTATGATCTGGCTCAGTTTTTGGAGCTAATCATAATTATTCAGTTCTAGATTCCGTCCTTGCTTTGGTTATGTCTCAGCTGACATCTAGTAGTATAGGTTCCACGAGTGATTCGCCACAGCCTACCCGTTGTCCACTTCTCCGTGGAAAATTGGGATCACTGGAATTGTAGTGTATTCTTTTCTCCTGCTGGTAATTGGGTGATAGATATGGGGAGTGATTTTGTAGATGGTGCGTCGTGTGCCACTGACCAAAGGGGGCTGGCTACCTCATCCTAGAAATTTCTCTTGGTCATCAGGTACCTAACATCTTCTGGCAGCCAAAAGGGGGCTGTAGTAGGAGGCTTTGTAGACTTATCAGGCATTCACACTGGAAACATCCCCACTTCAATGCTTTTGCACCACCTCTTTGCGTTTTTTGCTTTTTCGGTGATCTTTGACTTGTGAAAAGATGGTATTAGTACACTCTTTGTTGTAGTATAAGTGATGTCTCTTTTGAACTTGTGATCTTTACTCATGCTTTAACTCTATTGGCGTACGTGCGGTGGATTCCGTCGTGGATTCTATGATTTTTCAAAGATTTTTTCTTGAGTCTTAAGACTTCCGTCGTTTCGACAAATGCAAAGCCAGGTATCTAAAAGCGTCTACCTGAGCCCACACGGGGAGGCGACACGTTGCGAGGTACCTCATTTAATAGCGGTAACGAATTGGAGACTGGGTCAGCGAAAAATATGAAGCTATCCAATGACAATAAAAGCTCATTCGAAAGAACTTTAACGGAAACTGGTGGATTCATATCATTAAACTGTGCAGAAATCTCTCTTGGAGTTTGAATAAGTGGTCAGAGGATAAATATTCTTCCTTTGTCAGGATCTTCATCTTTAACTTTAACTGTTCAAACTCGAAAACATAAATGAATAACTGAATCTCCACAATGTTTTTATTATGTAGAGCATTCTTTCTACTTACTTCCCATGCAAATATTACACAATTTCTCTCGAAACTTTGAAGTGTCTTTGATGAATATTACTTGGGTGAAGTGCATATTTCTTTAACCCTGCTTGAGGCACCAAATTCTAGTGTATGCAAAACTTTGAAGTTAAATAAAACCTTACCAAGTTACTATTTTTAGTATATTTTTTTGCACACAAATTCTTTTTGAAGTCTAGTTTTAGCATCAAAAATCTGACTTTGGAAATGAATGATTATGATTTTTCTATTCAAGATTTTGTGATTTTGTACAAAAATGTCCATTGCAAATCTTGATTTTGGCTAGTGTTGAAGGCTCTCTTGGAAATGAATTAGTCTCAAATACACCACGATTGCTAGTATGTAAGCCTAGAATTTTGATACCATAAACCAAGGAATCTAGGTACCTATATTATCGACAACTTCCATAGTTATAGGGTACCTATATTATGGGCACCTTCATGGTTAAAAAAGTACCTATATAAAAGGTATGTATGTTATAGGCATCTTCAATGGTTGTAGGGTACCCACTTACACCTAAGCTCAAAGGCTCGTAGGCTCACATTTCTAGGTTTGCTGGCTAACGTTGTTGGTTGAAAATAATCATTCAAAATTAGATGAAAACATCAAACTTGAATATGTAAAATACAAGCATGTATGTGAAAAATGATTTCTATCCAAACTGGCTATATGGTGGCATTTGTAGCACTTTTCAGCAATTCCCTCATAAATTGCTCATATAAAATCCCTGCCTACTTGACCCGGCTTTGAGTTTGAGGGTGACAGCCAGGCTTTCCAGATATGAGGAGTCGAGTATATGCACTTGCAAAGATTAGATTATTCGCATCCCAACAAAGAATTGAAGAGAATCTAATGAACCATTCACTCCACTTGCAACTTTGGCTTCGGATCCTATCCTCAGAGGCTAAGTTAGCTAAGCTTACTTGCCATTCATCTCAGTCATCTGCAAGTTTTGAAACATACAAATACAAGAACTAGAATACATTAAATCTGCTTAAGCGTTAAAACAACAAAGTTTACAACACGGTGACAATAGAGTTAATCGTAATGTGAGCAAATGCGGGACCAAAAGTCGGAGTTTCTGGAAAAATACAAGACCAAACTCCCAAACTCAGGTCTGATTGAGTTTGGTGCCGTATTTGTTTTGTTCTATTCTCAGTTAAACCTTCCTTTGACACAGGTTCACAAACACAAGAAACAACTTTGCAATTAACTCTGATATCGACCTTCATTCAGAAACTAGTTTCTAGTCACTATGAGATTCATACCTTTAAGATACGTTGTTTGTTTTGTTTGTTTGTTACGTCAAGATCTCCAGAACCATGCGTCCCCCCGTTGTGTTCTTGGTACCATCGGAAAGCTCTCAGTGAGGAGGGATGCACGGGCTTGGTTTTGTGGCATTTGGACATATGGTGTGAAAGATATTGAATTTCAAACTTATTTTTAAATTAAAAAAATTAAAAAATCACTTTTATTTTTTCTTTGATTGTGGCAATGGTACAGGGCACACTAGTACCACTGGTATTCGCACTCAAAATCATCATTGTCCAAAATATCACACCTATATTTGGACCCAAGAGCACCATTGAAGCTTACATATTGATGACACAAGTCAGATGTACACAACTAGAAAAGTAAAGTATTGATTTTAAGTACACCTACAAACAATTTTGTCAATTTTCATAACTTATTCATATGATGTCCAAATTAGAATGCATGCATGCATGCCCGTTGTCCCTTCGGGGGACAAATGCATTTTTGGGCAGGTGTCTACGGGCTGAAATTGTGTTCTGATTTTTTGAAATTTTTTTTGGAGATATAAAAACTGATAAGCTTTGTGGGAATATAATTTTTTTCTCAATCAGTGCCCGGGAAAAAAAGTTATGACCAAATAAGCTGAAAACAAGGGACGGGGGGGCAGCCCGGGCAGCAAAAAAAAAAGGGACAAAAATTTGAATTTTTTTTTTAATATTTTTTTTCTCATAGATTATATTTTTGCCTATCTAGAAAGCTTTGATTCATTTCATTTGGATTTGTTATGAGGAAGTTATGGACATTCTTGTTTTTCGGGTAGTTAGAGTAGCTTCTTGAAAAAAATAACTTGTAGGATTCATTTCGGAATGCATTTTTAGTAATTTTTCAATTTTTTTTTTTGTAATGGTTTAGTTTACTTGCTAGAACAATCTCACCATTGGGATTAGTGCATTTTAATTCCATCTAAAATATATGAATATTTTAGATTTTCCTTCTATCTTGTACCTACTTCTACTTAACAATTTTTTTAAGAATGATAATTAAGTTTTTTTGAATTCTTTTTTTTTTCCTAGACTCTCAACTCAATTTTCCACTATAAAGATTTAAAGCTCAAAACGTTGTAGTGCAAAAATTTTAAGTTAAA
Organism: Pseudisothecium myosuroides; assembly: GCA_951799445.1. Taxonomy (NCBI): domain Eukaryota; kingdom Viridiplantae; phylum Streptophyta; class Bryopsida; order Hypnales; family Lembophyllaceae; genus Pseudisothecium; species Pseudisothecium myosuroides. The sequence goes on along the minus strand of OX637290.1, from coordinate 18,632,100 downwards.
AATGTTTAAAGTCAAAAAATCTGGTCTCACAATAGAGTTATTCATAAAGTACCCAAAACCGGGGTTTAAACCCTGCACTTTTGTGAAAAAGCAGGTTTTGGGCAAAAAGTCAATACAAAAGTGGGTATCAAACTTTCTTAAGCACCCAAATCGACCAAAAAGAAGTTTGGTCCGGACTTTGCTTGCGGTTTAGTGGTCGCCTGCGGTGTCATGGTCGCCTTCAGGGTCGTCCGTCGGAGGAAATTTGTCGGAAAAAGTCCCCTCCAAACTGGGGGGGACTTTACGAATAACTCTAATGTGCTGAAAAACTTGTTTTTTCCACTTTAAACGCAGATATCTTGCAATTTGTGCGGTCAAAAATTCTGAAATTTTTTCCACACATTCTCATACCAATTAGATGTAAGATCCTATGGTTAGATGTGAAAAAGAAAACAATTTTATTTTATTTTAACTTTTTGCTATAGAAATGGCAATTTTCAGTGTTTTTTGGCAGAAAAAAGACCTTGGGCCTTTAGGGGTTAATCCCCTTTCACTTGGCAATTAGATCCAATCAAAATAATTTATGTTTTAAAATAATAAATATGTTTAGTTGCTATTAATACTGGGAAGTGCTAGCATGTGAGTATAGATTCTATGCTCACAAGAACCTAGGAGTCTATATTATAAACACCTTCTATGGTTATAGGTGTTTATGATATAAGTACCTACGTTATAGACTCTTTCTGTGTTACATTGTACCTTACCTATATTATAAGTATATATGTTATAAACACCTTCAAATGGTTGTAGGTACTTACCTACAACTAGGTTCAAGGCTCGTAGACTCACGTCTTTGTGCTCACGTACTAGCATCGTTGTTTTAGTGTTGATTTTGGATGAACTTACCTTACAAGATACTACTATAGTAGAACCTTTCTTAGTGTATAGTGCCGAGACTATGCACTAAGAGAGGTTTGTGCAGTTGGAGAGGTTCTGTACTGAACTTTGGCTAACGTGGCCTCTCACTATGGAGCCTCCAACTACTATTCACAAATAAATGCTTCAAAGTACGATCTCTCTTACTACATATTATGCACTAAGATAGTATGTACTAAGAGAGGTTCTACTATAATATGTTTTTTTGATTGGATCATACTTGAGCACAAAATTCACTAGAATTAAAAGGCACAGTTAATGCCAAATATGAGAAAAATATATCACTAATACAAATCTTCTATGGTTTGACAAGTTTTTGTGTTCAATCTATGTTAACCCCTAAAGTACCAAAGTCCCCTCGGGGGACACTCCAGATTTCGGGCAGGCCCGTGTGGCCTCAAATTTTGACTTGATTTTTTGAAACTTTTTTTGAAGATAGGGAATCACAATAGCTTTCTAAAAATAATTTTTTTTTCAATCGGTGCCTGGGAGCAAAAGTTATGGCATCCTAAAGCAAAAAAGCAGTTCGTCGGGCAGAAAAAAAAAAACACAAAAATAAAGTTTTTAATTTTTTTAATTTTTTTTCCTCAAAGATCATTTTTTTGTCTACATCTGAAGCTTTGATTCATTCTATTTGGACTAATAATAAAAAAGTTATGGACAATCTTGATTTTCGGGCAATTTTAGCATCTTCAAAAAAACTAACTTATAGAATTCATTTTTGAATGCAATTTTCAAATTTTTCAAAATTTTTTTTTGACGAGGTCAAGTTTGTTTGCAAGAACAATCCCACCATTGGGATTATGTTGTTTTAATTCCACCTAAGAGCTATTAACAATTTAGTGTTTCGTTCAATTTTGGACCTACTTCTATTTATCAATTTTTTTATATGTGAAAATCAAGGTTTGACATTCTGAAAAAAATTTCCCCGACTCTGAACTCAAATGTTCAACATAAAAAATTACAAATTTTTGTTGTGTAGTGAAAAAAAATCCACAAATGGCCGTCAAAGTCATCTGAAATTGCAGGAAACAGTTCAAAAAAACTTTTTTTTCCAACTTTGAATGCTAATACCTTCCAATCGGAACGGTCAAATGTCTTGAAATTCTTACCACATAATCTGAGACAAGTGAAGTACAATATCCTATGGTTAGATTCTTAAAAAAAAGTTTTTTGGGTTTAGGGAGTGATCGCAGTAGAAATGGCAGTTTTCAGTGGTTCCGGAGCCATAAAATGCCTTGGTATTTTAGGGGTTAAAGTTAATGCAAATTACAAAACGATTTCATCCTATGGTGGATTTGTACTAGTAATAGGTATGTACGTACCGCACATTTTTGCTTCCTTTGATGAAAGAAGAGTTGACAATCTAAAGTCAACTTGAACTTGCCTTTGTTATGCTTCATTATTCATCACCATTGCATTGCTGAAGATTCCATGTACACCAAAAGCTTTTTTCAAGTCATCATTAGTTGGGTATTATCACCAAGTGATTGTCTTATGTAGGTGCACTAGGGTCTGCAAAAGTTGTGATTGGACATGGGAATTGGCAGGCCTATACAACTTCAATGCGTGGGGCAATATATGCTTTGCTCACCTTAGCAAACCTTTGTTACCAAGAGTCTTCTCATACTGTAAAAACCAAGTTAATATGACATGTTGCAAAATGTGCAACTACACTCAACTCATTGCAAAAACTCAAAGCATTGGTGTTAGAACCTCAAGACTCCGTAGACCTACAAGTGCCAAGATTGTGTGAATGATAACTATACTTTGGATGAGATTGTGACATAATATCACGATATTCTATATTTCATATAATAGATGAGATTGAAGTTGACTCAAGGTGGGAGAACTGCCCCCCTCACCGCCCCAACGAGGGATAAACATCAAAATCTGCCTCCGTCTGTTTTGTAGTGGTTAATTTTGTATTTGGTGACCTCTTCAAACTAAATTAGAGTCTTTCATTCCAAATACAAATTCACATGTCCAATTTTGATTGTCCAAGGTAAATAATAGGTTCCTTAGTGTTTTTTCTAAAGGGGTGAGAAAAGGAGCAAGGAGGGGATCTAACATCATTGTCCTGAAGTTCTTGTTGCTATTTTTTGAGCCCACTCACACCAAGTTGATTCCCATGCCACTTGTGTGAAACTGCTTGACCCCTTCTCTTGCAACCTTCAACAATGCACTCCCAACTTCCCAACCCTACTGGCATTTCGACGGAATCAATGCTATGGAACAAGCCTACAAGTTTCGATCTCGGAAACAATATATAAGGTAGGTACAATAGAACCTCTCTTAGTGCATAGTGTTGGGACTAAGGTAGAAACACCCAAAAGCGTCCCTGTACCTAATCTTTGTTCCTAGATGGACATTAACCCTTAAACGTCGACGCAGCCATTCTATGGCTGATGGATGATAGAGAATCAAACTGTGTAGGACAGAGATGCAACTATTCATCATCGGAATTTCTTGTGGAAAGGGAAGATCTTCTACAATAGCTTGACTTCCAATGACCGCTTTTGCAATTTTTTAAGCCAATGATTTACACGGTAATGCAAAAGGATGATTTCGAGGGTCACCCCTTCGTCCTTTAAGGGTTAAACCGTCCCTAGACTTCCATTGAATGGTCTTTGACATGTGTCATAAAGTTTTCTCCTCTCTTCACTGTGATTGGATAAGTGCTGAATTTGTCAGAATTCAGATTTGGATCCACCTACAGGACGGTTCCAGTGGTCTAGGGGACTGCAACTTTGAAAATTCATAGAAAATACATGCCAGGTCCGAAAAATCTAATTTTTTTTGGAAATTCATGATTTTCTCTCGCTAACACCAAAAAAATATTAATTTTTTGAAATGGTGCCTCCAAGTATATTGAATTCCTTATTTTGACGATTTTGGGTGCTTCCACTTTATGCACTAAGGCCAGCTTCACATTATAGGCAGGAAGTTCTATCCAGTTGTACAACTGCAGTAATGACACTTGACTAATGTGGCTTCTAACTACACTACACTAATTATGGTATTTAGTGTTATCCACACTACCGTACGTGAAGGTCTGATCCGGCGCCTGAGTGTCGAAAAACTTTACTTTTGGCGCACATATGGATTCGGCAAGTGGTATATTCTAGGATATTCCAGAAATTCACTTGTAATCTTCCAAAAATTTCACTTGTAATATTTTCAAAAATTCAGACATCCCAAAAAATACTTAATTTATGTCCGAATCTGACCTTCACGTAGGGTACTTGCTTTCAAATTGCCATAAATTTTTACTCTTGATGAATATTTTTACTAACTACATTCATTAACAACCGCAACTTTGGAACATATCAATAACTATGCTTTTAAAAAAAAATTCATCAAGAGTAAAAATTTATAATATTTAAAAATCAATTAGTGTAGGTAACACTAAATACCATCATTAGTGTACTTTCCAGATTAAATACTTGAAATTGGCCCTACCCACAAACCTCTCTTACTGCATATTATGCACTAAGAGAGCATGCAGTAAGAGAGGTTCTATTGCACCTCCAAAACCGTCACTTTTTGCTAATGTGTCTAGTGACTATTATTAGATTGGTCAAATTTTCATATTTTTCATGTTCGCAAGTGAAAGGAGGTTCCAATGCATCAAAGAACGCAACATTTGGATATTGTATGCAAGAGTTATAAAGGATCAAAGTTTTTTTGGTATATGTTCTAAAATTGTTTCTTCTACATATATACATATTGTTTTGGAGATGTATTAGAGTGATGATGGTGGTTTCAGGCAAGATGCAATTTCAGGTGTACCTTAGCAAAAGGTGCAATAACCCTGTCTTGAAAGCATTGAAATTAGCATCTATGCATGGTTCCCATTAACTTTGGACTTATGGGCCTATAACCACTGATTTCAAGTCTCATTGTCCATCACTCTATTTGCTGCCATTTTGCAACTAGATATGAATGTCAATTTATATTTATTTTTCAAAGGTGAAGCTACATGTCTACTATAAGTCATAAAAAATTTAAATTTTTTTTGGGAAAATTTTAAGTTATTGTGAAGTTTCTTAAGAAAAAAATGAAGAAAATTCATATCAAATACAAAATATATTCATCAAATATGAAACTTTTACTATATATGTATATTATAGTAAATGACATCATTGTAAATCAAAGATTGTATCACTTTAAAATTAAAAAATCAACAAACCATTGTTATAGCCTGAAAGTTCATATTGCTATAAAATATGGAAATTAATAAATTTTTCAAGATTTCTAATTGGAGTAGAAATTGCACTTGATAAGCTTCATTTCATTAGTTGAAATCAAATTCAAAAATATCATCTTTATGCCTAAAATTTACATCAAGAATAAATAGCAAGAAATTGCCAAAATAAACTACAAAGGCAATCCGTGGATTAAGCATCTTCATCATTTGAAAAGTGAATAATACCATTATAAGGGAATTTGCAATACTATTCACTGAAAATGTACTCGAACAACTTCCAAAAAATAAATTAGGTGAAAAAATGTTTTTTTTTCATCCTACAATCTTGGATGAAGCCATCCAATAGACACTTAGTGTTTGCAACAATGCTCTAGGATTAACCTTGGAAGGATGGATTCTATTACCATATAATGTGTCTCAATTTTTTTCTTTGTTCCCTCTATTTTACAACTAAGTTTGAGTGAGAGTTACTTTATTTTATTTTCAAAGATAAAATATCATGTCTTCTATTAGTCATAAAATTTTCAAATTTATTGGTGATGATTTCAAAGTACTGTGATTTTTTGAAGAAAAAGTGAAAAAATTTCATATCTAATTCAAAATGAGGTCAAAATTTTTGAAAATTTCTCTTTAGGTATGAATTATAGTCAAGAGTATTATAGTGTAAATGAATTTCCTCTATAAAACTACAAATAAAAAACCAATAGACCTTGGTAATAAGTCAATATTCAACACGTAATAAAATGTTCAACTTTAGGAATTTCTGGAAATTTAAATTGTAATAGAAATTCTACTTATTAAACTAACTTCATTTCATTAATCGGGCTCAAATTCCAAAAAAATAATTTACATGGCTCAAATTCATATCAAGAGCAAGGAGGTAGGAGTTGCCAAAATATACTAGAAGGGTTTTTATTTGTGATCTGTGTCACATATTGATTCCTCAATTTTAGGAAATTCTTGGACTCCCCCCCTAAGTACCTTTTTGTGTGTGTGAATGTGTTATGACAAGGGAAATCTTTTCTACCAACCCAAAAAAAGTTGGATGAAAAATATGACGTTTTATATCATCCAACAAGCTTTTTTATCCTCCAAATGCTACATTTGGGCTCTTCTTGCATCCCAAAGTTATAGATCACAGAACAATTTTTTTGATGTCATGTTTTTTTGGACTTTGAAGAGTTCATATGGAGATATTTATTTGTCTAAAAAAAATATTTTTTTGAACAAATACACGTAATATTGAAGATTAAGTCTAGGGATATAAAATTTGCCCTTATTCAAATTTCACTCTCTATAAAATGATAAATGGAAATAGTCAAAAAGAGAAATAACTCTAACCATGCATCTAGATTGGCATAAATTAAGAGTCTATTCATCTAGGGTCCCATCTTAGATCTCAAGAGAAATGAAGATTGACACCAAGACTACCTACCCACGCCAGAGGGGAGACTCTATACTACTTGTATATATAAGTGCTTAATTGCAAAGTATAATGTTGGAGATGAAGTTAAGTTAGGTTGTAGGTATGTATGAGGCGTTGAATTTAGTAGAGAGAGGGTGGTTATTTTTAGTTCCTTTTGTGAAGAAGAATGTATATGGCGTATTTGATGGCAACGTTGTTGATGTTGAGTAATGTATTTTTTAAGTCTATTATAGGAATTTTTGAATTCTTCTTGTACATTAGAGATGGATGGAATATGGATGGTGCCACATTGGCCAATTGTAATTTCTAATAGTGGGTACTTGCCAACCATAAGTGGTGATGTTTTGAAAGAGTGGTTGGTACTTGTGGATTTTAAAGGTGTAGAGTCTGGGAAAAGTGGTCATTATGGTGTGTGAATTCAATAAATTGTATTTTATGATTCTTTAAAGGGTTTGTAGGTGGTGTATTTAGGGATGGTGTAGTGCATACACATAGTATATTTGGGCATTGTTTTGTTGTACATGCACAATTGGTAGTAGTTGAACATGGCATGGGAGTAGCCAATGAAATACATGTTATTCTCATTGATGGTTGCTTATGTTTTGAGCATTAGTAAGGAAAAAGCATCTCAAATTTGTATTAGAGAGGAGGAATTTTAGAATTTTGGAATTTTGGAAATAGTCATTTTAAACTTGTAAGTCCAAGGTCTTTACGAAATTAGCTCCTAATTGCTCAAGACACCACATTTTGGTATTGTTGAAACTTTGAATTTAACCCCTTAAAGACTAAAGGATAGTTCAACTTTCACAAATTGTGAATATATGCTATAAATTGTAATTTAAAATAATAATTTAATGATGACTTTCAAAAAATATTTGTAAAATTTGACCAATATATTATATTCATATGTTTTGATCAATTGCTAAACTAACTAACATTTTTCAATAAATTAAATTTAAAAACTGAAAATTCCTTCTAAAATTGATTATAGAATGAATACTTGTAATTTCTTCAAGATTTTTCTTTCTTAAAGTTCAAAATGTTAGATTCTAATTATGATGATTTTTCAAGATTTTCTTTTTACTTATTTACTCTAGTCGTTTTTGAAAAGTTATTTTTTAAATTCAAAAAGCTATATTTTGAGGTCAAATATACTTGTGTCTTTTCAATAATTGAATATTTGCAAAGAAAGATTCTCAAATATACTAGAACTTGGGTGATATAGTTGCGTTTTTTATCCCATGTGATCTATAGCCCATGTAGTTTAACATCCTTCAATTCCAGTTTGAAAAAGTTGTTAAAAGCTTATCAAATCTTAACTTTTTGTTTATTTAAGAACATGCTAAAAGATGGTCAAAAAAGGCATTGGGCATTTAGAAATTCAAATGTTTTAATTTTGTCTTAAATTTTTTGGTTGTTAAAGAAGGATTTTAACATATCTTTGAATTGATTGTTGGGTACTTGAACAAAGTAAGTAGAATTCTACTTCTTATATGGGTTTATATGTCTTGGGTTTCTAAAATAGCCCCTAATGCTTTTGCTTCTAAAATATTGTTTATTTTTGGTTTAACTATTGTAATTCAAGTTGAAAAAATCATCCATTTAGTTCATCTTCTATTTAAAAATAAAAACCACTCTCTAATTTATGTGTAATTGGTCAAATCAATTTATATAATACAATTAACCAATATATACCTTTATATCCACGCTTCAATCTATACTAATTACTACAACCCTATCCCCTTCAAGACAAGATCAAAAACTAAATGTCAACATCTGCTATTATAAATATGAGTATTCATTTCAAAAAAAAAATTATAATTTATCCACCTCAACTGCACTTTCTATTTAAGAACAAGAGGTCATTTAATACCCAACTTCAAGTATACATAGTAGTGATACTACCATCCCACTAGTTTTTTAATGACTTTTTCTTCTATGGGCTTACTAGCAACCTTATTACTTCAACATCTCAACTATCGTAGATAGACTAAGAAGTCAACCTTATCACTTCGACATCACAACGATGGCAGATACATTGAAAAGTCAACCTTATCACTTCAACATCACAACTATTGTATATACACTGAGAAGTCAATCTCATCACTTCAACATCACAACTACTGCAGATACATTGGGAAGTCAACCTTATCACTTCAACATCACAACGATGGCAAATACATTGAGAAGTCAATCTTATCACTTCAACATCACAACTATCGTATATACACTGAGAAGTCAATCTCATCACTTCAACATCACAACTACTGCAAATACATTGGGAAGTCAACCTTATCACTTCAACATCACAACTATCGCAGACACACTGAAAAATCAGCCTTCAACATCACAACTACCACAGATACACTGAGAAGTTAGTGTATTTGACTTCTTAGATACGCTTAAGAGGCTCGCTATGTTTTTTAATCATGCAATACTTATGAACCTTTTAACTACGTGTGATTGTAACCATAGAGGGATCAAGCCTATTACCATGTAAATTTTTTCCTTTGTTTCTTCTATTTTGCAACTAAATTTGAGTGAGATCTATTTTATTTTATTTTTTAGAAATGAAATTACATATCTTTTATTAGTCGCAAATTTTCAAATTTATTGGTGATGATTTCAAATTACCATGATTTTTTGAAGATAAAATAAAAAAATTCATATCTAACTCAAAATGAGCTCAAAAAATCTGAAAATTTATCTATAAGTTATAGTGAAGAGCTAGCATGCCCTATATCATTGCCACAACCAAAATAAAAGTAAAAGTAATTTTAAATTTTTTTAATTTATAAAAACTTCAAAATTCAATAATTTTCACACCATAGGTCCAAACGCTACAAAACAAAGTCCATACACCCTTACTTTTAAAGGGCTTTCCAAAAGTATCAAGAATGTGACTGGGGGACACACGGTTCCAAAGACCTCATTGTAACAAACAAACAAAACAAAACAAATAGTCTCATTTAAGTTATAGATAGATATTATAGGGTGAACAAAATTTCCAAATACAATTATAAATAGAAAATCAATAGATAATGGTAATTAGGCCCAATGTTCAATACACAATAAAATGTTCAATTTTAAGAATTTAAAAAAAAGTTAAACTGAAGTAGAAACTAGATTCATTAAGCTTCATTTTATTAATTGGGCTCTAATTCCAAAAAGATCATTTACATGGCTCAAATTTAGATCAAGAATAAAGAGATAGGAATTGCCAAAAAATACACTAGAAGGGCTTTTTTTTTGTGATCTACGGCACACAATTCCTCATCTTCAGTAAATTCTTGAACACCCCTATAAGTCCTTTTTTATGTGTGTTATAACAAGGAGAATCTTCTCCACCAATTCCAAAAAGTTGGATGAAAATATGACATTTTACATTCTCTAGCAAGTTTTTTTGGTCATGTCAAAGTCATATCTAAGCTCCTCCAACATTCTTGGGTGATTCCTTAACCCCTAAATGCCCAAGGCCTTTTTTGAGCTTATAGGAATTTGCTCTAAATTGAACAAAAAGACAACATTTTCATAAGTTGTATAGTTTTTTTTAAAATTTTAACCATACAAATTCAAACTAGACATGTTAGAGATCACATAAGAAAAGAAAACATGACAATATCACTTATGGATTGAAAGATAATAATGCTTGATCATGAAGGTGTTAAAACTATAAAAGTGATTTGAAGTCTTTCAATCCTCTTTTCACATGTCAAATCTAAAAAAATGGTCACTAAAAAAATATGAGGTTAAAGAGCATAACATGCATAACCCCAACCAATTTACGACTTCTCAAAATCTACTCTACAATTTTTTTAAATTAATTTCTAATGTGATTTTTTCTCCAAGACCTAGTGTATTTGAGACTCATTTCCAAGAGCCCTCAACACTTCGGAAAGTCAAGATTGCAATGGACACCGTTGTACAAAATCTTCAATAGAAAAATCATGATCATTCATTTTCAAAATCAGATTTTTGATGCTAAAACTAGACTGCAAAAAGGATTTTTCAAAAATATAAACTACTAAAAATAGCAACTTGGTTAGGTTTTATTTAACTTCAAAGTATTGTCGACTCCATAATTTGGTGCCTTGGGCATTTAGAGGTTAAAGGATTGATCCAACACAAGGGGCTTGGTTTTGAGAAACTCTTCTTGTCAAAGTCTCCAATACTCAACTATAGACCACCAACTTTTTAATATCATTTTCTTCAATTTCAAAAGATGTATCTATCATGCTAAGTTTTGAGTTTCAAACTACAATTTGAATGTGTGATAATTGCATTGGAAAGTTTGTTTGAAATTTTGAATGGTAGCTTGAGGAGGGCGGAAGCTCATCGTTCATTGGCTGATTGAACAAGCTTCTGATTTTCAATTTTGGGCTACCTGCAAGTACCCAAATGCCATTTGAGGGTTAAGGGTGAACCATTTGCCTACTATTACTGTGGTGAATTTATCTCAAATTTTTTTATCAAACTTATCAAACAAACAATTCCACACTTCAACAAATTTTTCCAGCTTACTTTGCCATTGTGCCTCCAAACCAAATTGTTTTTAATTAGAGCTTCCCTTCTGGCAACTGCACATGATGTGAGTTCCAACAATTCAATTCTCAAATGCCACTATCTTTGCCTTCAAGCCATCAAAGTTAATTCAAACAATCAATTTGAGCACCTACAAATTTACAAAGCCCATCGATTAATATGCACTTGAGAGATGTGTTGGGGCACGCTATTCAAGACATCAAGAGTTTAATCTCTGCTGGAGAACAGTATTCAAAGACACCGAAATGGTGAAGAAGAAACTGGGGAACGTATTCAGACCAAAACCTGCATCCAAACCTGCATCCAAACATACGTTTGCAATGACAGATGACTGCTCAGAGGTCTACAAGAGACAAATTAGAACTCGTGTGTTTTTCGAGAGTAAAATTTCACGGTCCAGTAATGTTAGTTTTCTTCCAACACAGTAGCATATGGCACACGCATCAAATCATATAGCAGTTGTCAAATTTTTACTGTCTTACCAAAACTTGTGCACGAACAGACAGAGGAAAGGAACACACTTCACATAATAGAACACAAATATTATAATCAGAATAGAAAAGTGTCCAATTGCCGAACGTTCACCCTGCCGCAAGATGCCCAAAGAAATGGAAAGAACAGTGCCTGCCAAGACTGCTGAATAGGAGGTGTCAGTCTGTCGAGTGTGCAACTTAATATGAGACTCTCTTCCTTCCTTCCTTCCTTCCTTTTTTGAGCCCCACATTCTTATCAGAAATGCTAGACTTCACGTAGAGTTTTGAAGACTTGTTCCAGAATTCAGCCCTGTTGAGCATAAGTTTAGAAGTTACACCAATTCGATTTGTCTAGCAACCACAAGTCTATGAGAAGTAACTCACACACTTAGTGGGCGAACATTGAGAACAAGATTCTTCTAAGATCTTTCTGAATTTCAAGGTTTCCTGCTGCTACAGACGGTAATGTAGAAAACGAAAAAGAAAACACTTCTATCAGCGAACTACCATACTGTCTCCGTGGTGGCTGCAATGAAACCTCGACTGCTCCCTGAAAGTGGGATGCTTCTCACATAAATCCTCATAGACCTGATAAACCACGCCCAAGTGAAAACAATAGATTTTCAAAGTCAATGATAATAACAGTTTATTAAATAAATAATAACAAGCTCTTTTAAAGTAATGCCAACCTACTCAAACTTCCTCTCAGCAGATGCAGCTCTGGTAATGAAAAGCCTCCTCCCCTAGGTCCAGAGTCAATAAATCTAAAAGTGGAATTCTAAATCTTGCTAGTCTAAAAGAAGTGGACTCTTAAACCTGTAAGGTAGAGCACATTAATTTTAACATAGGTAGGAGTGTGATTTTTGGAAGATGTATTGAGCTGTGGAGAGATCTGTGGGTACAAGAGCCAAATCTGTGCAGATCAAATTGTTCATCACTATGAATGAATTTCTAATACAATTTCAAAGTAGAAGGTGTAGACCACTATACAGCAACAAGAGACAACCTCATTTCCATTCAAATATCAATGACAGTAGACATTTATCCATGTCATGCTTACTCCACTTGCTAATTGAAGGAAACCAGGTGTATGAACAGATGAGTTGCAGTTGATAACAGGGGTCAACCCAAATGGTTTTAGTATTCTCTACCTTAGCAGATGATGACCTTGTACTGGAAATCTTACTCTGAAACTGCAATCCTACACTTCTCTCAGAAATAATGAAACCCTAAAATCCATGGCTACAATGTGATAGTCAAATTGGACGAAAAACTTAACTCTGAAATCTGATTATGCATTTCCAATATCAGCAGACTCGACTCATGTTGCGCAACATTCCTATCTGAAGTTATCCAGTAAAAAGAGTTTATGCACACCTCAATCAGAAAGGTAACTAGCATTGATCTGTAAAATGCAAGTACAGTGAAAAATTCTGTAAAGAAATGGAGACTCTGTTTGAAGTGCTAAACCCCTAAAAGACCAAGGCTTCCATGGTTTTAAAATGACCAACTCGATCGATCATTTTGGTACAAAAAAATTCAGATGGGGTAAAAAATCATATCACCATAACATTTACTTGGAATTGAATTGCCTCTTCTTTTTTTCAAAAACCAACCAACCATATGACCAGAATCAATGAAGAGCATTATATGTCTCAGTAAATAAATAAATTTGACAAAAGAAAAATCCCAAATGACCTACTCAAAATCAATTAAAATGCAGATTAAGTACCTTCATTCATATATCGCACAGGCGGTCTCCTTGAAGGAGCAGGGGGTAGCTGTTGGTGTCCACGCTCACTGCGGCTTCCTTGCAAATCTCATAATGCGGAAGTCATATTGAGAACTTTCAAATGAGAGAATGCTCAACAGTTGGAATGCGTTCAATTTGTACTTCCAGAAATGGATACGAAATCCTTCATTGCAATAAAAAAAAAAAAAAATGAATACGGTAGACACAACGATTTCCCACCCTGGCTTTTTCAAAAAATCATTAAACTTAACCTAGCAGTGACTCGCATCAACATAAAATCCCTAGAACAAACTCTATCTCTCTGCTTTTGAGCATCACCCTGAAGTCCTACATTCTCGACTACAATACATACCTTAGTAGTTCTCCACGCCATAACTCAAAATCCACTGCAAAAAAATAAAGAAATCGAAAATGGTTAAGAAACAAGGGAGCTTCAGAACCTTCACCAAACAGCATAATTTAACAGAATTTGAAACCCTAGTTCGTATTCTAATGAATGAGTGAGCCCTAGAAAGGCATCCCTGGTTCTTTTTTGAATATTCGTTTTGGTCGTTTGTCATGTCCCACCCTAACAATACGACAGGACTGAAAAAGGTGTCTTTTAAATAATATTAAAAGTGCTCATAGTGTGTGCAATAACTGAGAACGCAAGGCGACAGACACACAGAAAAGAAGATGACACACGCACGCCGGCTCTCTCACATTCTCCGTGAAAGAAGAAGAAGAAGTTTGCTTAGCCGCAAGGAAGCGTGCTCGCTTTCTCGTTCCTTCTCGAAGGTGTCCGTTTGCCGCCCTCCTGCCGGAGTTTCTCAGTTCGGATTTCCTGTGCGGTCATGAAGAACGTGTAACTTAGTTGGGTATCTCTCATAGAGGTACTTATTACTTACTGGCTATGGCAGAATTAGTGGTTGGGCGGTGCTCCCGAGGCCATCCGGTACTGGGTCCTTGCGTTTTGCAGTTGTTGATTGGTTTCGTTGCTATTCTGGGTCACTGCCGAGGTAATGTGTGTTTGTGTGGTACCTGTGCTCCCGAGCGGTAGCGATTCCAGGCTGTTTTGAATCCGCTTCTTGTTTTGAGATTGGCGTTACAATCAGGTCATGTCATGATTGGAAACAGTAGATTTCTCCATCGCCGTAGATGCTGTCTTCCTCTTCGGAAGGGCGGTGGCGGGCAGGGTTTCCTTTCTTCTTCTTCTTTGCTTCTTCTTTACCTACAGTTGCGAAATGATTGAAACCGTTGGCATACCCTGTTTCTGATTGACTACAAACTTCCCTTGGTTCTTCTTAGGGTTGCGGCTTTTTTCTTTCTGCTCGAATGTCTGAATTTTATGAAGCACTGCACCAGTTCCGTGGTCCTGAAGTGACGTTGGTCTGAAGTGACGTTGGTCTGAATTCGTTTTCTCCAATTTTTCTGTGATTGGTTTTTTGTTTCTATTTTCTCAATCCTGATGCTCTTGGTCTTGAGGGACCTCGATCTTTTTTTCTATCTCAAAGCTCGAGCCTTTGTCATTCTTTTATCCGAAATATGACACCATGTTTCTCGCTTGTGTTGCTATTGCTGCCGCAGGTCGTTGAGGTCGCGCTCGGGAAACGGTGATAGTGCAGTTTGGATTTACTGGAGCGCAAGTCTGACGAGCTTTGGAGGATTGGCTGCTCTGACTCTAGCATTGGTAAGAATTGGCGAGAAACCCTGATTCGGATTGCCAACGTGACAGAAGTCGTGCATTCGCTCACCTTTGGTTTGTGTTGTGGTCGAGTTGAGAGGGAATGGAAATCATTGTTGCCCCACTTAAGTATGCACTTAGGGTTCGTTGTTGATTGTCGTCCAGAGAAAGCTTGAGCGTTGTCTTCATCAGCTGCCTCACATTTCAAGCTAAGGTTGTTAATACTGGGTTAAGGAAGTGAGATTTGTGTGTAGATTAGTTTTCGACAGGGCGATCAGGGTAGTAAGTGTATTTTGAGTCGAATGTGAGAACTCAACAATTACTGGAGCGGGCTATGGTTTGAATTACACTTAGCCATACAGTATAATATTACTGATAGAACATGCTCAAGCGAACCAGCTGCCAGTTCCTAACTACTGATTCTTGCCTGTTACTTCATGCACATTTTCTAAGACCCGTTCTGTGTGTGTACGATCAGGGACACATATTTTGAGTGATTGATTTTTGGAATTTATCAAGGTCACAAAGTACGGCGGCATAGATTATGTGCCCGGAGTCGCGTTTCGATTACTCGCAATTTTATGGATTCGACTGCGACTCTCAATTGCCCTTATGGAAGTCAGCTACTGGCTTGACAAGGAGGAGTTTTGCAGAGAGTGACGTCGAGGCTCTCTTAACAGCAAAAGCAGGCTCGTACCTCGACCATTGAGTGTATAATGGAGACGCACGATGCGGCGATGGAGTACAGGACACACGAGCAGTTCGTGACCGAGACACACGATGCGGCGGAGCAGTTCCAGTGTATCATCTGCTTGGAGCTTGTGTACAAGCCGATAGTGCATGCATGCGGCCACTTGTTCTGCTTCTGGTGCGTGCACAGGGCCATGAACGGGACATACAAGAACCTCTGCCCTCTCTGTCGCCGGCCTTACATGCACTTCCCGCGCATCTGCGAACAGCTCCACTTCGTCCTGCTCAAAGCCGTGCACGACAAGTACCTCATCCGCGCCAAAGAAGTCCTCGAAGAAGAAGCACTGGGCGGCATCTTTTCACCAGAGCTTCATCCCGTCACCAGAATCCAACAAGGAACCCCGACCCCGGCTCCTTCTGAAGAAGTCTCTTCCACTGACACTTCCAATTCCGCCAGCACTCTCTCAAATTCCTCCACCAGCAGCAGCGGCGACGACCATCCAAGTCCTTCCAAAGATCCGGCTCTTACCCAAGATCCGTCGCTTTCTTTCAAAGGAAAAGCTCCGATGCCTGACGAAACCGAAACAAATCAGGAGGAACCGCCGGACACTTCAAATCTAGTCACGATAGCGGACCTGGCCTGTCTCCATTGCAATAACTTGCTGTACCGACCGGTCGTCCTAAACTGCGGTCACATTTTTTGCGAGCACTGCGTGGAAGTTGGAGACAAGGACTCTGTTACCTGTCCGTCATGTAAAGCGGACCACCCCGGGATCTTCCCGCAAGTGTGCCTGGAGCTTCACCACTACATCGACAGAATATTTCCACTGGAATACGCGCAACGCTCCCTCCAAGTCGCTCCGCTTCACAGACCTTCGCTGCCGCCATCGGAACCTGAAGACTCCATCAAGGGGCGCATCCGCAAGCAGCTCCCCGGGCCTGTCCACCGCGCTATTGGTTGTGATGGTTGCGGCATGATGCCGATCGTTGGAAAGCGGTTCCAGTGTCAAGATTGTCCCGAGGCTATTGGATTTGACTTGTGCGGGAAGTGCCACGACTCGGGGATTGTACTTGGCAGGTTTAATCAAGGGCATACGAGCGAGCATCGCATGCTGGAGATACGGCTTCCCATTCGGGGCAGTAGCATTGCAAGACGGTTCTTGGACGTGATGGCTAACCGAAGTTTGAATATTATGGACGATCTCCGCTCCATCGCCAACGACTGCAACGACGCCGAAGCGCTCCAGGTCTGTGAAACTTTTTGCACAAACTTCACACGATTTTCTCCATACGAAATTCTTCGCTAATTCATCAGAGGAGCTTTGGGGGACCATAAGTGTGGATTTGCTATAAGAATGTCAAAACGAGCTTCAAATTTAACAAATAGAGGAGGATTTTCATTAACGTTATTAAGCAATAGCCTTGCGGTGTCTCACATTCCTTGTTCTTTCTTCAGCCTATGAATCTCGATTTACTTAAGGTTAAGGTTAAGATCTGACATAGTTTGCAAAATTCTGCTCGAATGAGAAGATTCAGTATTAAGCAGGTTCTAATAATGTTATGCCGCAAAACTGTTAGAGAATCTACTAAACTAAACTGGCTATCAAAAGTTGTAGTAGGCTGTAGTAATTTTGAAAGAACATAACCAACGTCACTCCTCCAGGTCTTGTTACTGCAGCAGCCTCCTGTGGACGGCAGCAACGGCACGAGCGGGACGGAAACGATAGCTGAAACGATAGCGCAAGCGATGAGTGTGGCGCCGCCCTCGGTCGTGGAAGAAGACGGGGAAGCTCCGAGCGAGAATTACGTTCTGCAAGATGGCGATGGCGACGGCGACGAGCACCTGCACGACGGCTTCTTGCACAATGGGGGCGACGACGACGGGGAGTTCGACGGGCAGGATGACGAAGAGTTTGAGGCTTTTAGCCGTGACGATGAGGATATTGATTTCTTCCGGGTTGTTTTTCATTCATAAGGATGCTGCCCCTGTGCTGGCTGAGGGCCGGCTGTTGTTCCAATGTTGTATATACTGTACGGTTCAGGAATTGAAAATCAAGCTATCTGTGCTTCGGCAAGATGCAATGCCTTCCTGAAGTTTGTTTACTCTTGAATGGGAGTGTACCAATGATTTCAACTGGTTTGTTGTGTTGCGTTGTATTGACGGGGAAGGCTCTATTGCTTCCCCTGCAATTTGGGGTATTTAAAAGTAGTCTTCGTCAGACTATAAGCTTCTTGCTAAGGAGTTGCCGACACCTTGGGCCATGTACTAATTTAAGGAAGAAATACAGTATCCAAGATGCCTTATCTTTTGACATTTTCTTTCTTTGGCTTAGATCCTCTTATATCTTGAGTTGGCTGGAAAAAGTCTGCAATAGTGCTCAGCCAACTATTGTAGACAGATGGTCCATGCCAACTAGGCAGTGTGTACTCAAGGACCCCGCCATTCAAGTATTGTAGACAGGTGTAGTCGTTGCTTACTCAAGGTGAAAGGGTTGGAAGTCTCACAACCATTGTTTTCTGATGTAGTCAATCTCACCCTCTCGTTAGCACTCCACTGAAAAAGGTAGGCAACAATGCCCTTGCTGCGGACCATAATGAAGGAGCAGATTATTAACCTTAAGATTGAACAGAGTAATAGCAGAAGTTTGAGAGCACATGTTGCAGCGAACTTGAGCTTTGTGAGTCTGGTCCTATTTAGCATTGTAGAGTGTACGTACTGTTGCA
Source organism: Pseudisothecium myosuroides (assembly GCA_951799445.1). NCBI lineage: Eukaryota > Viridiplantae > Streptophyta > Bryopsida > Hypnales > Lembophyllaceae > Pseudisothecium > Pseudisothecium myosuroides. The sequence goes on along the minus strand of OX637290.1, from coordinate 18,613,704 downwards.
GCGTGACAGATAGCAAGAATGTCGCTATCACACCAACGCTACTCGAGTTGCAAAAGATTTGAGGGTTTTACACTTGGGTAATGACGAACTCCCATTCTATTGAAGTAAAGGAAGCATTTGAAACACGGATTTGTGCAATCATGCAACCCTTCTGCCAAATATAACGAATCTGATCAGTTCAATGCGTCAGTTTGGCTACACCTCGAACAACTGATAACTAACACAACAGCGATATCGTAATACTGGGGTTGGAATGTGCCCACGGTTCAGTTGAGAGGGACAATATGAGACCGCTTATTTACATCATAAGCAGATTTATTATGAGCAGATTATGAGGCCGCTTATTACAGTTGATTTAACTATTGCAAATTTGAAAATCGGTGGTCCTTGAAGAGTATTTGCCCTACGACTCTTTAGATATCATCACAAAGATAAGCGAGACCTGGTTCTATAAGCTAAACGGTAAACTTTAGTTGTGCCCAACTAAAGTGCCCAACGTATTCTATTTACGTAAATGCAGTTGCCACCAACACTTTTGAAGTGTTCTCTACCTCGAGAGCCAACTACGTTTTATAGCACATTTTGGACCCTATAAAGACGACAAACATACTCAAGTAATCGAGGAAGTTCCTAAAGACTTTGTCTCAGGAATTTAACCTCACGAAATGTACCGACCTCAGTCTGAAACAGGTTCATATAGATTGGAATCAGACTGAAGGCGGTGCCTTTTGTGGAGAGTCCAAGAAGGCGTCTGTTCTGCAGATATATATACAATATAGACCGTACAATTTGATAAGTAGCCCACTTCTGATTAAGAGAAGATGAGAGTTTTGGCTGCTGCTGAGTAATTCAGGGCTGTCTTGGGTGTTTCTCACCGGCACCACATAACTGTTGAAATATGGACAATCTCCTTGAGCTTGACTTCTCCGATTGCAAATCACTTGACCGCGGTAAAGCTTGCATTGGAGAACTTGAGCTGTGGACGAAACGACATCGTTTGCCATAACTGCAAAGCCCAGTATCTGTGAATGACCTGCACAGCTGCAAGTGGATTCTCTGTAAACCTCCTCATTCCTACACCTCAAGTAAGATGCTCAGCAAGTAGGGTACGGCATACTTGGTCAGAAGCCTGAAGATCCTCAACATGGAGTCTTGTCTTTAAAAACGAAACGAAACTCACAAAGAAAATCCTTCAAATTCGGTTGTCCGTATCTTGGTTGTCATCAATCACTTTTCTCTATAACTTTCTGCCGATTTCCTATAATTTGAAAGCATGCAAAACATTTGAAAGCATGTCAACATGCACAAAATGTCCAAACGCAGCATAGAGAGCGAATTTTAATTACCTCTGTTTTATATTTAGGGTGGCGAGGAACTGGGCGGAGATCGTCGTTTCCATGCGCAAACTGTACATCAGAGAAAACCGGGAGTTCACAACTGCATAAGAGCATGCCTACACAGTGAATTCACAGGATCGAACCTCGTTGTGAACATGCATGGAATGAATCGAAGTTGCAACACTGAAGACATGTAACAAACTCCGTAATATCATCGAGCACAAAATCTATATGATTCACACACTATATTAGACTGATTAACTGCAGACTGATATATTGTATCTAATCAACCATCGTGGCGATTCCGTATGAAGACAAGATACATTGCCCGCGTTTTTCACTCGCATACCTGGCACTTGACTCCGTATCTACAGAAACCAGTTTCTTCCCAGGATCTGCACAGCTCGGTCTTGTATAACCCGACCTTGAGTTGCGGATGGTCCCCCGTTTGCTCCGTTTCGTCTGAGTAAACAGATACAGAAGAGCTCGACGGCACTTCTGGGGGGGAGTTACTCATCGCCTGCTTAGGCCGTACTGGCACGAATGCACCTTGTCTATGGCGAAATTGCAGGTCGTAGCCTGGAGACTGCATTCCTTCATACGGTAGACTGCTGAAACTATTCATCGGGTCGAAGGAGATTCCACTATTGAAAATATCAGAACTCTCTTGATTAATGTAGCGGAACTTTTCAGTTGTGAACAGAGGCAATCTCCTCTCATCACGCTGACGCGTTTGGCCGAGAGTGAATCGCGAAAGGGAGGAGTTTACCAAAATCTCTTCCTCCAGGCGAAGGCGCTGGAAATCATCATCAGCGTTGGTGGAGAAATACGACACACACCGCGATGTCTCCAGGCCGAGACTTGAAGGATTGGAGTAGATGAATTCCAAATTGCTCTCTGGACGAGTGTAAGCGTAGCAGAATTTCTCGTCCAGAGGTGCAGCTCGGCTACTCCCGTGTAGATCTCGAAGAAACGGAATACCTATCTCTTCGTCTGCTTCTGGTAGGTAGCCAAGAAAGGATCGAGATCTTCGAGGGAAAGAGACCTCGTGACCACACTTGCAGACACACTGCATGGTCGAGTCCATTGGTAGCTGAGAGTTCTCAAGAAGATAGTCGTTATCATCATCCTCCAAGGCAAAAAAGTCTCCCGTAGCTGGTAGAGACCGGCGTTCATTGCCGAACCGAGAGTTGTCCAGAGAATGCAAACCAGATTGTGCCGCAGAGCGTGAAACTCGCAACGGATGGTATGCCACATGAGGTGATGGAGACCAGGATTCAGCAGTAGTGAACCGTTCACTTTGTCTCTTGATGCAATTCATTTTACAGGATGTCCTTCGACTGATTCAAATTCATCGGAGCTCAAGCAGCGCACTCAAAAAATTGGCAACCAGAACTACAACAGCAACAACATTGCAACGTCAGAGCTGACGTGATTGTTACGCAAAGTCATTAACAGACTAGATACATTCTGAGCAGGTCGAATTAATGCTCTGAATGCTTCTGTATGTCCAGAGTCGAGTTGAAGTAAAATTGTAACACAATCTCACTTATCATTAGCTCGTTCAATTCCCTCTGTTCTACTGCAATATATTCCTCGGCATGACGCACCAAATCAGGGCGAGAAATCAATTTCGATCAGCCATTGTCCATTATACATTACCACAATGGCTCATTCCAAACGATCTCATGAATTTCGCATTGAAAAATGTTAGTCTACTGCTTCATTGCATGACGCTGAATCTCAAAATGAAGAATCACTAACAAATTGAGATCAATTTAACGTACGACTCTCTCTCCCTCTCTCTCTCTCTCCTTACCGAGTTAGCACCTGACACTCACAAGAAGAAACAAAAATGCAGTTGAAACACTAAATCCACACTAGATGCGCGCGCAGACAAAATTATACACTCCGCTATGGCAACCTCGCGGCAATGTGAGACAAAGAAAAGCGAGTATGAATGAAATCGAGATTCGTCTAGCGAGATTCCGGCAATGGCATCGTAAATCTGAAACTCCCTCATGAACTTCTCACATCGGCAAATCAATAATACAGAATCTCGACATGGCACACCTACATTGCATGACGCTCAGTCTCAAATTGCAACATTATTTTAAAAAGCTCCACTCAAAACTCAACGACCGTCTCCTCTCCGTTGTTAGTACGCCATCACCTGACAATCTCAAGAACACGCAAAAGTGCAGTGGAAACACTAGTTTCAGATTATACCCGCACGCAGATTTTAATCCTCCAATCCGCAAGTCATGGCAATGACCAAAAATCCTCGCGACAACAATATTAAAACCGAAATTCAAGCTTCCTGCATTGGCATCACAAAACTGGAACTCCCTGACTTCTCCGGCCCTGACTCAAAAATGATACAGAAACTCACCGATCATTCGAAATCCTCTCCCACACCGAGTGAAGTCCACCAAGTACCCGAAACACTCCACCAAGCACCAACTTCTCCAGCGACAATTTCTCTGAAAATGGAATTTCGAGACAAAGCTTCAAGGGAATGCATCCCAGGCACAGGACTCTCGGACTAGCTCGCATATATCAATGCGCAATATACTGTACAGCCTAGTTCCATGGCGATGGTGGACGACGACGATGCGCTGCGTTGTTCCCCCCCAGAAGCTCCCTCGACCGTCGATCCCGCCGAGCTATAAGAGCCGTCAGATAGAGCACCCCTGATGACCGTCGATCCATACCAGTCATCTGAGCCGTCCGATCGGTTGCGAATGGTGACCGTCGATCCAGAAGAGCAATGATAGCCGCCCGATAGGACGCCACTGGTGGGGCCGCGAGGCAGGCGAGCAATGAGAGCCGTCCGATAAGGCGCCGCGGTTTCTGAAGTGGCGGGCTTGGTTGAGTCCGACGGACGGAGCACAACGTCGACGATCGAGATTCGGCAGTCGCGCTCTCTCACGTCACTTTCGTGTGATGGCAGGGTCCCCATCATGACCCATTGCGCCTAATCATACGCTCATCCTTGGTCATCATTGTCATGGTGGGTTTAGGGTCCTTGGTTGTCCCTATGACCGCGTCTTCGGTCCCATCTCATCAATTTACTATTATTTAAACCAAGGCAAATTATTTTTAAGGGTTATGGCTCTCTCATGAGTGTTGGTATTAGCTGTAATTTCATGAAAATCTCTCTCTATATATTTTTAAAATTAAAACATATGCTCAAATTGACATGTAAAATTCTGTATTAATTATCAATTCACAAGTGCGCTCAGACATCTTCTACTCTTGAAGGATGGAGTCCATGACCGTGTGGTCAAATGGTTTAAAATGTGGAGAATAAGTTGGAGGCTTTGCAAAAAAAAAATGTGATTAATCCTGAAAGGACACGCCCCCCCCTCCCTCCCCCTCATTTAGGTAGTTACCAAAACTACTCCGATTCTTGGACCAATAGGTGCATTTTCTTTTTCTACACTGAGTAACGGTGAAGTCATCCATCGGACCACTTTGATCCGCAATGTCCTTACAGGGTTAAACCCTACATATTCAGGAGTCTGGAATTGGAGAATACTCATGAAACTATCAAAAATTAGTATTCTTTATCTTTTTTAATAAAAGGTCTATTCATAAACCCTAAAGTTGCTCGAGTCCCCTCGAAGAGTTTTTGAAGGTTTGGATAGGTACCTAAGATCTCTCAAGTTTTAGAAATTTAAAAAATAAATAAAAATCTTGTAGATTATATTTTGTCTATATCAAAAGATGTGATTCATTCCATTTGGATAATTGATGTAAAAAGTTATGAAGTTTCTTGGTTTGTGGGCAATCTTAAAAAATTCTTGAGAAAATAATGTATTGGATTCATTTATGAACTCAATATTAACAATTAAAAAAAAATTGTACATGGTTCATTTTGCTTTCTAGAACCATCTTTCCATCGGAATTAGTATATTTCAATTCTATATTAGAGCTATGAACAATTTAGTTTTCTTGCTAACTTGTATCTATTTCAACTTTAAAAAAATTTAAAGAATGAAAATCACAAGAGGGGTCCCAATTTCTCATCTCAATTCTTCAACATAAAAAAAATTAATTTACAATTTTTAGTACAAAAATTTCAAGTTAAGAAGAATCAAAGCCTTATAATCTAGTTAGGCTAGGAGCTAAAAAGCTCATTTTCTTCACTTTAAACACTCAGTATATCTTGTGATGGATATAGTCAAAGTTTTTGAAATTTCTTTTAGACATTCTCATATTAGTCAAATACAAGATCCTATGCTTGCATATGCAAAAGAAACTAATATTTAAATTTTTTGTTGTTTGCATTGAAATTGCAATTTTGCGTATTTTTTGACCCCAAAAAATAGCCTTAGAACTTTAGGGGTTAAAACTTATTCTCTTTTTAGTATTTGTAACTGTAATATCTTAGGTTTACATATAAAAAATTAGATCACGAGGATAATGCATGTGTGAAAACAAAAGCCTATAAAGTGAAGCCAATGATTTTGTTAAGATTGCTTGAAATCTTGACATTATAGCTATTTCAAGCATTCAAGCCCCATAACTCAAAAATTTATTTACAAAGAAGATTCAAGAATTTCATATTTGGATAGGGCTTTAAGTTGAGAAGATGTATGCAAATTTTCAAAGCAAAATGATATTGCAATCCCCCTGAGTTGGGGCCCAAATTTTTTTTCCAACCGTGGGATCTTTATAAAAATTAGATTCTTTAGAATTTTGTTTGTTTTTCTAACCTAAACTTAATACTTCATTTTATTTCTCAAAATCCATTTTGGCTTGCAAAGAACTTTAAAGATTAAAATTTGCCTAATGGATGAAAGTTATGAGGAGTTTTATTTTGGAAGCAATGAAAGTACAAAAAACATACAAAGTTGTTCTTTGAACTCAATTTTAAAAATTTCAAATGAAAATGAAACCATAGAATATATATTGTTTATTGGAACATTTTCACCATTGAAATTTACAATTCTCATTTTTTTAATCAAACTTATTAGGAATTTAGTTTTTTCTTTCAACATGTACCTTCTACTTTGTAATTTTTTTAAGATGAATGTGAAATTCTTATTGGTCAAATTTTTTTCTATTATTCTCAACTCACTTTTCAACATTCTGACTAGAGACTCAAGTTATTCAACATTTTATTTTCTAAAAAATTTAAAAGACAATTTCTTAAAGGAAGGGCTATAAGTACCTAGTTTTTGAAATTTAGGCACATTGACGTAGCGTCCAATAGGAATTTTTCCTACATATTTTCTTAAGAATATAGTTGAACAAATTAACTAGGTCCTTTGGTTGAATTTATTAAAGAAATAATGAAGATGAAGATTTAATCCTTGCTTCAAAAAAGAGTATTGTGAAACAATTTTGGGATTCAAATTATTGCAAAACTTTATGAAACAAGACATACTTGCCTATGAATTGAAATTACTATGAAATTTTGAAATGATATAATGATATGAAAATAAGTTGAAAAGTTTTGAAATTTTAGCTACAGATGAAAATTATGGAGTAGAACATTGTAATTATGGTGAAAGACTTTATTGTTTTGTAGCATCCTATATTTTTAAAAGTAGTTAGAGCATCTACGATGCATGCTAATAAGCAAGTCCACCACGTGTGCTTCCAAAGACCATGTGGCATGGTAGTTGGCATAATGTCCCTCTAGCCTAGTGCAATGCTTCAATCTAAATGGGTATTAGGAGTAAATCTCATTAACGTTAAGTGCCAAAGAGGCATTAGATGGAACTTTTTGTATTTTTAATGCATAGAAAATCAGTGTCATCATTAAATCTTTGAATGCAGAGCCTTGTTCCAAACTCAATAGACCTTGCTCAAGTGCTAGGAAGGAGAGGAGAAATTCAGAGCTTGAAAGAACACCAAGAACTCTACCGAATCTAGTAAAAAAACCTTTTGCCCCAAATCCAATATCAGTTGCATAGTGGATGGTCTTATAGATTGTTAACTTGAAGTTACACTAGTAAAATACTGGAATTTTGCTCAAAAAAAAAGGAATCATTAAATTGCCAAAATCAAATATTAGCGGAGACAAAAAGTCAAAAGTTCATATCTAAAATCAAAGGAAATTCATCCACTTGTGTTTGTAAAGTTTTTGTTAAGAGAATATCCACATCATTGAGTTCAATTCAAGTCATACTACCGTAATAATGTTTAATTTTTATATGGACTTTTGTTTCCAAAAAAATTATACATAATATTGGTGGTGAATTTTTCTTTTTTGGCTTCATATTTTTAATTAAAAATAATAAACTTTCAAAATGGAATTTTTGCTATTGAATTTTTAAAAAAAATTAAACTTATTAGGTCTACTTTCTATACTTTAAATTTTTTTATGACAAAATAAAAATTTGAAATTAATTGTGAATTAAAGATGAAAGTATATATCCATATATTTATAATGACACAAATTTTTGGCTTGCACTATGATTTCTACAATATAATATGCACCTATAGTAAAAGTTAGAAAAAACTTCTAATTGATTTTGTACATGACATAAATTTTCTTCATTCTTTTCTTCAAAAAGTCTTTGTAGTTTCAAAATCTTTATTATCAAATACAAAATTTTTATGATTGACAGAAGGTATGTGATTGTATTTGTGGAAAAAAAATATTTATATTCAATGGAAAAATAAAGTGTATATATATAATGAAGGTAAGTTTGACAAATATTAAGGTTTTACTACATGGTCATTGACTTTGTCCTTTGAGGGGTAACACAACCTTATCTATCTCCACATTTTGGGATATCTTACTTACTTGCTACCTAATCATTGACTATTGTCTACTTGTCACACATTCAAACTCCATAACACTCATTAATATTAAATGAGGCAAACAAATTAAAGAAATCAAGGTTTATATAAAAAAAAAAGATGGACCCTACAAGATTTTGTATTGTCATTATTTTAATTTCCAAAACAAGTTTTTAAATTTAAAAATTACTTAAATACAATATCATCATTGTCAGTATGTTATTTAAAATGTGTATACACTAATCTAATTTATGTCACTAACACTGAACATCAATAAGACATTATATAAAGAATGTAGGTCAATTTTTTAGTAATAATTCATTATGGCATTATGGCAATAAAAACATATTTTAAATAAGCTATGCAACAAGAAATTTGAACCACATTTAAGGATTTGAACAAATGAAATTGGTCAAAAGTTGTAATTTTTCATTTAATATAACAAACCTATAAATTTTATAAATTATTATTTTTTCAGTTCTAAAAATTAAAAAAATTAACAAAGAATGAAAGACATTCAAATTCTCAAAGTTATAAAATACTCAAGGAACCTTTGTATTGAAATTATGCACACACAAGCTCTTGAAAAAAAATCCTAAAGGTTCAAATTATAAGCTCTTCTTTCACAATTATGGAAGATAACACATATAAAGATTATCCTCTTTTCACCCAAATTGAACTATTATTTCAACAATTACAATCAAGAGTACTATCATCCTTTATTCAGGCCTTGGTACTCATTATTCACAACCCATTTCATGCCATACTTTCAACCATAGTGGTATTTGAGGTTTTAAACAATATTGGGCCTTTTAATATAAAAGAGTATGGATGTTCATACTACTAGGTTGTATAGCCAGATTAGAACCTTGGTCTTTGTAGAATAACCTCTCCATTGTTGATAACAATCCATAGTCTTTTTAAAAGGTATAGATAAATTCATCAAATTGTCAATGATTGTGCTAAAATGACATCGTTGAGTTATTAGTCCAACACATCTACACAGCATAATCCATAAATTCACATCTCAAACCTTGCATGAGATGGGAGTAATCATTTTTTGCACGTTTTACATGAAATTATATAGCTTTGTTGTTTTTATATTAAAGAATGTATTGAAATTAAATAAATAATTCACATATAGTTTGTACCAAAAATTATTAAAAATAAAACTTCAAGAAACAATATAAATGTTCCTTCCATGCAATACAACGATACGAGTATGAGCATGAAAATGCAAGAATGTGAACCTTGAGCATAAATAAGTAGATATCCTACAACCATTGAAGGTGCTTATAATATAAACATCTTCTAATATAGGTATTTATAAGAAAGTTACACTATAATCATGGAAGGTTCCTATAATATAGACACCTATAACATAGATATATAGTCTTTTAGACTCATGGGCTCACGCTCCTAGGCTTATATAACAGCAACCCTCCCCTACGATATATAGAATACAACCTTTTTTTTTCCACACATGTTACATGTCAAAAGAGCACACAAATCCTTCTATCAACAAATTCTCAATGCAAAAAAGTACTTGTAACAAATGCACAAACTCTTCTATCCTACCCAATTCAAGATGCATTGCTAATACCAACTCGTCACAATACAACCTTTTTTTTCCACATGTATTACATGTCAAAAGAGCACACAGATCACTACAAGAGAAAGGGGTGTTTTAAGTAAAATTTTGCTGAAAATCTCCTTAAAGGTCATTACTTAAAATCTTATGTCTAGGACTATACTTAAAAACTCACTTAAAACACCCGGCTTTCTCTTGTAGTGAATCTTTCTATCAACAAATTCTCAATGCAAAAAAGTACTTGTAACAAATGAACAAACCCTTCTATCCTACCCAATTCAAGATGCATTGCCAATGCCAACTTCGGTCACGAGACAAAAAGAAATTTTGTACTCTCATGGAAACCAGTTGCTCCATCCGAAATCTTCAAGTCTGGGACATTTATCAGGGCTGCTTCATGCATCTAAGAGCGTTCTAGATTGCAAAGGTCTGTATCCTAGATGTCTAGACACCGAGAACCCAGTGATATGGTACAATGATAAGTCCATGATAATTAACCCCCTTTTGTTCCCAGTAACTTATCAGTGCCTTCATACAATTTGCTCAAGTGAGTGCCTTCATACCGAAAGAATCATGTTGGTATTCTATTCTATTGCCTTAGATGTCAAGTCCCAATTGCATAGTTACTGTTGAGGATCATCTTCAATTCCTCATTATAATCCTTCATGAGTTCATTTGTGACTTGATTCTACTGAAGCCATCATGGAATGCTTTGAGACTGAATCAATGCTCGCACTGGCATGGTAATAAGATGCTTTGACGATGCAAAACTGCGTTCTTGCTCGAAGGTACACAGCCACCCGTATTGAACTCAACTCCAGTGGCCAATTTGGATTCAAATCATGACGCTTTTGCTGTGGAGTGAAATCCAAATGGTATGGAACATCAGGTGGGTAAGGTAGGAGGCTCAGAAATGGAGCATCTAAGGGCTGGTCTGCCTTTTTCATGTATTTCCTTGGATGGGAATATTTCTAGCTCATTTTTCAGACATAGAGAAATTGATGAGGAATCTAACCCAAGTGGTTTCGTATTTTTCCGTGCATTTTTGAATTACTTATGAATTTTCAAACAAGTTGGGTAGTAGGTCCCTATTTGTGACCCTAGGTCTTTCGTAAATGGTTCACTTGCAATTCTAAATAAAAAATGGGGAAAGCAAAGAGAATGATTGGCTATTGCAATTAATAATGCTTTTTTGCTTGATTCATTCAATGACAATACTAGTCAATTTCAGAACCAACTCATGTCCATTTCACAGTCATTTATAGGGTTCATTCTTAATGCCCGCTCCGTTTTACAACCTCCTACCTCACCTCCAAACCGTCACTTTTTGCTCTTGTGCTTTAGTTATTATTATTATTAGACTAGCCAAATTTCTATTGATTTTCTTGTTGTTGGGAAGTGAAAAGGGGGTCCAAGTTCCAACACACGAGTCCTTTTTTTTTGGCACCGTGGGGCCAGATTGCACCATTTCAAAATAAATGTCTACTATTTGCCAAATAAAAGTAATCTTTTTTTACCATAAATTTTCCATTTCTATTAAAAGTGTAGATGAAGTAGCCAAATTTGGATGAAAAGTGCATGAATATGATTGAAAAGTGTTTTTGGGTCCAAAAGTTGAATGAATGTAGAAATGCAAAGCTTCACCAAATTTTAAGTGATCGCCCTCTTGGCACTTTCTCAAAAAGTAAAAAAAAAGGGGGTTGCAACGCACCAAAGAACATGGCATTTGTATACTATATGCAAAAGTTAGGAAGGAACAAAGTTTGGTTTTGAAACAGCTTCTTCTACATACTCAGGTACGTAATTGGTTTTGGAGATGTGACATACGGTGGTTTAGGGTCAATGGTGCATTTTTGGGTGCCGACCTTATAGAGTGAGAGGTCAAGGGTATTCAAATACATAATTTCAAAATTTGCAACTCTTGATTGGGCCCAACGGCACCAAATCCGGTTGCATTGACCTTTCAAGGTGTTAGGTTTATTTTTTCAATTTAGGTGGGTACCCCTACAACCGCCACTTTTTGCTACTACGCCTAGTTATTGTCGTAAGGCTGGTCAAATTTTTCATATCTTCTTGTTGGCAAGTGAAAAGAGGTTCCAACATACCAAAGAACACGACATTTGGATAGTGTATGCAAAAGTTATGAAGGGTCAATTGAAAGTTTTTTTGGTAGTCGTTCTAAAATCGTTTCTTCAACATATATGTACATTAATTTAGAGATGTACTGTACACAAAGTGATGATGGCGGTTTTAGGCAAGGTGTAATTTGGGATGTACCCACCTTATATAATATTGCACATGTGACTAAAAATGTGATATCTACCCTTGTTAATGAGTGTGAGTCTTGTTACTAAATTTGGATTTTTTGAAAGACTTACAATTATAGCTTTTTCACACAAAATATATAACTACAAGTGGAAGAGGACCTTTAATCAAAGATCCAATTTCATTTGCTTGCATCGTATAATGGTGAAGTTGCATTCAATGTAGAATTGGAATTTAAAGGTTTGGAATTGGGTTGAAAAGTCACCATTTTATGAATTCAATGATCACCACCATGCAACTTTTACACATGGAAAAATGTTCATTCATTATTCTACAATATCCATACCTTAAATTTGGATGTTTTGTTTTGTTATGTTGAGATCAATCGAATTGTGCGTCCTCTGGTGGCATGCTTGGTACCATCTAAAAGCCCTCGGCAAAGAAGGGTGCATGTGCTTTGTTTTGTGGCGTTTGGACCTATGATGTCAAAGTTATAGATTTTTGAGTTATTTTTGGATCTTAAAAATTACTAAATTATGCTAAATTGTGTATTTTTTGAATTGTATGTCAATTTGTTACATTTTTGGTACCATTGGAAAGCCCTCGGCAAGGAAGGGTGCACGGGCTTTGTTTCGTGACGTTTGGACCTACGGTGGGAAAATTATGGATTTTTGAGTTATTTTTTGTTTTAAAAATGACTTTTACTTCTATTTTGATTGTGGTGTGCTTGATATTGGTGGAAAGCACTCAACAAAGAGGGGTGCACAAGCTTTGTTTTGTGGCGTTTGGACCTACAATGGAAAAGTTATTGAATTTCAAAGTTTTTTATTAGTAAAAAAATTAGAAAGTTACTTTTAGTTTTATATTAGATGTGGCAACGGCACAAGGCACACTAGTAAATGATTACATTTGTATTGTCAATGGAACTATATAGAGAACTAACCCCTTATCTAAAAGTCCAAGGCCTTTTTCTGGTCAGTAAACACTCAAAGATACCAGATCTATTGCAAAGAGAAAAAATTTTAATTTTTCAATTTCTATTTGGATATCTAACTTGGTATCTTGCACTAAATACCCGTGAAATTGTGTAGAAGAAGTTTTAAAAGCTTTCACTACATAGATTGCAAGATATTTGCATTTAAAGTAAAGATTAAAAAAACAGATCTTACATCTTGCTTAACAAGTTTACAATGCTTTTAATATTTTTAGTTTAAATTTTTTTGAAACATACATTTCTAGTGTGTTTTTAGAAAGATCTTACACCTTGCTTGACAAGATTACAAGGCTTTGAATCTTTTTAGTTTAAAAAAATTTGAAGCATACATTTTTAGTTTAAAAAAAATTACATTGAAGAATTGAGTAAAGAATCTAGTAAAAAGAACTAACAAACTTGATTTTCATTCTCAAAGACATTGTTAAGTAGAATTATGTACAAGCTCAAGGAAAACAAAATCAATATCAATAGTTCTAATATGGAATTAAAACACACTGATTTCAACAATGAGTTGATTATTCTAACAGACAATCTAAACCATGTGGAATTTTATTCACAAAATTGTAAAAACTAAGTTTGAAAATAAAATCCAAGATATTAGTTTTTTTGAAGGTGCTCTAATTGCCTATGAAACAAGATGATTCACAACTCATTAGATGAGAATGATTCACCTACTCAACAAAGCCGCGAGTTCCCCGGAGTTCTCGAACTATGGGAACTCTGTTGCAGCAGCAGGTTGACATGGCACAACGATTGCCACATCAGATAATAATATTTAAATATTTTTTATGATTTTTTTAAAATTTAAAATTTAAAATTATTTTTAATCATTTTTAATAAGGCCTTCTAATGTCCCCAAAAAAACATCTAATGATTTCTAGTAAGGCCTTAAAATGTCCCGTTAAAAATGGTCTAATAAGGCCTTTTTAACGGGACATTTTTAATAAGGCCTTCTAATGTCCCCAAAAAACATCTAATGATTTCATCACTTATCCAAATAGAAGGAATCAAAACTTTCCATGTAGACAGAATTGTTTTCTATTCAAAACAAAATAAAACAAAACAAAATTAGTTTTTGTTTTTTGATGTTCTATTTTGCTACCCAATATTAAGCATTTTGAGTTTGATGTGGCATAAAATTTGCTCTTAGACATCAATTGGAATAAAAATTTATTTCTAAAAAGCTAATATGTTTTTCTATCTTCAAAAAAAATTCAAAAAATCATCCCAAAAATTGAGATCATAGATACCTACTTAAAATTCATTTGCCTAGAAAACACTAGGAATTAAGAAGATCTACAATGGGAACTTAGACACTATAATCCAAATAGACAATAATAGCCCCCCCCCCTCGGATCTACAATGGGAAGCTATGTGAATTTGTGTTAGTCGCCTATAATTTATTTATTTAAAAGAAAATGAATTGATTAAAATACATGTGATATGTTCTTTGTTTTGTAGTTCTTTTACTGAACTTTTTTTGTAAATCCAATAAGTGCAACTATGCACATTGACCAAAGGATCTATAATGGACTTCCTACCGTATAAGGTATGCTACCTTATTGTAGCCACAATTTTTAATTTGATCCTATAAAGGGTCTAGGAACTATTAATTTGTTTTCAAAGTATTGAAGTACAATAAAATATTTTAAAATTTTGAATTTTAGAATGTGATGTTACATAATACTTTGAATATTACATTTCAAGCACTTTGGTATTAAAAATGAATATTTTCTTCCTAGAATTTATTCTCTAATTTTGACTATTTTTTTTGCTAAAGTAATTCTAAAGATGCATTGATAAACTCTAACATATACATTATTTTATTTTCACATTATTTCATAACAAATATTGCAAAGCTCTTCATTGATGTAAGATACATGCTTCATACTACTTATAATTTTTTTTTCAATTTTTTTTTTATATTAAAAAATATGCTTGAAATTTAAATGGAAAAATGCTTCTTAAAAGTATCCAATTTTTTTTTTAATTAACGAATAAATTACTCTATAAGTATCAACAAGTTAGAAAGAAAAGAGAATTTTAATTTTGATAAATGGCTTGGAAATGGCATATTATCAAAGTCTATTTGGGTCATTGCAAGAAAGAGTGTCCATTCTTGTTCCACTTTGGATGTTTTTGGCTAGTACTCCCAGTACCTATGAACTTTTGCATAAGAATTTTTTTAAATAAAATCAAATAAAGATAATTAGTATGACTATAAAAATAAAACATCACCAAAATTTCAGATGTAAACAAAATCTAGGTAAAAAGTTATTAACAAAAAAGAGTGAGCTGAAATTTTGAAGAAAATACATACTTTGACGTTTTAATTTGTAAAAAATAGGAAAAATAATTTTCAAAGAAACTAAATGTAGAAAATTTGGGAATACTTCATAAAAAAGAGATTTCACTAAAAAAATGATATTGCAACCATCTTCAATGTTCAAAATTGCGCACGCAAGAGAGCCCTTTTTGCATGGACGTAGAGGACACAAAATACAATATTTTTAAATTCCCTGCGATAGAACATGACTTTCTACTATGGAAATAGACCATAGAAATTTCAGCTCTAAATCATTAAATTTGGGGACTCCATAGTACTCAAAACCCCTAAAATTCAAAATGTGATATATTAGTTTAATTGTTTTTAAATGTTAAATGATTTTTTTATTTTTTGAAAAATACGAAATATAATTACACTTAAGACAAACATCTTCAATAAAAATTTCAAGTTCATGTGAATTGTGCTTCAGAAGTTATTGCAAAAGCAAGCTTTGGCACTCCTCCTGCGACAAATACCCAGTACCACTTTTTCTTGCAATGACCCATTTAAATTTTTTATAAAGTCTTCAATTAGCTTGGCTAGTTTGATTGTAGAAATACTTTCTTGAAAGTCATGTATGTTTCAATTTTAAATGATTGTTGCTAAAGTTCACAAGTGTATTTGAATGGATAATCAGTGAATGTGTCAAAGCCTCAATCAATAAACTTACTGCTAAGTGCCCTTATCCAATATTTTTATTTTCCAAAGTTTAGAAATTCAAATATTGATATCAACGTAGGTTGTCACTAAAAGATATGGAATAATTTTCACCTATGTTAACAATTGTATATGCATCTATATTTGTATGTATTCTTATGTATCCGCATCCAAATATATTAGTACCCAACTCTTTTTTTTTTGAAACACATGGACAATTTCCATTGCAAGGGGAAACAATACAATGAACTAGAGGCGAACCCCGGCGACCTTTTTTAAGTTTTTAGAGTACTAAGGAAAATAGACAAACCCAACACTACAGGCCCAGCCTAAGTAAGGCCATGGCCAAATAAGGAAGCGATTCAAGTGAACACCCCATTTAAGGGAGGGCCAGTTTCTAGTCCCCAACTATTGAGCAACTTGTGGCTAGTGTTTTTGAGGAGAAGTCATTAGGCTCTCCAAACTAACAAAAAGTTATTCTATACTAATCATCTACTAGCTCACCTAAAATGGGGACAATTTTTTGGGGGAATGGTTCCAATGTTAAGGCTATAAAATGGTCACAATATTTACTTGGTTTATACTTGAAAAATACATGATCCTATTGTTGCTACTAAGACATTCTAAAAATGTCACATGCGTACTCCAATGGTACTACACTAAAATTGGTAAATAGTGTAGGGTGATAATTAGTGTTGTTCCTTGTTTTTTACAATACACAAAATAGTGAAATTGTTGTTCCCTGTAGTGATTTTAGAATCTAGTGACTCTAAAATCACTAATTTGTGTACTATTAAAATGTTGAAATGACCAAATTTTACTATAGAGCTAAAATAGTGTTAGAATGGGTAAATAATGTTCTAACACTAACCTTGCAAATCACAATTAGTGTTATTGTTGATAATTAGTGTAGCCAACACCATTTACCAATTTTAGTGTAGTGATTACATTTTAAAAAGGCTTCTTGCTTCATTTATTTAAACAAACTCTATTTAGGCTTTATTACATAGCTATACAGGTATTACCTAGCTAAAAAAATTGGCTACACCAAAATTATGCTCTTTTATGATATTAAATTTGGGATCTATGTTTCTACAAGTTGCTATAAAGAGGACTCAATCAACTCTTAACCTTACTATAAAACTCCACTCCAATTGTACCATTGTTCATATCTTTTTATCAAAACAAGACTAAGACAACAAATAATTCAATAAGTAATGAAAACATCTAACAATCATGGTACTTTTAAACTATTGATGCATGGCACCAGGCATTTGGGGGGAAAACAAATTGTACATCATCAAGTGATGTCAAGAATTTGATTGAAATAGCTACATTTATTAGAGAAGTACTTCAAGGGAGCCATTTTCACAATACACTCTGGATAATTCAAGGAAACTTGATCATGGGTCATAGGTTAAATAGTGCCTAACTATAGAATCTTTGGAAGGATACTCATCCCCCTTATTTTGAGATTATTTTGCGTTTTTCAACAATCTACTTTGAAATTATATTGAAATTAATTTTTTAATAGGAACATTTAAAAAAAAGTTGGAATTGTTTGAATAGATGGTAAGAGGTATTTTTCTTACTTACCTCTATTTATGATACCAATTGAACAATATCAATTAGACAAATACCAATTAGTTAGCCCTCTCCATAGTCCAAAATGTACAAACGGCTTTAAGGTTTCAAAGTGCATTGTGGGTACATCATAGACAATATTCATGGTATTACTAAAATTATTTATCATGGATTTGATATTAGCCTGGAAATCTGGTAACATGTAACACAAATGAAATAATTTGAATGCTTTATACATAATCCAATTGGTATTCACAAGTGAGACCTTTATAATTGATATCTATTTGTAAAAACTTCAGAAACTATTGCTAAAAAATACATATACTTGATTTTAAATTCAAATTAGTATTATATTCTAAACTAAAAGCTCTGAGTGTACAAAAAAAAGGCATTATAAAAAAAATTCTTACGTTGTGTTTAAGTAATTAACATAAAGAATTATGTGCATAATGTTTGTCCTCTCAATTTTAAGAATGGCTTCTACTACTTCATGGCATGCT
Organism: Pseudisothecium myosuroides; assembly: GCA_951799445.1. Classification (NCBI taxonomy): domain Eukaryota; kingdom Viridiplantae; phylum Streptophyta; class Bryopsida; order Hypnales; family Lembophyllaceae; genus Pseudisothecium; species Pseudisothecium myosuroides. Next base: position 18,595,691 of record OX637290.1, on the reverse strand, counting down.
AATTCAATTCACTTGCATGTGTGAACCTATGAGATAGTCTAAGTTGCATCCTACCTTGAAGTATGAAAAAAGTCAATTAAAATAATGTTAACCATAGTACACTTGTAGCTAAGTCATCAATGGCCAAAATCTAATGATGGGCTTTTAAACTTGAAGAATTATAGACTGTCATTGGTTGTTTTTCAACTTTATATATTAGATGGTTGAACCAAAAATATAATGAGGCAAATAGAGTTACATAAGTTTGGATTTACATTTTAAAAATCTATTTAGCAAATATAATGATGACAAAGCAAAGAAGCACAAAAATATATATATATATATATATTTTCTAATACAACTTTCATTCCCTTTAGTAATATATTACCCTGTAATTAACTTTGTATTCAAGGATTGTTTGAAGTAATGCAAACTAGTTGTTAGAAACTCGAGGACCTTACTTAATGCATGATTTATATACAAACATAAATTATTTTGAAACTTATTTATAGATTTGATTTATTTTTAACTTTAAACATTTTAGATTACTACAAAATTATTTACAATAATGAAAACTAAAATTGATATGATAGTTTGATGTACTAATCGTAAAGTCACATACATGTGCACATGTCTACAAAAGAATAATCAAGAAATTATTGAAGGAAGAGTTATTAATAGTGACTAACAAAATTGAGTACAAATTTGAAACATTTTCATTCAAACAACCATACCATAAGCATCTTTGGAGAAAGTCCAAAAGTGAATATTTGGAAGTTGTAGTGTGCAACATACTACACATCACTATAGAATTTTCAAGAAAAAATTAGTTGTGATTTGAAAGAAAATTAATTTCAAGTTAGCCATGTCTAAAACTTGGTTTTGTTTACCATGATTTGGAATTACTTTATCTTTTTTTTTTTTTTTATAACTCCAAATTTTTTTGTGCCTTGGCATGTTAGTATACATCATTTCACATTGTTGTACACAAAAATTGAAGGAAATTGACATTTATAAAAATTAAAATACCAATAATTTGACAAACATGCAAATGATGTAGGTTCTCACAATATTTGAATTGTTTTTTGGAATTGAAAGCATGAGATTGCATTAGCCATTGTAGAGAGAGTATGGATTGTACTATGGACCAATTTTATATCTTTACCCCTAAAGGACCGTTTGTCCTTTCGGGGGACAATTTGGATTCGAGTAGGTTCCTACAGTCTCAATTTGTAGTGAGTTTTTTTGAATTTCTTTGAGGTTGTGTAGTTTTGTGAGAGCTTTGTGGATATATAATTTTTATTTCAATTGATGCCCGGAAGCAAAAATTATGATACAAAAAGCCAAAAACAGGAATCGGTGGGCAGCACAAAAAAATCACAAAAAGTCAAAATAAAATAATTTTTTTCCTAATATATTATGGAGTATATTTTGATCTACATGTGAAGCTTTGATTCATTCAATTTGGACTTGTGATAAAAAAAAGTTATGGACAATGGCTTAGTTTTTCAAGCAATCTAAGCATTTTCTTGAAAAAAATAACTCCTAGGATTCATTTTTGAATGCAATTTTTACAATTTTCCGAAAAAATTTGTTAGACATGGTTAAAGTTTTTTGCTAGAACAATCTCACTATTGGGATTATTGTATTTCAATTCCACCTTAACCCCTAAAAGCCCGTTGTCCCTTCGGGTGACAAATGCGTTTTCGGGCAGGTACCTACGGGCTGAAATTGTGTTCTGATTTTTTGAAATTTTTTTTGGAGATAGAAAAACTGATAAGCTTTACGGGAATATAATTTTTTCCACAATCGGTGCCCGGGAACAATAGTTATGACCAAATAAGCTCAAAACAGGGGACGGCGGGCAGCTCGGGCAGCAGAAAAAAAATGGACAAAAATTTGAATTTTTTTTTTTAATATTTTTTTTCTGATAGATTATATTTTTGCCTATCTAGGAAGCTTTGATTCATTTCATTTGGATATGTTATGAGAAAGTTATGGATTTTCTTGTTTTTCGGGCAGTTAGAGCATCTTCTTGAAAAAAATAACTTATAGGATTCATTTCTGAATGCAATTTTTCAAATTTTTTAATTTTTTTTTTTCATGGTGTAATTTACTTGCTAGAACAATCTCACCATTGGGATTAGTGTATTTTAATTCCATCTAAAATATATGAATATTTTAGATTTTCCTTTTATCTTGGACCTACTTCTACTTAACAATTTTTTTAAGAATGATAATTAAGTTTTTTTGAATTTTTGAATTTTTCCTAGATTCTCAACTCAATTCTCTACAATAAAGATTTAAAGCTCAAAACGTTGTAGTGCAAAAATTTTAAGTTAAAAATGTTTAAAGCCAAAAAATCTAGCCCCGCAATGTGCTGAAAAACTTGTTTTTTTCACTTCAAACGCAGATATCTTGCAATCTGTGCAGTCAAAAATTCTGAAATTTTTTCCATACATTTTCATACTAGTTAGGTGTAAGATCCTACGGTTAGATGTTCAAAAAAAAAACATTTTAAATTTTTTTTTATACTTTGCTATAGAAATGGCAGTTTTCAGTGTTTTTTGGCAGAAAAAAGGCCTTGGGCCTTTAGGGGTTAAAGCTAGTAATGGTTTTGTTTTTCCTTCATTCTTGAACCTACTTCTGCTTACTTTAATGAGTGTAAATTAAGTATTTGTTTCCTAAAATTTTTATCCTAGATTCTCAATTCAAATATTCAACATAAAATTTAAAAAAAAAATCAAAATCAGTAGTACAAAAATTTTAAGTTAAGAAGATTCAAAGCCAAAAAATCTAGTCATAGAAGGTGTAAAAAAAATGGGTTTCTTTACTTTGGATGCAAATATCTTGCAATCTAGGCGGTCAAAGTTTCTGAAATTTCTTCCATACATATTTATACTAGTCTAGTATAAGATCCTATGGTTAGATATGCAAAAAATTAATTCTTAAAGTTTTTTGCTCTTCACAACAGAAATGGCAATTTTGAGTGTTGTTTGATGGGAAAAAAAGCCTCGGTCCTTTAGGGGTTAATCAGAGTACAAGGCAAGGAAACACATGGTAGCATGATACAATTATACAAGGTGTTTCAATCAGCTAATTAAAGAAATGAAGTGGCTTAATTTGACTTCATTTATTTCATTGGCAAATTAAGCAAATGAAGTTAAAATAAGCCATACTAAGTAGCTGTTGAAGCTAGTTATCGAAGGCATTTAGCTTTAGAAGTCACTTGCTTGACTTGTTGTGTTTGAAAGTGAGAAGAAAAGCTCTTTATACAAGTGGGGTAGTAGTAGGATATGTAAATTAGGAACAATAGGAGCTCAACCACTCATATTTAAGAATTGTATTAAAAGTTGAATTTCAAACCTCATTTAAGCATAATAGAATAAATATTTTCAAAAAGCTTTGAAATAGTGCCATGCTTGTGCTTATTTGGATGATTATTTATACTGATTACCTTTAGTTAGAGTGACCTGGCAAAGTGAGGATAGCTTCTATTCATTGACAGGTATGCTGCGTCAGTCATGCAAATTTACCCATATCACCAAAAGGCTCCCAAGTCAGAAACTGAATCGGGAAGGTACAGTGAAACTGATTGCCTTTTGTTCGGAATCATTGAACAGATCAATAGTTCTATATGCATAAGTTTATTTCGGGACCGATCTTTAAATATTCGCAAGGGGTCGCTTCTATCTTAACTGGATGAATATAGAAATGGAGAGACTAATGGACCATACGCAACCGCCATGTGTAGCAATGTGACTGTCTATCAATTGCAAAAGTTTCCACAGCCAGCCTGGTAAATAAAAATAGAAAGGCTATATTCATACCTTCAAAAGTAAAATATATTAGATGGGCACTGTGCAGCCACTCAAAAGACAGAGTCTCGATTACAGCATATTCAAGCGCAGATTTTGTTCTACCAAGTCACGTCAAATATAATCAGAATAGGTGAGCTACAGCTGCACATTACTGTCTAATGACGTCATCGATACGCTTAATAAACAGAAACAGAAAGATTCAAACCTCTTGTAAGTGAAACTCGGATTCATGTCAGTACGCAATTCAAAGATGAGGAGTACAATAAAAGATTGTGATTGATGTATGCACAATTTAAAATAAGACCAAAAGGTTCACAAGTTTGTACATGAAAATAAAAAAATTGGTCAGGTAAACCAACAATTGAGAAAAAAAGTCGGAAAAAAAAGTGTACACTCTAAGGCCATGGATTCTTCAGGAAGTAACTACAGGTATGTACTAGATGGGAACCCCTAACTAGAAAAGACTCCATGCCTCTCGATCAGCTGCAAAATCTTCAAGATTAGTCCATCACCTACTCTTTCCTATCTCGAGGATAAGAAATGCAGAAATCGACGAACTAAGCTCATTTTTGTTACAAAAGTCTCCTCTTCGGTGAGAATGAATGCGGAAGAAATGAAATCATCGTTCTCAATGTGAAGTCAGGATAGCATGGACACTTCAAAGTTGGTGAACTTGTGGATCAAACCTTCACCGCCGCAGTGGGAGTACTGAGGACTCGTGAAGGAGTTCGTGATCTTGGCTACTTCCGCAACGGCCTCGGCCATCTCTTCATCTGTTAGTTCTTCCTCTTCATCATCACTTTCACTGTCCTCGGTCCAGCTTCCGCCTGGAAAGATATTCATTTATCAGAGAGTGCTCTGCGTCCAGAACTGACCTCTACGATACGAGACTAACTTCCATGAAGGCCACAGTCAGAGCATTCAAGAACAACGTTCATAGTCAGCATCAGACTCAGAAATAAAAACACAGGAAACTAGCTCGCTGAATCAATTCTGTACGTCAGAAACAAGGCTATCAGAATTGATCGAGGAATGGAAATTGAAAGCAAAAGACCAGGGGGAGAATCTCTAAAAGGGAAGCAATCCAAGCCCGTAAAAATGAATACCTGTCGAACAAACAACGTCGGCGAAGTCTGTTTCTCCAGTAAACGGGAAACTGACGGGAGTGCCTAAGCCGGACTTTGAGTGGCGTATGATAAAGTCCCCATCCAAGCTGCGCTGCAAGATTCCGTCGACACCAGCCAGAGTCACACCGGCCATTTCCTCTGGCACTCCTCCGTTCTCTTCAATAAGCTTCAGGACCAACCTTTTCGGTACCACAGCGAGAACACCAGAGGTTGTTACATTAGCACCCACTTCATAACCATTGCGGAAAACCTCGAATGCGGTATCATCGTCGTGTATGACACAGCTCGTTCGCAAGACGGCACACTGAATACCTCGATAGGTCAGAACCAAATCATTGTGGCCAGTTGCTTTCACGATTTTTTGAAGTTCGACTTGCTTGCTGCAATTAGTTCTGCCTTGGAAGAAAAGAGAAAACCTGGAAGATCAACACAAAGAGAATGAGAAATTTTCCTAAATTAGGAAAAAATATAGATCGGAAGTACACTGAGAATTCTCTTCCCCAGTGACGTACGCAAATCACAGCGTCCGTTGCAACCAAAGATACTTTTCACAAAACAAAGACTCAAACTGAACACGACATGTTCAGGGAAAAAGACTAGTAACTGGTACAAGAACTTACGGGTCTACGATGGTAACGTCTCCGGTGAAGTGCAGGCTTGTAAATGAATCGAGTTGAGCAACATGCAATGAACCAGTAACTGCAGCCTTAATGTTCGAGAGCCAATTTTCATGCTCAACAGACTTAACGATACCGTTCTCCGCCGCTCTCCAGGACCAAAGGGCATCCCTGGCACAAAGCGCATGATAGTGCTTGTTTACCTGCAAAATACAGAAAAAAACAGTTAATCAACCAAGCTCTCCATAACGCTAACATATTGCTTGACAACAAAGTACAAAACAATACATCTCAACGAGAATTTCGTAGCTGCCATGTAGCAAAAACGTGTATGAACAGTATCGCACGAACGCAACTACACTTTCCTAATACAAGAGAGATGTGAAGAAACGCAATTACGATTATACGAACGACCTCCAAAGTTCAACGGAGAAAGTCCAAAATTTTAGAAAAAAAGAGAAATCACAGAAACTCCTCAAAAAGTATAGAACTCCATTGGAATTTCTACATCATCTCCAATACGGAAGTTAAAGAATCACCTGAGCAAGCCGGCAGAGGTCGGACACAGGCAACAACCGAGCGACGCGTTCGAGAAGCGGAAACTCCAACGTCTCCCATCCTCCTAAACATTTTCGGGCAAGCTCGCACTGCTCGCCATCTTTGGTCGGAGTTCCAGGGCCAAATGCATCGAGATCAGCTTCTTCACTCCTCCTCTTCTCTGTTTCCATCCTCTCCATGCTTCGCGCGGCTCGCACATCAGAAGAACACATCCTCTTGCTTCGAGGACCTTCGTCACAGCAAGAGTCTGTAATCCGAGCCGCGTTACACGAACTCACCGAGCTCTCCATATTTTTCATACCCCGGGGAAACGAGCACAATGCTAAAAGCTAAAATTAAAACTAAAATTCAAAAAAACAAGAAACGCTTCCTCACTCAATTTCCTCCCTCTCACGAAAATGTCCGACTTCGACACACTCTCATCCAAAACAAGAAAAACGAAAAACTCTCAAAAACGCTCAATCAACCTCCACAACGGCGGCACGAATACTCTTGATGTTGCAAACTGACTACAATTTCCACAAAACGAATCGGAGTTGCGCGCGCGCCCTACCACCGGCCGAGCTCCGTCCACGACAACACCAAAATCAAAGCAACGTCAAACTCAGCAGCAAGCTAAGCACACTCGCAGCGTGTTCAATGTGATCGACGAGAAGAGTCTTTCTTCCGTGAGGCTGACTAGCACGAGGTCGTAGCACGAGGTCGAGGTGATGGTGGAGGCCTAGAACTGGGAATTGCGAATGTGAAGCGCAGGACTGCAGGCGGGGAGAGTCAGTACTGGTAACTTATTACTTCTGGCATAATAATAAGTGCGCAGCAGCAGCTGGTTCAAGGGGAGGGGACCACTGAACCAGTGCCGGACTGAAGGGTTGCAGTGCCCTTCACCTTGCAAAATGGCTCCAAGAGCATCTCCAGTGGGAAGACGGGAACAGGGACAATACTGTATCAGATTTTGAAGTGGACGGAGGGAGGGAGGCGGACCTCATTCCGTTCGAGGGTTGCTATTATGTGAGCATAGGAGCATGAACCTATGAGTTACACACCTATGTTATAGGTGTATATACTATAGAAATCGTTTATGATTATAGGATATATATGTTACAAATACCCATATTATAGGTGTTTATGATACATACACCTTCTATAGTGTGTGGTATCTATATTATAGGTACCTATATTGTAGGCTTAATGCTCACAAGCTCGCATTCTTGGGCTCACATACTAGCACCGTTGCATTCCGTTTCGGAAGCTTTAAAAAAACAAATTGACACAGTGCGAAGCCGACAATCCAAGTTTCAAATAGACTTTTTTGTATTATAAAAAGAAAAGAGAGGAAAAAAATTTACATTAAAAAGAAGACCTTTCGTGCTGCAAAGGAAGGGAATTTCAATTTATTGGCACACATAACAAAGCTTAAAAAGGTATGACATTTATGACTTTTTCTATTGTGAGCCCATGTGCGGACTCTTCATATTTTGTCAAATTACTAGACCGGGGATGGAAAATGGTGGGGTTGGGAATAACGAGAAACCAATGCCAGTTGCATTGGATTTTGTTTTTTTAGTGGCCCGTCATCATGATGTTGGTGTGCTAGATCATGGCTACATTGGAACTACTCTAAGGTAACCACACCTAAAATTGACTACTCTTGAAAGCCAACCCCTACTTTTGAAGGAAAACTGAACAAGAAGGATGCCCAAAATGGTGAGCACCAGACGGACAAGTGTAAGGTAGAATAGTGGGATTCATTTTGGGTAGTGAATGGCTCCATTTATAGTATTGTGGAGGTGGCAACCTTACAAGTGGTCTATCTTGGGTACACTTTTTGTTGTTTTATTAACTTCTTTTCTATGGCATGTTTTGATACTACTAGTGTCATTTCTTACTTTGCATCAAATGGATTTTGGCATCACCTACATGATACGTTTAGCAATGCATCTTTGAAATTTGTAACTACTTCTTCTATCCCGAAATGACTATCCACAATTTTGTTGATATTTTTTTGAGCCAATTTCATTGACCATATTGTGAAAAACATAATTAAGAAAGGTTTCAAATTTTACATCACTAGAATCAATGCATGTGTTCATTATAACCTAAATAAAACTAGGCGTAAGGAAATATTTTTATTGACCTACTCAAAACAACCTTAAAAAAACATGACATTCAAAGTGGACAATCATTGTGGGATGGAGGGAGTAATTCACTATGCTTCCAAAAAGTATGGAACCACTTGCATTTTGATCATAGTTCACCAATGTGCAAAAATTGTTGTTCATTTTTTGAAGCATACCGGTTATGCCATAGAGCTTATTCGTGCAATTTTATGTATAGTTACCTCATATGAAGGGAGAAAAAATTGGAGCCCTTCAAAAGAAAGACAAAAAAAAACTTCACCCTTTCAAAAAGAAAAGGCTAACAAAATTTAAAACTTGCAAATGGCTTTGTCTTGCTGCCAATCTAAAAGCAATTAAAAGTTCAATTTTTTTAAATTAATTTTTTGAAAGTTAGAAAGTTGCTTCTCCTACTTTTCATGAACCTCTCCCTATAAATTTTTTAGACAACAATTTTGATTCCTTTCTTGTGAATATTGCACACTTCTATGTAGAAATCTAGAAAATCTTTTGTTTTTCTACAAAATTTGGTTGATTATTGTATATAGAAGTCCATCTTTAAGTAGGGTTAGTTAATTAGATTGATTGGCCACCCCAACCTACTAAGTGAGCCTATAAATATATTTTTTCAAGACAAAATTTGGTGAAAAGTGAACAACAAAGTACAATGAACTTTGGAAGCACCAATGAGGATGTATTTGTGTGGAAAGAAAATTGAAGTCATGAAGGTAGAATCTTTGATTTTTGGATTGAGATGAAATACTGTACAGTACACTAATTTGTCCTATTAGTGAGGGGAGAAATTAACAACACCTCTCAAATTAATTTCTTCACAAAACTTTTATTTTTATGAAAATTGATAAATAAATTGATAAATTAATATTATTTATATATTAACTTGCACTAATTCAAAATAGTGTGACTCAATAAATTAATACCAAACACAATATTAGGATAAACTAGTGTAGTTGAACTAGAGATGGGCTTAGAAATTTGAAGCATACTTTATTGATTTATTGAATTCAATGAAGTTTTGTTATGTCTTCATTTACAATGAATTTGCGTATCTTGTTACTTAAATTTTGGCAATCCATGTGTATTTGATGCTTGCATGTAAAAAATAATGAAGGACTATTACTTTGGCAAACCTTCAACAAGAAGGGCAAATTTTTAACCCTTAATTAAAGAAAATTGCAAGCTCCACGGGCATTTTGAAAGTCAAAATCTGAATTTTCACATACAATAGTTCTTGATTTTAAATCATTTTAATCGTAATTAAAAAAATCTAGCTTTAATATTCTACTTTTTAATCCATTTTATTTATTTATTTAAATCTTTTAAAGTATAATTTTTGTTTGTGACACTATAAAGAGAGCATCTTGAAAGCTCAAAATACCCCACTTTTTGAACTTTTTATATCAAATTTCTTGTAATGTAAGCTTAAGGAATACATTAATTACACCATGATATTTGTCACTATTATTTCCATTTTTAATAAAAAAATTCATGCTATTTAAAGCATTTTTGTAATTACTATGATTTTAACAAAGAATTTTTTTAAAAAATCATATAAAATCCAACTTGATGTTTTTAATTATGAAAAAACTGAGATTAAATTTTAGACATATATTACTACATGTGAAAAATATCGAAATTTTGGAAATGTTTGTTTTAATGTAGAAATCTAATGAAGCTTGACCAAGCCCGGTTAAAATAAAGCTTTCATATGAAAAGGTAAGGTAGACCCGCTTTCAAATTTCATGCACTGGAGGGAACCAACTTATAATAGCTCATTCCGCGCTGTACAAAGCCTTCTTCTGATTGGTCCAGAACTAAAAACAAACCTCATGAAACCGAAAAAGCGGGAGGCAGGGGGATGGTTATATGGTTTTAAGGTACCCTTTTTATATCCTACACAAAACAGTGAAATTAGGTTGCCCCACACTAATTTCTCGACATTTTACACTATATAAATATTTTCGGTTATTGTATAAGAATGCACTACTTTTGAATTAGGTATTGTTGTAATTGGGACTCATGAACCTCCATGTGTATAAGTGAAAATATTTAAAAGAATATTTGTTGACTTTGATGGCTTGTAGAGTAACTTTCTTGATGTAAGGCAACCTAATTTCACTATTTTGTGTAGTGGCTTTCACACTTGTAAGCAGTTCAACAGCATGCGTTGGTAGCTCTAACCAAACGGGTACAGGTATGCACCCCTATTACCATCACTAATTTAATTACAACTACCGGTGCCCTGTGTGCCCTGTGCCGTTGCCACAACCAAAATAGAAGTAAAAGTAAATTTTTAATATTTTTAATTCATAGATTAAAACTTTGAAATTCAATAAACTTTCACGTACAGGTTCAAAGAGACATCACGCCATGAAACAAAGCCCGAACATCCCTCCTCGTTGAAAGTTTTCCGACAGTACCAAGGACATGAGTGGAGGATGCACAGTTTAGGAGATCTTACCGTAATAAACAAAACAAACTAATGTGCCATAACATTCAGTAGTAGTTTAGCTGGTTGCCCTCCTACTAACGGAATGATATGGAATATTCCACATCAGTTCATCCTTCGGATGAAAGAGTGTGGAATATTCTATGATTATTATTAGCTAAATGGCCATGCGTCAGAAGATTCAAGAAATTATATCTCATTAGATTCAAGATTGAAGGAGAAACAAAATTGTTAGTAGCTCTAAGATGGAATTGAAACACACTAATTTCAATGGTGAAATTGTTCTAGCAAGAGATCATAACATTGTGAAAAATTTTAATTTTAATTTTTGTAAAAATTGAATTAAAAAATGAATTATTTTTTCAAAAAGATGCTCTACCTAAAAAACAAGATTGTCCATAACTTTCACATCACTAATCTAAATGGAATGAAACAAAAGCTTCCTATGTAAGTAAATTTATAATCTACGAGAAACAAAATTTTAAAATTATTTTTCTGAAGTTCTGTGGGATTATTAAATACATGTTGCTAGGTAATAGTATGGGTCAATTCACTTCGGTAGTCGTAACGGGGAGCAATTTTTGCTGCATAGGTTCTTGCATCTAGACGACAATTGTTGACGCTCTAGGGTACAACTGTAATTCAAGGATCTAGAAATACATCCACTTCCTTTGTCAAACTCTATTAAGGGTTCTGTGTTTTGTTGGCCTCATGCTTGTGTGTTGGTTTGATGACCATTTGAAGTTCAATCAAAACTCCTAAGGCCTCCTTCCATGTGAGTCAGGCGCCAGTGGACCTCACCGATGATCGATGGGATGAGAGGCCTGGTTTTTCTGGACTGCAGATCCTTCCGATCATTGGAGAGGTCCATCGGCCCCCGACTCACATGGAAGCCTCTCTTAAGGTAGTCTGCTCTAAAAGTAACTATATTCTAAATGTGACTTGTATCTAGGAATGAGTGACATATTTGAAATATCCATTACTGTCAATGATGAGGTTGGTAGGCTTAAATGGTCGCTTTAAGAGCAAACTACCTTAGGTGTTTATTTCATTTGGTACAATACAGTACATTGGCCATCATGAAGTGTCTAACAATAACCTCTAATGTCACCGACAATGGTTGATTTATTGCCTCAAAAAATCATGGCATACTTGGATGTTCTACACTATAGTGTAATTTTTTCCTTAAAATTTTGGAGTTTTTAATCATCTTTTGTATTTGATATGAATTTTCTTCACTTTTTCTTCAAAAAATCATTGTAATTTGAAATTTTCACCAAAAAAATTGTAATTTATATAGCATATATTGAATACAGTGTGTGTGATTTCATATTTGAAAAAAAAATTCATTCATGAACAATGAAAAAATGAAAGATATAGAGTGGAGGATTTTGAGGTTTAACTACATGGTCATGAGCTTCATCCTTTAGGGGTTAATGTCATCTAACTTCCATACATCTCAGTGAGCATATAGGAGTTGATGGCAACTCATTCCTTGTCATTGTTTCCAAATTGAAACATTTGGATTCTTGATCAAAAGTATATGCCAAGCAAACAATTATTTGAGAATATTAATTAGTGAATCAAATTGTTGATGCAATCACAAAAAATTGAAGGCAATCAAGTGCTAAGAGTAAGATATATAGTGTCCTAACATGAAGAGAAATCTTTGAGTCCAATCATTGATAGTATAGGAGAAGGCTCTAAAACCAACCAGGCATTTTCAACCATCCAGTAGGGGCTCTGAAATGGACACTTGAAGTGTGGAAAAATAAACTATGGATTATAATAAAGCTTGGTAAGATTTGTTTTTATTTCTTCAATGGATGGTTTAAGAGCCACACTGGGTTCATTCCTACTAAGTGGCTAGGTATCTACTAATTTAATTCAAAATAAGAATTCATTGTTCAACTATCTTCTTACAAGTCTTGAAAAATCTGAAATAATGATTAATTCAAGCATTCATTTCAGATTTAGAAAGGGACGCTTTTAGAAACCATATTTATTGCTTTATACATGTTGCAATGCTAGTTTTTGAACAAGGTCTAATTTTTTTTCAAACTATGCATGGATGGGTTTCCAAGGGCCTATGATTACAAATAGGGACCTATAGTAGACTGTGTTTGAAAATTCATAACTAATTCAGAAATGATCCAAAAAATATAAAATAACTTGGGTTAGATGCCAATTCCTCTGGTCTTTCAATAAAAATTGACTGAAAAATATTTTGAGAAGTTTCACCTGCCCAAAATTCAGATTCAGTGCTTAGATGGTCACTTTATGGACCTTCTACCTTATGCCTCACATAAGGGTGCTTGTACAATACAAGCTCCTCAACTAACATGACCTATTAAATGTAACTTGTAGTCAAAAAAGAAAAAGGGATAAAAGAGAATCTGTTGAATTAGTTTGTGATATAATATTGATAAATGAATCACAACTTACTTATGTCATGTAGAATAACTGCACAAAACACACAAAATTAGAGAAGATAGCTATGGATGGGGTAATTTAGTCCATGCATATATCAAATGATTATCAGAATTTTCAAAAATTTGCTCCGAAATTAATTAGGATTGCCAAATTGATCACCAATAATCCTTACAAGAACACAAGCCATCACGGAAGTGATAAAAGCGATTTGCATCCCTTACCACAATCTCTCTTCTAGACACTTTTGAGATCAATTTGGTTGCAATATGACAATCTGAACACACTTGAAAATTCTTGTAAACACAAATGGGTTTACTACTTGGGGTGTGAATAGGTCCATATGCAATATCCAACTTCTCACTATGAGAGCAAAGTGAAAACTCGTTATCCTTCATACAACACAAGCTGGAAGGTAGCCTTCAGCCTTGATCTTCTCCGTCAATCTGCTCAGCTTTGCATATATCTCTTTTGTTTCTGGGTGAGATGTATCGCCAACAACAAAGGCATGACTCTTCTTATCAACTTCGATCCAGCTACGCCCCGGTTCCATGCGTATATCCCTCTCCAGCATCGCAGTGCGCACCGATGATACCTTCTCCCACTTCTGAGCTGCAGTATAGATGTTGGAGAGGACCACGTACGTTGAGGCATCCTCGGGTAACAACTTGAAACGCTCTTTAGCCGCAAGTTCACCCAACTCCGCATTTCCATAAGATCAAGCAAGGCTCCCCAAGCTGCTTCATCTGATTCAACTGGCATATTATCAATCAAGTCCTTTGCTTCTTCCAGGTGCCCAGCTCGCCCAAGAATATCCACCATGCAGGTCCAATGGACCACACTAGCATCGATGCCATAATCTTGCGACATAACCAGGAAGAGTCGACGCCCTTCATCAACAAGGCCTGCATGACTACAGGCCGATAACAATGCCACAAATGAGTAACCATCGGGCTTCGCACCGGTTGCTATCATATTCCTGAAGACTTCTAGAGCTTCAAATCCACATCCATGTTGCGCAAGTCTACCAAGCATCACGTTTCAGCTAACCATGTCCCGCCCTTCTATTATGTCAAAAACCAATTGAGCTTCATCGATACTGCCACACTTTGCATACATGTGGACCAGCGCATTACCCACACCCATATCCAACTCAAATACGGCTTCACGGGCATGGCAATGAATCTATCTCACCAACTCCAAAGCCCTTGCGCTTGCACATGGATTAAGGACGTTAACATAAGTGATCGCAGTTGGTTCGAAGCCTTCCCGTTTCATTCGGAGAAAAAGTTCAAATGCTTCAGACCCAAGTCCATGTTGGGCAAGTCCACCAATCATCGCATTCCAAGTAACCACGTCCCGTTTCTCCATTTTGTCAAAAGCCAATGGAGCATCATCGACACTGCCACACTTCGCATACATGTGGACCAGCGCGGTGCCCACACGCAAATCCAACTCAAATCCGGCTTCACGGGCGGCTATGAACCTCCCTTACCCACTCCAAAGCCCCTGCGCTTGCACATGCATTCAGGATACTCGCATATGTAAATGCGTCTGGTCTGAAACCTTCCTGTTTCATTTGGAGAAGAAGTCGATATGCTTCAGACCCATAACCACTTTCAGCATATGCTCCAATCATCACATTCCAGATAATCACATTGCGACTCGCCAACTTTATGTTCCCACACTTTGCATACATTTGAAGGAGCGAAGTCCCCACACGAACATCATATTCAAATCTCCCTCTCTGATATATGCATGAACTTCCTCGCCCCACTTCAAAGCTGATGGGCTCGCACAGGCCTTCAGGATGCTCAAGTAAGTAACTACATTAGGTTGCATACCTTCCTTTCGCATTTGATTGAAAACTTCCATGGCGTCTTTCGCACAACTGTGCTGAGCATAACCTCCAATCATGACGTTCCAACTGATAACATTCTTCTTCACAAGTTCATCAAACACTTTGCCTGCATCCTCCAGTCTCCCACATCTGATGTATCCACTCAATAGATGGTTTGCCAAATATATATTCTGCTGCATGCCACTCTCAGTGGTGCACTTATGAACCTAATTTACTGCCGTAAGGTCTTCCTGCTTCAAGCACCGCTTCAGAATTTCAGCATAGGTGTACGAGTCTATTGCAATGCCTTGTTGTAGTCGGCTTTTCAAAAGATCAATTCACTCGTGATATTTGCGCTTTGCATGCGCGTACTCCCACCACTAACTTGAACAGCTCGCTTTGACACTTTTGCACTAGCAGGCAAAGTGTTTCTCCTTCCAAAATTGCCCTTGCGTAACCTGACCCATCAATACACTATTCATAACCGAGCCTCTACTTTTTATCAGATTTTTATAAAGTTAAAACCTGTTTCATCACACTTCCAAATCACCCTCCCTCTAAGATACCCGTACCCGATGAATTAGCAAGAAAAATTGCCAGTGAGGATATGTTCATGGATTTTCTGATCCTAACATACCATACGACACTGGTAAAATTCAAGCAGAAAAAGTGCAAGAGTGGAACGGGAGTAAATTGACTCAGAGCCCTTCAAAATGTACATGGAGTGCACAGATGGTATATTACAGAGCTCCAAGTACAATAAATTTGAGGTAGGAAATACTGATATGGGTGCTATATGTAGCAAACCAACCAGGGAAGGACAGCTCCCTACGCAATAACACGAGCAACATAACCAACAATGATCAAGGATCAATGCGCTTCTGTACAATCCCAGTTACTTGAACACTGCAAGAGAGTTGCCCCATTCTCCGCAATTTGGGCCGAACACGGAAATGCACACCTCATGTAACTGCAGCAACTTTTGCATCAATTAGACATTCGGCAGTTTCTTAAGCTCCTCTTGCAGTTGACATTCAACCTGCCGTTAATCAGGGCATATGCAGAATACAGACAGGGTGCCCACATTTGTGCATGTCTTCACAAATACGTCCGGGCTTGTCCTCACAAATACTTTCTTGCAAGAGCACGGACCCTCGTATCAAAAAAAGGCGAGGTGATACGTGAGCCGGGCACATACAGAGGGTTCAACAACATCTGCAGCTCACAAAGATTGCATTAGACACTGAGGTAGTCTTACTCTTTTGGTATGAAGATTGACGAGGGAGTAGTGTATTAGAGGACCTACCAAGAAAACCCTGCGTTTGATAGAGTATCAAAGGCAACAAAGCTCTATGCGTTTATACTACCCGGCATTGGGGTCTTCAAAAGCACCAGATGTAGAGGAAGACACCTATAGGACGAAACTCTATAATATGTTGGATTTCCTATTCGGGGTACACTATGACATAAACTTCCCAAGTGGCTTAATTTAACAGTACAAGAACCACTAGTTGGAAAAACAGAGCTGGCGCTGCCTTGATTGATGACACATCCAAATGTTGGTGCCGGACATCCATTAAGAGTTCATTTTCCATAAGCAAAATATGAACTACATAACCGGCGAGTCGCGGGAGTGGCGAGCAAGTTATGAAACCTAAAAACGTCAAGTTGTCTGCACTGATCTACAATGTTCACAATTGTACGTTTTGTTGATTGAAGACTCACAAAAGAGGAGAAGAGTTATGGGCTCTGACATTCTTGCCACTAGCTAATGAGAGCATGACAAAATAGCTTTAAACTTGAACCTGGCATATGGGAGGAAGAGGTTCTTATGTGATAGTCACATAGAGATTCACCTTAATGTAGAGTTCATGGACTTCTTGAAAGAAGTTTTTGATGCCATCCTCGTTACGAGAGTCATGCAGTAGCATCAGCCGAGTGTGGCCCGCAGTCACATACACAGAGACCAGCAAATCGTTGAACTTATCCACCAACTTCAAAAACCTGACAACCCCAATACAATCACAATCATACAAAGATTTCAAGGACAAAGTAGAAATCCGAAGTTTTACAGTGAGAATTGAAAAAATCCCTACTTAAGACTGATCACAACAGAACAAGATTCCCAATAGTAAATTGGACTGCTTCAAAAGCTTTCATACAATATAGATTGTAAAAAGAGAGCCTTTCCTAGGATTCTAAGTAGGTCTCCTTATTGACATAGGATCATAGGGAAGCCTCCCAATGATACATACGGAGGCGTCCATAGGGAGACCTCCCATGATTCATGAGGACGATTCTCTTTAAAATTTCTGAAACAGTCTAGGTTCAGTGAAAAGCTTGTTACCAGACGCACTCAAATATTGTGCAATGAGCTTATGCTAGTAGAATTGCTAAAAAAGAATTCAACAATCCTTGCACATTCGTGAGAGGCGAATTTATTTTCGATCATGGAACAGAGGTGGTCGAGTAGACTTACATATTATTGGTGTTCCAAACGACATCTTGGACAATGTCCAGGGAAGCATGAAGAATAAATTGATGCAGATGTGCTGCCTCGTCTTTCTGCATTCCAAATGGCATAGACAATGAGAAGATTACAGCCACAAACTGTATCACCTACCCCCTTCTTTCAACCGCAAAAACATTTCTCGGTTCTGACACGAACAAAATTGTAATTAACGGTTGCGCAAAAAATTGCAACAAACGACCGAAGTCTAAGCTGCGGACACAACCTCCAATTCTTATAGAAACCTCACCTTTAGAACAATAGTGTGCTTCAAACCTTGACGAATGGGCATTGCAAGAGAATGCGGTTGAACTTTTTACTCATCAATCACAACATTCAATAGAATAGAAACTGTGAAGACACTTATCATGGTGAAAAGAAAACTATTAGAGTTCCCTTAATCTATGATCAACAACGAACAACATGAGAAATGATGCAGAACTCGATGTCCAATTCAACATAGTGCCATTGGCGAAGTGAAAGAGATGGAAAGCTCAACAACGAGCAGCATGAAAGATGATACAGAACTCGATGTCCAATTCAAACACAGTGCCACTGGCTTAGTGAAAGAGGTGGAAAGAAGGTTTAGGGTTCCAGAATGTAGCGTTCACTTCCAAATTGCCATCGATCGCAGTTCCAGTCGTCTGAAATCAATTCAACTACTGAAGGATTCGACAATATTAATGGCGAGTAGCAAGCCCACCTTGGGAGCAGTCCCGACTTCGCTCTCGTAGATGGGACTGTCATCGCGAGACACAATGACGAAGCAGGCCGTGCTCGACATTTTTCTCCGCTCGCAATCCGAAAAAATCACCTAAACCCTCTTAACCTCCTCACGTCGCATCTTCTGCAGACTCGGCCCTGTATCGAAATAACAGAGTCTATCTAGTCTGGTTCTAAAAGAAGAATCGCAATTCGGAATTCCAAGCTCCGGAAGCAAAGATCCAGACTGCGAAAGAATCAAGAGTGCTGGAGACAAACTAAGTTAGGGTTTCAAGGTTACCCTGCGTGAAAGTCACATTCAGACAAAAATTAAGTATTTTTTGGAATTTCTGAATGTTTGGAATATTACAATTGAAATGTCTGAAATGTTGCAGAAAATTTTCATCCATATTGCCTAAATTTTTGAATATTTCTGAAACCTATGTCACATCATGACGGGTTTTGTTAAAACAAAAAAATAACTAGAAGTTGCTGCACACAATAAAAAAATTGGAACAACGGAATGCCGAAACCGTGATAGCAATAATTCTAGTTGTCGAACCCCTTTGCAAGTGAAAAAGAAAGTCTTTTGGCACTCAAGTGCCAAATTAGACCTTCATGTATGGTAGTGAATCAGCCACTTAGCCCTTTGAAAAATTTAGCATCGACCAGGTGAGAGAATAGAAGGAATAGTTGATAAGATATAAGTTAGTTATCCTTTTGATATAAGGTAGCCTCCTCCAAATGTGCCACTGACCCAAAATTGCTATCATCACTATGCGTAAGGTATGAGGCTGTAAAACGGAGCGGGCATTAAAAGCAAACATGACTCGGAGGTACATTTTGCTTTCTTGAATGTACCACCTATGCACATTTCAGGAGGTGCTCGCTTTTTATGACCACAAATGACCACTTTTTTCCAACTTAAAAAATTTGTAACTAATTCTAGAAAGTTCCAAAAAATATGAAATGACTTGGGTTAGATGCCAATTCTTCTTGTCTTTCAAGGAAAATTCACTAAAAAATATTTTGAGGCGTTTCACCTCTCCAAAATTCAGTTTCAGCTCTTAAATGAGCGATTTCAGGACCTCCTACCTTACATCTCCAAAATCTATATGTACTTATGTGGAAGAAACAATTTTAGAACCTCTGAGGAAAATACTTTGACCCTTCATAACTTTTGCATACAATATCCAAATGTTGCTTTTTGGGGGTGTATTGGAACCTCCTTTTACTTGCCAACAAGAAAATATGAAAATTTGACCAGCCTAATAGTAGAAAATAAGTAGCCTAGTAGCAAAAAGTGGCACTTTGGAGGGAGCCTATTTCAATAATATTGTGATTAGCCGAGTGATTAGCTCATTGCAATGCCTTTCTAAAAATAAAAATTTCTAAATGGAAATTCTAAAAAGATGCATGTCCATTCTAATGATGCGTGTCCATCCACCTAGTTTGAAGAACTAGGTTGATTTATAAGAAGTTTTTGAATCCTTAAGAGCCTTTGGTAGAGAGGTGAATAGAGATTTGGAAATTTGGAGACAAAACAAATTTGTAGTCAAAGAAGAATCCAAACATTAAACCTTCATTTTGGTGTCATCAGGAGGTGTTTTGTTCTAGTAGTATTTCATCTCTTAAGTGGAAAATGACCCCTACATTGGCTTCCAAATTTACTAGGCTTGTATAGGCCTTAGATTGATTCTCCCACCTTTTTTCTACACTTATTCAAAGGTTATTCATATTTTAAAGAAAAAAAATCAAAATATAGCCCATTGCATAGGTTGAATTATAAAATAAGTAATCTTCTTTCTAAATTTGTAAAAGGGTGTTTTGACTTGGTGAACTTTTGTCGCATAAGTAGAGATGCTCTAATTAGCCTATCTTGATAGTAGGGGGTTCATAAAGCAACTAGGCTCTAAAAACATTCTCTAATATAAAGGTGCATATTATTTTGTTTATACACCAATTCCAATCATCAATGTACCTAAAGTGAACATATGAGAGGGAACACTTTTAGAGTCTTGCGTGATTTCAACTTCAAAATTTATAACTAGTTCCACAAAGGTCCAAAAAATATGAAACAACTTGGGTTAGATGTCAATTCCATTTGTCTTTCAAGAAAAATTTACTAATAAATATTTTAAAAAGTGGATCTCTCCAAAATTGTAAACTAGCTGATACACGATTGCTTTATAGACTTCCTACCTTATGATGAATGAGATCAACAAGCAACTACACTACAAGAGGGCTTTATTAGTCTTTTTTATGGTGTAATATATTACACATATTGACAACTTTTATTCCAAAAAACAACAACCTTGAGCTCTATCCTCATAGCACTTTCAATTTTCTTCTTAAATCCTTAACCCCAAAATGACCCTGGAATTTCTTGAGCCTCAGGGGGGGCACCTAGTATTTTACTACAAACCACGTGCGAACAAGTGGTTTCTAATGAACTATAATTTCAACTTAAAATTTTGAGGGTTGCTTAATAATGACTATAGGTTTCTATTGCCAATATTTCAAACTAAAATAATAGTTGAAATGATTTGTACAAGAGGTTGAAAATGGCCTAAAACGGCATGTTTTTCAACTCAAATATTTATAGAGATCACATTTAGATGACCATTGCATCAATACTCAACTCAAAATGAACTTTCAATAGAGAGCTATTTTTAGGAATTTTTTGTTCATTTTTTAGACAATTTTTTAGGATATAATATAGGGGTGTGAAAGTTATTTTTCAGTTGTACAGTGTATCTAATTACTTCAAAAATTTGTAACTAATTATCATTAACAAATAAAAATATCAATAATTCAAAACATAAACTTTTGAAGTAGGAAAATCTAGTCATATTTTTTTTATTTCATTTTATTTAAATTTTAGGATATAATATAGGGGGTCCAAAGTTTTGTTCGCACGTGTTTTCTAATGGACACTCTAAGTGACCCCCCCGAGTCTTGAGCTTCTAGGAATTTGCTCTAATTGAATAAAAAACCAACATTTTGATAAGTTGTATCAATTCTTTTTGAATTGCAACCGTATAAAATCAAACTAGACATGTTAGAGATCACATTAGAATAGAAAAGACAACAATATCTCTTACAGATTGAAAGATTATAATTTTTTTTCATGAGGGTGTTAAAACTATGAAAGTGATTTGAAGTCTTTCAATCCTCTTTTCGCATGTCAAATCTAAAAAGTTGGTCACCAAAAAAATATGAGGTTAAAGGGCCTAACATGCATAACCTCAATCAATTTATGACTTCTCATAATCTATTCTACAATTTTTTAAAATGAATTTCTAATGTGATTTTTTCTCAAAGATCTAGTGTATTTGAGGCTCATTCCCAAGAGCCCTCAACACTACAAAAAGTCAAGATTGCAATGGACACCCGTGCACAAAATCTTGAATAAAAAAATCTCATTTGCACATTTTCAAAATCAGATTTTTGAAGCTAAAACTAAACTTCAAAAATAATTTTTCAAAAATATAAACTACTAAAAAATAATAATTTGGTAAGGTTTTATTTAACTTCAAAAATTGATCGAGGACACATTCTGTCCTCAAGGTCATTTTGGGGTTAACGCAACTATTCATCCTCGAAATTTATTGTGAAAAGGGAAGATCTTCTCCAGTAGCTTAACTTCCAATGAGCGCTTTTGCAATTTTTTAAGCCAATGATTCACACGGTAATGCAAAAGGATGATTTCGAGGGTCACCCGTTCGTCCTTTAAGGGTTAAAATGGCTTGGTTACTCAAACTTCCTGACAGTAGCTTCAGTCGAAGGAAAGCCTCCAGAGCCAACGAAGAGCAACGAACAGTGCTGTTTCGGACGAGAAGCGGATAACTTAACCAAAGCGTCCAACGAGAACCTTCAACGTCCGATAACTTCCGTCGTCACAGAAACCGACGACTCTGCTGATCCAGAAACGAAATCTGCTGTTGTCGTTGCTCTGACGGACGGCGTCCATATCGTGCTCCTTACTGCAGCGGTGTCTGCTCGAGTGCTTTCGCTGCTGTGGCGATGGTGTTAACTTAGCTACGGCGTTTGCGATCTAGCAGCCGACGTGCATTTTAGGGGGATGTTCGCGCACGTCGATCGGCTGTTTCATGAGGAACAGGAGAACACAGATTCGCGGAGTTGCAGGAGTCGTTCCAGAACTAGCGGTGCAGAAGTTTTCGGGAATTAGGGTTTAGAGAAAAGAGGTATGCATTCGATTCATCGTCAACTGTGTTGTATTGTCTGTACGATTTGTCTAGTACATCTTGAATCTATATCATTTTGGTGATGGTTTTTATTTCGGTGAATCTAAGGTAGAGGAAGCATTCCGTCACTCTGGATTAGGGTTTGAGTTTTCTGGCGAAATTAAGGTCATGTGAGCTAAACTGTGGCGGCGAGTATAAAAGCCTTGGTAAACAGAGACGATGATGTCTATGGTTGCACTCAAAATTTCAAATTGAGACTTCGTTCAAATTTCTCAACTAAATGCTTTGAGTGATATCGTGGTGACAAGCCACTGAAAATGCATTTCTAATAAGTTATTGTACTTCTTTTAACTCGAAGTATTGCGATCAGAGCAAACAACAGGAAACATGATAAAAGAGACACAGAGAGCCAACAAGTAGTTCGTTTTTTCCCTTTTTTTCTTTCTCATTTCTGGGGCAAATCGTACGAGTGATATTTTGTTGGATAGCTACTGAGAATGTACTTCTAGTGAGTAATAACACGCATCGTAATTTTAAGTATGGAGATCGCCGCTAATTATGGAAGTTCGCTTTGCTGGGTTTCAAGTGACGGCAGCAAGAGTTTTATTCCGGTTTGATTTCAGTATCTTTCTGCTGATGAGACTTTGAGGATTGTGGTCAGGAATTGGAAAAAATGTCGAAGCGGAAGTTTGGATTTGAGGGATTTGGAATAAACAAGAAGTCGACGTATGAGTTTGAGTCGCAACCTGCCAATCCGCGGCTGTATCTACCGTCCCCTCCAAGGAACAGGCGTTCTGACAATATAGAAGACCATGACTTGGATAACATTGGATTTGAAAACGATGAGCGCGACTCCGAGAATTTCATGGAGAAGGTGAAGTCCATGGACTCGAGGAGAATTGAATCGTCGAAGGAGAAGGGGAAGAAGGATGAGTCGTGGTTTGGGAGTGATGAAGATGAGGAGGACAAGAATGCGGCAGTGCCCGAGGATGACTATGAAGTGGATCCACTTGATGCATTTATGGAAGGCATTCACGAGGAGGTTAGATTGTTTTTCCCCTGTTATACTTGAATGCCCTATCTTGTGCTTGCTTTGGTCCTCGTTATCATGTTTCTTGTCAGCATCGACACGAAGAACGGTCAAATATTTCTGATTCGATTTTCTTGGACTGCGTATTTACTAACTAGTTTTTGTGTTTCCGCTGTTCTTTTTCAACATCCTGCGCTCGAGCTCTAACCTTTCTGATCTAATTGAAAATAGTTAGAAAACCGTTCAAGTTGCCCTCGAGCTAGGAAGCAAGAGCTGTCTCGAACACTTATCAGTCTAGTATTTGAGTCTATTGTGGTGTCATTTGTGAATATCTGGTTTCCGGACCGACTGAATGGAATGGAATTTTGATCTGAATTCTGTAGGTGAAGAAAGCACCCGTGAAGCCCAGAGCTGTTGTAGAAGAGCTGGAAGATAACGAGGATGATCCAATGGAGAGTTTTCTTAAGGCTCGTCGGGATGCAGGGCTGTCACTGGCTGCTGAAGCCTTACATGCTGGCTATGACAGTGATGAAGAGGTTTACGCGGCTGCCAAGGCAGTTGACAATGGGCAGATCGAATATGACTCTGATGATAATGCAGTGGTTACTTTGGAGAAGAAGAAAATTGAGTCCCTTGCTCCGTTAGATCACAATGACGTTGATTATGACAGGTTTATCAAGGATTTTTATGAAGAATCTACTTCGATCTCAGGTATTGTTGTCAATGTCGTGCTGGTGACTATAAATACTAGGGTGCTAACTTCATGTTGATTATGACATTTCTGCATTAAATCGAACTGCTCTGCTTATAGATTTGCTCACCGTAGCAGACGATGAATTTCAATTGAAAATTTCATTTTTTCACACGTGCTTAAGCAGAAAATGATCGAGATGATAATTCGAGATATGATCGTATAGATAAAATAGAGACTCTTAATGTTGTGGTAATGGCTACACTGCCTTCTCGATCTTGTTTTACAATTTTTTTTTTGCTTTTGAATGCAGGCATGACCGAAGAGGAAGTAGCAACTTATCGCAAATCACTCGCGATCAGAGTGTCAGGATTTGACGTTTCCAGACCTGTCAAGACTTTTGAAGACCTAGGCTTTGATTCCGCCCTGATGAATGCAATAGCAAGGCAGGGTTATGAAAGGCCGACTCCAATTCAATTGCAGGCTTGTCCAATCGTACTGTCTGGTCGAGACATGATAGGAATTGCGAAGACAGGATCAGGAAAGACCGCAGCGTTTGTTCTGCCAATGATGGTACATATCATGGATCAACCAGAGCTTGGGAAGGGTGAAGGTCCTATTGGTGTTATTTGTGCACCGACCCGTGAGCTTGCTCAACAAATCTACTCAGAGGCCAAAAAGTTCGCGAAAGTGTATGGTATCAGAATCTCGGGAGTATATGGAGGGATGTCCAAGTTTGAGCAGTTCAAAGAGTTGAAGGCCGGATGTGAAGTAGTAGTTGCCACCCCCGGGCGCTTGATTGACATGATTAAGATGAAAGCGCTGACGATGCAGCGAGCAACCTATCTTGTGCTTGATGAAGCCGATCGTATGTTTGACTTAGGATTTGAACCTCAGATTCGATCCATTGTCGGCCAGATCAGGCCTGATCGCCAGACGTTACTATTCTCTGCGACGATGCCTAAGCGAGTAGAACGTCTTGCTCGTGAAATTCTGACTGATCCAATCAGGGTTACAGTTGGTGAAGTTGGAAGTGCAAATGAAGATATTACTCAGGTCAGTGGTTCTTCAGAAAATTTGTTGCCTAGTATCTGCACAGATATTGCATATTCTAATATTTTCAATGCCTGGTGGATGCTCTTATTCATGAACATATTTAACAAGTGCAATACACTTAGATTTTGAGCAATTCACAAGATTCCTGGAAAATGATTTCACCTATTTATGTTTATTTTCTGTAAATCGACGGTATTTACACGTAGAATCATGATAAAGTCTTTCGAGATATTGACATTTTTACAAATTGCATTTGAACTTATGGCAACTTGGGAATCAACCTCAGGTGGTTAGTGTGCTGCCTTCCGATGCGGAGAAAATTCCTTGGTTGCTGGACAGGCTGCAAACTTTCGTTGATGACGGTGATGTTTTAGTATTTGCGTCTACTAAGTTGAGGGTGGAAGAGATTGACGCGAAGTTGTTAGAGAAGGGGTTTAAAGTTGCCGCTCTCCATGGAGACAAGGACCAGGCCACCAGAATGGAAGTTTTACAGAAATTCAAGAGTGGGATTTATCATATTCTCGTGGCAACAGATGTAGCAGCCCGTGGTTTAGATATCAAGTCTATCAAAACGGTTGTGAATGCTGACATCGCCAGAGATATGGACAGTCATGTGCATCGAATTGGACGTACAGGGAGAGCTGGTGATAAAGAGGGGGTGGCTCATACTCTTGTGACTGGGAAGGAAGCTCGATTTGCTGGAGAGCTTGTTACAAGCCTCATAGCTGCAGGGCAGAATGTTCCCACAGAGCTCACGGACCTTGCGATGAAGGTCAGTTTCCTACTAATTTCGCTTTGAACAAAGCAAGAGGTTCGATTGATGGGACTTGGATATGCTTTTCTGTATGAATAAGGACTTGATTATCCACGTCGTTTTGCAAAAATGTATTGCTTTCTACCAAAGACAAGTATATAAGTCTGTGTGAACTTGTGCTTGGTCTTCTAGACCTTTACAGCTCTTTTTCTAAACTCTGTAAATGTGCTCCTTGCTCTTGAATCTAATTTAGTGGCTCATCTCTTTCCCTGTGATGTAGGATGGTCGCTACCGTTCTCAACGTGAAGGACGGCGTAAGGGCGGGGGAGGAGGCGGAGGCGGAGGTGGGGGTGGAGGTGGAGGCGGGGGTGGTGGAGGTAATTTATTTCGAACCTTATCATGCGCAGACCAACCTCTTCTCCACTTTGGGCAGTTTCGTATCTCTTGCAAGATATAAAGTAAATTAAAATGTGCAATTAACCAACACTAATTTATATGGCTACTTGCACATTATTCTTTGATTCAGTGGATTTAACTTTGTTGTGGGCCTCAAGTTCGAGCATTTTTAAGAACTGCATTTCCCTCGAATCTGCATATGCAGGAAAAGGGAGAGGGCGTGGTGGAGGACAGGGTAAAGGTGGGCGTGGTGGAGGCGGAGGTCGTAACGTTCGAGGTGTTGATTTTGGTTTAGGTATTGGCTATAGTGCTGATGCCGCAAATACAACGCCCAGCGCACCCCAAGAAAGAGCGCCTAAAGTCCAGTACAAAAGCGAAGAAGTCCAAATGCGAGGTTCCGTTGCGGATTCACTGAAACTCGGAATGATGGCTCGATTCAAGAATAGCTTTGTTGCAGCTAATACAGCCAACCCTGTAGCCTATACAGCACCTCAAGCTAGTACTCCACAAGGGCGTGTTTATGGTGCCCCTCCAAGTGTTAACGGGAGGGGTCGCGGAAACTTTGTGTCTGCAGGTAGTTTTGCTTTAATTGTTGTTAATTTCTCGTCTTTAGAGTCATGGTGATATTTTAGTACTGGTTTTGCTGCGAAGTCGACTCTTTTCTAGTACTTGTACAGAGCTTATGAGACCTTCTTCCGGGGTTTAATTATTCTCTGGCTCTAAGGTTGGGTCATTTCTGTTCTGTGTCTTGGTGCTTGTTCTGTTGAAATTTACTACGTTAGAAATATTTTAATGTTCTTTAGCTGTTGCTAGTTAGTGTTACCTTCGGTCCTAAACGCCAATACTGTGTGTTTTTGCTTGCTCTTAGATATCAGCTCGTTTAGTATAGTTGTCAAGTTAGAGATCAGCAACTTTAAATTTTAACAGTTTATAAATAGCGGTTTGTTTGCAAATTGAGATTCTTTGTGGTTGTGCTTCTCCCAGTCTCATGTGATTTTCCTGATGTAGAATATGAGTCTTTAAAGTGCATAGCTCATGCCGAGGTGACTGTTGCAGGTATTGGTTTTGGATCTCAATCTGGGTCCAGCTTCACGTCAGGAACCTCCTCAGCTCATACATTAGGAGATTTTCAGGCTGGAGAAGCCGTAGGGAGGCAATATTCAAGTTCAGGAGGAGCTTTGAACGCAGGATCAGCCCAACCAGCTGTTAGTAATGTAGGAGCAGGGGACAAAGGAGATGGAGGGAGAGGAAGGGAGAGGTCAAGGTGGGACAGGGATCGGGATCAGATTCCAAGCACTCAAGAGAAGCCTCGAGAAGCAAGTAGTCACGATGACTCCAAGCAAGGTCATCAACCGGATGGGTATGTTCAGGAATCCTGTATGGGAATTGCTTGTTGAATTGTGTGTGCAAGTAGTATACATATCTTGTCTGCGAATATCCATTGTAATGCATGCATTCTTTACAGTACTCAAATCACAATAATGCCACCAGCACTTGCCAGTAGCCCGAGGGTTGATTCAAGAGCGGGAAAGGATGTTTTCTTTGAGTTAGATGTTTCCTGTGAGTTAGAACTCATTTCTGAAATTATGTACATCAATCTCTTTAACAAGTGCCCTCCTTTCCAAATGTATCTTATTAAATAAGTATATTCAATTTACAATTCATGGTCTGGGACCGAGTTCTGAGATATATCTATGTTGCTCGCTTGCTTGTACAGGGAGAGGACCAGACAGAGAAAACGACCCTCAGGTTGGGATCGATAAAAGGGTGGTGATCTTGTATTTTGGACCACCTTATATTGTTCTTGCTAGTGTTAGGATGTTAAACGGTAGCTTGAAACTTTTCTGATTTATGTACAGTTTGACGGTCATTGCACACTTCAATGACCCTGCAGCAGCTCGTACTTCTCTGATCAAGTTCAATCTTCTTCTTGAGAATATTCGCTCTAGGTGGGAAGCGGAAAATCAAAACTTTATTCCTGAAGCGACTTGTACTGTAAGTAGGAAATAGGTTTTTGAGAGTCATCAGCTGTAAAGAGCCTTACCACAGGGAAAGTTTTCAAAGTTATTTCCGTTGATTTTTTTATTTTTGTGTGGGTGTATGGCAGTAGTTACTTGGACCTTGAGACCAATTTGCTGTTCGGTTTGGATACATTCACCATCTCTAATGGGTAGTAATGGAATTTTATGAGCTCTAATAGATGAGATTAACCGTGGAACGCCGAGCCCTGTCCCCGTCGCAGAAATGGTGGTGTCCCCGTGGTTGTGTACTTGTCGGGTAGGGGGTTTTCAGTAGGTGGAAATGAAAGTGAAGACACGGATTTCTTGCAAGGACCAAACGAAAGAGTCCAAAAGTATGCAAACTAATTTCCAAAATTCTACAATTTTGGAGATTAGTGGATTTAATTATAAGAAACACAATAGAGTTAATTGTAAAGTTTGTCTTGTGTTTGTGAATTGGTGTTAGAGGAAGGTTTACCTAGAAGAATAGTACAAAACAAACATGGCATCAAACTCCATCACACCTGAGTTTTGGTGCTCTCATGAGTTTTGTCCAGTGTTTTTTCCAAACTCCGGCTCTTGGTCCCGCCTTGCACATACTTTATGATTAACTCTAATATTTGGAATCAAATTTCATTTGTTAAAATCCAAAAGTTGTAAAACTTTTATTTCCAAAAAGGATTCTAATCTTCCATTTTAGCCCCTAAAATATTGTGATGTCTCAAGGCCCAAAATTGCATTAAAGTACTTATATCTAAAGCAAGACTAAAATTTTCATCTATGTTTATTCTATAACAAATCCAACTATAGGATTTTTTTATTTATCTTATTTAAGTAAGTCCTTCTAAAATTTTAGAGTCAAAATCTCCATCAATTGCAAGTTCAATATGCCTAAACTTCAATATGCCTAAACTTCAAAAAGTATTTTTTTGTAGTCCTTCCTAAAGGTAAAGTTTTGTCTTTCAAGACTTTTTTGGAAAAAAATACTTATGTCCAAAACTTGCGCAATTGTTAATATGTTGAAAAATCAGTTGAGAATATATTAAAAAAACTTAACCAAAAATCATTCAGATCCATCTTTAAGAAATTATAAAGTGGAAGGTGGTATAATAAATGAAAAAAACAACTAAACCAATAATAACTTTTATATGAAATTGAGAATTATTAATCCCAATGGTGATATATGTTTATATAAATATATAAAAGTTAGACAATATATATTCCAAGTTGGAATATAAATTGCCTAACTTTTATAAAAAATTAAAAATTATTAATCTCAATGGTGATGTACATTTTTTCTACCTTCATTGCATACAAAATAAAACTCGTCATAACTTTCACCTCATCATTTGGAAGTTGTAGATATCAATCTATACAATTTAATGAAATTAATTAATTAACTAATTAATTAATTAATTTTAAAATATACTTTTAGCTACCCAATTTGACAGTGCAATGGAAAAGAACCTTATAACTTGTGCAATATTTATTGGAATGATGTGAAACAAAGCTTCACACATAGATTAGGATGATTAGCATCCACCAAAAAATCTTAGGCAAATATTCCAAATTATGAAGTCAATAGAGCTTGTTTGAGTTTTCAGAAAATTTGAAGTAGGCTCTTTAGTCCTTTTGGGGTTAAGAATTTTGTAAATCTTACACTTGTACACAAAGTTCATTTGTAGACTGGATTCAAAAATTGTCTAAATTTATATTAAATTTAGAAATGCAATTTACACAAATTTGATAGTATGGTACATTTTTATAAATCATTTTTTACATAGTACAGTACTTGTACTAAATGTCCAAATTTTGTTAACCCTTAAAGGACCAGCCTGCTATTTTTAGCAACATAGCAATTGTGGGCAAGTACATGTGACTAGAGATTTTCATATTTTAAGCTGAAATTTTAATAGAAGCTGGAGATGAGGAATATCTTTCATGTGCACTAAATTTCATGACATTCGAAATAGGAGTCAAAAGTTATGGGCTAATATGTTACTCTTTTCACCAGGTGGGTAATCCGGGCAGATCTGAAAAAATCACTTTTTTCAAAAAATAAGAATTAGAAATTGGTTTTCTAAATTTATATATATGTGGGAAGCTTCGAATCATTCCATTTCGATCAATGGGTCAAAAATTATGAGGGTTTTTAGTTTGCGGGCAGTTATGGATTCTCTACTCTGAAATAAACTTTGAAGTTGTTTATTTAACTCAATTTTTAATAGTTTTTGGAAGAAAAAAAATTGTAGGATGAAGTTTGTTTATTACAATATTACAACCATTGGGATTGACATTTTTCAATTCGATAATTAAATTTTTAACAATTTAGTATTTTGGATCATTCTCTACTTCTTTCTACTTCTTATTTTTTTTGTATATGTTGTACAATCCCAAATGATTTGAAATTTTTTAAGCATGTAGCCAACTTGTTTAGGAAAAAGAATATAAAGAAGCACCACCATTTTGGACATTTTTTCATACATATGTGACCTTGTGAAGTGCAGCTGCCCTGTTTTTCACAAGGACAAAAAAAGTATTTTTGCTAATTCAAATGTCAATATCTTCCAATCCACATGGTGGAAAATTCTGAATTTTTTTTTTCACATCTTCTAAAACTAGTTTTCTATAAGATCCTATGGTTATATGTGTCTAAAAAAGGTTTTTTTCTAAAATTTGGAACTTGTACTAGAAATGGCAGTTTTGGAGCGTTTTTGGTGAAAACTTAGTGAAGGAACTTTAGGGATTAAACAATTCTAATACTTCAATTAATTATGGCTAAATTTTGAAGTGTACCAAACATCTGAGATCCTTTGTAATGTGATATTGGAATTTTGAAGGGTCACAAAATCATAGTTTTAACAATTTTTGAGAAATAAGAAATAAAATATTTAATAGATTATTGATGCTACATTTTTTTTGGTAAAGCAAAACTTCATTTGACTAATTTTAGGTGCACCTCAAATAGGTGAAAGAAGGGTCAATCAAAGGACAACATTTCATATCTTTAAACAATACTCTATTATTCTACTATTTTTGTAGTTATTTTGTGGCTTGTTTGCACTAGCAAGTATAACAATGTACTCAAAAGTGGCAGGCTTCGGTGTCACTGTATGGGGCTATTGTGTTGCATGTAACTATGATGTATAATAGTATGCAAAATCCTAATTTATGTGTGGCTTGTGGTGTTTGTTGACGTTCATGCCTAAGCTTCATTTCACGACACTTGCATGCTTGCATCCCAAAACCTTCTATACAATGCCCTCTATAGCTTATCAAAATTGTATGCAGTGCCTTCTATAACTTGAGATACGGCAAAAAGAAGCGACATTTTTGAAATCCCAACTGAACGGATACCCGCCACAATTCTTTGAACTTAAAGAACTCAACACAAAAATGTCTTATGGATCTGTCGTAACTCGTAAACCAATGATATTTTGGTATTCTATACAATCTCACCGTCTACTAGGTAAATTGATGTAAGAAACTGCCACCTCTCTCAACAGTGCAAATCTAAAGGTATTGAACCACTGCAAATAGGTACAGTACAAAGTAATGATTTAGGAGGCCACTAAACTTCCTACCTTCCTCCACTAATTGGATTTTCAAAAATCATGTTTTGTATTCTATCAAACACTTCACATGGCTGATAAGGGTCTCTGAAAGTATCGTCACCGTTGACCTTCATACCGATCATTAGGGGAAAAAGGTGTTCAAATGTAATTTTACAGTTCCAGGCTTCCAAATTTCTTGGTGATAATAAGCCAAACGTATAAACCTGTATGTATAAGGTAAGGGTTCAGGATGGTAAGTTGCACCAATAAAAAGAGCTGGCTTCGCGACTAGGACAATCTGTAAATATCAGTTGGCAAAACCATAGTCCGTGTTTCTGGGCTCTTGGGAACTGCCGAAGAGCTTAGCCACTCAAAAAGTGCACGCCCTCGATAAAGAAACTGCAAAACATACATACAGTATATTTACATATTACAACGGTGATTCAAAAAGTGATAGATATCATGAGGCCTCTCAGCAAAAACAAAACTCAACAATATTAATAAATTGTGCTCAGCAACCTTGGAGCACTGATCAGGAAAGAGAACTATACGCACATGGAAACATTCAACAAACACTGCTATTTCGTCCTTTTATAAAATTCAGTGCTACTATGCTAACTCCAGACGTCTAAACAAAGGGTCACCACAATGACGGCAGCAATACAGACTCCTTTCAAACAACACTACGAAGGCATACGATGCGAGAACAAGATCATGGAGTATATATACTAACCTGCTTAAAGTGAACCTAGAAAAATTTACATAAAAAGTTGACCAGAAACAAAATGAAAATAAGAAATTCACGAATTCACTCACAGCGTGTGGCTTGCTGAGTATTGCACTTCGCTGTATAACTGCGACAGCATCAGGTGCAATCGATCCATCCTACAGAAGCAAACAGTGTTGTTATTACACAAAAATTCTAATAAACTACTCCAAAAGATGCTGAAAAGAAAGGGCATGAGCGTTTGAGAAAAGAATTGAGGAAGATGAGAAAGAACACATACAGGACCCAGGAGAGGCTCCAAAGTAATACAACAAATAGGAGCAGAATGTTGAGGCCCCTGTGAGAACGCGTCTAAAACTCCCGTCCCGAACAATGGAACCTCCGCGCCTCCCATCAAGGCTTTCAGAACAGCTTTCCGCACCTAAAATCAAAAAGAGAGAAATTATGCTCACTGCCATATGTGTCCATCGGTACTTCCTTGCTTGACAAGTTGAAATTCAAGCAATAAAATGCAATTAATAATATTACTATATACATTACTAAAATCCATTATCCGAGAAATCAAGAAGAAAGCCTAGAATAGACACTAAGAAATCCAGAATCTTGTGAATTACCAAAAAAAACTACATTTGAATTTAACCAATTCTTGAGCATTACTGCCTCATTCAAGTTAATCCAAGTGACCGAAATACCAACATCAGGCATTGAAAGAACAAGTGGGCATAATAAACATGACAACAGAAGAGGCAATTATCTCTTGTTGCAATTGCTGAAGCTCTACAGAAAACGCAAGAGAGTCCTAGAGGTTACAATTACCGGTGATGGCATTGCTGCAACATAGATTTGCTCAAGGCAATAATGCTGGTACAGACACTGGGTCACTTTCGTCTTCTCCTGAGATATCTGCAAGTCAATATGACACAATAAGCACACAATATCCACAAAACAAGCTGCCTACGTACATGTAGTGCCTGAGTGGAACTATGAGGTCTGCCGAGCATTACAGATGATTTAGGGAATAATCAAAGCAGAGACGGGTTGCAAAGGGCACATACTTGCAATGTAATAGAATCTGCAGCTTCAACATCCGCATTTGGCTTCAAATCTGCTTCAATTGTTGGGTTGTTGCATACAAGCCCAGCGATGATTTCCACCTGCATGAAAAAAAGAAGGAAAAAGAAGCACACAATATCAGACACGACCAGCAAAAACTTGAGTTTGAGTACCCGCCTAACAGCATATGACCATAAAAAGCTACCCTTGGTGCCAAAGAGCTAAAAAGCGTAACATAATACGGCGAGTATAAGCTGAAGCTCTCATGGAGAATGGCGTCAATCCTTTTCATCCGAACAACTCGTTGAGATAGACCAACGCGAAGTGATATCAGCCTGACATTGCTGCATAAATGATTCGGACACATCCTAACTAGCACTTTGTGATATGATACCTCCAGTGAGATCCCGCCTCAAGGAAAATCAAAAGATAAATTTCTGCACAAGACTTACCAGATATCCAAATAAAAGAGCAGTATCTTGATTTGGACAAGCCAAAGCAACTAGTCCCCTGCAATTCCATGCAGAGAACCAAATCAGAACTCTTTTCAAGCGCTCTGATGAGACGCTGTCAACCACATTTATACAATAAAAGGGTAAAGATTGGTTTATAATAGTGCCAGCAATTTTTCACCTCATGACTTGCGGATCCAAAGCACGTTGCCACAGTAGCTGATCCAAAGATCTGGTTAACAAAGTCTGCACAAAAAATAACTCACATCAAATGAAGTTCGTGTCTCTGATTTCTTCCTCTAAACTCCCAACTTGCCATATTTATAAATGACTTGTCATCGAAAATATAGCTGAAAAGAATCTGCTCAAGATATTCTAATTGCAAGGTACTGTACACAATGCAAATCCGCAATCTAGTTAATTCAATAATATAAATTAATAGGTGTCCCGTATCTTCTTGTGGAACATTTCATAGGTTCTGAGTAAATGGTTAGAAACTGAGGCCAACAAAATACCTTAAGGTGATCCCGCTGACGGCAATTCAAACGTGGATTTATCAAGACCTGCACAACCAACATAAGCACAATATAAGACACCAAAATACTCTCATAGTCAATAGCGAGGAATTACCAGACAAAGCACTACACAACATGCATCCTGGTGACAAAAGTTATCTAAGCACATTGAGAACTTTGGATTGCATGTTATGAAAATAAAAGATTGAAGATTAACATAGGAAACACTCACCATGAGGTTCAGAAACCTGTCCACAAAAGCAACCAACCCCATACAGAAAAAAATTAAAACCCGTAAAGTGTATTCATGTACTCTTAACTCTTATCACAAAATGCGTAAGCTCCAAAGCAGCATATTCCGAAATTTCACAACAGACCTCGTATACAACTTATTCATAGAACAAACCTAAGAGCACACTGGACATATACAATGCAATAATGTAGGATGAGGCACATTGATGAATCAAATGAAAACTCACTTTTGAACGGCAAAATCTACGCTCCATTGCCGAGCAGTTTTGTATAATACATCATAAACATCTTCCACCTGCATCGATTTCATTGTGCCACCATGTATGTTAATTTAGTTTGTACTTCGATTGAGTGTCGAATCCTGAGATAGTATGGTAAACATGCAGGATCACTATGGCCTTCTATCAACCCTGACAAACTTTACTCATCAGCAATCAACAAATGGAAAATGAAGGAGTCACTCTCCTGTCGCATGATCTCAGATAAAAAGACTGCAGAGAAAGTAGGCAGAAATAATTTACCCTCTTCGATAATGTGGAATAAATGTATTCTCCCAAAGAAAATATCCGGACTGCAAAAAACATGCGTAACACTTTGTTAAGATATCAATTCCCATATCTACTGATTAATTATACACAAGTCTAAAAAGGTGATATCAATCAATTTCCTCGACCAAAGATAAGACATTTAAACATCGCACACAATCATTCCAGAAAAATCCATACTTCCAGGTCAAGCAAGTGCTCGTCAGACTGCCAGACAGATAAAATACATTCTAAAGCTCTATACTCAATCATTCACTCGGACACGCCCAACAACATCCTCAGAGAACTCTAGGAGCTCCTGAAACACGATCTAAACCACATTTTACGCTAAAGAAATCGTGAGACGCGATTCTCCTAAATAAACTGATACCGTTCGACCAAACTTTATATTTCATTCCCCAAATAAATATCTCTCGTGCATCTAACATGCTCTGTTGCTCTGTTGCAGCACAGGAAGGACAAAAGACAGCAGGAGAACTCATGACATGAAGAGAACTGTAGAAGATCAGAGAAATTTCAGGAACGGGCTGATAAAACAATTCATAAGCAAGGACATCAAGAATATTAAATCGACTGGAAATCGACGTGAGGGAAACAAACAGAGACGGTACTCACACTCAGGTGATCCGATGCGAGAGCTCTCAACCTCCATCTTCGAACCTGTCAAGAGTCCTCGTACTCTTTCTCTTCCCTTCTCAAATTCAATCAACCATCTAAACAACTGAGACTAAATCTGCGTCTCATAATTGCAAACAATCCGTCTCAATACTGCACGTATTTTTCTTTGCACAAGAGGTTTCCGAAAAGAAAGTCACTAGCGTCTGAAAAAGAAGGCTGCCTCCTTCGAACACTATCATCTTCCAGTGCCAAGGATATAAAAATAGACCCGAACTTCCGGACTCCACACTCGCCTTCTGTAACGAAACTCCCACGACGAAATTTTCCTTGCGCTTCAGCTTAAGAGCGTGAAACACCCTTGCACAATCACCTTGCCGAATCCACTGACTGTTATATTGCCTACTCCAGAAACGTCATAGGTACATAATCGGACAAAACTCAAGGTACCTTCGATATCCCTAACAATGAAATTCGAAAGACTACGCAAACATCCCTTCAGTGAGCTGCCTTAACCCCCGCGCAATCCATTCTGCATTACACAACGACCATTCGCACCGCCAATTCTCATCCTCAGTACATTGATGCAATGCCAAAGCTACCAAATCATCCCGAAACCTCTCTCCCGCCGAATCTCTCCCTCTCCTTCTCTCTCTTTCTCTCTCTCTCTCTCACTCCAAATTCCAAATTCCAAATTCGCCAATCTCCTGCCAAAAAGCACCAATACTCCAACCTTCCAATTTACTCCACCGTCCTATGAAACCCTAACAAAAGCCGGACAATACAAAACTTCAATTAATCCCCGTCGCCTCCATCAATCCGACTTCCGCAGCAATTGGCGAGATGCCTAATCAAGAACCATCCCCGTGGAAAGCAAACGATCCTTCATACACTTGCTCGCACTTTCACAACCGCCTGACACTCTCCTTCCGCACGCGTCCCTCTCCTCTCCTCTCATCTCATCTCATCTCATCTCGTGTGTGTTTTTTTAACAAGAAACACGGCCACGAGCTTCTCGTCGCCGGCACGGATCACGAAAACCTTCAAAAAAGCTGGCGAAAAATTCATATAAAATCGGGATTCCACGGACAATTGCGGGCTTCGGGGAAGCGTGCGGCCACCGCCTCGGTCGAAGTGTACAGTAGAGAGTGCGGGCAATCGGGCGTGGGCGGGTGAGGCTTGGTGACGAGGAAGGCAAAGCAAAGAGCAAGCAAGTCTTTCCGGGAGTCGCTTGTTTCCGAAGCAGGCACGCACTGTGACTAGATATGACTGGATTTATTTCGAAGCGGACTGGCCAGTGGGGTGGGGACACGCGGGCAACGGGTAGGAACTTCATTTGGTGAGGTCAACATAAGTTACCGGTATGTGATTTATTTTTTTATTTTTTTATTTTTTTTGGGGGGGTGAGTGGGTGACCGGGTGGGGTTGCAAAAAGTGTCCCCAACTAATGAATAATTGTCGACTGGGAGTAGGAATCCCATTGTGGACTTCTTGGTCATTTGGAAACACCCTAGAAGCATAGAAATAAGGAATAGTTGTCTTGTAGTGGGGGGGGGGATATTTTTCTCCTACAACAAGTCAATGTACAAGGGTTTAAATAACTTTTGTAGTGCAACATCACCATTATCACTTCATCACAAAGTTGGAACCCTACGAAATGTCACTAATTATCATATGGTTACTATTGCTTCATGGATGCGCATGTTAATTTACAATTTTATCACATTGTTACAATGCCCACGATTTTTGCACAAGTGTGAAAATCCTACAAAAATCCTACAACCAGCCATGTGACAACCACCACAAATAGTGATGCCACCAAGGTTTAAACCGTGGACCTCCAAGTTGAGGCCCAAGGTCCTTAACAATCCAATGCACCACTAACTCACACATGTGTCCAAAGTAGGAGTTGGAAGTTATTTACCAAGTTTTTGCAGTTTTTTTCCAAGTGCTTTGTAAAACTAGCAGACTTCAGACCTCATTTAGGCATAGTAAATCAATTTTTTTCAAAAAACTTTGAACTAAGAAAAGTTGTAAAATGAAATTAACTTTCACCTCCAAAAATCCGTTTGTGATTCAGAGATTTTTATAAAAAGTTATGGACAAAATTCAGAGACAGATTTGTAAATGTAAAAAAATTGTCCATTCCGACCTGTCTCTGAATTTTGTCCATAACTTTTTATAAAAATCTCTGAATCACAAAAGGATTTTTGGAGGTGAAAGTTAATTTCATTTTACAACTTTTCTTAGTTCAAAGTTTTTTGAAAAAAATTGATTTACTATGCCTAAATGAGGTCTGAAGTCTGCTAGTTTTACAAAGTACTTGGAAAAAAACTGCAAAAACTTGGTAAATAACTTCCAACTCCTACTTTGGACACATGTGTGAGTTAGTGGTGCATTGGATTGTTAAGAACCTTGGGCCTCAACTTGGAGGTCCACGGTTTAAACCTTGGTGGCATCACTATTTGTGGTGGTGGTCACATGGCTGGTTGTAGGATTTTTGTAGGATTTTCACACTTGTGCAAAAATCATGGGCATTGTAACAATGTGATAAAATTGTAAATTAACATGCGCATCCATGAAGCAATAGTAACCACACAATAATTAGTGACATTTCTTAGGGTTCCAACTTTGTGATGTTGTCAAAAACTATAATATGGTTGTAAAATATAAACATAATATCATGGTGAAATATTGAGTATTAAAATAATTGGTGGGACAAAAAAATTGGTAGAAACAGCAATGAACTGGTGTGCAAAAATAGAAGGTGGATATAAAAATCAGATTCTAATGGCTTGCCATTTTGAATCCAAGGCTAATATCTGGGTTGTTGGAGGCGGGTATGTTCTCGGACAAGGTGAGTATCATTCTACGGTTGGTCATGATAACCAACTCCTATTCCATCCTCTGTGTTTGTCCAATGTAATGAAATTTGAAGATTATAGTTTTAAAACTGGCATATCTTTGAAAGAGGAAGATTGTAGCCTTTGCAAATTTGAAGTTGAAGAAAAGTGGCCAATGAGTAAATGTGATTCTAGAGGAAATGAACTTAGAGATTTTTGATAAGGAGAGGAAGCAACCAGTGCCCTTGGAAAATAACCCTGTCTCCAATCTCCTCCTACAAAGAGCCTGGAGGCAAATCACCATAGCAACTCCAAAAACTTCCCCAAATATTAATGTTGAGCGGTGAAGGGTACACTACTATAATTGAAACTATTCCATCTACATGATTGTTACAAGCTTCACGGCGGGGGCTTTTCAGTAGTAAGGTAGGAAGCTCAAATTCCGACCGGGCATTAAAAGCGAATATGACTCAGAGGTACATTTTGCTTTCTTCAATGTGGCACATTTCAGGAGGTGGTCGCTTTTAACCCCTAAAGTACCAAAGTCTCCTCGGGGGACACTTCAGATTTTGGGCACGCCCGTGTGGCCTCAAATTTTGACCTGATTTTTTGAAACTTTTTTGAAGATAGGGAATCACAGTAGCTTTCTAAAAATATAATTTCTTTTTCAATCTGTGCCCAAGAGCAAAAGTTATGGCATCCTAAAGCAAAAAAGCAGTTTGTCGGGCAGAAAAAAAAACAATTTTTTTAATTTTTAATTTTTTTTAATTTTTTTCCCCTCAAAAGATCATGTTTTTGTCTACATCTGATGCTTTGATTCATTCTATTTGGACTAATAATGAAAAAGTTATGGACAATCTTGTTTTTCGGGCAATTTTAGCATCTTCAAAAAAACTAACTTATAGAATTCATTTTTGAATGCAATTTTAAAATTTTTTAAAATTTTTTTTTTGATGAGGTCAAGTTTGTTTGCAAGAACAATCCCACCATTGGGATTATGTTGTTTTAATTCCACCTAAGAGCTATTAACAATTTAGTGTTTCGTTCAATTTTGGACCTACTTCTATTTAACAATTTTTTTATATGTGAAAATCAAGGTTTGACATTCTGAATTTTTTTTCCCCGACTCTCAACTCAAATGTTCAACATAAAAAATTACAACTTTTTGTTGTATAGTGCAAAAAAAATCCACAAATGGCCGTCAAAGTCATCTGAAATTGCAGGAAACAGTTCAAAAAAACTTTTTTTTTCCAACTTTGAATGCTAATATCTTCCAATCGGAACGGTCGAATGTCTTGAAATTTTTACCACATTATTTGAGACAAGTGAAGTACAAGATCCTATGGTTAGATTCTTTAAAAAAAAGTTTTTTTGGGTTTAGGGAGTGATCGCAACAGAAATGGCTGTTTTCAGTGGTTCTGGAGCCAGAAAATGCCTTGGTATTTTAGGGGTTAATGACCACAAATGACTACTTTTTTCCAACTTCAAAAATTTGTAACTAATTCCACAAAGGTCCAAAAAATATGAAACGACTTGGGTTTGATGTCAATTCCATTTGATTTTCAAGGAAAATCTACTGAAAAATATTTCAAGATGTTTTACCTCCCCAAAATTCAGTTTCGGCGCTTAGATGGTCGCTTTATGGACCTCCTACCTTATTTTGAATTGAAATCTTTGATGCAAGAGATGAACGAATCCTAGAGTTTTGGGAGAAATTAAACGGTTTCATTTACTCCAGGAACCTTGCCTCCACTGACTGACTACTCCGTCCAGACTGTTCCGTCTGCGGAACGGCAATGAAAGAGTCAGCTTGACGCGGCGGGCGTTCGTTTTCCATCGGACAGTGATTCGATGCCAACTCGGGCATGTTGGTCACCACGTCGCTGCACTGCCTGCAGTACGTCGTCTACGTTGCAAGCTAACGATCCAACATGCTTTGCACATGAGCTTCAACAGTCCTGGTGAGTGGTCGGTCTCCTGCTCCAAGCAAGTAAGCAACCGAGCCTCCAATCACGGTGCAAAGTGTGTGGGTGCCGAAAGTTGGTTGTACTTGACTGCCACTGGGGAGCAACTAACTGAACGTGGTGGAGAAAGGGAGTGACTGAGTGAGTGCAAAGCAATCAACAGTGGCTGGTTCTTCCAAGTCAAAAAACTGCAGTAAGTTCTGGAACTTTGAGTCGTATTATAAAAGTGATACTTTAGAACCGTTGATGCAGCTGGAAGGAAGTACAGTAGAATCTCTCTTAGTGCATACTCTGTTAGTGCATAGTATGCACTAAGAGAGATTGTATTGTGAAGCCTTTATTGCTGAACAGTGGTTGGAGGCCGTGTTGTTAGAAGCCATGTGGTTGGAGGCCCTGTAGTTAGAAGCCATATCAGGCAGTGAACAATATTGCACCTCTCCTAACGCATAAACCTCTCTTAGTGCATAGTCCCAACACTATGCACTAAAAGAGGTTCTATTGTACATTGATTTGTCCTCAGCTGGGTACCCCCAAAACCGACACTTCTTTCTTCCTTCTTTGCATAGTTAACCCTTAAACGACAGGCCCATAACCGTGGAAATCATATGTTTTGTCACCGTGTAAATTGTTGGATTAAAATAATGCAAAAGCACTCATTGGAAGCCAAACTATTGTAGATGATCTTCCCTTTTCCCACAAAATTTGGAGGATGAATAGTTGCATTTCTGTCCTGCACAGTTTGATTCTCTATCATCCAACAGGCCATAGAATGGTTACGTCGATGTTCAAGGGTTAATAGTATTAGGCTGCTTGAATTTCGTACTTTCTTGATGGCACTTGAAAGGAGGTTCCAACGCACTAAAGAATGTGGCATTTGGATACCATATGCAAAAGTTATGAAGGGACAAAGTTTGGTTCCAAAAGAGTTGCGTCCACATAGGTACATAATTGATTTTGGAGATGTGCACCAAGTGAAGATGGCGGTTTAGAGTCAGTGGCACATTTGAGGGAGGGGGCCTTAATAGTGCATGTGAAACTAATTTTACCAAAGTCACATTGTTTTACAAATGTAGCAAGGTGAGGACTCTTTTGCTTCCTTGAAAAGGGCCCCCCTACAATGAACAAAATTGTCTTATTGATGGCTCCTCAACCAATGCCAATCCTTGAATTAACTAATAGGTCCCTCCCAGGAATCTAGCAAAGCATAATATCTTCCCAATATAAAGAGGACCGTGGCTTGGTTATACAATGTTATGCATTCTTAATTTGTGCAATTTGAAATGTTATTATAATATCCTAATTTCCACAAAAAATGAAATTTTGTTGTGCCATTTATTTTGTAAGTGAAGCTAATCCTTCCACAAGTAATAGGACAAATTAGTGTAGCCATGTCACAAAAATAAATAAAGGATGAATTAAGTATAAAGTATTAAGTATAAAGTATAGGATGTTTTAGATTTAAATGGGAATCAATATGAAAAATAGCAAAGTATGGATTGGATTGAATACATGCAAGTGTGGATGAAGTTCAATTTATGAAATGGCCTCAAGATTTGGATCTATTGTGTAGAAGATTCCCTTAACACAACATTTTTAAACAAAGATCATGGATCTCAAACAAATTGTAGAAATTTCAAGAATAAATGCTAACTAAATTTTTTTTGTCTTTTATATGAGTCATATAATAGAGCCCACCTAATTTTATTCTTTCTTCTCGTCTTTTTTTATATCTAGATTCCCTTGTAGTTAATAAAAACCCTTATATAACTAGTTCAAAATCTCAAGAGAATGACTAAGTACACTAATAAGACACCTACGTGCAAGACAATTTTGGATCCCTTATATACTTTTATAAATTTAGATAAAATGAAATTAAAAAAAAGATACACATGGTGTTCTACTTTAATCCCCAAATGTCCATGTCTACACTAAATGGTTATATCTTTTCAATAAAATAACCCATATAATATATCAAAAAATATCTAATATGACTTCCATTTTATTCAACATTGTGGATTTATCATTTAAAAATTGGATACAAAAAATTGGATATAAATCGTTCATATTTAAATGAAATATTTTGTTTGACCATTTACACATTGCTCATTGACTTTTGTGATCTTGAAGGATTAACCCTGAAATGACAAGTCTATCACTGTAGCCATCAACTATAAAATTCCTAATTGATCAAATTAATATGTGCATTTTTTCTCCTTCAAAAACGATGAAACATACCACTAAGTAGCAATGGAAGAGTTCACCTTTTCTTAGTAGTGTTTTTTAATTCATTAGATGCTCTTTGTAGCAAAGTTGTTACTCTTTGTAGCAAAGGAGTTGTTTGTTGAAATTAGCTTTTATAATATTGTTTACCAATGAAGTAGGGTTAACTTTCCTTTTGCATCCTTGAAAAGGAACCCCCTCCAATGAAGAAAAGTGCCTTATATAGCTTCTTCAACCAACCCCAATCCTTGCATTAACTAATCCCTCCCAAACATTCAAGGAGGCATAATACCTGCCAAGAATAGGAAGGACCATAGCCTAGTCACACAATGTTGGATATTTGTTTTGTTATGCGCACAATATGAATCCTTCAAGTACTAAA
Organism: Pseudisothecium myosuroides; assembly: GCA_951799445.1. NCBI lineage: Eukaryota > Viridiplantae > Streptophyta > Bryopsida > Hypnales > Lembophyllaceae > Pseudisothecium > Pseudisothecium myosuroides. The sequence goes on along the minus strand of OX637290.1, from coordinate 18,552,270 downwards.
TGTTATGAAGTAGTTTTACTAGGCTAACATTTGTAGCCCTTTGTATCCCTTACAAACAAAATCTTCTCAATTTGTAAAGTGTAAATGACAAGTCGTAACATTTGTATGTACTGCTTGCAAGATCCTCTGTGATCCCTAAAAAAATCTAGAACCAACTCATCTCTTACATCGAAGACTCCACTTGACTATTGAAAAACCCACCCATAAATCTCAAGGCACTAAAGATACAAATATTCCACCTACAATAGTACAATACCACTCTAAAAGGACACCCAGCAACCAATTACTTCAAGAATGTTATCTGTTATCTACTGATGCTCTCGTTTGGACACCACCGGTACCTTCAAGATCATCTTGCTTTGCCGCTGTGTCTCCCTTCTGTGGATTGCCCAAAATCATGACCAACTGAGGTTCTCCCAACATGTGGGACACCAATTGAAAACTAAAGGATCATGTGATCGAAGAGAATCCAGAAGACATCGGACCAATATGAAGTAAAAGGCTTTTTCCTTTTTGGAAAGAATCAACCACTGGAGACAAATATTTTCACTGTTGTCGAGTTTCAAGAAGACATTGGACCAATATGAAGAAAAGGGTTTCGTTTTTGAAATGATAAGCTACTGGACAGTACAAGAGATGATGGTAGGTGATGGTTTCACTGCTCCCAAGTTGCAAAATGATGGTCTGGCTATCACTGTAGATCTAGATTTGATTCCATCAGAACTATCCTCAGTAACAGAATTATCCTCGAATACTTAAGACTGCTCACAGCGAGCACAAGGAAATGGTAAGATTTGAATCATAACGCCATCATTTAGGAGTTAATTTAGGTAGGATCCCATTTCTCTCAGATATTACATTCAACAACAAGTAATGTATCCTCCCACCAACCTATCAATAAGGTAACTACACCTAAAATCGCACAAATAGGCATGGTTCCCAGTATCATATTGAAAAACTTCTTGTGGGGAGTCAAAAGGGGATTCTAGATTCTCTTAGAATGCATTTTTTGGACACTGTATGAACAAACTACAAATTTTCAAAGGGCTGAAAATAGGGTTTAGAGTAACCAACCGTAGACTCTCATGAATAGTGGAAGTACATTTTAGGCAAGAATCTAGACTCAGCGGTTTCAGGTGCAGTTACCTTAATTGGTAGGCAAAGCCTCTTCTGGAACAACAAAATCTTAGTCGTTCACACTGATCTCATACTTGGATATTCACCTGTTCATTTGGTACCTGCGGACATGAAATTGTACGAGTCTACCCTTGTGCACGTCAAATCATTCAACAGGACGAAAATTGCCAATATGGTCATTGCAGAAATTAAAGGTTTAAATTAAAGGTGTCCAATGAGTTCTCTCAGGGCTCAACAACTGCTTCAATTGCCAATATCTGTTAAACAGATGCTGATGTTTGATGAATATTTTGGATTCGAGACCTCAAAAGTCCAATGAACCATCCAAATACAATGTTAGATCTTGATAATTCAATTTTGTAACCAAATAGTAACATGAATCCTCTCAGGGCTCAACAACATTTCAATTGCAAATTTCTGTTAACAGGTGCTGATGTTTGATGGATATTTTGGATTCGAGACCTCAAAATCCATTCAACCATCCAAATGCAATGTCAGATCTTGAAAATTTAAATAGTAACCAAATAGTAACATGAATGGGAGAACGTTTCCATACCTTACATTATATATTTGCTTCTAATATTTGCAAATACATCTAGGCCATATCAACTTCAGAAAGGTTGGGAACTAATCAAGTATCTCTCTTGACAAATTTCCCCTGTTGCTTCAATCGCATCACTTCTTCTTTGCTAGCCTGAACAGTGTGCCAGTTCAGTGTCGGTGAGAGTAAGCCGGCGGCAAGGCCGGAATGCCCAACAGCGACTAGCGTACCGAGGATGGGACTCAAGGTTTTCTCGTTAAGCAGGCCACCGAGGGTTAGAAAGAACCAAACACCTTCATGAAAGGGAGTCAATTGGGTCATAAGGCGAACATCCAAACTTGGGTGCTTGAGGAAGAACCGCACACCATTCCGCCCTCTTTGTCTTTCCTGCTCAAAAAAGAACAGTGCCAACGCAGTCATTCATAAGGGGACACCCAAAAGCCAGGTGCTCTCATCCCGTACATCTCCTAAATCAATCGCTGTTGAAGAAACGGTCTTAGAACATCTACCAAAACAATTTGATCCCTCATAACTTTTGAATACAGTATCCAAATGATGCATTCTTTGGTGCATTGAAACGTCCTTTCATTTGCCAATTAAGAAAAATAAAATTTGATAAGTCTAATAATAGAAACTGCGCACAGTAGAAAAAGTGGCGGTTTTAGGTGTTCCTACCTTGGGAGCTTTACAGAGTTCACTTTTCAGAGTGTCCAAACCTTTACCATTCCTGTAATCACACGCTTAGGATACCGCTCATACCAGTATGTGGAACCGGGGTGCCGTATTAATCTAAAAATCTGACTGGTTGGTTAATTTGGTACTTCTAAACCTTCCCATGATAATTTGGGCTCCCAAATTCTGAACACGACTCTGAAATTACCGAATTTGATCATCTGGTTTTAAATAATAAGTTCCAGCGCTTTCCACTACGGTGAAAAATCATGAGTTGTGCACCCCAGGGCCAAGTACTGGTATGAGCATTATCCTGAGTCATGATCATTTAGCGTACCTTACACCAAAGATTGTCAGCTCCCTGATGAATTATCAGTTTAGAAGAAGTTCGCCAGTCCAATCTGAATTACAGAGGGTTTCGGTACTGTGTACATAGCCAATGAATATCCACTCGATTTCATAAGATCAGGGTGAGATTGCGTGTAACTTCAGTGCAGTGGAAGTCAGAAGGTCAAGAGTTTGATTTCAGCTGAATTTGTCATTTGCGGAGCGATTATTTTCCTTTTTGAATTAGTTAGTGACGAACTCTAGTGCAAGCTACGTTATGCAAAGCCTAACCCGCCCAGAAGCTGAAGACACTGAATGTACGAACCTGGTCAATCAGCTTTGGGATCTGATCCATCGAGAATGCTGGATGCCAGTGGTAGCCTACAGCCACGGGAACATGTTGAATTCTAGCCCCCACCTGTTTCAATCTCACTGCACACAGGTTTCAGACTAGAGATGCAGAGTTTCAGATCAGCATGAAGCATTTCCGTGTTGGATGCAATTTTGACACGTTTGCTTCAGTGCCCACTAAGAAGGTGCCGAACATAGAAATATCATACGTACATCGCCATGTACCATATCATTCTTTTCATATGTAGCTGGAATTGAACAGTTGTCCTTACCCCCAAGCTCAAGGTCTTCCCATCCGTATTCACTAAAATCTACATCGAATGGACCCTCGGACCCAGACGTCAGAAGGTTTCCAGCTTTCAGCAGAAGTCTCCTTGACAATGCGACATTTCCGGTGGCAAAAAACGCAGCTGAATTGTCCTGCAAGAACCCAATGCTTTACGGCTAATACACCCAATCTGAACTTAATTCAAAGCAATCCCTCTCTGTATCAAAGCGAACAGAAGGCATTGACGACATAATTTGGATTGCCAACGATTCTTTACAACTGCAAAACGGTGTACTTTTTTCCTTCCCCTACAAAACTCATGGTGCAGACTAACCATGAATTCATTGCATTATTAGAATCAAAAACTCAAGTTAAGCTCTAAGTTGAACGAACCGTTAGCTTGAACTTCTCGGACTTCGGATTCTCGAAATTTGCAGTATTGACAACGCGGCCGTATGTGAAAGTGCAGTCGTCTCCATGCTCAGTTCGGGCCTGCGAAAGAGCAGCTCCATGTTCTCGCAGAAAGTCTTTGGTCACAACAAGGTCGGAGTCTATAAAAACAATAACAGATCCTCTTGCTTGCCGGACTCCCAAGTTCCTCGCTCTGGTTGCCCCTGGACAAAGCACCCTCTTCAAAGCGATTAGCCAAGCTACATTGAAATGAGAGTTCAAATATGATCCCACCCATGAAGTAGCGCCAATTAGCTAACTGGAATCGATTAGTTAGCAAATTGGTGCAACTCCCACAAACTAACTTGCAATGAATTTATATCCATTTCCACTGTGTGACTTAACTCCCCAATTTATTCAAGTAAACTAATTGCGCCAATACTAATACTTTGAAGTGCTAAATCTGCCCACACCAATCACATAGTAGAAATTAGCTAAATTAAAACTCCCCATTTACTTAGCTTGCAAACGGAAGAACACAATCCGTTAGGTAATTTCCAACAAAGTAATGGGCCTTTACATCCCAATTAGTTAATTAACACTAGAGTACTTGGCTGGTGTTGGAGGAGCCAACAAGAACAAGACATTCAGCCAATGATTAAAAATAAAACAAAACAGATGCAGTGCTTTTTCTTCAAGCTACCAAAAGCAGGTGTCAGAAGAAAAAACACTGATCCTATCTAGTGGCTTCTTTCCAACTAAGCAAGTGAAATCTCGGCATGCAAAAGAGAATAATAAAATGATACCTCCATGTTCCTGTCGAATAACTTTCACATGTGGAAACACAGGACTCGATTCAACTGAAGCATGTGCAACCCTAAACCCTAAATTTTCACCGTTCGGAAGCGTGTTGTCTAACTGTAGAAGATGTTCCAAAGTTCCATCTGTAGAGCCGTCGTCCACAACCACGACCTCATACCCTCTAATTCCACTGCTCTCGTACCCTTCTTGCTCTTCAAGTGCTTCCAGACACTTTGTGAGAATTGGAAGACGGTTGTAGGTAGGTATTATGACACTCCACAATCCTCCCTTTGCATTGCTGGTCCTGGATGATTCGAATTCATTCGGGGCTAGCTCGGACGAGAAGCTGAGACCGGCAATAGTTTGGCTCAACGTGGCATTGCAGAGCAGTGCTGCAACCTTAGGTCTCAAAGAAACTGCACGAGACAGCACAGACACAACTGCATGGTCTAGAATACCTGGAGTCCTAGACTGTTGGGACTTACAAGAAACTGAGAAATAGGGGAACTGACCAAACCTCGGAAATATGGACGATGCCATTATGAATTGCACAGAACATTGCAGCTACAACCTAATGATACTCCTGGCTCAACGCCTAGCCATCTACGAATCGAAAGCCCCGAACATCACATGCCCAAGGGCAACCAACAACGCTGCTGACATGATACAAATGAAAGCCTCGTGCTGGACAGCTAAACCCAAAACCACAAGAGACTCAAAAGCGCCACTTCATCAGACGCTCACTTGGCGTACATCCCCGTCATTAATATGCACCTATTGCCAAAGAAGTGATTTCACAAATGGTCAAAAAAACAAAACCCTAAACCCTAATACCAATTAAACTTTGATCCATCATAACTTTGTATAAATAATGCACTCTTTGATCCTCATTCATTCATCAACAAGTGCATACAAAATATGATAGGAACTAAATATAAGAACATATCATGAATTGAACTATGCTCAACAGCAAAAGTGGCGATTTTGGGTATCCCAACCTCAAATGAAATTCACGTCTCAACTCAATTGAGAATTTCGAAGCTGGCACAGCAATTTCACATATCAGAAAGACATCATCCATCGCAAGATAGTTTCACAAGAATTGACTTATTCAGGTTATCGCAACTGAGACCCAAAACCTCCTTCGGAACACAAATCTTGACAGAGCATCGTCACAATTGTTCGAACTGAGAGTGTTACATCCACGAACTGAAAGCCATTACGGTACAAAATGGTGGCATTTGCACCTTCTAGTTCCTGGTTTCGTAAACGGAGACGCTACTCAACAGGACACACTACTGCCTATCAATTCTGACGAAAACAGAACAAAACTGCAGCCTTAAACCCTAAACCTTAAACCCTAAAAAAAAACTAACCCTGCAGAATTTTGCATGAATGAGTGAATTGGAGCCCCCCACCTTCTGAAAAGCTGCTGCCATGGTGGGAGAGTAGCGCTGGTGTCGCAGGTGCAGCAACAGCATCGCCAGAGGCACGAATTGCCTTCGGATTGTGCCCTTGTTTGAACCCTAAACCCTAAAATTCCCTCAGAATCCGTTTGGTTCTTTCTCATTGTCAGTTGTGCGCGTCCGGGTTCATAATTGGAAGCAGAAGTGTGAGCTCTGTTTGTTCCACTTGGCACCTTTGACCCATTACAAACTTGCATCAGCCCATGACAGACTTTTTTCAATAAATGAGATTTGGGAATTAGATTGAGTCAATGCTCACAATCTACATAACATTCAGTAGCCTTCAAAGAGGCTGCCTTTTCCACTCTGGAGTCCTCATCCACAAAATTCATCCTCATATACTTAATGTAAGCTTGGGTAGTGAGACAGTGGTAATACTTTATGGTAAGGTAGGAGGTCCATAAAGCGACCATCTAAGCGCTGATACTGAATTTTGGGGAGGTAAAACATCTTGAAATATTTTTCAGTAAATTATCCTTGAAAGACAAGAGGAAATGGCATCTAACCCAAGTTGTTTCATATTTTTTGGAGCTTTGTGGAATTAGTTATGAAATTTTGAAGTTGAAATGTCATAGGGCTCTAAAAGCGACCACCTCCTAGAATGTACACTGTTTATACATTATGGTAAATTGAAGAAAGCAAAATGCACCTGTGTGTCATGTTCGGTTCAAAATACCCTGTCGGAGTTCAAGCCTCCTACCTTATGTTCCATTTTCTTTTGTTAATTTTAGAACCAAACATATAAGTCAACAAGTATTTTTAGAAAAAGATGTTGGTAAAAAATCCAATGAGTATTACAATACAACTATTTGCCATCAATAACTTATTTGGAGATCCCAAGTGAGAAGACAACTCTACATATATACATGGAGTGGTAGGAGGTAGAACAACCCATGTGGGATAAATAAATTAGAATTTGTAGCACTTATAGTTAAGTCAAAAACAAAGAATTGTGTTAAAAGTAGAATTTCAGACCTCACTTAGGCATAGTAGAATAATTTTTCCCAAAAAACTTTGAACTGAAAACAGTTGGTAAATGAAGATAAGTTTCACCTCCAAAAATCCGTTTGGCATTTTGAATCTCCAATCAAAAGTTATAGATAAATTTGAGAGAAGAGTTGGAATGGACATTTTCTTTAACATTTTTAAAAATCCTCTCTCAAATTTGTCCATAACTTTTGATTGGAGATTCAAAATGCCAAATAGATTTTTGGAGGTGAAACTTATCTTCATTTACCAACTTTTTTTAGTCCAAAGTTTTCTGGGAAAAATTATTCTACTATGTCTAAATGAGGTCTAAAATTCTACTTTTAACATAATTCTTTGTTTTTGACTTAACTATGAGTGTTTGAGAAACTACAAACTCTAATTTATCTATCCGACACGGGCTGCTCTACCTCCTACCACTCCATGTATATGTATATAGATTTTTCTTCCCGTTGAAAACTCAAAATAGAATTGATTTTGTATGAATGTAAGACAAATGTTTGGTTTATTGGTTTTTTATTTTATTTTTTGAATATTGTAATATTACAAAACACAAAAAAACAAAACAATGAACCAAATATTTAGCTTGCATTCATACAAAACCAATTGTATTTTGAGTTTTCAAAACATACAATGTATAGGTGTTGAACGTTGGTTATTGTGTGTTTGGTTTAACCCCTAAAAGACCATTGTTCCTTCGAGGGACAAATGGGATTTTGGGCAGGTACTTGCAACCTAAATTTTTGTTGAGATTTTTTGAACCTTTTTTTTGAAGATAGAAAAATTGATAAGCTTTGTGGGAATATATTTTTTCACAATCGGTGCCCGAGAACAACAATTATAACCAAATAAGCTCAAAACAAGGGACAGGAGGCAACCCAGGCAGCAAAAAAAATTCTCAAAAATTTGAATTTTTTTTTCAAATTTTTTTTTTCTCATAGATTGTATTTTTGTCTATTTGGGAAGTTTTGATTCATTTCATTAGGATTTGTTATGAAAAAGTTATGGACATTCTTGTTTTTCAGGCAATTAGAGCATCTTCTTGAAAAAAATAACTTGTAGGATTCATTTATGAATGAAATTTTTCAAATTTTCAATTTTTTGCATGGTTTAGTTTATTTCCTAGAACAATCTCACCATTGGGATTAGTGTATTTTAATTCCATCTAAAATATATGAATATTTTAGATTTTCCTTCTATCTTGTACCTGCTTCTACTTAACAATTTTTTTAAGAATGATATTTAAATTTTTTTGATTTTTTTTCCTAGACACTCAACTCAATTCTCCACTACAAAGATTTAAAGCTCAAAACTCTGTAGTGCAAAAGTTTTAAGTTTATTGTAAATTCATTACAGGAAGTGACTTTTGAAAGCCTTTAGAGCATTTCTACAATTCAGTGATAAGGGGCCTAGCCCAATCTATGGGGCCGAGGTGAAGTGACCCCTTGCTTGTCCCTCAAAAGTCATTCTATGTGTCTATATAAAAAAAAGCCCCCTTCTTTTGTGTTTGATTAATTTACTTTGTACACCCCTCCTAGCTAATTTGGAGCCTCTAATTGCAAATTTTATTATGCATGGCAAATAAAAAATTTCAACATTTTCCCTTGGGGACAAGCAAAGGGGTCAGTTCATCCTAGCCATCTATGAGAGCCAGGCCTCCTAGATCTCCCCCACCGTAAACATGCCCAAAAGAAGAAAGAACTTGCTCTTTATAAAATGAGCCCTCAACTCTCCATCATAACGGGCCTCTCCATCTCTTCACTAAGCTTAGATTCTGCTTGTTTGACAATCGGTTTTTGTAACACGTTTTGCAAAGTTTGACAATTGTAGCAACTCCCACCAATGAAAGTACACAATTGCAATCCACATCAAGTAATCATATTGAGTCAGTACAATAAAAATATGGGAAAAAAGAATGGAAGACTACCTTGTTAGTAGAATCCAGAAAGACAATTGAGCCCGCAAAAAGCCATTTGGCAAGGTTGTTTCTCACTGAAAAGGATGGAGATGCTCTCACGTTATGGCCATATTAGTACTTGCTTCAAGTGAGTAAGGTGCCCATTGTAGATACACTTTTTGTTGGTTTCAGGGTAGTCTAGAGACTCTTTTGGTACCACTAGGAGACACACTTTAATCCCTAAATGTAAAAATTGTGTTTTTTGGCAACATAGTGATTTTGGGCAGCTCACTACGAGTGGAGTTTTTATTTTTTTTCTTTGAAAATTTCACACAATATGTGCTCGAGGAGTAGCTTTAAGGCCCAACAATTTTCATAACATTTGACTTCATGGTTAAAAAGTTATTGCATAATATGTGATTTTCATTGCTCGGCGGGCAGGCCGGGCAGCTCGAAAAACTTCTTTAAAAATCATTTTTTTTTAAAATAAAAATTTGAAATTGATTCTTTAGATTTATATTTACGTGGGAAGCTTTGAATCATTCCATTTGGATTAACGAGTCAAAAGTTATAAGGAATTTTAGTTTGCGGGTAGTTATGGTTTTCAAAGACTCCATACCTACCCGCAAACTAAAACTCCTCATAACTTTTGACTCGTTAATCCAAATGGAATGATTCAAAGCTTCCCATGTAAATATAAATCTAAAGAACCAATTTCAAATTTTTATTTTTTTTAAAAGTGATTTTTAAAGAAGTTTTTTTAGCTGCCCGCCGAGCAATGAAAATCACATATCATGCAATAACTTTTTAACCATGAAGTCAAAAGTTATGAAAATTGTTGGGCCTTAAAGCTACTCCTTGGGCACATATTGTGTGAAATTTTTAAAGAAAAAAAATAAAAACTCCACTCGTAGTGAGCTGCCCAAAATCGCTATATTGCCCCAAAACGGTGTTTGGGCATTTAGGGGTTAAAAGTTCATAACGATTTCATACTTTGTCCAAAACATAAAATTTCAATTGCTCTCCCCATGTCTCACATTTGTCTTCATGTGCATAAAAATTTGAAATTTTCTGTAACAAATGCTGACAGAGCAAACCAGTTAGTCCTTCTGCCTGTCATAGTGAGGCTTCGGCTCCATTTTTGGAGTTATTGGCAGCTCTCCCAGTGAGCCGTTGCGAATCCCCAGACAATTATTGCTTCCCAACCCCTGCAGCAGTCAGTCTCAGCACTCCTTTCCACACAGGCACAAGCATCCCGCAGGAGAGAGGATCAGAGGACCATGGAACCGGTACACGGAAGCCGCTCCAAGGAAAATGCCAATTTAAGGCTTATCCCCTGCGCTGCCGCATGCTTCGAACAACTCTCCCGGAGCTATAGAATGACGTACGGTGCCTACTTGCATTGGCAGTAAGGGCCTCCTTACATGTATCGGTGGGTGGGAGGAGTCAACAGGATCGAAATATAGAAAACACTTTTATGCTCCTTTTATAGTGTGGAATACACTAAGATCAGTAGAACTCTCTCTCTTACTTCCACGCTTGCCGATCATCGGTGGCACTGTTCTTGTCTTTTAATTGCTTATTTTGCATTGGGCTCACATGCAAATTAGCGCTAAGGGCATCGCCATCTTTCGCAAAATAGAAGACCGGCACAGTGGTTACTAAGCCCAGAAGAAGTGTCGCGCCCCACCACAGACTCAGGGACGGTGGTTATACTGAGCCGGTCAATTGAAAGATGCCGGATATGCCAAACCATTTGCCGGGGCAGTACAGCGTGCCCCGGTGGAGACGCTCTAAGGGGCTAGACTACAGCATTTCACTTCAAGAAAGACGAGAATCCCGCCTGCCAGCCAGGTCTTTCAAACACGGAGTAAACAATACCGAGTCACCGACCCACCTATGAATCTCCGTCTTCATCAGACCAGCTCACCAGCAGTACAGGTAGTCAATGCACAGATATCGATTAAATGCTTTCAATTGGCACGTGCACATTACAAAACATTAATTCCCTCTCACCAACTAAAGCTGCTTGGACTGACCAAAGCCAGCTGCAAACATCTGACTGAAAAAAACAAGCACACACAACAAAAAAATCCTGCCGTGTACAAACAAGCTCAGTTGCGGGTCTCTTTATTATAATAAGCTTAACTTACTGGTATCATAATCCAAACCAAGACGGATGCAATCAGTCATCGTGGTACGCTGAATTTTTAATCCTACATATATGTCACAAAACAAAACCATCAACACTGTTCTACCGCTACGATTAATATTATATTAAACGGTATAATTAAGCTCGTCGATCACAACCAACCAGCCAGGCACCGCACTCAAATCTCGAACTTCTATTCAAGCAATAACTAAGCTTACACTCACTGCTACACACGCATCTTCCAATATCTACACTTCCCTGCCGTGAATTCTAAGTCACTCGTAGCTAGAAATACAAGGGTAAAAATACCAACTGAAGATCATCGACAAAACCGCCCTATCTAATGAGATTGAATGCTAAACCATGGGCTGTATGAAACCACAGACTCGATCGAGAGCGCCCAAGAAACTCAACCTCTGTATAAAATACAACCATAAGGAAACTAATTAAGTACGAAGTCTAAAAACCTTTTAAGCAATATTGGATTCAAGTTCCGAGAATTTTGTAATAATTTAAGGCCGGCAAATTCAACTAGGAAGATGCATTGGGGCACGCCAGTTGTTGCACTTTCCATTGCGTCGGCCCTCCTGCAGCAAACTTGAAAGTGCATGCCACACGGCCACTGAATTTGTTCTTGAGCATTTGGCCCATCACGTAAGCTCGTGTGAAGATGGTGCCCTCCAGTTTCAAAGTCACGCCCCCGCCGGCGAAGTTGTAGCTTTGATCGAAACTGGGACCGGCGCCATGAAGGAACTGCTTGTCTGCAGAGATGGCTACAGCAACTTTCTGTGTGGAGCTTCTGGGCAGGTAAAATGCTTTGAGCTGTGCACACACAGAGCGAGAAACGTCAATTCGGTTGATTAACCCTTTTAAGGACGAAGGATTCATGATTTAAAAACGACTGCTTTGATTGATTATACTGTGGAATATATCATGTAAATGGAGGTAGTCATTACAACATTATAGATTGAGTGAAGGACATTGCACGTATTGGTTTCAAAAAGAAATTATTGGAACAAATAAAAGCACTTCAAAACATTGTGCACCACGAAGCTAGGATTTCCAACCTCCTGACTAGGATTTCCCCTCCTGACTCCGTGAATCATTTCATATCCTTCCTTTCTTTAGGGTTTAGGGTTCACAACATCATTTTAATGGAATCAGGCCAATTTAACCAAATTGACGTTGATATATACCGTACCCAGGCCACGCTTGTTCAATCTAGTTCTTTGTGCTTCGAAAACTACACACACGTTTTGTCTTTGGATTCAAGTATGGTGGCATGCAGGGGTAACTCGATTGTCTGGCCACTAGACAAAGTGTCATTGAACACAATGTCTAACATGTCTAATAGTCCCGTCTATCACACAAACGTATTCGTAACAAGATACACTTAGAATGAATTTAGAGTAGTCTTGAATCATTTAAAGATTTTGAAATGTTTTGAAATATTTGTCAAATACATTCAACACATCAACCGGTCAAGTTGAAGAAAAAGGTCTGCGCGTATGTAGGTACCTGGCCTCCGGCTATGGAGAGGTCGAGGTACTTGAATCCCAGTGGAGAGCCTTTGACGTGATACCCAAAGAACCGGGACGGATTGTAGAGCTGCAGCGTTGCGGTGGAGTTGAGTGACGCCACCATCGTCGGCACTCCCGAGTTATCAACTCCGTCTTCTAAACCGAAGTACGAAAATGCCACATTCTGCACACCACAAAGAACAACGTAAAATACGTGAGGGAGATGACATTGATTTAGCCAAAGTCATAATTCAAAGTACCCCTAGTACAAGGTCTCGATACACTGCTAGTACTACTGTAGCAGAAAACCGTGTCCAAATCAAGACGCTCGAATCAACAAAAACAAGTCCGAATCAACAAAAACACTTTCAAATCAACCCAACTTTGTTAAATCTTGCTCTAATCAACCCGTCCGAAGCAACAATCCAAAGCAACAAGATGTGGTGATTCGGAGATTGTTTCCTAGTAGTGTAGGTACTGAAGTGAAGCAAAACCGTTGGTAGTATTTTCTAGCTCAAATGCCTGATTTCAATATTAACTAGGGCTCTCCAAAGGGTTCAAAATTCAAAAGTTAATGGTGCCTACGATGGTATACATAAAATCGCAAATAGGTCCCGAGAATATTCCAGTTACGAAACGAACAAACATAGGTAGCTTGCATTGAGGTTGAGAATTCTAAAACAGTCACTGAAAACCAGGATGTCCAGGGAAAACGCTGGTTTGAAAAAAAATCTGTGTGGCATGCTACCATCGTTTGAGATATCAAGGTTAATTTCAAGCTACATATTTTGAGGTGGGATTGGACACTTATACCCTTGAATGCGTCATATTTACTATGGATTGTCGATCTTAGGATCATTATCTCACCCCCAATTGCACATGATTTTTCTTCAAATTTTAATCTTGCTGCTTCGACTTATCCTATGCAATCTAATATGGCCTTGAACAACAGACGCACTGTCGAGGCAACAGACAAGTTTGGCTAGCTGTCTCCAACAATTCCAAGTCAATTTAGCCGAGTTGATCGATTCAAGGCAACCTCCTAGCACTTTAGCAACAATTGTGCTAAAATCCATGTTAATGACTATATACCACTACTTTCAATGTACAACCGGTCACGACAGGCTGTTCCAAGCCCTTAAGCCTGTACCGGCACTCCAAAACCCAGGGACACAACAGCGCCACTTAATCAGCTAGTTCGCCTCTTCCTTAACCAGCTCTCATTTACTTAATTATTCTCCAAGAATTAACATCTACTGTAGCAATAAAACTTCGTAAGGTAGACGTTCCATTGACCAAACAGTACATTAGAGGCTCCAGTGATCGTTCATGCGAGCTCGGATTTGTGCTAAGTGTGATAATACTCAATCTATTGGCGTTTAAAATTGTGCAATTGGGTTTTAGTTTTACACAAAAGAGAGGTGCAAAAGGTAGGTTGATTGCTGAAGGGAAAGGTTCGAAGGGCACCTGTTGGTGAATGGAACATTTCCCTGTGAATGGAGACTTTACACTAGTTCGGGCAAGCAGCTGTGGTTCTAGTTCTGGTTTTGGTTGACTACTAAAGTTGGGACTCGCTCTACAAGGGCAAGAAAAGGAAGTGCCATTTGCAGTGGCGTTTGCCGTGCCCAGACAGACGTATTTATATTTACCTGGACGGTGACGTGCGGCGCCTTGGGCATGGTGGCGGCCCAGAACAGCAGCGCGCCGGCAAAGAACACCACCATGGTGAAGAAGATGGCGATCCACACCAAGCAGATGCGAGACAGCCGCACCTTAGACTTCTCGCCCGCCGCGCCTTCTTCCTCCTCCAGAATGGTGTTCCCGGGTGCCCACGGTCGGTACGAGCCCTTCTTCGCGATGCCGCCCGCGGCGTTCCCGCCCGGCTGCGGCAGTACGCGCCGCGACCCGGGCTTGGGCGTGTGCGCGCCGAACGGGAGCGAGTCCATGGACGCCTGCTTGAAGTGCTTGGAATTGGAGTGCAGCGGGCTCGCCGACGGGCTCTCCCGCGGCGTGGCCATGGCGCGCGAGAAGCTCTGCGACTGCGACATCGAGTCGCCATCCTGAATGGAGTCGCGCGAAGGTGACTGCACGAAGTAGACCGGGTGGCCGTGGCGCGGGGGCGACAGCGGCGGCGAGGTCAAAGGACCCATGCTGGCGTCCGAGTCGAACGAAGCGCGCATCCGCCCGTACCGCGACATGGCCGGTCGAGCGCACGACACCACTAATTCACGTCGTCAACAACGCTGCAGTTCTTTGCCTCTGACGCTAAAATACAATGGCGTCCACTCTGTAAATCAATGCGGGAAACTTTGAAACCTAGCTCTGGGCATACCCGCCCCGGCCTTGACGCAAACTCCAGCAACAAGGCTGATTCTCTGCAAATGAATTGAAGGAGTCGAGCTAGTTCTGAGGGTGTAAAGACACGAATTTGTCTGGTGTTCACGTGAAAGAGACGCCGGCTAGCTGGAGGGATATATACCGTCAGGGGTGGCAGGCCAGCTCACGGGAGCGAAGTGGGCAATGCGCGGGCTGGAATTACTGTGCAGCGTAAAACCAAGACATGGGTTGAAAGGCGTTGGATTTCAAGGACGAAGAACTAGCTAACAGGCGCATTTTCTTGGCGAGAGCTTCGCTTTCAGAGTTCGAACCTAGGAATCAATCTCGAAGAGCTTCCTACATATCCCTCTCGGTCTCTCTCGCTCCCTATTCTCCTGCATGCAACACACGATCACCAGAAATGTCAGCACAACAGCACACACAATAGAACGTACTCACAGTGAAACAAGAACCAACTTGTCAAACCCTCAAGGCTTCAACCACTTAGGGCTCTCTGAGCACGCCGAGAACCTACATTGATCCAAGAACAACAGATAGACAGACCAATTCAGCTCAGACAGCTCGCTCGCAGGACCGACAGTACGTACGTCTCGTCCACGCATGCAGCTAAGTCGTCATTGGTGCAGATCGAATTGAAGACCAGAACGACTTAAAATTACAATGCCTCCCTTAACTCGATCTCTGCCAAGCACCTCGACGTACTGCAGGAGCTTCAATTCTTCAGGTGGTCAAAGCGCCACCGACCCGGCCCTGAGGCCCTCCTCTTGCGCAGTTGCGCTTTCGCTGCTAGCTAGCTAGCTGCACCTGCAGTCTGCGAGCCAAATTTGCATGAAAGATACGCAATGTGCAGACTGAGACCTCCACCTACCTTATTAATTGATTGACTTGTCCTGCAAGCTTAGCAGCTGCCCAGTTTAGGAATCCCCGTCCCCGATGCAAATGAAACCCGTGATGATTGCCGTACGAGCGCACTCACTCGACCTAGCCTTCCGGATCGAAGGAGGAGCCAGACGCCTCCAGGTGTCTATATATCGATCTCTCTGAAGTCTGAAGCTTTGCTACAGGCAGGGCGGGACTGAGGCCTAGGCAGAGTTGTAAGTTACTGCAAATGAAGGTCGAATTGAATGGGGAGGAATGCAATGCGATGCAATGCACTGCAATATTGCAATGCAAGACGATGCAGGACTGCAGGAGCTGGTGAGCTGCAGGCGCAAGCAAGCAAGCAAATGCTGAGGCTGGCAGCCGCCTTCCCCTTTCCATGCAAGGGATCCCCAACCCCATATGCGATCCCGGCCATGGCTGGCGGACGAAATCGGCGGTCGTTCGTTGGTACGAACGAACGAAGAAAAAAGGGAACAAACAAACAATCGACGAGGAAGTGCAAGGGGGAGGCATTCGGTGTGCTGATCAATGTTTGGGGAAGACCACCGGTTAGTTCATTGTTAGCCGGTGGAACTGGGAAAAAAAATTGGTTGCAGCTTGAAAACATTGGAGGAAAAACGATGGAAAGATCTATAAAAATTCTATTTGTAGTAAAAAATAGAGGAAAATTCAGTTTTTGTACGTGAAAAAATCAGAGTTTGGATGAATAGCTCCTCCTTTTCGTCCACGGACTGATGTCCAGCATCCTTCCGTCCGTCCGTCGCTCCAGTGAAGAGCGCTGTTTGTCTGTCTGTACGTCTGCAAATGAATGCCAAACAACCCCCTGGGAGGCGGGGAGGCAGCGACGCAGCGAGGCAGTGCAGCCGCAGTGCCAGCAGCACCGACCCCCCTGACAGACCAAAGCGACCCGATCCCCGGCCTTGGAGCGAGGCCCCTCCCGGGTGTCTGCGCCCGCGGGGAAACCGAGGCAACGACTGACTGACGGACCCAGCGCCGCGACGGAAATGCCTGAAATCCTCACTCAATTGATGACTGGTTGATGTCGCCAGCCAGCGGCAGCAGTGAGCAGTAAAAAAGCAAAAACAGAATTGGAACAGCCACTCCACTTACTGCCGCTACTTATGACTTTGAAGTATGATCAGTAAGTATGACACAAACTTCACTTCATTCGGTCTCTTTCAGTTTCCACAGGCTGTAACTCTGTGAGGTAGACAAGCTTATTACTTACCACCCTGACTTGCAATCTGACTGTCTTGGCAAGAGGGCCACATATGTGCGTTTGTTTCAAGAGTCAAACCCAAGTGAAAGTATAATTTTCCAATCAAAATTGTAATTTTGGTGAATTTTTGAAGTGGGCTACCCTAAGATTACTAAATAGTCCATAGAGTGGAGTCATAAACGTCCTATTAATCCCTAAAAGCCCGTTGTCCCTTCGAGGGACAAATGCATTTTCAGGCAGGTACCTACGGGCTGAAATTGTGTTCTGATTTTTTGAAATTTTTTTTGGAGATAGAAAAACTGATAAGCTTTGTGGAAATATAATTTTTTTTCTCAATCGGTGCCCGGGAAAAAAAGTTATGACCAAATAAGCTAAAAACAGGGGACGGAGGGTAGCCCGGGCAGCAAAAAAAAAGGGACAAAAATTTGAATTTTTTTTTTTAATACTTTTTTCTCATAGATTATATTTTTGTCTATCTGGAAAGCTTTGATTCATTTCATTATGGACATTCTTGTTTTTCGGGCAATTAGAGCATCTTCTTGAAAAAAATAACTTGTAAGATTCATTTCGGAATGCATTTTTTGTAATTTTTCATTTATTTTTTTTTGTAATGGTTTAGTTTACTTGCTAGAACAATCTCACCATTGGGATTAGTGCATTTTAATTCCATCTAAAATATATGAATATTTTAGATTTTCCTTCTATCTTGTACCTACTTCTACTTAACAATTTTTTTAAGAATGATAATTAAGTTTTTTTGAATTTTTTTTTCTTCCTAGACTCTCAACTCAATTCTCCACTATAAAGATTTAAAGATCAAAACGCTGTAGTGCAAAATATTTAAGTTAAAAATGTTTAAAGTCAAAAAATCTGGTCCCGCAATGTGCTGAAAAACTTGTTTTTCCCACTTTAAACGCAGATATCTTGCAATCTGTGCTATCAAAAATTCTGAAATTTTTTCCACACATTCTCATACCAATTAGGTGTAAGATCCTACGGTTAGATGTGGAAAAAAAAACAATTTTAATTTTTTTTTACTTTTTGCTATAGAAATGGCAGTTTTCAGTGTTTTTTGTCAGAAAAAAGACCTTGGGCCTTTAGGGGTTAACAACCTATAACAACATTTTATGTATTTCATCAATCACGTACTAACATGTTACCCTTAGTGGCATTAATGTACTGATTTTGTCAGAATCTTGCACTGATTTGACTGATTTTTTGGATTGATGTGGATGTTTAAACAGATGGAATTGGAGCCAAATTGAAGGGTGATGGATTTGGATTGTGGATGGAATTGGACTGGTCTACTTTATTTAATCCTTAAAGGACAGGCTGGTCATTGCGGAAAACATCCCTTTTGGCATTGTGTAAATAGTTGGTTTAAAAACCCCCAAAGCACTCATTGAAAGCCAAACTACTTTACAAGACCTCCCCTTTTCACACAAAATTATGAAGTGCATTTTTGTCCTACACAATAGGATTCTTTGTCAATTATCGACCAAAAAATGCTTGTGGTGTCGTATATGGAAAACGTTGACTTCCTTTCGAGTGATTGAAGAATGAAGAATGATAATTAGTGTTGGTTACCCACACTAACTGATTTTAAAAATACGACAATTTTTTTTTACGTTTGATGAATATCTTTTACACTTAGAATTTGAAATCAATTTGTGTGGATAATTAGTGTGGATAAAATTAATAATATCATTATTAGTGTCTTGGGAAAAATGGCACGTAGACAAGTGGAGCAAATCTGTTTTGAACCAACTTTGTTATTATCACTCAAGTGTAAATGGTCCATTAGATAGTCACTCAATCAACAAGTGGCTAACTTATCATATTCTAGTAGTACAAGTTGGCGTAAAAATTCATCTTTGAATATTGTAGAAATTATTTATATGTATTCTTAACCCCTATAGTCCCAAGGCCTTTTTTCATTAAGAAACATTCAAAACTACCATTTCTATTGCAAAGAGCATAAATTATTTATTTGTTTTTCATATCTTACCGCACAATCTTGCTCTAAACTATTTTGGCTTTAAATATTTGTAAATTTAAAAAAAAATTAGTATTGATTTTTAATTTTTAATTTTTTATGTTGACAAATTGAATCGAGAGTTAGAAAAAAATTCAAAAAACACATACTTGATTTTTATTCTTCCAAAAATTGCTAAATAGAAATAGGTACAAGATAAAAGGAAAAACTAAATCATTAGTAGTTTTAAGATGGAATTGAAATACACTAATTCCAATGGTGAGATTTTTCAAACAAGCAAAGTCAACTATGTGGAATTTTTTTTAAATTGTAAAAATTGAATTAAAAAATGAATCCTATAAGTTATTTTCCTTGGATGATGTAATAATTTCCTATAGAACAAGAAGTTTTATAAATTTCACATTACTAATCCCATGGAATGAACAAAGGTTTTACATCTAATCAAAAATATAATCTTTGAGAAAAAAAATCAAAAATTAAAAAATTCAATTTTTTGTGATTTTTTTTGTGTTGCTTGGCAAACTGCTTTTTGGATTTAGGATGGCATAACTTTTGCTCTTAGGCACTAATTGAAATCAAAATTATATTTCCAGAATATTATTGTGATCTTCTATCTTAAATTAAATTTTTTTTTTATAGAAAATCTTATTAAAATTTGAAGTCACACAAATCTACTTGAAATCAAGTGGATTCTGGAACTTTAGGATTTAAATCAACTTAAAGTTTGACATCTATTAACTTATTGTAAAAAATATACATGGTGCATAACAAGGGACTAATTTTTTAACATCTAAGTCACTTTTTAATTCATACATTTTTTATTATATTTTTGTAAAGATATACTATTTTTTTCCATTTCATCAAATTGGACATAACAAAAGTTTTTTGTACAAAGATTCAAATATTAATTCAAATGAATGGAAATTAAAGTCATTTAGATGAAATATATAGTGTCTTGAAGAAAATTGTTGGCTTAGTCCTATATAAAGTGCTATAAGAATAAAGACTATCGAACAATTTCAATCCTATAATAGTCTACTTTGCATTGAAAACCCCATTAACAACGCAAGATGGAATACCACATTCATTTTCTCCAACTTTAGGAGCTCCCGATAGGTTACAATAGAATAAAAAATTTATTTATCCCACCTTTAATGAGATTCTCAACATTTTGGTTATTTTCAAAATTTTGCTAGTGCCACGTGTGCATACTAGTTTTTGCAAATAACCAAAATTTTGGGAATCCTTTTTCGCTCCATGCTTGGTTCTCTTCAAAGGGAGGAGGAAATTAGGTGTGTTAGAAAATCCAATCTTAATGCTCACTAATAAGATAGAGCCTCACAATGTTATTGTTCTAATTCATTATTTAGAATATGAACTTCAATGCACTTTGGAATTATGACTCTCTTCAAACAGAGGCAAAAATTAGATAATTTCAAAAACCCAACCTTGATGCCCACCAACAAGATAGAGCCTCGCAATATTACTCTGATATGTGGTAAGAGGCTCTTTAAACAACACATGTGGTACAACTTTTCATCTCTTATGAAAATCAAGTTCTTTTAAAAAAGCATGTGCATGGTTTCTGCACCATTTGTAGGGGCGGTTGAAATTGCCCGCACTATTTTAGAGCTAAGTAGTCCATAGGGGCTGACAAAAATACAAATGATGAAAGCACTATAGACTAGAATGGTGACTTGGCAAGCTTTCTGACATAGGTACGAGAGTCATGTGCCATGTTTCGTATTTGGCACTCTCTATGCACTTTCTGAAACTCCCATGAATAGACTAAAACTCGTGTCAATCCATTTTTGAACTCATCCGCTCCATTCAAAGGTACATTGCAATTGATGACTGAGACAACCTATGCACAATAATAACACCCTACGCCCCTTTCCGTTTGCAGAATCACCATTTATTCAAATGACTCAAAAATTCACCAAAAATAAGGGCTCAAATTGTTTCCTTTCTCCCTACCTATGAAAAAAATTCTGATATGTTTGGCCATACTAGTGAATCAACACATTTGTTTCTCTCCTTACATGGACAGTTCCTAAGCCTCCTACCATAGAATATAGATTTCAAAGCACTTTGAGTTTATGGCTTTCTTCAAAGGAAGCAGAGTATTTGGTATTTTAGAAAACCCAACCTTGATGCCCACCAAAAAAGAAGATATTACCATCCTAATTCATCATCTATGATATGGACTTCAAAACACTCTGGGATTAATTGTAATCCCATCTAATTGCAAAATTAACTGCTACTGATTACAATCTAAAATGTATACCTTCTCAACATGAGAGCCTTCATTCACTGGCATCGGATCTGGAGTCAATAGTGGGTTTGTATATAATCCACTTAGAGTTTTCTTATTTTTCACAATGTCCACCAAATTCGTGCTCATTGCTACAGTAAAAGATTTGGAAGCAATCCAACAAGAACCAAAAAGAGACCGGCGGAGTCGATCTCCCGCAATCTGCAGATAGACGAGAACACTGACAAGAGAATCACAAATCGTCCCCATCCTTCCAGTCACCGACCACATGACCTGTCTGGCTAGCCAATTCAGGCAAAACGTTAATCTTCATCATAAGTTAGTACCAGTCACTGTACTTTCACCGAATCACCGGCATTTTGCCACTGCACTTGCACCGTACACCACAAGAATTTGCCAATGCACAGAACAAAACAGTACGATCTAAGCTTACACAAAACCAAAGTTGAAAAAACTCTGGTCTGTAAACACGCATTCGCAATTCAGGCGAAAAGATGATAATGAAGTAATATATCTGCATTAGCAAATCAAATCTATACTTGCGGGAAGTGAAGTTATTACTCTATTGCATGGATTCAGCAAAATCAGAGTTAAAAGAAATGGGCTACCTCTGCAAGGCTGCACTTTCTTCACCGATACTCTACAAAAACGTTACTGGATTTTGCTTGGAATTCACGCCAATCCAATTCTACATAAATTAAGCGTACTTCACACTACACAAGAGACCTGACAACAGCCACGGACAATGCCAGCACCTAATACAATTATGATCAATGCACAAATATCAGCGTGACTGGGTCTGTAGAGTATCTCCTTCGCCTTCATATCCAGATCTTTCCTTTACATTCACATCCAGACCTTTCCTTCACATTCACATCCAGATCATTCATGAAAATATCACGGTTGCGAGTCAGACAAGGCTTAACAATAGAGCTATTTCTACCTGCATTTTAGGACATGTATCAAGCCTGCTGTGATTAGGTTCTCCTAAATTATTGATTATAGTGGTGACCCAAACGTTCACTGATGTAGTCTCAGCTACATTGTAAATGCTAGAAGTCATAACGAAGCTACAGATTTCAAATCACCTTGAAAGTCACAACAAACCCTCAGAACTCTTGCTAGTTCTAGTTCAATATCTAAGCAATAACGCGCTGCATTCGGTGATACAGTACGAAACTACAGTCGCGGAACTTCCAATATCTACACTTCCCTATTCTCGATTCTAAGTTGTTTGTATCTAGAAATACAAGGTAGAAATATCAAGACATGCAAAACCGCCCCGTGCACTCAATTGTTCAGTGCCCAGGAATTCATCTATATAAAATACAATCAACCATGAGAAACCCAAGCTATGAAATGAAACCTGAAACCAAACCATGCTTGGAGTCTGACCCACTCCGTTCTCAGCGTTCAGTTGATGATCCAAGTGCCATGGAACACAAAGCTCTTGGATCAGAGCTTCTTTCAAACACACGATTCATGCACTTCAAAGTTCAGCGAGCAAAATTTGCTCTATAGCTGAATTTCTGATTGGACAACCGCTTCATGTTGACCCGCTATGAAGCAGCCTTCGGGCACGCCAGTTGCTGCACTTTCCATTGCGTAGGCCCTCCTGCTGCAAACTTGAAAGTGCATGCCACATGGCCACTGAATTTGTTCTTCAGCATTTGGCCCATCACGTAAGCTCGTGCGAAGATGGTGCCCTCCAGTTTTAAAGTCACGCCCCCGCCGGCAGGTTCCGAGGTGTAGCTTTGGTCAAAACTGGGACCGGCGCCATGAAGATATTGCTTGTCTGCAGTGATGGCCACTGTAACTTTCTTTGTAGAGCGTCTTTGCAGGTAAAATGGGTGTAGCTGCACACACAGAGCGAGACATTTCATACCCACCCACCTTGTTAGCATTTTTTTTTTTTCATTTTTAATGAAGTGCCAAAGTGGCGATATTGAATAGTATAGTGGTGCTCCAAATTTCAACATTCATCTACATATTGGATAGAAAATATCACATTAGCACATATCACATATCCATAATTCAATTTTCATCCACAATCTGGCGATTTCATCCAAGATTTTTTTTTAATTTGAAGTTTTCTGGCGAATTTCTGCCCTTAAAGTGCTATTTTGTTCAATGGGCTTGGTGCAAAGCCCATTGTTTCAGTGCAAATTGACGACAAATCGCTGAAAGAAAAATAAAACACTGCTTGTCAGGCCGTGTTCAACTAAGTAATCCGCATGCTTCAAAATCTCCACTTGCATGCAGGCACATAGGTTATATCGTTAGATTCGAGTAAATGTAGGTACCTGGCCTCCGGCTATGGAGAGGTCGAGGTACTTGAATCCCAGTGGAGAGCCTTTGACGTGATACCCAAAGAACCGGGACGGATTGTAGAGCTGCAGCGTTGCGGTGGAGTTGAGTGACGCCACCATCGTCGGCACTCCCGAGTTATCTACTCCGTCTTCTAAACCGAAGTACGAAAATGCCACATTCTGCACACAAAGTAGTACTGTATGTCATGATGGAGACGACAAATATAGTCCAGGTCATAATTCAAAGTACCCTCATGATACACCCAACAGAAGCATAAACGATGTCTTATCAAGTGTTGTCGGGTTAATTAATTAAGTGCAAGACGGAAGGGAGCTTATGAAGCACAATTAAGAAGGATCACCACAGAAGAGGAAGATTGAGATAACAGGAGTTGGAACAGCCATTGAAACCATAATTCATATATCTGAAGGAAGCACTCACATCTCCACAATTCGAGTATTATATAAACCTCACCCCATCCCTCCTCCCCAATACACTAATTGAGAATAATACGATAGGTCCCAATAATCAGCAAGTCCGGCTAATAACCAAGGCAGGGCTTCTTGTGCTTGCTTCAAGGCAATGTGTGCATAGAATCTTGCAAAGACTGGCACTTCGAGCTTACAGGATGGATTTCTACGAAGGAGGCATGGGGTCTGGTGTTTCCTGTGCCTAGACGTACCTGGACGGTGACGTGCGGCGCCTTGGGCATGGTGGCTGCCCAGAACAGCAGCGCGCCAGCGAAAAACACCACCATGGTGAAGAAGATGGCGATCCACACCAAGCAGATGCGAGACAGCCGCGCCCTAGACTTCTCGCCCGCCGCCGCACCTTCCTCCTCCTCCAAAATGGTGCTGCCCGGCGCCCACGGCCGGTACGAGCCCTTCTTCGCGACGCCGCCCGCGACGTGGCCGCCCGGCTGTGGCAGCACGCGCCGCGACCCGGGTTTGGGCGTGTGCGCGCCGAACGGGAGCGAGTCCATGGACGCCTGCTTGAAGTGCTTGCAATTGGGGTGCAGCGGGCTCGCAGACGGGCTCTCCCGAGGCGTGGCCATGGCGCGCGAGAAGCTCTGTGA
Organism: Pseudisothecium myosuroides; assembly: GCA_951799445.1. Taxonomy (NCBI): domain Eukaryota; kingdom Viridiplantae; phylum Streptophyta; class Bryopsida; order Hypnales; family Lembophyllaceae; genus Pseudisothecium; species Pseudisothecium myosuroides. Next base: position 18,527,667 of record OX637290.1, on the reverse strand, counting down.
CTGCGACATCGAGTCGCCGTCCTGAATGGAGTCGCGCGAAGGCGACTGCACGAAGTAGACTGGGTGGCCATGGCGCGGGGGTGACAGCGGCGGCGAGGTCATCGCGCCCAAGCTGGCGTCCGAGTCGAACGAGGCACGCATTCGCCCGTACCTCGACATGATTAATTTAGTCGCACAACACCACGACGCTGCAATTCTAAGTAATATGTGTCGACAGGGCGTCAGTCCTCGTCTCCGAAGCTACAATGTCGAGCACTCGTTTGTAAAGCTGACAATCCCGCTGACAATGCTCGTACTGGAACCACTGTGCATATATCTATCCCCTGCACCAAGCTCGTTAAGAATGGACTTACTACAGACCTGCGTCCTCGAAGCTATCGCCTTGAAAACATCCACGCACTTAAAATGGTAGTTCGCTCTCTCCCAGTAAGGGCTTCTACCGGTATTTCCCACATGTGAAAGAATCGAGGACCCCAAAATTAAATTCGGTCGAAAGGTGTGCCTTCAGAGTTTGGGAAAGCTAGCATCAGGGGAGTGTCGGGCGAACAGGCTCACGGGAGGAGAACAGCGTGACACATAAACTCATAGAGAGGACTTCAAAGACCCGCATTGTTATCCAAGAGTACTATACAAGCACGATATTATTACAGCGTTGTCTTGGTGTCCATGCGCGACAGCTTCAAAGGCACTACTTAACATGCAGGCTCAACGCGCCGTCCCTGCAAGCACGAGCCCAGAATAGACCATCAGCAAAACACAACTTAACTTAACTTCCAGCGCACACCAGAACGCAACCATCGTCTCGACTGCATATATCTACCAGTCACTCCGCACTGCATGCGTTCACATGCAAGCTCCGAAAGTCCGCCCACCAGAGACACACACACACGCACTCCAATGCAGGTACCAAGCTCCCAGCTTCCAAGCACACAAGTTGTGTACTGCCAAGCATCAGTCCGTCCCCAAGCTAAACCTATTGCTTAAGAACCTCATATGTAGTCCCGAACCTTGACATCATCCCGGCCCATATATTCAAAGTTTCAAACCTCTGCAAAAGCCAGGACGTATAGTACCAACCAATCGTGGGCAGCAACGGCTCCTTCGTGGGGGTTCAGAGCCACTAGAGCACCCCCTCTGCCTGCCTGCCTGCCTGCGCCGCAACCTATATATGCTGCTGTTAGTTAGTTAGCTCTGCCAGGCCGGGACACGGTACGTGCATGCAAAATATATGCAGAGACTGCTGAAACCTTGGTTGGCCTGGCCTGGGAAACTTGTGCAGTCGGCAAAGGCCGCGAGAAGAGAAGAGAAACGCTGGGATGGGCTGGGAATGCGGATGCGGCGAAGGACACGCGCATCCAGGTGGCTCCGCGCAGAGGTGCTTGCAGTGGCGGAGAAACAGACTTGGATGGCAAGAAGAGGCGAGTCTGGGACGCTGCTGGGGAGGTGGGCAGCCGCCTCCGCCTCTCAATGGCGACGTACAGCCTGCACTGTTGGGGCCTGGGGCTGCGTGTCCCCGCGACGATTTGAGTTCGTTCGTCCATCCCCGAACGAACGAACGAACGAACGGACGAAGATCGGACGGACGGACGCCGGAAATGAATCTTCTTCGTGACTTGCAGAATGAAATCATAGCGCTGAGAGAGGTAAGAGCATGACCAGCAGTAAATTAGAACACGCCAAACAAGCCCAACCTGGTGTTTATTGAACGAAAAGTGTGCAATAAATGTTTGACCTTGTCAAAATATTCTCTTGGCGCTGCAAAAAATTTCAATTTTTTTTTTTTTTTTTTTGAAGCAAACTAATTTCTATTTTGTGAGGGACAACAACTCCACCGAAACTACTTTTTCTTCCACAAATAGTTCATTGGATCAACAATGATGGAGATTCTTTTTTGTTTTGAGACACTAAGAGCCTTGTGGTTGGTTGGAAGACTAAAAATAGCAAATTGCATTGGTGGTACAAACAAAAATTTGTTGTGACAAAACGATATCCTTGCCTTACCATCAGATGATGTTTTAGTGTTGGAGATGCTCTAAGGTAGGACGTCTCCAAAGCGATTGAGCTCTAAAAGCATTCTTTAATACCAAGGTACATTTTGCTTCCTTAAATGTACTAATTGCATTTATCAATGTACCAACAATGAGGATGTTAGAGGAGGATGCTTTTAATAATCTATATGATTTCAATTTCAAAATTTGTAATGAATTCTATAAAGTTCCAAAAAATATGAAACAACTTGGATTAGATATTGATTCCATTTTTCTTTCAAGGAAAAATTTGCTGAAAAATAATTGAAGGAATTCCTCCCTCTCCCTTGTGAATCAACTCTTAAATGAATGCTTCATAGACTTCCTACCTTAACCTCTAAAGTTCCTTGACTATTTTTTCACCAAAAACACTCCAAAACTACTACTTCTAGTACAAGTATCAAATTTTAGGAAAAAATCATTTTTGGACACATGTAACCGTAGGATCTTATAGTACACTAATTTGAAAAGATGTGGGAAAAATTTCAAATTTTTTTTACTATGTGGATTGCAATATATAAGCATTTGAATTGACATAAATCCTTTTTTTGGCCTTACAAAAAACATGGTAGCTTCACTTCGTAAGGTCACATTTGTATAAAAAAATGTTTATGTTGTTGGTGCTTCTTTGTATTCATTCTTCAAGGCAAATTGGCTACATGCTTGAAAAACTTCAGATCATTTAGAATTGTACAACAAATAGGAAAAAGATGGGAAGTAGAAAAAAATTGAGCAAATGATTCCAAATACTAAATTGTGAAGAATTTAGTTATGGAATTGAAAAATGCCAATCCCAATGGTTATAATGTGATAATAAACAATCTACATCCTATGATTTTATTTTTTTCAAAAAATCTTGAAATTTGAGTTAAATAAAGTACTTTAAAGTTTATTTAAGAGTAAAGAATCCATAACTACTTGTAGACTAAAATTCCTCATAACTTTCATCTCATTAATCAAAGTGGAATGATTCAAAGCTTTGTGCATATATATATAAAAATCTTAAAAACCAATTTTAAAATTTTGTTTCTAAAAAAAGTGATTGTTTAATCGGCCGGGACTGTCTAATCTAGAAAGAAAACTACATTTCATACAATAATTTTTAAACCCAAGTAATTAACGTGGTAGTTAAAAGTTATGAAAATTGTTGGGCCTTAAAGAAAAGCCTCATCCACGTGTTGTATCGAGTGTTGTATAAAAAATTTGAAAGATAAAAATAAAAATTCCATTCTTAGTGAGCTACCCCAAATTGCTATGTTGCCCAAAAAAACGAAATTTGGTCTTTTCAGGGTTAATCCAATACTACTAGAAAATAGTTGATGAACAGTCAAATAGGTCTTTATTAAACTAAAAAATGGATGATTTAGAGTATTTTGGGGAGAGTCCTTTGCATGTGTATGCATTATATAGGAGTAGAAAGCTTTTCATTGAAAAATGTCAAAAAAAATTAGTGAACAAGATGCTACATCCACGGAGCACAAAAGGTGCCTTTCTAGACTATTTGGCAATGCCTACTTCCTTTGTTCTTGATTTGAATTTTAGCCTTGAAAATGATCTTTTTTGAATTTGAGTCCAACTAATATACAAAGTTTATTAAATCTATTTTTCTATTTCAATTTGAAATTTTGTAAAATTCCTAAAATTGTGCATTTTATAGGCATTTGATTTTTAGGCCTATTACAACATTCTATTAAGTTTTTAATTATAGAATGAAACAAAAACCTGGTTTCCACTATGATGTTCTACACCATAATATAAAACATTGGAGAAATTTTCAAATTTTTTTGAGCTTATTTTGTGTTTGATATGAATTTTTTTTGTTTTTTCTTCAAATTTTTATACTATTTTCAAATTTTTACAAAGATTATGAAGATTTTTAGGTATGTGGACCACATCTGAGTTAATCCTTAAAAAATAAAAAACATACAAATTCTTTCATTTTCAATAGCAAAATGAAGCATCCAAGATAAAGGACTTTGATGTTTGATTATAGTCATAGGTTCTAGTGTTTTAAGGTTTTCACCAACTTTTAAAAATTTGGCGTCAATTAAAAATATATTCATTTAGGGGCTCACACATAGTCCCAAAGGTCTAATAGGAGGGACTCCTAGGTTATATACATGTGTTAATGTGAGAGAGACATTATATGAAAAGTGCATGTTGAAACTTAACGCCTTATTCATTTTTGTATTTTTGTATATTTTTGCTTATATCTTTGTACAAATATATTATTTCCTTTAAATTCATCAAATTGGTCGTAAAAGAGGATTTGAATCTTTCAAAGATACAATAAGAAAATATTTCAAGGAAACAATGACTTGAAGCATTGTGTTCATTGTTATTATGTATATGAATGTCAGAGCGCTCACAAATTAAGTTAATTGTCCTTTTAGTAAATAGGCCTAGTCCCACCTAGTTTTCAATTTTGTCCTCATGTAATTAGGGTATATATAGTATAATTTTGTTCTAAAACATATCCCATAGGATAGTATAGACAATGTTGAGATGAGAGTGGTAATAGGCTAGTTTTTGAGACCCTTTTCTAGTTAACATTGACCTATATAATTCTTGCCTAAACTAGGCAGTCTCTATTCGCAAGCTTCCGGGGTTACTTTTTGATATACATAGTTTTAGTACTTTAAAAATTCCCTAGTTTATTCATATAGTATCCAAAAAATGCATAGATAGATCATCTATAATACTTTCTTGACTTCCAATAAGATTTGACAAAAAAATTAGGCACTTAATAATAGAAACAATACTTGATTGCTTATTTGAACTAAAAAAGGTGTACTAATTTTAACCCAAACAATCCTATTTTTACTCACAAATTTAAATTTTGATTGATATTACTATAATTATGTGCTAGTCAAGGAGGATACAAGGACAAATTCATATTATACAATACTTTTAAGGATGTGACAAATACATAATATTTACTTAGAGTGTTGGTGAATTTGTGAAGGAAATTGAATGAAGAGGTGCTTTGACAAAAGAGAACTCACCTTTAGAAAGTAGGCTAAATGATGTATGTGTTTCCACTTGAAATCCTAAAAGGGCTACTTCAGTTTAAGAATAAAGGACTTCTGAAGAACCTCTCTAATTAAAGAGTCACAGTCTTTAATTCTAAGATAAAGGACTTGTATAAATAATATGAGAATATAAAATTTGTATATGAAGATTTGGAAAGTTGAAAGTGTTGTTATGAGAAATGCATTGGGATCTATAGTTTTAAGAATTGGGTTTTAACCTTGGAGAATTTAAAGACTAATTTGTCCATCTTTTTGCCTAAAATGTTTGGAGTGTTTTCACTAGGAAATATGGAGAATTTCGGTTGTTCCCTTTGAAGGATATATATATAGGTTGATCACATTTGATCACATGTACATAAGGAAATGATTGGGGGTTGAAAGCATGGAGGATTTGCCATGAGAGATTCTAGTATTGCTAAGGTTTCTAGAGTTTTAGAGTTACCACTATTGTTGCTCAAGTTTGTAAAGTATAATGGCTAAATCTTAATACATAGAATGTTTGATTTACAATGTGTGTCAAAGTTTGTATGATTGATTTAGGACATCACACAACTATTTCTCAAGATTGCTTGCACCACTTCTTTCTATGTGAGGTTCTCATCTTTTGTACTTTGCTTCATACGTTTTTGTTTAAGAGGTAGAGCTTACAAAAGATACAATCATCAATTGCAAAGAATATTTAGTTTTTAGTTGCTTTGCATTTAGGTAACTAATTTGGAATGGTTTTTGTGGGGATTGTTGTAGTGTTAATTGTTAAGCATTGAATGAATGGGTTTACAAGAAAATCAATTGAAGAGGCCAAGCTTTAACAAGGCAAGACTATGTCAACACTACGTACCGGATATCAACCAAGTGGATAAGATATATAAGAGGAAGAAGAAGGCTAATGCAACAACTTGTCAATGCAAGAGCTATGCTTTGAAAGTGTGCCAAGAAGAAGAAGTGGATTAACCCCTAAAGGCCCAAGGCCTTTTTTCTGCCAAAAACCCATCAAAACTGCCATTTCTATAGCAAGGAGTAAAAAAAATGAAAAATGTTTTTTTTCTACATCTAACCATAGGATCTTATACCTAACTAGTATGAGAATGTGTGGAAAAAATTTCAGAATTTTTGACCGCTTAGATTGCAAGATATCTGCGTTTAAAGTGGAAAAAACAAGCATTTCAGCACATTGTGGGACCAGATTTTTTGACTTTAAACATTTTTCACTTAAAATTTTTGCACTACAGAGTTTTGTGCTTTAAATCTTTATAGTGGAGAATTGAGTTGAGAGTCTAGGGAAAAGAAAATATTCAAAAAAACTTAGTTATCATTCCTAAAAAATTTATTAAGTAGAAGTAGGTATGAGATAGAAGGAAAATCTAAAACATTAATATATTTTAGATGGAATTAAAATACACTAATCCCAATGGTGAGATTGTTCTAGCAAGTAAACTAAACCATGAGAATTTTTTTTTTTTTTAAATTGCGAAAATAGTATTTAGAAATGAATCCTATAAGTTATTTTTTTCAAGAAGATGCTCTAATTGCCCAAAAAACAAGAATGTCCATAACTTTCTCATAACAAATCCAAATGAAATGAATAAAATCTTTCCAGATAGACAAAAATATAATCTACAAGAAAAAAAATATTTTAAAAAAAAAATCAAATTTTTGCGAAATTTTTCTTGCTGCCCGGACTGCTCAATTACGAAAAAAGTAACATATTTGGCCATAACTTTTGACTCCTATTTCCAAATGTACTAAAATTTAGTATATATAGATGTCCTCAACTACCAACATTCCTCCAAAATACAATGAATTTTTACAGTTACGAAAATGCTATAATCCAAGCTTTCTCTACATTTTGTGGCTTTTCCTACCTCACCGCTTTCTTCTTTCCAAAACTCAACTCCCCATGATGGATTCTACCTCCCAAAAGCAAGATCAAAATCCAAGCTAGAAGTCAGCAAAACAACACTTTTTTTTTAAAATCGTATAATTCCTTAAAAAATAATGATTTTTCAATTAAATAACTTATGTTCTCTTTCCTAATCATTCAACTACCAAAGTCCAAAATTTCAACAAGAAAGACATATTTTGGGTGGAGATATTTAGGGTTATTTGAGGAATGTTGCTTTTTGAGGACATCTATATGAAAGATATTCCTCGTGCCCACCTTCTATTAAAATTTCAGCTTAAAATATGGAAATTTCTAGTCACACGGACCTGCCCAAAATTTCTATACGGCCAAAAAACGCATGCCGGTCCTTTAGGGGTTAATTTGGCTATGGAAGAGGAGCAACTTGACTACATGGAGACTAGAGATCAACATTGGATTGTTTATAAGATCATGTACTTGGTAGCAATAGAAGTATAGAACCCTTTCCATTATGTCTTGGATCAAACACAAGGAAAGCAGTGTTAGGTAGGTTTGTTGAGAAGTTTAAATTAAATTTACCACAACACATTCTTCATGCATAGATCACTATTGCAAGTTAGAAAATTGTTATTTGTTTTTTTGCAAGCATCTAGTGAAGTGAAGGAAAATAATAATAAGGTCAAGCTAGCAACCAAGCACAACTAAAATCTATAGTTAGTGCAAGCAATATTTCAAGTCAAAGGCAAGTAGAAAAGGTCCTATGGGTGATTGCAAGAAAGACCGACCGATTTTGTCACACATTGGCAAAATTGGGGTGTCATCTACTATAACTTTTGAATTATGAACCCAATGCCAAAAACAAAAAACAAAAAGTTTAGATGTCTTGATTGTTATTGTATCCTTTATTTTTCAAAAAAATTAAAAAATCATTTAATATTTAAAATTCAATTTCTCTAATTTGTCACACTTTTGAGTTTAGGGGTTTTGAATATTAATGAGCAGTTCAAATTAATGATTTTCATTTGAAATTTCTATGATACATTCCTCTAGTAGGCAGACATGTTCTTACCAAAGGGCATCTAAAAATACATTATTTTATATCCTCTACGTTTGTGCAAAGAGGCCTCTTTTGCGCGCATACTTGTGAACTATAGAAATGGTTTTGACCTCATTTTTTGTTAAAACTCATTACTAAAAAGTCCTCCAAAATGGTCTATTTTTAGTTTTTTAATAATTAATTTTTCTATTTATTACAAATTAAAACGTCAAAGTATGTATTTTTTGGGACATATTCTTGAAAATAGAATTCTGGCAAAAAAATACATACTTTGATGTTTTAATTTGTAATAAATAGAAAAAAAATTATTTAAAAACCTAAAAATAGACCATTTGGGAGGACTTCTTAGTGATGAGTTTTAACAAAAAAATGAGGTCAAAACCATTTCTATAGTTCACAAGTATGCGCGCAAAAGAGGCCTCTTTGCACAAACGTAGAGGATATAAAATAATGTATCTTTAGATGCCCTTTAGTAGGAACATGTCTGCCTATTAGAGGAATGTACCATAGAAATTTCAAATGAAAATCATTAATTTGAACTGCTCATTAATATTCAAAACCCCTAAACTCAAAAGTGTGACAAATGAGAGAAATTGAATTTTAAATATTAAATGATTTTTTAATTTTTTTGAAAAATAAGGGATACAATAATAATCAAGACATCTAAACTTTTTGTTTTTTGTTTTTGGCACTGGGTTCATAATTCAAAAGTTATAGTAGATGACACCCCAGTTTTGCCAATGTGTGACAAAATCGGTCGGTCTTTCTTGCAATCACCCCTATATATACGCCCAAGGAACATAGCTCTTGCTCTAAATGAAAAAATTAATTTTTGTAGGGTTTAAATATGCCTAAAAGGAAGACTGATAGGATTAGATCTAAAGTGAAGTTAGCCATTATTGTTTAGTAGAATGGAGAGACTCCTATTTCCCAAATAAAAAAGGTATTTGTTACAAGTGAATAGTTTTTTGTTTATAAAATGAAAAGCTAATGCACTATTTGGTGGAGATTCAAGTACCCTTCTCACTTTACCTACTTTCTATTTTTTTTCATAGTTTAGGATTTTCAACTATAAATGTTTGAAAAGTCCTTTGTTGCAAGATGCAATTACTAGCCTACCAAAGCAATACGTTAGGGTTTACAAAGTATGCTTCTTCAAATACATGATTTAGGATCTACAAACATACTTTCTAACTGGAAGTCCATGAGCACACCTTAATATATCAGAAAGTGTATTTAGTAGCCCATTGAATTACACAAGAATTGGAATTTGTATAGTACAGTAGGAATTATTAGCAATATGCATTGTAGTTGATACTAAATACAAACCAACCTCATATATTGTAAATGTATGAATAGTCCTGAGTATGTTGTAGATTTAAGGTGGTAGTCCACACTGTTTGCAAACTGCAAAGGAAGTTTTAAAAGCAAGATGTAGAGAAGTAAAGGGATTCAACAATACAATAGCTAAGTAAAGGTGTTTGCTAAGGAAGAGACTATACATAAAAATAAAAAAGTGATGCAAAAAACTTGATTTGGTGTATAAAAGAAGAACTAATGATGAACTGATGAATTACTTGAAGCCTAAGCTGTGTCATGTTGTGACACACAACTTTGTTACGTACTAGGAGGATAAATTTATATATATATATATATATATATATATATATATATATATATATATATTTTTTTTTTTTTTTTTTTTTTTGAAGTGCTCATATATATGTCACTTTCTTACAATACCAATGGAGGTGGATTTTAAATGATGTACAACAATATATGCAATAAAATATTGAAGTTATTTTGGCTAAAAAAATACATTGACAACTCTTTGAGTGATTTTGAAAATTGTTCAAACAATGAGTCAATAAGGGTGGTTAGCTTTGAAATTTATTTACTTCCAAACCGTAATTGTTTTTTGCTTAATTTTTTCATAGAATTGTAGTTTATGTAGGATATTACAACAATTGTATTTGCTCATTGGATTTTGTCTAGTCATTTTCAAATTAAGACACATGGAGTGAAGCTGAACAAAACAAACTCAATTTTTGGAGATACAATTATGAGTAATAGTTGTGTGATGATTTAGAGTTTTCTTGATTCAGAGCATGGTAAGGGCCCACAAAATAGGGTGAGGTAACAACTATAAGTCTTTCATTTGCAAGGAGCAATTGAAGCCGGATGGATGCAAGTTGCAAGATGATAAAAGTGTTGTTGCTTTCTTGCAAAAGAAATTGTCTTGAAGGGTTGAAACTTCATATATTGAAAAGAAACAATCTATAAAGAGGATGTTTGGGCTTGTGAATCATTTTGTGTCAATTAAAAAAATTGCCAACAAGGTTCATTATTTTTATTCATTCCATTATGCAACAAAAGTAACCTTTTAATTTAGGAAACTCCCAAGGAAGCATGTTCACTTGAATTGAATTACACATACCAAAACACTAAAATGGCCCTTAAGGTTTAAAAAGACTTTACTAGAAACCTTGTAATTGAATTATTATCCAAAGATGGCCTCAAAAATGAAAAAATTCTACATGTATAAAATTCCAAATTCAAGAAGAAGCTACAAAATCTATGACCAAAGGCTAGAAGGAGGCAACTTCAACTAATTAAAGAGCATACATAGAATCCAGTGGCACTATTATAGTGCTAAGATTTTCCATTGAGTGAAAGATGTTGTACAACTTACAAAAAATTAGGTAACTAACAACATACTTCTTTTGTTTAAAAATGCAAAGTAAAAAATTGAGCTTGTACTTGTGTACATAGAGCTTCTTGGAGGTTGTATGTAAAATTATATGCATAAGTTAGTCTTCTTGGAAGCCAATTGTTGCAATTAACTCTGGTAAAATCCTAAAAATAACTAAAGTCACGTAAAGATTCTGACAAAAATAAAATAGAAGTTTTGAGTGATAATAATGCACTCAATAAGTTTCATAGAGTTATGATAGCGGCAAGGATAGCTCCTATGGTTAACCCCTAAAGGACCATAAGGCCCCCCACATGGCTTTTGCAACTACATTTGTAGAAAATTTGGTATGTTAAACCTCACTAACAGTTTGTAAACAATAAAGAGACCCTTGATTTTTTTTGTTGAATCCGTTTGAGCAATTCAATCAAGAAATGATCAATGTGTGATTTTTGGTGAATTTTTTGAGAATAGAGAAGAAGCTTTGGACCATTACTTCATATCCTCTTATCTTTTTTCTACATCTCAAAATTATTTGAAAAAATGATATATCAATATCATGAAAATATATACATGTGGAAAAAAATCAGAGTTTTTGGAGCATTTTTAAGCATTCCAATTTCAACATATATATAGAAAGTACTTCCTAACCAAACATCTTTCATCAATCTTGTCAACGGTGGCATTTTCTCAAAAACTGTGTGATTTCATTGATTTTTTTCCATAAGAAAGCTACATAAGTCTTCTTTCATTTCAATGGTGGCGATCATCAAAATTATTCCATAGAAATGAGGAATTATGCTTGTTATAAGAGCTAGTCAAGAAAACAAGAGCTATGCTCAAACACCCCTGGTCCTTTATGGGTTAATGCTATGGATTGTTGAACAACCTTTCATGATCATCCAATACACAAGGACTAAGAAGGGACTTTTCCTTCTCCAACAACTCTTTTGGAAAACCCAGACAAATCTAAATCTTTGAGATAATCAAACTCTTTATTCCGAGATTTTATGGTTTGTAATTTGGAACTTTCATCAATTTTGCAAGTCTAAATGATTGGTCAAACACATTAGATGGTTTGTAGGGCTAGTTTGGGCTTCTAAAGCCAATGGCACAATTGATTGTTCATTTGGAGGTTTTATCCAAAAGTTAGCACAGTCAACCATTATAGACTTGACTTTCTTTGTTTTTTAGATAATTTAGCTTCAAAACTCAAAAAATCTTGGTAGTAAAGGAAGGGAGTGAGGCCTTTTTTAGTACATAAAGGAACCCTCTTTCTTCTTCTAAAATACTCCATTTTGATTTTGAAATGGTCTTGTTTTTTTTTAATTGTAGTATTTTTGACCAATTTGGTCAATTTGGCTTTATAGACTTTAGTCTTTGGAGCAAATGTTTTATAAGCACTACAATCTTGTTAGAGATTTTTTAAGTTTTTTACAGTGGTTAGTTTTGTGGATATAAAGGCCCTACCTAACTTGACAATTTCTACAACAAAACCAATGTTTTGTTCTTGTTTATTGATGTCTTTGGTTTTGTGTCTTATTGCAAAATTTCTTGCATTTTTCTTGCATAATGGAGTCTTGTACTAACCTTCAAGTGTAAAATTCTATTGTACTAGCTTGCCGCCCTATTGTGAATTTTCCAAGGGTGTTGCAAGAAGTTGTTGTTAATTAGAGATTTTCTTTTCTTTTCATGTTTTTTCCATTGGTCCAAAATTAATCCCATGATGGCAAAGTTTGGAACTTGTTTATATCATGTTATGTTTTTTTCTTTATTTTGTGCTTTTCTTGCCTTTGAAAATTCCATGACAGCAAAGCCTTGAACTTGAATTAAATTTAATGATTATAAAATATATGGATTTGGTATTCATGTTAACTAAGGTGTAGGAATTTGTGTATCCAAAAGAAGAAGAATTGATCATGACTTAAAATAGCTCCATGTTGAAAAATGATGGAATAAATAATCAATATATTAAACAAATCATATATTGAGATAATTGAATAAATTAATAATATTAATTTTAGAAGCATGATCTAATATATTTAGGTAAAGGTATCAAATGTTAACTTAACACATCCAATAGCCATTATCAATTCAAAACTAAGATTATAATTTGTATAAAAAATAGAATTGAAATTTTCAAGTCTTTATATGTGGCAATACTATCATTAGGAGTGTCTAGTTTAAATTTCCTTTTTAAAGTAAATAGATTTAGAAACAATTTAGATTCATTGATGTACAATTTTTTTTGAAATTCAAACCTTCAAATGATTCCATAACTCGTAGATTATAATATTTTGATTAAGCTAACACCATTTTCAATTAAATAATTCAAAAGTTGATGTCATTTAATAAACTGAAGTTTCAATAATTTAGAGATACAATTAGTTTATTGATGAAACATATCCAATGATATGAGCACTTTGCTTGATGCTAAGCATTTTTTGTTATTGATGTTCATTTTGTAAACACCATAATACTCATTCCTGCAATTCAAAACAATGATTAGTATCAACCTAAATTTTTTAACTAAAAAAACTATTATATATAATACAAAATTATTTTAAATTTATTTGTCATGTCATTCAACATTTTTTGTCGATAATTTTTTTTAAACCAATATAATTCTAATTAAGAAGATATATTCAATAAAAAATCATTCCTATTATTCCATTTCTCTTAATAAATTTTTATAAATACATTACATACATTATTTTTAGTTTAGCTTCAAAATTTAAAAAAAAGGTAGATCTCTATTAAATACAACAAAGATATGCTTTTATTGTGAAGATATTCATATTAGAGATCTTCATAAATTTTTTGATTTAAAATTTAGTAAAAAAATAATAATTTTCAAGCGAAAGCCTGAATGGGAAGATATTTGGATTGCAAATCCATTTATTTGGATATAAGAGAATGTAAAGTAGGAGGGACAACATTGATTGAAGTATACACTAAAACTCAAATAGAGGCCCAAATTAGGTTTAATTAAGGCATTTTTTAAATTCTATAATGTGAATCTCCATTCGTGAAAAAAATATTTTTTATTTATAATGAAGACTATTTTTTTTCTTCTTTATATTTCTAAAAATATAAAAAAGGATCAATTTGAAACTTAATTAGTTTATAGGCAATAATCTTAATAATAAGGTATCCATATTTATATTGTATATTAAACACATATTTATATTTTACATTAATTAAATTTGTATATTATCCATAAAATATTTTTTATATTGTGTATTTAATATATTATTTAATTTCTATATATTTCTAATGATATTTCTAAAAAATATATAATTTGAATTATCTATACACATGTCATAAGCATTATTTGATATTAAAATATTAAAATAAATAAGTTTTCTCATTTTTGTTGAAATGATGCAAAATATTGAATTAGACAGGCAATATATGTTCCAAGTTATTTTATTTAAAATTCTTTTAGTAATGTTTTAATTTTAATTTTTTATAGATTTATGAATTAAAAAAATACCATTGAAATTTGAATTGTTTACAAATAAAATCCTCCTTAAAACAAATTTAGAGTATTGTCTTCAAAACTCTGATTTAAATCAAACATTGTATTAATATACATTTAGTTTCCATAGAATTTCTATTATATTTTTTCAAATATCATTCATCAATGAAAGGGAAAAATATTAAAATATTATTAAAATAATTATTTTATGAAGTGTATACTATTTTATATAAAAAATTTGAAGGTTATCGCCATGATTAATATTGTTTACCTTATCCATGCTAGATATTACAACTCCATGGTAATGGCCTTACTCCGAAGTTATTTAACTTTTGTGGTTGAAGTGGTGTAGGTATTTCAAATGCAAATGCATTAGAAGTTGGACTTGATTTTAATCTTCTTGGAACCTTTTGGTTAAAATGCAACAAAAAATAATTTATGATATAATATAATTGATAAATTTTAAATTATCAATTAATAATAATTTCTATCTTTGTACATGAATTTATTGTAGATAGTTTACTTATTAGTAAAATCATAAAACTATTCATCATTACAAAATTAATATATACATTGATGTGTGATATAAGAACACAATATTACCACATCATTAAAATAAACTTGCAAAGGTTGAAATTCATAATTATTGCTACTATCAATAGATGTAATTTGATTTGTAGATGCTATATCTAATTCATACTACAATAAAATAAATTTTTGATTTTGTCAAAAGTCTATATAAATTTTATGTATTGAAATTGTATAAATATATTTCTTCTTATAATGTACAAAAAAAGTTCAAAATATCCACTTAGACAGACATGATGTTTATATGTCAAAATAAAATATTATTTTTATCACAAATTTAAAAATATATATAGCATTAAATAGTTAAATAATTTATAGCTTTACCTTCTTGAATTTTCTTGGAATTGAGTTGTTTGGAATCATAGGCACTACCTACTTTCACACCAAAACATCTTAGTTACAATATAAGATATTTGAACTATAAATATTGCACTTATTATCCAATAAAATTTGAATAAAAATATTAAATTTTTAGATTTAATTTAATAGGTACATTTATTTGATTCATAAATGTTTCAATCAAACTAATGCATTGAATAATTTTATAATTATGAAAACCTGTCTATATGGTATGCGTTGAAGAAGTTGTCTCTTTAAATCCATAATGCGTTTTTCATATTTTTTTTTTATGGAAGCCTATACCAAAGTTGAGGACTTAGGGAATGTAATATAATGTTATCATGAGTTATATCTTATTAAACACATCAAACAATTACATTATTTTGTATAATTCAATACACACTGAATACAGACTTGTAAAGATTAGTTTTATAGTGCATAGAGAGAATATAAAAGTGAAAGATTACTCATGATCTTATTCATGGTGCAATTATTATTATTATTATTATTATTATTATTATTATTATTATTATTATTATTATTATTATTATTATTATTATTATGTATATGATGCATTATATGTTGTTTTAATCCTATACCATTTTGTTTTTTGCATGATTTTTCCAAAATAAACTTAAATCAGCCTATAAGATTCAAATAAAGAATAATACATCATTAAATTTTTCATATTGTGTATCAAGCACTCAATTTTGATCTTTTGAATATTAAATACAATGGAATTCATTCATAAATTTTTCAAATAAAGTATAAAAATATTAGAAAATATTTTTTATATATAGTTTATACATACTCATATATATTGGATTTTATCAATATACCATTAGTTCTTGAAATATGAAGATTGATATATTTGGGCAATATTTTTTTCGAAATGCTAATAGCATGTCATAAGCTTCAACTGGTATCCTTCTTACATATAACAATATTATTTAAATATAAGATTTTGAATGAGATCTATGTTCAATTCTACATCTATAGATAACATTAAATTTTTGTATGCAATGCTTATACAATTGATGATCATTAAATTTTTGGATGTATATTGAATAGCAAAAATGCATTGTTCTTTACAATATTGTAGAATATTAGTGTGTTGATTGGTTTTTACCATTGATCCAATTCAACTTTGGAATCCACATCATTGCTTTGCACTTTACAACATTCATAGCGATGAGATAAACCCTACAAGAAAATATGGTATAATGATCTTTTTAGTCATGATTGATAAATGTCTTGAAGTAATTCAAATTCTATAATATTGTAGGAATATTAATATTATCACCAAACAATGTTGAAATCATTTGCACACCTTAAAAAGCTCACCAAAATCTTAGCACCCCTTGAAGTAGGTGGCAAATAAACCAAACCCTTCTCATCATGCATTTCTATATGCCAAATCCATTAGATATTATAAGTGAAAATCTATTTAAATAATTTATATTAATATATTAAATTATTTTATTTATAAATTAAAATTGAAATATAGATAATCAAATTATATTATATAAGTATATTTTCTATATAGATAGTGTGTGAGTCTTTGTTTATATCATAAAATAATATTTTGAAAAAAAATATCTTTTATTTAAATAAAATTTCATTCTATTTTTTGCTTATTTAATAAATATTAAAATAAAATAATTATAAACTACCATTTACAAGATCTTTGTATTGCCCAAGTGATGCCAAAATTTGTGTAAGCCGTGCATTGTCACACCATGTTTGTTCCATTTTTTCCTAGTACATTGGTAACTTATACTCTATTATATGTTGTCTAAATATGAATAAAAATATAAAAGTATGTATAAATATGAGAACTATAAATATTAACTATAAATATTGACTAAACCAAAATTATAAAATTATAAAATATAATAATATAAATAATTTGTTAAAATATCATTAAAAATTTTCAATAAATTTGTATTTAACCCCTAAAGTCCCAAGGCCATTTTTCTGTCAAAAACCACTCAAAACTGCCATTTTTGCTGCATTCATCTATGAAAGCAAAAAAAACATTTTTCTTAGAATCTAACCATAGGATCTTGTACTTCACTTTTCTGAGATCATGTGGTAAAATTTTCATCAAATTTGACCATACGGATTGGAAGATATTAGCATTCAAAGTTGGGCAAAAAGTTTTTTTTCAAGAACTACTTAGATTACCCAAAAAACAAGACTATCCATAACTTTCTCATCACTAGTCCAAATAGAATGAATCAAAGTTTTATATGTAAACAAAAATATAATATTTTCGGAAAAAAAAAAATTTTAAATTCTTTTGACTTTTTGTGATTTTTTTTGGACTGCCCGCCGACCTCCATAGTTGGCATTTTGTGCAATAACTTTTGCTTCCAGGCACTGATTGAAATAAAAATTATATTCCCAAGAAGTTGATGTGTTTTCCTAGCCTTACAAGAATTTTTAGAAAATAATGATGAAAATTGAGACTGTGCGAGCCTACCCGAACTTGCATTTTGGCCCTTGTAGGGCCAATGGGACTTTAGAAGTTTAGGGGTTAAACATTTATAAAAGACACAAGTTTCTGTGTTTCTAATTTTATATTTTAGTTTTAAAACAATCTCCAAATGAAAACTAATTTTGGACAAATTAGATGTACTATAATATATCAAATGTACAAAATTTTGGAATTAGATGTTATAAGGAAGATATTAACAGTAATGCTATAACTATATATAATTTATGTAAACTTTAAAAAATGCATAGATCCTTGCTAAATCAATTAAAACAATTTACTTTCAAAGTTCACCAGAAAACACTTACACAAATATACATTATTATTGATTGAATTGAGAGTATTTTAAGCTAAAGCTTTTAAACTTCTACAACAATCTTATTAGTTTACTAAAAAATCATTTAATATTTCTTTAAAAAAATTAAGAATAATTTTTTAATTCAATGCATTAAATATGTACGTAAGAGTATTGAATTCATGATATTTAAAATGTATTTAGTATAATTTTTTTATTATGAAATGAAAATGTAGCTAAATCTTTTCAAAACCATGTGATTGAATTTTGAAAAAAAAATTAACAGAATCATGTTCCAACTCTCAAACATGCAAAAAAAATAAAAATTTCCATCTAAAATTTATAGATACTTGTTTTTGTTCTCTAATATTTTCATTACAGATTTTCAAAACTTTGTTTTTTGAATATTTTGTAGTTTAGAGGGTACTAATTTGTTCCTCCTCCAAATTTATTTTTCTATTTCAAAAAATGACCCTTCAAGAAAAACTAAACTAAAATGGCAAATAAAAATCTAAACCATTTGTATTATCAAAATTTAAGATGTTACGGTTTATTATTTTTGAATATTACAAATATTCAATTTACCAGTTGTTTTTAAGAGGATTTTTTAAGATTTTGTTTTATGATTTGCTCAATCATATTGTATATATAGAAGATTAGAAGATTTAACCACATGGATATGATCTATGAGTCCTATTTTATACCTTTTGTCTAAAATTTATTATTGAAATATTATTCTTAGTTGCATTTTAGGCCATATTCTAGTCTTTATGGAATTAGTAACAGAGTTCCTTTAGCTTCAAATATAAACTTAGTCAAATTCATCTTTTCACAAGCCTTTTAGCAAATTAAAAACAACACTTAAGAATGATAGACTTGATGTATGTTTTTTTTTAACATTTAGGAATATAAATTTATAATATTTTATTAGGTAGATTTGATTATTGCTTAATGATTGAACTACAAGATCTTACTTGTTGTTCTTGAAGATTTGCACATATGTTGGAAAGTTTTTCAATTTCTTTAGTACTTGTGTGTAGTTCTTTAGTGGTTTTTTGACATATTTTTGTCTGAAATAAATCTTCTTTAAGTGCCAAATAAATCATTAATTTACCTATATATTTTTTATAAAATGTCACTAAAATTGCATGTTCATAATATGGTACCTGAGTCTCAAGTTGCTCTTTCAAAACAAATTCTTTGGTTTCAAACTGGTGTTTAAATGAACAAAATTTTGCACAATTATGTTATTGATATACAAGATGGATATTATTTGATTTAAAAAATATTTCATGGTCCAAATTGTACGATGCATTAGTATTCAATCTTCTACTTTGCTATTTAATTAAAACTTATATTTATAAAGTATCATGTTCAAATATATTAAATGAATTATTAACATATACCTTATAATTTTTCAATTTTGAAAGTTCATACTCATGTTGTAATTTTTTAATTTTCTTATCCTATTTGATAAAAATTAAAAATTAATCAATATAACTCTATATTAAAACCATACATTTTTTTGTCATTAAAATCAAAGTATTAATAAATTTAATAAAAATAAATCATAATTTAAAATTTCAATTAAATACATAAAAGATTAAAAGGTCAATTTTATGAACTTGGATATCAGCTCGTTGTTGATGAAGGTGAATTTGTTCTTGTAACCTCACTTGTTCCTAGCAAATATTGATAGTATTTTAATAATTAAAAATATTTAATATTAGATATTTATAGATTATGATATTACATAAAAAATAATATACAATATTACTTATAAAAAAATAAAAAATGAATACTTATCTAACATATACTTTCTAAAACAATAAATTTAGTTAATTTTTGTTGATATTGACTTCATTAGTTTACAATTATTGCTTATTTTCAAGGGTAGGTGATTAATAATTATTTTCAAAAAAAAAATCCCTCACTTCTTTGTTATTATTTTCAGCTTTCTGCAAGTTGTTGTGAAGATCTACAATCCTGATAATACAATTACATGTTGTAAAGAAATTATAATGAAATAAATTATTATATAATTGATAGAATTCTAAAATAAATTTATTCTTACTTTGATTTTAATTTTTGAATAGTTTCAAGTTGATTATGAATAAAATCATCTTGCTCTTCTGCTAGTAATGTACATGTTGCTATTTTTTCTTCTAAAACCTGTAATTGTAGTATATAAATCTCACTTTATTCCTAATTTTTATGGATTTTTATATTCTATATATGTAATTTTTAAAAATGAGATGCTATTGGATTGAATGTTTAATAAATATTCATATCAAGTTATTTATTATATGCATTTATTTCATCATACTAAATTCAACAAAATTCTTGTTCTTTTTATTTTATGGTCACATTCTCATATATTTGTATATTTATAATCAATTATAATATGTATGATATATTATAGATACCATAATGTGGTGTACATAATTGTCATGTTCTTCTCGAAGTTCTTGCAATTCATTTTCACTACATTAAATGACAAAGATCAACATTAATTTCAATTATGATTATTAGAAAATAAGTATTTCAAATGATGTAATTGATTTTTTTGAGTTAAAAATTAGAAGATGAACAACCCAAGGACAAGGCGTTTTTTTAATTCTTTGGCCAGCTTGTGGATTTGCTCTGCTTCGTTGACGGTTTCTTCTCTGGTCTATTATATTAAAGAGGCTTGTTAGTAATTATATCAACATATAAAAATGTCAAAAATAGAAAAATGTCTTTAAGAAAAAAGGGTTTGTGATTTTTTTAGAACTTTAGTTGATTAGGCCTTTTATGGGGAGTTTTTAAATCATTGATTTTAATGAATGAAAGCCATATTAAAAATAATAGAAGATATATATCTTTTGTTGAATAGTTTATAATTAAATAAAGTTAGATTTTTAAAGTTCATTGATACATATTATATTTATCAAAGTTTTGAAATAAATTTAATGAAATTCACCTTTGCAACCAATACGTCAGCTAATGAATCCTGAAGAGTAGCAAGAGACAATGATTTTTCATTCAACCTTGATTTTAATGATTTTATAAGATCTTTTAGTCTAATCCTTTCAATTTTCCAAGAATTTAGTCCCTGGATATAAGATCAAAGATTTTATCCTAATTTATTTCAAATGTTGCTATTAAATAATAAATTATGTGATTTTATGATCATTTTTTAATTTAAATAATGATACAAAAATAAAACTAAGATATTTTTTAAAATTTTGATTCTACTATAAAATAATTATTAATTATAAAAAGTATATTTTTAAATTTTTAAATTTCAAATAAATATGAAACTGCCAACTTATATTGCCAATTTATGTTTTCATATAATCTCAAATTTTATTAAATGAAGTTTAAGGTTGTCAAAACTTCAAATGTATCATTGATTTTTATATAGTTTATTTCATTATATACCATGTACATGAAAAAGTGTGTATTGAAAACATTAAAATGACACCGAATACATTGATTTGAATAACTCAAATAATATAGACTTTTAACTTTTCATATAAAACTTATACATTTCAATTTTTACAATAGAAAATTGTTGTGACAAGAATAATTTGAAAATGCAACATGTAATTGCACTATATATATATATATATATATATATATATATATATATATATATATATATATTTATATTTATATTTTGCAATTCATATCCACTTCAAAATATTGATGTTTTCAATTATATAGTTGTTTAAAATTTGAAGCTTAGTAAAGTTGGTAGTATGAAATAAACTTTAGAACTAATTTCATTACATATGCATAATATATATGGAATTTTATATACCTACTTGCAACAAACGTTTATTGATGTTTTCATTAAGTATTGATCTAGGTGTTGATCGAGGTGTTGATGAATTGATATTGTTGGAGTTTATATTTTCTGATGAAGCTTCTTCATAATTCATGGTGTCATATTACAAAGATAACGTGCATTGTAACCAACATGATTGAATAGTATAGTCTTTGTTGCATTTAAAATTAATATTGCATAATTAAATTGAATAATATTGACAATGAAATGAATAATTGAATTGATCAAATTTCAAGAAAAATTAAGAACTCAATCAATTGTCAATGACTTCATTAAATAGCTACTATAAAATCAATGAAAGCCGTACATAAATCAATTTTTTAAATTAAAAGAGGAATCAAATTTAACCCCTAAAGGCCCAAGGCCTTTTCTCTGCCAAAAAACACTCAAAACTGCCATTTCTATAGCAAAAAGTACAAAAAAATTCAAATTGTTTTTTTTCCACATCTAATCGTAGGATCTTACACCCAATTGGTATGAGAATGTGTGGAAAAAATTTCAGAATTTTTGACCGCACAGATTGCAAGATATCTGCGTTTAAAGTGGAAAAAACAAGTTTTTCAGCACATTGCGGGACCAGATTTTTTGACTTTAAACATTTTTAACTTAAAATTTTTGCACTACAGCGTTTTGAGCTTTAAATCTTTATAGTAGAGAATTGAGTTGAGAGTCTAGGGAAAAAAAAAAAAGTTCAAAAAAACTTAATTATAATTCTTAAAAAAATTGTTAAGTAGAAGTAGGTACAAGATAGAAGGAAAATCTAAAATATTCATATATTTTAGATGGAATTAAAATGCACTAATCCCAATGGTGAGATTGTTCTAGCAAGTAAACTAAACCATTCCAAAAAAAAAATTTGAAAAATTACAAAAATTGCATTCCGAAATGAACCCTACAAGTTATTTTTTTCAAGAAGATGCTCTAACTGCCCAAAAAACAAGAATGTCCATAACTTCCTCATAACAAATCCAAATGAAATGAATAAAAGCTTTCCAGATAGACAAAAATATAATCTATGAGAAAAAAAACATTTAAAAAAAAATTCAAAATTTTGCAAATTTTTTTTGCTGCCCCCCATCCCCACGCATTCCAAGAAATGGCATAACTTCTCGCTCAAAGGTCCGATTTCAAATTTTTTTTTTTGCCACGTACCTCTCTCAATTCTTCATGTTCACAAAAAGTTTCAAAAAATCAAGAGAAAATTTCAGCAAAAAGGTACATGCCCGAAAACGCATTTGTCCCCCGAAGGGACAATGGGCTTTTAGGGGTTAAATTCATGAAAAACACAATATTTATCAAAGACAAACAATATGATGTCTTAGTGCTAATGATTTGAAATTTAGAAAACATTGAACAAAATTAAATACTAAAATTGTAAAAAATATACTTTGCATATTATTAATTGATGCTAAAATAAAGAATTTGAATTGTATAAATTTTAGGGTTTAAAACATAATCTCTTAATATAGATAGATAATAATGGTTCTCCAAAAAACTACAGGCATGTGCAAAACATTTAGTACTTTGTAAAAACATTAAATTGAGAATATGATAAACTAAATATTTTGTATTTGGTTTTAAAATATTTATTACAGATTTTCTTTTGTTTGAATTTTTTTTTGATGAGGTTAAATTTGACATTACAAAAAGGCTTTTGCAAATTGGCCAATCTTTTAAACAAACATTTATACATATACTAAATACTTTTGAGCATATCAAATTAGAATATTTTTATTACTAATATTTTGCACAAACCAAAGTGGTTTTTAAAATGTAAAAGTACCTAAATACAATACAAAACATGTTTATAAAATTATGATATAAAATAATTAAACTCTAAAAACTAGGCCAATGTAATATTTAAATCCACATTATAAGTAAGATCAATGTAATATTTGAAATTTTTAATCTTAAATTTCTTAAATCTTAAAGGCTTAAAATCTATGAATATATAAATTATAAAATTTAAAACTAATATTTTTAATTTTAAAATAATAAAATTTGAAATTTTGATATATTTATTATTGGTTAATATATAATTTTGAAATAAATAAATACAAATGGATTTTAGATCTAAATTTTTTATTATAATTTTAAAATTGAATTATTAAATTATAGAAAATATAGAAATCTATTTGAATATATATAAAGTTCCAATCTCATATTTCTTAACTTTTGAGCTTGTAAATTTATAATATTTTAGTTTGATAGGTTATAAATTTATAAAAAGTTATGAATTAATAATATTGCAAAAAAAACTAACTTTAACATGACAACACAATTGTATACCGTATATGACCTAGTGTAAACTTGCCAATCATTGCATAGACAAAATTCAAATCCTTCTCTACATAAATGTAGAGACTTCAATGTTTTGAAATTTGGCGTGATTATTAACCCCTAAAGGACCGAGACCTTTTTTCTACCAAAAAACACTAAAAACTGCCATTTCTATAGCAAAGAGTAAAAAAAAATTTAATTGTTTTTTTTCACATCTAATTGTAGGATCTTACACCTAACTAGTATAAATAAGTGTGGAAAAAATTTCAGAATTTTTGATAGTACAGATTGCAAGATATTTGCGTTTAAAGTGAAAAAAACAAGTTTTTCATCACCTTGTGGGACTAGACTTTTTGACTTTGAACATTTTTAACTTAAAATTTTTGCACTACAGGGTTTTGAGCTTTAAATCTTTGTAGTGGAGAATTGAGTTGAGAGTCTTAGGAAAAAAATTCAAAAAAACTTAATTTTCATTCTTAAAAAAATTGTTAAGTAGAAGTAGGTAAGAGATGGAAGAAAAATCTAAAATATTGATATCTTTTAGATGGAATTAAAATGCACTAATGCGAATGGTGAGATTGTTGAAGCATGTAAACTTAACCATACAATTTTTTTTTTTGAAAAATTCCAAAAATTGCATTCAGAAATGAATCCTACAAGTTATTTTTTTCAAGAAGATGCTTGAATTGCCCCAAAAAACAAGAATGTCCATAACTTTCTCATAACAAATCCAAATGGAATGAATCAAAGCTTTTTAGATAAACAAAAATATAATCTATGAGGGAAAAAAATTCAAATTTTTGCAAATTTTTTTTGTTGCCCCCCGTCCTCTGTTTTGAGCTTATTTGGTCATAACTTTTGTTTCCGGGCACCAATTGTGAAAAAAATTATATTCCCACAAAACTTATCAATTTTTCTATCTTCAAAAACAACTTCAAAAAATCACGACAAAAATTGAGCCTGTAGATACTTGCCCAAAATTCCATTTGTCCCCCCAAAGGAACAATGGTCCTTTAGGGATTAAATGTTATATTAAGATTTACCTTCAAAAAATAGAGTGCAAAAAGATTTTTTCCTACAAATTTTGTTGCAATTTAAAAGGCAATGAAGTTCAATCTAGTTAAACAATTGTTGCAATCCTTCTGAGCACAGTGTGTGGTCACTAGGTGGTGATACAATTTTTTTGATTCCATGGCAATTGAATTGGTAGTTAAATTGTGTGGTTATTGTGCAATAAATGGCAATTGTTGTTGTACAATTTTTGAATCTGTACGATAACTGACAGGTTTATTCTAATGACACTAAATAGACGGAAGTGATGGGATGAAAAAACTTATGAATTGAAAGAACAAAATTCAAAACTGCACTCTTTAATAGAAATATATAAAATTTGTAATTGTGTTATAACTACAGTTTCAATAGTTTTCGGACTTAGATGATGCCACAACTTTTCGAGATTTGTAGAATTGTAGTCAATATAGACAAAGTCATTTAGGACAATGTAGTCTTGTAACCCTCATAGTAAAGTCCCTACGGGTGACTTTTAAGATTTTTAGGTAGGCTTATGTAATGTCAATTTTTCACATGATTTTCTGAAACAATTTTGAAGATAGGAAATTACATGAGCTTTTGAAATTACATTTTTTAAATTTCAATCAGTGCTTAGGAGCAAAAATTTTGCCACCCTAAGTCCAAAAAGCAATTCAAGGGACAATACAAAAAATCACAAAAAAATAAAATTTTTAATTTTTAATTTTTGTCTCAAAAATCATATTTTTGTCTATATGCACAGCTTTGATTCATTCTATTTGGACTAGTGATGAGATGATTAAGGATCCTCTTTTTGTTTTGGGGCAATCTAAACATCTTTATGGAAAAAATAACTTATAGGATTCATTTTTTAATGCAATTTTCAGAATTAAAAAAATAAATTAGACAAGGTTAAATTTGCTTGCTTGAACAATCTGGCTGTTGGAATTATAGTGTGTTAGTTCATTTTAGATCTATTATCAATTTAGTTTTTTTGTTCAACCTTGTACCTACTTAACAATTTATTTAAGAATGAAAATAAAATGTTTTAAAAAAAATAAAATTTCCGACTATCAATTCAATTTTTCAACATAAAAAATGAAAAAATAAAAACCGGTAGTGCAAAAATTTAAAGTTAAGAAGATTCTAAGCCAAAAAATCTAGTCAAGCAAGGTACCAAATAACTTATTCTTTTCACTTTAAATGCAAATATTTTGCAATATACATGGTCAAAGTTTTTGAAATTCCTTCCACATTTTTATAATAGTCTAGTGCAAGATCCTATGGTTAGTTATGAAGTAAAAGACAATTAAAAAACTTTTTTGCTCTTTGCAATAGAAATGATAGTTTGAGTGTTTTCTAATGAAAAAAGGCCTTGGGACTTTAGAGGTTAAGACACAAAGTTCTTTTTCATCTATAGTCATTAGAATGACTAAAAAAAATCTTTATGCATATTAAATTTGGTGCTTATATCTTTGATCATAGTCATTTACAAATAAGTGTCTAAAGCATGCCACTAAAAGAGCTAAGATAAGGATTCTTAGAATAATTTGTTAATTTACTATTCACATCTCTAGGTCTCAAGATGAGATTGTTATCTTATGAGCTTTGAAGTGTGCAAGGGTGGATTTTGTTGCAGTTGATTATAAATTTTATTGAATTTTGGCCCTTGATATTTGAAGTGATTGTAAGCATGATAGGGAAACAATAAATGGATGCATAGTGACATATTTATGTTAATTTTTTGTGTTTTATATGCGATTTTTGATATGTAACTAATTGAAATGTGACTACCTCACTTATACTATATGATTTGCAATAATGACTAAAATGGTTTTCAAATAAAGTAATTTTCATTTTCAAGTCTACATCTTATGATCTTTAAACTTGTCAATGCACAAAATTGGCCTTCTTAAAGACATTCCATAACTTCAAGGCTTAACTATAGGGGACAAAATATCTCTTTAGAAGACAATAAGTTATATCTCCTTAGATGACAATGAATGTTTGGGCAAGTTCCTATAATCTCAATTTTGATATCATTTTTAAATCACTTTTTTACAATGGGAGAACAAATTAATTTTTTAGGATTCTGATTTTTTACTTCAATGAATTTCTAATACCTAAAATTATGCCTCCTTGACTACAAAATGCGTAAGTCTAGGAAAATAAACTCTAAATAAACTCTAAATTTACCCTATTCTTTGTTATTCCCAAGTTGTAGTACATCTAATTTTGACTCACTTTTCAAGGAAAATTTGTACAAAACTCTTTAAATTCATTGCAAGTGTTAACTTTTATCAATTCAAAGTTTCATTTCCTTCAATTAGGATTGTCCTATCAAACACCATGACATGACATCTAGCATGACGTCTAAAACATCAAGTAGATCCCTCCATCGTTCTAATATAGGTAGATTTTTAGAATATACCAAGAATACTTAGAAATATAATTTGAGAATATACAAAGAATATTCAAGCATGTCTAACATACTAGATACATGTACAACACAACACAGTTTGAATTGCCCACCTTTTTAAAATTTGAATAGAATTATAAAAAATTTAGAATTGCATGTGATGAATAATATAGCCATTAATGATAAATCATACAAATATTAAGACAATGAGCTCATGGTGTGCCAAATTAATTTTGCTTAGAAAACTCTTTGTTTTGAAAATAATTAAATTAGACATGCAGAAAAGGATCAGGGTGTTTTTTTTGTGGCGACAAAACGCTAGGTTGTCAGGCCTGTAAGCCACTGCGCCTGGCTCCCTCCCAAAATTCACCTTTGGTGGGAGGGCACGCAGGGCTTTACTGTAGAGTTTGTCGCCAGAAAAAACCCCGCTGAAAGGGATCCACTTTTACAAGCCATTGAATGCCTGATGGATAGTAATCATCGATACAAATAAGAAATAAGGAACTTCCATTCGTGTGTGTGTGTATATATATATATATATAATCAAAATCCAAAGTTGGATGGATATATGTACAGTACTTAGTTTATTATATGCCATTGGTCTTTATTTTCAATAGATCTTGTAAGAATTTTTTTTGAATAATTACATTAGACTTTTTACATTTGCGTTATCTTTATTAAGGGTGGAAACACCATTGTGAACCAATTTAAAATGAAGATTTTTGAATGCAAACACACATTTGTCTGCCTAAAACATCTCGATGCAATAAATAAATCCAATTTTAGGTTTAGGTTTTTGTACATTTAGAAAATACAAATTTTTAAGATTGTATTGTATTTAGAATAATGAGTTGCAACATCTCTATACAATTCGGTACTATAGTCACATTAAGAAGGGAAAAGAAGATACCTAGGGCATTGAAACATCACATATTTCAACCTATTTATGAATGTACTCGTGAAGATTTATAAGCATGATTGTGCTACAATTGATGGTAATGTCCATGACCATAAAAAGGTTAGATCTATAAACAACTCTCTTCTTGACAAACTCTTGGCTAACAATATATTGAATTTTCTTATGCCCCAAACAACATTCACACTTTAACCTCAACTATATTTTTAAAATGGAAAAATTAGAAGGTTCTCTTATCTTATTTGGATACACACTGTTTTTCATGCGGCCTTTTTAGTGTGGAAGTACTCATTGCTTTTGTCCAATCTCGCCTCTCAATCCAACTATTACTAGTACCTAGACTACTATCACTACAACTACTACTGGATCCAATTTGCCCTTCACTGTCATTCTTTTCATGATTTTGTACCTCTAATATAGTAGAACCAATGCCATACAATGACCCACTCTCACATGCTAAAATGGAGTCTCGTTGGAATTTCCGATCAATTAGAATACCTCGTAAATCAATTCCACTACCTTCTTGTATAACACTATTTTGAGCATTTGTTGACATGTGTTCATTTTGTATTTTTTTATTTATTTTCTTGTGCCAATTTGATCACAACTATCAAAGATTTGATTATTAGTGTCCTCTTTTTGGAGAATCAACCCTGTAGATAAAGATGGTCAATTGTCCATAAAATCAACCCATACAGATGTTTGAAGCTCACGATGTTCCACATCACATTTGCTTACAATTGTTTCAGGATCTTTCATTGCTGCATGCCACCCTATATATGTATTGAAGAGTTTAGTTAGTTTTTTCTAAAATATTCTACAAATGCCTCAAATTGGATGGATACAAATATTAGGACATCTGAAAGCAACAACATTAATTTAAATACATGACCTAGTTCATTTGACATCAATAAAGCTATTTGTAAAAAAAAAGATAAAATAAATTGACATAGACTTACTACTCAAATGGTATTCTACAACTTCGGTAATCCAAGTGGAATTACTCAACGTTGTCTCTACAAGGGCCTTGTTAGCAATACTTTCTATATTATCTGTCTTGTTTTGAAAAATACATGTTTTCTTTTGCTCTGAAGCATTGCATTTTATAGGTTGACAAGTAGTTTTGATATCATCTTTTGAAATCATGGAAGCAACTTGGCTACTTTCATTTTGACATTGTAAATGTTGTGTGTCTAAAACCATGGATTTTTCAAGATGTAGAATATTTTGGGAAACATTTTCTTTTACACTCTTTAAATCCAATATACTAGATTTTTCTTCAAATTGTTTTTTTTTGTTGGTTGTAAAGGTTGAACAATTTTCAGCTCTTTTGATATCCATATCCCTAACTTGCATTCTTTCAGATCTACATAAAACTTCATTTATGCTTCTAAAAGATTCTTCTTGTTCCCTAACACAAGTCGCTTCATGTATTTTTTCATTTTCATTAATTATATTGCCTTCAATTCTAGTTCTACCATCTACTTTAGGATCAACATTCTTAGTAGTTGATTGAATTGGCCGCCAAATTTTTTGAGGTACTTGACGTATTGGTCCATTTGACCATGGAGGTTGTTTGGAGATAATTCCTTGGTCTCCTTGGTCCCCAAGTGGATAAGTATAGGTCCTTTCAAATGTTGGTACTCTTACATGCCGTCCATTGAAATTCACAAAAGATGTAGATCTTAGTATCGAAGTTCTATATTGGTTTGGGCCTCCAAAAGAATCAATCGCTTGCATGTTTGAAGATTCTGAAAATTCTGAAAAATTAATTTTTTCATGCGTTTTTTGTTGCCCTATTGCGTTTGTCGTTGAATCTTGATTGTATTGAACTGATGGAGCTGCAAGAACAGATGTGTATGACTGATTTGCTTGAAGAGGAGTACAAATTCTTCTACCAATGCTTCCTATTTCAAGCCTAGATTGATGCATGTAATCACCAAGGGGTACAGAAACTGAACCAATCAAAATACCTTTTTGATGACCTACAATTACCAATCCGTTTGTAGTATAATTGACATGATCCCTTGTTGAAGGTAGAATTGAATGATTTGATCCTTCAACCTTGGACTCAAGCCCAGTTTGGTGGTCACTTCCTCTTTCAATGTTCAACTTGTTCTCCGATTTTGCTTTCAATTCACATTGGTAAGAAGTCAATGGATACCTTTTAGAGTTTTTTGAATAGATAGATGCACATGAATTAGACAGAGGTGGCCAATCTTCTAAATTTGCATTAAGATTAAATGATGTTGCCGCCATATTGCCTCCAATGCTACCTACCACCTTTGCCATTGGAACCGCAACATGCATAAACTCATTTTTTTCAAAATTTCTTGGTTCATGCTCTTTCTCTACTCTATTGATATTAGTAATCTTATCAGCATCTGTTCCACATACTAAAATTGAATGTCCTACAACTACATCCTTTACATTGTCTTTTTGTATTTCATGTTCTTGGGAATCCTTGTCTTCTTGACCATCTTTAATATGTTCTAATGAAGTAGATATGTGTGCCTTTTTAGCCCAATGTTGAGTGGCTACAAATGGTATAGTTCCTTTAAGATTTGTTGGTTTTCCATGGTAGAATCCTGGAAGAGGGCTACTATTGCATTCATTATTTGAAGTATACGGAGTTCCAATAGAAGGCTTTTGCAATGTTTTGTAAGTATTTTGTTGTATTCCTTCTTGAAACCTTAGATTAGGTACCCAACCACTTCTTTGATGAGAATCTTGATAATCAAACCTTATAGGTTCTTTATAAGGTCTCCATAGTATACGCTTTCGAGACTCTACAATAGTTTGATCTTGCTTTAATATATGGACACACTCTCTTTGATCTTCCCCCTTGCCTTGGTTGATAAAAAGAGATTTGGAATATTGCTCTCGATCATTGTCATTAGAAATAACATTCAAACTACTTTGTTGCATTTGGTCTTCAACAACGTGATCTATTCAAAGAAAACTACAATTTTAGCATTTTCACATTCATGAATGTAATTGATCATAAATACAAAAAAATCTTAGATTGATTCAAATTAAGATAAATGAACTAGGCATTGAACTATATATTGGCAAAGTTGCATTTTTCAATAGGAGAGTATTGAGAAAAATGCCAAAATTTATATAAGATGTTAAAAATAAATGCAAATCAATGATGTAGAGAAATAAATTTATTGAACCTAAAGCGTCTTTTTTGGATGTCACATGAATTGAACATATATCTTTCAACTTTTGTAGATTTTTATCTTCTCCACAAGCATCATGATCTTTCCAACTTGTGCTTTGAATAAACACATTGACCTCCATTTTTGAAGGCTCTAGCAATTGATTTTCTAGTCCGGAAGAATTTGCAGATGTTGAACTAGCAATGGAAGAATTGTCTTCTTCAACAATCTCAAGTGAAGAATTTTCACCATCTATTGATTCGTTCTCTTCAGTCAAAATCAATTGAGTAGTACCAGATTTACGCTCTTTCAACACCTTTTGTCGAAATTTTTCCTTCTTTTTCTTTTTTCTTGCAACATTCTTCACTAGCCTACAAGTTTGACTTAAACAAATCTTAGGTGCTAGAGTCTTTATAGATTACAAAGATTACAAAAGCTTGGAGGTACAATGCCTCCATTCAAACTGTTGGCTTCAATTCAAACATCTTTTAAATATTATTTTAATTATCAAAATCCATGAGCTTAACATTTTCTTGTAGATTGTTCTTAATGACCCAAAAAATTAATGAATGAATTGCATTGGATTTCACCTCTATGGTGCTTCCAAAGATGTGATAATCCTACAAATTTTTTGCCATTCTAAATACTATATGTAAACAAATAAGCTCAAATAATTTTATTATTTTAGGGTGAAATTGGAGCATCACTTCATTTGTGCAACTTCTTCTTCTTTAAATAGCTCTTGTTGATTACACAATGCCTCAGCATCTTTGTTCACCATCCAAGCCTTGATCTAATATGCCAAGACTTTAAAAAATCATACAATTGATTGGGTGCAAGAATCAAGAGTCAATCGACATCAAATATAAGATTTGAAAATAGGTGTATACTAAAACTAAAATAGGTGTAAACTAATTAGATTTCATCACTAGCATGCTCACCAAAGTTTGTTCAACAATATAGCCTAAAGAAGCCACTCGGTTCTTTTCTTCTAGTCCAATCTTGTTGATTTCACCTTGAGAACATAAGAATGTTCTTTCACTAGCTTCATCCAAAATGGAAAGAATTTTTTCAGATGATAGTAGAAAGTTTCTTTGTCTTTTATCCAACATATCCTAGAATAAATTCATATGGGTTTAAAAGTTTGAATTCAAGATCATTAAAATGACATTTTTTTCAATTGGAAATATGAAAATCTTTTAGTGGCTTACTAACTTGCAATTCTTAAAAAAAAATCCTTTCATTTACTTTATTGCCCCATTAAATCCTTTCAAAGTTGGCAATGAAGTAAAGACTCAATTATAATAAAGTCTAAATTGATTTCATTTTCTCTCTTTTAGCTAGTTTAAGGAAAAACCAACAATTACCTTATGCATTATGATTCAACAATGAACTTCAATTTCATTTTATTGATATTGTATATAATATTTAAATTTTCTATAAAGGAGGTGGGGGCTGACATACAAGAAGATCCTGCCCTGCTTTCAAATATGTTGGTGGAAGAATAATTGGATTGCTTTGCCCTTTAAAAACAATCAAACTGCTCACAACTACTTCCCCTGATAGATCCTAAATAAATGGGAGTGCACAAATCACTAATTTCATTTTCTAAGTGCAATGATTCTATAAGAAGTTTATTCCAATAGCTAAAAAAAAATTTGAGGCAATTTTCATTAACATAGTTATTAAAGTGCAAATAGAGAAATTGCTACAAATGCATAATAAATTAAAATATATCAAATTTAATAAATTCTATAAAAGCAATATATTTTTTTAATATTGTATTTTAAATGGCTTTAAAAGGTCTAGGCTATTGCAGTCTTGCATATTTTTTTAAACAAAGAAATCATTGCATTACACATCAAAAAAATTGTATCCAATGTTACTTACTGACTAGGCAATAATAGGAGTCTTAGAAAAAATTAAATTTGATAATATCTAATAGGAATGAATCAAATTTTTTCATCATATATTATAAATGAAAAAAATCAAGAATATTAATATCTATTTAATACCTCCAAATCATACTTTTTTGAGTTTTCAAAGATTTGTTGCGCCTCATCATGGTTCAACTATAATATCAGTCATGAACGAACACTGTCAACATATACTTTAGAGACTACCTACATGATGTTTTTGGTGTCCACATACAATTTAAAGGCAAATTATGCTATTATTAAGATTATAGAGGAATATAGTTGGATTACAGACCCATTCTTATCCTATTAAATCCTAAGATAAAATCACTATTCGAGACAAGCAAAGTACCCAAAGATTAGGAATCTTTCTAGAATTATAATTTTCACCTTATCCCAAAATGCAGCTATATTTTTCTTCTTTAGTGTAAGATCTTCCTGAAAAATACATTCAAATCTTATAGTCAATGAATAGTGTTGAATTTTGTTATCAAAAAAATGATTATCAAATTCAGTTAGCGTAGATTATTTGACTTTGCAATTGTACCTATTTGGTATGGTAGTTTGGAATAAATTAAAAGATGAGAATTGATAACTAAAAATTGAAGACTTAAATACCTAAAATTTGCCAATAATTGATTGAAGAAAATAAACCTTAATTTAAGTTATTTATATTTATATTTATAATTTGAGAAGAAATTAGGATAAGAATAAACCTTGTCAATATAATTGATCCGTCGATGATGGGTGCGTATGTGCCGCTGATAGTTTAAAGGAGAAAAAAATTCACAAGAACATTTTTCACATTTTTGCAATTGGACCTTTGAAGGTGATAACAATGGCCAACCTGATAAATCTGTAAAATGATCCCCATCTAGAATTTGATCTTTTGCTTATAGTCAAATCAAATACAACATATATGAATAATAATCTCCATTAGCCAATTTATAGGTGTTTTTTTTAATTATTATTAAAAAATCGCATTTGCTATATGCTTAATCAAAATTTATGTATGAACTTTGATATTAATGGAATTATCTTTTGAATCATGAAATGTTGCCCTTCATTTGGTCCCTCTACAATTTCTTATTTTAATTGTAGTTGACTTTTCATTCAACTATTTTGGAAATGACAATGAGCCAGCCGTGACAACACAAGCTCTAACCACAATGAGTTGTCTTTTTATCTATATTGAGCGTTTAGTTGGGCACCCATGCAACTATAGCCACCATGATTGCATGCATTCTATTTACATTGAGTTGTCTTTTCTCTAAATTGATATTTTGGTCACACCTTTGCAACACCAAGGTACATTTTGAACACCATTTGAGGTACCATTTGAGGTGCAAATATGGTACCTACCAAAACATTAATATAGGGTAAAGACAATTCAATAGTGCTTGCAATCACCCTAGCTTATTATATTCCAAAAGAAAAAACATATTGCATCAAAGTTCAAATACAATCTAGAATAAGAATTGAAAGAAGGAAAACATTTCATGATTTAAAAAGTAACTCTAATATAGCTCCAATAAATATATATATATATATATATATATATATATATATATATATATATATATATATATATATATATATATATATATATATATATATATGCATCTTAAATAAGACTATCAACTAGCTAGAATGTAGTATTCTACCAAAAGCCACTAGAAGAAAACTGCGATTTCCAATGCAGTTTTCTTCTAGTGAGCCAACCACAAGAAGTCATTTGATTAGTAAATCATTCACTATAACAAAAAAAATCCAGTAGAAACTGAAAAAATATTTGAATTTTTATACATCAACCAAAATATATGTATTCCAAATCTTGAAAATTGGAATTATTTGATTTTTTATGCTATTCTTCCTTTGACTATATTGATTTCTATTCTCTCTTATCTTCTAATAAGTATTAAATCTAATATTAATCATTGTTCAAGGGAACTTTAATTAAATTAACATATGACATTGTGCTTGGTAACAATACTAATTACAACTTCATCTTAAACCTTTTAACCAAAAAATCAACAAGGTATACAACATATCAAAGACTAATCCTTTGTTGCATTTGTTGGCAAGTTTTACCTGGATTTTTTATAGCTGCAGCAGCAAGAGCAGCTATTGTTAGGGGAATAGTGCTTTTAATTGTTTGAAGATTTTGGTCTATAATTGATTGTCTTCCCTTTGTATTAGAAGGATCCCTTTCAATTTCAACTACGTAAAGAATAAAACATTCATTAGAAATTAACCCTCAAACAACAAGTCAACAGCCTCAACCCGAGGTTTGAGTTTTCAAAGAATCTTCAAAGAAAATTCCTCTAGTAGCGGACTACATGTAAACATCCTTTGTATCACTCTCTTTGTATTCATAAGATGCATCTATCAATCTAAATTTTGGATTTTGAATCACAATTTGAACTTGAATTTTTGCATTGGAAAGTTTAATAAAAAATTTGAATAGTGACTTTGAAGTTGCCCAAAACCTTTAAGAAGGAAGAAGCTCATCATAAATAGGTCATTTGAACAAGCTACATGATATCCATTAAATAAAAAAGATTTTAAAATCCAAGTTTATACAAACCCTCTCAAGACCTCAAATGTCGTTTAAGGATTAAACATCCATGATGAACACCAAATTTTGGCTAATAAAACAATAGTGCTAGTTAGATTGTGTATATTATAATGAAATTAAGAAGATTCATTAATGAATAATAATATATAATTATAGACACATACTTTTATGCGATTCCAAATTTGAATTGTTATCAAAGCCATTACGGATATTAATATCAACTTTAAGACTCTTGACGCACTCGTCCATGGCTTGTTGATGTTCTATTATCCTTTGAAGAGGCTTATCACCAGATCGACTATTGAAAGACATGTACGCTTCATGACCCATTGTTTGGCGGATGAAAGAATCTAATGATTCTTGCACTTTCTTATTTGACTTTGATTCCAATAAACCTTCTAAGGGATGCAAATCATCATTTTTCATGCCAACAAATTTTGCACATAATGTTGCATAAGTCTCTTTTTCTAATCCATTGCAAGTATTTGCTTTTAATTGCTTGAAAACTTTTTTATCCAATGTTTTGTTCTTAATATCTAATCCATTGGGATGTGCATGGTCTTTATTATGAGAGCTTAGAATTTCAAAAGTTTTTTCATCATTAGGTGTTTTTCTTCTACCATCTTCAGTATTTTGTTTCTCAATATTGAATCTACTTAGACTAATTTGCTGAATGGCAAAAGATTTTGGTACATTTTCTACTTTTTTGTTGGTTTTATTCTCTTGAATAGATATATTCTCCCTCTCCATTTGTTCTTCCAATTAAAATTAAATTTTTGAATCTTTAAGTTCATTGGATGAAAGATGCTTGTCAACATTATCAATTGTTGTTGAAAGCATGTCAAGTTTATCCTTAGGTTGTATTTTGACCTTTATAGAATCTTGTGTCTTAAATATATTTCATACTCTTTCAAATTAAATACAAGCAACAAGTTGGTCAAAGGCAAAGATGCTCAAACTAAGTCAAGTTTTTTAATAAAATCTTCACACATACTAGTCAAGAAATGTGTGCCATCTTCATGAGTTGCAATATTGGCAAGCCTATGACGTGAATGATCAACATAAGAATTTATTTGTTCAAATGCTTATAGTGCTTCTTGTATGTATTTCCAACAATTTTAGGCCAAGGTCTTCAAAAATAAGTTTCCTTAATCTTCTTTGGTGCTTTTAAATCTAGTAAAATATAAATTTTTATCCTTGAAAATCATTATTTTATTTTAGCATCTCAATATCGATAAATCTTTGATTTTGAAGTTAGATAGTATACCATAGCACAAAGACAATCCAAACAAAGAAGTTTGATGCAATTAATTCTTGTGAAGTTATAAAGGGTCAATCTTTGTACAAATCATATTTTTTTGTACAAAAGCAAAGTTTTTTCGTAACTTGTTATTCTTCCAAAAGGTATTTAGGTATATAATATCAATGATTGCATTTCACTTGAAAAATTCTCATTTAATTCTTAGGAATGAAAAATTGAAAATCTTCAGTCTCCAAAAAGTCATTGAAAATTGAGGTCATGTAGATGAATGTAGATTGCTACAAACAAAATTTGAGGGTATTAATACGCACCTGATGTCTTTCATTGAATACCATCACCTTCAAAAAAACATCATGAAGATTCTCATTTAGGATTGTTTAAAATATTCTTCTTTTCCATATCCATAGCATAAATTGCAATGCGTCTAGAATTCAACAATGCAAATAACTAAATAAGCAAGATGCGAGCTACAAGATGCCAACAATGTTGTTCCTACTCTATAGACTATGGTAATTTATAGGACCCGTAATGCTTGCAAATTGAATAATGACAAAATGAACACCATATCCTAATAGATGACCATTTTCTAGCCATTGCTATTTGTGACCATTGATTTTACCAAATAAAACACCCACATTTAGAGCAAATACATTTTATCATCTATCATAAGCAAAAAATTTAAACTACCTATGGAACCACTAATTTTGTAGGTCTACTACTCTACCTCACATTATATAATAAATCTTGCTACCTTAACAGATAAAGACTATTCTTAGCTTATCATAATATTCAAAACGCAACAATGCTCGAATGGCATTATTATTTATTTATCTCTTTGGTTTGAACCAATTCACCTGCATCAATTCCAACTCCAACCAATTAGGCGATTGGCAATTGTAACTATGAATTTGATGAAGGGCTCCATTTCATTGGATGAATTTCATTTGTAGGACTCTCTAGAGATTGTTGAACAACAAGCTTTTCAAATTCTTCCCAACTACCAATATGAGGTCATAATTTAGTGATTCTCCATCCATGAATGAACAAAGAGTACTTATAGTATATTTTCTACTATTAATCATGACAAGGTTGAAAGTAACATGTAAATAACATCAGTATAAACAATTTGCATAGACTCTTGGAGCCAAAATTTGGAGATGCTACCTGAAAACAAAACAAAGGGGAATTCAACAAATAATTGTTATCTACATATAATGCAAGATCAATTTGGTATACTACAAAGCATGATTATTTATCCATAGTCTAGCATCATTGGATTAGTAAACATTCAAGGAAATAATATCCGTCAATAATATGCACTTTCAATTGCACTTACTTCAAATAGGTTAAACTAATACAATGGCCAATCTTACATGTACATAGAAGACACTAAAATTTTGCAATGCAAAGCAAATTCCATTTGATTGTGGTTCACGGATTATCAAGCAAGATACAAAGGAGTTCATTGGTAATTGGATTATTTTAGAGATCAAGTCCCAATAAATTAAAGAAACTATGTAATATGTTTGGTGGAAAAATCTAGACATCTAGTTGTTATTTTTGCAACATTCTAAAATAACTTGTCACTCATGATGTTATTCAAATTGATAGGATATTCATTTATATTCTTTCTAAGGCAACGGAAATTTCAACACATACAAAATATGAATTCTTTTGAGGAAATATAAATATTAAAATATGAACACCTCCAAAATTACTTTATAATATTATTTTTCTAAATATAAAATTAAATTTGAGCCTTACATATCAAAGAAATTATAACCAGTGATTGTATATATAGATAGATATTTATGAAATTATTGATGATTACCAAAATTTTAAGGGATTGATGCTTATTATTGAGCATCTATCAAGACATCCATCAACAAGAAGAAATTTTTTGCCAATGTGTTTTTGCTTTATAGAATTGGTTGGACCACATATAGACAATAAAGTATATTTTGACAGTAATGTCAATTCTAAATTATGTTTTTAAATTAACATTTGTTAATTTGAATTCAAACAAATAGTGCACATTTATTAGTATTTAATTTGGATACTGGTTTTTAAGGCTAAAAAGAGGTTTAAACTAAAAATAAGGATTTTTTAGCTTCCTTTTCAAACAAGAGTTTAATGAAATGCACCAATCTTTGTTGATGGTTATAATTTGTAATTCTTTCTATTTTTGGATCCAATATAAAATCAAGCATTTAGATATTTATATTCTCATAAAGAAAAATTGTTTTTGAAATTTAGTGCAAAAATAAAAAAATTCAAATTAATTTATTGTACAAATGCTAGCCCTAAACTAATGCAAAAGGCATAGAAATACACTGTATTTTTTATAATACTATTTTATAAACTATAACTGTATTGAAATAATTAAAATGACTTTTTTCAAGCATTTTAATTAATTTTATAAATTCAGTTTTATTTTTTGGTGTTTAAAATGGTACATTTTTTCCTCCTTTGTTTTTGCTTAAATTTAAAAAATGACCTTTCTAATTTATATATATGTTAGAGTTTGTTTTTTATTGATATGAAAAATGAAAATTTTGTATGTGCATTAAAAACTCAAGGTAAAGCTTATTAGTTTGTAATAAGCATTTTTGCTTTACTACACTATTGTACAAAATAGTCAAGATTTAATTTAAATGAAGAAACCAATACCATATGAATAGAGCAAAGAAAGTAATAAGTTGGAGAAAAAAGTAGAGCTCTTGCCATAAGTCCTCAATTTTCAATTTCTTGAAGTGTAAAAATTGTTCATTGCACAATATCGCCAAATATCAAGTATCAAATG
This sequence comes from Pseudisothecium myosuroides, assembly GCA_951799445.1. Lineage (NCBI taxonomy): Eukaryota > Viridiplantae > Streptophyta > Bryopsida > Hypnales > Lembophyllaceae > Pseudisothecium > Pseudisothecium myosuroides. Next base: position 18,487,600 of record OX637290.1, on the reverse strand, counting down.
TCATTAATTGCGATTACAAATAGATTTTAGTTATGATGTATGACTTGAATATTCTTTTCAAATAATTTTACTACAAGATTTGTGATTGAAATCAAATTTGAAAGACCTTGAGCCTCTCATTTAATATTTGAAAAATTTGTAGGTTCCTAAGCAAAAAACTTAATGGAAACATTGTATATACAAGTATATCATAATGTTTGACCTATTATGCAAAACAAATCATTTCAAATGCAAATATAAATGGCACAAAAACAGATTTTTTTTTAGAAATATAAAGATCTATAAAAATTTGTACAAAAAAATGACTATCTCTATTGGCCAAAAATATTGTTAATTATATGAATATAGTAGGAGTGCAAAGAGAGTGCATTATTAGTGCAACTGCACAATGAACCATTTAGCACTTGAAGATATAACATGACATAGTATTTTATAGGAATACGCCATAAGCAAAACATGAAGGAGAAATTTAGGTACAATGGTTACTAATGGATGATGAAACAATAATTGCAATTTGATTGAAAAACAAAGAATTCTATCAAAAACACTACTACTTTAAATGTGCAAAATTGCTTGTTGCTATTAATTTTTTTTTGAAAAGAAGCACATTTTAGAGAAAAAATCCATAATGCTTCATGACTCACTATAAAGAGTGAAAAGAAAAGAAAAAATTAATAAAAAAATCCTTCAAATTAACAAAAATAGAATTTAAATGTTTCAATTTAAAATAAAAACAAAAGCCACTTTACAAGCGTTTTCTAAAAGTATGTTGTTGATTGCAACGTAATCATTTGGAAAATCTCATTAAAAACACATGAATGCCAAGACAGTTTCTTTTTATTTAGATTACTTTGAAACCCGTCTTTGAATAATCGTCCATCTTCACATGATAAATGATGGTCTTATTAAATTCATTGACTACAAATTGTGCCCTAAGTTCTTAAACTACTAAAAAATAAAATAAAATATGTCAAAATTGCTTTGTCATACCTCAAAACTTTAATTCAAATTGAAAAAAATATCAGTGAACAAAAGCGTAGGTCTAACAAGTATACATCAACTCTTAAAGTTGACAAAACATACCAAGAAAGATTGAATTTACCATTGCTTAATTATCACGCTAAGACAAAGCTACATAACAACACAAACTCTTCTTTACCAAACCTGTTTTCCAAACCACCTTCATGCCTAGGCGCAATTCCATACCAAATTCTTCCTTTCCAAACCTCCACCAAACTCAGTGTGTACATTCTTTTACAACTAACTACAACTCTTCAACTCTGCAACTATTCATGACTCCAATATACAATACTTTGCTCTAGGCACTTTCTTCAACATGAAACAAAGAGATAAGAAGAGAAATTATTAATTCTAGCAAAGAAGGGTATATGCATACATGATAGTCTACTTGTTTAGAATGTAACATCAAGTTCTACAACAAGATAGTGAGTGGAAGTAAAATATCTTGAGCATAGGTCAACAAGTACAAAATTTTGATAAATTTTGTGTGACTTTGTTTATAATAATGATGATTGGCAATAACTATTTAAATTGTAACAAAATTTATAAATTTGCATTTTCCCACTATACTGTAAATTGTGACCATCAAACATAGTAATGCACAAGGTTGCACCGGTCATGAAGAAAGATTGCAATATTTATAGTCAAGGACTCAAAATGCTTTATATTTAAGGAAATATTTTCTTGATTTTTAGAAAAAAATCTACCTCAAATATATATAAATAATTTTTTCTTTCAAAACTAAGATGGATTTTTTTTTGTACATAGGCATATATAAGTATATTACATATGACACAATTATTCAATAGCAATAAAGGTCTAAATCAAACTCAATGAATAGACAATGAATGAATTTGATTGGAGACTGCTAAATGAGTCTATTTAAATGTTAGTAAGTGAAGTTTAATACAATGTGAAATGTCTTAAATTTAAAAGCACTTTCCATATGTGTCTTTTTTAACAATTCAACTTTGATTATCAATAATTGAATTTTTTTAAGAAAGTTGAGCATTTCAACAATAATTTAAATTTTTTTGTAGTAGTAAAACTTTGTTTGTTTAGCTAAAATATAGAATAAGAAATTTCTATAATATATTTGGAATTTTCATTTTGAACAACTTATATAATAAATTTGAAGAGACTATTTTAATTGGAAGCATAATGATAAATGCAATAGCAATAGCTATGCTATTTTCTACCGTAGGATTTGTAATCACACTTCCTCCAGAGCCTACTTTTGTCATGTCATCATCAGATGGTGAAAGCATGTTAAAATTGACAAAAGAAGTTGCTGAAGATACACTATCAAAAATAGAAGAGACATTAGTAGATACAAAAGACGCATTGACAAAAGGTATAGAAGTAGTTGCAAAGCCAGTAGAAAAATCCATAGGTTGGTTTCGAAGGAAGCCAAAGCCAGAGGATCAATTAAAGATTGTCAAAGAAAAGTTTGATCTTGGTGAAGAAGCTATGAATGAAGCAGCCATTGAATTGAAAGATGAAACATTGGAAAAATTGAATTTGGCTACTCGGTCCATCAAAGACAAGACCACTGGTATTTCTTGTAAAGTAGATAAGATTAATCATTTTATTATAAATGAATTATTATTAGGCTGATTTTTTATTTCATAATTATTTTACTAAAATATGTAATTTTACAATAAAAACTATTTATAATGATTAATAGTAAAATAAAAATAAATAAATAAATAAAATTTAAAATTTAAAGTCTTATATGATTAATATTTAGAAATGCTATTTAGATTTTTTTTAAATAGCACAATTGAATTCTTTGCAATTTATGGGAAAGTATATAGGTGACAAAACATTGCAAACACATGGTGCAACAAAAGGAGCTACAAACTTAGCTGGTGGATACAAAATAGGTTCTGCTATTAATAAAGTTAGTCATTTTTAAGTAAATTCAAATTTTTATTTTTTAAATATTAAATGTATCATTGCTACTATGCAACCAAAATTATAGGCATTAAATAACTAAATTTTATCTTACATATTGCTAAGAGAAAGCAAAATGATAAAGATAAATACTATTAAATAACTCAAAAAATAAACAAACAAATATTGATATAGTTTGCACCATTTAAAAAAATTAATATTTAAGCAATCAGATATATAAAATTTTAATCATTTTTATTTTAAATGTTGTATACTTGTCAATATTTTAATATCAATCATTTGTAGTTCAATTTTTCATTTTATATCACTTCAAAGATCATATATTTTTATAGCATAAAGATTTAAGGTCAACGATACTTTAGAAATGCCATTTTATTTGCAAAAATGAAAATCAATGATTTAAATTTTGCTGAAGGAACAACTATAATATTCACACTAAAAAGCATACAAAAAATGTTAAATTTACATTTTCATTATCAATGTAGATGGAACAAACAGCAGAAGGTGTTGCCAAAGATGAGTACATTTCGACGCCCAAAATTCTTGAATCCACCAAAGAAGAAACATTTGAGAAACTTGGAGGAACACGGGATTCTATTTATGATGGGGTTGGGCACATTAAAGAAAAATTGCAAGACGTTGCTAAAAATGCCAAGGATAAAGCATATGATGCTGGTGTAAAAACAAAAGATATAATAACTTCAAACATTGTAGAGTTTCCAAAAGACAAGGTTAATGAAGGTGCTCATTATACTCATGATGTTATAGTTGGCAATCTTCAATCAGGGCTTGAGAAAACCAAATCCACAATTGATGATGCATCTGAGAAGGTAAAAGAGGTTGTTGAGCATTCTAAACAAGACGCAAAGGAGATTGGCCATGGAATATCAGAAAGAGTGAAAGATGCAGCTTGCAAAACTGCCGAATGTTTGCAATCAAGAGCACGAGAAGCGGGATCATATTTACCTAATTTAGGTCAAGGGGTTAGAGATGGATATAATGAAGGACGGACCTTGAACGAAGCAACTACAAGTATCAGTGAAAATGTAGAGGAGATAGGTGAAGATGCCAAATCAAAGGCAAGAGATGTTCTCAATAGTGGTATGGACTTTGCAAGACGAACTTACGGCAACATGGAAAATATAGGTGACTATTATTTTGATGAAGGAAGAAAAGATCATGTTGGCAAAAGTTATGATTCTGTTACTGATACCGCTCAAGAATACTACGATAAGGTTGGGCAATATTACGGAAGGGCAAAAGACTATTATGACGAGTCTACCAATCACCACACTAATAGAGGTGGTAGACGCTCCTACAAGGGTGCTAGGGATGTTTTATCTCAATCATTTCATGATGATGCAAAAGATGAAGATGATGGTTACTTCTATAACATCAAAGACAAAACAAAGCGTGCATTTGATGGTGCTTACCATAGAACAAAGAAGTCTTATGGCGATGCAAGAGATGAAAGAAATGAATATATTCCTAATAGACACAAAGAAAACAATGGAGAGTATATTTCCACGGCGAGGCAAAGAATTGCAAATGGACTCCACAATGTACATGACCAAGCCAAAGATTATTACAAAAATGCAAAGTTCAAACCGGGAAAAGATCTTGGTGCAATGGTGGAATCCATGGGTTGGCGTCGAGTTGGCATTGTAGCTCCAGACCATGTTTCTATTTCTACAAATGATGAGGTGGTAATTGGAAATGTGAAGTATGAATGGGACAATAATGGCGAGCATCCTAGTCATCAAACTGCTTCAAATAGTGTATTATATTCTTTGAAAGATGCAACACATCATGTGGGTGAAAGAATTGATCTTGCACAAGAATACATTACAAGAAGTGCACAAAATGTGCGAGATATTGGTACTCGAGGCAAGGACCACATACATGATGCATCACAAGCACTTCAAGAAGATAAATTGTCTCAACTCCCGGAACACTTATGGACAAATCGTGGATCCGAAGATGAAGAATATGAAGATGATAATAATAACGACAATAAAGATGATGATTACACTTTTAGCAAAAGGATAAGGAACCGAGGTAGAGGAAGGATGAGAAATGGAGGTCACTTGCGTAAATCACCAAGATTTAGAAGAAATGAATATGCAAATTTGGTCAATAAAGATATTTTAGATTTTGCACACTATGATGAAGATAAAAAAAATATGGACAGAAGTCGTGTTCTTCGCTTTTGGAAGGATACCTTTTTAAGAAGGCCTCAAGGGTTTCTTTTACTATTGACTCGTGCTTTGCACCTTTTTACATTTTCAATAGTATATGGTTCTTCGTTTTGGGTGACATTTGTCTCTGGCTTCATCTTATCCAAACATATTCCACGACAACAATTTGGATATGTACAAAGTCGCATTTTTCCAATCTATTTGAGAATATTAATTGCAGGTCAAAGTATTTTATTCATTCTTCATTCCATCTTACATCCATGGTTCATTGCTGATAGTGTTGAGCGTTGGGAATTATCGAATTTTGGATTGATGATAGTATCAACCATAATCAATGCTTATGTTCTTGAGCCTCAAGCAACAAAGGTATACATCTTCATTTCAATTTTATATAGTTTTTAAAAATATGGTATTTTTCAAGTATTGGTTTTAATTTGGAATAGAAATGCAGGTTATGTTTGAGAGGTTGAAGGTAGAAAAAGAAGAAGGAAGAGGTTTAGAGAATTTGGCTTCCCCAATGGATGCTAAACTTTTGATGGAAGAACATAAAAAGAAACTTGCAAGCATCAATCAACAATTCAAAACATTACACAACTATTCATCAACACTAAACTTGATAAGTTTGGGAGGATTAACTTGCCATTTATGGCAATTGGCACATCGTCTTGTCATCTAAAATTGTATTCTAGTGTTCATGTAATATATAATAAACAAAATGAGATGATTAACTACTGCTTTGCATTAAAAATAATAAAATGCAATCAAACAAATGTATTGCCTTGTATATGGTTTTGTCTGAACTTGTCATCACAAATGCTTGATTTTGTTCATGTTTTGGGGACCAAAATAGTACAATTTTTTTTGAGCACCCATATAACCAACTAAGGATTAAAAATTATATGTAGCACAAGCACTAAAAGAAATTTTGTTTGCAATACCTAATTCAAAAGTAGTACATTCTTGCATAGAGTAATAATAATAATAATATTGTATCAAATGTTGAAAAATTAGTGAGGGGCAACCTAATTTGACTATCTACTATAGAGGTTTGGTTAGTGCATGAGGTAGAATTTGCCTCAAAAGAGATATTTGTTGAAAAAATTGTCCAAAAAATTTAGATGTGTTTGTTGATAATCTGATTGTCAAATCTTGCACTCACCTTACATGCCCACAATCAAATTTTCAAGACTCATGAACCTTGATTTGTACAAATGGAAATATTTGTAGAAATATTTGTTGACTTTAATGACTCGTGAAGTAACTTTCTTCGAGTAAGACAACCTAATTATTTAGGCAATCTAATTTCACTATTTACTATAGGCGTTAATGAATCTTGTCAATAATAAGCTTTTGATAGACTCTTCAAACCTCTTCACAATGCTGACGTCCAATGAATGACATAGAATCCTTGTATGTGTACAAAAGTGCAACTATACATCCTCATAATTTTTTTGAGAAAAGGGAAGGTCTTCTATAGTAGTTTGACTTCCAATGAGTGCTTTTGCATTTTTTTAAGGCGATGATTCTCTCGGTATCCAAAAGGATGATTTCTATAGTCACTAGTCCGTCCTTTAAGGCTTAAAAGAAAGTATAACAACCCCGCAAACTTCCAAGGTTTGATACCGGTTACATTGGAGCTTCAAATTGATTCCATAAATGGGTCCTTGCCATCCATCAATAAGGTAAGACTACCCATTCCAAACTAGGGTAGGATGCCCAACTTATAGGGTGCACTATAAGCTTGGAATGTGTGTTTTTCTCCTTTTCAAGATTGGGATGAATAAGATCATGACACATGTCCCAAATTGCACAGGAAGTAGTAATCAGGAAAGTAGTTTAGCTATGAGCGGAATTGGAAGACTCTAGAGATTAACTATGGGTTTGGAACACTTTGTGGCTCCCAAAATTCATTGTAATCTCAATTTCGGGAATAAAATTCTGAAAAATTGGCAATCCCAACATTTCTTATTGTTCTTCATGGGAAAAATTTCCATTGCCCCGTAAATACCTTATTTGATCGGGTATGGGTACCTCTACCTTAGCAGTCTCATTGAGGTCGCTCTCTCACAAATCAATGAACGGAAAGGAACCGATCATGAAGTTTCCATGATCTCCTAAGCGTGCCAGAATCCATCCATCCAACACGAATCACCCGTACTAGACGCGACAGACTCTGTACATCCATAACGAACCACCCCGGCCAAACAGACTCACAGAGGCGACAGACTCTGTACATCCATTACGAACCACCGCGGCCAAACAGACTCACGGAGGCGACAGACTCTGTACATCCCTCCCTCCTTCCCCAAAGACCACATGCCTCGCTCGCCCCACTCTCGCAGAGACTCTTGCAATGGCACTCATCGTCATCGCCTGACCACGATTTTTCCCTCAAGGTCACTGCGACCTTGCGCTCCTTGTCCGATTTTTTTTTTTTTTCAATTCCATCGATGTTTGGTTTTCTTCCGATCCCGAAAAACGCGCCCATTCAGTGTGCAATTTGAAATTTGACACTAGAATCAATCAGAGCGCGTGTGCGCGCGTGGGTCAAAGCTCTGGGGCGACGATGCTGCCCCTTCGCCTCACCGCGATCTCAGTCGAGCAATGTGTGCTGAAATCGAGTCTGTGAGACAAAGGTGCCCGGCGCCACTTCAATTCAGTTACATGACCTGTATGTCAGTTTCAGAACGAGTTTACAGTCCCATTTGGTCTCCTCGTTTGGTGTATATGAGTTCGAGACTATTTCCGGATGTGGGCACTTTGATTTACAGCGAATTGCGCGGTGCATTGCTATGCGAATTACAGTGTCGGTGCATTGAGATTTGAATTGCATTGTACTTCGGGAGTGTTTGACATCTTGAGGTTGGCTTAGTTGACAGCTGCGTTTGAGTAACGTTGGTGAAGCTTTTGATGTATTGAGAATATTTGGAGCTATTTGAGAGACTTGGTCAACGGACGTGGGTTTGTGATCAGGGCTATGGCTAGTGAATTTGAAACCACGGTGCGTGGTGGGGGGTAGTTTAGGTTTTGCTATTTGGAGATTGGTTCACAGAGGGAGTTCGTTGCAGCTGATTTTGAGTAATTTGGGTGAAGCTTTGGATTTAGAGCGAATATTTTGCAGCTATTTTTCTAGGAGATCGTCATATGGACAGTGGGTTTGTGATCAGGGGTGAAATTGTAACCAGGGCGCATAGTGACGGGTGGGCTAGGGTCAAGTGTTTCGCTTCTTCCTTAGCTTCGCACTCGCGTGAGAATCTCTGTTTGTGGGTCCCCTTCGAATCTGGAACTCAGCGATTGTGAATTCAGTGTTAGGTAGTTGTGAGGGCGTTGAATGGGATCCAGCGAAGTTCCCTTTCTTGTATACCGTGCATAACGAGCACGTTTGGGCTTGAATCGTCTCAGTCATGCTTGCACTGCACTTGATACAAGCGATTCTGGGATTACGGGCTGGCTGTTGAGAGTTCGGCAGCGAAGGCGGCCTTGATGGGGTCGGAGCAACCGTATGGCGACATTGGAACTGCGAGGAAGAAGACGAAGACGATGCTGAATGGGCTAATTAGGGCTCAAACGACGGGAAAAGGGTGTAAGAGTTTACGGCAATTGCCGACAGCGGTTTACGGTAGGCTCCAGAGCACCACTGAGGATGTGGCGCCTCTGTGCATTGCGCTAGAGAGCGCTTTGGTGGCTTACGATGTGGATTCGTGCCATGAGGTATGTCGCAGCTCCTTTTGAAAGCTAATTCGAAGGAAAAGAGATATAGATGCTAGAAGTCGTTTTTATAGATGTAAGTAAATGATTGTGCGGGATCTTTTTCAGTTTGAAAGGACATCGTCACGTTTTTGCCAGGCGCTTTCGAAATTGTCCCAGTGTTTATGTGAGTGGAACAACGGGCATCACCAGCGCAACCGAGAAGCTTTCGTGCTGTTCGGGGGGGATGTCGTTCTCTTAAGAGCTCTCTTTTGCAAGTTCCCCACTCCGGAGAACGCGGAGAAGCTGCGCTTCACGGTGAAGGTGCTGTACATCCGGAACGAATGCTTAGGCATCTTGCGTGAGCTCTGTTTCACGGTGCATCCCTTCATCGAGTATTTGGCTGCCGATGCCACGTTCGTGGTGAAGTTGTTCGGCATGATGCGCTTTCACAACACGTTCAATAACGGTGAGTGCCTTGGGATCCCCTCAGTATCACATTTGTATGCAACATCCTGTGACATAACACATAACTTCCTGTGATCATGAAAGTACAGAGTGAGTTTATATCACAATTTCCATCTCCATGGCATAAAATTGCAAGTAGCTCTGAGGATTCTGTATGAACTTTAATGGCAGTTGATCTTACTAGCTTGTATTTTCGGAGAGAAGCCAGGATGGTCATTCGTTTTCATTATTATCCTGGTTTCCTCTCCGGTGCTGTTACATTGAGGGACGAGTACTGCTCAGAAGACTCCGGCCCCTGAAATGTGCACCGCTGGTTCATTCTCTCCATAAAACATGCATTGGGTGTCACCTGAGCAGCACTCTACCCCATTTTGATTGTATGCTTCCTCGGATTCGTTCATGATAGGTTTAATATTCGGTAGCCCGACACCAACATAGTTGCATTCTTTTGAAGCCAAGGCTGTGCATAATGCTATAGGCTTTGAAGTGACGTGCAAGTTATTTTACAATGGCTGCCAGTTGGTTTCGTTCTGTGCAGCTGTTAATCTGGCAGAAGAGGTTCTGGCAGTTCGACAAGAGACATGGAAAGTGCACGATGTTCCGAATTTTACAAACCTAGTGTGCAATTTCTCCTCGCGGCAGCTGGCTTCCTTCTGCCGTGTTCTGGCGATGGTGGTCTTTGAACCTGAGGTACTTCACAGTGGGCAATGCTTGTGTGAAGCGTCACGAGTATATGATCATCGTGATAGTTGAATACGCAGCAGCTGTATATTCATCATGTCAAGTTTTTCATAAATATCAAGCATCCTACCCGTGGAAGCCAAGCTTCAAATGACTGGATATTAGCTGTATTGCTTACCATTGCTTGATAAATATATGTCATCTTTGATTTTTTGATAGCAGTATTTAATCCTCAAGGTCCAAGCAATCATAAATGGGTTGCTCTTACTAATAGCATTTCACATCATGGACCTTAAAGTGGGGAGCGAGCGCTCCCGTCCCTCCCAACTATTGCTCTTCTGCTCAGAGTTTCAATACGCCGGGGACTACTCTGAAAGCCCGATGGATTACAGCATTGTGAGAGTATTATTAGTTCTTGAATTGTGTTCCAAAGGAGGCGAGTCCTGCTGGTGGGTTAGAATGCTCAGATGTGCAGCTGTTGCTTTTTCCTGTTATTTTCAAGGCAGGGAACACATGGTTGGGCCAGGAGCGGAGTGCAGACAGTTGCGTCCAACAAAAGAAGTCAAGGTTCGAGGAGCCCGAATGGACGGTGGCTGACAGAAACCATGAGACCATTCTACTGATACCGGACATTCTTGCACGCCTGGTGAAACTCCTCACATTGGACAAAGTGTCCTTCAGTGGTGAGGTGAGGCAGCACCTGTCCAAATTGAGAACTCTTTGTACAGATTTAGATCATATGTTTTAGAGCTGAAGACTTAGAAATCATGACTTCACTCAATCTTCGCTTTTGATCCTAGCAAGCCTATGCTCGCACTTGAATCTCGGTAATTATAAATGGTCCATGTATATATGCACAGTCGGTCTTCTTGTTTGCATTATGTATGATGTGACAATCCAATTAAGTGGCGGTGCAGGGTAATCTGTCTTCTGAATTTTCCGAGCTATCGGCAGCCTTTTCCATGCGAGGCACGTTAGAAAGGATGTATCATGCGTTCCGTATGACTCAAGCTCAACTTCTGGACGAGACAGGGGCTGTGATTTCGGAATTGGAAGGTCGGCAGGAATCCGGTCCCGCTTCTCCTCTGCGACAAGAGAGGGCAGGTCTGAGTTTATCGGATGAGAGTATTTTAGATTGGCACATCATAACATTTCTGGACCGTACTGCTCTCTCCACCGGCATTGTACACCTGGCCGCATCTGTAAGATATTCATGGGATTGCACCTAGTGATTTCGCTTCTGATTGTGAGAAATACCAATTGGTGAACAATGCGTCAGCGAGGATATCCAATGGGATTGCTCCCTATTTTCTCTTGCAACTACTAAGGGAATAAAGCACTTCATGAATGAGGCGATTTGAGAAAAGGTGTTTTGCCAGGGAGATATGATAACTTCGTATAGAATGCATAATAAACTCCAAAGGCTCTTCACTTTCGTGATAATTTCATTTAGACTAGATGCTATCTCTTTTGTTTAATATCTTTATTTCAAATTCCTGATGTTAGATCCTGATGTTTGACTTTGTTGAATTCAGCATCACGTGGAAGTGCTCTTTGTATTATGTGCCTTGTGTGGCGGCAAGAGAAGAGAACAGGTATTCCTCCAGCGTAGCTCTTTGTCAAGTTTTTTTGGTTATACAATATCATATCGCCTACTCTATATTGGAAATTTGGCACAAGGATCATTGTAGGGACCATGTCGTTTTGGTTGTGAGTATTCAACTGAAATCCTGCAATGTAAGATGTGAAGAGTGGTGATTTTACAGGTGCAGAATTCGCTGGCGGAACTGGGTCTGGTTAGTGTTTTGAATGACATGTTTGACAAATTGGATTGGGTGCCGGCACAGTCACGTGCTCACCCTCGAGGAATCCATGGCCTTGGTTGTGTGTGCAATCCAAATTCGGTAAGGACTTCAAGCTCGTATGAACTTAATATGCCCAAGCTTTCGAAGTTATATAGTGTCCATGGTGGAGGGCATCCTAAACGAGTTGGAACAAGATTTGACATTGCATGTGTGCTAAACAAGGGGGTTTAACCCCTAAGTGCCTGACCTAAATATTTAAAAGTCCCCTTTTGGAAGCTGATGGTCGATTATTGTAACTTTCAAAACATTTTTCTTTTGTTCAAAATGGAGGACATGATCTCTTCTTTCTGTTGGTACATTTTGTTGCCTTCCTTGAAGCTTCTTAAATGATTCATTTTAACTCCTATAGATATGGAAGCAGCCACTTTGGGCCATTTAGGACTTGGGGTTTGGAGTGGATATAAATTGGTAAACTCTGCTCAAAGATTGTTACCACGTGGTAACTTCAAGCTTAACATACTTCTCTTCTAGTTGGATATCCGTTCCAACAGTCACCTCACCTGGATCTCCAGTTTATCAACTTGGTGAGCGGTGTTTGTGAGTGGTGTCTTGACTATATTCCTTACTTGCAGGCCCTCAAAATTCAATATCTAAGGCTGATTCACAACTTCTGTGATCGTGACAGCTGCAATCGTATCAACAAGCAGCTACTATTGGTTCCAAGTGTCCCCAAGGTACTCTTATAAGATCAGAATCAGTAATTATCAAATTATAATCATGTAATAGTTATCATTAGAAATAAGAGGTCTCGAATGTGACGCCTGTGTTTGTTGTCGGTGCCTTACTACTACTGAAACGTCTACATCTGGTTGTGATCAGGAGAGTTCCTCTTTTTGGAGCAAAAATAGCGACAAGGAATCAGATAGCCTTCTGGTGAAAATCTTGAAATTATTCGTCAATGAACCCGGAGACTCGCTTTATCGGTACACCCATTCACGCTCTGCAAATATTGGTTAGTGTGGTAGCGCTTTGCAAATGATAATTTGTTGACAGCAGTTTGCAAATTGTACACAACTTATAGAACGGCACTTGCAGGTTCTGGCTTGCGTCATGTGTGGAATCTTTTTTACGAGGTGCGGATCATAAGGATCAAGTAAGTGACATTCCTCAACTTCAGTTTGATGTTATATGTCAGAACACAATCTTTAAGCTAGTTTACATCCTATCCTGAATGTTGTGGAGGACTCATGATGGATCCTTTGAAATGATTGCGGATTGACTCATGTATCCTTCCTATGTTAATCTCATATTTGTTGTTTTGGCAAATTCAGTGTGCCAAAATGTGACGTTCAAGTGCTTGAAGTTAGTACTTTCAAGCGCTCAGATGGGTTTGTAGCTGCCCATTTGAAACCTCATAGCTCTAAAATCTAGGATGAATATAGATCTGTTTTTTCAGATGCGTGTCTCGAACTGCTCCAGTTCCAAATGGGCGTTTCAAACTGCTCTGATTCCTAGTTGAGAGCCCTTTTCTGAATGCTCCAATTTTGTTAAATTACGCCACTGTAATGAAAGACGCTTCTGGTTCTCTGTTGAATTGAGCAGGAAATTGTAGCATCGACGGGTCTGATGGAACATCTTGTACAAGAAATTCTGAAAGGAGGATTTCGATGTGCTACTTCTTTACAGGTTTGATTGTGCGCCTGTTCTACATGAGACTTTGTTGTTGTACTTGCAGAAGTCGCAAGGCTCTTTAATCCGTTGATCTCAGATGCTTTTATGTCTCTGGTTGTGCTTAGATTAACTTTGATCTTCTCGGGGAGCTCATCAAGTTCAACAGAACCTTATTCCAGCGCCTTGACAGACTTTTGGTTGGAGACAAGTTTGACCAATTTGTAGAGGTATTTCGTGAATGCATTGGGGATATTTGTGTTCATGCTTTCTCTTCATCCTGAATAATTCTTGAATTATCTTCGCTGCAATAGACGAATCTTCAGGGTAGTCTTCGCAATCTTTGTAGTGAAAATATTGCGAAGACATTCATACACATTTAGATATTGAATGTTAATGGGATGGTTTCGACGGGGTGGGCATTTCGTAAGCAGATGATTATGTACTTGATACCGATAATGTTTACAATCTCTGATTTGTTTTCGGGTGTATTGACTTCAGATCTTGGTTACGAACCTGGTGGACTCGAATGTTTTCATTCGTTCTGTATTGCTGTCTCTGGACTACTTCAAGCGATCTCAACTGGATACAATGGAACTTGTTTCAAGCCCATTTCTGTGTTCTTTGGAGGAGACGAGCATCAGGAAATGTGACTTCAGTTTTGGAAATAAAGAGGATGGCACTTACTATAAGATTACTGCCTTCATCTCGCACAATACCTTACGGTTGCTGAAAGACCTCATGTGTGCCGTTCGGCTCGACGACATCAACCAGGTCTGCTTCATCACATCTTTAATTTTCTCCCGAGTAATTCAGTTGATTCTTAGTCTTTCCACCGGTTCACTTGTTCTCTGTGCTCTTGGAAACATATTTAACTCGGCTGTGACTTCCCTGTTGTCATCCATTGCTCTATCTAATTGACTGCTGGGATGTTTAAGGTAGAGGATACTATTTGCGTCTCTTTAAGCATTTAGCATATGTAGGAGTGAGATTTTCGAGAGATGAGTGGAGAGCTGTGGAGAGATCACTTATGGTGCAATAGCCAATACTTTGAAATCAAATTTTTATCACAGTATAAACCTCGTATGCAATTTCAAAGTGGGGGGTTTTAGGCCACTATTTGGAGGGACCGCATACAACCCCATTTTCATTCAGAGATTAGTGGCTTTAGACATGCTTACACAATTAACTGAAGACCAACCAAGAGTATGAAAAGATGAGTTGCTGTTGGTAACAGGTTTGGTGTAAGAGATGGGTTCAGGTTCCTAACGGTCTTTTATCCTCTACCTTCCTGTCGCTTTTCGTGGTTGCATCCCGTTATAACTCACGAGGACAAATGCTTGCAGGATAATATATGTGTTCTGAATACGGCTCTGATCATTTTCATCTTTGTGGAGAAACGCGGAGAGCTTCAGGCCTACCTTCAAGCATTGAGGGCAGCTGATATGAGAGTACTGCGAACGTTCCGGTCCCTTCTGGAGTTTTGGCGTAACTACTATCTCAGGAAGCGAGGGCGTGAAGGCGTGTCCCTCCAGTACTCCACCCAGCTACCGTTCCCAGATTGGCTGCACGTTGTGGACTTGCTCTGTTCCCACCCTGAGTCCTCCTGTTCCCTCCTCCATTGTCAATCTGATTTCTCTTAGCCAGGAACACCGTCCGACATGCTCCAAGAGTATCATTGTGTATTAGAACTATTTGTATTACAGTATGCTTGTTAGTTAGTACGCTAATTATAATTCTAGTTCAATTATGGTGAAACATCAGCTGGAATAGTACTCTGGAGTCCAGAAGTTTCTGTACTTTGGGAACTAGGTTAAAGAATATGGCATTATCTTTATCTAAAATGAGCACTATGTGACGATGTGAACATCTTTGAGAAAATTTCAGTACTTGCAGAAGGTAAAGGTTCCCAAGCTCTGTAATCAAACGACTTAACCCTAAACCACCCTAAACCCTAAACCCTGCAACCCTGCGTTAGTAACTAAACCCTAAACTTGCAGTTGTAAGTTATGAATTTTCAAAGATTTGCCCATGTGATGGATTTGACACTTCAAATGTTGTGCATCGTCAATGTGACAAGATTTAAAATATGTGTTTGTTAGGAGCATTACTTTCTAAAGGTGTGTTCGCACTTGGTATTAGGGATGATGGTAAGTGTGAAGTGAATCCAATCCAATGGTGTACTTGAATTGAGTTTTGAAGACCCTCACTAACATCTCTTGAAACACCAAGTGAGAATATTTGTAGGCCTATCTATAGGGCTCATAACAATATCCTATAAATTATGGTTTACTTGTATAGCTTTAGGTTACATGCACACTAGTGGGAGAAATCTTAACTTTGAGAAGGATAAAAATCCTATGTTGCCTCTCTCTAATTTTAGTCTTCCATCAAAGAGGGGGGTATTTTATCACTCTATATTATACTACCATGGAATTGTTTTTAAAGGTTTTGGAATGTAACACCTTTTCTCCATTTCAAATATTATATTCTTGCAATTTGTGTGATTAATTTTATGGAAAACTTTGTTACATAGTGTCCTAATAATGCAAGGCAAGATCATATAGTTAGATCCCAAAATTAACTCTCTTTTTCTCATGACTATGCCTTACATGAGAAATGATAGTATAGAGTGTTTTTTTGTTGAAATATAGTTATGAACCTTGAAGGGCATTAGAAGCATGTAAGTTCCATTGCCACGGAAGTGCATATCTTCTCGAGGCACCTTATTTTGATAATGATTTCCATTTATAGACTCACTAAAATACCCTCAAACAAGGACTTCACACCATCTAAAGCACCTTCTCTAAGGCCTTCCGCAAAATAAGGTGCATTCCACCTTCTTCCAATTTTGCCATGAAGGTTGGTCACCTTATTTTGGGAAATGTCCTTGAAGAAACACCATAAAGTAGAATTACCTACTTTATGGTGTTTCCTCAAGGGCCTTTCCCAAAATTGTAATACCTTTCATTCTCCAACACCTAAAAAATGGCCTTAAATGAATACTCTTGTAATTCAAAACAACTTTTGAGAAGCAACCAATGAGACATAAGTTTTTTGAAGCAACCAATGAGAGTCGAGACATTTTATGCTTCAAGGGTGCCCATTCAAGGTGAGTTTAGTGTTATGCATGGTCTACCCTATTCATAAAATATTATGTGTGTTGAAAAAGTAAGAAACCCATTGGATTGCATTTCTCTTTAGTTTGCTAACAATCTCATAAAAAAATTTGGTCATTCAACTTGAGGTAGTGGGACTAGAAAAAGTGTTGCTTTCAGTGTTGGTACCTTACCCTCTACATAAGTCATTGAACTGGGCGGCTGATTCAAAGCGAGGCCTTCACAACTCCTCAATTGCAGTAAAATATTTTCGATGTGATCATCAAGAAACTGTATTCTGTACCCCAAGTCTGGAATACATTATTTACAAAGGTACAAAGACCAGGCACAGAGTCAAGGGCTCTAATTTCTACAGATATTATTCACTACCAATTTTTACAGACGTTATTCGCTACGAGTTTCTAGACAACGTAAAACAGTCCTCTCAAGTTCCAAACGTCTACCAATCTCCATGAATGAATTATACGAGAATGATTCACAAACTCATAACATTCTTGAAAAGACTACAGTACCCCAAATCCATTTTCCATTTTCAGCCAGTGCAGCAATCTTCTTATGACTTGTGAGTCACCACCCAATTGTGGCAGCATGCCATTCACTGAAATCTTGCTTTCAACTCTCGCTACGCATCCAAGTATTCCTTCTATTGTCTGGAGAGACTTTTCTTTGACGTTGAATTCAATCCTTCCAAGGCATTCAGGCGAGGGATATTCCTTCTACAGTGCGCTGGCTGGAGGGACCTTTTGCCTGGCCTCCAAGAATGTTATGCTGACCACGACTAAGGCCAAGCTTAATAGAACTACAGTAAGTTAGCCAACCAAAAACTTAAAAAAGGGAAAAACTCATTACTAACAAGGACTTGAAAAGTGTCCAAATTCAGGATTGCATCTACATTATGAATTTACTTTCAATCTATGAGTACCATGACTAAGGGGAATATCACGCTTACTGGTTCTGCGTTGCTGCTCCAGCTTCTGTGTTGTACTCGGAGAATGGCTACTGCTTTTACTTAACCCTATTAAATGCTCCCGAGCCACACCGGAGGCGAACTCTTGAGACTTACTAAGCCCAGCAGGAAGTATTCTTCGACCTGACGGTGTTGCACAATAACCCTTTCCTGAATCTTTCACCACCACATCATGCTTTGCAGTTCGAGAAGCGGAGCATTCAGAGTCATTCACCCCCTCTCCTGCACTCTCAGAAGGCCGTAGATCTCCAACATCTGACGATCCTGACTTAGAGCTATGTTCAATAATCGTTCCAGCCCTTGACGAGTTATCTAGTACATCCACGTCTTGCAAAATGGCTTCGTCCTCCTTCACAGTATTGACTACGGGCACAGGAGCTGGGACAGGAGTAGAATGAGGTGAGAGCCGTTCACTGGACAAACCTGCTGAAGAAGCAAACATGTCAGGGGGTGGGGGGGAGATGTTCCTCTCCGGGGGTATGAAAGGTTGAGTGGGCTTCCTTGTGACCTGTGGTAACTTGTGCGGAAATTGTTGCGGTCCAGTGTTGAGCTTGTTTTTCCTTGCTCGGCAGACCAGATGATGCAGCCCCACTATGAGTTCTAAAATATAGGCCTCCACTTTCTGTTGATTCGCGTGGTGTAATGTTTGTAATAATGTGAGTTCCGAGTATCCCATAGACTTCCGATCAGCTGATGACCTGCCGTTAGGAAGACACTCACAGTAAGCGGTAGAAACACAACCACGTGCATGAAAATGAATGGTAGTAGTCAACCGGTAGTGCACACATAACGCCCATAGGACCAAGGACTCATGGATGACTGATCATTCTGCGAAAAATATAACTCAAATTTCATATCACTATAATCATGAAGAACAATTGCATGTGTTGGTCAATAAATAAATATAATTGACCAAAAAACGCCCTAATAAGAACTATTCAAGACTGCTAAAAAAATACATGAGGCACAATTCGGGCTTCTTGGTCAATCAGGGGTTAATGACTCGAGATGTGAGCTACGGTATATATCTCGTCCCTCTGAAAGATTTAATCACTTTGAGACATTGGAAAGGTGTCATCACCAAGTGAGTTCGGAATGAAACACTAGAGCAAAAGTTATTTACAGGTTTACATGCCTGCACCACCCACGCATGGTTGCCCAAGCCCTAAGCCATAAAAGGAAGTAATCACTGATGCGGTTAGCACGGCTTGTTTTAGATACACCAGCCAAATAGCTGGTGCCTTACGGCCTATCAGCTAGCTGGAAGTGAACTAACCTATAATGTGCCCGGATTAGCAACTTAACTACCAGAGTAATAGACTTTTCAGTTAGCTAACTACCGCTACTTGGTTGGTATGGGCGGTTAGCAATCCAAACCATTGACATGATTACTTTATTTGGCTAAAACCGAGGAGATAAGTTTAAATGACGGAAATGAAGGTATTTTCAACGCTAGTTAGTAAGCCGGCATCAGAACCAAATTCGTTAACTGGCGCAACTTTGGCGGACATAGATTCATCACACCTACATAACTACAAGGAAAAAACGTAGGAAGGCACCTTATAGTCTCTATTCAGGCTATTTGAATCCAAATGTGGATTCATGGAACCAAAATTATGGTAGTACACTAGAATGATCCACCTGAGGATGACCACATGCTCATTCAACCACCCTTAAAAAAGATGGTATATGTACTATTCATCACTTGCGTAGGAGTAACGAAGCTCCAGACCTACTTTGGCAGTGCGGGCACCCAGTATCTATTTCTAGTTAGCTAAAGACGCTACTAATTTCTTATGTTTTGAAGTTTTAGTAACTAATTCTAATATTTTTGGGCGGTTTAGGAATGTGGAAAATTGAAAGTGCAAGTTGAACATTATGCAATGCAAGAGATAAATACTCACCCAGTATTTGCCCACTCTCCAACCCATCCAAATCCGTGGTGAGCCCTGAGCTCCAGGATAAAACACATTCCCAAAGGCACAATTTAAATCAATTCATTGAAATCTCGCGTTAGAAAGCCATCTCCACAGCATCATAAGCCAGTGAACCTCTTCACTAGATGAAAAAAATTAAAATGGGGATGTGAGTAACTTTAAAATTGCAATATCTAACAGCCAAAAGATTACTGACAACAAACCACTAACACGAAACAAACAGTGCCCATACAATGAATAATCTTACGATACCACTCTAATAACACTGTCCTTCTGATGGAATCAATGAGGGGACTACATTTCCCACGACCAAAAAATGTTAATCCCTATTTGTTGCAATTCTTACTTGGTAGTGTTGGATGCCACTGGGACCATCCAATCCAAGATCTTGTACAGCTCACTTTTGAGTTCCTCCATTGTCAGCTGCACAGCAAGCAAGTACGACCACATGTACATAATACTGAAGTGAGAATTTACTTACGGTGGGTAGTATGTAAGCTTTCTTCTTTTGCTTAACAAACCCATAGTCTTAGATGTTACAGGGAAAGACCAAGTTCCTCCATGTTAACTGCAACATCCTTAAAACACTATTAATTTGAAACATTTCAAATAGCTTCAGTTCAGGTTGCATAAGGTTCGCAGTCACAAATATGACTCACTGCATCTTTATTGGAATTTTGCTGCAGGCGACCTTTCAATGCAATTTTCATGGTTGGGGGCAACCCTTGGTATAGATTGTCTCTTGCATGAGCAGGCACTGAACTAGGTCTCGACACCTGTACACGCAAATGTCAACAAAAGGTGGGGGTGGAGCCTAGTGCAATACAAAGCCTATCAGAACTTGCAATATTGCCCACAAGTAGCTCTAGATTCCGTTAAATTGCGTTACAATTAGGGGTTTCTAATGTAACCAAGAAAATAAGGCCTGAAAGAGCCCAGATTAGCAAATAATTCAAAGTCCTCTACGTGTACAATTCCCTCTTATGATGTAAGCAAGCTCTTAGGATCTACTCAATATAATATTACAAGCTCAGCTCGTTCAGTTATGCCAAAATCAGACAATCGAAGTGTGGTAAAGCGTAGAGAATTCACACCACCGAAGAGTAAACCAAAGTGGGGAAATGCTACAAGGAACAAACCAAAGTGTCAATTTGGTTGATGATATTCGCATAATGAAGAGCCAAGCCCGAAGTTCCCAGATTTCCAGACTTCCTTTTGCATCCATTTTCAGCATCCTCCAGAAATACTGCAAGGCACCATATGGAAACCCACATGACTCAGGTTCATCCCTTCCTTGCCTACACTAGATTTGTCTTCAATATTGGCTAAGTGCATCAATATCATCTAAACAAATTTTCGTAATAACTAGCAGAGACCTGCTTTTGAATCCTCAAAACTGATGGAAAATGTAAGCGTTGTAGAAACCAAAGAGCATCAATTTTACCATCAGGCCCAAAATTGTCATGGATTTCTTGGTAAAGATAATACACGATGTCCACCAATTGTTCCATTACCTGAAAAAATCAAAGGTTCAAAGCTCAGTGAGTAAACATTCTGTTCTTTCATGACAAACAACTGATAGGAAAGAAAAGGATGCAACCTTCTAAAACAGGAAAATAACCACAACAAGTCTCTTGACTGCCTTTGAACCTATTTAACAAGGCATTCGGTAAAATTAGATTGTCTCAGGAACTAATAAACATCATCATAAAAAGAATCTTCTCTATTATTTATGGGAAAGTCTTCTTGTGGTCACAGTATCAGATAGAGCCCTCTCTATGTATCATGCCGAAGTCTCCATATGATCACTGACCGTAGGGAGACCTCCCTATACATAATAGAGAAGATTCTTTTTTATGATGTCTAAAAGGCCCTGAAACAGACTAATTTTACAGAAAACCATGTTATTTACTTGGGATGCACTTCTAACAGTGGCTGTTACAAAGTACATGACTGTTACCTCTTCTAAAGCCTTGGCCCACAGTGATTTCCTCTTAAGAGTCTTCACATGTCTCTCCTGGCTCTTGACTTCACTCTTCAAAAGAGCCACAGTTTCTTCTGCATGCCAAAACGCACCATCAAGAAAAGGATCAGCCGTGGTCGCAAATGTAATTCATTATCAGCTCTCGGTATGATTTCACAGTATTTTTTCAGTTCACAAAGGCGAGGATCGGTCAAGGAGATCATTACGTGCAACCCTAGCTAGCCCAGAAGCACACCTGGTCAAACAGCCCATGGAAATCAGGCTAAAAACAGCATTTGTTGTCGTTCAAAGTTCAGGCAAAATCTGTTGCAAAGTAACAGCGATCTACACTCAGATCGTTTGCAATGACTAATCACTGAGTGATTAACGCTGTTAAATCCTAACTATTACCAGAGGATGACAGATAAAAAGATTGACCTGGCATTGAACCACGAGAACCCGTCCCAGAAAAGAATTCTTCCTCTTGTTGCTTGCGCTTCAGATCTATCTGGAGGCGGTCCAAGGCGTGAAGCTCATGGTACAACTCCTGCACCATAATCATGGTACTTGATGAAAAGCCCGTTTTGGGTATCATTCACATAATGTTGCCGATGACAAAAGGTATCGATGACCTAGTATTTTTTATCATTCGCTTCCTGTTCCCTGGTTGAGAACAAGTCGAACGGCATTTTGAAGTCCAAGAACATACATTGAAGCTAGAGCAGTCATTGCGTGATAGGTCCAAGTTCTTATTGTGCTCCAAAACAATGAGAGTGATGTACTAACCGCAGTGCTCTGAGCAAGATTCATCAAATCATCCATAACACGATTTGCCTCCTCTTTCGACTGATGTATAAGAGTACCCTCCGTGATCAAGCTGCAAGGAAAAACACACGAACATTAAAAGCTACCGAGATCGTGAAAAAAATGGTAATACCATAGAAGCAGACACTTGACAACCAGGGAACCGAATTTGCAATCAACCAAGCAGTGCAGACTAAGCCCTCACATATGCACAATATTTAAACTACAGAAAGCGTGCTTACCGATTAAAAATCCGGTCAAGATTATGCCATTGAGGGTCTCGGCAATGGTTACCGAACCGGACCACCTCGTCCGTGAAAATTGTAAGCTCGTGCCTGCCCCCCACAAAGCAGATGAGTCCATCTCACATGCTTGATAACTAAAATCTCAAGACTGAGGAGAAGGATTTCCGAGACTCTCCAAGATACTTCATTTATAGCAGTGCATTCGGCCAGTCCTACCTCAATTTACTAGGGTTGAAAAAAATATACACTCATACCTCTTGTCAGATGCAGCAATACTCATGAGCACTTTATAATCTGTGGAGATCAAGAGCTGAACACCGTCTGAATCCAAGGTCTCCTCCTTCAACACTCTCATTTCTTCTTCACTCAGAGATTGCTTCAGATTCGAAGCTTTCACAATTGTGTTGGCAACCTCGAATGCCAGAATGCCAATCTTGTTTGCTTTCGAAACGACCCCTGCTGCGAAAGTTGCCCCAGTACGATTCGCAACTGAACTTCCAAGGTTGTCAAATGCTTCCATAGCCTTACCCAATACCTGTCACATATAAACTTTCAGCTTTACCCTAATTCCTGAACAAGCACGGACGAACCACAAACAACCAGGCAACTATACTAATCAGAGTACTCGATTAACCCCTAAAGGACCAAGGATTCATGGATTAAAAATGATCGTACTATGAAAAATCAATAATTCAGATGGGGCCAAATTTTTAAATCACCAGAATCAGTGAAGAACATCGCATGCGTTGGTCGAAAACTAAAATGAAATCGGGCAAAAGAAAGTCTCCAGAATGACCTACTCCCAAAATCCATGCCCGTTCACTACGCGTAGCTGCTTTGGAGGACATTTTGTGAATTCACCAATTTACAGGACCTAGCAAAGAATCGAACAGAGGTAAGCAGTCAAGGCACGTACCCTCGAAGCACCCTTTTTGGCAACTGTGGACGTCATACTTCGCACAGAACTGGCTCTACCAGATAAGATTCTAGAAAGCCGCCTCCTCTCATCTTTGTTCTCCTCAGTGGAAGCAGCAGCCTCAGATTCCCCAGAGCCCACATCGACATCAACAACCGCAGGCTGAATATCTTTCGCTTCGGCAGAACATGGAGTAATTTTGTGTGCACGAGCAGAGGGTGGTACTACAACTGCTTCATGCCTCCCCTTCTCCAACGCTTCGGACGGTCTTCGAGAGAGGTCTATTGTGCTAGGCTCGGGCCTAGTGTTCGGTGAGGGCCATGGCGGGTGAGGACGTTTATTCTCATAAAGCTCCCTCTCGTCGACACGAGGCGCCTTCCTCCTGATCCGTGAACACGCAGACCCCATGGTTGCTTCTGTCTACGTTACAAACCAGCAGCACAAGCCTTCGGAACTAAAGCAGAGTGTAGGCTTCATTTCCCCTGCCTCGACAGCAGAGTAACGCATCCACAGCAAAAGATTTCCTTCAATCATAGTCTCAGCTACGGATGGAAGGAATGTCAAAGTTCGAGATTCCGGTCGCCAAATTCCCAAACCGAGATCCAAGGAAGCTGAAGCTTAAGATTCCTCTTCTCAAACATTGAAACCAAGATCAATGAATCTCAAAGCATCCAGCGAAAGGGCAGCACATGGCAAAGCTATAGCAGATGTCGGTCGGTCGGTCGGTCGGTCGGTCAGTCAACTATGATACACACTCCAGTCGATACGATTCAATCGAAACACATCTTCAACTATGAATGATCGATATTTTGCCACAGATTTGCCCTTCCTCACTTTATAAAAGCTGCAATGATTCCATAAGGAGACGCTCGCATCAGTACCTAAGAATGAAAATAGCGATGTAGCACTCTTAAGCATGTGCCACTAAATCAATCCCCCTTCGGTAAATGGAGGACGCTAGAAGAACAACAACCTACTGCAGTAACGACCCAGATAAACGTGCACAAGAGATCACGTGGGAGATAGATACTCGCAGATATAAGTTAACCACAGTTGGATGTGCAAAAGAATTCAGAAGGAGGAATGGTCTTGATGTTCATACACATCGATCAGGAGAATTCAGTCTTCCTTCCAGCACTTGAGTCAGACATCACTGTGTCAGTCTTACGACTTTCTGAACATGGGACAGGGGAAGCATACTGTAGTAGAACCTTTTTTCCATCTGAGGTAGTCGAAAACACACCCAAAAAATCATAAAAATCATTCAAACTCCAAAAGCATACAGTAGTAGAACTCTTTTCCATCTGAGGTGATCGAAAACACACCAAAAGATCTTTAAAATATCATCCAAACTCCAAAGTTAAAAGTATAAGCAATCGTCCAGCAAGTAGAAGTCAAAAACGCCATGTAATCAGCTTTCAAACATGTCAGACCCCTCCCTGCCGCTGCACTTTACAGTGCAGGGGTCCACAGTGCCTACAGTTGTCGGTACACAGTCATGTGGAAAAGGCACTGCACTTGCTCGGTCCTCTTACTTCCTACTTCCCAAAGCTGCAGCAGTACAGTAACCAGGACAGCAAAATCTGACAGAAATCCAAGCGACCGATGAAAATGTAGACACCATGACCATGTGTCACAGATGCCAGCTAGCTTCGCAGTCCCGCACTGTTTCGCCTTACCTTACCTTTGCTTCATTGAAGCGCAACTAAGAGAAACAATTACGTCAATTCGCTGCAACATCCATCCCAATAGTGGACACGCCATAGCCAGCTCAGAAGACGAGAGAGAGACCACCACTGCCATACCTGATGCCACGACGTCGAAAAGACGCCATCGCCTCCTCCTCGCATACTGCGACGCATTATTGCCCCTTCCCCATGTCGACGACGTTCCCCATCCATAGCCATAGCCATAGCCCAAGCAAACGACCTCAATTCTCCTAAATCCAGTCCACCATTCCCCAAACTCACCACTCTACCTCAACCTTGAAATAGCCTCTTTCAAATAGCCTCTTCCATTTGCTTCCATGAACCACTCCAACTCAAAACACGGCTAACATACTCTGCTCCTCCGATCAAACCCTAGAAACCCAAATTCTAAAATACTTCCAAACTCTCAACTCACAAGCCCGTTAACGCCATGCAACAAACCAAAGATTTCAAAAACCTTGGCGTTCACGCTCACTCACTCACTCCATCACTTCGCCCTAAATGGCGAATTGCTACTCCACCAATCTCTCCACCATCGCGGGCACCATCGCGGGCGCCATTGTGGGCACCATTGCGGGCACCATCTCGGAAGCTAAGCTCTAACCAACATCATTCGGGTTCCTCAAACGTGCAGAAGCTCATGCAGTCTGGCCCCAAGCCAAGCTCCCTCACAATATTGGCTCCCGTGATTTCTGTATTCGGAGCTGCAAGTGTGATTGCGACGATCGAAATTGAGGCAACAGAGTGTGCAATTGAGAAGTGTCCACCCACAAGGATTTGGTCGTGGAAGGAGGGCGGGACAGTCAACTCTCTTCATGTGCCTTTCAAGCTACACTGTGCCTCCAGTCCAGTCCTCGGTTTGCGCCCTCGTTGGAGTGCACTTGGTAGGTTACTACTGTAGGTCGTGTAGGTGGTACCTACCAATTTGTTGTACCTACCAAGTTGTGGTACCTACCGAGTTGTGGTACCTACCGAGTTGAGAGTTGGCAGGCAGGGTTAGTGCAGGACAGTAATGGGAGCTTTTTCATGGGGACTTAAATGACCTGAGGAAAGTCCAAATTGGAGTCTGGATTTGACTGGACCATAACTGAATGCCTGCTCCTGGATGGTCAGTGGCGTGGTTACTACTACTTCGCTTTGCCTTGCCGTTCCTAATGCACGTGATAATATGGAGTGTGTGGGAATCGATTGTTTGTATGTAGTAGTGACATTAAAGAAATGGATTAGATAATGCTCGAGAGCCGGGAGGCTCAAGAGCATTGTGGGACATAATGCTCAATCTAATAGTTCATCATGAACATCCGTATATGTACTTTTTAGCAAATCTAAGGGTGTAGAAAGAGGGTTTGCATCATAAGTTATAACGCTTTTCTGACTATCCAATGGAATGGTGACAAATCTGCCTTGAAAACCAGACACTTGGCATTATGTTTTGGGGTTCTTAGGTGAGGGGTTGGGGCAAATGAAGATAAGCAAACCCATTCACACCCTTTTAAGAAATTGTCCCATGTTTGTTATCAAAAGTCATAATCAATAAATTTGTGTTGATTATCTTTTTGGATAAAAATTTGGTAGAAAAAAAATAATCATAAAAAAAAATTATTTTAATTTTCTATAAATATTGGAAGTGAAAGGGTACTACTAGGCACCTACTAGTGTCTCTACTTATCCTAATCTATTCTTCAGAAAGTAGAAATTCAAGGAAAGAGAATCTATCAATATTTCAAAAGGTGAATGGACTCTACTTTAATGGAATTAAGTTGGAAATGGGCTCAAAAGAAGGGCTCCGGATTAGAGAGGGGGGCAAAAAATGGACTGGTAACCTTACTTTTGGACTTGGAGTCTATGTCTTTAAATAAAAACGTAACCGCTATTTTGTACTTAGTTTGTTTTGCAATTCCTTACCTCATATTGATAATAGGGATCTTTGATTTTGATAAATAATTTAAAAAATTTATCTATGGTATGTAACAAATTCCAATGTTTTTGTAGTAGGGCTTAGAGTATAGATTGGTTTTCCTTGCCCTTGTAGTTTCAAAAGAGGGTCTAGAACTTCTTGCATTCTTATTTAAGTTCTTTTTGTCACATTTGTACACATTTTCTTGTCACAAATAGAATGTAATAATACAATACAATAGGAATTTTGGCTTGAATCCAAAAATTTATCTCCTAAAAATCATATTAATGTGAGAAGAAGGTCAAAAGGTAAAGATGGCCAACACTGACAAGATCATTGTAAATTTCCAAATCAATTCATTGGATTGCATATTTGTATATTAATTTTACATCTATTGAGAACATTTCAATAATAAAATAAAATAGTGTAGTCCATTCAAGCACCTAAATTCTATAATGTTTAAACTTTAGAAATATACCTAAATATATAAAATATAAATCCACTTGGAAAGACTATAAACAAGATTAATATATTTATAATTGAAACCTATCTCTACTATTCAACAATATAGAATATTTTCATCTCGTCATATGTTGGTTAATTACATTTCAGTTTTTGAAGTGATTCATTTCAACTACTACTCATATTTAAAGGGACACTTTTCATCATATATATTGTACACTTAAGGCATTATTAGCACCTACTTTAGTCACCTCAAAACAATACTTGAAATGGAGCTATATTGACATTTCAACTCATGAAAAAGAAAGAAAATAAAAAGAACTTAGAAATATTTGAATACAAGTTCAAATACAGTTCAACACATTGTCAATCTTTATTTTTCTTTCTTAGTTGTAGTAAGTCATTAATACCGGGTGCTATTATAATACTCCATATCATTCTCCTAGGATGATTATTTCTAAAAATAATAGGAAAGTTGTAAGCTTTTATAAAACTTTAGAATATGTTGGAAGGATAGTGAGAAGCCCAAAACTAATTGCACAATCATTATCTGATAAGCCTTAATGACTTCAAAAGACACTTCTAAAACACCTACAAAAATGTCTTGACCCTTAAAGTCCCATTGTCTCTAAAAGGTACAAAATGGATTTGAGGTACTTGACGGTCTCAATTTCCACTGTGATTTTTTGAAACTTTCTTTAAGATAGAAAAGCACATTAGCTATTTGGAAATACAATTTTTATTTGAATTGGTGCCTAGGAGCCAAAAATTATGAACAATAACATCAAAATGGTCAAGCTTGGGCAATAAAACAATCCACAAATACTTGAAATAATTTTTTCCCCCATATTAGATTATATTTTGTCTATGTAAAAAGCTTCAATCTAGGCTAGTGATGTGAAAGTTACGGAGCTCCTTGTATTGTTGGCAATCATAGCACCTTCTTGAGAAAATAGAATATTAGATTTGTTTTTCAAACTTAATTTTCACAATTTTCAAAAAGAGAAAGGGTTCACACATTTTATTATATTAACTAAAGCATTCTCACTATTGAGATTTGTGTGCTTCAATTCCATCTTAGAGCTACTGACAATTTAGTTTCTTTTTCAATCTCGTACCAACTTCTACTTATCAATTTATTTAAGAATGAAAATAAAGTGTGTGTTTTTGAATTTTTTTCCTACACTTCCTACTCAAATATTTAACAAAAGAATTTAATCAAAATCTTTAGTTCAAAAATTTTATGTTAAGAAGATTCACAATCAAATGATCTAGTCACAAAACATGCACAAACCAACGTCATCTTTACTTTGACCCCTAAAGGACCAAGGCCTTTTTTTCTGCCAAAAAACACTCAAAACTGCCATATCTATAGCAAAGAGTAAAAAAAATTGAAAATTATTTTTTTATCATATCTAACCATAGGATCTTACATCTAACTGGTATAAGAGTGTGTGGAAAAAATTTCAGAATTTTTGACTGCACAGATTGCAAGATATCTGTGTTTAAAGTGGAAAAAACAAGTTTTTCAGCACATTGTGAGACTAGATTTTTTTACTTTGAACATTTTTAACTTAAAATTTTTGCACTACAGAGTTTTGAGCTTTAAATCTTTATAGTGGAGAATTGAATTGAGAGTCTAGGGGGAAAAAAAATTCAAAAAAACTTAAATATCATTCTTAAAAAAATTGTTAAGTAGAAGTAGGTACGAGATAGAAGGAGAATCTAAAATATTAATATATTTTAGATGGAATTAAAATGCACTAATCCCATTGGTGAGATTGTTCTAGCAAGTAAAGATTGTTCAGACTATATAAAAAAAAATTGAAAAATTTCAAAAATAGCATTTAGAAATGAATCTTACAAGTTATTTTTTTCAAGAAGTTGCTCTAACTGCCCCAAAAACAAGAATGTCCATAACTTTCTCATAGCAAATCCAAATGAAATGAATCAAAGCTTTCCAGATAGAAAAAAATATAATCTATGAGAAAAAAAATATTTAAAAAAAAACTCAAATTTTTGTCCATTTTTTTTTGTTGCCCGGGCTACCCCCGGTCCCCTATTTTGAGCTTATTTGGTCATAATTGTTGTTCCTAGGCATCGATTGTGAAAAAAATTATATTTCCACAAAGCTTATCAGTTTTTCTATCTCCAAAGAAAGTTTCAAAAAATCACGACAAAATTTCAGCCCGTAGGTACCTGCCCAAAAACGCATTTGTCCCCTGAATGGACAACGGTCCTTTAAGGGTTAAATGCAAATATTTGGTAACCTATGTAGTGAAAGTCTCTAAAATTTCTTCTACACATTCTTATTTGGTATAGTGCTAGATCGTTTGATTAAAATTGCTATAAAAAAAATTTGTAAAGTTTTTTCTCTCTGCAATAAAAATGGCAATTCTAAGTTTTTCTTGATGAAAAAAAAGACCATGGAGCTTGGGGGGTAATCCATTTGTTGTTGTTTCAACAATTTAAATTTTAAAAAAAAATCTTTCTTTTAGATTATGTTGCATGTAACTTCCAACCTTGCTAAACAAGGTTATCATATGTGAGGAAAATTGTTTGCAAGGAAATGTTGAAATTAAATTTTTATAACAAATTTTAGAAGGTCCATGTACTTCACCCTATACCAATTACAAGATGACATATGTTTCATGACATTGAAGATGTAAGACTGGTACATCCCAAATCGCACCTTGCCTAAAACCGTCATCATCACTTTTGCACACATCTCCAAGTCATTATGTACATATGATGAAGAAGCAATTTTGGAGCTACCAAAATAACTTTGATCCTTTATAACTTTTGCATGCAATATCCAAATGTCGTGTTTTTTAGTGCATTGGAACTTCTTTTCACTTGCTAACAAGAAAATATGAAAATTTAACCAATCTAAGAACAATAACTAGGCACAGTAGCAAAAAATGGTGGTTCAAGGGATACCCACTTTAAGCTTATGCATTACAATGCATTAGAGACAAGAAGCTTTTGACACGAAGGTAGTCTACTCAAAAAAGCATCCTCGCTCTAAAAACAATCATGACACTCCAAGAGGCACATTTTGCTTTCTTCAATGTACCAACAATGTACATTTCAGGAGGTGGTCGCTTCTGGTGACCATTAAGTTTCAACTTCAAAAATGTGTAACTAATTTCACAAAGGTCCAAAAAACATGAAACGACTCGTGTTAGATGCCAATTCCATTTTTCTACCTACCAAAATTTACTGAAAATTGCTTCAAGGAGTTTAGCTTCCCCCAAAAGGCAATCAGCTCTTACATGGTCGCCTTCACGAGCAGACTACCTTATGTCATGCTTTAAAAATGAACAAGTGGATTCAATCCAATTCAAACTTGCCAGAATCCATGAGAACATGTGGCCAAGTAGGCTCTACCATGTGTCCCAAAGCCAAGAAATCTCGTGGGATTGTACAGCAGTTCCCTTGGTAAGTGGAAGTGGAAATTCAGTTCAAAGAAGCTTAGTCGGACCGATTTGAATGGTCCGTCTCTTTTAAGTTAAAATATCTGAAGGTCAACAGCCTTCCTTAGTGCACTGCCGGCACTTCCAATAAGTTAAGGTGGTACGGTATCTTGTGACTGAATGTTTGACTCTCCATTCAAAATTAGATGCAAAAGACCTATTGATCGTGAGGGTCGAAGCCAGGTAGGTAAGTTACTCCACAAACTGCCACTTTTTTTGCTACTGTGCCTAGTTAGATTGGTCAAACTCTCATATTTTTATTTGGTGGTAAGTGAAACAAGGTTCCAACGCACTAAAGAACGCAACATTTGGATATCATATGCAAAAGTTATGAAGATTTAAAGTTTTTTGGGGTAGATGTTCTAAAGCCGCTTCTTCAACATATATACATATTGGTTTTGGAGATGTGTACAATAGTGATGATGACGGTTTTAGGCAGGGTGCGATTTCGGATGTATCCACCTTATAATTTATTGGAGGTTGTGTTAGAAGTCTATGGTGAGAATAAAAGTTGTACTCTGATCCTCTAAATCCCAGCCAGTTGTTTTTTTTCAAAAAAATAATGCAATTTTTCAGTATCTCCTTACAAAATATGGAAGTCTATACGTAGGTTTCAAGTGTAGAAAGTGGAAGTGCACTTGGTAGTATTATGGTGTGTCAAAGTTGGTGCACATCTAACATGGCACTTTACAACGGATTTTGTGTACGGCAAAGGCATATGATTGGATACTTTGTATATTACTCAATGACCTCATCATATTCACAATTATACAAGGATTATAGCCAAAAAAAATTCAACAAAACAAACATGGACATAAATAGGAAATTCTAACCTTTCTAAAAACAGATTGCAAGCAATCACACAAATTTATTTTAAATTTGTATTGAGTTTTGAATTTAGAAGATGTAGTTCAAATATGGTTTAGGATAAAATCTAGACTTGTACAAACTTCTAGCACTAATTCATGTATATATTACATAATTAGAAGGTTAATTACTATGGATAAACAATAATATTATGATCTTTCAAAATGAAACATACAAATTGAACCTGCAAATGTTATTAATACGCAATAATATACTATCATATAATGACTTACATTGTGGTATATTGGTATATAATTAAAGTATTATTGGTATATATTGTGGTATTTGGAGAATTTGTACAATTTGAAATGTGACATTTTTGTCTTATTTAACCCCTAAATGCCCAAGGCCTATTTTGAGCTTCCTGAAATTTGCTCTAAATTGAACAAAATGCCAACATTTTGATAAGTTGTATCAATTTTTTTTGAATTATAACCGTACAAATTCAAACTAGACATGTTAAAGATCACATAGGAAAAGAAAATGCAAGAATATCACTTATGGATTGAAAGATTATAATGTTTGATCATGAGGGTGTTAAAACTAAGAAATTCTTTCAATCCTTTTTTCACATGTCAAATCTAAAAATTTGGTCACCAAAAAAATATGAGGTTAAAGGGCATGACATGCATAACCCCAATCAATTTATGGCTTCTCAAAATCTACTCTACAGTTTTTTTAAATGAATTTCTAATGTGATTTTTTCTCCAAGATCTAGTGTATTTGAGGCTCACTTCCAAGAATCCTCAACACTACGGAAAGTCAAGATTGCAATGGGTACCCTTGCACAAAATCTTGAGTAGAAAAATCATAATCCATCATTTTCAAAATCGGACTTTTGAAGCTAAAGCTAGACTTCAAAAAGAATTTTACAAAAATATAAATTACTAAAAATAGCAAATTGGTTAGATTTTATTTAACTTCAAAGTATTGCCGACACCAAAATTTGGTGCCTCGGGCATTTAGGGGTTAATGCAATGCAAGATTAATAATACTTGTTTGACTTGCCTAAAGTTATACTTTGGATGGATTTCAAGTTACTCAATATTGCATATTTAAAGTGATAACTTTTGACTATTCTCAAATCTAAAGGGTTAAAACTATGTGGTCTCTTTATAGTCTTTCCTCAAAGTTTGATCTGTTGCTACTTTCACCCATACATAAAAGAAACTTTAAAGGACGATAATAACAAATAATCTCGTAAATAATGTGGGATAAGTTGTTCAACAAATGCAAGCTAAATCTAGATTAAAGACAAGGTTATCAAAAATAACAACTACATGCCATTTGTCCTATTAGCAAGGTTAAAATATTATCTTTTCCTACAAAATTAGTACTACAAACAAAATAAAGGAAATTGATCCAATAGAATAATATTTTAGTCTATATTTATTTAATTATTTTACAAATATTGTAATTTTGATCATTTAATGTCACCACACTACCGTACCCAATTATCACTCCATTAAGGTCCACAAAAATTAAATTAAAAAACGAATAATGATTTTGTTGGAAACTATTTTAAAAGGGAGACTAGAAAACAAATAAATTAATGTTATAGATGATAAAAAAATTAGAAAATGGACTACATTTATAATGAAAACTTCCAAAAATATAAAAACAAAATATTGAGTGCAAGCTATCAATAGCTATTTATAGCAAAAAAAAGTCACGAGGTTGACAAAATCGATAATAAAAAAAGAAAGCCTACAAACACCTACAAATGAACTAGTGAGAGGAGTGTTGTTGATGAGGGTCCTTTGCACCCAAGCTGCAATCTGCAAATCTCATAATAACAAATTAGCCACCTTCTTAATGTTTCTATATTAAAGTTCAAAATCCTTTAAAAAAATAAATTGAAAATTGAAAATTTTATTAAATTTCAAAGCAATTACCGAACCACATTTTCCAACTTAATTGATTATTTGGCACAAAATGACGACTATGACAGATGGGCACGGTAATTGGAAAAATTAATGCAGTTAACTACGATAAAAAAATGAATTGAAAGCAAGTTAACTACAAAAAAATTGACTTCATTAAGGGTTTAAAATAGTTAAATTGTAGTTTGAACATTTCATCTATTTATTTGAGTTTCTACAACTCCTCATTAGTGATTGATCAAAATTTCCAATATTTTTTATTTTGAAACATTTTAATAATACCCTTCCAAAGATTACTAAAGCGGTATCTATGAAGTGTGTCAGTTTAAAGACTACCTCCTTTTTAGAGGGGCTAGACCTCTTGAATAATTTATTAGTAACCTTTATAAAGTAAATTTAGTATTTTATACACATTGTCTTCAGTACAAGATTGAAAACATTGCCAACATCCGCAATTTTCTTACCTAATTCAATGTTGCTTCCTACATATAACATGCCTAGTGATAAGGGTTGACAGGTTTTGCCAAATGATTAATTAGAGTTGATAATTTTGATTTAGTAGATGCCTAAAAATAGAATTTTTTTTTTCCCATATTAACTTGTTTTTGAAAAAACAATACCCCAACAATTTCCACATTTGTTTTTAGAATTTTCTTTTTCCCAGCCTTGATCATCTTAAATATGATAGTTTATATTTGCCAAAATTCAAAAATCCAAAAAAATGATACATTATTTTAAAACAAGAAGATGATCCTCTTCCTTTAATTTAGAATTTGAACGTGTTTGATATTTTCCAAGCCATTTTGGAGTCATTTTAATCTCAAAAAGGGCTTCCAAATGCATATATTGGTAATATTTGAATAACATATAAGACTTACAAGTTGGTTCATTTTGTTTCATCTATGTGTTATTTTTCATCTAAACTTTGTCATGTAAAGGAATTGTTTGTGTAGAAATAAATATTTCAATTCCTAAAGTACCATATCTATAGGGCAAACTTAGCAAAAAATAATCTTAAAAATAGACGCTAAAATCTTTGGAATTATTTATATGAGCAAAAATATTTTGCAAGAGAATTTTGTTTTCAACATTTGTGAAACCTTATTTTATGTGAAAAATCAAATATTTGACAGAGGTGTAACAATCCTTCCTTATAATTACAATAGTAGTTGTGTAAAAACAAGCTTAAAAAATGTTCAAAATTACATTTTGACCTATTTAAAAAAATTGTATTTGAAACCATATGTTGTGTTATTTTTTATGAATGTAAAAAAATTCCCATGGGTTCATGGAAAAATGTTATTTTTAAAAGTCTACATAAAAGTAAGTCAAAGCATAAAATCGTAATTCCTTTCTATTTTTCTCTAATAAAATATCTGTATGAGAGTTATTTATTGAATGTAAAAAATTATATGGTATTTTATTTATACCAATTTAAATAAAGACTTTAACTAAAATTTCAATATTTTATCTAAAATACTAAAAAAAAGAAAAATATAATAATTTTGATATTTGTTTTAGTCTTTACTTTATGAAAGAAAGCTCTTACCATAACCCCACCCTCGACGTGAAACTTGGACTAAAAAGATATAATTGGACTATCAATTCATAGTGACGTCAATTTAAAATATGATATTTAATTCAGAGAACATTAACGTAATATTTTTGTATATTTTTAGTTTCAAAATTTTAATTTTAATTATTATTATTATTATCATCATTTTTACTATTTTCTTCATGAATACTATTATTCTTGTTCAAATAATCTCAATATAATGATTGGTAGTCCAATTTTGTATTTCTCAAATGTTTGTGAATACAACAAAGTTTTCAAACAAATCTTTTCTAACTATATGGGAGGAACAAAAAACATACAATAAATAACCAATTATTGATAACTTGAAATTTCTTTTTTGAAGATGCCACTTATTGCCTCTGCAAGTGTAATGTTCTAGGATATCTACATAGAGATGCATTCTTGCATTTGAATCAAATCTATTAGAGCAAAAACCAAGCTTCCAATGTTGAAATAGAAGCTCAATTTGTAGATGCTTCCTCAATTCACTATTGTCTTGAAAAACAACTAAATGTTAATTTGGTAGATGAATTGCCAAATGCGTTACAACGGGGGAATGACCATGCATGTTTCCTCCATTACAATTTCGTGTTTCACAAAATACTCTGTCATTGCAATTATCCAACCCAACAACATGTACACATAAAAGTAAACCATTCCTCACTATAAAAATTTAAAAACAAATCAAAATTAATATGTGTCTCATAATCCACTCGCCGGACTACTCCAATCAAACCTTGAAAGTGAAATGCTACGACATTTATCACAGTGACAACAACCTGCTGACTATGCAATCTTTGCAATCAGTGATCAATGGTCCCCAATCCTACAACAATTCCGTCAATCAGGCTCAAGCCAACTTGTTGCTTGCAAAAACTAACCAAACATGCCTTCAAACTAAAAAAGGAAAGAAGACCTTAAAATTATGATTGAATTAGTTGAATCTGTTGTAACCAATTATCTAGTTTGTTGCTACAGTGCACTAAAAATCAATATCTCAATTGATTCTAATTAATCATCTAGCAAATAGTTTGTTGCTTTAGTGCACATCAAGCAACCTTAGGGCTCAGGGTTTTAGTTTGTGGGGAGCTATCAAGATGTCATTAGAGTTTAGTATAATGCTGAGTAGTCACGCACACACAGGAAAGTAAAGATAGGGGCGCGATGAAATAATGAGATGAAAACGTGACCATATTTGTGACATGACATTGGGTTATGGCAGATTGCATGACATGTATTTAATATACTCTAGAAATCCCTGTCAAAAATTTCTCCCATCATTTGCAAGGCAAATTATTTTTCATAATTAGAGCATTATGCAAGTCCACCCGCATAATCAAGCATTACCAATTTTTTCATTCAAAAAGTTTTTTGTTCAATCCAAGGAAATGGCAAATTTCTTTAAAATAGTGATATTTCATTTAAGATAGGTATAAATTTCAAACCGTGCAGTTTGAAGCATTTGGGACAAGTATAGATTTCAGACCGCGCTGTCTAAAGTGTACCAGTGCCAAAGTTGTGGAATGACTGCCATTTTAACGATATTTGCAATGGAGTCGTTTTCATCTCGTTCATTTCCAAAATTCTTTATCGCTAACGCTTCGAAAGTCTCTATCAATGTACTTGCAGAGAAATTGATAGATGGCTTTGGGTGCTTTCTAAGTCTCCGTCGATGCACTATGAGATCGATCGATCCCTTGGAGTCAGCAGCATGGTTTCCGAATTGCAACAACTAACATCCTTCAGGTGCTGCAAATTTTAAGCTGCAAGGGCCGTGTCTGTAGCAATGCTTAATTAGGGTGCACACATTCTTAGGTGCACACAATTGCGGGAAGGTTTGTGAGGTTTAGATTCAGCAAAATTCCAAAACAAAAATCATATTCGGCACTCAGCCATAGAGCTTCATATGGCATTTTCATTTTTTAATTGAAGACTGAATACGTTAAGTCAGAACAACTTCAGCATTGTGATTAATATTGTTTTTCGCCACTTCATGATTTTCCGAAATGGATTCCTACCTGGGAAACACTCCATGATTTCGCC